>CM060690.1:178133605-180533605 GCA_030686995.1 Artemisia argyi
GCACAATCAAGAAGAAAGCCTAAAGTCGGGTCATCACTTTCATCCACGTAGTATGGTGTCTGGTTGACCTCCGTGATACGGTCAATGATCGGAGTACTAGTGGATGCATCACGGTCCTCCATAGTCAAAACTGCAGAAAATGACAAAATCATATTTAAAGAAAATGAAAAAAATAAGATAGGATGAGACTGAGGGTACCTTGGGTGGCTTCCAGTAAGGGGGCGGTGATGTCGGTCAGCTCTACCGGTTGTTTGTTGTTGCTCATTGTTTGTTTTTGAGGTTTTGCAACTCGTATCACTAGTTGTATATTTGATACTGATGTTTTTCGTGGTTTTTGGATGAGATATAGTGAGTATAAATAGATAAACTTATATACGATGTGTTTAATTTGAATTTTGATCTTTTATATCTGTGAATAATATAAAATAAAATGTAAAATATATAAAAAATGAAGAAAAAAATGTAGTAGTAGTAGTATGTGAGTCCATATAAGCTTTACCATGTGCCCAACCGTATGATGGTGACATCCGAATTATAATGGTGGTTAACATTTTTCTTGACAAGTTTTTGAAAATAAATGTTGCGAGGTACTATAGCTTTCACATATAGTCGACACAGTGGTTGTTAGTAGATATTAGTCCATTCCTATTTTGCATTAAATACTGATTTGTAATTCACTTGTTAGCTAGCTAAACATGTAGTGTAGCTAAACATGTAATGTTCACACAATTAGCTTTAGACAGTTGTACATAATCCATATTACTCCTACAGGTTGAATTCCTTGGTTAGAAATAACCATTTTTTCGTGACAATGTTAGTACAAGTCAAGGTTAAGTTATATTCTGTGTTCACACGCCGAGTTTCACACAGTTGTATGTAATCCAAATAAGCATTAAGTTTTTCGAATCTCATGGTCATTTAAAGTGTATTGATGTGGTTGAGCATAAAAACATGACTTTTGTTTTAGTGTATTTTATAAGCTCGGCATAATAAGCAATAACATATGTAATTGTTGCCCACACACTTCATTGTAGTTTTACGTAGGTTTCTTTTGGCTTGTTTTCGCGTATATTGTTTTATTGATGTAGTTGATTTCTTAAAGATAAATGTATAAAATTGATAATCGGTGTCTAATTGGGTTTTATAGGCATTTAATATGAATTTGAAGATTATGTATTTGTTGAAAATTATGTTTTAGGTGCTTATACAACTTGCTTTAGAGTATGCATGCATCATTTCAAATTCTAGTTTGTGAAAAAAATTTAAAAGAGGAGTGATATGATCACAAAAAAATTTCCACAAAGAAGTCCCACAAACTGATGTGGTGGAGTTTCTCTCCTCTCTTTCTCATTGAACCAATCACTCTCCGCCACATCAGTTTGTGGGACTTCTTTGTGAAAGCTTTTTGTGATCATATCACTCCTCATTTTAAAAAAATTGTAAAAAAAAGAGACAAATCTTCTATTTATGTGAAAAAAAAAGTTGTCCACAAAGGAATAAATTCAATGATGGAAGGAGAGGCTATATAGAGTAACAAAGTATCATAAGGAAGGAGGAGGGAGGAGGTAGTGATGTAAAAAAAAATAATAATAAAATAAATAAATAAATAAATAAAATCAACATGCTTTGATGATTTGGGCGTGTTTCTTATGCGATGATGTAGCAGATTATATTACAGATTAACTGCATAATACTCCCTTGAACTAACATGCAGATCACAATATATACACTTACATGATTGTTAGATTTTTGTTAACTTTTATATTTGTATTCCTTAAATTGTTGCTTTTGTAGTTGATTGGTATGTACGACATGCTTTAATTTAGATTGTTGTATTTTTATTTTTATTTTTTGAACGGCATTTAGATTGTTGTATTACTTGATTTTTCAATTCTGAAATGTTTTAGTCTCATTTAATGAAGAAAATGGCATTACTCAATTATATGCCGTTAAGATCAAATAATGTTCATTTTCATGTTCTTTCAATTGTTCCAAACAAATAAATGAAAAAATTGACACCACTTTAATTCTATAAACATTACAATGTAATTGATTATCTTTGTTGTAAAAAAAAAAAAAAAAAAAAAAAAAAAAAAAAAAAAAAAACACCTCCACGTCTTAGAGCATTGGGTGTGGTAACAAAGCTTTACCTCCTCATTTGGGGCCCACGAGTGCCACATCACCTCAACACCTCTTCACAACTAACCACTCCTCACTCATAACTAACCTCAACTTACTCATTTGGGGGCCACCACTTACGACTTTATTTTTTATTCATTTCACTAAATAAATTAAATTCATTTCACAAACACCAAACTAAATTTATTTCATCAAATTAAAAAAAGTTACAATACGGGAAAAAAACGACGCGAAAAGAAAAAAACGATACGAAACTTAAAAAAAACAATACGAAAATATAAAAAACGACATAACATGCATATTAAACATTTTATTCATCGGCATCCTCATCGAGTTGTTGGTATTTCTTCGTTATTTTTGCTTGCCTCCTGCGAATGACTTCGGTTCTGACCGGGTCAGTAACCAAGCTGGGATCTAGCATGAGCATCTGCATTTCCAAGGCCCTTTCTTCCCTCCTCATCCTCGCCTCGTAACAAGCCGTTTGAGCGTCTTTTGCTTGCGTATACTTTTCGGATAATTGTCCCGAAAAAGTACTCGTTTGACTCCCACCAAAGCTCGCCGCGCTCGACGTATCCGTCGACTTTTGCTTCTTTCCAGCTCGTTTGTTGGCTCTTTCGGGACGAGGTCGTGCGTCCGGCCCGAATATATCCTCGAGACAAGAAATGTCTAACGGGTCCTCAGCATCCCATTTCGGGTAATTTCTCAAAAACTCCCAAACATGCTCATACGTGAAACCCCTCGCACCAAAGCGTTCTGCGAAACTCGCCTTGGCATTATTTATTTGATCATGCTCATTCTCACCACTTCGACGCCCCAAATGCTTAAATATAGCGTTGAACTTTTGGCAGTCGCCGTTCATCCTCGTCCATTTACCGGTAAGCATATTCTTGCCTCTAGGGTCATCCACAGTTTGCTAGTTGAACGATTCTGCAATTTTGTTCCAAAAGAAATTCTCGGTTTTGGAATTGCCCATATCTTTGTCTTGTGAAAATTCTATCCAAGTTTCCGCAAGAAGCTTTGCTTCGGCTCTGGACCATTTCCGATTCACACGCGTTTGACCTGCAAGTTCCAAGTCATCGTCATCGTCGGCATCTAGATTTACGACTTTTTTTTTCCTTTGACGGCCTTGGTTTTCTTGCCTCTACCTTTGGCCGGTGACCGTGCTTTTGGAACTTTAAACTGAGGTTCAACCTGAGGTTGTGGTTCGACTTGGGGTTGTGATTGATGAGTTGGGAACGAGGATGGTTGAGATGGGTTAAAAAATTGTGGTGGTAACATTCGTTGAGAATGAGTTACAAACCCTCCTTGTTGCAATGCAATATGTTGATTAGCATAAACGTCCATGGGATTGAAAGGTTGTGAACCATATGGCGATGAAGGTTGTGGGGAATTTTGCGACGAGGGAGTAGAAGCGTTTGACGATCCCCCGTATCGTTGGTTTGAAGTTAGGAGAGTTTTGAAATAACCGGGTTCGTTCGGGTTTTGAGACATTTTCTTGGTTGAAGTTATATATTTGTTGAGTTGTAGTGATGAAAGTATGTGAAATTGGTTTTGTATTTATAGGGTATGTAAAACTTTTTAAAAACAAAAAAAAAAAAAAAATAAAAAAAAATAAAAAAAAAAGACCGTTTAAGCCAAACGGTGATGTTATATATGTTGATGATCCTGTTAAAGGTTTGTTTTTGTATGAATAAATGTTAGGGGGCATAGACGGAACTTGAACATTTCTTGTTTGGGGTGCCGAATTTATTTTGGGGGGCCAAATCGGAGATTTGTTTTTAACCTCAATTAAATTACCTCTAAAACCTATAATAGTTACACTAGGTGCCGTAAATTTTGGGGGGGGCGGGAGCCTCCCAGCCCCCTACATAGTTCCGTCCCTGTAGGGGGTGTTTGTTTCAGCTTATATAGCCGGCTTATGGCTTATGCCGCTTATGTGGGTATCCATGATAAGCTTATATAAGCCAAAAAGTTTCAAAATAAGCTACAAAAAGTGAGCTTCTGAAATATAAGCCGAAAATCAAATAGGCCATAATCCCGCTATATAAGCTGAAACAAACACCCCTTTAGTATATTTTGTGTTTGGTGACAAGCTTTTAGTGTTCAGAGTATTTTTTTTTTTTTTTTTTGGCAAAACTAGGATTAGCCGTTAGCTGTAGCACCATTTAGCAATTAGCAATTAAGTTATATATAGTTAGCTACTAGTAGGTGTTAAGAGTATTTGTTTGTTTTGTTAAAGTGTTTGGTAACGTAACTGTATACTTATTATTAAGTGTAAAATGATGAAAAAGCTAAACACTAACGTTATATGCTTCTTCAAATAGCATTTGAAAAGTAGCGTTTACAAAATATAAATGCGGCTTTTAGCGTTTAGAATATAATGTGTGTTTTGCAACGAAAGATTAACTTTTGGATATTGTTTAAACACTCCTACACGTAGCGCTAACATTAGAGGCGTTAAGCTTTTATGTTCTGTAACACTCTATAATATAGAGCTACCTTACGGAACGGTTTTACTAAAAAAGAACTTGCAACTACGGCTAGTTATGCCAGCCTGTATATAAAAATGTTTAAATTCGTATAAAATTGTTATTTTTATCAAAGAGTGTTGGTTTTTCAGCTTAAATATCCAATTTTTAATGACTTATAAATGGAATAGAGTGACTAAAATGACATGTATTTAGTATCCAGGGATTTAGGGAAAACCTTGAAAATCGACTAGAGTCTTAGTTTCTTACATGTTTGTTTAGATTCACTTACTTTGATTTCTAAGTATTAGAATATAGTAGCATTACAGTTATCGGACAGTCCTAGCTTAAATTTTTGGTTGCTGAGATTTTAGATGAAAGGGTGTTTGATGTGATTCTGGTTTTCACATTTCAAGTCAAAATGATCACATTTCATTTTACTGCATTTTGAAATGGTAATAATCGCTTCCAAGATGGAAGTTCAAGGACTTTGTTATTTAGTATACATAGTAACGGGTAGAGATGTGATAGCTACTCTTAAGATGGATGTCTAAATGCCTCTTTATGTAGCATCTATAGTTATGCGGCAAAGTTATAAGTCACTTTTAAAATGTATTGACCAAACATACCCAATTTTAAGCCATCTACAGTTATGGGTCCAAACAAATGTCTGCTTATAAATTATTTTGATGGTAAATTGGAGTGTTTGGTTTTGTTGTTATGGGACACGAGTTTGATAACTACCCGAAGAAAATGATCCGTGACATACTGTTGATACAAAAGTTGGGCGTACCTGGTTATGGGCTTATGCTCTCGTACCAATTCTCTTCTTAGCACTTGTTACCTGCGTACTAAGAAAATAAAACAACACCGTTAGGCTTATCAAGGGATTGTCTCCCCCGATTAGACTCCGGCGTGAGAGTAAGTAATCGATTTAGGGTTCTCGTGAAGAGTTAGGGTTTGTATGTCGTACCTTGAATGAGAATCGTATGATTCTATATATAGGGGCTAAGAAACCGTGTTTCTTGCTCCTTACTCTTTGCACGCGTGGTGCTTATCCGAGGTAAGGATATCTATTCCATGAATAGATAATCCTTATCGTGTACCCGGTGGGTTGGATTGGGCATTGGGCTTCGTGAGCCCAAAGCATTAGTACTGCGGCCCGTACCATTGTCATGGTAGCCCACTCATGGTGGGCTTAGGTGTGAGTAATGTCTATCATTTGGGCTTGTGGCCCAGATATAGGCTATACGTCATCATGTCCCCCTAGTCTAGTGTGCGCGGCTCGTAGCCGTGGGTACTAGACTTAATACCATCAGCGGTAAGCGTGGCGGGAGATCGAACAAATATTACCGCCTTCTTGTAGGTGCAATGCACCTAACTAATAATAATTTCAAAATGGATGCCTCAAAAATCGGGGGTGGTGTCCACGTAGCCCTCGGAATTCGGGAAAAAGTGCATGTACCCGTTCAACTTCTAGCCATACGTTTGCTGTGAGTGGGTTCCACGTGGATAGAAATTAGGGTTTTTACCACTCCCTATATAAGAGTCACCGCCCTACTTTTTACAATCACGCAGTAAAACACACACTAATCACTATTCACCTTCTTTGAGAGCTTTTTTGCAAAGAAACTACTTCATTTTCGTAGGTAATTTGTGTGCGTCCCCCTTAGTATTCAAATGAAAATGGTTGCTCAATTGGAGGATTTTCGCTCCGTGATGTCCATTGAGGATGTTACCCAGTTTTCGTCCGGCTATTGCGTGTATAGCTGACTTCCCCGAAGGGAAAATAGGGCTATACACGAAATTCTTTGAGTACGCGAATTACCGCGTACCCATATCTATTTTTCTGAGCGATTTGCTCAATCACTATCGCCTTCACATCTCGCAGCTGCACTGTATAGGTGCGGCGAAGGTGTCGAATTTTGAAGTAAACTGCCGTTTACTTGCGATAGAACCGACCGTGGCCTTGTTCCGCTCCTTTTACCACACAACGTGGTCAAATGGTTGGGTTTCTTTTGCGAAGCGCCAGGGGGCGCTTCAATGTTATACGAAAAAAGTTGACGCCCTAAAGAATTGGAGGGAGTACTTCTTTTGGGTTGATGACGTGGTCTTTCCCTTTCCCTATGAGTTTTATACTTAGGATTCCTTACCAAGGGATGGGCGCCCCGCACCCGGTTCCTACAGGCTTGCTGACGCGCAGACTCTAGATGCCAATCGACTGGCCATTAACCCCTATCCGGAGGAGTTTTTGGTACATGTGGGGTTGAGCCGCGCTTATTTTGGCGCTGCAGATGAGGTTCCCACTTTCTTAAGTGAGGATGGCCGGGGTGGGTGTTCATCCCTTATACTTCATGCTTTGTAAGTATTTTATTCTTGTCTTCGCGCTTTTAATAACTAATCCCTTTTGTCTTTCTTGCTTTATTGATGCGCGCAGAGATGGATCTGTTCGCGGTGGTCAAGCTGGACAAGCCGAAGCTGGTAACCATAGGGGTGCATCCACTGAGGGAAGGAGAGCAGCCCCTACTGGAGGCGACGGAGGGGCATTTGACCGTCCTGCCTGAGGCGGTCCCTGAGGATACGCCACCACTTCAGGTGACGCCTATCCAGAGTGTGGCGCCTAATGCGGAGGGGGCGCCCACTGTGGAGGTGGTGCCGAATGTGGAAGTGGCACATGAGGAGGCGCGATCGGGGTCGTCTGACAGCATCAAGATCCTGAAACCTGAAGAAGTGCTGAGTGAGGAGGTTGCGCAAAATATTAAGCGTAAGGGAGAGGCTGGAGGCAGTGGCACCAGGAAGAGGCGTCGACACGTCATCAGGGACGCGGAGTCGAATGCGGAAGAGACATCTACTTCTGGCGCGCGGTTGAAGGTGGATGATGTGTCTCCGTTTCTGTAAGTGTGCATTTTTATCATCCTTCTCCCCCCTTTTTTTGTTTTATCATATTACTTGTTGTAATATTTATTAACTGTTTTGCGTAGGGATGATGCTGCGAAGGATGATAGGGTCTTCGTTGATGAGGTTTCCTCTCCACAGAATGAAAACAGGGAGGGGAAGACCAAGGTTGCTGATGGTGGCGAGGCGCAGCAGCTAATGGATGAGCTAGCTGCGACCACTGCGCGCCAAGCTGAGCTGGTGGCTCAGCTGAAAGAGAAGTATGTCGGGGAGAGCAATGCTCTTGCCCAGAAGGATGAGGAGTTGGCGAAACTCCGTGCGCAGTTGGCTAACGCGCACGTGGAGCTAGAGGCCTCGCGGGCGTATGCGGCAAAGATTGCTGAGGATAAGGTGAGCATGTTGGTCGACCTTAAGTATGCGAGGGCCAAGCTAGATCAAATAAAGGCTAAAGCTTCCTGGTCGGTGTCCTATCTTGAAGAGAAGAGGGCGGAGCATCATGCCAGCGTCCAGGAGTTCCAGGGGCGCATCGAGAAGGCGATTGCGTTGCAAGAGGAAAAGTTGCGCGCCCTCAGTATAGAGTATGACGAGGAGCTGTATCCCCACGTGATGTCTACTATAGCTGAGCGCAGGTATTTTTGTTTTACTTGTCTTTATAATTACTTTATCGCCGCGCTTTTTACTTACACAAAGTGTTTTTGTGAATACAGGTGGTTGATTAGCCATGGGCTGCGCCTGGCAGCCCTGAGCACACTAGAGTCCGCAGAGGTAGTGGACGCTTTTGGAAAGGTGGTGCACTGCGCGATTGCGCGTGGTCGATCGCAGGCCATGGAGGATCTTCATGAAGCCAAGCTGCTGGAGAAGGACTTGGCGGAAGTCCCTGGGTACAGCCCTACAGCTTATGATGAGCTGCTGCAAGCAATGGCGGGGCTGAAGGTTCTTGAGTTGCCACACATAGGGAGGCTGGAGCGTGATCAAGATGACCCCATAGATGTGCTGATGGCAGGGTTGACATTGCAGCGCCATCTTGGGGATAATGCGGAGGAGGAATCAGATTACTATCTGAAACCTGATGTTTCGCAGCTTCAAGTTCCCGTGTTCGCGCGTCCTCGCGATATTCTCAAACCCTTTGCTATTGAGAGGGAGATTCCCTTGAAAGAGGTGCTAGAGCGACATGAGCAGAGGGTTGCTGTGAAGAAGGGTATCAAGGGCAAGGCCGTGATGTGTGGCATTGGCGCTGCACACCTTCCTAGATCAGATGGCGTGGCTGTAAGCGTTCTGACCGTATCTATGCAGGATGCCATAACCTTGAGTAAGCTTAAGGAAGCGGGGAGTTCCGCCGCTCCAGAGGAGAGTCCTGAGCATCGCCATAGTATATAGGCTTTTTGTATATTTATGTATCTTTCCTTGTAATTTTTATTAATAAATGTGGAATAAGATACATTTTTGTTTTAAGTTCGTGACTTAAATATACTTGCATTGTTTGCTAAGTTTGATTTTTTAACTAAGTCTTTTAAGTGCGTGACTTTGAAGAATTATACTTGCACTGTTTGCGAAGTTTTATTATTTGACCAAGTGTCTTGGCTCGTTATATTGCTAAGCTCGTACGGTGTACTTGGTATATGCGCATCCGTCGTGGGGTGCGCACGCGAGACTTGCCTCGACGTCTCGAGAGTAAGGCGCTTAGCAAGGATGCGTGATCCAATGTTGATGGGTTTGCAACCCTCTTATTCAACGAGTAAATTAGTAGGTTAACTTATCCTTTATGCCTTCGTGGGTCTTTAAGTGGTGCATGCACGCCATGTAGGCAGAAATATAAGATAAACAATATTGACATATATGCAATAAAGTAAAAATGCGCTATGGAGTTAGCTAGAAACCATAACATTTTATTAATACTTGCAAGTTATTTGAAAAAATAGAAAATACAATTCCTAGAAAAGAAAAGAAAGACAAACACTTATTGGGCACCTCGTAGGATGCAAGGGTGTTTGTGTAAGGGCCGTAGCCTAAAAGTAACATTTTTTGAGATTGCAGATGTTCCAAGTGCGCGCCAGGTCGTGACCTTCCATATCGCGCAGCCTGTATGCGCCGTTGCCGAGCGCGTCTGTGACCTCGTAAGGTCCTTCCCATTTGGGTCCGAGCTTGCCTGTGTCTTCTGCGTGGCTCGCGTCGTTGGCGCGGTAAACAAAGTCTCCTGGTCTGAATGAAGTGTGTTTGACTTTTGCATCATAATACTTCTTCATTTTTGCCTTAGCCTTTGCTTCGCGTATAGCTGCGCGTTCGCGTCTTTCTTCCAGTATGTCTAAGTCTATGCGCCGTTCCTCGTCATTTGTCGTGACGTTGACCTCTGCTGTGCGTATAGTTGGCATTCCTATCTCGGCTGGTATGACGGCTTCTGTTCCATAGACTAGGGAAAATGGCGTGTCGCCAGTACTGGCTTTGATTGTCATGCGATGCGCCCACAAGACGTGCGAGAGCTCATCTACCCACTTTCCTTTGTGTCTGTCAAGGCGCGCTTTTATTCCTTCGCCTAGACTGCGATTTGCGCGCTCAACTAGGCCATTGGTTTGTGGGTGTTTGACTGAAGCAAAGTGTTGTGTGATGTTCAATTGTGCGCACCAATCTTTGAATGGGTTATCACAGAATTGTTTTCCGTTGTCTGATATGATCTCGCCCGGTAGGCCGAAGCGACAGACAATGTTGTCCCAAACAAAGCGTTTGACTTGGTTTCCCGTAATGTTCACCACCGCTTTTGCTTCGATCCACTTTGTGAAGTAGTCTATGGCTACGATGAGGAATTTTACTCCTCCAGCTGCGACAGGGAAAGGTCCTGCGATGTCAATACCCCATTTGTAAAATGGCCATGGTGAGGTAATTGGTGTTAGCTCTTGTTGTGGTCGGCGCGGAATTGGTCTATGTACTTGGCAATTGCTGCATTTTCTTATCAGATCGCGTGCATCACGATGCATTGTTGGCCAATAATATCCTGACCTTAGAGCGCTTGCCACCACGGATCGTGGCCCTGAGTGCATACTACATGATCCAGCGTGAATTTCGCGGAGAACGTATTCTGCTTGAAGGGGTCCAACACATCTGAGCCATGGCTGTAAAAAAGACCGTCGATAGAGTACATTGTCGCGTAGTTCAAATCGTTGCGCTGCGCGGCGTATTCTTCGAGCGTCTTTATGATCTTGGGGTAGGACTCCCTTGCTAATAAATTCGATGATAGGTGTCATCCATGTAGGATCTTGTTCTACTATCACCGTTGATATCTCCCTCTCCAAGATTGACTTGTTTTTTAGGGTTTCCACCAATACCTGTTTTGAGAGGTGTGCGAAGCTTGTGGATGCGATCTTGCTGAGTGCGTCCGCCTTCTTGTTATCTCCTCTAGGCACCTGTTTTATTGTGAACCTATCAAAGTTTTTGATCAAAGATTTTGTCTTTTCCAGGTATTGGGTCATGTGTTCATCCTTGGCCTCATATTCACCTAGCACGTGGTTAGCGACCAGTCGCGAATCTACGTTTGCTTCTAGGTTGCGAACACCCATTTGAATTGCAATACGTAGTCCAGCTAGTAGGGCTTCGTATTCTGCCTCATTGTTTGTGGCTGTGAATTCAAAGCGTAGCGCATAGGTGAATTCCATACCTTCTGGATTTTTAAGAATAAGGCCTGTGCCTGATCCTTCTACACATGAAGATCCATCTGTGAACAGAATCCAGGGTTCCTGTAAATCTGTTTTAGCTGCAGATGTCGGGCTGTCGCTGTCTGGCTTCTCCACGATAAAATCGGCTAGGACTTGTCCTTTGATTGCAGTGCGCGGTCTGTATGAGATGTTATACTCACTTAACAGTACACTCCATTTTTGTAAGCGTCCTGATGCGTCAGGCTTAGAGATAACTTGTTTGATTGGCTGATCAGTGATTACAACTATTGGATGCGCTTGAAAGTATCTGCGCAACCTTTTGGCTGCGAACACTAGAGCCAAGACCAGCTTCTCCATAGCGCTGTAGTTAGTCTCTGTTTTCTTTAGGGCTTTACTTACGAAATATATGGGTGTCTGGACGGAGTTCCTGTCTGTCAATAGAACGGCGCTGACTGCTCCATGAGTTGCCGACAAGTACATGATTAGTTCTTCCCCTGGTCGCGGTGCGACAAGTTTGGGAAGAGATGCCAGATGGTTTTTGAGTTGTTGGAAAGCTTCTTCCGCTTCGGTAGTCCAGCGAAAGTCTCCCTTTTTTGTACACTTCGTGAGTGTTTTAAAGAGGGGAAGAGATTTGTCTGCTGACTTAGATAAGAAGCGGTTCAGCCCTGCTAATTTTCCATTTAGCGACTGGACTTCTTTGAGTGTGCGCGGGGAGGGGAGATCAATAACGGCCTTTGTCTTTTCTGGGCAAGGCTTGATTCCATCGGGTTCTATCAGGTATCCAAGGAACATCCCTTCGGTCGCGCCAAAGGTGCACTTTTTTGGATTTAACTTCATGTTGATCCGCCCCAACGTTCGGAATGTTTCCTCGATGTCGCGCACCAATTCGTCCTCTGTATGGCTTTTTATGATAAGGTCGTCAACATAGACTTCCAAGTTGCGGCCTACTTGTTTTTCGAAGGCTGTGTCCACCAGTCGTTGGTATGTCGCGCCTGCGTTCTTCAGGCCAAAAGGCATTTTTGTGTAGCAGTATACTCCTTGACTGGTGTGGAAAGCTGTTTTTTCTTCATCTTCCACTGCCATCTGGATCTGATGATACCCTTTATATGCATCTAGGAAGCATTTGGAGGGGTATCCGCATAAGGACTCGACCTTCCAGTCTATCTCTGGCAGTGGATAGCAGTCCTGCGGACATGCTTTGTTGAGGTCCGTGAAGTCCACGCACATCCTCCAACTGCCATCGCTCTTCTTTACCATAACTGGGTTAGAAAGCCAGTCGTGATAGTATACTTCGCGCATGATGCCTGCGTCTACGAGCTTATGTACTTCTTCCAGAATAGCCTTTGCACGATCTGGGGCCTGGCCGCGCTTCTTTTGTCGTATTGGAAGGTATCCTTGTCGGATTTGTAGCTTATGTTCTGTGATAGAGCGCGGTACTCCCGTCATATGCTTTGGTTCCCATGCAAAGATGTCTAGGTTCTTTTGCAAGAGTGCGCATACAGCTGCTTTACCTTTGTCAGATAAAGATCCTCCAATCGAAACTTGTTGCTCTGGATAATCTGGGTGAATAGCGACTTTTAAATTTGGCGTTTTTTCCGTGCGCTGTTCTGGAATAGTCTCTGCTTCAGTTGTTACTGCGATGCATTCTCTTGGTGGTATTGTTGTGTTATAGAGAGTGACAACTCCTCCTTCTACTGGGAATTTAAGCATTCAGTGCGCTGTGGATGGTACCGCGCGCATGGATGATATTCCCGGTCTTCCAATGATACCATTGTATGGTGAAGGAGACTTTATTACCATAAAGTTTATCCATGTTGCGGTTGAGTGTTGTTCATCTCCTACGACCACCAACAAGCGTAACTGCCCCATAGGCCAAATCTTTTCTCCTGTGAATCCTGTTAATGACGTTGTAGCTGGTATCAACTGACTTTGGATTTCCGGTCGCAGTCTTTTGAAACAGTGATCGTACAGGATGTCTGCGGTGGATGTCATGTCCCCCTGTATGTATTTCAATGGTTAAGGGCTCCACGAATGCGTTGTCCGCAGCTATAGTAGGGAAGGATATCTCTTTTTCTGGAGAGAATTTTTGGCTGACTTTTTGCTTTATCCTGCGTTGCCATGATTGTATCATGTATATAGTATCAGCTTTTTCCTTTGGGGGTTCTTTCTTACCCCCGTTTCTCTGTTTATCTTTTCCCTCCTTGATGTTTTTTACGAGGTGGTCCATCCTCCCTTCTCTAACTAGCTTTTCAATTAGCTGTTTTAGTTGGACGCACTCGTTAGTTGTATGGCCTTTTTGGCCATGGTACTCGCAGTATCCACTACCTAGGCGCTTTTCTTCTGCAGTGCGCATTGGTGGTGGTTTTGGGAAGTTCGCACCTTCTGTTACAAATATTTCTCTCGGAGTCTTAGTGAGAGGAGTATATTTGTCGTTGTCTCTTCCACTGCGATAATTCCTGCTGCGGTTGTTATTCTGATCGTTGGATTGTCTCCGAGGCTGTTCTTGTTGCCTATAGTTTGAATAACCTTTTTTGCTATCCGCAGCAGCTGCTTCTCCTTGTATAAAGGATCTGGTGCGCTTTGTTAATTCGTCAAAGGTCTGTGGAACTTTGTCATTCAGCTTGTGGATGAGTTCTGGGTTATTGATCCCATTCATGAACCTTGAAATTTTTAGGATTTCAGGACATGTTTTGACTTGTTTGCACTCATCTTTAAAACGTTCCATAAAAGCGCTGGTTGATTCCCCTTGACGCTGTTTCACTCTTGCTAGTTCCACAGGGTTTTTAGCGCACTTCTTTCGCTGGGTGAAGTTGAGGCGGAATGCTTTCCGTAGTTCCTCAAATCCACCAATGCTCCTACGTGGGAGTTTGCTAAACCATGTGCGCACGTTTCCTACTAACGTAGAATTAAACATGTGGCACCACACAGGCTGTGGCCAATTTTCGATAGTTGCGGCTGATTCGAAAATTTTTAGGTGATCGTCAGGATCACCTGTTCCATCATATGTTTTCACGTTAGC
Source organism: Artemisia argyi (assembly GCA_030686995.1). Classification (NCBI taxonomy): domain Eukaryota; kingdom Viridiplantae; phylum Streptophyta; class Magnoliopsida; order Asterales; family Asteraceae; genus Artemisia; species Artemisia argyi. The sequence continues at coordinate 178,147,771 of CM060690.1, forward strand.
GGGCATGCGCCTGCGTTTGCGGTCTGAGTAATCGCTGATGCGCCGTGTAAACGCATCGATTTTTTTGCGTCGCCATGGGAGAGACATATCTTCATCCTCTTCCTCGCGACGTCTTCCTCTTGACTTCCAGTGTCCTGTTTCTTTATCCTCGTTGTCTGAGGAGTCGCTGGAAGAAGAGTAGTCTCTTTTTCGGCGCTTGCGCCGGCTTCTTTCAGAAGAAGAGCTTGAGGGATCTCTGCTTGGGGATCTTCTTCTCCCCAACCTGTCTTGAATCCTCCTACTCCCAGGTTTGGAAGATCCTTGGCTTGGCGAATGTTGAGGCCCTAATCGATCTTGTATTCCCCGACTGCCAAGTCTGGAGTGGACATTGGTGCGCCTCTCGTTGTCTCCTGAGTATTGTGAATCAGATATCGTACCCAATCTATCATGGATAGTGGTACGTTCTGCGCGTCTTCCTCGTGGGTGACGCGATGGTGATGGTTCGCGTTGAGGACCAAAATTGAGTCGGGCTTGTAAACCCGCGCTTGCTCTTCTTGTTGCTTCTTCTTGCATGAGGGCGGTTAGGGTTTCATAATTTTGGGATACAAAATTTCCCAAAGTTAGATTAGGTGCGTCCTCAGTTGTTGCAAGAATTTCTGCCTCAGTGTTTGGCGCCCTGTTTCGTTCAGGCGCGCCTGGCGGCGCAGTGTTGTTCACTGCGGGTGTAGCCTGATGAGGAGTGGTGAAGAGGGTGCGTTGGAGTTCCTCAACGCTTGGGACCACTGGTGTGACTTGAGTAGTTCTTATAGGTAGTTCTACTGCTAGGCGAGGTGGGGTTGTTCCTGCCTCGTGGTGACCAGGTGTGCTGGTTGTCCCAGCGACTTGTCTGGAGGTTGGATCTTGTTGATTCTTCCTCTGATGGTCACGTTTTTCTGACTACGGAGTCCGCTGGCTTGAATTCTTATGTTTCGTCATTCTAGTTCTTAGTAGGGTCCCACGGATGGCGCCACTTGTTGATACAAAAGTTGGGCGTACCTGGTTATGGGCTTATGCTCTCGTACCAATTCTCTTCTTAGCACTTGTTACCTGCGTACTAAGAAAATAAAACAACACCGTTAGGCTTATCGAGGGATTGTCTCCCCCGATTAGACTCCGGCGTGAGAGTAAGTAATCGATTTAGGGTTCTCGTGAAGAGTTAGGGTTTGTATGTCGTACCTTGAATGAGAATCGTATGATTCTATATATAGGGGCTAAGAAACCGTGTTTCTTGCTCCTTACTCTTCGCACGCGTGGTGCTTATCCGAGGTAAGGATATCTATTCCATGAATAGATAATCCTTATCGTGTACCCGGTGGGTTGGATTGGGCATTGGGATTCGTGAGCCCAAAGCATTAGTACTGCGGCCCGTACCATTGTCATGGTAGCCCACTCATGGTGGGCTTAGGTGTGAGTAATGTCTATCATTTGGGCTTGTGGCCCAGATATAGGCTATACGTCATCACATACAGAGTTGGGATTGGTTTCTTGAAGAACATAAAGAAGACAGTGATGAAGACGAAGATGAAGTTAGTAATAAAAAAGCAAAAAAGGGAAAAAGCCGAAAGAGGAAGAAAGGTACAGCGAATGATGAGGAGGATGATGATGTGTGGACGGGTGAGAGTGAGGAAGACGCTGAACTGATTAAGAAACTAAAAAATGACCCAAACCCAAGTATAAGACTAGGTCAAAAGACCAAAAGAAAAACAGAAAAGGTGCGAGTACAAGTAGAAGTGGTACTGGTACTACAAAGAGTTATGCGATGGACGTTGATGTTGAAGATGATGACGATGAAGATGAAGATGAAAATAATGGAACATTGGGTGGTTTCATAGTTGATGACGAGGACTTTGGTGAAGGAATCGACAAGGATGTGGAAGAAACCGACAATGATGATGAAGAAGAATTTGAAGATAAAGATGACGAGTAGTTGTTGGTTTTAACATCACTTTAGATGTTTAGTGTTTCTAGTTTGTTGTATGCTTGTATGTTACTACTAATTAACATGTACACTTACACAAGACTCTGCGAGGCTCGTGATGTTTGTTAATATCCTGTATGAAATCATTCATTTTTTTCATACTTTCGTTTGTATTGAGTTATCTCACTATATGTGATCTGAACTTATGATATCTGACTTCACAGTTCGAAATCTGTTAATATTCAAGTATAGATACAGTATACAATTGGTTTTTTTTTTTTTTTTTTTTTTTTTTTTTTTTTTAGCAGTAGACATAACTGCTCTAAGTGGTAAATTTATATTAACAATGCTGTCAGTTATGATCTGTGTTATTCAAATGTGCCAAGACAATTCACCTACGAGGCTACGAGAAGACAGGATTGCTTGTTCAGGAATCACTGTCAATATAAACATTGAGAGTTCAAATACTGTTAAAGTTATGACCTATGAACTGAATATTTGGTTAACTATTAGTGATCAAATTCATACTGTCGCTCTCGCTTCTAGCTTGCATTATCAGATGATTTGGATCCCAATTTTGATCAAGTATCGTGTCAAAATACTCTCTCATGAATGATGGGGGAAGAGTAGGAAGATCAACTTCATTTTTCGTTTCTTGATCAACACGAAGCTCTTGATCATTGACCATATGCAGTTGGAACTGAAGAAGTTTCTTTTTCGTATTGGAGTTCCAGAAGTTTTTTTACAGCACTATCGGTTCTTCCTGGTAAGTAACTTGCTAATTGTGCCCATCTGTTGTTAAAGAAAATAACAAAAGAAAATACAAAGAAATATACTTGTTTCCTAACATGTTGTGTAACTTGATTACGAGTGCCGCTTCTTGCAACGAAAAGCTTCCTTTTTAAACCTGGTCGTAGATAATTATTCCATCGTAACCTGAAAACTTTTGCTGCATCTTTTAATCCTGCTTAGCATAAAAACATAAATATACTAATAATAAGTTTAGCAGATTTGGATGGTGTACATGCATCATTTGGTGTTTCATTTTGCAAGTGGGTCATATGGCGAATCAAGTGTTTGGTTTACAGGTTCGGAATCACGAAGTCTTTGTAGAGTGACCTCTCAGAGGATTTTTAGGAGGTTACAAGGATTAATCGATTAAGCCTACTGAGTGAAATAAGGAGAAATACTGGCAAGATTAGGAACGGAGCCCCAACAACCATGGCGGCCATAGGTAATAATATAGTTAAGGAGTTTATCGTCTTCTTTTGGTGACCATAGTCCTCTTCAACTTTTGTCTAGTGCTCAATCTATTTTCTCCCTCACACATCTCTCTTGTATGAAGCAAGAACGAGTGATGCCATATGTTCTTATATAGAAGACAGTTTCAACATTCTGAATAATGATACTGAAATGTCGGGAATCCAAGATAACTTTTTATCTCACAAATGAACGATATAAATTAGGGGGCCTGGTAGTTCTTGTATAATACGGGTCCTACTTTAGCTTAGGTACTAGATTCTTGATTGAGTTTACTTACCTCAGATTGCTTTATCTTATTTGACTGCGGCCATGGTTTGAAGATAACTGATCCGAGCTCATACTAGACAATCTTAGCCTATTCTCAAATTTGAATCGCCAGCTTCACAAGTCGTTATGATTTGGGCTTAAGCTTAAATAATTCAATAAAAGCTGCACCACACACGTCACGGCCTTATGGCCATAAGCACTATAATTAGAACATAAGCTGATAAAACTAAATACCAAACAGCATATCATTAGCACATTGATTGTCATTTTGAGTATGCAAAGCCGCTTTACATTTCTGCTAAGGGATCAAGAAGATTAATAAAGCTAACTTGTATATGATTAGATACGAGGATGTTAGTTTTCTTTGTGATACTGTTATAGATAAGTAGCTTTCGAAACAGGTCTTCAGTCATATCTTCCAAAACACGCTTCCGATTTCGGTTAAGACTCGTGAGAAAGAACAAACAATGTCTTCTCTTTAATGAACAATTTTAGGTTACTGCTACATAAGTCCCATGACACCACATTACATGGCAATACTTCTATGCTCTACTAGATAAATGTTGCAACTTTGACTCAAAACGTACAATTGTACAAAGAAGTCAATTGGATTGTTTTGTACTATCTCAAACGGGTCAAATTAAGTAAAACTCACTAAAAGTGAACGGGCCAAAAGACGAGCCGAACGGGTGATAATGTGTCAAAGTCTATCTTAATGCATACAACATCCCAAATCAGATATAAATGTGCTAATATTTGTTAGATCATAAATAATGAACTCAATGTTTTTGAACACAGGAAATGTTTATAGGTTTTTGAACATTTTACAGGTGGGGTCCAGTTTTCATATTAGATGCTATTTCCGACCAAAACGCTTGGCAAACAGTTGATGTCTCTTTGCTGGAACCTTGGGCTTGCTCTTTGCTAAAGCGCCCTTTTGTCCGGTCATGGATCCTTGAGTTGAGCCTTATGAATCGCTTTGCCTGCATCATCTTTCAATATTTCCACGCCTACTGCATCATCACCAGCACTTAAAACCTCATCTCAGACGACAATAATTTATGTTCATTTAGTTATGAACGGACATGAACAAAAGCCTTACTCATTCATTTATGTTCGTGAGTGTCCAATTATGCATTCGTTAACCTTCGTTTATATTCATATATAGTATATTTTTTTATACACTTTAAAATTGGTTTACTTAAAAATGTGTTTTTACGTACATAAAAACACATTTTTAAGTCTATGTTTAAAAATTTAATGTTTATTAGTCTACGTTTAGGTATCTTCGTTCGTTTATGTTCATTTAATATCATATCGAACAAATATAAACGAACATGAACAATCTTAGTTTCTTCTTAATGGGTGGTCTAAGGGAAGTGAAATAATGCATGAAAATTAATAAATAAAATGAAGTAAATGTGGCCTATCTAAAACAAAAAAAATCGCGTGGACCTCATTCAGTGTAATTTATGCCGACATAAATAATTGATGTGTAACAGGACCATTTGTTTTTTTCTAGTGACGGCGATTAACATGTGCAAATAATGCAACCGTATAGGGCCCCTTATTATAGGAGCCCCAATTTAGTATACATCTATTAATATTTATAGTTTTATACATATCCAAGTATACAATATTTTGAATTTTTAGTGTCTTTACTAAATATTATCAAAGTTGAATTTTAATATCTTGCGTAATATCAAATAACTTTTAATTTTCCATAATAGTTAAACTTTGAGTGATTTATGGGGCCTCATTCGTGATTTCGCACCGGGCCACCCAAATCAATGGGAGAGCCCTATTTCTTTCATCTGTTTACATTGTCCTATGCCATATCTGTGACAACTGGCAAAATAGGGAGCCGTTTTATAAAACCCGCATTACATTGAAATTATAAATTTAGAATTTTTGAAAGTTTATTTTGACGAGATATTTTACGAACGTTGGTACTTGATTTTTAATCGTACGATATTAATGAGATTTGGTTAATTATTTATGGTTTGGTTGATTCGGTCGTGATGATTTATTTTATGATCGTTACTTTGGCACTACATTGACTCCGGCACTAGGTTGACCTAACAATTTCAATTTTATTTTATATGGGTTCGGATATTATTATTATTTTTGGAACGGGTTCGGTTGGAGAAAGTGGTTTGATTATTTACGGTTTCGGGTTTGACCCGTGTATTTGCATTGGGCTACTTAGCCCACCTTACTCTCACTATTATTATTGTTTTAATAAAAAGATTTTTTTTTTAAATTTACATTAAATCGTCCTTGTGGTCCGGTTATATGCAAACACACCCACACCACACCCTCACCATTTCACTCTCTCCTCTCTCTCTCAATTTTTACCCATCTCACAAACCCTAACCCTCCCTTAAGCCATCGCCCCTCCAATCGGCTGCCACCACCACACCGCCGCTCCACCACCATCAACACCACCACCAATCAACTCCCCATCTCATTTCCTTCTTGATCTACATAAACACGCGCCTTAAAACTAATCTTTTCAACTCGTTTTATCACAACAATCATCATCATCTTTATTGTTTTGAGGTTTCTTCACGTTTTGGTCTTGGGAATCAAAGGTAGGACGAGTTTTGACTCGTATTTTGGTGAAAATGTGACCAAGGGTCACGGATTTAATTATTTTTTTTTCGGATCTATGGTTAAATACATGAAACTCAAGTGGGTTTTTGATAAAACATGATCTAAATCGAGTTTGGTATCCGGGTTGTTGTTTATTTATGATGGGTTGAAGTGAACCCGAGAGCTTGTGCTCTCGGTTTGTATTATTTTCGGTTCGGTTGTGGATTTGTGATGATTCTTGATCTTGGGCTCGAATTTGTGATGTTTGGTTATCATCTTGATGCTTTGGTAATACTTGGTTGTGTTTGGATTGACCCTTGTGGTCGTTTGGTATTCGGCCGACACCCCATGGGGGCTGTTTAGGTCAAGTTGGCTCGAGCTAGAGCAAGCCGAGACCTAATAGTCTCGGGTGGGACTCACGTACCTTGTTTCGGGTGTAATATTGACCCGGGTTGACTTGGTAAATCAACCCGTAAATGATTATGTTTTCGGTTGTTATTTATATTTGCCGAATTATTGATGTTGTCGTGGTTATTATTTTTGACCATGGGTTTCTTATTTTGAATTTGAAGTGGTATATTTGGAATACGAGTTATATTGGAGATGTGTTGTCGAGTGTGGAACTTGGGGACCGATTGTGAGACGGTCAATTAGAATGACGGAGATAGGATTAGTCGGGTGCCGTAGTCGGACCCTCATGTTGTAGCACGTGGATATGGGATTGTTTGGACGGAGTTGATATATTTATATTGTGACTTGATTCTTATTACTTTGGACTTGGACTATGAGCCGAGGGTCATGACTCGGACATGTGACCAAATTCTATGACTCGATAAATATTTAAAAGTCGATATTAAAAATAATACTCGTTATAATATTATTAAGAATATAATCGTTTATATACGTATATAGACGTGTTAAACGTGTATATATATATATATATATATATATATATATATATATATATATATATATATATATATATATATATATATATATATATATATATAAATGCGTATATTAATAATAAAACGATCACGAGTAAACGTTATAATAATAAAACGATAGTTATTATACTATGCAAATAGTGTAATAAATGTCGGACTATTGTTATAAATAATAATTATATAAATAATGGTGAAACATAAGTCGGGTAAATAATAATTAAAAATGTGATTTTGTTTATAAATTAGAAACTTATCGAGTTATACGAATTGTGGGTCTTTAAAGTCCAAGTGGGCTTATATTGTGACTTTTGTGTTGTCACGGATATATGACGATTAATATAAACATTTTATATATCAAGTGACTCATTCTAGATCGAGTTATTTGACGATATAAAATGAGAATATTAATGGGCATCGTATCCCACGACGCCCATAGGATGTGGTATATATTTTAGGGTAATGAATTACTATATGTCTCGTGGAATTTTGGCCGATTCGACGATATATATAGGGAATTCATTGGACTACGACATATACCAAATAGAAACTTATGTGCAATGTGCTTTAGGTTGGGTACAATTTTGGAACGATATATTACGTAAATAAATATGGGAGATTATCAAATCGACGGATTTAATAAGCTTCGATAATTATTTAAATAATATGTTGGGCTAACATTAGACCTATAGTTGTCTTATTATTGTTCTTTGTTGTGGCTTTTTGGTTTGAGCTGTGTCGACCCTCCACCCATATGGATACCAAACGTCGAATTTCAAATTGACATGAAGTTAATTCGAGAAATGGATATTTTTGGAAAGTAAAATGGATTACGTTCGGGAATGGGAATATTTGATTTTGAGGAAATGATTTCTGAACGAGTTTGATATTGTTAGGAAGTGCCGAGTCTGTAGTCGCCGTTACGTGAGTTGCTTGAGATTACTTACGTCTTTCTTCTATCGTTTCTTTTGAGGATTTCTGGACTTGAGGTGAGTCATAGCCCCACTTTTTCTCTTGAACTATGTTTTCAATACTTGGGTTGAGAAACGTGCAAATGTTTTATGTGGACTATTATCGCTTTATTTATTTATTTCAAAACTTGCTATGCTTATAGAACTAGGTAGGATTAAGCGAGGCCTATTCCCGAACTAGGTAAGCTATTGATTGGTTGTTGAGCGAGGCCTAGTCCCGAACTAGGTAAGCTATTGGATTGGTTATAGAGCGAGGCCTAGACTTGAGCTAGGTAAGCTACTGATTGGATTGATTTGAGCTATAGCGTGCACCTATAGGGATGATTTGTTTTGGTTGGAATATTTTGATTGGATATTTTGGTTGGATATTTTGGTTGGATGATTGAGGCCTAGTCTAGCTAGCAAGCGTTTTGCGTATATGTCCACTATATCGAATTAAGAATCTAAACCTATGATCTCACCAGCGAAAGCTGACTTTTAGCACGTTTTCTCAGGTAATTAAGTGATGCTCTGCGGATGCTTGGGATTGGAGGTTTGGCATTTGGCACCGGTTATGGATCCATATTTTCTAAAACTCTGATACTATTGTGGACCTATATTTATTTCTTTTGGGCCTTTGGATGATTTTGGGATAATGTAAACTTTAAAACCCCGCGTGGTTGCATTTTATTTTGTTTACTTTATCTCGTTCTTTTATGTCTTGTGTTTGGATACCAATCCCCGTAGCACCCCGAAAGCTTGTTGAGTCTTCCGCTGTATCAAATTTTGGGGGTGTTACAGATTGGTATCATAGCCAAGGTTATAGAGAACTAGGTAAATAGACACCTAAACTATAACCAATTTTTATAGAAAACGATCCCCAACCATTGCCCGCCAGCCCGCCAAGCCGAAGCATCATTGTTTGTTATTGAGGTATTATGAGATTATTGAGATGATTAGAGATTTGGGATTTCTTGAGATGATTTGAGGAATTGAGGTTTATTGATTTAGTGATATGATGCGTTTTGAGGAATTATATGCGTTTTGAGGAATTATATGTGTTTTGAGGAATTATATGGCTTAATTGTTTTGAGAATGGTTTTAGTAATGCGGTATTTTAAATCTTTCTTGATTATATACGATTTGGAATTATATGATGATTTTTGGATATGGTATTTTGAGTTCGCGGTTTAGTTGTTTTTGAAACACTTACCCTACCCTACGCCGTTGTCACAGACTATGACCTCCCATACGCCTGATGTTGTTGAGGATATTCTTACTACACCGGTATTGCCAGCACAGTTCACCATGGCTCCTGATGACCCTTACCAGGTTGCCATGCATTCAGCTACTATGACACCGACAGGCTCTACTTCAGCACCACCTGCTGCATCTACGCAGGGACCCTCATCTTCTTTAGGGCTCCCTGGTACATCGAGGCAGCTTACTCTTCATCAGGCTTTGGCTCGTGTGGCTCCACGTTTCGCCCACCGAGCTACGGCACGTATGTCGGTACGCCCTACTTCACCACCTTTACAGATTGATGCTCACTCTCTTCTGTCTGAGGCGCCACCCGCATCATTGCGTCGTCGTCCTAGATCACATACCCCTTCACCACATGGTTCACCTGTTAGGAGACGACGATTGATGATGTACTCTTCCGATGAGGAGGAGGAGTACGAGGGTGAGGATGAGGCTGATGACCCTCAGGAGGCTGAGCAGGGTGATGATGATGACCCTGAGGAGGAGGATGACCCTCAGGAGGATGAGATGCCTGATGATGATGATGTGTTAGTACCACCAGCTCAGGCTGAGAAGCCTGATTCACCTGTACATCCGATTGAGCCTGATTCACCTGATCATCCGTTTTTGTTTAAGTTGCCACCTGGTAGTCCCATTGAGTCGGATGCACCTTCTGAGGTTTCTGCTGAGCATGCAAAGTTAGGTGAGATTGGTAGGTTATGGGCTCAGATTACGGCTCTTGGTGAGAGAGTTACTCATATGTCTGAGCGGATTGATAGAGTAACCGTTGAGTTCATTGGGCAGTTGAGGGTTGACATGGTTATGGCTGAGAGGAGAGTTACTGAGATGAGGAGAGTTTTGATGGAGGTTCATGAGCATATTGATAGTATACAGCGAGGTTTTGTTACTGCTCGAGAGGCCGACCGCAAGCTATGGCAAAGGAATGCCGAGCTGGAGAAGGAGGTGGCTGACCTCAAGAGAGACCGAGACACCCATAGTGTGGAGTTAGGATCATTATGGAGGGATCTTGATGGCTTGAGGCAGGAGTTGAGGAACCTCCGCCAGCAGCGTGGCTAGACGTTCGAGCTATGTTACCTTGTTGCTTTCTTAACCGATGAGTGTTCGGTTAGAAAAGCTAGTTATCTTATTTTGATGTATTTCCGTTGATTACTCGTCTCGTTGGAACGATTGTTATCCTTGTGTTTTTGGTAGTTGGAACAATGTTGGATCTTTATTGTACGGTCGATGGTTATTATCTTATGGTATTATGTGGATGTTGGATATTATGGAAATTGAGTCCTTATCCGTTTTATTGATGTTTCATGGTGTATTGTTGCTATTCTTTCCGTAACTTGGCTTCGTTGAATTTCTTTTGTTGAGCATATTGATAAGTTCTATCGGAGACTCACGAACTTGTATGATATTTCAGATCAATGGCCCCACGAAGAAACCCTGTTAGAGCTACCAGAACTGGACCTGCAACAACTACCCCTGGTCGTCGAGGTCGTCGTCCTACTCGAAATGTTGAGACCCCTACTCCTGATAACCTAGACACTACTAACCGCAACAACAGGGATCAAAATGTTGCTGTTCAGGGAGACAATGATCATGTTCCACTTAATGCACCTACTGTGGATCAAGCAATGATCAATCAACTTGTGGAGCAACGAGTTGTTGAGCTACTAGCTGAGTCAAATCATTCCAACAATTCTGCTGGAACATTTCCACCTGTTCGTGCTAATGGATGCAACTACAAGTAGTTTAAGACCTGTGGACCCGTTGAGTTTGGTGGAACTGAAGGAGTGGTCTACTTGGTCAGGTGGATAGAGAAGACTGAGTCAGTGTTTAATGTCAGTGGTTGTGCGGAGAATGCGAAGGTAAAGTTTGCTTCTTTTACTTTCAAGGATGAAGCTTTAACTTGGTGGAACAATTACCGTAACTCAGTTGGGAGTGATGTGGCTTATGCTATGACTTGGGAGCAATTTAAGTCTTTGCTGATTCAGACTTACTGCCCAAGGAATGAGATTAAGAAGTTGGAAATTGAGTTCTGGAACCACAAAGTGAAAGGTACCGATATGGCAACTTACAATCGCCGTTATCGAGAGTTGGCCTTACTCTGTCCCGATATGGTTAGGATTGAGACCCAAAAGATTGAGAGGTATACCGATGGATTGCCGGTAGCTACAAGGAACGATGTGATTTCTGCTAAGCCTGCAAACATTCATGAGGCTATCACTATCGCTCAACAATTGATGGACTCTTTGGCATTGGAAGAAGCTGAGAAGGATAAGAATGGAAGGAGAAAGAGGGACGATCACTCTAAGGGTAATGATCGTCGAAACAAGCGACAACTAACTACTAGAGCTTATGCCATGGGAGATGGAGACAAGAAGAACTACAATAGAGATGCACCCAAATGTAACCGATGTTACAAGCATCATTCTAGTCGATGTACGGTAATGTGGAAGAATTGCTCTAAGATGGGACACATAGCTAAGGATTGTAGAGCTCGACCACTTGCTATGGTTCAAGCTACTCCTGAAACTATGAGCAAAGCAAATGTTACTTGCTATGGATGTGGAAAGAAAGGACATTATCGGAATGAGTGTAGGGAATCGTGGAACCGAGGAAATCAAGGGTCGGGTGGTAATGGGTACAATAATGGAAACCGTGGAACTGGAGGAAACCGTGGACGACAAGATAATGGGGACCAACGTGTGGAAGCTGGAGCTGCTCATGGAAGAGTGTATGCACTCGGGAACGAGAGAGGAGAAGATCCGAACGTTGTTACTGGTACGTTCCTTCTCAATAATCGTTATGCTTCCATACTATTTGATACTGGTGCCGATAAGAGTTTTGTGTCCACTAAGTTTGCACCCTTACTTGAGAAACCCCCGATGGCCTTAGGAATTGGTTATGATGTAGAGTTAGCTAATGGAAACATAGAAAGGATTAAGACTATCATTCGCGGTTGCACGTTAAACTTTCTAAACCGTCCTTTCAACATAGATCTTCTACGCGTCACACTAGGAAGTTTTGATGTCATTATTGGTATGGATTGGTTGTCGAAGCATCGTGCTCATATAATTTGCGATGAGAAGATCGTGCGTGTGCCATACGGCAAGGAGATTCTGAACATACCAGGAGATAGAAAGGATTTGAGAGGCCCATCTAGATTAGCGGTCATATCTTGCACTAAGTTGCCGAAGCTAATAGAGAAAGGAAGTTACTTTTTCTTAGGCCAAATTTCTGAGAAAGGAGAGAAGGAGAAGAAAGAAAGGTGCATTGGAGATGTACTTATAGTTCGTGATTTTTCGGATGTGTTTCCCGATGACTTGCCGGGAATTCCGCCTAATAGACAAGTGGAATTTCAAATTGAGTTGATACCTGGTGCTGCACCTGTAGCACGAGCACCTTATCGTCTTGCACCTACTGAATTGGAAGAGTTGTCGAAACAATTAGCGGAGTTAGCCGAAAAGGGATTCATAAGACCAAGTTCTTCGCCTTGGGTAGCCCCGGTCTTATTTGTGAAGAAGAAGGATGGATCGTTTCGTATGTGTATTGATTATCGAGAGTTAAACAAGTTAACGGTGAAGAATAGATACCCGTTACCGAGGATCGACGATTTGTTCGATCAACTTCAAGGATCGAGTGTGTATTCGAAGATCGATTTGAGATCGGGATATCATCAGCTTCGAGTGCGCGAGGAAGATATTCCGAAAACGGCTTTCAGAACCCGTTACAGGCATTACGAGTTTCAGGTGATGCCGTTTGGGTTGACTAACGCACCGGCGGTATTCATGGATCTCATGAATCGGGTGTGTAAGCCTTACTTAGATAAGTTCGTGATTGTGTTTATCGATGACATTCTGATTTATTCGAAGAGTGTGAAGGAGCATGAGGAGCATCTAAGACTTATCTTAGAATTGCTCAGGAAGGAGAAACTATATGCCAAGTTGTCGAAATGTGAATTTTGGATTCCGACGGTACAATTTCTAGGTCATGTGATTGATAGACAAGGAGTTCATGTGGACCCTGCTAAGATTGAGGCAATTAAAGATTGGGCTGCACCTACGACCCCAACAGAAGTTCGTCAGTTTTTGGGATTAGCCGGTTATTACCGAAGATTCATTGAGGGATTTTCGAAGATAGCAAAACCGTTGACCAAATTGACTCAAAAGAGTGTTAAGTATGAATGGGGAGATAAGGAAGAGGAAGCATTTCAGTTACTAAAGGAAATGTTGTGTAGTGCTCCTATCTTGGCGTTACCCGAAGGTAATGAGGACTTCGTCGTCTATTGTGATGCTTCTCATAAAGGTTTAGGAGCTGTGTTAATGCAACGAGAGAAAGTGATAGCTTATGCTTCCCGACAGCTCAAGAAGCATGAGAAGAACTACACCACCCATGATTTGGAGTTAGGTGCTGTGGTTTTTGCTTTGAGGATATGGAGACATTACTTGTATGGAACCAAGTGTGTAGTGTTTACTGACCACAAAAGTCTGCAACACATTCTGAACCAAAAAGAGCTTAACATGAGGTAGCGACGTTGGATTGAGTTGCTAAGCGATTACGATTGTGAAATTCGCTACCATCCGGGTAAAGCAAACGTTGTTGCTGATGCTCTTAGTCGAAAGGAGAGAATCCCACCGTTACGAGTTAGGTCATTAGGAATGACTATCGTATCGCCATTACCGTCTCAAATATTAGAAGCTCAAACGGAAGCGTTGAAAGCAGAGAATCGAGCTGCTGAAAACATATTTGGTGTAACACCCCCAATTCATGGTTGCAGCGGAATTCGAACTGGGTGTTACTGGACGGCACAATAGTCACAATAATAGAAAACGAACTCCAATTGAGTCGTTTTAAAAGATTTATCGTTCAAATTATATAAATATCAGAGATTACAAAATGAGGTCCCAATTGGTTCCATGTTTACACATCACATTAAGTGAGTTTTTGAATGATAATAAAATTTATAGCCCTCTTGAGTATCCGTGTCCTTCCGTGCCATCCTTGATCGTCATGAACCTGAAATACATGCTTGAGAGGTCAACACAAAGGTTGAGTGATATTCATAGAGTTTGTTTAATGTTTGAACACAATGTGTTGGTAGTTAAATCGTTTGAACACAATAATCGTAGTGTTTGTAGTTAAATCGTTTGAACACAATAATCGTAGTGTTTGTAGTTAAATCGTTTGAACACAATAATCGTAGTGTTTGTAGTTAAATCGTTTGAACACAATAATCGTAGTGTGAGCTGTAGACTCACACCAATGTTTGGAAAACAAAACAGGTAGGCTACGTTATTATACGCCCATAAAATGTATTATCAAATACTAAGCTTATGACACCAAAACGTTAACGTGTACCAATATCGATCGGCGGAGTTATCCCGGTAGGTACTTTGCCGTCATACCTAATGTCTCAAATATTAATGCATTTGTTTGAACTTAGTCAATACAAATGGGATTCATCAATCCCAATAGGCCTATTCACAATATTCGCGCTCACTTGCAAGTAACCCTCGCAAGTGATTAAATGGTTCATAATAAGGGATCTTGGTTTGGCAAGGATGTTACTTAGTGATAATAAAACATAGTCGAATAGCATACAGTAGAAAGCATTGTGTTCGATTTAGAAATAGCATGTATTCCCCCCAAGGGTTTGTAAAACAATTAAGTAATGGAAAATGGGGCTATGAACTCACCTTGAGTTGGATGATGTATAATGAGAATGATGGATATGCCGTAGGAACTTCTACGAGCAACCTAGAATAATTGTTGCAACTTAGGTTTGGTATAATGTCTAAGGAAACATAAACATGCCAATATATGTCTTGCACTTAGTCCATGATGTGGTATGATGTATAATGTAAGTCTTTGAAAAGAAATGGTTCATAAACATGTATGTTTTGTATATCGTTTACTACCGTTCGGGCCGACATAATTCAGAAGTCATGTTAGCAAGCGTTCGAGGAGCCAGGACACTTTAATTCGTAAATCCACAACTCAACTCGACGGCTTACATAATGAACTCCTCACATGAGGCTCCCTACTATTGTAGTAGTTGATAAAATATATAGATATCAGTTTTGATCCGAAAAGTTACATGTCCGATATTTGAATAAACTTAGGAAAGTTTATTAGTACATGAAGATTGTTATTAGGGGTAGTTTCATAAGTCTTGTATGACCATTTTCTCTTGGTAATATCTCATGGTTCCCTTTTAAGTGAAGTAGATCCAAATTGCTTGTTCAATACATCGCCAATTCCTTGTTTCATGTTTACGCCTATGTAAATTGGTATGGTCATTTCGTCATGGCCTAGCCATGATCTTTGGTCCTTGTTCCAAGGTCATGAGACACAAACTTGGCTCTAGCCATGGTGGTGGTCTTGATTATAGGTCATAAGACCTCTTGTTCCTTTCAAAGTATAACCATAATCTAGTGACTTTCGCCTAAAAATGGGCTGTTTAGAATTTGAAGAATTTTATCACCCGGAAAGTGTTTTTAGGTCTCGAGCTTCTTTGAACCTAAACGAAAACGGCGTTCTGGACAACTTTCGTGTTTTAACTTTTTGATGAATCGGACCAGAAGGGTGACTTTCAAAAACTCAGAATGCAAAACAGTAAGGTTTTGGCAGTTTTACCGGAAATCTTTGGTAACTTCAAATCGCCATAACTTTTGACTCGTATACTCGTTTTAGGTGGTTCAAATTGCTATGGTTTCCTTGTTAGGTCCTCTACTGTAATATGTAATGATCCAACATCATATTTTTACCATTTTGATCAGGTCTTACCAAGAAAGTCACTAGTTTACTGGTTTTAGTAACTTGTTGTAACAATCAATAACAATAACTTGTTTTGCTCACTTTTATACATCATGGACATGATAACAAGACAATATATAGCATGAATAACATGTAAATGATATGAACATGATTAATTAACAAGAAGCATGTTAGGGTTTGGCTTACAACTTTTGGCTTTCAAATAAAGAAAGGAAAGTTAACATGTAAGGATAGGACTTTGATAGACTTGCTTCAACCCACTTCACTTCATGCAATCTTTCTACTCTTGTAATCTTGAAAGAGAGATGATGAAAATTGAGGTGACTTGAGTGGATTCAAAATCAAGAGAAATCACCAAAGTTTCTAAGGATTTGAAGTAGTTTTGATGAATCAAAACTAAACTAGGGTTTATGTATGGATATTGCACTTGATTTCTTGGATGGAACTTGAAGTAAATGAGCTAAGGATGAGATGATGGTGTGTTTTTATGTGTGTGGGTCGTTGGAATGGCCAAGGAGGGGAAGAGAAGGCTTAAATAAGGTCTTGAGGAGGTTAGAACCTTGACTAGTCAACACTTGCTCACCAAGTTGAACACATGTTCACATCTTAAGGCTTAAAGCATGGGATTAAGCCACCTAGGGGCTGAATCCCCCCCCCCTAAGTCGGTTTGCCAAGCTTGGGGAGCAAGGGTGGACTTTTGATGATATTATCCAAGTTATTGAGTTAGTTTTGGCTCCGTAAAATGCTAATCGTAAATGGTTAAGCCACGAAACGTAAAACCGGGTATTGTAAAAATATGAAACTTGGAAGAATGGTTAAACATGTCAAAATACTCCATAATAAAATATAAAATGAGTGGTAGGTTCCATTTGGGTGTAAAACCCTGCTAAAAACTGGAAATATGGGTCTAAAACGCGTAATACGTAAAATGTACGAATATTGCGTAAAATTGAGAAAAGTAAAATGTTACTTTTCTAATGTGATAAAAATGATTTAAAAAGACTTATAATGTCTAGACTGGGCTCAGTCTAGTGTCGGTTGGTATTAAATGTCTTTTAGACATCAAACCGTAAGCCTAAAAATCACGAAATGACTTATAAAATCAAGGAATGGTTTTTGGTCAATGGAGGAGGGAAAAATATGTTGACTTTTTCTAATAAGTTGAAAACTCAAATCGTCTTAGAAATGTGGTGCAGGTATAGGCTAAGGTTACGGCTGAGTAAAAACGCTTAAAACTGAAAATTCCAGTTTTTCACGGCCGAGGTTTATTCTGGTCATGATTTTTCTCAGTCATGATTTATTCTCAAATAAATCATGAGTGTGTCAAACATTTTTCTGATACGGGGAAAATTAACGCGACCGAATTTCGTTGTGCGTAGAAGTTTTGAATGACGTTTTACCCTAAAACGTGTAATTCCGTGTAATTCCTTAATAACTTTCACGAAAATGAGCTTATGAATGTCAAACTTTTAATTTGCCATGGAAATGATTTATCACTTGAGCCCAAGAAATAAAAATCAAGTTTCGGGAAAAATGAATAGTAAAAGTGAATAGTGAAATTTTCCGGGAAAAGTAAATATCCTGAAAATGCGAATTGTTACAGTCTCTACCCCTTACGGGGAACTTCGTCCCGAAGTTCTTTGTGTGTCATATGTTGGAGTGGTGTCAATGAAAATGGTGTGGTTACTTATGAGGACTAAAGTCTGGGATTACCGGTGATGTAGTCTGATTTGTCGTTTCAGTGTATGGTGTAGGATGAGGCTTACTTTTATGTAGGAAAGGTATGGTAATAGTCGAATATCAAAGGAAATTGATATAGCAATCGAATATTAATAGGAATTGAGATAGTAATTGCAATCATAGCCTAGTAGGTAATCGGTTGTTGTACCTAGTGTTTATTGACTTCATACTTATGTTATTTCGGATACAAATAAGCCCACTTGTTTATAATTCTTTATTTACATAGAGAGGCATCCCAAACAATGTAAATAAGGAAATATAAACTTATGGTTCGGTGATTTACAATGTCTTTATTTAAATGAAAAGGCATCCCAATCCATTCAAATAATTACAAATCATCCTACTTAAGAATTCCCAACACAACATTCACAATTAGCCGGTGAGTTACAAGGTAGGGTATTACGAGATGATATTGGTGTTCCAAAAGTACAAGATGAATATTCAATCTTGTAAAGCTGATGAGGGTACTTGTGGTGTAACTAAGGATGATTTGAGCTTTAAAAGTGCATCAAGATCTGTTAATGAGCTTGTATTTGTAACGGTTGTGAAGATAATGATGTGATATGTTGATGAACAAAAGTGTGTAGTGTATGCTTAACATTAATACCCTTAGGTAAAGATGTTGAGTTTGCTTTAAAAATCTTAAGAGATTTTAAAAGTTTATGATGGAATGGTATCCTTAGGACCTAAACAGGATAGTACTTCTACAGGATGAAGAGAATAATTGATAACTATCCCAAGATAGTAGTTCGGATTATCTCATAAATGAAAAATTTCAAGAATGAATTTAGATCATACAGATAAGGTGTTAAGATTTCGCTGAGTGGTAAGACATTATCGTGTCTCTAGATTGTTTTAATGTATTCTGGTGGTTTATCGTGTTCATGTAGGAAATCAATCTAAACATAACCCTAGTACAACTACTCTCAGTATTTGAAAATGTTAAGTCGAATATAGTTAGTCAAACTATATTCCACTGTCCCTAGGTTAAATATAGGTGACTAGTCTATATTTAGCCGAGGTTCAATAAAATTTTCAAATACCTAAATTAGGTATACTTGTGATATGTTTGTTGCTTTCGGGAAACTGTCCATTAAACAAAGGCGATGTCAAACCCTTAAGTTGCAAGTCCCGTCCATACAAGACTTGTAACGTATGTTTTCATATTCCATTGAATAGAAGATAGTAAGGGTAGGTACGTATGGAAAGGAAATTTTAAGTAGTTCTAAAATAGAACATACTTGGTCAAGATCACGAACTTTTAATAATGAAGGTTTCATAAAAAAAACTTTGATGAATGTAGAGCTGAACTTCAGCTTTTGTAGGTAATGGATTTGTTTGTCCTTTAGAAATCTCATATTTCTTGTTTTGAAATCGATAGATTGTGACGGGTTTTTGATATCATAAGAAATGATATTGATGATGTGATGGAATAATTCTAGAGACCATTTGCACAAAACACAATGTCTCGGAAGTAGGTTAGACCATTGTGCAATTCACAATGTCTGGGAAGTAGGTTAGGCCATTGTGTGACTCAAAACATTTGAGAAATGATTAAGACCATTGTATCATACAATGTCTTGGAAAATGAATGAGACCATTGTATCTCACAATGTCTTGGAAAATGAATGAGGCCATTGTATCTCACAATGTCTTGGAAAATGAATGAGACCATTGTATCTCACAATGTCTTGAAAAGTGAATGAGACCATTGTATCTCACAATGTCTTGGAAAAGTGAATGAGACCATTGTATCTCACAATGTCTTGAAAAATGAATGAGACCATTGTATCTCACAATGTCTTGGAAAATGAATGAGACCATTGTATCTCACAATGTCTTGGAAAATGAATGAGACCATTGCAATCAGTTACAATGTCTTGGACATATAATGTTGGAGTAGGAACATGATTGGGAGAGTGTGGCTGTGTCGAAATGCCTTAGAATAGGCGTACACAGATATGTTTAGTCCATTGTTTAGATAAATGATTGAAAATAAACCGAGTTTATATATCAATATACTAATGCTTACGGGGAAATGCTCAATTATGTTTAGGGTACATATATCAATATGCAATTATGTTTGTGTAGCACAAAATGTCTACGGGGAAATGCTCAAAATGGGTATATATGAATATACTAATATGTTTGTGTAGCATAACATGCTTACTAAGTCCATAATCGTCTGGAGGATGGAAGACACGGAGAGCGGAAGGCTATAAAAATGTTTTTGCTTGTAATTGTAGTTATAGTTTAGGTCTTAATTAGACCCGTTTCTCTATAACCATGGCTCTGGTACCAATCTGTAACACCCCCAATTCATGGTTGCAGCGGAATTCGAACTGGGTGTTACTGGACGGCACAATAGTCACAATAATAGAAAACGAACTCCAATTGAGTCGTTTTAAAAGATTTATCGTTCAAATTATATAAATATCAGAGATTACAAAATGAGGTCCCAATTGGTTCCATGTTTACACATCACATTAAGTGAGTTTTTGAATGATAATAAAATTTATAGCCCTCTTGAGTATCCGTGTCCTTCCATGCCATCCTTGATCGTCATGAACCTGAAATACATGCTTGAGAGGTCAACACAAAGGTTGAGTGATATTCATAGAGTTTGTTTAATGTTTGAACACAATGTGTTGGTAGTTAAATCGTTTGAACACAATAATCGTAGTGTTTGTAGTTAAATCGTTTGAACACAATAATCGTAGTGTTTGTAGTTAAATCGTTTGAACACAATAATCGTAGTGTTTGTAGTTAAATCGTTTGAACACAATAATCGTAGTGTTTGTAGTTAAATCGTTTGAACACAATAATCGTAGTGTTTGTAGTTAAATCGTTTGAACACAATAATCGTAGTGTGAGCTGTAGACTCACACCAATGTTTGGAAAACAAAACAGGTAGGCTACGTTATTATACGCCCATAAAATGTATTATCAAATACTAAGCTTATGACACCAAAACGTTAACGTGTACCAATATCGATCGGCGGAGTTATCCCGGTAGGTACTTTGCCGTCATACCTAATGTCTCAAATATTAATGCATTTGTTTGAACTTAGTCAATACAAATGGGATTCATCAATCCCAATAGGCCTATTCACAATATTCGCGCTCACTTGCAAGTAACCCTCGCAAGTGATTAAATGGTTCATAATAAGGGATCTTGGTTTGGCAAGGATGTTACTTAGTGATAATAAAACATAGTCGAATAGCATACAGTAGAAAGCATTGTGTTCGATTTAGAAATAGCATGTATTCCCCCCAAGGGTTTGTAAAACAATTAAGTAATGGAAAATGGGGCTATGAACTCACCTTGAGTTGGATGATGTATAATGAGAATGATGGATATGCCGTAGGAACTTCTACGAGCAACCTAGAATAATTGTTGCAACTTAGGTTTGGTATAATGTCTAAGGAAACATAAACATGCCAATATATGTCTTGCACTTAGTCCATGATGTGGTATGATGTATAATGTAAGTCTTTGAAAAGAAATGGTTCATAAACATGTATGTTTTGTATATCGTTTACTACCGTTCGGGCCGACATAATTCAGAAGTCATGTTAGCAAGCGTTCGAGGAGCCAGGACACTTTAATTCGTAAATCCACAACTCAACTCGACGGCTTACATAATGAACTCCTCACATGAGGCTCCCTACTATTGTAGTAGTTGATAAAATATATAGATATCAGTTTTGATCCGAAAAGTTACATGTCCGATATTTGAATAAACTTAGGAAAGTTTATTAGTACATGAAGATTGTTATTAGGGGTAGTTTCATAAGTCTTGTATGACCATTTTCTCTTGGTAATATCTCATGGTTCCCTTTTAAGTGAAGTAGATCCAAATTGCTTGTTCAATACATCGCCAATTCCTTGTTTCATGTTTACGCCTATGTAAATTGGTATGGTCATTTCGTCATGGCCTAGCCATGATCTTTGGTCCTTGTTCCAAGGTCATGAGACACAAACTTGGCTCTAGCCATGGTGGTGGTCTTGATTATAGGTCATAAGACCTCTTGTTCCTTTCAAAGTATAACCATAATCTAGTGACTTTCGCCTAAAAATGGGCTGTTTAGAATTTGAAGAATTTTATCACCCGGAAAGTGTTTTTAGGTCTCGAGCTTCTTTGAACCTAAACGAAAACGGCGTTCTGGACAACTTTCGTGTTTTAACTTTTTGATGAATCGGACCAGAAGGGTGACTTTCAAAAACTCAGAATGCAAAACAGTAAGGTTTTGGCAGTTTTACCGGAAATCTTTGGTAACTTCAAATCGCCATAACTTTTGACTCGTATACTCGTTTTAGGTGGTTCAAATTGCTATGGTTTCCTTGTTAGGTCCTCTACTGTAATATGTAATGATCCAACATCATATTTTTACCATTTTGATCAGGTCTTACCAAGAAAGTCACTAGTTTACTGGTTTTAGTAACTTGTTGTAACAATCAATAACAATAACTTGTTTTGCTCACTTTTATACATCATGGACATGATAACAAGACAATATATAGCATGAATAACATGTAAATGATATGAACATGATTAATTAACAAGAAGCATGTTAGGGTTTGGCTTACAACTTTTGGCTTTCAA
This sequence comes from Artemisia argyi, assembly GCA_030686995.1. Classification (NCBI taxonomy): domain Eukaryota; kingdom Viridiplantae; phylum Streptophyta; class Magnoliopsida; order Asterales; family Asteraceae; genus Artemisia; species Artemisia argyi. Next base: position 178,170,104 of record CM060690.1, read on the forward strand.
ATAAAGAAAGGAAAGTTAACATGTAAGGATAGGACTTTGATAGACTTGCTTCAACCCACTTCACTTCATGCAATCTTTCTACTCTTGTAATCTTGAAAGAGAGATGATGAAAATTGAGGTGACTTGAGTGGATTCAAAATCAAGAGAAATCACCAAAGTTTCTAAGGATTTGAAGTAGTTTTGATGAATCAAAACTAAACTAGGGTTTATGTATGGATATTGCACTTGATTTCTTGGATGGAACTTGAAGTAAATGAGCTAAGGATGAGATGATGGTGTGTTTTTATGTGTGTGGGTCGTTGGAATGGCCAAGGAGGGGAAGAGAAGGCTTAAATAAGGTCTTGAGGAGGTTAGAACCTTGACTAGTCAACACTTGCTCACCAAGTTGAACACATGTTCACATCTTAAGGCTTAAAGCATGGGATTAAGCCACCTAGGGGCTGAATCCCCCCCCCTAAGTCGGTTTGCCAAGCTTGGGGAGCAAGGGTGGACTTTTGATGATATTATCCAAGTTATTGAGTTAGTTTTGGCTCCGTAAAATGCTAATCGTAAATGGTTAAGCCACGAAACGTAAAACCGGGTATTGTAAAAATATGAAACTTGGAAGAATGGTTAAACATGTCAAAATACTCCATAATAAAATATAAAATGAGTGGTAGGTTCCATTTGGGTGTAAAACCCTGCTAAAAACTGGAAATACGGGTCTAAAACGCGTAATACGTAAAATGTACGAATATTGCGTAAAATTGAGAAAAGTAAAATGTTACTTTTCTAATGTGATAAAAATGATTTAAAAAGACTTATAATGTCTAGACTGGGCTCAGTCTAGTGTCGGTTGGTATTAAATGTCTTTTAGACATCAAACCGTAAGCCTAAAAATCACGAAATGACTTATAAAATCAAGGAATGGTTTTTGGTCAATGGAGGAGGGAAAAATATGTTGACTTTTTCTAATAAGTTGAAAACTCAAATCGTCTTAGAAATGTGGTGCAGGTATAGGCTAAGGTTACGGCTGAGTAAAAACGCTTAAAACTGAAAATTCCAGTTTTTCACGGCCGAGGTTTATTCTGGTCATGATTTTTCTCAGTCATGATTTATTCTCAAATAAATCATGAGTGTGTCAAACATTTTTCTGATACGGGGAAAATTAACGCGACCGAATTTCGTTGTGCGTAGAAGTTTTGAATGACGTTTTACCCTAAAACGTGTAATTCCGTGTAATTCCTTAATAACTTTCACGAAAATGAGCTTATGAATGTCAAACTTTTAATTTGCCATGGAAATGATTTATCACTTGAGCCCAAGAAATAAAAATCAAGTTTCGGGAAAAATTTTCGGGAAAAATGAATAGTAAAAGTGAATAGTGAAATTTTCCGGGAAAAGTAAATATCCTGAAATGGCGAATTGTTACATTTGGGATGGCAGAAAATGAGAAGGGATTTGTTAAGCGTTCTGATGGAGTGTTATGTTTTGGAGAGCGAAGTTGGGTACCATTGTATGGAGGAATTCGAGAGTTGATTATGCATGAGTCGCATAAGTCAAGATACTCTATCCATCCTGGGTCTGACAAAATGTACCAGGATTTGAAGAAGTTATATTGGTGGCCAAATATGAAGGCAGATATAGTGTTGTATGTTAGTAAGTGCTTGACTTGCTCTAAGGTTAAAGCCGAACATCAAAGACCGTCAGGATTATTGACGCAGCCAGAACTCCCGGTTTGGAAATGGGAGCGGATTACGATGGACTTTATTACCAAATTACCAAAGACAGCTAGCGGTTGCGACGCTATATGGGTAATTGTGGATCGTTTGACTAAGTCTGCTCATTTCCTGGCAATTAGTGAAGATGATAGTGTGGAAAAACTTGCGAGATTGTATGTGAAGGAGATTGTTTCTCGTCATGGAGTTCCGATATCGATTATTTCGGATCGCGACAGCCGCTTCACGTCAGCATTGTGGCGATCACTTCAAACCGCTTTGGGGACGAGACTTGATATGAGTACTGCATATCACCCCCAAACCGATGGTTAAAGCGAGAGAACTATCCAGACTTTGGAGGATATGCTTTGTGCATGCATCATAGACTTTGGTAAAGGCTGGGAGAAATATCTACCCCTTGCGGAGTTCTCCTACAACAATAGCTACCACACAAGTCTTAAGGCTGCACCATTTGAAGCTTTGTATGGTCGTAAATGTCATTCACCTATTGGTTCTATTGGTTGGGTAGAAGTTGGAGATAGCCAACTCACAGGCCCTGAGCTTATCTTGGAAACTACTGAGAAAGTAACGCAAATTCGAGATCGACTGCAAGCAGCTAGAGATAGGCAGAAAAGCTACGCCGATCAGAGGCGTAAACCCCTAGAATTCCAGGTTGGAGACAAAGTGATGTTGAAAGTCTCGCCTTGGAAGGGTGTGATACGTTTTGGGAAACGTGGGAAACTTAATCCCCGCTACATCGGACCATTTCTTATTTTGGAAAGAATTGGGCCCGTAGCGTATCGTTTGGAATTACATATGGAACTGAGTAAAGTTCATGATGTGTTTCATGTTAGCAATCTGAAGAAATGTCTTTCGGAGGAAACACCAGTTATACCAATTAAGGATATTCGTGTGGATGAGAGTTTGAATTTCGTGGAAGAGCCGATTGAGATAATGGATAGAGAGATCAAACGACTCAAGAGGAGTCGTATTCCGCTCATCAAAGTTCGTTGGAATTCGCGGCACGGACCGGAATTTACGTGGGAACGTGAGGATGAGTTTCGAAGGAAATATCCGAAGCTTTTCACTTCGTAGATGGGTTATTTCGAGAGAAACCCGGGACGGGTTCTTTCTGAGGCTGGGAGGATGTGACAACTGGCAAAATAGGGAGCCGTTTTATAAAACCCGCATTACATTGAAATTATAAATTTAGAATTTTTGAAAGTTTATTTTGACGAGATATTTTACGAACGTTGGTACTTGATTTTTAATCGTACGATATTTATGAGATTTGGTTAATTATTTATGGTTTGGTTGATTCGGTCGTGATGATTTATTTTATGATCGTTACTTTGGCACTACATTGACTCCGGCACTAGGTTGACCTAACAATTTCAATTTTATTTTATATGGGTTCGGATATTATTATTATTTTTGGAACGGGTTCGGTTGGAGAAAGTGGTTTGATTATTTACGGTTTCGGGTTTGGCCCGTGTATTTGCATTGGGCTACTTAGCCCACCTTACTCTCACTATTATTATTGTTTTAATAAAAAGATTTTTTTTTTAATTTACATTAAATCGTCCTTGTGGTCCGGTTATATGCAAACACACCCACACCACATCCTCACCATTTCACTCTCTCCTCTCTCTCTCTCTCAATTTTTACCCATCTCACAAACCCTAACCCTCCCTTGAGCCGCCGCCCCTCCAATCGGCTGCCACCACCACACCGTCGCTCCACCACCAATCAACTCCCCATCTCATTTCCTTCTTGATCTACATAAACACGCGCCTTAAAACTAATCTTTTCAACTCGTTTTATCACAACAATCATCATCATCTTTATTGTTTTGAGGTTTCTTCACGTTTTGGTCTTGGGAATCAAAGGTAGGACGAGTTTTGACTCGTATTTTGGTGAAAATGTGACCAAGGGTCACGGATTTAATTATTTTTTTTTCGGATCTATGGTTAAATACATGAAACTCAAGTGGGTTTTTGATAAAACATTATCTAAATCGAGTTTGGTATCCGGGTTGTTGTTTATTTTTGATGGGTCGAAGTGAACCCGAGAGCTTGTGCTCTCGGTTTGTATTATTTTCGGTTCGGTTGTGGATTTGTGATGATTCTTGATCTTGGGCTCGAATTTGTGATGTTTGGTTATCATCTTGATGCTTTGGTAATACTTGGTTGTGTTTGGATTGACCCTTGTGGTCGTTTGGTATTCGGCCGACACCCCATGGGGGCTGTTTGGGTCGAGTTGGCTCGAGCTAGAGCAAGCCGAGACCTAATGGTCTCGGGTGGGACTCACGTACCTTGTTTCGGGTGTAATATTGACCCGGGTTGACTTGGTAAATCAACCCGTAAATGATTATGTTTTCGGTTGTTATTTATATTTGCCGAATTATTGATGTTGTCGTGGTTATTATTTTTGACCATGGGTTTCTTATTTTGAATTTGAAGTGGTATATTTGGAATACGAGTTATATTGGAGATGTGTTGTCGAGTGTGGAACTTGGGGACCGATTGTGAGACGGTCAATTTGAATGACGGAGATAGGATTAGTCGGGTGCCGTAGTCGGACCCTCATGTTGTAGCACGTGGATATGGGATTGTTTGGACGGAGTTGATATATTTATATTGTGACTTGATTCTTATTACTTTGGACTTGGACTATGAGCCGAGGGTCATGACTCGGACATGTGACCAAATTCTATGACTCGATAAATATTTAAAAGTTGATATTAAAAATAATACTCGTTATAATATTATTAAGAATATAATCGTTTATATACGTATATAGACGTGTTAAACGTGTATATATATATATATATAAATGCGTATATTAATAATAAAACGATCACGAGTAAACGTTATAATAATAAAACGATAGTTATTATACTATGCAAATAGTGTAATAAATGTCGGACTATTGTTATAAATAATAATTATATAAATAATGGCGAAACATAAGTCGGGTAAATAATAATTAAAAATGTGATTTTGTTTATAAATTAGAAACTTATCGAGTTATACGAATTGTGGGTCTTTAAAGTCCAAGTGGGCTTATATTGTGACTTTTGTGTTGTCACGGATATATGACGATTAATATAAACATTTTATATATCAAGTGACTCATTCTAGATCGAGTTATTTGACGATATAAAATGAGAATATTAATGGGCATCGTATCCCACGACGCCCATAGGATGTGGTATATATTTTAGGGTAATGAATTACTATATGTCTCGTGGAATTTTGGCCGATTCGACGATATATATAGGGAATTCATTGGACTACGACATATACCAAATAGAAACTTATGTGCAATGTGCTTTAGGTTGGGTACAATTTTGGAACGATATATTACGTAAATAAATATGGGAGATTATCAAATCGACGGATTTAATAAGCTTCGATAATTATTTAAATAATATGTTGGGCTAACATTAGACCTATAGTTGTCTTATTATTGTTCTTTGTTGTGGCTTTTTGGTTTGAGCTGTGTCGACCCTCCACCCGTATGGATACCAAACGTCGAATTTCAAATTGACATGAAGTTAATTCGAGAAATGGATATTTTTGGAAAGTAAAATGGATTACGTTCGGGAATGAGAATATTTGATTTTGAGGAAATGATTTCTGAACGAGTTTGATATTGTTAGGAAGTGCCGAGTCTGTAGTCGCCGTTACGTGAGTTGCTTGAGATTACTTACGTCTTTCTTCTATCGTTTCTTTTGAGGATTTCTGGACTTGAGGTGAGTCATAGCCCCACTTTTTCTCTTAAACTATGTTTTCAATACTTGGGGTGAGAAACGCGCAAATGTTTTATGTGGACTATTATCGCTTTATTTATTTATTTCAAAACTTGCTATGCTTATAGAACTAGGTAGGATTAAGCGAGGCCTAGTCCCGAACTAGGTAAGCTATTGATTGGTTGTTGAGCGAGGCCTAGTCCCGAACTAGGTAAGCTATTAGATTGGTTATAGAGCGAGGCCTAGACTTGAGCTAGGTAAGCTATTTATTGGATTGATTTGAGCTATAGCGTGCACCTATAGGGATGATTTGTTTTGGTTGGAATATTTTGATTGGATATTTTGGTTGGATGATTGAGGCCTAGTCTAGCTAGCAAGCGTTTTGCGTATATGTCCACTATATCGAATTAAGAATCTAAACCTATGATCTCACCAACGAAAGCTGACTTTTAGCACGTTTTCTCAGGTAATTAAGTGATGCTCTGCGGATGCTTGGGATTGGAGGTTTGGCATTTGGCACCGGTTATGGATCCATATTTTCTAAAACTCTGATACTATTGTGGACCTATATTTATTTCTTTTGGGCCTGACTTTGAATGATTTTGGGATAATGTAAACTTTAAAACCCCGCGTGGTTGCATTTTATTTTGTTTACTTTATCTCGTTCTTTTATGTCTTGTGTTTGGATATCAATCCCCGTAGCACCCCGAAAGCTTGTTGAGTCTTCCGCTGTATCAAATTTTGGGGGTGTTACAATATCTCCTCTCCATGCCGAGATATTAGCACTACACTACGCTTGCTCACTAGCATTTAATCGAGGATGGTTTAATGCTACTGTGGAATCTGACTCCCAACAAGCTATCTTCTTATCATCTTGTGAAACGCCCCCACCCTGGAATGTAGCTGCTCTTGTGGAAGACATTCGCTTATGGGCAAATAATATGCGATTATCGTTTTCTTGGGTTAATCGAGAACAGAATCAAGTGGCTCATTGGGTTGCTCGTCATGCGTTTTCTACCACTTCAAAGTTTAGTTGGGATGTTTATTTTCCTCAAGAACTAACCTCGTTTGCAAGGAGTGATTTGTATGCTCTTTAGTTTTTCTAATGCAAATTTCTATTCCAAAAAATAATGGTGAAATCTTTGTTAAGGAAAAAATAATCATATACATTTGAGCTCAAATGGACCTCCCATGTTATATATTTTAGAAGTTTGCTACACCCACATAAAAGTATCCACAAAAACAATCCATTCGCTGAGGTGTCAGCGGGTGATTGATTTTTTTGTGGGATCTACATCCCGCAGAAAACAAATCACATGCCGACACCTCAGCGAGTGAATTATTTTTATGAATATTTTTATGTGGATGTATTATATCTTAGCCTATAATCGAGCTAAGTGTTATTCATGACATAATCAACAAATATGAGTGCTCAAAAATATAATGAATTATTACCAACTCAAAATTAAATATGATACTCCTTTCGTCTCAAAATTATTGTCAGGAGATAAAAAAAAAAACACAAAGTTTAATAAAAGTGAGACCATTTTATTTTCAACAATTCAAATAGAATATTCCCTCATTAGATTCTCTAGTTTTTACTTAAAAAGGAAAGTGGATAATTATTTTGAGACATCCAAAAAAGAAATATGGACTATTATTATGAGACGCGGAGTAACTAATTAAAATATATATTTTATTTTAAAAATAAAATTAGCTTTTTCTTACAACTCATGCATTATACTATAATATAATAGGCATTTTTGATGTGACACAAATGACTAAGCTTAAACTCATGCATTATACTATAAGTCGAAGGCTCAACAGTACCACTTTGGCAAAAGGCCATTAGCCAAGAAACATATGGGATGTTCCTGTTCACGGATTAAGGGCAGTAATGATGATTGTTACTTACTAGGGTCTGTTGTCAATCTTATTCCGGTATTCGAGATGCAGAAAATGTTAGGTTCCAAGATGGAGATGAAAAATACGAATATTGCAACCACGAAATCATAAATCACAGGTTTGATTTTAGTTAGATAACATATTTATTGTTTATGTGGTTCATAAAGAATTAGGGTTTCATGTTAATTTAGGGATTTTTCTCAAATGGTTCATAAGAATTAGGGTTTCCTTTAAATTTTAGGGTTCTTATGAAATTAGGCCTGTTTGGGATTCGGATTTCGTTTCTGATTATTTAATTATTGTTGTGTTATATGATTCGTTAATTGCATTGGGTGATTTTCTGTTTCAGATAAGCAGTAGGTTAGGTACGAGGCGATACTATGCGGCAAAAGATATTAGATTTAGAGTTGAAGCCAGGGCCATGATGCTTTGAGGTGTTGAAGAGCTTGCTGATGTTATGCAAGTCGCTATGTACCCGAAAGTAGTCTCGAGTGTCGTTTGCAGTTTGTTTTTTATATGAATTGGTGGGTTGTTTCTATATGTCACAGTAAATATTCTGGCAAACCAGGTAACGGTTTAATTTTTGGTATTGGTTTTGTGCTACTTTTATATGTAAATGTGGTTTTGATTATGGTTATTTTTGTGGTTTTTGGGTTTTTTGTTTTTTCTAGCGTGGAGGCGATTTCAACCCTTTTACAATCATTGAGAAAAAAAGACTTTATAAAGATAAGAGGGTAGTAGGCCAGGAACTGAGTTTCAGAAGGGGGTGGTAAAAGGAGGGGGTTTGCGAATTTGGGCGTTTCTAGGTTTTTTTTGCCGGCTTCTAAAGGTGCACACGTTATTCAATTCGTTAGTAATAGTATGTATGGATATATAGGGTGTTTGGGGTTTCTTATCAACACTGCTTACCTGCTTGTTGTATTTTCATATGGCAGATATGTATTAGGAGATGTGCAACGTTTTCTGTTGTTGGTGTAGCAGCAGCAGTAGCGAAAGCAGAGTGGACAAACCAGACGACTCACTCTCTTGCAGTAAAGAAGGTAAGCATTAGGCTTGCTTTTAGTAACTCATGTTTTATCGCACCATGTTGAGTATTGAGTTTTTTAGATTGAACAACAGTGAGTTTATTCAAGGGCAACACCCATTACCAACAAGTGGTTGATTGTTGGTGTGGCAGTGGGTCGAACGGCTGCAATGATAATATTTTTAAGGCCGTTTGCTCATAAAACTAGATGTTTGGTTGGGATACGGTTCTGAGTTTTCTTCTTTTCCTTTTTTTTTCCTTTCATTTCAGGTGTTGAGATGATTGAGTTTTGTTAAAGTAATGGCGCATGTAAAAGCATTAGTAAGTTTTACAGTTCCTGGTCCTAGATCCGGACAGGTTAATAAGCTTTCAATTTGGTTTATAGGATGTTTAGAATAGGTGGAACGGGTACCTGTATTGCGTCATTTAGAACTGCAACTGATGTTTTTAATCAGTAAATTCAGTTGGTTTTATATTTATAGTTAAAACTCAATGCTGAAAAGCTTTATAGTTAAAACTCAATTCTGAAAATCATTTTTTTGATTGACATAATTCATGATCCAAGGTTTTTAGTTAGATTCTTAAGTTAGACAATTTTTGCGTTTACATTTTTGCCACTCGAAAAATACAGAAACAGGATCATTAGGGTGCCGCCAATTAGGATATACATAAAGACTTAGGTGTATCTCCCATTCGAGTTCACAATAAGGACTATCTTTATGAGTTTATATCTTCAGAATCTCTTCTAAATAACTGATTTTTTTCAAAATCTCTCCTATATTGCAGCCTGTGATATATTTTGAACATTTCTTGATTTCAGGTTGCATGATTTGATAGTGAAACTGTTAGAGGCTAGCAAAAGAGCTGGGATCCGGTGACGAAGTCCTGTAAAGATTTATCGTGCGAATAATGATGGTTATGTGGCTCAGATAGAAGATACGTTGTTGATCTTTCTTGGACATTTTGATCGGAACCCTTTCTGGATGGAAATTGCTAGGCTTATATCTCTTGCACACATAAACTAAGAAACGTTATAGATTTCAGGTAACTTTTTAAAAAAATCAATTCTGATATTTTCGTCTTATATAATATTCGCATTACACAGGTTTGAAATCGTAGCCGATTTATATAGGAATCTGTAAAAAATCATAATCTGAGTTATTGATGCCTAATGCTTTTAGCTTATATAATGGGAAGAATTGTTACCGTCGTTCTTATAGGTTACTATTTTGGTTATTATCATAGGGAAGTTAGTTTGTTGTTGCTGGAAATATGCGTTATTATAATATGGTTGTTTAAATGCACATCGTAATAGGTAAGACAATTGTGTTTTATTCAGATATTTCAAGAATCTTAAACTGTTTATATGTATATAAAATGAGTTATGAGTCTTTTTTCTTTGTAGGTGTTTTTTTGCAACTGCAATGATCCAGTATACAGCTTAGATGGAAAACTTAGACATCATGATAAACCTTGATTTAGAAAGAACTATTGTCTGGAGGTACACCCCTTCGCTTGGTACACACACGCCTAAAGGACATTTTCAGCCCAAAAGGGTGCGTTGAATCTGCTTATTTCGACCCCAAAAGGGTGCGTTGGATCTGCTTATTTGAAACCCAAAAGGGTGAGTTTGGATCTGCTTATTTTCAGCCCCAAAAGGGTGTATATGGTTGTTGATTTTTCTGCACAAAAGGGTGTGTTTTGTTGCTGATTTTTCTTCACAAAACGGTGCATTTTGCTGCTAATTTTTCTGCACAAAAAAGGTGCATTTGGTTGCTGATTTTTCTCCACAAAAGGGTCCATTTGGTTGCTGATTTTCTGCACAAAAGGATGCGTTTTGTTTGCATATATTTCTGCACAAAAGGGGTGTTTGGTGCTGCATATTTTCAGCCATCAGGGGCGTTTGGCTCAGCTTATTTTCAGCCCATCAAGGGCTTTTGGTTTGCGTATTTTCTTGCCCAAAAAGTTTCATTATGACCAGTAAGATTATTTATGCTAAAAAGTTTCAAAATAAGCCAAAAAAAGGAGCTTATGAAACATAAGCCAAAAACAAAATAGTTCATAAGTTGGCGCAAAAAAATAGTTACTTGCCACTTGATTTAAGAATACTGTGAAGGTGGTTGTTTACCATTTGATATAGTTACTTACGGTTACCCCATGGCTAGCTGCAATTGACAGGTTAAGGGAATGAGCATTTGTTTTGTTTAGGATTTGTCTTAAATATCTAAGATATGTGCCGGTGGATATTTTTACTTCATTATGCATATCCGGGTATTGTTATGTTTTTAACAAGACTTTTTTCTTGCAACGCAGAACTCAAGCCACATAGAATATCAGGTTATAATGGTAGCAAATGTTCTGATTTCCTAACCTAGACAATAACTATTCCCCGGGCTGCGGCGCCAAAAACTTGATACGTGGGAATTGCACCTTCGCAACAGGTTTTATCTCTCAAGGAATCTCGAGAAGCTTACAACTCCCACCAGGCAGTGTACCTGATCGTTGTAGTATAGTATAGTGACAAGTACCGGGGGATTGATCGTTCAACTCAGGAATAGTGTCGCTAGGATTAGAAAGCCTACTAAACTAGGTATAGAGGTGAGGGATGATTCTTTTTGTATTTTTATATTTTTATGAAAGCAAGTAAAATCTCGGGTTTTGAAGGAGTGGGCGGAATTAGTTGCTAGCCAACTAACCCAATGAACTATAAATGCAAACAAAATAAAGTAACAAAAATGTAACTAAAGCTATTAAACTAATGTGGTGGAAACAATAATGAGGAAAGTTGTGTTTACTTATATTTCATTACTCTCTAGATATCTTTTACAGGTTGATTAGCTTGTTACAATTGCATGGATGATGGGTTATATTCCTTAATACTAGTCGTAGGGCCGTGTACAATATTCCCTAACTCTATAGGATCCTACGTCATTCCTATGTCGAGCCGTTAGAAGCTCCTAACATGTGATCATTAGAATTCTCCTACGCATTAAATACAACCAAAAATCATAGTACACCTCTGATCATGTTTCTTAAGACGTTCAAGCAAGTTACCAATGGAAGTCTGCCAGTTTTCTTAAGCCTAACATCGACTACAATCATCCGTAACAATTATAAACAAACAATCAACCCATAATTAACATCTAGGTTTCACTACATCTAAGCAAACACAATAAAGATCTAGCCTAGCATGTTAAATAAAAGACAAGCGTAAGATATAATCAAACAACACATAGACATATTGAATGATTTGAAGTGATACTTATCTTTAATTTAACATGAAAGAATCAAGGGGTTGAAACCCTTGAAAAGCTGATAAAATTCGGACTAGGGTTTATTCCCTCAAAGTTGCAAACTAATGAATGAAATTTGGAAAACTATATATAGATATTACATCGTGACGGCGTCATGTGTTAGCCTGTGACGCCGTCAACTCGCCGCCATAATAAAATCGTATTGCCTAGATCTATTTGATACGCCGTCATGTGGAGAAATGCTCTGGGCCGTCACTAGTAATTGGACCCTGACGGCCTTGGTGACGCCGTCAGGTCCTAAGCTTAAAAACTCTCTGGATCGTGATGAGTGCTCAAACACTCATCATTTTTATCGTATTTAAACTGCCAAAACATCCGAAAACGCTCAAAAATGCATCAAAATACTTAAAATATCCTAGGGATTGTATTTTATACGTTTCAGATGCAAAATGAGCAAAAACAATGAAAAACGAACAAAGTTTACACAATTGGCAGTTTCAGTCCCCCAACTTTCAAAAATTTACAAAACTAGTCACTGAGCATTTGTTTTGAAAGAAAAGTCAACCTAAGGCATTTAAAAGTCAAATGTCATCAAATATTGTCCTTAGGTAAAAACTTTGGAAAATTTACAGAATTGGTCCCTGCAGTTTGAAATTTGACGAAATCAGTCCCTGGGTACTTTTTAAATGGAAAATGTTATTTGTGGTCCCTGGAATTTGGAAAATGACAAGTTTGGGCCCTGGATTAACTTTGAGCAGGTGGCAACATTGGTCCTTCAAATTAGCATAAATTACAAAATTGGTCCTTGTGATTAAAATTTGTACAATACAAACGGACCCTTTTGTGTTACTACATAAACCAAAACCTACCCAATCCTAATCCAAACACAAACCAACACCAATCCCCCAGCCCACCATTCCTAGGCCCATATACCAACCCAATCCACCACCCACGTTTATTAATAATAGTCGGGTCAAACAAACAAGTCAACACCTCCATCTCTTTTTTCTTCCCTCCTTCCCAAACACACCCAGCCCCCAAACCCTGCAACCTCCAACATCTGTGTCCCCTCCACACACCCCCAACACCTACTAAGCCACCCTAAACCCTCCCAAAGTCAACTCCAAACACCATAATTACCCCTCCTCTCATCCAGGTCATAAATCCACCTAGCTTGGGCGCCAAATGAGATTAACGGCCAAGATTAATCTTACTCATCCAAGGGCTCACAATTAATGAGGGGTTGACAGAGAAACTGCCCCAGCTCTATAAAAGTGAAGAAAAGATAGAAGAGAAGCAGTTAGAGTAGTATAATCAGCAGTAGTGTAAAAATAATGTAGTTTTAGCACAATTTTAGCTTATTTTGCCTTGTAAACTCAGTTTAAATTCTCTTTTGTATCCCTTTGCTCTAGTTCAATGCAATTTGCAGCATTGTATTATCTATTGTCATGTTTAGTACCAATCTCAGTAAAATTGCTTTTGTCGTATTAACTTATTGTACTGCTTATTGAAGGTTTGGAATTGCTTATTCAGTTGTGTTTGAACAGGTTAGATCACTTTTCTCCCCAAGCCTTTGCCTAAAATTTGTTTTTGATTCAAAGAATCCCAGCAGGTACCCCTTTAAGGGGTGTTTGGCATTGCTTGAATGGTTATGTTTTTGTTGTTAGAAAGAGTTAAGGTGTGCTAGGTTATTGTTCTTAGGTTCTTACTAGTTCAGTACAGCTCTTACTTGGTTCATTTTCAAAGGAAAGTCAACATTTCATCATAATAATCTCAACAGCTAAGCTGTTAGCAATATTGAGCATCAAATCCTTTAATCTGGTTCAAATATGGTTTAGGTTGTTAAAAGTAGTTCCATTTAGGTTTAATTTACAACAATGGATCAGCTAGGGTCTGTGATAATTCATCAAAGTCAACTTGTGCAAAAAGCTTCAAAAGTCAAAAGCCTTTGCTGTGAAATTGGACACTTTCTCTTTGTGACCTCTAGGGTTCAAAACAGATTGGACCTAGGCTTTGCTTGTTGATTTGTGTAATTTTGTGGCTTGTGTATGTGGTTCAGGAAGAATGTTGGCTTTTAGAACTTGTTTTCTTGTTTGAATTTAAGCTCTAAGTTGCTTACTTGCTGTGTGACCTCACCTGTACCAGGCTTTGTAGCCATTTTCTTTAGCTCACAAAATGATCAGTAGTACATGTTAAGGTCTGAAATTAGGTTTGTAATATGTTTGCTAGCTCGTCTTTATGGATTAATAATTTTTAGATTTTGGCTTTAAGCCATTTAGCTTGTGCAATAGCTTGTTTATGCCCCCCTCAGGTCTGTTTGGTAGTATGTCAGTTTTAGCTTATCTGTTTTTTTTTTGTGGCTTAATTGTTGCTTAAGTGTGTTTATCTTGTCCATGTTAGTTCATTTAGGATTTATGCTAGGTAATTGGTTCAGAGCAGCTTATTAGGTTGGTAATTACAGCTTATTTGAGCTTATTGAGATCCACATCAGTTAAGCTCACCTCTGCCCTGCACCACTGCTATTTACCCAACTTCTGTGGGCTCCACAGGCCTCATTAGTGAGCCCCATAAGCTGCCCCTTAGCTTTTTGAAAAGCTCTCCCAGCCAGCTCTTTATGATAATGCTTACCTTTCATTTTGATGCTTACTTAGATTGCTTATTTTGCTTTTCCATCTTGTCCATTTCATCAGTTACACTGAGTGCTCAGTGTGTATAAGCCATATCCACAAGGTCTTGTAGAGCTTCTTAGTGGGCCCCACTGTGGATCCTTGGACTTTTTGAGTGGCTCAATAAGCTGGCTCATTGGTTCAGGCTTGTTTTGTGCTATAGAGCTTTTGTCCCTAGCTTATTCAAGCCTTAAAGTTCCCTACAGGCCTGCTTGTTCTTTGTGTTGGAGTTTTGCTTATTTAAGCTTATAAGCTTATTTCAGTGAGCTTTTCTAGTTCCTTTAGCTTATTTTGCTTGCCTTGAGTACCATTGAACCTTTTCTTTCTTTAAATCAGATTTGCAGCTTATTGTCTTAGCTTTTCAAAGTTCCAAATTCCATTGTAGCTTTTAAGCTTAGGCTATTAAGCTTTTAAGTTCCCCTAGAGCTTATTTTTAAGTTTCAATATGTTTGTTTTCACAAAAGTTGCATATAATCAGTAGTTAATTAGTTTTGAAAAAAGAAAAATCCAAAAAACCAAATTTAATTTTTAGTGATAGCTTTTATTTAACATAATTTAGCTTTTTAATTTTTCTTTTTAAATTTTTGTCAAGTGCTTATCTGTTTTTATATTTTTCTTAAAGTCCTAGTATATTAAAGTATTTGTAGGAATTTTTTCAGATTTTTCTTCTTTCATTTAGTATTTATTATAATTAATATTAGTTTAATTATAACTAAGTAATATTAGTTAATTAAATAGTTTTATTAATTTTTATTTAACAATAGTACTTTTTTATATTTTTCTTAGGTTTTATATATCATAAAATAATTTTAGGAAATTTTTCATAATTTTCACTATTCATTTTCTATTTTTCTTAATTTTAATTAGTTTAAAGTAATTAATAAATAGTAATTAATTAATAATAAATAGAGAAAAAGTAGGAAAAATTTATTTTTAGTTTCAAAATTGCTTTTATATTATTTTAGAATTTTTAGAATTAAATTTTCATTTTTCTAGCTTAAATTCATAATTAGTGTATTTTAAATATAATTAATTAGTTATTAAACAGTAATTAATTAATAATAATTAATTAAATAGTGTGAAAATTATTTTTCTTTTTCTGAAAATTTTCTTTCATCATTAGGATTGTAAAAATGTAATTTTCATGTTCGTAGGTATTTTGTTTCTATAAAACTCGCGTTTTATTTCGTACGTCTACGTAGAATTAAATCAAACGAACGCGCGTTTTTAGGTTAAATCACGTTTTTAGTGTATCTGATTATCAGTAAATGTTAATATAGTGTTTCTAAGTTATTTTCATTCCTCATCTCATAGTGTAATCATTCACAACCCTTTTCCTGTCCAAATTCACCCGATCACAAACCCGTTTTTATACCATCCACACCTCGTCGGGACATAACGACCCGGGGAAACCCTATACTTCCGCGGAGAATTAGTTTTAGAAGTTTGACTTTGTTGACCATCACCTGGTTAATTAGGTTGACCATTTGGGACCAATCAAATTTTGGCGCCGCTGCCGGGGAGGACGTGCGCGTTATTCTAAAACGGTTTTCTGATTAGTGATTTTGGAATTCACTTCTTTGTAAATTTACAATCCTTGTGTATATTTTCATAAAAACGGTTCCCGAAAACTTTTTACGAACACAAAAAACCCAAAAAGATTTTCTTTCCTATTTGTACAAAATATTTTCCAAAAACACCAAAAATATTCATCTTTACCCTCCTACCCTTTTGATTCTTCATTCCTTACCCTCCCAAACCTTTTGATTCTTTCTATGTCTCATCCACACCTTCTAATTTGTGAATGGTGTGGTAGTCTTCATAATGGTGGTAATTGCCCCAGTTGTGGCATGGTAGAGTCAGGAAACGGGTCTGTCTATAACCAAGATCCCTATTCCTACCATGACACGACTGATTTATTCCACCAGCTACCACACCATGAGACTCAACAGTTTTACTGTTGTGAGTACTGTGGTGGTTCACACTACAGTTCTGATTGTCAATCAGGAAGCACGCTTGCCTATGAGCAGTTTCCTGATAACAATTATGACTACAGCACATACGACTCACAGCCACATCAGTTTTACTATTGTGAGTATTGTGGAGATCCACACTCTAGCTCGGATTGTCAAACGAGGAATCCATTTCCTTGTAACAATTACGACTCTTCATTTTCAGACCCACCTCCACAGTACCAAATGATCCAAGCAACTCCTCATGATACTGAGCAAGACCTTTTACTAGAGGCTCTTGATATATTGAAAGAACTTAAGGAGGAGTTGGCTACTACATCGTTTCAAAACTCTCGTGAGAAATCCATGGCAGAATTACTTGCTGAAGAACGAGATGCTAGAAACGAATTGAGCATGGAAGAATTGCTAGTCTTAGAACAAGCAGCTAAAACACGTGCCATATTTCGCAATGCTGCTCTTCTCGACGATGATGATGATGAAGTTACCCTTGATATTTCTCAATTTTGTAAGGGTTCATCAAGTTCATCTGTTGTGATTCCTTCCTCGGTAAATCAGGGAGAAAAGACCATGATAGAATTACTAGCAGAAGAACAAATGAAATTTATAAAACCCATGTCTGCTAGTCCTTCTCAACTCCCTCAGTCTATTGATATCACACCCGAAGTTCACACTCACTCTTTGAACATGGGGGATGAGCATCTTGACACTGTTCCTAATAAGGAATCGGACGAATTAATAAAGTCTAGTGTTGAGATCCTTGTCCCAATCCCAGGAGAGTCACAGGGAACTTTTGATCATGTGTGTGATTTACCTTCCCCTCTTGAGTGTTCAAACGATCATTTTGAGACTTTCTCAGATTTTAATGATGATTGTACATCTCATGGAGACATTGAGTATATTGAGGCATCACTCCCACAGTCTGATGCTGATCCTCTTCTTGAGGAATTCGCCGATGAACTTACTCACATTAATCCACTTTCATTGGAAAGTGATGATGGTCTCCTCGACTTTGAAGCCGATCTTGGAGAAATTGAAAGTCTCCTATATCATGATCCGTCACTCACTTTTGATCCCAAAAGTCCAATAGAGAATGATAATCTCTTTGTTCCTGAAACTTTCAATACTACTCTCACCAACCCTCTATTTGAATTCGAATCTAAATTAACTTTGATTTCTAATAATCCAATCTTTGGTATTCAGAATGAGGATTGTGATGAATCTATTTCGGAACATGAGTTCTGATGCGTGGGAATCGCAACAGGCTTTACCTCTCGAGGGATCTCGAGAAGCTTACAACCCCCACCAGGCAGTGTACCTGATCGTTGTAGTATAGTATAGTGACAAGTACCGGGGGATTGATCGTTCAGCTTAGGAATAGTGTCGCTAGGATTAGAAAACCTAATTACTAGTTCTAGAGGTGAGGGATGATTATTTTTGTGTTTTTGTATTTTTATAAAAGCAAGTAAAATCTCGGGTTTTGGAGGAATGGGCGGAATTAGTTGCTATTCAACTAACCCAAAACTAATATATAATCAAAATAAAATACTGAAAATGAAATTAAACTAAATTATACTAAGGTTGTGAGCAGTAATTGGAGAAATTGTGTTTACTTAGACTTCACTACTCCCTAGATATCTTTTACACGTTAATTACTTGTTATACTTGTATGGATGACGGATTGTATTCCTTAATACCATTCGTGGGGTGGCATACATAACTCCCCAACTCTATGAGCTCTTATCTCCTCCTACACCATGACCCAGCACAACTATAGGGATTGTAAACAGTGGCTCATGCATTAAATACAACCAATAAAGACCTAGTACGCCTCGGTTCATGTTTCTTAAGACGTTCAAGCATGTTACCATTTGGAGATCTGCCAGTTTTCTTAAGCCTAACATATAAAATCATTCATCCAAGACAAGAATAGACAAGTAATCAACACATAATCAACATCTAGGTTTCATTAGATCTAAGCAAACACAAAAGAGATCTAGCCTAGCATAATGGAATTGAGACAAGAACAAGATATAAACAACCAACACATAGACATATTGATTGAATTAGAAGAACACTTATCTCAATTACAATGCAAGGTATCAAGGGTTTGGAACACTTGAAAAACCTGTAAAAGATACACCAAATTCGTCTTTAGGGTTTCACCAAAACTTCTCTCTTTTAATGAAAAAAACTAGAAAACTATATATAGGAAAACTGGGTTGACGGCGTCAAGACAACCATGTGACGCCGTCACCTCACCGCCAAATACTTCCTCGGACGGCCTTGATCTACTTATGACGGCCTATGTGACGCCGTCACCAACCACGGTATTTTATTCTTTGTACTTTGACGCCGTCAGGATGACTTTTGACGCCGTCATCAACTACGGTGTTTTATTCATGATGTCTGACGCCGTCAGGGTATAACTCTTGACGCCGTCACCTAGTGTCTTCAGCATGGAAAATTGATACTTTGCCGTTTCTTCACTTTTATGCTCCAAAAACGTCCAAAATGGCTTCTTTTCCAGAATTCACTCTCCAAACACCTAAAATCACAAAAGGAACGATTTAGGGCAATATTTGATCAAATAAAGTCGGATTCGGGCTTAAATGACCCTCTAAAAACGGATCATTTTTCGCCTCATCAAGTTCACAGATTCACATCATGTGAATAATTCTCTTCATGAGGAGTTCTCCGGTGAACTCACTCATATCATGACTCCTCCGGAGTATGATAGCCCGGGGGGGAGATGCACTCAATCATGAGAATTTACAAACGGACCCTTTTGTGTTACTACATAAACCAAAACCTACCCAATCCTAATCCAAACACAAACCAACACCAATCCCCCAGCCCACCATTCCTAGGCCCATATACCAACCCAATCCACCACCCACGTTTATTAATAATAGCCGGGTCAAACAAACAAGTCTACACCTCCATCTCTTTTTCCCTCCTTCCCTAACACACCCAGCCCCCAAACCCTGCAACCTCCAACATCTGTGTCCCCTCCACACACCCCCAACACCTACTAAGCCACCCTAAACCCTCCCAAAGTCAACTCCAAACACCATAATTACCCCTCCTCTCATCCAGGTCATAAATCCACCTAGCTTGGGCGCCAAATGAGATTAACGGCCAAGATTAATCTTACTCATCCAAGGGCTCACAATTAATGAGGGATTGATAGAGAAACTGCCCCAGCTCTATAAAAGTGAAGAAAAGATAGAAGAGAAGCAGTTAGAGTAGTATAATCAGCAGTAGTGTAAAAATAATGTAGTTTTAGCACAATTTTAGTTTATTTTGCCTTGTAAACTCAGTTTAAATTCTCTTTTGTATCCCTTTGCTCTAGTTTAATGCAATTTGCAGCATTGTATTCTCTATTGTCATGTTCAGTACCAATCTCAATAAAATTGCTTTTGTCGTTGATACGTGGGAATCGCACCATGCTTTACCTCTCAAGGGATCTTGAGAAGCTTACAACCCCCACCAGGCAGTGTACCTGATCGTTGTAGTATAGTATAGTGACAAGTACCGGGGGATTGATCGTTCAGCTAGGAATAGTGTCACTAGGATTAGAAAACCTAAATACTAGTTCTAAAGGTGAAGGATGATTATTTTTGTATTTTTATATTTTTTAGAAAGCAAGTAAAAATCTCGGGTTTGAAGGATTTGGGCGGAATTAGTTGCTAGTCAACTAACCCAATACTAAAGATGCAATCAAAATAAAATATTAGAAATGAAAATAAACTAAATTATACTAAAGTTGTGAGCAATAAGTGGAGAAAATGTGTTTACATAGATTTCACTACTCCCAAGACATCTTTTACACGTTAATTACTTGTTATAGTTGCATGGATGACGGATTGTTTTCCTTAATACCATTCATGGGGTGGCGCACTTAACTCCCCAATCCTATGAGCTCTTATCTCCTCCTATGCCATTCCCAGCACAACCATAGGGATTATAAACAGTGGCTCATGCATTAAATACAACCAATAAAAACCTAGTGTACATCAGTTCATGTTTCCTAAGACGTTCAAGCATGTTACCATTTGGAGATCTGCCAGTTTTCTTAAGCCTAACATAAAATTCATTCATCCAAAACAACTATAAACAAGTAATCAACACATAATTAACATCTAGGTTTCATTAGATCCAAGCAAACACAAGATAGATCTAGCCTACCATGATGGAATTAAGACAAGAACAAGATATAGACAACCAACACATAGACATATTGATTGAATTTAAAGAATACTTATCTCAATTACACATGAAAGGTATCAAGGAAATAGGGTTTCTCCAAAACTTCTCTCTCTAATGTGTGAAAATTAGAAAAATATATATAGGAAATAGGGTCTGACGGCGTTAAGACCAATCTTGTGACGCCGTCACCTCGCCGCCAAAATATTTCTCGGACTGCCTTGATCTACTTTTGACGCCGTCATGTATTGTGCATTTTCAGGCCGTCATGAATTTTACTCTTGACGCCATACTTCGTGACGCCGTCAAATCTGTACTGGATCGTCATGCAAATTACTCTTGATGCCGTCAGGAATTCCTTCTTGACGCCGTCACCTACTGTTCACAGCAAGGAAAATTAAGACTTTGACATTTTCTTCACTTTTATGCTCCAAAAATGTCCGAATTGCTTCCTTTTCCAGATCTCACTCCCAAAGTATCTAAAATCACAAAAGGAACGATTTAGGGCAATATTTGATCAAATAAATTCAATTCCGGGCTTAAATGACCTCCTAAAAGTGGTTCATTTTTCGCCTCATCATATACCCTTACACTTGAGATTTGCTTGTCCTCAAGCAAATGCGCTTTTATTCTACTCAAAATACAAGTTAGGGGTCATTTAACACTAGCACCTCACAAATAGTGTTTAGATACTCACATCTCTCGGGTGTAATAAAGTGTAAATTACAATATGGAAACGGAAGATATCTCTCACTACCTGTCATAGCAAAATAGATTACCATAGGCTTGGGAAAGGATCAAACCTCCACCACATGGCGTAAGCACCTAGGATAAACTATCAAAGAGGTTTTTTAAAGGGTTGTAACGTTAGGTGTAGGGATATGAAATACACGGTTTTGTTGGATAAAGGAAGTTTTAGTGGTGGCGAGCTAACAATCTTGGTTAATTACATGTACAATGTGGCGTTGCTAAGCCAAGACTAGACTCGACTTAAGCTAAATCAAAAATAACAAAAACATAAAAATGAACATAGAATAAAAAGGGATGGTAGTCCGTATGTTTTTTTTCACTTTTCTTTTTCTATTTTTTTTCTTTTTCTTGATTTTTTCGATTTTTTTTTTTTTTTTTTTTTTTTTTGCATACAGTCTTACCCTACCATCCAGAATAATACATCATAGGGAATAAACATTTCCCTTACACTTGAATCTTTACATACTTTACAATAAACTAATCTAATGACTCGAATTAAGAAAATCAAAACACTTGGAGCACTTTTAAGATTAACGTACGTATGAGAGTAATAATATGATGTTCTTCCCCATTACTCCATAAAATAAGTACTTTACCCATGAGTCCCAATCGTCCCAAAACAATATGTACAAGGATATGACTCGACTTAGCAACCATGTAATCAATTAGATAGTTAACTTAGGGTTTAACAAATAACAATAATGCACTAAAGATGAGCGCAT
Organism: Artemisia argyi; assembly: GCA_030686995.1. NCBI lineage: Eukaryota > Viridiplantae > Streptophyta > Magnoliopsida > Asterales > Asteraceae > Artemisia > Artemisia argyi. The sequence goes on from CM060690.1 coordinate 178,192,055, forward strand.
ACACGGAAGGCTAAGGCGATTTGGTTGTACATTTAAGTGGGGTGTAACAAATTCTTCCTTTAAGTAAGATGCTTAAAGTTAGAAACGAAAAGATAGGCTCGGAGGGGTGTACTAGGGGTTTCGTGTACTAAAAATGAGTACAACGCTAAGGTGTGGGAAAAATTAGTTGACTTAACTAGCCAAATAATATGACTTAAATGGTCAAGTAATTATGATACGGGTTTAACACAAGGGTGATCCTAATGCCTCTTATCATGTAGTAAATCCTACCACACGAATGTAGTCTCACTAGCGGTCTCGGGATGCATCACTAACGCAAGTTCTAGAATCCAAATGCTACCGGTACACTCATAAGCACTAATAGTAAATGCTTTTCCTATCAAATATAAAGGCGAACCTCACATATTTGGGTGGAAAATTTTTCTGAAAGTACGGTTATGTGCTAGTAATACAATCTCCTATCCATGAGACGCTTGCTATGGCTAAAGTTTCACTCCTAAATGTTGTAAAAAATTTTAAATTTGGCGCTAAAATTGCACTAACAAGTATTTCTCATAGTTTTATTACACATCTACCATCAAACAAAACAAACTCAAGCGAAAGTGTACATGTAAGGTATCATCATTTTACCCTCCCCTTACACTTAAGATGAACATTGTCCCCAATGTTTAAGTAAAGATTGTAAAAGTGAAAAAGTAAAAAGAATGAAATCAAATACTCCCCTGATTCGCTCGGTATGGATAATAAGGTGGCCAGGTTAAATCTTCCTCCAAGAAAATGAACAATCAAAGCTTCCCTTCCAGAATATAAATCATCTTCTTGTCATACATAACCTGTAAATCCTGAGAAAACAGACAAGACAACCTCGAATAAAATCGGCGGCATCCTATATAAGTTACTAAATCCTAGAAAACAAGATAAGATATAATGCTTGTGGAATGAAGTTTGCAGATTTCCTGGAGATTATAAAACTTAATAATTCACAAAAACCATAAGACTCCGTTAGAAAAACAAAACTGGTAAAATTTCCAGATTTTTACACGTGACGCCGTCAAGAGTTAACTCTTGACGCCGTCAGAAGTGACCTGCAGAAATTCTTATGTTAAGTTTCCGGAAAATTTCTGGAAAAACTTGGTCCTACTTCCTGGAAAATCCTGCAAAACTTCATTATGACTCAATACAAGCATTTGACTCTAACAAATACGAATACACATGTTCATTTAATATTGTGGAGGATCATGATCGGTTTGTTTCTTAAAAACATATTTGGGGTTTCCCCTTACACTTATCTTTTGCAAAAATACCTTTAGGTGGAGTTAAGACTAGGCCAAAACAACAAAGTAAAGTATTTCCACTATTTAATTTAGAAACATGATCTACCAACAATAAAAATAAAGCATGCATACGGAAGCAAATAACAAACAAACAAAATAAAATCACATAAAACATGGGTTGCCTCCCAAGAAGCGCTTTTCTTTATTTACGAGTCTTGTAGCTAGACTCAAGGTCATGGGTTACTACGTGACCTCATCATCAAACGTCACATCCTCCTCACTAATCATTTCATTGTTATTTTCTTGATAATGTTTTACACGTTGTATGTTAACAGTAAATTCCCTACCTTCATCGTCTAATAACGCCACGGCTCCAGTTCTGGAGGAATTCTTCACTGTAAACGGTCCATACCATCTAGACTTAAGTTTTCCCGGAACTAATCTCAACCGAGAATTGTACAATAGGACTTTGTCTCCCTCTGAAAATTCTTTGGGTTTCTTAATTCTCTGGTCATGCCATCTTTTTGCTCTCTCTTTATATGTGATGGAAGATTCGTAGGCTTCTAACCTAAGCTCATCAAGCTCGTGTCATTGCAAGAACCTCTTAGTTCCAGCAATTGTGTAATCTAAGTTACATGTCTTAAGCGCCCAATAAGCCTTATGTTCTAATTCCACTGGTAAGTGACATGCCTTACCATACACCATGCGAAACGAGGTCGTTCCAATAGGTGTTTTGTAGGCGGTTCGGAATGCCCATAAGGCTTCGTCGAGTTTAAATGACCAGTCCTTTCTATTTTGACTAACCGTCTTTTCAAGTATTCTTTTAATAGCCCTATTGGTGTTTTCGACTTGGCCATTGGTTTGTGGATGATAGGCGGTGGAGAACCGATGGGATACTCCATACCTCTTCATGACTTTTTCCATTTGTGCATTGCAAAAATGGGACCCCCTATCACTGATGAGAGCTTTAGGAATCCCGAATCTCGTGAAAAGCTTTTTCAGGAAATGAATAACTACTCTAGCGTCATTGGTCCTAAGGGCTTGTGCCTCAACCCATTTTGAAACATAGTCAATGGCGACTAATATGTACTCGTTCCCCCTGAAGATGGAAAGGGTCCCATGAAGTCAATCCCCCAAACATCGAAGACCTCACATACTTGTATAAAGTTCTTATGTGCTTCATCCCTATGTGATATGTTCCCGGCCCGTTGACATGCATCGCATGCCTGCACCATTTCTTTTACATCACGGAAAATTGTGGGCCAATAGAATCCTGCATCGAAAATCTTTCGGGCGGTAATGTTTATCCCATGATGCCCGCCAGATGGGCCAGAGTGACATTCCTTCATAATCTTTACTACCTCACTTTCTGAAACACAGCGTCTTATAATTTGGTCAGGACACCTTCGGAATAAAAATGGTTCATCCCAAAAGTAGTATTTTAGCTGAGAAAAGAACCTTTTCCTTTCGTACCTAGTCAGGTGTTCAGGAACAAGTCTACTTGCGAGGTAATTAGCAAAATCGGCGTACCACGGCTCCGAATCAATCATTAACATGAGTTGTTCGTCAGGAAATGAATCCCTAATCTCACTTCTATCGTGCTCATCCAAGGGGTTTTCGAGACGAGATAGATGATCTGCGGCCAGATTTTCTGCCCCCCTCTTATCACGAATCTCAACATCGAATTATTGTAGCAACAAGATCCACCAAATTAATCGTGGCTTAGCATCCTGCTTCGCAAAAAGATATCGAAGAGCCGAGTGATCAGTGAAGACGACTATTTTTGAAAGGACAAGATATTGTCGGAATTTGTCGAACGCAAACACTACGGCTAATAATTCTTTCTCGGTGGTGGAGTAATTCTCTTGAGCGGGATTCATGGTTTTGCTAGCGTAGTAAATAGGTTGGAAAAGCTTGTCACGCCGTTGGCCTAATACAGCCCCGACAGTGAAGTCGCTCGCGTCACACATGATTTCAAATGGTAACTCCCAGTTAGGTGTGATCATGATTGGAGCTTGTGTGAGTTCTTTTTTTAGGAGATCGAATGCATCCTTGCATTCTTGGGAAAAATCGAACGGAGCATCCTTCACAAGTAATTGAGTCATTGGCCGAGCAATTTTGGAGAAGTCTTTGATGAATCTCCGATAAAACCCGGCATGCCCCAAGAAGCTGCGTATTGCTTTAACAGTCGTGGGGTATGGTAACTTAGATATAGCTTCAACTTTAGCTTGGTCCACCTCTATTCCGTTCCCTGAGATCTTATGCCCTAACACAATCCCTTCTTTTACCATGAAATGACACTTTTCCCAGTTTAGCACCAAGTTGGTTTCCTCACACCGTTTAAGCATCTTTTCTAGATTAGCAAGACAGCGGTCGAAGGAGTTCCTGAAGACCGAAAAGTCATCCATGAACACTTCCATGAGTTCGTGAAAGATTGCGGTCATGCATCGCTGGAAAGTGGCGGGGGCATTACATAGCCCAAAAGGCATCCTTTTGTAGGCAAATATTCCATAAGGGCAAGTAAGCGTGGTCTTTTCTTGGTCCTCAGGTGCTATGGGAATTTGAAAATACCCAGAGAATCCATCCAAGAAGCAATAGTACTCGTGTCCAGACAATCTCTCTAACATCTGATCAATGAATGGCAAGGGAAAGTGATCTTTCCTCGTGGCATCATTGAGCTTTCGATAGTCAATGCATACCCGCCATCCAGTGACCGTTCTCTGGGGCACCATCTCACCCTTGTCATTCTTAACTACAGTCATTCCAACCTTCTTAGGTACAACCTGCACAGGATTGACCCACGGGCTATCCGAGATCGGGTAAATCAATCCTGCATCCAGAAGTTTGATAACTTATTTCTTTACTACTTCCTTAATGTTAGGGTTCACCCGCCTCTGGGGTTGCATGGTAGGTTTATAATCTTCTTCCATGAGAATCTTATGTGTGCAAAAAGTTGAGTCAATCCATTTAATGTCGGCCACACTCCATGCGAGCACCCCTTTGTATTTCTTTAGGACCTCTAAGAGTTTACCTTTTTGTTCATGTTCCAAGGAAGAGTTTATGATTACCGGCAGTTGGTCCTCTCCCTGAAGGAAGGCATACTCCAAATGGTTAGGGAGCTCTTTAAGATCTAACTCAGGAGGTTCGATAATAGAAGGTTTGAGCTTGTTTTCGGGATTTCGGAGCTCGAGATGCTCCGTTGCCTCTTGTCTGGGGTAGAAGGAGACGGCACCAACATCCTCCATCTTTTCTACCTCTAGCAAAGGCTGAAAACTCTCGTCCCGTAGCCAGCCTTCATCGATCTGTTCATCGACACAACTATCAATGACATCTGTGAGTTCATCGACTTCCCCGATGAAATAGAGCCGGTTGGCTGCTTCGAGGGAGAGGTCCATAGAATCCTTAATGTCGAAGGTTGTGCTATCGGTTCCCACAGGTTAATTTGCCGTCATAAACATCAATGACTGCACGAGCGGTAGCAAGAAATGGTCTCCCTAAGATGATGGGTACCAAGTCATCCTCCTCCATATCCAGGATTACGAAGTCGACCGGGAATTTGAATTTCCCAACTTTGACTAGCACATTCTCGCATATCCCTACGGGGTACTTGACTGATCTATCGGCTAGTTGGATGTTCATACGAGTAGACTTTAATCCAGAGTATCCTAGTTTAAGGAACATAGAGTGAGGCATGAGATTGATACTCGCTCCCAAATCGGCAAGAGCATTCTTGATTGATAGAGATCCTATGGAGCAAGGCAGGGTGAAGCTGCCCGGATCGTCTACCTTTTTTGGTAGCCCTCGACGGGTCACCACTGAGCATTCTTCCCCTAGGGTCACAAGACCCTCAAGTTTCTTCTGGTTAGCAAGTAGTTTTTTAAAGTATGCGCTATACTTTGGCATGTGATAGCAAGCATCAAGAAGGGGTATGGTGACAACCGAGTCTTTTAGGTATGACAAGAATCTCTTGTTATCATTCTCAGTTTTCTGGTTCCTTAATCGGGATGGAAACGGGATTCTCACAGGTTGGTTAGGTAGGGTTGATGGGGAGGGGGTCGTCAAGGGCGGTTGGTCGGGGGTATTGCCGCCGACATCCTCCTCCTCTTCGCCAGGTTTGTTAGGATCGGGGGCGATGGGGGACGAGCTTGGGTAAGGTGGGTCCTTGGTTGTTGTTCCAGCTCGAGTGGTTATCGCGAGCATGGGGTCTTTTTTGCTTACTAATGGCATTTCAAGATTATCTAGGGCTGAGTTAAGCTTGTTGAAAAATTCTCCAATGTCATCCTGCTGCTCGTCGAAAAGCTCATTAAGACCTTTCATTTGCAATCCTTTTTCTTGAGTGAAGTGACCAAGGTCATCTTCAAAAGTGCTCCTCATTTCGAATTCAGGGCCTTCCTCTCCTTCTTTTCTCTTTACCAGATTTCCCCAGAGGGTGTAATCGTCATTTTGGTAAAAAGGCAAAAGGGAGGGATCAGCATAAATGTCCCCTCCTGACAAGCATGCATGTTCAGTTGTGGCTGCTCCTCCGCATTCTTCTACCTCATGCGGGCCCCCACAGTAATCGCAGATTAAGTAAGGATTCGACAGTTGTTTAGGTAATTGTGATCCAGCCAGGTATTCCACTCTTTTGTGAATTTTTCTCAACCGATCTGAGGTGATTTCCGAAATGCTGACAGTCGACTCAGGTTCATCCCAAGTGTCATCCTGGTCTTGAGCATATTCTTCAATCCTATCTCATCCTTCTTCGGCACTAAGATTGTCCAATCTCCCTTTTCTAGATTGGTTAATTCCGTTTCGATCGTTAGAGGAGATATTATCGTAGAAGATTTGGACCAAGAGCCAAAGCTCAATGCCATGATGGGGAACTTGTCTTATTAAATCTTTGAATCTAATCCACGATTTATGGAAGGGTTCGTCCTTCCCTTTTCGAAAATGGAGGATCGTATCTCTAAACGCTGAGGTTTTTCCAGGTGGAAAGAACTTCTCATAGAACTTGGATATGAGTTGCTCCCATGTGAAAATAGATTCAGAAGGGAGTTTATCATACCATTCTTGGGCTTTTTCATATATGTGAAAGGAAAGAATCGCAATCGGGACGTGTCTCTAGTAGCCCCATCCGTATGGAGGGTGTCTACTATTTTCAGGAAGTCTTTAATGTGTTGGATTGGATCTTCCTCATCTAATCCGCAAAACTTACACACTTTGGACAAGCCAAACATCGTTTGCATGCAAGACCTCGTTGGTGTGTTCGTTTGGGTAGACAATGGCGTTTGAGAAGCCACGAGAGGTTGGGGAGGAGTAGTCCTTAAGGCGCTTAGGAATGGGAGTTGCGGGGGTACTCATCTTGTCGTTGGGTTGGGAGCTAGGGGTTGTGACATGATTTTCTGAATTTTCTTCAGAAAGGGGTGCATCAAAATCGATGGCAACGCTAGATGGTTCAGAAGTTGAGTTATATTGTGTCAATCTATGCATTTCTCTTTCGGGTTCCGCATAAGGCAAGACAAGGTTTCTAGTGGAACTACGACTCCTAGTGATCCTAAGGTTAAAGGATTCGTCGTTTGCCATGATGGCAGGTGGTGAAGAGTTACGAACAAAGACACAAAGAAATAAGATAGAGTAAAGAAAACCTAAAGGAATATAGCAAGTAGACCTAATAAAAAGAGATTCTAACCTAGACAATAAATATTCCCCGGCAGCGGCACCAAAAACTTGATACGTGGGAATCGCACCAGGCTTTACCTCTCAAGGGATCTTGAGAAGCTTACAACCCCCACCAGGTAGTGTACCTGATCGTTATAGTATAGTATAGTGACAAGTACCGGGGGATTGATCGTTCAGCTAGGAATAGTGTCGCTAGGATTAGAAAACCTAAATACTAGTTCTAAAGGTGAAGGATGATTATTTTTGTATTTTATATTTTTTAGAAAGCAAGTAAAAATCTCGGGTTTGAAGGATTTGGGCGGAATTAGTTGCTAGTCAACTAACCCAATACTAAAGATGCAATCAAAATAAAATACTAGAAATGAAAATAAACTAAATTATACTAAAGTTGTGAGCAATAAGTGGAGAAAATGTGTTTACTTAGATTTCACTACTCCCTAGACATCTTTTACACGTTAATTACTTGTTATAGTTCCATGGATGACGGATTGTATTCCTTAATACCATTCATGGGGTGGCGCACTTAACTCCCCAATCCTATGAGCTCTTATCTCCTCCTATGCCATGCCCAGCACAACCATAGGGATTATAAACAGTGGCTCATGCATTAAATACAACCAATAAAAACCTAGTGCACATCAGTTCATGTTTCCTAAGACGTTCAAGCATGTTACCATTTGGAGATCTGCCAGTTTTCTTAAGCCTAACATAAAATTCATTCATCCAAAACAACTATAAACAAGTAATCAACACATAATTAACATCTAGGTTTCATTAGATCCAAGCAAACACAAGATAGATCTAGCCTAGCATGATGGAATTAAGACAAGAACAAGATATAGACAACCAACACATAGACATATTGATTGAATTAAAAGAATACTTATCTCAATTACACATGAAAGGTATCAAGGGCTTAGAACCCTTGAAAAACCTGTAAAATTCGCACCAAGTTCGTACTCAGGGTTTCTCCAAAACTTCTCTCTCTAATGTGTGAAAATTAGAAAAATATATATAGGAAATAGGGTCTGACGGCGTCAAGACCAATCTTGTGACGCCGTCACCTCGTCGCCAAAATATTTCTCGGACTGCCTTAATCTACTTTTGACGCCGTCATGTATTGTGCATTTTCAGGCCGTCATGAATTTTACTCTTGACGCCCTACTTCGTGACGCCGTCAAATCTGTACTGTATCGTCATGGAAATTACTCTTGACGCCGTCAGGAATTCCTTCTTGACGCCGTCACCTACTGTTCCCAGCAAGGAAAATTAAGACTTTGACATTTTCTTCACTTTTATGCTCCAAAAACATCCGAATTGCTTCCTTTTCCAGATCTCACTCCCAAAGTACCTAAAATCACAAAAGGAACGATTTAAGGCAATATTTGATCAAATAAATTCAATTTCGGGCTTAAATGACCCCCTAAAAGTGGTTCATTTTTCGCCTCATCAGTCGTATTAACTTATTGTACTGCTTATTGAAGGTTTGGAATTGCTTATTCAGTTGTGTTAGAACAGGTTAGATCACTTTTCTCCCCAAGCCTTTGCCTAAAATTTGTTTTTGATTCAAAGAATCCCAGCAGGTACCCCTTTAAGGGGTGTTTGGCATTGCTTGAATGGTTATGTTTTTGTTGTTAGAAAGAGTTAAGGTGTGCTAGTTGTTCTTAGGTTCTTACTAGTTCAGTACAGCTCTTACTTGGTTCATTTTCAAAGGAAAGTCAACATTTCATCATAATAATCTCAACAGCTAAGCTGTTAGCAATATTGAACATCAAATCCTTTAATCTGGTTCAAATATGGTTTAGGTTGTTAAAAGTAGTTCCATTTAGGTTTAATTTACAACAATGAATCAGCTAGGGTCTGTGATAATTCATCAAAGTCAACTTGTGCAAAAAGCTTCAAAAGTCAAAAGCCTTTGCTGTGAAATTGGACACTTTCTCTTTGTGACCTCTAGGGTTCAAAACAGATCGGACCTAGGCATTGCTTGTTGATTTGTGTAATTTTGTGGCTTGTGTATGTGGTTCAGGAAGAATGTTGGCTTTTAGAACTTGTTTGCTTGTTTGAATTTAAGCTCTAAGTTGCTTACTTGTTGTGTGACCTCCCCTGTACCAGGCTTTGTAGCCATTTTCTTTAGCTCACAAAATGATCAGTAGTACATGTTAGGGTCTGAAATTAGGTTTGTAATATGTTTGCTAGCTCATCTTTATGGATTAATAATTTTTAGATTTTGGCTTTAAGCCATTTAGCTTGTGCAATAGCTTGTTTATGCCCCCCTCAGGTCTATTTGGTAGTATGTCAGTTTTAGCTTATCTGTATTTTTTTTTTTTTTTTTTTTTTTTTTTTTTTTTTTTTTTTTTTTTTTTTTTTGTGGCTTAATTGTTGCTTAAGTGTGTTTATCTTGTCCATGTTAGTTCATTTAGGATTTATGCTAGGTAATTGGTTCAGAGCAGCTTATTAGGTTAGTAATTACAGCTTATTTGAGCTTATTGAGATCCACATCAGTTAAGCTCACCTCTGCCCTGCACCACTGCTATTCACCCAACTTCTGTGGGCTCCACAGGCCTCATTAGTGAGCCCCATAAGCTGCCCCTTAGCTTTTTGAAAAGCTCTCCCAGCCAGCTCTTTATGATAATGCTTACCTTTCATTTTGATGCTTATTTAGATTGCTTATTTTGCTTTTCCATCTTGTCCATTTCATCAGTTACACTGAGTGCTCAGTGTGTATAAGCCATATCCACAAGCTCTTGTAGAGCTTCTCTGTGGGCCCCACTGTGGATCCTTGGACTTTTTGAGTGGCTCAACAAGTTGGCTCATTGGTTCCAAGCTTGTTTTGTGCTATAGAGCTTTTATCCCTAGCTTATTCAAGCCTTAAAGTTCCCTACAGGCCTGCTTGTTCTTTGTGTTGGAGTTTTGCTTATTTAAGCTTATAAACTTATTTCAGTGAGCTTTTCTAGATCCTTTAGCTTATTTGGCTTGCCTTGAGTACCATTGAACCTTTTCTTTCTTTAAATCAGATTTGCAGCTTATTGTCTTAGCTTTTCAAAGTTCCAAATTCCATTGTAGCTTTTAAGCTTAGGTTGTTAAGCTTTTAAGTTCCCATAGAGCTTATTTTTAAGTTTCAACATGTTTGTTTTCACAAAAGTTGCATATAATCAGTAGTTAATTAGTTTTGAAAAAAGAAAAATCCAAAAAACCAAATTTAATTTTTAGTGATAGCTTCTATTTAACATAATTTAGCTTTTTAATTTTTCTTTTTAAATTTTTGTCAAGTGCTTATCTGTTTTTATATTTTTCTTAAAGTCCTAGTATATTAAAGTATTTGTAGGAATTTTTTCAGATTTTTCTTCTTTCATTTAGTATTTATTATAATTTATATTAGTTTAATAATAATTAAGTAATATTAGTCAATTAAATAGTTTTATTAATTTTTATTTAACAACAGTACTTTTTTATATTTTTCCTAGGTTTTATATATCATAAAATAATTTTAGGAAATTTTTCATAATTTTCACTATTCATTTTCTATTTTTCTTAATTTTAATTAGTTTAAAGTAATTAATAAATAGTAATTAATTAATAATAAATAGAGAAAAAGTAGGAAAATTTTATTTTTAGTTTCAAAATTGCTTTTATATTATTTTAGAATTTTTAGAATTAAATTTTCATTTTTCTAGCTTAAATTCATAATTAGTGTATTTAAATATAATTAATTGGTTATTAAATAGTAATTAATTAATAATAATTAATTAAATAGTGTGAAAATTATTTTTCTTTTTCTGAAAATTTTCTTTCATCATTAGGATTGTAAAAATGTAATTTTCATGTTCGTAGGTATTTTATTTCTATAAAACTCGCGTTTTATTTCGTACGTCTACGTAGAATTAAATCAAACGAACGCACGTTTTTAGGTTAAATCACGTTTTTAGTGTATCTGATTATCAGTAAATGTTAATATAGTGTTTCTAAGTTATTTTCATTCCTCATCTCGTAGTGTAATCATTCACAACCCTTCTCCTGTCCAAATTCACCCGCTCACAAACCCGTTTTTATACCATCCACACCTCGTCGGGACATAACGACTCGGGGAAACCCTATACTTCCGCGGAGAATTGGTTTTAGACGTTTGACTTGGTTGACCATCACCTGGTCAATTAGGTTGACCGTTTGGGACCGATCAGATCGTCACGTGTATTTTCCACTTCCACCTCTTTTGTAACTCTTGACGCCGTCATGTACAACATCTTGACACCGTCAGGTACTGTTCTAGCAAGGAAATTTGAGACTTTGTCGTTTTCTTCACTTTTATGCTCCAAAAATGTCCAAAATGCGTCCTTTTCCATATTCTTCCTCAAAAGTACCTAAAATGACAAAAGGAACTATTTAGGGCAATATTTGATCAAATAATCATGAATTCGGGCTTAAATGACCCCTTAAAAGCCGTACACTTTTCGCCTCATCAGCTTACCTGGCGAAGCGTTGGTTCGCGTTACCATACTGGGTGCAGATGAAACAAATGTGCGTTGGTAAACAATATAAAATAAAATAATGATAATGATAATATTTTTTCAAAATTTTTTAAACCAAACTGTCGATTTTAACGGCTAGTTTTTTTTTTTTTTTAATTTTTTTTTAAATCAAATTATATTACTTTAAAAATCTATTTAAACCCACTTTAAACAATCATTTTCACACAAAAACTCCAGTCTCACTTTCAAAAAATGTCTCAATTTCCTATTAACGTTCTGTTTATCAACACCCTCTTCAACATGTCGCAACCCCACTAGTCATTTTCGTCAAACCCTTTGACTCCATCATTTGCATAATCGATATCATCACAAGTTTACTTTCCCCAGGTTCGTACTCAATACTCTATGCCGCCTTACACATAAAAACAACTTTTCCAACAACAACAAAACAAAATACTTAACCAAGGATTCCAAAACCCCCAACAACAACAAAATGCACCACCACCGTCAAACACGGCACAACCCTCAAACTAAAACAAAGCCGAATCAGAGCCCGAATTAACTTGTGGTGTTCATTGGTTATTGTCTGAGGAAACGTTATTAGCCGCGTGTTATCTTGCCATTTCCAAGGACAAAAATGTCAGAGTCGAACAAATTAAAGATTCGTTTTGGTAAAAGGTTCTACACGAGTTCAACCAAAAGATTTTCCAAACGCTTAACAGGGACATGATAACGAGTAAGTGGCATACTTAACCAATATTGCCACAAAGTTCAATGTAATTTGGAAACGTTACCACCATATGAGTGCTTGTGGTGGGGAAAACAAGCTTGATTTTATGAACCATGTTAGGAATGCATATCGTTAAGAAATAAAAAGAGGAAAAGTGTTTTCTCAAGAAGACGCTTGAGAAAACACTCCAAATGGGACGCGCCCATGCCATTGATGTCACTGTTAACCGGGTATTAAGAGATAAGAACATTAGTTGTCATTTGTGGATAGCTTCAATATTATTAGTTGTACATTTATATTGATTAGCTTGATTAGTGGAGTTACCCAATATGGTCATGTAATACTCCTATATAATACTTCTCATTGTCTGTAATGAATCACGAATCAAATTGAGATCATTCTTATATTATTCTTATCATGTACTCTTGATTAGTTGTAATCTCACATGGTATCAGGCCAACCTAAAATCTTCCGCTGCCGCCTCCGGCTGCTAAATACATGCCGGAGGTTCGGAGGGCTCCCTTTAAGCTGTAACCAAAATAAACCATAACTTCTTCCAAATATGTGATCTTTATGTTTTTCTATGAAAAAAACACGCCATGTTTCTTCGGAAGGTTCTTTGGGGGTTGAAGTTTTAGAACCAACTTTCGTTTTCTCATATTTTCTTTTGATATTAGTGCATGAGTTTTAGTTGTAATTTCTTTTGGTTTAGTGTAGGCTGTAGGGGATACTTTGGGTTATCTCATTTATTTTAGTTGTAGGGGATACTTTGGGTTATCACGTTTGGTCAGGATACTTTGGTTTATCATGTTTGGTAAGGGATGCTATGGTTTATCTCATTTGGTCAGGATACTTTGGTTTATCCTGTTTGGTACGGATACTTTGGTTTATCCGATTTGTTGCGTGTTTATGTTTGTTGCTGCTTGAAGATGTGCTTTCGCTTGCTATCGAATGTCTTCTTCATCTATTATTTATTTTATTGTTTATTAGCTTTTAATCTCCGGTCCGAGCTTTTACGATTTCGCCGCTCGGACTGCGGGAGAGTGTTAACCGGGTATTAAGAGATAAGAACATTAGTTGTCATTTGTGGATAGCTTCAATATTATTAGTTGTACATTTATATTGATTAGCTTGATTAGTGGAGTTACCCAATATAGGTCATGTAATACTCCTATATAATGCTTCTCATTGTCTGTAATGATTCACGAATCAAATTAAGATCATTCTTATATTATTCTTATCATGTACTCTTGATTAGTTCAGTGTTGCAAAAAGCGGTCAACTCGGCCGATTAATCGGCGAATCGCTAATCGGCCCTGGAACTTGGAGAGATTTACAATGTAATCGGCCAATACAAGAAAATCAGCAGATTAATCGGTTAAAAATCGCTAATCGGCCATGGACCACCTCAGTATCGATTCACGATTTTTGCAATATTGGATTAGTTGTAATCTCACACTCACTGGACCCGGCCGTAACGAGATATTTGGATATGATACGAGACCACGTCCCCCTGGTAAAGAACGTGCTTCCAAGAAAGCCAAATCTGAAACCTCGTCGATCATCGCAGGAAGTAACCCGTTTGAATTTAGTGAAATTATGCATAATGAGTTGCGAATAAAACGAGAGGCTGCGGTGGTATCGTATGAGGCGTCAAGGAAGAAAGACGATGACATTCTAATAATGAAAGAATTAAAGTTTCTAAATACTCTAACCGACCCGAATTTGCCACCGGAACGAAAAATGCTCATCAAAATGCAAAAAGATAAAATAATGATGAAATATCGACAAAATTAGTTATTGTAATTTTTTATAGCCCTGCCATACATATAATTCCAGTTTAAAAACTGAAAATAACAAAAACCAACAACACTCTACGTCTTACCCAACGTGTCATCAAATTTCAAAACCAGTCAAAAGTCAAACTTCAAAAAATGGAACTGGAATCCCAAAATGGCTCCAAAATCCAAGGTTGTCAGGATCGCGATCCTGATCGTAGGATCGTACGATCCTACGATCCTACATATGAAAAACGAGCAGGATCGTAGTAGGATCTTAATTCTATCAGGATCGGTATAGGATCGTAGGATCGCACGCAGGATCGTAGGATCGTAAACGATCCGATCCTACTACAAGCCCATGTTTTTATCTCAAAGGGAGCAAGATCGTTGTAGGATCGTAGGATCGCACACAGGATCGTAGGATCGTGAACGATCCGATCCTACTAGAAGCTCATGTTTCTTATTGTTTTTTCTTTTATCATTCATTAAAATTCATTTATCATATAAAATATTCTATAAAAGTATAAACTACAACTCTTATATAATAATATATACATTTTCATAGGATCTTACGATCCCGATCCGATCCTATGATCCCGATCTTCTGAAGCCGAAAACGATCCTAGGTAGGATCCCGATCCTGACAACCTTGCGAAAATCACCCTCCAAACAAACCCAAACACCCCAATCCAACTCGGCCGCAAATCACTGTCCCAAACACCCGACAAAACAGTCTCCCGCCATCACATTACCATCAATTACAATACCCAGAAAGGAATTTTGAAATTTGTGGTGTATGGAAAAAACCCCATTTGGGTACATGAATTTGAAAAAGATGAAATTAAGGTTTATAGAAGGGGGGACAAGGGGGAGATGAAAGTGGGTGATGAGTTTTGTGTTGGGGTTAAGGATTTTGTGTGGTTTAAGTTGAAAGAAATTGATGGGGTTGATGATGAGGATGAGAAGATGAAGTTAGGGGGTGAGTTTGGTGAGATTGGGGAAAGTTTAGCGGGTGTTGATGAAATTGGAAATTTAGGGGGTGAAATTGAAAGTTTGGGAGGTGGTGATGTTACAGATGTTGATGTTGATGATTCTGTTAAAGGTTTGTTTTTGTATGAATAAATGTTAGTTGGGTTTGTTTCGGCTTATATGGCGGGCTTATGGCTTATTTGGTTTTTGGCTTATGTTTCATAAGCTCACTTTTTGTGGCTTATTTGGTTTCTTAGTTTAACATAAGAAAATTATATAAGCTGAAAAGATTCAAAATGAGCCGCAAAAAGTGACCTTATGAAACATAAGCCCAAATTCAAATAAGCCATAAGATGAAACAAACACCCCCTAAATGTTGAATTTTGTGTTTGGTGACGAGCTTTTTGGAGCGTTTAGTGCATACTTTTTAGCATATGTTTGGCAAAACTAGGAACATTAGTTAGCGGTAGTTGCTAGCATGTTTTATAAAAGTGTTTGGTGACGTAGTTGTATCTGTGTGTGTAATTATTAAGTGTAAATGACGTAAAAGGTAGACGCAGACGGTAAATGCTTCTTCAAGTAGCGTTTAGAAAAGATAAATTCTCGTTGCCAAATGATTTTTTAATTAAAACCGCGGCTTACCAAAATATAAGATAGTCATTCTATGGCTTACCTTGGACATACACAAGGCCACATATAAGACTAACTTGAATTCTTACAGCAAAACACCTAAACAAATACCATAAAGTTAATACAAGCATACCACAACCAACTTTACTAGCTAAACTTCCAGACCATGCTCCCACACCTTTCAAGTTTCAACCTTTATTCTTACTCCATATAGCATACAAACTGAATAAAAGCAATATCCAAACACCCCTCTTCCAGTTTTTCTGCTGCAATTTTAAACAGAACATCTACTATCCTTAACATTTTCCAGACCTTTTAATGATATGCACCAAGTCTGCAACTTCCTTTATACATCAAACAACTTTTTTCAAGATTAAAATTCATTATAGAACCATTCATTAGCAGGAAACTTTCCTTTTGGAGTGAACAACTTAAAACTACACAGACAATCCCATTCCGAGTATAGTGTTGCTCCATCTTTCACAGCACACAAAATAAGTCCAAGGTACAAAGCCATCGGCAAAAATAACACCCTCCAATACCATAAAACTCATATCCAAACACCCTGCTGAGAGACAAACCATAGAATAATTGCTTCAACTTTAAACTGTAGACCTCTTCATGACATTTACCAGGTCATTAATTTGTATACTATACAGTCAATAAACCTTCAGGATAGAAAACTTGATCACAATAGTTACATTTCCTTTAAGTATCTTGAGATCCACATTCAAAAAGAAGTTGTTCCATCTTTCATGACACACTAACTTTTGAACATGGAAACTCAATGATAGAAAGGCTTCACCATCACTTTCAAAGCCATCTATCGAAACATTTCTCTATAGATACTCACCCATGTCTATTGACTTTAGCATCAAATTTGATATTCCAAACAGCCTTGACTTTCTTTACAGCAGGAGATTGTTTAACACTCAGTTTCAACAATTTAAGCTTTACAGTTTTCACTATAGTGTTACAGATACTCTCCTCTGACCTCTTCTCATTTCTGAACAACCTTGCATTCCTTTCCCACCATATGAAGTACACACATGCTCCCAAACACAGTCTTCTAATGATACTCCATACAGAATTTATGTTTGACATTTTGATCATGTTTTGTGTACTCAGTCTTCTTTGTATAGCCATCCATAGTACAAATGAGTTTCTTGGAATGTTTTGTGTAAACCATACGAAAGAGTACCAATCCACATTATTTATACTGTTTTTCATTTCCTCCCATGCTATTTTCACTGAGAATTTTGCAATCATTCCATTTGACTTAATCCAAACCACCCTATCCTCCTCATTTGGGTTAAGATTAGGCACAGGAATGCAACTACTGCTAGTTATGCCAGCCTGTATATAAAAATGTTTAAATTTGTATAAAAGTGTTATTTTTATCAAAGAGCATTGATTTTTCAGCTTAAATATCCAATTTTTAATGACATATAAATGAAATAGATGATGGGTTTTCTATTCCCAACTAGATTAATACGCAGCGGAAATAATAATAATCTAGGGCAAGAAGGGAACTAAACCCTAAAGGATCTAAACCTAATTAACTAAAAGCAACTTAAAAGAAATAAATAAATAAGTAATTAAAAGGAAAGAAGAAAATTACTAACCTTTGAGAAAATCGAATTTCTCACGGGGACCACCTTGGTCGAACTTGGAGGCGAGTACCCAAACGAGAGTACCTCTAATAGTTCACACCCAAGAACCAAAAAGAAACTATTCTTTCGAACTCCTAAGGTCCCGATAAACGAAAGACTCTTACAAGGAGTAGGAACTAGAATGAGTAGGAATGAGCAATTAAAAGCCAAGGCATGTTCCTTCTATATATAAGGAAAGAAAAGGGTCTTGGTTTACCCTTTGGAGCGATGTGGGACTTTTCCCAAAAAAACAACATCACATGCCTTGTTATGGCGTAACACTTAACGTGCTTATGCCGTGACTAATTCTTTGAATCATTTTCTCTTTTACGGTTCACTGAGGGCGACCCAAAAAGGACTCCACTTTTGACGATAGTCTCACCAATTAGTTATGAACTTGGACATTAATTCCAACAGTCTCCCACTTGGACAATTCATCAACTATAATTGGTCTAAGCCTATTCCGATCAACTAAGCAGAGAGTGCCATCCAATGCAACTGCCGAACTCTGAATCATATCTTAGAGTCAGCCCTTAGATAAGCGATCAACTATTCCTTTGTTCTACTGATATCATATGAACCTGAGACATGGATTTTAATCAATCTCCAGGTTCAACATTATGTTTCTCGATTTCCGATTATTTGACTATATGAGACTACTGAATTGAACACATCAATTTAGTCCCGGCTAGGCCTAGCACATTTAAGTCAATATTTAATCATCGAGGGGCCCATTGATATCGCTTTCCCTTTTAGGCGAAAGGAACAAATAACTTTGAATACATAGAACTAGTCAACTTATCATGCCATACCTAGCATACCCTTTATAACTGGCATTTACGCACAGCGTTTGAATAAACTAAAGTATAACAGACTTGAAAACTAGATACTCGATGTATCTCCATTTTAAGAATAGAGGATATTATCATCTTAGAATTACTCGTGATCTCAATCCATGAAGTAATCTCTCTAAGTACGGGTTTGTCCTATACTTAATTCCCATTAAGTACTCATGAGTGTTGCAGCATTCTCTATGCTATGTCTAATCTTTATAGACAATCTACTAACACTCCATGACAGTCTTAAATCAAAACTTACTTCCAGTAGTTTGAACGACTGAGGAGGTTTGAGTAAACTAAGTACTCAGGAAGTGGATTCTAAACATGCAAAAATGAAACACAATGATAAACAATAGTAAATGGTAGCACACTTACAAATAAACAAATCTCCATTATTTAATCACCAAATCTATTACGATTTCAATCATTGTTTATAATGTTTCAAACTCAAACTAACAACTAAAACTTTATTTTATCTTTCAATCCTATGCTCCATGCATGTTCATCGTGTTTGGACTTAGCCAATGCCTTTGTGAATGGATCAGCTAGATTATCCTCTGATCGTATGTCTTTCACAATCACGTATCCTTCTTCTACCTTTCTTCGAACAAAATGGTATTTCCTTTCAATATGCTTTGACTTTCCGTGATCCTTCGGTTCTTTAGTCAAGGCGACTGCACTCTCATTATCACAGAATATTTCAATGGGGTCTTGTACTGTTGGAACAACTCCAAGATCTCCAATGAAATTCTTCATCCAAATAGCTTCCTTTGAAGCCTCACAAGCTGCAATATACTCAGACTCGCATGTGGAGTCTGCCACTGTATCTTGCTTTGAACTTTTCCATGTCACCGCTCCCCCATTTAGCAAAAATACCCAACCAGACTGTGAACGACTATCATCTTTATCTGTTTGGAAACTTGCATCACTATAACCAGTCACTATGAGTTCTTCTTCTCCACCATAAACTAAGAACCTGTCTTTAGTATTTCTTAAATACTTAAGAATGTTCTTTACAGCTGTCCAATGACCTTCACCAGGATTCTGCTGATGTCGACTCACCATGCTCAAAGCAAAGGAGACATCAGGCCTTGTACACGTCATGGCATACATGATCGATCCTACAGCCGAAGCATATGGGACTCGACTCATTCTGTCCAGTTCTTCATTAGTTTTCGGACATAGATCCTTACTAATCTTTATGCCATGATGTAAGGGTAGATTCCCTTTCTTAGAATTCTCCATTTTGAATCTTTTCAAAATTTTATCTAAGTACGTGTCCTGGCTAAGTCCTATAAGACGCTTTGACCTATCTCTGTAAATCTTTATACCGAGAATATATGCTGCATCTCCCAAATCTTTCATAGAGAAACATTTCCCCAACCATTCTTTTACACTTTGTAATGTTGGGATATCATTTCCTATGAGTAGTATATCATCCACATATAATACCAGGAAGACTACAATACTCCCACTGACTTTGATATATATACAGGACTCATCTTCGCTTCTAGAAAATCCAAACTGTGTGACTTTCTCATGGAAGCAGAGATTCCAGCTACGAGATGCCTGTTTAAGTCCATAAATGGCCTTTTGAAGCTTGCACACTCTTTTAGGATACTTTGCATTTTCAAAACCTTCTGGTTGTGCCATAAACACATCCTCTGTTAGTTTTCCGTTAAGGAAAGCGGTCTTGACATCCATCTGCCATATTTCATAATCATGAAACGCAGCTATGGCAAGCATTATCCTAATTGACTTTATTTTAGCTACTGGTGAGAAGGTTTCCTCATAATCAATCCCGTGGGTTTGAGTATAACCCTTCGCTACCAACCTAGCTTTATAAGTGTGTACATTCCCATCCATGTCTGTCTTCTTCTTGAAGATCCACTTACATCCCACAATCTTAAGACCGAGTGTAGTGTCAACCAAATTCCAAACTTGGTTGTCATACATAGACTGAATCTCGCTTTTCATTGCTTCCTTCCACTTAGCAGCCTCAGGGCTTGCCATCGCTTCCTTGTAGTTGACAGGCTCATCCAACTCACTTAGTGTACTATCACTAATCTTGTCCTCTTCAATATGAAAACCATAGTAGAACTGAGGATCATGAGGAGGCTTGCTAACTCTACCACTTGTTCTGCGAATGGGTAAGGATATATCATCAGGTTCAACAGGTGTCACCACCTCTTGTTGAATGTCAGTGTTTACTATAGGTTCTTCATCGGAAGAATCTTGAATTTCTTCAAGGTCTATTTTACTCCCACTGTCCTCTTTGGATATCATTTCTCTCTCGAGGAACGTTCCTCTTCGAGCTACAAACACCACATTATCCTTGGGTCTGTAAAACAAATATCCAAATGACTCTTTAGGATAACCGACGAAAAGACACTTTTCAGATCTGGCTTCTAGTTTGTCCTGAGCTTCTCGTCTAACGAAAACCTCGCAACCCCAGATTTTGATGTGCCCAAGGGAAGGACGTTTTCCCTTCCACATCTCAAAAGGTGTCTTCGAAACCTTCTTAGTGGGTACAAGATTTAAGATATGGGCAGCTGTTTCTAATGCGTAACCCCAGAAGCTTATTGGAAGTGTTGCTCGACACATCATAGATCGAACCATGTCTAACAGGGTTCTATTTCTCCTCTCCGCAACTCCATTTAGTTGTGGTGTTCTAGGAGGAGTTAACTGTGAAACTATACCACAGTTTTTAAGATGATCGAAAAATTCGATACTAAGGTATTCTCCTCCCCTATCGGACCGGAGCACCTTTATCTTTCTGCCCAGTTGGTTCTCTACTTCGTTTTGATACCTTTTGAATACTTCAAAAGTATCCGACTTATGTTTAATCAGATAAACATATCCATATCTACTGAAATCATCAGTAAATGTAACGTAGTAGCGGTTTCCATCTTTTGTGGTTGATCGGAATGGTCCACACACATCTGTGTGTACTAAGTCCAATAATCCTTCACCTCTTTCACATGTTCCTGTGAATGGTGATTTAGTCATCTTTCCCAATAAGCAAGGCTCGCATACATCATCCGATTTGAAGTCGAATGATTCCAACACTCCATCCTTTTGGAGTTGGGCGATGCGTTTCTTGTTTATGTGCCCAAGACGAGAATGCCACAATTTTGATTTATCAATCTCATTAGATGAACCAACATTTAAAATCACATTGCTATTATCACTAATACATTCAACAGTTTCATATATGCCTTTGCAAGGAGAAGCTTTAAATATAAAACAACCATTTGAATAAACCAAAATATCTCCATTCTCATTGTCAAATGAAAATTGATAACCATCCTTAAACAAAACATGAAATGAAATAATGTTTCTTGTCATTTCTGACGAATAACAACAATTATTTAAATTTATCCTAACTCCAGACTTTAGCATGAGCTCGTACTTTCCAATCTTCGTCACAGGTGTGATTTTCCTGTTCCCCATGACTAAGTTGAGCTCTCCATGCTTCAACTTCTTACTTTCCTTTAGACCCTGCAATACAGTGCAAATGTGAGTACCACACCCTGTATCCAAGACCCACGAATCAGAAGTTGTAGTATTGTGGAGTTCGATCATAAACATACCTGAGTGACTACCCTTTTCGACCTTTCCGTCTTTGAGGTCCTTCAGATATTTTGGGCAGCTACGCTTCCAATGTCCCTTTGTGTTGCAGTAGAAGCACACTGCTTCCTTTGGATCACTTGTCGGTGCAATATCAGATTCAGCCTTTCTCTTAGACCCATAATCGGACTTTCCTTTTGTGGCCTTTCCTTTCCAGTTGGAATGAGAAGTCTTTCTTTTCTTTACATTATGACCAACAGTCAACACAGGAGCCGCTGAAGTAGAGGGCATATCAATCTTCTTGATCCCTTGCTCAGCGGTTTGCAACAAGCTATGGAGTTCCATTATTGAGGTCTCTTTCCCGTTCATTTGATACGAGAGCACAAACTGATTGTAATCAGCTGGCAGACCAGATAGGATTATGTTGATAGAAAGCTCAGTATCGAATACCATGTTCAGAGATCCCAATCTGTCAAAGTACCCTTTCATCTCTAAGACAAAAGCACAAATAGAGGCTCCAGGTTTTGGTTTGCAAGCCATGAGGGATTTAACAACATCAAGGCGTTCTTTGCTTGCCTTTTCCTGAAACATTTCTTTGAGCTGTTGGTTCATCTCGTAAGCCCAAGTGTTCTCAAAAGTCTTTTGCAGTTCAGGGCTCATGGAAGATGCCATGATGCATGACACTTTGTTTGCATCATCATAGTGCTTTCGGTGAGCATCAATCTCTTCTTGGGTTGAATCATCATCAATTTTGGGAATTTGCTCATCGAGAACATACTCTTTGTTCTCGTACCTTAGGGTGAACCTAAGGTTTCGCATCCAGTCCATATAGTTAGGACCGGTGAGTCTTTCCCTCCCAAGAACTGAGAGTAATGAGAAGTTTGGGTTATGTGAGGGATTGGGAACGGGAGGATTGACACCATTTTCAGTAGACATCTATAAGATAAAACAATTTTAGTTTAGAATGAATATTCCTTAATCAATTACCCAATTTTATATTAAGGCTAGGATCCATATTTTAGATTCGTTCTATGAAGAGGGTTGCCGTAATCACATCACGAAATTATTTTAGGTAGACAATGCCTTTGTCAATTTCATTCTCTATGAAATTCCTAGTTCTTTTGAGATTCATTGATTCTGATCAATGGCATGTTAATCTCGTAAATGCTTATCTACAATTCATGACTGGGATGCCGAGGATCATGAATAAGACAGTGAATTTAACCATGCAAAACTCGCGTGGTACCCGGCTCGAGTCAGCCCGAGAATCGCGAGACCCACATCACCTTTCACTTATGTTCTCTTATTAATGTGCCGGTAAACCACACACGCTCCATTAATAGCCCATATGATAGATGTGCGGTTTTCATGGGTTAGCATACTATTCACATTTTCTATATATCTAAAACGGGAATTTTGTTTTAGTAGTTTCAAATAATATAACAATTATAATATAAATAAGGTTTCTTTTAAACATTTTAAACTTTTGTTCTATTTTAAACATTTTAAAATATAAGGTTCAAAATGAAACATTTTAAACTTTAGGGTTCTATTTTAAACATTTTAAAATATAAGGTTAAAAACGAAACATTTTAAACTTTAGGGTTCTATTTTAAACATTTTAAAATATAAGGTTCAAAAATATAAATTCATATTAACATTCAATGATCATAAGACAATAATATAATATACAATTATTATTTACACTTATCACATGTTAACAATTTACTTTTTAAGTGCTAATAGAATTAGGCTAAAGCTCTGATGCCACTGATGGGTTTTCTATTCCCAACTAGATTAATACGCAGCAGAAATAATAATAATCTAGGGCAAGAAGGGAACTAAACCCTAAAGGATCTAAACCTAATTAACTAAAAGCAACTTAAAAGAAATAAATAAATAAGTAATTAAAAGGAAAGAAGAAAATTACTAACCTTTGAGAAAATCGAATTTCTCACGGGGACCACCTTGGTCGAACTTGGAGGCGAGTACCCAAACGAGAGTACCTCTAATAGTTCACACCCAAGAACCAAAAGGAAACTATTCTTTCGAACTCCTAAGGTCCCGATAAACGAAAGACTCTTACAAGGAGTAGGAACTAGAATGAGTAGGAATGAGCAATTAAAAGCCAAGGCATGTTCCTTCTATATATAAGGAAAGAAAAGGGTCTTGATTTACCCTTTGGAGCGATGTGGGACTTTTCCCAAAAAAACAACATCACATGCCTTGTTACGGCGTAACACTTAACGTGCTTATGCCGTGACTAATTCTTTGAATCATTTTCTCTTTTACGGTTCACTGAGGGCGACCCAAAAAGGACTCCACTTTTGACGATAGTCTCACCAATTAGTTATGAACTTGGACATTAATTCCAACAATAGAGTGACTAAAATGACATGTATTTAGCATCCAGGCATTTATGGGACAACTTGAAAATCAAGTAAAGTATCAGTTTTTACATGTTTGTTTAGATTCACTTATTTTGATTTCGAAGTATTAGAAAATATCATTACAGTTATGGAACAGTCTTTGCTTAAATTTTTGGTTGCTGAGATTTTAGATGAAAGGGTGTTTGGATGTGATTCTGGTTTTCACGTTTCAAGTCAAAATGGTCATATTAAGAAGCACGCGTATCAGATAATAAGTATATAAATTTGAAAGTATCGAGCTTTAGCTAGAATTAATCGACTGATAATTTCATTTTACTGCATTTTGAAATGGTAATAACCTCTTCCAAGATGGAAGTTCAAGGACTTTGTTATTTAGTATACATAGTAACGGGTCTAGATGTGATAGTTGACCAAACACCCCCAGTTTTAAGACATCTACAGTTACGGGTCCAAACAAATGTCTGCTTACATTTTATTTTGATGGTAAATTGCAGAGTTCGGTATTCTTGTTATGGGACACGAGTTTGATGACTACCCGAAGAAAATGATCCGTGACATACGGAGTTGGGATTGGTTTCTTGAAGAACATAAAGACAACAGTGATGAAGACGAAGATGAAGTTAGTAATAAAAAAGCAAAAAAGGGAAACAGTGATGAGGATGATGATGTGTGGACGGGTGAGAGTGAGGAAGATGCTGAATTGATTAAGAAACTAAAAAATGACCCAAAACCCAAGTATAAGACTAGGTCAAAAGACCAAAAGAATTCTGCGATGGACGTTGATGTTGAAGATTATGACGATGAAGATGAAAATGATGAAACGTTGGGTGGTTTCATAGTTGATGATGATTACGTGGGTGAAGGAATTGACGAGGATGTGGAAGAAGAAACCGACAATGATGATGAAGAAGAAGAATTTGAAGAAGATGAAGATGACGAGTAGGTGTTGGTTTTAAACTCACTTTAGATGTTTAGTGTTTTAGTTTGTTGTATTGTTGTATGATACTGCTAACATGTACACTTACACAAGACTGCGAGGCTCGTGATTTTTGTTAATATCCTATATGAAATCGTTGGTTTGTTTCATACTTCCACTTGTATTGAGTTATCTCACTATATGTGATCCGAACTTATGATATCTGACTTCACAGTTCGAAATCTATTTATATTCAAGTATACAAACAGTATAAAATCATTTTCTTTAGTGAGTTAGCAGTAGACATAATTATTTTACCGGGTGCAGGATTACTCCCCTTTACCCAAAAGCAGTAGACATAACTGCTCTAAGTGGTAAATTTATATTAACAATGCTGTCAGTTATGATCTGTATTATTCTTTTGTGACCGTAAGGGGCACCTAGGATCCTTATGTGCTAAGACAAAACACCTATAAGAAGACAGGATTGCTTACTCGGATTGACGGATTGTGCCTCCAGAGGAGCCAAGACACCATCCAAATAGTTGCTTGTGATGTAGTAGGTATCATACACAGCGAAAACAAACTTTTGGTGTTTGGATTCTCGGTTTCCCCATATTTATGTGGAATCAGTCACCACAATCTACATGAATAATGATCAGAGTTTTATCCAGTAAATTAACCAAAAAGTTGCTAGTAATGTTACTATGATTTCGGTTTTTCTTGTTTAGTTTAGGCATCTCATCTTTGCATAAAAAGTTCCATCAGGGCTCAACACACTCGATCACTGTCAATGCAAAGTTTGAGAGTTCAAATACTGTAATAGTATCGGGTCAAAATACTCTCATGAATGATGGTGGAAGAGGAGGAAGATCAACTTCATTTTCCGTTTCTTGATCAACACGACGCTCTTGATCATTGACCATATGCAGTTGGAACTGGAGAAGTTTCTTTTTCGTATTGGACTTCCAGAAGTTTTTTACAGCACTATCGGTTCTTCCTGGTAAGTAACTTGCTATTTGTGCCCATCTGTTGTTAAAGAAAATAACAAAAGAAATTAAGCATCTTTAATGAAAGTATACAAAGAAATTGTGTGTATACTAGCTCGTGGTCTTTTATACTTGTTTCCTAACATGTTGTGTAGCTTGATTATGAGTGCCGCTTCTTGCAACGAAAAGCTTCCTCTTTTTAAACCTGGTCGCAGATAATTATTCCATCGTAACCTGCAACTTTTGCCGCATCTTTGTAATCCTGCTTAGCATAAAAACATAATATACTAATAATAAGTTTAGCAGATTTGGATGGTGTACATACATCATTTGGTGTTTGATTTTTGCAAGCGGGTCATATGGCGAATCAAGTGTTTGGTTTGCAGGTTCGGAATCACGAAGTCTTTGTAGAGTGACCTCTTTAGGAGGTTACAAGGATTAATCGATTACGCCTACTGAGTGAAATAAGGAGAAATACCGGCAAGATTAGGAATGGAGCTCCAACAACCATGGCGGCCATAGGTAATAATATAGTTAACGAGTTTCTCGTCTTCTTCTGGTGACCATAGCCCTCTCTTCAGCATTTGTCTAGTGCTCAATCTATTTTCTCCCTCACACATCTCTCTTGTATGAAGCAAGAACGAGTGATGCCATATGTTCTTATATAGAAGACATTTTCAACATTCTGAATGATGATACTGAAATGTCTGGAATCCAAGATAACTTTTTATCTCACAAATGAACGATATAAATTAGGGGGCCTGGTAGTTCTTGTATAATACGGATCCTACTTTAGCTTAAGTACTAGATTCTTGATTGAGTTTACTTACTTCCTAGATTGCTTTATCTTATTTGACTGTGGCTATGGCTTGAAGATTACTGATCCGAGCTCATACTAGACAACCTTAGCCTATTCTCAAAGTTGAATTGCCAGCTTCAAAAGTCGTTATGATTTGGCCTTTGGGCTTAAGCTCGAATAATTCAATAAAAGCTGCACCACACACGTCACGGCCTTATGGCCATAATCACTATAATTAGAACATAAGCTGATTAAACTAAACACCAAACAGCATATCATTAGCACATTGATTGTCATTTTGAGTATGCAAAGCCGCTTTACATGTCTGCTAAGGGATCAAGAAGATTAATAAAGTGAACTTGTATATGATTAGATACGAGGATATTAGTTTTCTTTGTGATAGATAAGTAGATTTCGAAACAGGTCTTCGGTCATATCTTCCAAAACACGCTTCCGATTTTGGTTAAGACTCACGAGAAAGAACAAACAATGTCCTCTCTTTAATGAACAATTTTAGGTTACTGCTACATAGGTCCCATGACACCACACTACATGGCAGTACTTCTATGCTCTACTAGATAAATGCTGCAACTTTGACTCAAAACGTACAATTGTACAAAGAAGTCGATTTGGATTGTTTTGTACTATCTCAAACGGGTCAAATTAAGTAAAACTCACTAAAAGTGAACGGGTCAAAAGACGAGCCGAACGGGTGATAATGTGTCAAAGTCTATCTTAATGCATACAACATCCCAAATCAGATATAAATGTGCTAATATTTGTTAGATCATAAATAATGAACTCAATGTTTTTGAACACAGGAAATGTTTATAGGTTTTTGAACATTTTACAGGTGGGGTCCAGTTTTCATATTAGATGATATTTCCCACTAAAACGCTAAGCAAACAGTTGATGTCTCTTTGCTGGAACCTTGGGCTTGCTCTTTGCTAAAGCGCCCTTTTGTCCGGTCATGGATCCCTTGAGTTGAGCCTTATGAAGTGCTTTGCTGTCTGCATCATCTTTCAATATTTCCATTCCTACTGCATCATCACCAGCACTTAAAAGTTAAAACCTCATCTATAAGACATGAACAAAAGTCTTACTCGTTCATTTATGTTCGTGAGTGTCCAATTATGCATTTGTTAACCTTCATTTATATTCGTATACAGTATATTTTTTATACACTTTAGAATTGGTTTACTTAAACAAAACAACACTTGAAAACACATTTATAAGTTTATTTTTAAAAATGTAATGTTTATTAGTCTATGTTTATGTATCTTCGTTCGTTTATGTTCGCTTAATATCTTATTTGAACGAACATAAACAATATTACTTTCTTAGTAAATGAACATGAACAAAAAAATTCATCCATTTAAATGATTATGTTCGTTTATTTGTTCGATTAAAATTAATCGAATGAACATAAATAATAACCTACCTATGCTCGCCAAATTCATTTACAGCCATAATGGGGGGCTTAAAGGAAGTGAAATAATGCATGAAAATTAATAAATAAAATGAAGTAAATGTGGACTGAATTAGAATCAAATAAGAAGAATAATAAAAATAAAAATAAAAATGATAAGAAGTAATCACAACCACATATTTTAGATGCAGCTACAAAAATTGATGCATCTTCATTTTAATATATATATATATATATATATATAGACACACACACACTATGTATCAAATATAATTGGTAAGCTTTTTAATTATAATTGTAAGACAACATATTTAAAAAACAAGTCAAACATATTTAAAAGAAATTTCAAATTTTAAATTTTAAGTATAACACATTACTCATTTTTATTTTTTAAATTTCAAAAAAAAAAAAATTATGCACCCTTTATGGTATTATGGATTACTAGACAAATACCCGCGCAAAGGGATGATGTATAGCGTTAAATAATTATAGTTATGAAATCGTGATTCTGGTTTTACCCTTGATGCATAACTTACTAGTTAAATTCGTAGTCATTGTCAGAAAAAAGTTAATAGGTTAGAAAAAAAAATGACAAAAGTTTATGGATTAAACAATACTATTTAAAATATTCATATAGTTGTAGATCATGTTAATTCTTAATCAAATGTATAATAATCTACTGCATTTTAAATTAAAAGAATGCATATGCATGCAGTATAAATGGTAGGTAGATAGATTATAGATTTAACACCACTCGGTCCGAGTCTACAATGAGTTTTTTAGATAGTGTATTATAATTTGAAGCAGCACCTCGACCAAATGTGAGGAGATCGACCATCATTTAACAGTATGTTCAGTAACCTAATAACTATAAAATCTGAAAACATGCAAACATTTTATTGATACTTAACTAAGTCAATATAAGCATGGAAAATAAGTGACTTTGTGAACAATGAATAAAGATCGAAAAGCAGACACTCAAATTTATTGGTTGCTTTCATTAGCGAAAGTAATCCAGGATGGCAAAAATGGCCGAAACCACGGTAGCAAGAAACACAATGAATCCAACAAGTAGTGCAATAACACTCCATGGATTACTGAAATATACGCGTCTCAGCCGTGCAATATGCTTGGGCCAAAAACCATTGTAGTACGTATCCATTTGTTTGAACGCTTTGTCGTAACAGAAATCTGAAAGATACATGTTTTTGCATATCTTGTTGATCATATCTGCAGCCTCTTTGTTTGAGCCGAGGTTGTTTACAAGGACTTTTGATTCTACCAGTTTAGCAATATCCTCTTGGGTATCAATAAGCATATCCATGGCATATGCATATGATGTAAAGTAACAACGATCTTGACGGAAACATTGCTCGTAAGCAATAAGGTTCCTTAAAATTAGCTCAGTGTCATCTTCAATAACCAGGGCTGGCATTAGAAGAGTAGGCTTACTCCAAAACCAGGGCAAACATGGAAAAAGAGATGATTGGAATTTAATGGTCATTGACCAACCATCCTCTTGGTGAGGCTTAAACTTCATCCCAGATCTATCCAGTTCTACTGCCGAGTGGAATGCTGTATCCTCCGGCGATGAGTAGACAACTTCAAGCTGGTAGCGTTTGTGCAGATAGCCAAGAACATGATCATGTTCATGAGTTGAATCTGAATGAAAATGAGTTGAATCTGAAAGGAATAGCTTAACGAAGTGCGCCAAACTTCTATCGAGAACTCGGCTAAGAGTGACAGACACTTCCTCCAAAACCATGTAGGGTGGCAAGCAGTCAAACAAAGCTTGAAGAACAAAGAAAGGGACTTGGTTTTCTAGCAACATCAGATCCTTGGAAATACGCCAGTTTTGCACCTTATTTGGCAATGGAAGCCGTTTTTCTGTAATAAACTTGAAACAGAATTCAAGAATGAAACAACCATCCATAACCATCATCCTGGCAAGCTCAACGTCACTATAGTTCTTGATCGCGTCAGCATAAGATTCTCTGATTTGGTCTATTAAAGTGTTTACCTTTAGCAGACATGCTTCTAATGTTTTCTTTGGAGTGGCATTATTAGAACGATTTAATATGTCATCAAGATAACAT
The DNA here is from genome assembly GCA_030686995.1 of Artemisia argyi. Classification (NCBI taxonomy): domain Eukaryota; kingdom Viridiplantae; phylum Streptophyta; class Magnoliopsida; order Asterales; family Asteraceae; genus Artemisia; species Artemisia argyi. Next base: position 178,222,242 of record CM060690.1, read on the forward strand.
CCTTTCAGCCATTCAAATTCTTTCAACTTCTCATCTTCTCTATGTATAGGTCCTATAGAGACCAGCTGAGGTTTGTATGAACTTTCGCTCTGATCTCTAAGACTTCCAGGAACCATGCAAATAGATGGTGATTGTTTGCCACGATTTTTTCCTCTTTTTGCACAATCAAGAAGAAAGCCTATAATCTCGTCATCACTTTTATCCATGTAGTATTGTGTCTGGTTGACATCCGTGATACGGTCAATGATCAGAGCAGAAGTGGATGCTTCATCTGAGTAAGATAGATTTCGCGTAGTCACATCTAACTGATTAATTTCAGGAATGTCCAAGCTATCATTTTTCTCCCCTGGTTTGACATCTCTCAACCTCCTTCCCACCAAGCTAATTCCGACATTGTCTGATTCATTGACGGTTGGAGTAGTAGTGGACGCTTCAGCCGATTGAACTAAATTTTGCGGAACTGCAGCTGGCTGATTAATTTCAGAAATGCCCAAGTCAATATCCCGACATTGACAGTTGCAGAATCATACTCCGTATTACAAAACTAAACACTCGCGGATATGATGAAAATTAACTGATAATTGCCTCTTAACACACACACATTTACAGACAGTAAAAAAAATGTAACATATACTACAAAACTAAACACTCGCAGATAAAACTAGCCGATAGTCACTACCAATCAGATACTAGTAAAAATTAAACGATGATCACTGTCTTAACACACATAAACAGTAACAAAAAGTAAAATTATTTTTTAAGCTAATTACACATGACTAAACATTATTCGGTTATAAAGTTAACTAACACTCACTAAAACACACACAGTAATATTTAACACTAACAGATAAAACTAACCAAAAATCACTACCTAAACACACAGTTACGCATGACAAAATTATATACCTTCAGTGCGTTGACTAGTCCAACACGGTCCTCCATAGTCAAACCTGCAGAAAATGACAAAATTACATTTTAAAGAAAATTGAAAAAAATAAGGTAGAGTTTAAAGATGAGATGTGACTGACGGTACCTTGGGTGGCTACCGGTAAGGAGACGGTGATGTCAGTGAGGTCTAGCGCTTGTTTGTTGTTGCTCATTCTGTGCGTTTTTAGTGTGTGAAAATGAAACGCTAGAAAAAGTGAAGGGGTGAGGGTGAGGAAATAAAGGGAGGGAAAGTGAAAGTGTGGGATTTGAAGATAAATAAAAGAGAAATGCAAAAGAAAAAGTTTATGCCACAATATTATTACTTACCCAATCAAATAGATTACTTTTTTTTTTTTTTTTTTTTTTTTTTTTAAGCTTTTTTGAAAACTGAAGAATTTTAAATTCAAGTTTTCCAACTAATACTTGTAATAGTAGAAAATTTTCTTTTTTAAGTAAAGAAATTTCAAAAAATACACATTTTAAACACGTTTATGAGAAACTTCTCATTTTTCGGAAACTTCTCATTTTCCAACAACTAAACACACCGATATAGGGACGGATCGGAGCCAAAAAAATTGTGTTAAAAGAGGCCGTAAATTATTTGTACAATAATGTACAACTCATAGACCTAATTACTTTACTAGTTCAATGGTTCAACCAGCCCGGTCGGTCTTCAAACACAAATGAAATTACAACTAGGTTTTTGAGTTATGGTGTATGACCTTAAATCATCAATATATTATCCAAATAAAAATAAAAAGTAAAATTAAAGAAAGAAAGAAAGAAAGAAAAGTATCAAATAAATACGGAGTAATGAACAAGTAGAAGCAAAGAATAAAAATAATTTCCCTTTTTTCAAAAGAATCTAACAAAAAGCAAGGTAGGTATTACTACTTACACAAAACATGAGCATTAATTGGCATGCCTAACTCATGTGCCTAATTATATGCCTAATTTGATGTGGTATCATTCTATTGTTGACAGTAAATGAACCCATTTCTCAAAAACCAGTAAAACACTTCTGCATCCCTTTAGGCATAAAATTAGACACACATTTAGGTATCTCAATCATTTTTCCTTTATATTAATATTTCCAATCTTTCTTCCTTTCCTTACCAAACTTGCAGTACTCGAGTTATTGATTTGAAATCATTTTCAAACACTCAAATATTCTCTAAATTATGTACGATGATAGAACAGAGTGTTCCATAACTATTTGAAACCATTAAAAACCTTTTCAACGAGTTGAAAATTTGAGGAAAACGATCGATTGCTTAAAGCTGCTTGAAGACTTCAGATAAAACATTTGCCGGAAAACTAGCTAAAAGTTGGGGTTGTTGAGCCGGTCGGGTGGTCGAGCACCCGCCAGCCCCTTGGCTCTGCCTATGCACCCATTGATACCAAAAAGAAAAAGTCACTTCCCATAATAAAGCTGTACGACTTGATGACTAGACGACTCTATTAAAAATTTGGCACGTGTCTCATACAAATACAAGTTGTGTGTAAATAGTGTGTAAACTAATAGTCATTTAATTTTCTAAACGAGTGACGACTCATAAGTTTTGCGACTAACAACTTACTTTTTTTAATAAATAGTTTTTTATATACATTTTTGTTTACTTTTTCTTTGTTTACCACCACCCACATCCCATCACAAAAATAAATAAATAAATAAAAGGTTCGGTTAAAGTAAATTTGAATTTGGTTCAGTTTGATTTTTGGTTTTACACCGAAAATAATTTAAGCGAACTAACGAAACGTAATAAACTAAAAAACCTGATAACCGAATCGATCTAGTTGGTTTCAAATAACTTGCTTACCATCTAGTCCCATTTACAGCTAGCCCAGCCACCTAGGGCATGATACAAATTTGGGCTAGGCCCATACATATAACTTCAGTTACAAAAACTCAAAAAAATAACTAAAACCAACAACACTCAACGTCTTATCAAACGTGTCATTAAAAAGTCAAACTTCAAAAATGGAACTTGAATCCAGAAATGGCTCCAAAATCAAACTCCAGAAAAACCTAAACACCCCAATCCAACTCGGCCGCAATTCACTGTCCCAAACACCCAACAAAACAGTCTCTCGTCATCACATTACCTTCAATTAGAATACCCAAAAAGGAATTTTGAATTCGTGGTGTATGGAAAAAATCCAATTTGGGTACATGAAGTTGAAAAAGATGATATTAAGGTTTATAGAAGGGGGACAAGGGGAAATGAAAGTGTGTGATCCCATTAAACTCATGTTTAACTAATGAGTCTATAATATTTAAAGACACCTAACTAGACTCATCTACTATTAGATATTTATCCAATTAGACGGATGTTTAACTAATGAGTCTCAATTTACAACTTCTAGTTTCTAATAGTGTTCGGTCCGGTTCAGTTTGAAAATTCAAGTACCCGTGGCGAGGCGGATAGTTCATTTTACTACCCTAAACTGAACCATATTAAGCAGGTAACCAAACATAAAGGTACTTGAAATGAGCAATTATCTATGATTTTGGGTCATGGTTAACCATTTTAATCAATTAAACGAGTAGAACCGGATGAATAATAATCAATGTTGCAAAACAAGGTCTACAAGGCCGATTAATTACCGATTAGGTGGTACAAGGCCACCAACCTTTTCGATTTTTGTAACTCGGTCAACGACGGTTAATGAAGGTCAATGGTGGTCAAGCTTGACTGAAACCTTCAAACCTTGTTGGAAATACCTGAAACTCAGCATAAAATTGTTTAATAAGTTATAATTGCTGTTTATATCTATTTCAAGATGTTTTTTTAAGAAAAATCTTGCCAGTAATACCCAAAATTTGCCGGAAATATCTAAAACACAACGGAAATGTAGAAAACTTGTCAAAAATGTCAATCCGATTAATTACCGATTAATCTCGCCTAGACCGATTACAAGCTACAGGGGAGTCGACCGCCTGACTACCGATTCACGATTTTTACAACCATGATAATAATATAATCTAGAATGTAAAACAGCAAGCTTTGTTGTGGTAAGATATTCACCTTCACACATTCATTGTGTCTAACGTCGAAGGCTTAGTTAATTTGTTATATATGATAATTCTAATGTTTTTTATTATGATGGAACAACTTTACTATGACTATGTGGGTACCCGAAATAAGCATTAGACATAGTAAAGGTGAATGCCAATGCTACATCAGTGCCTACTTAGATACTCTCGTTACTATATTCATCACAAAAGTTCTCCAATAGCTGACATCAAACTTATCATGTAAATATACCTAAGTTGCACATAAATATACCAGATAACATATGTAAATAAACAAATATTATTCGGTAATCTACACCATTACTCTAGGGGAGGGAGTATAATTGCTACCATGCATGAAAAGGGTGTCCTTGTGTGGTGATGTTGATTATTATACCTAATTCAAGGTTTTCTACTTTTTTTTTAAGTCAAACAGAAATAAGGCGAGTATTTAATTAAGGTGTTGTTTGTTTTTTCAAAGGTTTTATTTCTTCATCTTCAAACCATGTCTACAGAAGACGAGGTACATATCAAGTCTTCTAAGAAAACCGATGAAGAAGTAAGAAGAATGAAAGTTTATGTCTAATTTTTGAAGAGGTAATATGGGAAAAGAAACACTTATATCTGCAAAAAAAAAAAAAAAAAAAAAAAAAAAAAAAAAAAAAACCTTGTGCGCCCGTTGACAAAAGAAGTGAAAAAGGGAAAAAGAGTTTTTATTTTTTATTATTTTTATTTTTTTTTTCTCAAAATAAACAAATGACATCTTCGTTGTATGCGGTTTAACTAAAATATCTTCTGATTATTTTCGATTCATTTCTCGGTTACCTCTATATATATGTATCTAGTGAACTTTAAACACGTAATATTATATGTATATGAAAGGGTAAAGATGTAATTCAATCTAAGGTTCGGTTTTATATATTTATAATTTTTGGTTTTGTTTCGGCTCGGTTCGAGCCAAAACCGAACCAAATCAAATAGACCGACAAAAAACGGAACTAAGTCACTTCGATTCAATTCTCAGTTCATATCTTCACAAAAAAATCGGTTTTTAATTCGGTGCGGTTCGCTTTTAGTCGGTTTGGGACCCTATGCTCAACCCAACGAAAATCTAACTAGAGATGTTAAATTAAATCGATTTTGAATATTTTGTAAGCTAGTCTCAAATAACTTGCAAGCAATTTATCTCGTCCCATTCACATAATTTCTTGTTACAAAAACTCAAAATAACTTAAAAACCAACAACACACTCCACGTCTTATAAACGTGCCATCAAAAAGTCAAACTTCAAAAATGGAACTGGAATACCAAAATGGCTCCAAAATCACCCTCCAAGAAAACCCAAACACCCCAATCCAAATGGGCCGCAAATCACTGTCCCAAACACCCGACAAAACAGTCTCCCGCCATCACATTACCTTGAATTACAATACCCAGAAAGGAATTTCAAAATTCGTGGTGTATGGAAAAAACCCCATTTGGGTACATGAATTTGAAAAAAATGAGATTAAGGTTTATAGAAGGGGGGCGGGGACAAGGGGGAAATGAAACTGGGTGATGTTTTTTGTGTTGGGGGTAAAGATTTTTTTGGTTTAAGGTGAGGGAAATTGATGGGGTTGATGATGAGGACGTGAAGATGGAGTTGGGGGATGAATTTGGTGAGATTGGGGGAAGTTTAGGGGGTGAAAGTGAAAGTTTAGGGGGTGATGATGTTACAGATGTTGATGATCCTGTTAAAGGTTTGATTTTAATTTTTTCATATATTTTTATATAATGTTAAATTTTGTTGCTAACAAATAATGTAAGCTGAAGTGATATAGTTTTTGAATGATTTATTGTATTTAGAACGCTAGGTACCGTTGGTGTTATAGCAATTAGCAAAAGTGCGGCCTTATCGGTTTTTTCACCTATAACTTAGAACGTATAATTTAACCCAAAAACACTCTCCTTCAATTACGTTATAGGACATCCCGGGCCACAGTTATATAACACATCAAAAAAAAAATCCCTATGGCTTGGCTGCTTATATTGGCGCCATGCCCTATAACTCAAGCGGCGGTATGGCCTGGTGCCATAGGGTCCGCGCCATATGGCTTTAACTATTTTTCCACCTAAGTTCTTTTGATGGTATTCTGCCTATTAGCTTTGTATGAATCATGACTGAGCAATGAGTGGTTTACCAATCAAATTACCTTTAGGTGTTGAGTGAATTCAAATTATCTTTCGTGAGGTGCTTAGTTATGTTATTATGCTTTACACTTATTAATGCTCCATATAATTTTCGCATTAAAAATTAACAATTAACCTTAGGGATGATTGTTAGATTTTTGGAAACATAAATAAATCGTACCATTGAGATTATTTTTCTTCTAGACTTGCTCGAGGGCGAGCAAAACTCAAGTGTGGGGGATTTGATAACACGTAAATTATACATGTTTTTAGGAGTGTTTTATGCATCATTATTGGTCATATTTGCACGTATTTGTTACTTAATCATGGAAAAATGTTTGTACAAGCAAATGTAGCCAAAAACAGAAAAAAGTGATGAAAAGATGAAGAAATGAAGTAAAGGTGCATAATTGGAGATTTTCGAGAAGGAAACGAGTGAAGAATCACACAAGGACTCAAGGATTTGATAGATTCAAGATTTCTACGTTCATATGTCAAGATAATATCAAGTTCTATGAAAGGAATTAGCACCAAAGTGGAAGAGAATGCATGCGACGAAGAACGATAAAGAAAAAGACAAAAGTTGGTTACAAGTCAAATCCAACCGATCGGTTGGAGCCCGCAACCGAATCGGTTGGAGTTGATCTGAAGAACCAACCGATCGGTTGGAGCAAATACCGATCGGTTGGATGGTGGCTGATTTTACAAGATTGCATTTATTGACGTTTTTACTCCTCATTATCATGGATGGCTGATCATTTCTCACTAATAACTTCTTAGGGGACGTTTTTACTTGAGAATGAAGTGATTGGAGAATATATATTGACATCTAGGCTTGCAACCAAAGTGTACCACAAAATCTTAAGTAATAACTTACACCAAGTTATTACTAACTTATTATTTCTCACCTGAAAGGTTGCTACAGCAGTAAAAACGTCCAGCAAACTTTGAGTTAAAGTCTCAATAGTTTGGTTAAGTGTGTGGAGTTGTTTATTGTATTTGGTAGTCGATTGGAGGCGTGTGGTTGCTATAGTTCCACGGTTTTAGTTCTTGTAATTCTCAAGCTAGGTACATCTTGTTTCTTACAATGAATTCTTGTTACTTTAAATATAATGAATGTTTTGTTTACAACTTGTGTTTTAATATAATTGATATGGAGTGATTTGGTATATACTTGTGTGAATGATGTAGTTAGTCATGGAGTATTCTTTTAAAAAGGTGATGCATGAAACTCTTCTTAATTTATGAGTTTATTGAGATAATATATAATCTTGCTTAATTTGTTGATAAAAACATCTTTGGGGAATATTGGCCGAAAGGGTTTTCTAAATGTTTTTATTCCAAAAAATTAGTGCACGAATTAGTATGAGATATGGTGTGTGACGAGCATCATGTTTACTCTTTAAAATGGATTTGAGAAGATTTCATCACGAAATTAGGCCGAAAGGATTCGTAGGAATTCATAAGTAAAGAATTGCTTTTAAACAACATTGCGTTAATGGAATTATTATTCTAGTTGTCTTAGGCCGAAAGGAAGTAAATAGATGATTGAATTCTAGTGATGGTTTAACATGATAAACACCATTGATTGTTAGTCATTCATATAAAAGTTGTGCATCATAACAAGTTTACACCAAGCTTAACATGAATGCTCCAATTGATTGATTGTGGCATTTCACACAAGTATATGTTTTAGTTTTATTGTTTCTTGAATATTTGAATTTTCGATAATAAAGGATTGACAACCCTTTTATACAAACTAGTTTTCTAATACTTTGATCTATAAATCCCTTGGGACGATCTCGACTTACCCACCTTTACTTAAACGGACGAGTATACTTGCTCGTATGTGTTAAATAGTTGATCGGTAATCGTGTTTATAAATTTTAAAACTTGTATACACCAGAGACACATCAACGGTCTAAAGGTGTTAACTTAGCATCCGGAAATTGTGTGTCAACTGCATACAAGCTGTGGTTTGCCATGCGCGCACGAAATTGCGTTATATCTCAACACAGGTTAGCCCATTCCACTTGATTCAACAAATATTTTTATAATATTTTACCTCATACTAACATTTGTCTTTTTAAATGTAGGTCAACCTATTCCACTTGAATCGATTGACGTATTTTGCAAAAAACTTGATTTATCGCCATCTATATTCATAAAAGATGATGATCTTTGTTGTGATAATGATTTGGAAAAGTTTAGGGAGGTATTCAAAAAGCAGTCCACCTTTGGAAAGTCCAACTTATTAAAGAAGATTAGAGGCATATTTAACCCATCAACTACTTCAATTCTTGAGCACGTTGTTCAAAAAGCAGTCCACCCTAAAGCCATACAAACAATCAGCTAATTGCCAAACAATAAACTCATGCATTAACATCAAAAGAAAAGATTATAAAATGAAAGTTGGTTCTAAAACTTCAACCTCCAAAGAACCTTCCAAACAAACAGGGCGTGTTTTTCCCTAAAAAAACATAAAGATCACAGATTTAGAAGAAGTCGTGGATTATTTTGGTTACAGATTAAAGGGAGCCCTCCGAACCTCCGGCTTGTAGTCGGCGGCCGGAGGCAGCAGCGGAAGAGTTTAGGTTTGTAGATCTTAATGGCCTGATACCATGTAAGAATATACAATGTAAGAGAAGAGATATGTATTTTATTGATTGATCATTAATACGTACAATATACATCCTATAAATAATGTTTATGACTAATCTATTTAGGGTAAATTACTAATCACCCTTTAATGCTAGCTTATCAACAACTATTGCCAACACATTGATCATATCGATAGACATATACAGTTGACAGTAACCCGTTTGATTTTGGTGAAATTATGCATAATGAGTTGCGAATAAAATGAGAGGCCGCGGTGGTATCGTATGAGGCGTCAAGGAAGAAAGACGACGGCATACTAAAAATGGAAGAATTAAAGTTTCTAAATACTCCAACCGACCCGAATTTGCCACCGAAACGAAAACTGCTCATTGAAATGCCAAAAGATGAAATAATGAAGAAAAATCGACAAAATTAGTTATTGTATTTTTCTTAGTTTCGTATTGTTTTAATTTTTTTGTACTTTTTTTTCGAGTATGTTTTTTAAGTTTATTATTGTATTTTAATTTGAGTTAATGAAATTTAGTTTATTTGGAAAATAGAAAATAAAATAAACTGGTAGGCCCCAAAAGGGTGGGTGTTAACATGTTATGGTACCTAGTTTTTTTTGAGGTGTTTGTGTTAAAGTGAGGATAGTGATATGGTTCTGATGTGACGTTGAAAAAGTGTCATTAAGATGTTATGGTACCTTTTGCTCAAAGTAGTGTGTAATTAAGCTAATAGTCATTTAATTTCTTGAACGACTTGAAGGCTCAAAAGTTATGCGACTAATGACTTACTTTAAAAAAAAATAGTTTTTCTATATATTTTTTTTACTTTTTCTTTTTTACCACCGCCCACCATCGCGACTCACCATCAAGACCCACCACGTACCACCAACAGTTCGTTTTGATTTTCGATTTTATGCTAAAAATAGTTTAACCGAACTAACTGAACCGAATAAATCGAACCATAACCGAATCGATCAACATAGTTTTAAATAACTTTCCTACCATCTAGTCCCATTTTACAGCTAGCCCATCCGTACAGCCGTGCAGGCCTACAGGGCATGATACATACTAGGGTGCTTGCCCGCGCGTTGCTGCGGGGCATCATGTTATGTAAAGGTGCAGATTCAAAGTGTCCATGCAAAGTGTATGTTACAGTGTCAAGTAAGCAAATAAGGTTTAAAGCTAGAAGTTTTAGCTGCATTTAGTTGTACATGAAAAGTGGTTGTGTATTCCAAGCTGATACAAAAGATTGTCAGAGTTTCATACTACAAGTTCATACAAAAGATAAGTATGTTTTGCTGCATATTTCTAGGACAGCTTCATACAAAAGATGAGTGATGTTTTGCTACATATTTCTGCAGCCGTAGCATAAATATGGCAAAACATGTTAGTTTTTCACAATGGCAGGATACCGTTTAACTATTTACATCGGCAAGACATTGTTCAGTTTTGTTTCTTCTTTTCAGTAGGTCTGGTGCTCTCTTTTTCTGCATCTGTGTTCCTGACATCCTGTGTCCACCACCTTAAGCTATCCCGCTGATACTATCAAGTGTCAAAATGAGTAGATACAACTTTCATCAACTGTTACAAAGAACGACCTGGGCAGACCTTTGTGCACCCCTTTTTACCTGCAATAAACAGGTCATTGTTAGCCGCCACGCTTTATGATATATTCATATTGGAAAAAAATGAAAGAAATCTTCAAGTTCAGAGTGGGTGCGCTAATTGCAACCAAAGAAGTTTCCAATTTATACTTCATCAAAAAAGAGTATGTACCGATTAATCACTGGAATATTTATGATCAGTAATAATTTGTTGAGTTCGATTGATCCATTTTGGTAGTTCGATCTTCTCAAATAGAATGGTATTTGCTCTCAGTTCTTGGAGGAACCCACCTGCAATAACAATCAAATAAAGTTTTAATAGTGGATAAAAGCTTGAGTTAGTTAAAGATTTCTTCACGGGCTGATCAGTCAATTCATATGCAACAGTTTCTAAAATGTATTTGAGCACACTTCTCATGGTGCTCAAAGTAAGAGAATACTACCCAATTCTATACATCTTCGAGTCATAAAATTAAATCAATTTTCACACACAGTCAACCATTTCCTAATCCTATAACTTATGGTCACACTTTTAGTCTAGAGCTATTGATGCTTCATTGAATTTTGATGACCACATATATATACAACAACATGTATACATTTAGATGCACCCCATGGAAATACACATTTGATAACCAAAAGGAAGCGTGACTCAGTATCAGAACTATCGACTGATATATGTACTCTACTAAGCGTGATTCGACATGAATACTATCATCTTGTCTATATACTTTTCTACAAAATACTAACACCGGCATGACAAAACAACCAATCATTAAGCATATTTTCTATCATACTTAAAGTGAATCATGCCTATATTTAGAGTTTGGTTCATCTGAATGTTTCACCAACTTGTACTCAAAGAGACCCATGTTAAAATTTGATAAATTACTAACTACTTATAATAAGCATGATTCCAAAAATCTTCATGCTTGGATTATTTATTTTCTTGTCACATTTCAACCCAACAAAGCAAACTGGTTGGATTTTATCTTTTTATTATATGCCTAAGTTGCTTTTTCAATATTTTTATTCCACTTAGAAAATAAGCTGATATTGTATTGATCGAACCAAATAAGATTCCTTAACCTGATGTATGTCATATCGGTAATCAAAATACAATTTTTTTATATAATGAAATTATACCTTAAGGGCTATTGTAAATAAGCTATCCAAACATGCCATAATAACATGTTTCGGATGCTAAATGGCTGCTAAAATAGGCTATAGAAACAACCCTTAATAACATTTTTTTTATTAATGAAATCACTTCTTATTAAAACTAAAATGCAGGTCACCTTTGTAAGTGGAATGTCAAAAAGGAGGATGTTTTTTAGGTTGTTTGGTGTAAGTGTAGTTGTGTAGTCGGGTGTTTGGCAAAAGTGCATGCCGTCAAATTTAAGATTATGTGTTATGTTTGCGGTTTAAACTGACCTTAACCCATCCTTATAAGAAATCAAGATATCAGTAATGGATGTCCATACCTCATAGTTATATTCCTCCTCCTCCAATGTGTTCTGATAATATGCATAAAATATGTAGTGTGTGAATGCTCAAAGGGTGAAATTCCGATCCAACCTTTTCACCGACATTAAATCCCTGTAAAAAATATATAGGAATGTGAGCAGATGTGACAGCTCACATATGAATATATAAACTAGAAGTATTGAAAGTCGTAACATTGAGGCACTATAATACCTGAAGTATCAACCTATGACGATAGCAACATTACTATACCAACATCTGATGCATCTTTACTTTGGTTTGCAGCAGTCAAAAGGCAACTCCATATTTTCTCATTGTCTGGAACGGATAGCAAATGAGTTTTGGAGATGGCATTAGTATCATGACGAAAATCCAAAGGATTGTTGAAATTCATATTAACCTTAAAGTGAACATACGAAAATAAAAATTCAGATTGGGTAAGACTGCACTTACAGCATAAACTTTAGCTGTGTGAATACCCTGATTTCAGATGACTTTTCAAAACAAAGGCTGTAACAGTACATGCACAATAAGTGATTCATCCGTCCAAAAAGTATTATCCACACACCCCGGCAATTAAGTCAACTTCCAATGAAGTTTATTGCTGGGCTTTTGATATAATTACCGCTAATTTTTAAAAATAAGTTTTAAGTTTATAAAGGAAAATGGCTAACGATTCGTGAAAGGCAAATGCCTTGTTTGTCAGAATCCTAAAGACTAACAGAAAGGGTCACATCAATAACCGAGCAAAAAATTAAGCGTTGCTTAATAAAATGTTGTAATCTTATTATTGAATGTGCAAGCATGAAATAGACAGCTTAACTTGTGAAAAACCAATGCTCCATACCTCTAGAATTCCACACACTTGGCAAAATGAGTACCCTTACCATCTCCTCGGCATTTTGAACCCTGAATCTCACTGCAAGTCGAATGATGTCAACAACTGCAATGCCAATGCGGAACCATCACTTTAACCTGTAACAAAGTCAATCGATTATAAGATACAACTCTAATAAAGTATTCACTTGCTCCTCTTATAAAAGAAAAGAAAATCTGAAAGGCTCCTTAAAAATGTTGTCATCTGATATTTTTTCATTGTGGTTCATTAGCCGCATGACTTCTTGGTTCGTAACTGTAAGATAGAACATAAATAAGCCCATAACAGATAAGTTATCTTTTTTAAGAGGCATTGTTGCAATGAGGCCTAACAACAGATAAGTTATCTTTTTTAAGAGCCATTGTCATGACACTTATCTAAAACAGTTTATAAGCTAATAAGCATAAACTCTTTTTAAAAGGTGGCTTGAACAGCCCTTCAAAACAGTGTCAAAGAACTTATCTGCCACAAATAAGCTCTTTTTTAAAAGACCTTATTGAGCAAATAAGCATAAATTCTTTTTAAGAAGCTAAGACAAACACCCCTTACATCAATTCATGCAATAACAATTCAATAATCTTTATGAAAAGTAATAAACTTATATACGCCAAAAAGTTTTAAAATAAGCCAAAAAAATGAACTTGTGAAACATGTGTAATGAATCTGTATATTTTGTGAATCTGCATACCAGAAGTAGGCACCACAATGCTGATGTACATAACTGATTTCAGTCGCGTGAATCTGTATATTCTGAATCTGTCAAAATCAATAAAAGTAATTGTCGGTAAAACAAATTAAATTCCCACGGATAGAAAAACGACATTTATGCACAACACATACTCTAAGAAGTTTATGCGTCTACCGGGCTTTTTCAAGTATTAGAGCATTTCCTTAGAGACTGGCTCGAGTACATAGATCGCCTCATATGTGTCCGAAACCAAATATTAGCAACATGTGATTAGCAGCTACATATTAGGCTCAGGTAGCACTCAGAAAAACACTATAGCATAAATTATATAAAAAGAAAGGAATCGTACATCCGCGCTAAATGTAATATTGTATAATTTAAACAAATAGCTAAGAGAATGTGGTGCATCAGGAAGATGATTATACCTGGGGTAGGCGGCTAATAGCCTAACACAACTGAATTATGTTTGAGCGTGAGATATGTTTGAGACTCCAATATAGACCTGTGGTTACCAGGAATCCTGTCCTCTTCCCAATATGTTGTACCATTGGTGTAAATAAAAAGCATGGGTAAAAAAGTAACTTATCAGGAATGCCGTTCTCTGCCTAATACAGTATGTTGCAGGCATCCCGCCAATCAGTGAAGCACCTCCAAAAGTCAACTTTGTAAATGAAATATGCTGAAATGCAACATGGTAGACTCAAATGCAAATATATTTAGAGTGTCATAAGTATTCCATCGAAAGAAAGTGCAAATGATCTTACCTTCCTTTGGGGCGCTTATCAGCAATTCTCTAAATCCCGATATTGCAGATTGTATCCTGTCGAGTTCAGACCATCAACATATAAACTAAGTCCGTATTTGATGTACAACTTGCTAAAATAATAAAAAAATACAAATGGATTATATTAAAATTTACTTGGAAACCGCATTTTTCTGATTTTGTATCAAATTGAAGATCCTTTTGAGTTGTCATTGGTATTTAACAGGTTCTGATCTCAGCGGCCTTAAGGCAGTTTCATTTGTAAATAGCGAGTCTAAATCATCGTTTTTCATCGACGAAAGGATGCCACCACTTCACAAATCATTCACTAAGAGAGCCACAAATCAGAACCTGGCATAACCAAATGCTTTTGGAGTTCAGGCCTTAATCAAGGTGGGTATTCTTGAAGCTGCTGGTGGTATAGGCCAGTCACTTTCTCTTTTGGTAAAGATGTCCCTTTTGGAGGCTCAGATATATAAGAAGGTATCGTAACAAATAACAAATTTATCATCATTGCCTCAAATAAGAAAAATAAGTAATATAAAAAAATACACACAACCGTAATTTTCAAATTCAGTATATTTAGAGGATAAACCCGGCAAGGGATGCAAGCATAGCAAGCTTGTCCCGACACAAATAAATGCGCCTATGAGGCTCAGATAGGTTGACAATCGAAGAAAGCGGATACATCAGCCATGGCTGCAAATGTAATTATTTGCCCTGCCAAGACACGGACGATCACAACTTTAATCGACAATCACAGCTTTAATCAATCTTTGTCATATTCATCATAGCCCCTTATAATCAGCATTACAATCATTTTCATGTCACCATGGCTGCAAATCTGACACTTTGCCCCGCCATCGATGCAATTCAGTCCAACTTATTCTGCGGACTGCAATAACAGCGGTAGCAAACACCCGCCATGGCTGCAATCACACTCTCAATGTGACTGCCCAGCCAAGATACGGGCCTACAAACGCAGGTGCAAAAACTGAATAGCAGCCCATAGCTGCACCCACAATTCGGATCAGTTTGGCTGACCAAGATAATGGCCTCGATAAATTGCAGCCTGCCAAAATACTGTCATTCATAAATCATAAACATAGAACATATAACCTACCAACTATTTTTAAACATCTAAGTGTAACTGCCTTTTACACCATTTTTAAAGATCCATCTAAACAATACTCATAATTTCAAGTACACATAAATGGCTACCCTACCAAATTTGCATATTGTTTTATGTAGCTATTTTTCACACTATTTTTAAACATCCAAATGTAAACAACATTCATGATTTCAAGTAAATATAAATACCTACCCTAGCAATTTCACATATAGTTTTATGCAGCTACTTGTTACATAATTTACCCTAACATAGACATATTAACACTGATAAGCAACTCCATATACACCCAAATTCAGGAAAACCGCCAAATTATGTGAAAACCCTAAGTCGGTATCACCCTCACTAACTCCTAACAACCCTAAGTCGGTATCACCCTCATAAATTACCTCATTCACCACTGAATCTTAAATTGCATAATTAAAACCACATAACCCTCATTTATTCCAACATCCTAACAACCCTGAGCAATTAAGAAGCATGCAACATAAGAAAAAAGCAAAAAAAAGACAAATCAGAAACCTACCAACAAAGATCAGCTAGCACAACAAAGCAGATCCAAAAAATAAGAGACGGTACCAAACCCAGATGATGCAAATGGGAGGTTAAAATATAATTTTATGATAAATTTGTGGATGGGGAAAAAAGGAGAACTATACATAAGAACAAATGACACCAATCTAACCACAAAATCCAATAAAAAAATGCACATCTGTACTTCATCTCACAAACTGAACTACTACCAATTAAAATATTATATGTTACTGTAGCCATCTAACAGAATCACTATAGCAAAGTCAGGTCGGATCGGGTTGTTCTTCGCCGGTCGGGTTTTATTGCATCCAATGATTTCACCGGCACCACTCACAGGACGGTGTTTGTTGTGAGAGAAGACCCGATATAACAAAATTCTCATAAGTTCGGGTATGGGCCTCCAAGGCCCAAAAAGGGGGTTAAAAAGGAGGCCGTACAACCACGGGAATTGTATTATATGTATAATTTGGAATGAGCCCATACTTATTTAACTTATACACTAGTTACAAAAACTCAAAATAACAAAAACCAACAACACTACACGTCTTATCAAACGTGTCATCAAATTTCAAAACCGGTCAAAGTCAAACTTCGAAAATGGAACTGGTATCCAAAAATGGCTCCAAAATCACCCTCCAAACAAACCCAAACACCCCCATAAATCTCGGCCGCAATTCACTGTCCCAAACACTCGACAAAACAGTCTCCCGTCATCACATTACCTTGAATTACAATACCCAGAAAGGAATTTTGAAGTTCGTGGTGTATGGAAAAAACCCCATTTGGGTACATGAATTTGATAAAGATGAGATTAAGCTTTATAGAAGGGGGGACAAGGGGGAGTTGAAAGTGGGTGATGCGTTTTGTTTTGGGGGTAAGGATTTTGTGTGGTTTAAGTTGAAAGAAATTGATGGGGTTGATGATGAGGATGTGAAGATGGAGTTGGGGGGTGAGTTTGGTGAGATTGGGGAAAGTTTAGGGGGTGGTGATGTTACAGATGTTGATGTTGATGATCCTGTTAAAGGTTTGTTTTTGTATGAATAAATGTTGAATTTTTGTTTGTTTCGGTTTATATAGTGGGATTATGGCTTGTTTGGTTTTCGGCTTATGTTTGATAAGGCCAGTTTTTGTGGCTTATTTTGAAACATTTCGGCTTATATAAATTTATTATGACATGATAAACTTAATGGGTTATGTGGTTTTCGGCTTAAGTTTCATAAGCCCAGTTTTTGTGGCTTATTTGAAACATTTCGGCTTCTATAAGCTTATTATGACATGATAAGCTTATATAAGCCGAATTATTTCAAATAAGCTACAAAAAGCAACCTTGTGTAATATAAGCCGAAAAACTAAATGTGCAGTAATCCCGCTATATAAGCCGAAACAAACACCCCCTTATTATCTTTTGTGTTTGGTGACTAGCTTTTTGGAGTGTTTAGCGCTTAGCTTTTAGGGTTCAGAGTATTTTGGCCACAAAGCTAGGATTAGCCGTTAGGTGTAGCAGCATTTAGCAGTTAGCAATTAAGTTATATATAATTAGCTACTAGTAGATGTTAGCGTATTTGTTTGTTTTATAAAAGTGTTTGTAACGTAGTTGTTTACTTTATTATTAAGTATAAAATGATGAAAAAGCTAAACGCTAACGCTATATGCTTCTTCAAATAGCATTTGAAAAGTAGCATTTAGAAAATATAAACGCGGCTTTTAGCATTTAAAATATAATGTGTGTTTCCAACGAAAGGTCAGCTTCTGGATTTTGTTTAAACACTTCTATGTTGAACACTAATAATAGAAGCGATTAGCTTTTTTGTCCTTTTACACTCTATAATATACAGCAACCTTAAGGAATGCTTTTACTAAAACAAACTTGCAACTACTGCCAGTTATGCCAAACATAGCCTATATATAAAATGTTTAAATTCGTATAAATGTGTTATTTTTATCAAAGATTGTTGATTTTTCAGCTTAAATATCCAATTTTTAATGACTTATAAATGAAATAGAGTGACTAAAATGACATGTACTTAGTAGCATGTTTTGGTTTTAGTGTTTTTGTGCTTCGGCCATGCTAGGAGTTGTTAATCTTTGCCTGTTTGGTGGTAAATGTTCTACGCATTGTCGTCAGTTTAGATAATGTGTCAAACGAGTTTGGGTCAAAACTGGTATTTTTAAGCAAAAATGGTCAGGTTGCTTTTACCCTGAAGCCTTGTCCTTCCTTCAAGCTTGGCGACTTAGTGTGTTAAATACGATATTCAAGTTCTGATCAAAATAGACTTGACTTTGCCTTTTGAAATCGTCGTCTTTTTCTGTTTGACCCGTTTGAGATAAAAGTTAACCTAAAGTATCCAATTTATAAACAGGCGGGTTAATATTGCTATATCTGCCCAGTCCCTTGGTGTCTATTTTGATATGGTTGTACATTGAACTAAGAATCAGTTTTGGAAAAATATTGAATTGAAAACCAATATGAATATAGTAGGATTGGACTCCCGTACGTTTTGACATTTGTTGATCCCAAGCATATTTTTGGTTTTCAGTTCATCAGTTCAATATGGTATTTAACTCAAATCTAGTTACATACTCCGTCAATTTTAATTCTTGAAACTTAGAAGTGACGTCGTTTTAGCTTTTTACAACTTTGCTAAGGTTGAATCTCTGGCATCACACCAGACATTATAAACCGTAACTAGGTTTGGTACAGGCATACATTTGTCCTTGTTTCAGATTCCACATTGTCTTTTTTTCTGTTCTCATTTAGTTCCAACCAGTCCAGGGATTTATGGGAAAACTTGAAAATCGACTATGGTATTAATTTCTTACATGTTTGTTTAGATTCACTTATTTGATTTCAAAGTATTAGAAAATAACATTACAGTTATCGAACAGTCTTAACTTAAATTTTTGGTTGCTGAGATTTTAGATGAAAGGGTGTTTGGATGTGATTCTGGTTTTCGCATTTCAAGTCAAAATGATCAGATTTAAAAGCACACACGTATCAAATAATAAGTGTATATGAGTTTGAAAGTATCGAGTTTTAGCTAGAATTAATCGACTGACAATTTCGTTTTACTGCATCTTGCTTATATATTATTTTGATTTGATGGTAAATTGCAGAGTTCGGTTTTGTTGTTATGGGACACGAGTTTGATAACTACCCGAAGAAAATGATCCGTGTCATAAGGAATTGGGATTGGTTTCTAGAAGAACATAAAGAAGATAGTGATGACGACGAAGATGAAGTTAGTAATAAAAAAGCAAAAAAGGGAAAAAGACGAAAGAGGAAGAAAGGTGGAGCGAATGATGACGAGGATGATGATGTGTGGACGGGTGAGAGTGAGGAAGATGCTGAATTGATTAAGAAACTCAAAAATGACCCAAAACCCAATTATAAGACAAGGTCAAAAGACCAAAAGAAAAACAAAAAGGGAGCAAGTACAAGTAGAAGTGGTACTGATACTACAAAGAGTTCTGCGATGGATGTTGATGTTGAAGATGATGACGATGAAGATGAAAATGATGAAACGTTGGGTGGTTTCATAGTTGATGACGAGGACGTGGGTGAAGGAATAGACGAGGATGTGGAAGAAGAAACCGACGAGGATGATGAAGAGGGAGAATTTGCAGAAGATGAAGATGACGAGTAGTTGTTGGTTTTAAATTCACTTTAGATGTTTAGTGTTTCTACTTTGTTGTATGGTTGTATGTTACTACTAACATGTACACTTACACAAGACTATGCAAGGCTCGTGATCTTTGTTAATATCCTATATGAAATCGTTGGTTTGTTTCATACTTCCATTTGTATGGATCCGAACTTATGATATCTGACTTCACAGTTCGAATCACTGTCAATACATGCTGTCGCTCTCGCTTCCCGTTTGTGTTATCAGATGATTCAGATCCCAATATTGATCAAGTATAGGGTCAAAATACTCTTTCATGAATGATGGTGGAAGAGGAGGAAGATCAACTTCATTTTCCATTTCTTGATCATGTTTGACCAATGGCAATGGTGCACTATCGGTTCTTCCTGGTAAGTAACTTGCTATTTGTGCCCATCTGTTGTTAAAGAAAATAACAATAAATTAAACATCTTTAACGAAAGTATACAAAGAAATTGCTTATAAAGTAGCTCGTGGTCTTTTATACTTATCTCCTAAAATGATGTGTAGCTCGATTATGAGTGCGGCTTCTTCTTGAAAAGCTTCCTCTTTTTAAACCTGGTCGCAGATAATTATTTCATCGTAACCTGCAACTTCTGCCGCATCTTTGTAAACCTGCTTAGCATAAAAACATAAATGTATTAATTATTAATAATTTTTGCAGATTTGGATGGTCTACATGCATTATTTGGTGTCTGATTTTTGTAAGCGGGTCATATGGCGTATCAAATGTTTGGTTTGCAGGTTCGGAATCACTAAGTCTTTGTGGAGTGAGCTCTTGGAGGAGTTTTAGGAGGTAAGAGGTTATAGGATTACTCGATCATGCATAATGAGTGAAATAATGAGAAATACCAGCAAGATTAGGAACGGAGGTCCAACAACCACGGTGGCCATTGGTAGTAAAATAGTTAAAGAGTTTCTCGTCTTCTTCTGGTGACCATAGCCATCTCTTTAACTTTTGTCTAGTGCTCAGCCTATTTTCCCCCTCAGCCATGTCTGAAGAAAGAACTGAGTGATGCCATATCTGCTTATATAATAGATATTTTCGACATTGTTATCATATATGCAAGATGATGATATTGAAATGTCGGGAATCCAAGATATATTTGTAGGTCACAAATGAGCGAGATAATCTAGGGGGCCTGGTCGTTCTTGTATAATACGGGTCCTACTTTAGCTTAAGTACTAAAATCTTGATTGAGTTTACTTACCTCCTAGATTGCTTTATCTTATTTGACTGCGGCTATGGCTTGAAAATAGCTGATCCAAGCTCATACTAAACGACCTTAGCCTAGCTTCACGAGTCTTTAATTCGATAAAAGCTATGATGCTGAATTGGAAGTTAATTAAGATTCTTCTTTTTAATGAAGTCACATGAAAACAATAAATGAAATGAAGATAACATTAACATGACTAAACAATCAATGTTGAAAACACAGCCATTATCACATCAAGTACAAGATAGTGTTGCGTTACTGCTCCTGTAGGAATCAAGGTCTCGTCCATTGCCATAGATGGTAAAATTTTGTAATGTGTCACTTTTGGTTAATAATTTTTCATAAATCTTGGTTCCTCATATCGAGTGGACAGTAGAAATGACATGGCTTTCAATAATTGAAGTTCTACGTCATTACCCATGACATTCTTAGAGCATCCCCATCCGTAACTTGAGTTAAGTTATAACTCAGCGCCACGTCAGCGTCACATCAGCTTTACCACTTTAACTTTAACTCACAAAAAAAACCCTCATTCATAACTCACTTTAAATCAATTTTTTAAATATTTTCAATTTCAACCCTAAACTAAAACTAATATTTCATTTTTTTTAAAGCATAACATTAATTCTTGAATATATTACATTACGAAAGAAAAAAAAATAATACATTACGAAATTAAAAATACAATACGAAAAAAAATAAAAAGACATAAAAAAAAAATTAAACCACAACACATTTATTCATTTCGTACGCTTTGGCAACCCGTATTTTTCAATGATACGATCCTTTTCCATATTCACCAGCGTCACATAATAAGGATCTTTGCCGGTAGTGTCGAGCAACAAAAACTCAAAGTCCCTCGAGCGTATTGTTGCGTATTGATTTTCAGCGGTTGCTTTGTAAGCCAATGCCGCATCTTCACGTTTAGCCCGATATTCCTCGCGCAAAGCTTCCCCGAATTGGGCCGAAGAAACAGAGCCACCGGTACTCGCTCCCTCGGTGCTTGTCGTTGTCTCGGACTTTTGTTTTTTCGTAGCCCTCTTTTTCCCCATCGGGCGTGGTTGTGCATCATTACCAAACAACGCCTCGTTTGCTTGGCTCGGGACATCACCGGTTAAATCAACCGTGTCCGGTGCGTCCCATTTCTTATGACTACGCAAAACACTCCAAGCCTTCTCATTATGAAACGGCGCGTTTTTGTTCTCGTTTCGATACATTTCCTTGGCCCGTGTGAGTATATCCATGGCATTTTCCCCACTTTTTTTTATCTCGATCGGCACGTTTGTAAATCGCGGTTCAACGTTCTCCACTTCGATTGTATCATATCTTTCCCGCGTCTATGATAACTATGCTTATTGAACTCATTTATAACCCGCTGCCAAAATGTATCTTTGGATTGGGACCGACCGACTAGCTCATCCTCACTTGCAGCAACCCAACACGTTGCAAGTAATTTTTCTTCACTTGCTTGCCAACGTGTAACAACTGGTTCGACCTCGTCATCATCATCGACTGGTTCTTTCGATTTTTTGGACTTTCGTTTAACACGAGTTTTTGTTTTTTTTAGGCGACGTAGGTGTTTCGGAAACTTCGTTAGTTTCCGTTTGGGCTTGCTGGGATGGTTGAGTGAATTGGAGATTTTGAAAATTGGTGTTTAAGGTGTTTTATTGTTGGGATTCTTGCCAAAATCTTAAAGCTTCGTGTTGTTCGTAAACTTGCTGACTCGACATACCGAATAGGTTTGGATTGTCCGAATTCGGATTGGATGATGAACCCGAATATGGGTTCCCCCACCCACCGAGGAGGTTCGTAAACGAGTTAGGATTGTTGTTGTTGCCTTGCGACATTTTTTTTTGGATATTAAAAGTTGTAGATAGAAGATAGTGAGTAATGAAAGTGTGGGAAAAAGAAGTAGGGTAAATGGATATTTATATTGGTTGAAAAAAGGTTTTGGAAAATGTTTTGTTTGTTTTTTTTTTTTTTTTTTTTTTTTTTTTTTTTTTTTTTTTAGGCTAACTAGCCCTTTTTTTACGTTAGTTAACGTTAGGGAGGCAAACTGTAAATTTTTTAAAAAACTAGCCGTTATTGTGAAGTGGGGAGGGGGCTGAATGAATTTTTTTTATACACGTTTGGTATCTTAACGCGGCGTTAGCCACATAACGCCCCACGTTAACGTGGGTTTAACGCCTATAGATGCAATGGTTAACGTGCCTTAACGCGCGTTATTTCGCCTTAACGTGGAGCATAACGTTACGGATGGGCATGCTCTTAAGCTAAACCACACGCGTCTTGGCCTTATGGCCATAATCAGATAGAGTTTTTCCATGCTTGGTCAAGACTTGCGCTCGTTTATGAACAATTCTAGATTACAAAAAGTCTATGTTCGACCAACACAATGTGGCAATACTCCTCTGCTCTACTAGACAAGTGGCGACTTTGACTAGTAGTGTTTAAAAAAGATAAAATGTTTTACTTGGATTTTTGGGCCAAACAAAGAAAATATTATTGAAAAGAAAAGTTTGATTTGAATTGAATAACAAAAATGGCTGACACAAGATCTGTATTTACAAAATCACAAACAGGTAAGCTTTTATAAAAGTATGTTTTATTATACCTTTAATAATGTTTTATACAGTTATAATTTGAAACCCGGTTTGACCATGCCGGGTCAACCGGTCGAACCGTTTCGAGTTTCTTTAATATTTGAAACCCAGTGTGAACCGCCGTTATTATTTTTATTTTTTTATTTATTTATTTTTTAGCATAATAGTGTTTGACCTGGTGACCTGGTTTTGAAAACATTACTTAGATGGGACCTTAAAGAAGTAAGAAGATAACAAGCCCAAAAAGAACTTAATGGAGAGCTTATTAAGGGGGATATTTGTGTTGGCTTATGGACTTAATCAATGGGGTTTTGATAAGCTCTTTTAAAATGTTGCTTATTGTGGAGATTTTAAGCTTATTGTTCTTTCTGGGCTATTAGTGGCATAAGCTAATCCAACACCCAGCAAAAATGTTTGATATCATTTGTCATAAGCTTCGATTTAATATTAGCTTAAAGCCCACAAAGTAAGCTTAGGCAAAAATGCATGAGTTTGCTTGGTTTAAACGTGAGTAACATGATAAAAGCTCGACTTGGTTGTATCAACTAAATTGCTGTTACTGGACACAAATGCAGGAATCAAAGTCTCATCCATTGACACAGAGTAGATTTTGGTAATGTGTCATTTTCGAAAAATAAAAATTTATGAATCTTGGTTCCTCGCATCCAATAATTGAAGTTGTTCCGCGTATTCAGCTAGAGAGTTTATTACCCCATGAGATTGTTAAGCTGCACCACACGAGTCAAGGCCTTATGGCCATAATCACTATAATTGGAACATAATCTGATAAACTAAACACCAAACAGCACATCATTAGCACATTGATTGTCATTTCAAGTATGCAAAGCCCCTATATGTGTCTGCTTAGAGATCGACAAGATAAAAAAAATAATAAAAAAAAAATAAATAAAAAAAAGAAAAAAAAAAAGAAAAGCTACATTGCTATTTTGACATTGTAGGACCGAAAATATACATGATTCATGTGGTTCGGGAGGTCGTGGTTGATCAAACATGAAGAAAGAATACATGTTTCTAGTGAGAGAAAGTAGAGAGAGGGTGGAGAACAAAAGGATAACTTGATTAATAAATGAAACAATACAAAACACTAATGCTTTCCCACACCCCTCATGGAGAGTCATGAGGGGTATTTATAGGCTCTACACAAAGTTTGCCTAATTTACATAAGTAGTCCCGATTGGCACAACTTGCTACATATCTAGTCCATCTCACGTATGTGACGTTATCTTTATAAATAAGCAAGGCTAACAATCTCCCTCCAAGATATCATCACACGTGAATGGTTACAATGAGACCTATAAACAAAATAGATTACAATGATAATAAACTATGTTGATGTTGTTGAAGCACAGAGTCTCTGTAGTCCAGATACTGAGGCAGACTTGAAGTTCTTCTCTTTCGACGATCTCGGCATTTGATCTTTGGCACTGATGGCACAGATCCATGTAGCTCTGAACTTCAACGGTAACGGTCTAGTTAGGTTATTACTCCCTCCTAACTAGTGAGCCTTTTCTTTCTTTTTCCTGCTCCCTCCTAAACCGACAACCTCTTTCATCACGCAGCGGATAAAGTAGATTCAAAAGTGTAGACACATGGTTGTCGTTCAGGGAGCATCATAACAATATAACTCACATAACATTGCATCCAAGTTGGTAATAAGCCCTGATGTACACACACTACTTCTCCATTCACGATGTTAAACACAATTGTCTCAGTCAATCCAATCACTGAAGACGAAACACTACTTCTTTTGGCATGTTCTTCTCCCTCCTGATGGTTGCGAGTTATCGGAATCATCATAATGTTGTATACATGCCGTATAATCACCTTGTACTTGATGCAATTTAGAAGCCATAACAGCTCGTTGAAGCATATTCTGTGAGTATATGCCGCAAAAATACTCTCAATACTTTTCTCTCAAATCAACCTATAGTCGAACCTCCTTTGAATTCACCGGCTACTAGTAATGACCACATATGGAGACAACCCGATATAACCAGCTTGAAAAAGAAGTAAGCATCCCATCTTGTGACTTAATGCTTGTACGATAGATGTGACTTTATACTGAGCACTACAACGTAACTCCTTTAAGTATGAGGTTGCACGAAATATTCGCCACTTGAACAATCTATAGGTGATGTATGAATATAAAATAAATAAGAATCAAATAAACGCAGCGGAAAACATCACCAACAAGGATCCATATTGCCATATGATCAATCAATAATAATAATAACATATTATATACCTTTGTAGCGTGAATCGGGAGTCACCAACAAACACATATACCATGAATTGGCTTGAGAAACCCTAAGAGATCAATGAAGTCAATCTCTTCTATGTGTGAAACACACTACACGTCCTTGATCACCAATTGATGCTAGTCTAACCCCGTAACAACGATCCTTGCAATCACCTTTACAAGATAGAGCCAAGTAACGATCAAAATCAAAACCCTAAGTGGGAATTTTGGTTTTGCCGTCACCTTTTGGAGAGGAGGAGGGGGAAAACGTTTTTTGTAGGTTGTTAGGTCATAAGTGATAATTAAAAACTAAATTAATATTAATCTTATCATTATCTATGTTACACTTAGCCCCTCCAAAAGCTTCTCATGCCCTTTTTCACCTCCATATGGCCGGCCATGATAAGGGCCCACAATGGGCTTGCTCATTGTTGGCCCGGTCCCAAAACACCAAGTCTAACTTCGTGTTTAATGGCCCGTTATTGATCCCGAGTTACGTAGTCGTTTATATATTGTAAATACGATAAATACAATCTATAAAATGGTGTCTCTGTGTATAAGTGTGTGACCCCATAGGCTCACATATGTCTAGCCATATAATTATTTATTATGACACGAGCATACTCCAACAGCTCCCACTTGCGACGTCATAATAATCAAGTAATTATACAAGCAAAGGTTAGCGTCTAGCAACACGCCAATGCCCCTAGAAATATGTGAGGGTAGTTTCTTAAACTTCTCATTTAAATGGTTTATATGTCATCCATCCTTTTGTTACCGATACTATGTTGAACACTAGACATGGATCAAAGTCATTCCATTTGTTCAACTATTTTGTTTCTCGATCTAGATATTGAACAAGATTACCAAGTGAATTAAGATTCATCTTAATCTCATTTGGGTACGGCCATACAAACATCTGTTCAATTTATCGAGGGGCCCAATAATATCTAACTCCATGACATGTGGAGGAACAAATCCTATTTTGACTGCACGTGTCATTCATGTGTTTCAAATCACTCCTGAAAATGGTTTTTATAACTACCTTATTCAGGACAGCGTTTAACCATATCAAAGAATAAAATTCTGCACATGCAAGACCTACTTGCATCTCAAGTCTAAGGATAAGAGACATAACCATTTGCAAGATTCACTATTGACGCCGATCCATGCAGTGAATTCTCGAAGGTTGGGTCAGTCCAATGTTCATCACTCTAAACAACATATGAGTTTGGCAAATAAATCACCAACACGCTCACATTTGCCTTAATTCGATGATACTCCCGTATCGTCAACTGGCAATGGACAATTTTATAATAAATAAATTATTCATGGATTAAACATGCAAATATAGAATACAGTAGTATAAATGAAGACGATAATACTCGGTATATCAATTCATTATATAATACGACTGCCTATAGTTCCATTATCCAAATACTAAAAACAGATATGCACAAGACTACATATAGATCGGAATCCGATGTTTCCACCATGATCAATTTTGTTGTACAAGACAACAAGTAGTCATCTGAGTAAACTTTGAGAATACTTGTTTCAAAATTCAAAAATGTTTTGAATGATGATTGTCCTTTTGTATGTGTGCAATCAAGTACAATATGAGTATTGCAACAATACATTCCATAGTGTGTATGAAGCTAGCAAAACACCTACTTTAGACAGTCATAATAACAGTTTTCCAAACTGTAAAGTATTCTTATTCTTTTAATGTATAATGCATTAATGCTCTCAATCGAGCACATCTAGTTAGAGGTGTCATCATTCATGATGTCATCCTACTACGACTAGGGTTGAGCATCATCTCAGTTATATAAGCATTAATGAATGAAAACATAACAGAGCTCCTCAAATATCCGTAAACGTTTGAACAAATATTTGGTCCTTTGCAGGTCCATTAGGTTGTTCGTTTAACAATTTATCTAATGACTTTCACTTAGATATTTGTTGTTATCAACTCATCTTGCATTCATGCAAATGATATAAATAATCTAATACATAATATGACTTACATAATGAATCCTTTAGTTAAACTTAAGGTTTCCATTCATGCATTCAATCTCATCATATAATATTGATCATTGAGACTCCCCTCAATGACATGTCATATTGTGTTTAGATTATTTACCGCTTATATTTATCCTAATAAACACATGCAACAAGGTTTTATGTTTTATTTCCTTAATTCCTTAATTGAAACTTCATTCCAGGCTAAGGATTAAAGTTTAGCTTAGATGGAATATTGTTTCTTATATGTTAACAACATATGAGATTTAAGAAAATAAATTCATTTATCCTACTTGCACTCTAAGTTCTCGGAAGTAATCTTATTTAATCAAAATCAAATTAATGATTAAATTAAGATCTCTGCTCCTAGATGCATGATCTAATCCACACCTGGATTCTTATGTCTTGTATACATAATAAAGATTATACAGATTCATAAACCCTTTTGATTACTCATCGTCCTCGCAAAAGTAATCAAAAATGTTTTGAAATCCCATTGTCATATTTCATTTACATGAAAACAGGTATGACAATTAATCATCTTTATACATTTAATTTTTGTAGGTATGAAGATTTAATCATAATCAATTTCTTGAGTATGAGTAAACTCCTTCTACTACGCATGCATTAAATATGTATACAAGTTTGTCCTTATGAGTCTTCTAGTTCAAGAAACTCATTTTAAACCTCACAGTCTAACTGATTTGGTAAGAGATTAATCAAGCTCCATGAGTGATTATCTTTCAAGGACTGCATCTTATTATTCATAGTTTTGAGCTATTCATCAGATTCAAGATCTGATAATGCATCTCTTTAGTTAGCAGGTTCACTATGATCCTCCAACTTATGTCCCTTAACATTGATATAAAATATATCATTCAGGTGTTAGGGTTATCTTTGCGGATTTATGAATGAGAGATATCAATCTATGGTTTAACATATGTATGTTCAACCTTAGAATGACATTAGCAAGTGTACTCAGAAGGTTGTGTATTTAGCTCTTGAATGACTTCAAGATCTAAAGGTGCTCCCACTTGCTTTTGTAAGTGGAGACTAATCTCCAAGTACTCTGCATCTTGATAACAATAAATTGTTTTCAAGTGGGACATCCAAAATACATCGTTAGTTCTTGATTCTAGTTTGTTAATTACTTACTCTTAGGTATTTAACAAATTCAGAACTTCAATCAAGACATAATGGGATTCATCCCATTCCATAATACAATGGTGTCTTAAATTCCTTCTGGGTTGGAACCATATTGGTTGTACGCATGGCACATCCAATTTTCTAACCTTGATTGCTTTGGAGGTAAAAGAGTTTAAGTCATCAAGGATCAAACGATATCCATGATAGACATACCATAAAGTTGTGGTATTCCACGTGGATAAATATTGTGAGACTATCACACAACTCATTAGATGAACTTATACTCTTTGGCTTACGTATCTGCCAACCAAGTCATACCAGATGGCATCAATAGTATTTTTAGCCTACTGCATACTTTATATTTAAAATCTTTGACCAAGTCAATGACTTTATGTGTATGTTTTAACTAGAAAACATAAACATTAAATATTTTATTATACGTCGTAAGTGTACATGTCTTTAACAATAAGACATAGTAAATTAACGTCTTTACTTTACGCTATAAGTCTTTCAACAATTAACGGAATTGATGTTTATGTCTTTACAAGAGACCTAAACATATTCAACTAAAGTAATTATGAGTGCCGACAATTGGCCTCAATAGTAATTTCAAGTTAATTACATACTTCATGATTATGAATTTACAAGAAGACATAATCATATTTACTAAACAATTCAGCAAATATGTTGAAGTAGCTTTTCATGTTATCTTAACATTTTTTCTAATTAGGGCAACATACCTTTTATGTGTATAAGTCCTAGTAGAACCTTATTTTTCTTATCTTGCAGTCAAGAAAAACCATTAGTCATATTGTTATATGTTGTACCTTGCACACAATTAAGATTTCTCCCACTTGTGCATGGCACAACATTATGCAAGCAAATATGACAATGTCACAGATAACATATGATTTTACTCAAAATCAAAATATAGATATGTAGAACTTTATCGCTTTTATAATGAATCATGCATAACAATTTTATTGATAACATTTCAGGAAGCAACATCAGGAACGCGACAAGTTATCTAATAAAATTCATGCAATGGTTCTCATAAAAACTATGACGCTTCATATGTAGAAAGTAATGTATTATTTCAAGACAATCTAGAAATAAGATGGGCAACTTGTAAGTTAATAGAGCTTACAACTCCCACTGGATTAGAGAACATTACATGTGTTTCGTCACCAGTAATACAATGTCACAACCCACAATTTCAGGTCATTTTTCCAAACTTCGACATTCTACTATTCACATATTACTATTCATCAATCACTATTCATCGTTTTACTATTCATCATTTTTTAGGTCAATTTGACATTCCGAGACACATTCAGAAATTTTACTATTCACTTGACACTATTCATTTCCGAGAGGAAACCACTATTCACGTGCATTACTCATGTCCTCGTAAATTTAGTTTACGAGGGTTCAAATTCGCGTAACCGTATTGGTTCAGGAGCGAATTCATGCATTTTTATCAGGGACATTTCACACGGACTAGAAATAGTCTGCACATCATCATTAAGGGCACTTGCATGCTATTCCACTCGTAGGATAACTAAAGTAATACTTTTGGTATAATTAATGATTTACGTATGTTTATTTTAAATAAACGCTAATACGCGAACTATAAAAGTGTCTAACATGTCCGACACTCCCGACTATGATCCCAATACATTTTTATACTCATTTTTATAATATAAAAATTATAATATTAATTTACCCGGTATTTTGGAAATTTATTTATTACGTATCGTACGTTTAACTTAATAACGACGGTTTTCATAAAAATTAAACGATAATCACCCAAACTCTCCGTACTTGTACCCGACATATTTTTACAATTTCTACGACTTTATTACGTCCCGAATAACTTCAATAAAATTTATTTCTAACAAACCCGGTACCCGATTAAACCTAAAACCAAAAACTACATAATATTACTATTAACTTTTTAATTAAACCCAAAGACAACCCCCCCCCCCCTTTTCCCTCCTTTTTGGACCGGCCAACCCCCCCCCCCCCCCCCTTGGTCCTAAAATATCTAAACTACACCAACCAAATTAATTGCTCACCAAACAATTGTCCCTAAGTATATAATAAACTTTTTTTCATCCATTATTATCACAAAGTCATTTTTACTAGCACAAGCAAAATTTTCTCTCTTTTCTCTTATGGTATAATCGACCAAGGGTGGTCAAGGAGCAAGAACAACAAATTTTACAAGATCTAGGTATAAACTAGTTCATATAGTCATCCTTGTTGGAGTTTTGAAATAAAAACTCAAGGATTAGTAGGTTTTTATCATCCAAACTCCCTAAACCTTCAAGTAAGTTAACAAACTCATTTTTATGATTTTTACAAGTTATTACCATGTTTATATATATTTCTTACAAGAACTCATGCATATAATGGCTTATACCACTTTATTTTGTACATATGTAACTTTGAGCCCTAGAAATGGACACATGAGAAACCCTTGTTAGACCTAGTGGATTGATGATGTTTAAGGACCCATGACACCCTAAGAAGGTGTATGGTAGGATTAGATTAGTTTTGTGGTGATTGAAAGTGGTTTGATTGAGGTTAGAACTAGTTTGGAGACTTGAAAATGGTTTTTGAAACATTTGGAATACCTACTGTCCCTATTTTCATTTCGTGGGAAAATCAGTAGATGGTGGCCAAGTTTTGACCAAAGATTTAGAAAATACATTCAAAAACGAAACTTTGGGCGAAAGAACAGATTAAAACGAGCTTATAACGAAGGAGATATGATTTTTGCAAATTTAACGACGAAAACTATTTTTATAAAAACTGCTTGCTGTTTGGCAGATTTCAACGGGTAAAAAGAGGTGTTAAACGTAACTAGAGGAGCCGAGTTATCAAAAATATACTAGTATATACAAAGACGAATCCGTGGACATAAAGAACAAGGAAAACGAGCCTAAAACGACCAAGTTATACCCATTTTAACATCGTCAAAACTATATATATATATATGGACACAAATAAAAATAATAACTTACGCTCTAAATGGTATGTTTTCTAGAAATGTTGCTACGGACTATATTTTTAACAAATGAATACGTATGACCCAAGAGAATACTTATACGACTTAACGACGTTATTTCAAGGTTTTCGATACAAAGAACGTAACACTAACATTTTCATACGAGATAGTACGACAAGTTATATACTTCTATATATGGACTTATTTTTCCTAAGTATGGAAACTATTTTACTATGACGATAACTGGTATTTCCAAATTACGAGTGGTATGAGTATCATGTGCATGTGCATTCATTTCATTACGGCTTGATCTTAATTAGATCGCGATTATTCATTTAGGTTGCGGTTAGTGTTCGCGCCTCATTGTCCCGACTACTTTTACATCATTGTACCTTCGTTGTACCATCCTTTCGAGGTGAGTTCTCATAGCCCCGTTTTTAGTACTTATTTGATTTTAAATCCCACGGGGGAGAATACATTGCACAATTATTTTTGTACATGCCCAAGTATTAAATTCCATACATTGCTTAAGTTGCTAGTACTACCACTTCAAGTCCCCTTTATTATCATGGACCGTTAATTATATTGCCAAGCGAGAGTGAGTGGATAGATCTATCGAGGGTGACGCCTCCATTCGTGTTTGGGTTGCTCCATAAGGAAAACGAATGCATTTCATGTCTAAATTATTGAGTGACTGGTAACCACTCCTTTGGGGCATATTTTAGTACGTCTAGCTTCGGGGTCATGAGCTTAAGAGACAATGTAACTTTTTGACAATTTGTCACTTTACTTTATACTTGTGGTTTACGTACTTACGAATTACTTATAAACCTATGATTATTCACCAACTTTATGTTGACCGTTTTCGCAATGTATTTCTCAGGTAACTAAGGCATATTCGCATGGCATGCATGGAGTCATTTTGTGTAACATGGATGACACGGCTCATTCGGACTTTCTTGCACTTATGTTCAAATGTCGTTTGATTGTATTAAACTTGTTTCCGTAAACTTTTCCAACTTTTGGGACCTATGTCTTTATAACTCTGATTATTTTTGAATGAATCAAACGACGTATTTTTAAAACGACACTTTAGGTCGTTCAATATTTCCTTGCTTGTGTGCTATGATCCGTTACACCCTCAGGTATTCCATTCCGCTGCCATTCAGGTATTTTGGGGGTGTGACATACAATCATTTAGCTCCCACTGGATTGGACAACATTAAAAGTGTTACATCACCAGTGGAGAGTGAGTAATGATTGGATACTTTCCTGCTTTCTTTGAATATCTACACATTATTGCTAATGTGAGTCACTATGACTAGTAACATGTACTTAGGTATTAAAGGAAGTGCATCAAGTTTTAATATATAGATGATGGGCTAGCCATCATTTTAAGCTTGAAATTAGGCTTGCGGTTCCTCCATGTTTATTGGGTTAAGACACATTACTAGGTAATCATGCTAGTAATTGCCTTTACCACTTTGCGGTTTATTGATATTTCCGTTTTCTAATTACTTAAACTCATTTTATTTTGGTAGCTATAGAAAACATGTTCTCTAGTTATCCAAATATCTTATATTTCTTCAAGGTTTTAAAACCGGAACTAGGGTTATAAAACGAACTTGAAAGAATAAGATGTGCAAACATACTTAACCGTTTTGACTTTACAAGACATCACGATTTCTAGAGTATGTATGCTTTGAGTTTGATTAGAATTAGGACAATTCAAATATTCCAATTATGGCTTTTCCTCATAAGGAAAAGGATAGGAACAAGTCTCTTTCTTACAAGGAAAGGAAGACTTAGTTTGATCCTTTTAACAAGAAAAGAACAAACTTTTGTTTACGATTTGTGTTGCATTAATTCATTAATTGAATTCTCAAAATTCATATTTAGTATTTTCGATAATTATCCTTTTATAAATTAATTACCCCATGTTTACAATATAAAACAATTAATTTACGTAAAAGGCTAAGATCCACATTGTGCTTCTACTATCACATCAGTTGATCTGCTAGCAATAGTAGATTCAATTGGTAGGCGACGATCACTAATTGCATTTCAAGTGCAACTCTTAGATCCTTATGGGACTCATGGCATCTAGTGTCAAACAACTAGTGTCATATAGGCATGTTTAGTCCCATCTTTGCCTCGGGTCAAGGTCTCACCGCTTAACTCGATTAAGTCATCCAATTTGAGAACGTGCGAGAATATATCTAGGTCCCACGCATAGAGAATAGTCACCTTGGGTTACAATTCAACCTAGGTCCCACGCATAGGCAAAAAGTAATTGCAAGTGATCTCAAAATTGGACGGCATGACTTAAATTTTGACGGGTAAAAGATTTTTTTTTTTGGGTAAAAGGTCAACGACCCGGTAAATATATTACTCCAAAAAACGTTTAAGTACAACGGATATGGGTGAGTCCCATATCTCAGCCCGTTACATAGGCGAAAAGCTTACATAACAAGATACTTCCTATTTTCAAAACAAGAAAACATACCATTACTCACAAGATAGTAGTGACTCTGACAAAAGATAAACTACTTCCTACGACCTTGGAGATTAAAACCATAAATGGCATTAAGAGCATCCAATTCCCCTGGAAGATCATAAATTTGCTTCGAATAATCATCATAGTCATACTCATCTTCACGCTCATGACCACCACCAAAGAGATTTGTTGATTCGTCGAACGTGTTAAGAACCTCATCCTCCTCACTATCAGAAACCACAACCTTACCCACCTTTGAAAATGGGTTAGCCCTCTTAGTGATAGAGGTAGACGGAATAGGATGACCAGCATCATCCACAAGAGTAGCTTTCCCATCGATCAGTAGCTTTTCAAGCTTACTAATTTTCTCAACAATAGGAGTAGAACCAACTTCCATTGTTCCCATAGAATCACTCACAAACGGTTGTTGCATATCACTCACAAGAGGGACTTGTGATGTAGTACCAGTCTTAACCGACTCATCCTTATTAACTTCCATTGTACTGCCAGCATCCACATCCATGTTAGTAACAACCTTAGGAATACCAAAACCATCTGTATCATCCCTATTAAGAGCGTCAAACTGATTAGAAGTAGTGATCTTGGTTCCACTCATACTAGCCACATCAGAAGCCTTATTCTTAGTTCCATCCACCTTCTTTGGTTCAGGAGGGTTCTTTTTGGGTTGGTAATGAAATTGCTTACCCACAACAGGTTTAGTAAAGCCTCCCTTACCCTGATATGTAGAACCACCTTGTTTACCTTTCTTTTTGTTATTGACAGCCGTGAAACCATCATTAACCGGCTTAGTAGGTTGAACTGGAGGAACAACAACTTTCGGACAATCAATAATAGTATGACCAAAAACCTTACACTTATCACAACGCGGAGGTTTCCACTCGTATTCAACCCGAATCTTCTCAATAGTCGAACCCGTACCATCAAGAAAAGGTATCTCAACAGTAATGCTATCCCTAAGCACCTCATCCGACTTTACTTCAATCATGCATCTAGCAAAGCTACTACGGCCCCACGATTCCTTGCACATTTGGCTGGTAAAAGCATCTAACCTTTTGGGCGTCCCAATCAAAGTAGCAAGAAGACTAAGCCCGTCATCCGAAAACATAGCTAAAGGAACATCATGGAATTTAACCCACACCGGAATGTTAGTTAAATCCTCTTTAAGCAAGTTTGTGTTCAATGTCCATGGTTTAATAATAATAGGAACATTACGAATCAACCAAGGACCATTATCAAGAACATCATCGACACCTTTCTTCAAGTTAAACTTGAAGAAAAAGAACCCCTTAGCATTCATCATAACCTTTTGTAAACCATACTTAGACCACGTATTGCGAACATAATAATCAACAACAGGAAAAGCAAGACGTTGACCAAGGAAGTATCCGTAGAGAGTATTCTCAAACCTCATGTTCACCTCTTCCACTACTTTCAACGGGACTGAAAGGTCAACATCATCCTTCTTTTTACTGCATTCTAACCTCCGAAAATTAGACACGAGTTTTTGGGATTCATTAGAAGCAGCACCCACGTAAGAAACCGACTTAACTCCATTACCACTAGTAGTATCAACCTTGGGTGCATTAGGATCAGAATTAACACTCTGATTCATATTCGCATTAGTCCCATACAACTGGGATTGCATAGCCACATTAAAACTCATAGGATGAGTTTTAGTACCATTCGAATTAGACTGAAGCCCAAGACCACTTGAACTGTTCAACTCAGAAGATGAAGCCATATTAGCAATATCACTGTTAATTTTATTCATTGCTTCATCAAACTTGTTATGCGCATTAGCAATTAATTGCTCCACATTAGGCTGTTTTGAACCATGAGAGGACGACTCCTGCTCCAAATCATCCAAAACAACCTTATCGTTACCCTCGTTCACGTTATCAGCCAAATCATCAACATCAACCATTGGAACACTAACATCCATCTTACCAAGCTTAGGACTCAAAAAACCCCTTTCCATCTCTCACCACCACGTACACAAAGCAACAAATAATCAAACCAGCAGCATGCATGCGATACCAAAAAGGAGAAGAAAACCCTAATCTAAGCGATTAGGGTTTGTAGCAATACTAACCAAAACACTAACCTCCCACCATAATAAAGATCGATCAGTAATGGATAGGACTTAAGAGATAGCGATCGACAATCAATAAACCAACCAGATCCGACTACAAGAAGAAGTCGGTTAACAATCCACAAGCGATACCCAAAGAACCCTAAGAAGCGATCCAAGAAATCGACAGATAACTTGTTCAAATCACTCCAAATCTGTACCAGAATCAATAAACACGAATGTAAATCAATACCTAGGACAGATAGAAACAAAAAGAACGAAAGTTAAAGGTTGATTAGATGGTGCGATAATAGTTAGGGTTGTAAGGGTTTAGTGTCGCCAGAGAGAAATCGGTTTAGGGTTTTTTTTTTTTTTTCTTTCGTGATGAGAAAATGCTATGGCCATGGCTCGGGTAAAAGATTTGATGTGTATCAAAAGGTGTACGAAAGAAGCATGCATTCATCCTTCGTAGCACAAGTTAAAAATTTTTCTTAACTTAAGTCTAATCATTGTTTTAATTTATGTGTGTCAAGTTGTCCATTTTCATGACTAATATTAATCCTACATGGATAATAAAGTTTGGACAATACATAAATAAAATAACATACATAACAAGTTAAGGTGTTATTATAAAGCAATGATTTCAAGTTTCAAAAACTTAGTAAAACTAAATCAAAAGACTTAGTTTTGAAAATGGTTTGTGTTTCGTTTTAAGTTTTATAGAAAACTATTTGCAATTTTACATATGAAACAAGATATATAAAAAGCAAAAACAAACACATAACCACAATATGCAAAGCCTCAACCGATGAAAAAACCTATGCTTGGTCTCGTGAGCCATCACGAGAACCAAGAGTCAACTAGGGACAAACCACACAACCACACGGAGGACTCCCACTTGCTCCAAGACAATCAAGAACAAGTTGGAAGCC
This sequence comes from Artemisia argyi, assembly GCA_030686995.1. NCBI lineage: Eukaryota > Viridiplantae > Streptophyta > Magnoliopsida > Asterales > Asteraceae > Artemisia > Artemisia argyi. Next base: position 178,259,490 of record CM060690.1, read on the forward strand.
CATGATGCACATGAAAAGCAGTTTCTGTCCTTCCAGAATTTCAGTGTTAGAGGGCCTAAAAGTCCATGAATGAGTCTTCCGCGGGCTTAGCTCAAAACTAGAAAGTTGTAGGCCCATGTCTTGGGTACCTGCAAAAACAATTTCAGCCAAAAAGACCTTACCAATCACCGGGAAACTCCGTTTTACCAACTGGTGTTCCAGCAGTCATTTTTCGGCAAAAACGTCTTTAACTCTTTCGCCTTTCACCACCAAGCCACGATTACATTATATTGAAAGTAAAATACAATTAATCTACTTTTAATCTACTGTAAAAGTGCCCAAACAATGGCTACAACCAAAAGAATATAATTACATAAATGCCGAAACAATGGCAAAAACTCCAAAATACGAAATTAAACAACATAAACAACCATTCAATGCACAAGTGGTCTAGGTTTTCATCGGCTTTGCATATAAACATAATAATACCATAATATTATGAATTAAACATGGTGTTGGCTAACTCCATGGACAAACATGCATGTATTTGCCATGGAAAACAAAATAATAACAAGAATTAAATTGTTAGCCAACGAAAACGAAGAAATTAATTGACAAGAATTAAAACCCCGTTAGGTACGTGTTTCCTATGACTTAAGGGCCCAAACCCACTGATATTAGGACCTTCCAAATACCATTTAACCACAGAAAATATGGCCTTATGGGCTGAATTAAAACCGTTTCAATAACCGATCAAAAACACGCGTTTTAGGCCATTTTTCACGTACCCGATAAGTAACCAATTAGCGTATGCATAAAAAATGGCCATGGGACCAAAAAGTGCAGATCATAAGACCCCTAAAGGGTCGTCCTATGAGAAAAAAATTGGAGCCCTAGGGTTGTTTTAACCATGACTTCAAAAATCATCAAAAAACACCCGTTTTAGCCATTTTTATGCATACCCGATAATCATATGGCACATATGATGGCTCGTGATACCACTATAGGTGATGTATGAATATAAAATAAATAAGAATCAAATAAACGCAGCGGAAAACATCACCAACAAGGATCCATATTGCCATATGATCAATCAATAATAATAATAACATATTATATACCTTTGTAGCGTGAATCGGGAGTCACCAACAAACACATATACCATGAATTGGCTTGAGAAACCCTAAGAGATCAATGAAGTCAATCTCTTCTATGTGTGAAACATACTACACGTCCTTGATCACCAATTGATGCTAGTCTAACCCCGTAACAACAATCCTTGCAATCACCTTTACAAGATAGAGCCAAGTAACATCAAAATCAAAACCCTAAGTGGGAATTTTGGTTTTGCCGTCACCTTTTGGAGAGGAGGAGGGGGAGAACGTTTTTTGTAGGTTGTTAGGTCATAAGTGATAATTAAAAACTAAATTAATATTAATCTTATCATTATCTATGTTACACTTAGCCCCTCCAAAAGCTTCTCATGCCCCTTTTCACCTCCATATGGCCGGCCATGATAAGGGCCCACAATGGGCTTGCTCATTGTTGGCCCGGTCCCAAAACACCAAGTCTAACTTCGTGTTTAATGGCCCGTTATTGATCCCGAGTTACGTAGTCGTTTATATATTGTAAATACGATAAATACAATCTATAAAATGGTGTCTCTATGTATAAGTGTGTGACCCCATAGGCTCACATATGTCTAGCCATATAATTATTTATTGTGACACGAGCATACTCCAACACAATCCACTACTTCGTGTGACACTGAGTACTACAATGTAACTCCTTTAAGTGATAGCTATACTGTGAGCACTACAACGTGACTCCTTATATCAGTGATAACTAGATTGTCAAGATTGAATTTTTATATGCGCAGACAAGATATCTTCAATAGTCGTGCCTCCAACCACCCCTATACTTTGAGATAAATAAGTACACTTTGTGAAATGCCACTTCAAAATCAAATCAATAATACCGTGCAAGAACCCCATAGTCATTTTCCATCAAATATTAATTCTAGCCGTGAATAATGTATCCCCGTGAAAATTATAATACCAAAATACCACTCAATTTATACTAAATTAGAGTCTATATTAAATTTCAATACATACGGTGCCGTTTTGGCACCGTTTTTCCCGCCAAAAAAATCAGCCCACTTATAAGCCCGCTGTCTTGGCCTGTATGTTTGTTTTGGCCCAAATCGTTTCCTGTTCGTTAAGATAAGCACATGATCTTCACAAAGGTACGATCAAAACTCACACCTGCGTACAGTATTGTGTCTCCCAAACATCTTGAATCTTTCACAATCAGTGTTGTGTTTACTGTGTGAAACCCTAGATCCAAAACAGTGTACCATGCAAGATCTTATGTAAGTTTATCAATCTTAATTGTAGATTATTGGTATATTGAATTTACACTTAGGGTTTAGTTCGGGAGAAATTGGGGATTACTGAATTGGGTTAGTTTTATATATCTTATTATCATAATAATTTATAATGGTTTAATTTTAGTTAATTAATTTTTTTGTGATTAGGGCTTTATCATGATTTTGGGGTTTTGTTAATGTAGGAGTTTTGTTAATTTCTTTTGCAGGTTGACTTCCTATTATTTATGTTGTTTGCGATTGAGTTTAAGGTATTTGTTCTAGGTTTTTCGATTTTTTTAATCAATCCCATGTTTGAATTGTTGTCATTTAGAACAAATCTAAACAACCCCTATGGATAGGTTAACATTAATAGCACTCGCGGCTGTTTTATGATGGTAACAGTTCCGCCAGTGGTGGTGCAACAAAGTAAGTAGAAAGCAAAGGGGTATTGATGTTCAGTCATTGTTCATGTTTATTGTTGTCACTAATGTTTTGGTTATGCAAATGAATCCTTTATTGCTTATTTGAACTACCTTGCACGATCAGTCACTCAAGGTCATTCGATACTTAGTTTCAGTAACATTTATTGATTGCCGTATGCAGGGACAACAAAGACTTACGGAAGAAAAGAAAGTGGAAAAGGAAGCACATATTCTAAATGATGCCCAGTTCTGCAAATTTGAGATGTTTCTATGTCAAATTCAACGAGTCTGAGTTTTCACCTTCCACAAGCTGGACGAAATCAGTAACTTATCTTCCTATATTAAAATTATGAACAGTATAAACACAATAACTTGGACAATACTCAATGCACCTAGAAACGATGTCTTTTCACTGACGTTGTTTTTTTTTGTTTAACAGATTATCATAGCGATGCACACATAATAGCTGTAACCGCGGGGTCTGTTGCAACTTCATGCATCTAAAGAAGCTTTGCACTTTTGCAGGTTAGCTTTAATCTTAAACAGTTTCTAAAATGCTATGATTTTGGTAAAATTATTCAGGTTCAGCCCCTAAATACCATATATTATTGCTTGAGAAAGTATGACTTTACATCAAAATCATTTATCTTGAACCTTTGTTAAGTACACTTTTATTTAACACGATGCAGGCGTAATTTCTTTCCATTATCTCAGTAATTTGTAGGGCTATTTGGATGTGTAGAAAAGTTTTTACGCCAGTACAGAAATTGGTATGGAACAAGTTTCAGAGTGGAACACAGCAAAAAGGTATTTTCAAATTACTAAAGTCTTTAGGTTACTGATTTTTCTTATTAGGTGTCATACTAATATTGGCTTATTTTAATGTTGAAAAGCAACGAAATTTTATCTATGTGACGCATGTGAGATGGGAAGAAGAGTATCACTTTGAAAGATGGTGGAGTGAGACAGAGCGAGTCAGCTAATGGGTCAAAGAGGGTCATTTCATTCTCTAGCCTAGATTATCCAATGTTAAGTAGAGCATATTAAGTCGCAGCTCGATCATTTGAAACCCAATTTACACAGGTACGTAACCAGCATAATATATTCTTCATTTAAAAGCATAAAACCTGATTTCTTAAGTTGCTGCAATGAGAGCTATCTAAAAGTAGAACATTAGTTGCATTAGAACCTTAACAATTTTAAACATAACCATATATTCTCTCCATACGCATGTAACACCATAACAAGTTGATGCCACATGTAAGTGTGTAGTTTGTTGTTATTACAGTCATCAATGAAAAATCAGAAAAAGATTTTCGTGCCACACATGTAGACATTTTATAATTGACGCAGCATTTTTGTATTCTCATTAGTCCATCCAAAGCGAAGCTCAACCATATATTCTCTGCATACGCATGTAACACCGTAACAAGTTGATGCCACATGTAAGTGTGTAGTTTGTTGTTATTACAGTCATCAATGAAAAATCAGAAAAAGATTTTCGTGCCACACATGTAGAAATTTTATAATTGACGCAGCATTTTTGTATTCTCATTAGTCCATCCAAAGCGAAGCTCAACATTTTCTTCATTTGCAGTGGGTGGGTGATTGGTAATGGAGAAGACCTGGCGAAGGATATAATTGCAGAGATTAAAACAATAAAACGGAAAGGTAATGACCTGATGGTTTTCCGTTGATTAATGTCCAGTATCTTGGGGAAACAAAGTCGTTTACCCCAACACAGGTTATGGCGATGGTGTTTTCAGATATGAAGACGATAGCGGAGAAGAATTTGAATTCAGCAGTTGCGGATTGCTGCATAGGGATACTTATTTATTTTACTGATCTTCAAAGAAGGGTAATGGATGCTGCTGTTATAGCTGGGTTGCATCCTCTTCGGTTGATGCACGAAACAACCGCTACTGCTCTGGCTTATGGAATTTATAAGACTGATTTGCCCGAGAATGAGCAGCTCAATGTAGCGTTTGTTGACGTTGGGCATGCTAGCATGCAGGTGTGCATAGCAGGCTTTAAGAAAGGGCGATTGAAGGTATTGGCTCATTCGTTTGACCGTTGCCTGGGAGGAAGGGATTTTGATGAAGCCTTGTTCCAGCACTTTGCTGCAAAGTTTAAGGTAGAGTACAAAATTGATGTGCTTGAGAATGCTAAGGCTAGCCTCAGGCTTCGTGCTGCATGTGAAAAGCTGAAGAAGGTGCTAAGTGCAAATCCAGAGGCACCTATGAACATAGAGTGTTTGATGGATGACAAGGATGTTAGAGGTTTTATAAAGAGAGATGAATTTGAGCAAATTAGTATCCCGGTTTTGGAACGTTTAAAGAAACCTCTGGAGAAGGCACTTGCAGAGGCACAACTGACGGTTGATGATATTTATGCCGTGGAGGTTGTTGGTTCTGGCTCTAGGGTGCTAGCTGTAATCAAGATTTTGACAGAATTCTTTCGGAAAGAGCCAAGGCGTACAATGAATGCAAGTGAATGTGTCTCCAAAGGTTGTGCTTTGGAATGCGCTATTCTTAGTCCGACTTTTAAAGTGAGAGACTTCCAGGTATGATCCATGGTTATCTTTTTGCATATATTAGTGTTGTGCAATGGAATTTTGTTTTCAGCTTTTCATATGTACTGTATTTAATAACCTATTTCGATTGTCATTCGTTTTAAAGGTCCAAGAGAGCTTCCCTATAACAATTGCCTTGACATGGAAAGGTGCTGCACAAGATTCCCAGAATGGAAATGTGGAGAATCAACAAAGTATTGTTTTCCCAAAGAGAAATCCAATTCCCAGCGTGAAAGCTTTGACTTTTTACAGGTCTGGCACATTTACAGTAGACATGCAATATGCGAATGTCAGTGAATTGAAGGCACCACCAAAAATCAGTACTTACACGGTAAAACTTGACGATTCAATATTTTTGGTATATATTGCCAACTTAAACGGAGAGGTAATAATTTGTTTTGATGTGCTTTGCATAAACATCCTTAGATACATCATCTATTGGTTAGCGCTCACTATTTTCTTTGTATAATAATGCATGTGCAGTACGTTATTCAGAGCTTTTGTACGCCTAAATTTGTTGTAATGTGTCAAAGTCTCATCCATTGACACAGATAGTAGATTTTGGTAATGTGTCATTTTCGAAAAATAAAAATTTATGAATCTTGGTTCCTCGCATCCAATAATTGAAGTTGTTCCGCGTATTCAGCTAGAGAGTTTATTACCCCATGAGATTGTTAAGCTGCACCACAAGAGTCACGGCCTTATGGCCATAATCACTATAATTGGAACATAATCTGATAAACTAAACACCAAACAGCATATCATTAGCACATTGATTGTCATTTCAAGTATGCAAAGCCTCTATATGTGTCTGCTTAGATATTGACAAGATAAAAAAAGCTACATTGCTATTTTGAAATGTCTCATAATAAGTGTTCACTATTTCAACTAATCAGAGTAGATTTTAATGAGTAGATATGACATTTGATTAGTGAGGAGTGTAATTAGTGGATTTTCTAATATTTGTGTATTATTAAAATAGACCGTTAATATAAGACGGAAGGAGTAGCTAGCTTTATAATGACTAAATATATTTTTAAAGGGATTTGCTAACGGGTGCCTAGCGGGCATTTTTTAAGATGTAAGTGAATAGAAAGTTTGAGTGTATTAAATGAAAATTCACATTTAATTATAGCAATTTAAAAGTGTAAGTAATGTTTATTAAATGCATTTTATTCACAAAGGAAAGTTTGAGTGTCTTAAATACATGTTAGCATTTTTTGCATTTTATAAAGTGACCGATGGCAATCATTAGCAAATCCCACTTTTAAAAGTAAAACGGAGTAACAAGTTAATTGGAGTATAACGAAAGGCATGGTTGGTAATTAATAATGATATATATATATATATATATATATATATATATATATATATATATATATATATATATATATATATATATATATATATATATTTTCGCGCGAAAGTGAATTATATTAATACTTCCTCATCTAATAAAACCAAATCTATATTCAACCCGATATCAGACAATACAACAAAAACAACTCAGATGATACTAATCATCTGTAAAAAACAGAGCATACCAATAGAACCACAACCTCCTGAAAACAAGATCCTTTATTCACTTTATTTGCTCCTACCATCTAGCTACATTTCCACCTTACCCTATTGCATATGCTCACTCATCCAACATCCACAATAAACATAGCAAATAGGGTTAGTGACTTCACTAGGTACCCATAACCCCTCCACAGAAGGGCTGTGCTAGTTATATTACATTTCCATCTCTATGAATGGTTTCAAATAACTAGGAACACACTCCTCCAGTGAGGACCAACCATTCCTCATGTGAGAATGTAAAGTGTGGACCATGAAGTGTCATCTTTCACCACTCTCAATTCCACACTGCTTACACTTCCCTCCAAAACCACTTACCCTCCACAAAAGGAAGCCCTACTTTATGGTACATCCATATTGTGATAGACCTTCTACATAGACAGCATTGCATTCTAATTTCCTCCCAAAGCCAAATTAGAAGAGACAATGTATCTATAATAGGTACAATTACACAATTAGTACTCCAAGTTACTAGGTACTAATAAAATGATATATTGTTGGCATAATAAATTAAGAATTACGAATAAATGTTATACGCAATAGATATTCAGGTTTAGGAAATAGTACAATTTAAACTCAAACGCCAATTAACAATGTGGACACATAATGTGGGACGGAAAGAGTACATAGTGAAACCAAAAAAAATTTGATTCATAATAATGCGCTTTATTTTATTACAACAAACAAACCTGAAAAAATTTGTTGTTATTCTATCATATCTGTATAAAATTATAGCTGTTTAAGAAAGTTTTTGACATGAAATACTACTCTCTCATTGTGTCATGTTTTATTATCCATCTTTTCGCTGTTGCACATGTTTATTTTTTGAGAAAAAATTTATATATATGAACCTTTTATGATAGTATATTACGAAAATGAACAACACATTCGTATTTTACGAAAATGAACGACACATTCGTATTTTACGAAAATGATCTTTCAACGCGCAAGCATACATATCGCTTCCGTTAGATATAAGACACGTTGCTCATCAACAACTCAGGAGTAACCACGTGTCCAAACAGCGTGCATAACATCAGCGCTAGTTACTTGGAGCGAGTTACCTGTGATACGAATAATTCTTAAATACCATTTAACACCGCTCGGTTTAAGTCTACTATGAGTCTTTGAGATAGTGTGTATTATAATTTGAAGCAGCACCTCAATCAAATGTGAGGGGAGACCATCATTTAACAGTATATTCAGTAACCTAATAATTATAAAATCTGAAAACATGTAAACATTTTATTGATAGTTAAATAAGTCAATACAAGCATGGAAAATAAGTGACTTTGTGAACAATGAATAAAGAAAAGCAGACACTCAAATTTATAGGTTGCTTCCATCAGCTCAAAGTGAGCATACAATTATGCGGCCTTGATGGTAAAAATGGTCTGAGTCACGGTAAGACCAAACAGAATGAATGCAGCAAGTAGTGCAATAATACTCCATGGATTACTGAAATATACGCGTCTCAGTCGTGCAATATGCTTGGGCCAAAAACCATTGTAGTACTTATCCATTTGTTTGAACTCTTGGGTGTAATAGAAACCTGTAATAAATATGTTTTTGCCCATCTTGTTGATCATATCTGCAGCCTCTTGGTTTGAGCCGAGCGCGTTGACAAGGACTTTTGATTCTACCAGTTTAGCAATATCCTCTTGGGTATCAATAAGCATATCCATGGCATATGCATATGATGTAAAGTAATAATGATCTTTAGGGAACGATTGCTCGTAAGCAATAAAGTTCCTTAAAATTAGCTCAGTGGAATCTTGAATAACCAGGGTTGGCATTAGAAGAGTAGGCTTACCCCAAAACCATGGTAAACATGCAAAAAGAGATGGTTGAAATTTAATGGTCATTGACCATTCATCCTCTTGGTGAGGCTTAAAGTTCATCCCAGATCTATCCAGTTCTACTATCGAGTGGGATGCCTGGATATTCGATGGCTTGGCACCTACAAGATGGTAGCGTTTGTGCATATAGCCAAGAACATGAGCAGGAGTTGAATTTGAGTCAACATTTGTGGTTGAAATTTTTTCAGGCAAATCTGATGAGTCAACATTTGTGGTTGAAATTTTTTCAGGCAAAAGAGAACAAAATAGCTTAATGTAGGGTGCCAAATATTTATCGAGAACGTTGCTAGGAATTGAATTTTTTTCAGGTGACCGACTGAATGGCTCAATGTAGGGTGCCAAATATGCATCGAGAACGTTGCTAAGAGTGAAAGGCACTTCCCCCATGGAGCAGTCAAACAAATCTTGAAGAACAAAGAAAGGGACTTGGTTTTCTAGCAACATCAGATCCAATGCAATACGAAGGTTTGCATACTATTTGGGAAATACAAATCTTCTTCTCGCTTGAAACAGAATTCAAGTATGAAACAACCATCCATAACCATCATCCTGGCAAGCTCAACGTCATTATAGTTCTTCTTCACACCAGCATAAGATTCTCTGATTATGGATATTTTTGTCTTTACCTTTTTCAGACATGCTTCTAACATTTCCTTTGGCGTTGAACGAAAACGACAACGATTTAATAGGTCATGAAGATAACATTCTTTCAGCCCTTCAAATTCTTTCAAGTTCGGATCTTCTCTATGTATAGGTCCTATAGAGACTAGCTGAGGGTGGAATGAACTTTCGCTAAGATCTCTATGAATTCTAGGAACCTTGCAAATAGATGGTGGACGTTGCTTGCCATGATTTTCTCCTCTTTCTACACACTCAAGAAAAAAGCCTATAGTCGGGTCATCACTTTCATCCACGTCGTATGGTGTCTGGTTGACATCCATGATACGGTCAATGATCAGAGCAGAAGTGGATGCTTCATCTGAGTAAGATAGATTTCGCGTAGTCAAATCTAACTGATTAATTTCAGGAATGTCCAAGCTATCATTTTTCTCCCCTGGTTTGACATCTCTCAACCTCCTTCCCACCAAGCTAATTCCGACATTTTCTGATTCATTGACGGTTGGAGTAGTAGTGGACGCTTCAGCCGATTGAACTAGATTTTGCGGAACGGCAGCTGGCTGATTAATTTCAGGAATGCCCAAGTCAAAACTAAACACGCGCGGATATGATGAAAATTAACTGATAATCGCCTCTTAACACACACACACATTTACAGACAGTAAAAATAAATGTAACATATACTACAAAACTAAACACTCGCAGATAAAACTAGCCGATATAGTTACTACCAATCAGATAGTAAAAATAAATATTAACCTAATCACAAAACTAAACATTGTTTGCTTATTAAATTAACTGATAATCACTGCCTTAACACACACACACACAGCACAAATTATTAACTGATAATCACTACCTCCTAACACACACACAAACAGTAAAATTAAATTTTAAGCTAATTACGCATAACTAAACATTATTCGGTTATAAAGTTAACTAATAATCACTAAAACACACACACAAATATTTAACACTAACAGATAAAACTAACCGACAATCACAACCTAAACACACACAGTTACACAAGACAAAATTATATACCTTGAGTGCGTTGACTAGTCCAACCCGGTCCTCCATACTCAAACCTGCACAAAACGAAAGAATTATATTTAAAAACAATTGAAAAAAATAAGGTAGAGTTTAAAGATGAGATGTGACTGATGGTACCTTGGGTGGTTACCGGTAAGGAGGCGGTGATGTCGGTGAGGTCTAGCGCTTGTTTGTTGTTGCTCATTGTGTGTGTTTTTAGTGTGTGAAAATGAAAGGCTAGAAAAAGTGAAAGGGGAGGGTGAGGAAATAAAGGGAGGGAAAGTGAAAGTGTGTGGGATTTGAAGATAAAATAATAGAGAAATTCAAAAAAAAAGTTTATGCCACAGTATTACTCATGGTTCTAAATAGCGCGCTATAGCGGCGCCATAGCGTCGCCATAGCGCGAGGCGTGACCTCCACGTTACGAAACATGTTAAAGCGTCTTTTTAAGGCGTGGCGTGCAATAAAGCGTCATATAGCGTGCTATAGCGCGTAGCGTGGCGCCTTTTTTTGAAGATTTTAAAATTTCTATTTATTTTTTAAAGATTTATTGGAGTGAGCTTATTTACAAGTATTTATTCGGGTTTAGTAGTTCCATAACTCAATTTTAAGTCTAGTAGCTAACTAATATTGACAACTCAATAAATATGTTTTGCCGCTTTAAATCACGCCTTAAAAACGCTATAACGCAACGCCTCACGCTAAAACTTGAGGCTTGGCTATGCCGCTAAGCTACGCTTCACGCTATTTATAACCTTGGTATTACTTCTCAATTAAGTAGATTACTTTTCTTTTTTATACTTCGTAATTGTTTTGTTGATTAGAGAAGTGATAGTGTCAGTTACTGTGTGAATATTCTTTTGTAAATTTTTAGTAAACATATCATACCTCATTTTGAAAACTAAATCACATATCGTGTATTTATTTTTGGAAAAAGTAACTTTTTTTTTTCTTCAAGTTTTTAAAAACTAAGAGAACTCTAAATTTAAGTTCTCCAACTCATAATTATAATAATACATAATCTTCTGTTTTTAGTAAAAAAATTTCAAAAAAAAAATCATTTTAAACACGTTTTTCGTGTGTTTCTAAGAGAATTTTTATTAGAAACTTCTCATTTTCCAACAACTAAACACACACATGCAAGGACAGAGCAACAAAATTGTGTTAAAAGGGGCCGTAAATAATTTGTGCAATAACATACAACCCATAGACCTAATTATTTTACCGGTTCAATGGTTCAACCAACCCAGTTGGTCTTCAACACAAATGAAATTGCAACTAGGTCTTTGAGTTATGATGTGTGACCTTAAATCATCAATAAAATATTAACATGATGTCAAATTAACAGGTATCAAGCTTTTGCTAATTTTATACTAGTGTACAACTATATATTATCCAAAGAACATATACGGAGTAATGAACAAGTAGAAGCAAAGAATAAAAATAATTTTCAAAGCAATCTAACAAAAAGCAAGGTAGGTGCTACTTATATTAATATTTCCAATCTTTCTTCATATCCTTACCATATCCATGGTAGTCCCTCGAGTCGTTGATTTGAAATCATTTTCAAACACTATTATATTTTCTAAATTCGGTATGATGATAGAACATAGAATTCCATAACTATTTGAAACCATTGAAAAACCTACTCAACATGTAGAAAAAATAGGAAAACGATCGGTGGCTTAAAGAGCTTGAGGACTTCAGATAAAACGTTTTCCCAAAAACTAGCTAAAAGTTGGGGTTGTAGAGCCGGTTGGGGTGGCGGAGCACCCGCAAACCCCCTACTGACTCCGCCTCTGCACCCATAGATACTAAAAAAAAGTCATTTCCCATAATAAACCTGGACGACTTGGTGACTAGACGACTCCATTAAAAATTTGACACGTGTCTCATACAAATACAAGTTACATGACGCCTCATAAGTTGTGCAAGTGACGATTTACTTTTTTGATAAATAGTATTTTACAAATTTTGTAGTTTTTGTTTTTTTAACGACCACCCACCACCATAACCACCACCCATCACAAAAAATTGGTTCCGTAAAATCAAATTTGAATACGGTTAAGTTTAATTTTCGATTTTACACCGAAAATAACTTAACGAAAATAACCAAACTAAATAAATCAAAGCATGAGACATATTTGGGCTAGGCCCATACATATAAATCTAGTTACAAAAACTCAAAAATAACTAAAACCAACAACACTCCACGTCTTTATAACGTGTCATTAAAAAGTCAAACTTCGAAAATGGAACTGGAATCCAAAAAAGGCTCCAAAATCACCCTCCAAAAAAAACCCAAACACCCCCATAAACCTTGGCCATAATTCACTGTCCCAAACACCCGACAAAACAGTCTCACGTCATCACATTACATTGAATTACAATACCCAGAAAGGAATTTTGGAATTCGTAGTGTATGGAAAAAACCCCATTTGGATTCATGAAGTTGAAAAAGATGAGATTTAGGTTTATAGAAGGGGGGACAAGGGGGAGATGAAAGTGGGTGATGAGTTTTGTGTTGGGGGTAAGGAGTTTGTTTGGTTTAAGTTGAAAGAAATTGATGGGGTTGATTTTGATGAGATTGGGGAAAGTTTAGGGAGTGAAATTGATGAGATTGGAAGTTTAGGGGGTGAAAGTGAAAGTTTAGGGGGTGGTGATGTTACAGATGTTGATGTTGATGATCCTGTTAAAAATAAATTAAAAAATTAGACAATCGCGCATATAATTTAACCTAGCACATAGACAGTTAAAAATGAATTACAAAATTACACAATAGCACATATAATTTAACCGCTAACACGCACATTACAAAAGTACACAATCGTGCGTATAATTTAACAGATAATCACTACCTATAGCACATACACAATAAAACTAAAACACACGCAGATAATATTAACTAATTATCACTACTAAACACGCTCTAAAAAACAAATCGTAACCTAATTACATAACTAAAAACTTACCTAACACACACAGTTATAAACAGTAAAAATCAATTTTAACCTATATTAAAAAATTACACAATCGCACCAATAATCGCTACCTAATTACACATACACAGTAAAAGTAACAAACAGTAAAAATAAATTTTAACCTAATTAATTAATTAATTAAAAAATTAATTAATAAAAACTAACTTTGAGTGCGTTGACTAGTCCAACACGGTCCTCCATACTCAAACCTGCACAAAACGACAAAATCATATAAAAAAAATTGGAAAAAATTAGGGTTTGGAGATGAGATGTGACGGTGACGGTGATGGTACCTTGGGCTGCTGCCGGTAAGGAGGTGGTGATGTTGGAGAGGTCTAGCGGTTGTTTGTTGTTGCTCATTGTTTTGTGTGTGTGTTTTAGTGTGTGAAAGTGAAACCCTAGAAAAAGTGAAAGGGGGAGGGTGGGGAAATAAAGGGAGGGAAAGCGAAAGTGTGTGTGATTTTTGTAGATAAATAAATAGGTAGTCGGGTCGGGTCAATATGGGGTTTGGGTTTAGACGGTTGGGTTAGGGTCGAGCGAAATAAACCAGAAACTGACCCGACCCGATAAACCGGCTCGAACGGGCCTAACTGAATTGTACTAATTTATTCGTTCGATTTTCAGTTTTGTATAATTATTTTGGTTTTACTCATTTTGTTTTGGTTCGGATCAAAATACAACTACTCAGTTCGAACTAGTTAAACCGAGCCGACTTTGTTCGGTTTGGATAGAGTTTACTCGGCTCGGTTATAGGTTCAAGTTTTACCCTTAAAATTGGTTTTCAAGCAGGGTCTGGTTGAACGGTTCGGACCAAGTTTGACTCGTTGCTCAGAGACTGAAACTTAGGTTGGGTGTAGAAAGGTATTCTAGAAACATTGATTTAAATTGGCTCGAATCTAAATGAGTTGGTTCCGGATCTAGATGGGTTTTGGTCAGATTGACAAGAAAGATTTTTTCTTTTTAGAAAGTGAAAAGAAGCTATGAAGTTTTTTACCCGCTAGAGACCGTCTATACTCGTTGAGTAATTATTACTGTATATAATTACACTTTCTGTCAAATATTGTTATACTCATTTGTAATATTTAAAGTGAACCAACTAGACCCATCTACTATTAGATATTTACACAACTAGACTCAAGTTTGACCAATGAGTTTCACATTGCCACTCTAGTTTGTATTAGTGTTCGATCCGATTCAATTTGAAATTTTAACTTGCACATATATATACACGACATGTTACTCTCGTTATTATATGAGTCGAGTTATTCTACAAACCAAACATTCCTCACATATCAAGGGACTCATCCCCACCATCTATCTAAAAAGGAAATCAATGGTTGAGATTAAAAGCATTTTAATATTTCACCCATTTTTTATAATTTAAATATCTCTTAAACCGTTAATCATTAAGCGAAAATAATTACACAATAGCGACGGGCATTTAATTATCTTTCTATAGACAGGCACTTTGATATACTTTCGAAAAATAAAAAAAAATCGTTTTTTTCACTTTTTTTTTCGCGGCCGAAAAAATATCATATATGATATTACATATCATATATGATTTTTTCAGCCACGAAAAAAAACGTGAAAAAAACGAAAAAAAAATTTTTGTCGAAAATATGTCAAAGTGGCTATCTATAGAAAGATAATTAAATGACCGGCGTAACGGTATTTTTTTTCGCTTAACGATTAACGGTTTGAAAGATATTAACATTTGAAAAAAAAGGATGAAAGTGGGTTTTTTTAATTGTTGGGATTAATCTCATCCATTAGATCAAATAAAGATGGAGGGAAGATGGAGGATGGAGATTAGTCCCTTGGTATGTAAAAAAAGTTTAGTCCTCAAATGATCTTATATCTTATTATATTCATCACCAAAGTTTCGCAATATTTAACATCAGGGAGGTGGGAGTACACCACTCACTCCAATTTCCCTCACTCACTCCCAACCAATCCCCTTGCGCCACATCATTCTCCACTTTTTTCATCACTCACCCTTCACTCACTTCTTTTTTGGAGGCGCTACTTCACTCACCCTTCACTCACTTTTTTTTTTTTTTTTTTTTTTTTTTTTTTTTTTTTTTTTTTTCTTTTTCCTTTTTTTCTTTTTTAAATTCTATTAAACTTTATTAAAAACTAAAATTTCATTAAAATTAAATAAACATTTCATAACATTTTTAAAAAACATAAAATAACATTACATAATACGAAAATGCTAAATTTAATAATACTAAAAAACTAATCTTCATCGTCCACCTGGAGGTATGGTAATTGGTGAGCGTCAATATGCTCCATAAGTTCAAATCGGAGATGAAAATGTGTGTTCTCATTTCGTATCTCGTCCAAGGCTGCTTCGTCAAACACCGGTTCGATCGGAGGATCTCTAATATGAACTGGGCAGATTTCGTGACGACCTTGCCGTATCTTCCTCCTCATCTGCGTCAATCGCGTTAGCAAAAAACTCAAGACTACTATCGTTAGACCACTCAAACGGGTCGTCTAACAATAAAGTCGAACCTACTCTTCTAGGCTCCATATGCAAGATTTTCTTTTTTTTTTGGTTTGAATCAGTATGTGGTTTTTTTATAATGGGTATGTGGTTTTTTTTTTGTGTTTCAATCTATATGATCCACAACAAATGGAACTCCATTTATACAATTCAAAAAAAATAAATAAATAACCGTTGTAATCCCAACGTTCAACCCAACGTCTCTTTTTCTTTCTTCCCGTGCGGTTTGCTTTCACCCAAAATACCTCCCCATGCGGGGTACACCGAGAGGCGGCGGTGTTCCCGTGCGGGGTTCCACCCCTCACCGTGCTTCCCCGCAGGTACTCCCAGCTCTCTCAGAGTTGCGATCCCCTAGAAAGGGGATCAAAATTAAAAAGCCTAAAAAGGTTTCTAGCCACTAAGCTAGTGCCATGTGTCCTCACCCACTCCCTCCCTTTTTCTTTAATATTTTTGGTTAGAGGGTATTTTGGTCATTTGATTCATTTTTTTAATTCCACCTTAAATTTCAAATGCAAATAACTTTCAAACGACAAACTTTTACAAAAAACTGATTTCACCATAATTTTTAAAATTTAATCCTCTTTAATTTGGTATAAATCTTTTTCATTTTTTCGAAACTTTTTTTTTTGACATATCCTTGGGTCATGATTTTCTTAAAAATTTTAGCATTTTCGGCTCTAATTTTGCCTAGTTTAAAGGCCGAATTTTGCAAAACTTAAAACACGAAAGTTGTAGCTTCTTGACCATTCTTTACCCAGAAATTTGAATTACTCAAATCTGATATGATACGAGTGAGATATCGCGCGTTAAAGATGATATCTTAGTTATATTTAGTGCACACAAAGTGTTTGATAAAATGGCTAAAAGAGATTTTCATATAAAAATACATTTAAATGCACTAATTGGTCAAGTTATTTTCAGTTTAACAAAATTATCAGTTTGTTTGTTAAATAGAATTGATGAACCCAAACATTTGATCAAATTGATGAACCTGAAAAAATTGATGACCTTGAAATTTGATGAACCTGAAAAGAACTGTGATCAATTTGATGAACCCAAACATTTGATCAAATTTGATGAACCTGAAATTGATGAACCTGAAAAAATTGATGAACCTGTAATTAATGAACCTGAAATTTTATGAATCTGAAATTGATGAACCCAAACATTTGATCAAATTTGATGAACATGAAATTGATGAATCTGAAAAAATTGATGAACCAAAGTAACTGATGAACAAAATGTCTAACTGATGAACCTATAACCTATAACTTAACTGATGAACAAAACATAATCTAACTGATGAACTTAATAACCTAACTGATGAACTAAATGTATATTTTAAAAAAATAATGATTAAAAAACATCACTTTTTGAATGTTACTGATGAACGTTACTGATGAACAATATCAAAAATAAGTGATGAACGTTATTTTTTTCGAAAACTGCTAAACGTTGTAAAAAATAACTGATGAACCATGTCAAAAATAACTGATGAACCATATAAATAATAAGGGATGAACAATATAAAAAATAAGTGATGAACGTTATTTTTTTTTTGAAAACTGCTGAACATTATAAAAATAACTGATGAACCATATAAAAAATAACTGATGAACCATATAAAAAATAAGTGATGAACGTTATTTTTTTCAAAAACTGCTGAACATTATAAAAAATAACTAATTAACATTATAAAAAATAAGAACAATATAAAAAATAACTAATGAACGTTATAAAAATAACTGATGAACAATGTCAAAAATAACTGATGAATTGATAAACATTGTGTTTTTTTTTAAAAAAAATTGATGAACTGATTAACAATACTAACTTGAACCGATGAACATTATCAAAAATAAATGATGAACTTAATTAACCGATGACCAAAACTAACTGATGAACCAATAAACATTATCAAAATTAACAGCTTTTTTTTTATTGATGAATAATTATATCTATTATTAATAAACACGTCTTTTTATTGAGCAAATAATTAAAAAACTAACAGTTTTTATTGATTGAAAAAACAAGTATGATAAACAAATTTACACTTGGTTGCATCTCCATAAATCTCTCTCCTACAACAGTACATTGCAACAAAACTGAATGTGAGGATCCACCTACTAAAGCAAAACATAATAAACAACTAACATCACTCCATCGTCTTCCCATGCCACATAACTAATATAAGTCAAACACATAAATAAATAAAGACCTACTAGTAGCAGATCTACAAGAAGTAGGCTCATCTCCTTTTCCACCAGGCATCTTTTTCCTCCTAATCACTAATACTTCATCGTCTAGCAACAGTAGGCTCATCTTTTTCTACACTCATAACCTAAATATCTCCGCTGCATCTCTGACACTCTCCGCCGCACCGGAAACCGCAAGACATGGATACCGTCATAAACCTTCGTGACGCGATAACAACACTGTGAACGGATGTTTCCGGCTATGGCTGTGATGGTTGGCGGTGATGAAGTTTGCCGGTAATTGTGGTGATGAAGCGATGGCTGTGATGTTTCCGTCAGTTAGTTACGTGTGAAAATAGGAGTGAAGGTGAAGTGGTTGGTGAGAGTGAGATGTGTTTTGAGAGTGGGATAAAAAGGGATGAGATGGTAATACCCCTGATCTGATCTAACGATGATTTGATGGGATCTTTAATCTAACGGTCTACATTACTTTATAGACTTTTTATTTTGTATATACTTTCTAAGTGATCCGGTACCTTTAACATCAAACTTATCATATAAATACACCTAGTTGCACATAAATTATACGGAGTATCACACAACAAACTCATGTAAATAAACAAATAATATTGGTAATCTATAGTTCTATACCATTACTTTAGAGGGAGGGAGTATAATTGCTCACCATGCGTGAAAATGTGTCCTTGCTTGGTGATGTTGATTGTTATGACTAATGCAAAGATCATCTTTTTAAGTTGTGCAAAAATACAATGTTTTGAAAACCGGGTTTGAAAATTGACCAGGTCGAGTTATCGGGCACCGGGTCAATTAGTTCGACTGTCGGATCAACCTGGTTTTCAATTTATTATTTTTTAATTTTTTTCAACTGGGTCGACCGATTCGACCGTTAAGTCAACCCAGGTTTTTATTAAAATTTTTTGAAAAAAAAAACCCGGTCGGGTTTCAAGAACCGGGTTGACCCGGGTCACTCAAAACCGGGTGGGCCTAACCGGTTAACCCGGTTTTAGAAACCCGGATTTTTTTTACTCGTTTTTTTGGCCAGATCCGGTCGAATCGGTTAATCCGGCCGGGTCGACCCGGGTTTCAAAACACTGAGAAAATGAGGTGAGTAATTTAACTGGGTTGTACGTAGTGTAACGAAAATATATTACGATTATTTTCTATTCGTGGTTACATCTGTATATGTATCTAGTGAGATTTAACATTTCACATCCGGCCCATGAAATGATAGAATAACTAAAAAGTAAAAACCAACAACACTCCACGTCTTATCAAACGTGTCATCAAAAAGTCAAACTTCAAAAATGGAACTGGAATCCAAAAATGGCTCCAAAATCACCCTCCAAAAAAACCCAAACACCCCCATAAAACTCGGCCGCAATTCACACCCCCAAACACCCGACAAAACAGTGTCCCGTCATCACATTACATTGAATTACAATACCCAGAAAGGAATTTTGAAATTCGTGGTGTATGGAAAAAACCCCATTTGGGTTCATGAATTTGAAAAAGATGAGATTAAGGTTTATAAAAGGGGGGGCAAGGGGGAAATGAAAGTGGGTGATGAGTTTTGTGTTGGGGGTAAAGATCTTGTTTGGTTTAAGGTGAGGGAGATTGGTGGGGTTGATGATGGTGATGTGAAGATGGAGTTGGGGATGAGTTTGGTGAGATTGGGGAAAGTTTAGGGGGTGGTGATGTTACAGATGTTGATGATCCTGTTAAAGGTTTGTTTTTGTCTGAATAATGTTGGTTGGTGTTTGTTTCGGCTTATATAAGCTTATTATGGAGGTGTTTGTTTCGGCTTATATAGCGGGCTTATGTCTTATTTGATTTTAGGCTTATGTTTCGTAAGGTCACTTTTTACACTTATTTTGAAGCTATATAAGCCAAAACAAACATCCCCTTAGTATATTTTATGTTTGGTTACGAGTATTTTTTTGGCAAAACTAGGATTAGCCGTTAGCTGTAGCAGCATTTAGCAGTTAGCAATTAAGTTCATATATATAGTTAGCTGCTTGTAGAGTTGTAGGTGTTAGAATTTTTGGTAACGTGACTGTATACTTTGTTATCAAGTTTAAAATGATGAAAAAGCTAAACGCTAACGCTATATGCTTCTTCAAATAGCATTTGAAAAGTAGCGTTTAAAAAATATAAACGCGGCTTTTAGCATTTAAAATACAATGCGTGTTTCCAACGAAAGGTCAGCTTCTGGATTTTGTTTAAACACTTCTATGTTGAACACTAATAATAGAAGCGTTTAGCTTTTTTGTTCTTTTACACTCTATGATATACAGCTACCTTAAGGAATGCTTTTACTAAAACAAACTTGCAACTACTGCTAGTTATGCTGCCTGTATATAAAATGTTTAAATTCGTATAAAAGTGTTATTTTTATCAAAGAATGTTGATTTTTCAGCTTAAATATCCAATTTTTAATGACTTATAAATGAAATAGAGTGACTAAAATGACTTGTATTTAGTATCGAGGGATTTATGGGAAAACCTGAAAATCGACTACAGTATTGTAATTAGTTTCTTACATGTTTGTTTTGATTCACTTATTTTGATTTCAAAATATTAGAGGATAACATTACAGTTATCGAGCTTAAATTTTTGGTTGCTGAGATTTTAGATGAAGGGTATTTGGATGTGATTTTGGTTTTCGCATTTCCAGTCAAAATGATCATATTAAGAAGCACACATATCAGATAATAAGTCGATATAAATTTGAAAATATCGAGCTTTAGCTAGAATTAATTGACTGACAATTTCTTTTGACTGCATTTTGAAATGGTAATAACCGCTTCCTAGATGGAAGTTCAAGGACTTTGTTATTTAGTATGCATAGTAACGGGTCGAGATGTGATAGCTACTCTCAAGATGGATGTCTGAATGCCTCCTTATATAGCATCTATAGTTACGTGGCAAAGTTATACTAACTTTTAAAATGCGTGGCTTATATAGCATCTATAGTTATGTGGCAAAGTTACACCCCCAATTTAAAGCCATTTACTGTCGTGGGTCCAAACAAATTTCTGCTTATATATTATTTTGATGGTAAATTGCAGAGTTTGGTTTTGTTGTTATGGGACACGAGTTTCATAACTACCCGAAGAAAATGATCCGTGACATATGTAGTTGGGATTGGTTTCTTGAAGACCATAAAGAAGACAGTGATGAAGACGAAGATGAAGTTAGTAATAAAAAAGCAAAAAGGGGAAAAAGACGAAAGAGGAAGAAAGGTGCAGCAAATGATGACGAGGATGATGATGTGTGGGCGGGTGAGAGTGAGGAAAACGCTGAATTGATTAAGAAATTAAGAAATGACCCAAAACCCAAGTATAAGACTAGGTCAAAAGATCAAAAGAAAAACAAAAAGGGAGTGAGTACCAAGTAAAAGTGGTACTGATACTACAAAGAGTTATGCGATGGACGTTGATGTTGAAGATGATGACGATGAAGATGAAAATGATGAAACATTGGGTGGTTTCATAGTTGATGACGAGGACGCAGGTGAAGGAATCGACGATGATGTGGAAGAAGAAACCAACAATGATGATGAAGAGGAAGAATTTGAAGAAGATGAAGATGACGAGTAGTTGTTGGTTTTAAATTCACTTTAGATGTTTAGTGTTTCTACTTTGTTGTATGGTATGTTACTACTAACATGTACACTTACACAAGTCTTTATGAGGCTCATGATCTTTCGTGATCTTTGTTAATATCCTATATGAAATCATTGGTCTGTTTCATACTTCTATTTGTATTGAGTTATCTAACTATATGTGTGTATTGAGTTATCTAACAATATGTGATCCTAACTTATGATATCTGACTTCACATTTGATCACTGTCAAAAACTCGGAGCATGGATTTATTCTATTGTTGAGAAATATTGTTTTGTAGTACGGCCAATCAAGTATCAGGTCGAAATACTCTCACATGAATGATGGTGGAAGAGGAGGAAGATCAACTTCATTTTCCATTTCTTGATCAACACGACGCTCTTGATCATTGACTATTTGCACTTGGAACTAGAGAAGTTTCTTTTTCGTATTGGAGTTCCAGAAGTTTTTCACAGCACTATCGGTTCTTCCTGGTAAGTAACTTGCTATTTGTGCCCATCTGTTGTCAAACACATAACAAAAGAAATTAAATATCTTGAACGAAAGTATACAAAGAAATTGTGTATAAAGTAGCTCGTGGTATTTTATACTTGTTTTCTAATATGTTGTGTAGCTCAATTATGAGTGTGGCTTCTTGCAACAAAAAGCTTCCTCTTTTTAAACCTGGTCGCAGATAATTATTCCATCGTATCCTGCAACTTTTGCCGCATCTTTGTAATCTTGCTTAGCATAAAAACGTAAATGTATTAATTAATAATAAGTTTAGCAGATTTGGATGGTCTACATGCATCATTTGGTGTCTTAGAGGATTTTTAGGAGGTTATAGGATTACTCGATTTGCTTGTTTGAGGTTATAGGATTTTAAGTATCACACCATCGGCATGACCAATACTGTGATACTTGGGGGGACATGTTGGCGTATGTACCCTCCGTATACATGCCATACGGAATACATACCCTCCGGATATATATCAGATAAAACGTATTCAAACACATCCAGTCAGAACAGACCAACGTCCGAAAGGTACTAGGCAATACCTCCCGGATACCGATGTACGCATGACCGAACCCTCCGTCCACAAACCAAAGTACAAGAAAGTACATGGTAGTGGAGCATAAACTAGTAAGCACTAAGAGATTAAGTACAAACCAGCCTGACACTCCATATGAGTTGCCTATAAATAGAGGAGAAATCTTCATTTAAGGTTAACTACTCCTCCTACTCTCTAAACATTACACATACTATCTCTCTCTAAGAACATATACTTACTCTCACGCCGGAGGTTGGCCCTGGGATACATTCCCGGGGCGAGACTAACGGACGTATCTGTTTTGTAGGTATCCGAAGGAACATACGAGGATCACCTCGAATCCGAAGGACCAGTCATAGTCCGGAGGATTCATTTTGCTTGTTTGAAGTAGAAGCAGGTTTTTACTTCAACAGCGGCCATAAGTAGTCTCTTTAACTTTTGTCTAGTGCTCAATGTATTTTCGCCCTCACACATCTCTCTTGTCTGAAGCAAGAACGAGTGATGCCGTATCTTCTTATATAGAAAGCATTTTCGATATTGTTAATGATGATATTGAAATGTCGGGAATCCAATATTATTTTGTAGGTGACAAATGAACGAGATAATCAAGGGAGCCTGGTAGTTCTTGTATAATACGGGTCCTACTTTCGCTATGAACAATTCTAGATTCCTGCTACAAAACGTCTATGTTGGACCAACACAATGTGGCAATACTCCTCTGCTCTACTAGACATACTTGGATTTTTGGGCCAAACAAAGAAAATATTATTGGGCTTTACCCACTTCATTCCAGGAAGAAAAGAAAGTTTGATTTGAAGTGATTAAAAAAATGGCTGACACAAGATCTGTATCTACAAAATCACAAAATCGTAAGCTTTTATAAATGTATGTTTTATTATACCTTTTATAATGTTTTTATACAGTTATATTTTGAAACCCGGTTCGACCCGGCCGGGTCAACCGGTCGAACCGGTTCGAGTTTCTTTAATATTTGAAACCCAGTGTGAACCTAACTTTTTTTTGCAGAATAGTGTTTGAAAAGCTGAAAGAGATTTTTGTTGCACAAACCGGGTTGACCCGATGACCCGGTTTTGAAAACATTAGTTAGATGGGACCTTAAAGAAGTAAGAAGATAACAAGTCCGAAAAGAGCTTAATGGAGAGCTTATTGAGGGGGATGTTTGTGTTGGCTTATGGACTTAATCAATAGGATTTTGATAAGCTAATCCAACATTCAGCAAAAATATATTAGTGGCATAAGCTAATCCAACACTCAACAAAAATATATGAGATCATTTGTCATAAGCTGCGATTTAAGATTATGCTTAAAGCCCACAAAGTAAGCTTAGGCAAAAATGCATGAGTTTGTTTGGTTTAAACTTGAGTAACATGATAAAAGCTCGACTTGGTTGTATCAACTAAATTGCTGTTACTGGACACAAATGCAGGAATCAGAGTCTCATCCATTGACACAGATAGTCGATTTTGGTAATGTGTCATTTTCGAAAAATAAAAATTTATGAATCTTAGTTCCTCGCATCCAATAATTGAAGTTTTTTCGCGTATTCAGCTACAGAGTTTATTACCCCATGAGATTGTTAAGCTGCACCACACGAGTAACGGCCTTATGGCCATAATCACTATAATTGGAACATAATCTGATAAACTAAACACCGAACAACATATCATTAGCACATTGATTGTCATTTCAAGTATGCAAACCCCTATATGTGTCTGCTTAGAGATCGACAAGATAAAAAAAACTACATTGCTATTTTGAGATGTCTCATAATAAGTGTTCACTATTTCAACTAATTAAAGTAGACTTTAATGAGTAGATATGATATTTGATTAGTGAGTAGTGTAATTAGTTGGATTTTCTAATATTTGTGTATTGTTAAAGTGGACAGTTAATATAAGACGGAAAAAGTAGCTTTATAATGGGTGCGTTTGGTATGCATTAATCGGAATGAATGAATACTTTCATTCCGAATAATGTTGTTTGTTTAATGTTTGTTGGAATGTAAAATGGAAATCAATGATGAATATGTGATATATTTGAAAGGTGCTAAAGGGGTGGGGAATGCGGTTTTCATTCCAAGATGTGGTCCATTATATTTTTTATTATCATTATCATAAAAATTGTGAGGGAACACTTCAAATATGAGTGGGTCACATCACTTTGATACCCAATTCTAATTATAAAACCAAACAACAATATCGGAATTCATATCTTAGCATGTATATATCCATTCCTATTGTACCCATATATTTAACTCATACCGATTGTGATTCATAACAGTATACCAAACGCACCCAAAATATATTTTTAAAAGTAAAACGGAGTAACAAGTTTAATGGGGTATTATAATGATTAATGAAAGGCATGGTTGGTAATTAATAATGATATATTGTTGGCATAATAAATTATGATTTACGAATAATACATGTGATACGCAATTGTTATTCAGGTTTGAAAAATAGTACAATTTAAACTCAAACGCCAATTAACAATGTGGACATATAATGTCGGATGGATAGTGTACAGGTGAAACCAAAAAATTTAAGAAAGTTTTTTACGTGAAAGACTACTTTCTCATTGTGTCATGTTTTGTTATTCATCTTTTCCCTGTTGCACATGTTTATTTTTGAAATTTTTTTATATGAACCTTTTATGATAGTATATTCCGAAAATGAAACACGCATTCGTATGTTACGAAAATGATCTTTCAATGTGCAAGCATGCTTGTTTCCGTTAGATATAAGACACGTTGCTCATAAACAACTCAGGAGTAGCCACGTGTCCAAACATCATATCGAGCATAATATCAGCGCGAGTTACCATTTAGCACCGCTCGGTTTAAGTCTACTATGAGTTTTCGAGATTTGTGTATTATAATTTGAATCAGCACATCAACCAGATGTGAAGAGACCATCATTTAAGAGAATACTCAGTAACCTAATAATTATAAAATCTGAAAACATGTAAACATTTTATTGATGCTTAAATAAGTCAATAGCATGGAAAATAAGTGACTTTGTGAACAATGAATAAATAAAAGCAGACACTCAAATTTATTGGTTGCTTCCATCAGCTCAAAGCGAACATACAATTATTTGCCCTTGATGGTATAATAGGTCTGAACCACGGTAAGAAAAAACACAATGATTGAATAATATAGTGCAATAGCTTTCCATGAATCAAAAAAATATACACGTCTCAGCCGTGCAATACGCTTGGGCAAACCATCGTAGTACTTATCCATTTGTTTGAACTGTTGGGTGAAATAGAAATCTGTAATAGAAATGTTTTTGCATATCTTGTGGATCATATCTGCAGCCTCTTTGTTT
Organism: Artemisia argyi; assembly: GCA_030686995.1. Lineage (NCBI taxonomy): Eukaryota > Viridiplantae > Streptophyta > Magnoliopsida > Asterales > Asteraceae > Artemisia > Artemisia argyi. The sequence goes on from CM060690.1 coordinate 178,285,634, forward strand.
GAGCCGAGTATGTTGACAAGGACTTTTGATTCTACCAGTTTAGCAATATCCTCTTGAGTATTAATAAGCATATCCATGGCACCTGCATATGATGTAAAGTAATAACGATCTTGAGGGAACGATTGCTCGTAAGCAATAAAGTTCCTTAAAATTAGCTCAGTCATATCATTAATAACCGGGGTTGGCATAAGAAGAGTAGGCTTACTCCAAAACCAGGATAAACATGGAAAAGGAGGTGATTGGAATTTAATGGTCATTGACCAAACATTTTCTTGGTGAGGCTTCAATTTCATCCCAGATCTTTCCAGTTCTACTATCGAGGGGAATACTATATTCTCCCTTCCCTCTTCATCTACAAGCTTTGATGCCTCAGCGTGTACAGGATTCGATGACTTGGCAGCTAGCTCTTCATCTACAAGCTCTATTCGCTCTTCTCTATTCGATGACTTGGCATCTACAAGCTGGTAGCATTGGTGCAGATAGCCAAGAACATGAGCTGCAGGAGTTAAATCTGAGACATCTATGGTTGAGATTTTTTCAGACAAATCTGAGTCAACATATGTGGTTGAATTTTCTTCAGGCAACAGAGGAGAGATCAATAGCTCAAGAATTGATTTTTTTTCAGGCAACCGGCAGAATAGCTTAATGTAAGGTGCCAAATATTCATTGAGAACGTTGCTAAGAGTGACAGACCCTTTCCCCATGGAGCAGTCAAACAAATCTTGAAGAACAAAGAAAGGGACTTGGTTTTCTAGCAACATCAGATCCATGGCAATTCGAGTAGTTTGCATCTTATTTGGCAAATAAATATATTCATCATGCTTGAAACAGAATTCAAGTATGAAACAACCATCCATAACCATCATCCTGGCAAGCTCAACGTCACTATAGTTCTTCTTCACACCTGCATAAGATTCTCTGATTATGGATATTTTTGTCATTACCTTTTGCAGACATGCTTCTAATGTTTTCTTTGGATCGGAATCAAAACGATTTAATAGATCATTAAGATAACATTCTTTCAGCCCTTCAAATTCTTGCAACTTTGGATCTTCTCTATGTATAGGTCCTATAGAGACCAGCTGAGGGGTGAAAAAACTTTCATTATGATCTCTAAGAATTCTAGAAACCTTGCAAATAGATGGTGGACGTTGCTTGCCACGATTTCGTCCTCTTTCTGCACAATCAAGAAGAAAGCTTATAGCCTCGTCATGACTTTTATCCACATCTGTGATACGGTCAATGATTGGGGTACTAGTGGATGCTTCATCTGAATGAGATAGATTTCCCGTAGTCACATCTGGCTGATTAATTCCATGTATGCTCAAACCTGCAGAAAAAGACAAAATGTTATTGAAAAAATGGAAAAAATTATGGTTAGAGTTCAAGTAAAACTATCTTATAGCAAAAATGAGATGTGACGGTGAGGGTACCTTGGGTGGCTGCCGGTAAGGAGGTGGTGATGTCGGTCAGGTCTAGCGGTTGTTTGTTGTTGCTGTTGCTCATTTTGTGTGTGTGTGAGATGATTGTCGAGTTCAAGTAAAACTATCTTATAGCAAAAATGATAAGACACCATAAAAACTTGCTATGTGCCCAACCGTACGATGGACACCATAAAGCTTGCATGGCATGCCTTGTTACATCAATAACTAACCACTATACATTTCATGATGTAAAACTAACTTATACCAAAAATGATAGGACACCATAAAAGCTTGCCATGTGCCCAACCGTACCATGGTCACATCCAAATTTTAATGGTGATTAACATTTTTATTGCCATGTGCTCATCAACAACCCAGGAGTAATTACCACGTGTCCAAACAGCGAGCATAACATCCACGCGAGTTACCTGTACGTGATACAACTAATTCTTTAAATACCATTTAACACCGCTCACTTTAAGTCTACTATGAAGCAGCACCTCAACCAAATGTGAGGAGACCATCATTTAACAGTATATTCAGTAACTTAGGGTGGTGGCAACCATACCTCCCAAAAAATTTCATACCTCCCAACCAACCAATAATATCATTCCACCTCACCCACACTTTTTTCATACCTCCCAACCCTTTTTTAGTGGCAACCATACTTTTTTCATACCTCCCAAACCACCATTTTTTTTTTTTTTTTTTTTTTCATAAATAAATAATTTAATAAAAACATAATATTTCATTAATAATTAAAATAAAAATACATAATACTTTAAAAAGAAAATTACACAATACTTGAAAAAAAAAACATAATTATTCTAAAAATCCGTAGGCCATCCATATTTCTCCGCGATCTGACGTTTTTTAGCAATAGTGAAATCTCGCACAGCTTTATTGGTTATGTTATCATGCGGTTCGTTAAAGAACTTCAAGGCCCGAAACAATTGCTTTTCTTGAACACTATCGAGTTGTGCCGCCAACAACTTTTCGGCCAATGCATCATTTGCACGTTTTTTTTCCATCTCCTCCTCCAACATTTGTGATTTTTTAGACGTGTAGGCCTCGAATTGTTCAACAACACTATTCTTTGTCGATGCCTCGCTAGCAATCTTTTTCCCTTTTCTTTTCCTTATTGGAGTTGTGTCATCATTAAGATCGGGAATAACAGTTTGAACATGCTCATTGCTTCCCGACTCGTAGTAGGTAGATTCCGACGACTTTCTTCGTTTGTCGGAATTAGATGCCGAAGATGTTTGAACAAAGCATGGTTGTTCCAACCATTTCGGTTCTCCCCTAACAATCTCCCATGCATCAATATGAGTAAAAGATTTGCCTTTATTTCTCTTATTAAAATCGGCCAAGGCATTTTTCAACTCATCCACATCGTCACATCCACTCTCCCGAATACGCTTCTACAAGTATATAAATTAACACAATTATATAAACTAACAAAATATATAAATTAACACAATTATATAAACTAACAAAATATATAAATTAACACAATTATATAAACTAACAAAACATATAAATTAACACAATTATATAAACTAACAAAATATAAATTACGAAAAGTATTAAAAAATTACTTGTTGGATATATAGCCCGTTAAACACACCCATGGCGGCATTCATAGTTGTCCACTTTGTGTTCAATGAATGATGAGATCGGGTAACACCTTTCACGTTCTTATGGTAGTGTTCGGTAATTCTCTCCCAAAATTTATCTCTACGTTGTTGATTCCCCACTTTTGGACACGTCGACACATATATCCACGCTTTTGCCAAAGCAACCTCTTGGGCCGTCGTCCAAGCCACTTTATCCGCCTTAGTTTTTACTTTCATAACTTGAACATCTTCATCTATATAAAAAATAATAACGTATAAAAAAAATTACGTATAAAAAAAAATAATAACGTACAAAAAATAATTAACATATACAAAAAATAATAATAACGTATAAAAAAAATTAACATATATAAAAAAAAATAATAACGTATAAAAAAAATTAACATATATAAAAAAAAAATAATAACGTATAAAAAAAATTATGACGTATAGAAATTAATACCGGTTTGAGTTTGTTGTTGCGTTTCGGGGACAAACTCAACCTCTTCATCATCATCATCATATAGAGGTAGCTCGCGCTCAACACTATGCTCGCCATGTGAAGGACCTTCACGGTAGTCACCAAACGGGTTGAACTCATTTGTCATAATTACGTTATATTGACTTGGATTCAACGGTGGTGGAGGTTGTGCATAATATTGTTCTTGAAAGAATTGTGGTTGAATCGGTGGTGGAGGTTGAGGATAGTAGGCCGAATGAGGGTGTTGTTGAGTTGCAACTCTCGGACGAAAATGTTGTCCACGAACGCCACGACCACGACCTCTTGAGCTAGATTTTCTTTGATCCATGCTACAATTGATTTTTTGTTGCAAACTTGATATACAGATTTAGAGATGGAGTGAGATTGGAGATGGAGTACTCAAATTGAAATTGAGTTGCAATATATAGGAAAATTTTTTTTTTTTTTTTTTTTTTCAAACCCCAACGTTCATTTTTTTTTTTGTCTCTTCCCCAACGTAAACAACAATTAATGAAACCAACGGATAGAAATTTTCAAACCGCATCGGTGAAAATCCCTGCCCAACCAAACCGCCGAACCAAACCGCTGGGGTGGCGGCGGTGTTCCCCGGCGGTTTGGAGGCAAACCGCTGCCCCAGCGGTACCATTGCCACCACTCTTAATAATTATAAAATCTGAAAACATGTAAACATTTTATTGATACTTAAATAAGTCAATACAAGCATGGAAAATAAGTGACTTTGTGAACAATGAATAAAGAAAAGCAGACACTTTATTGGTGGCTTCCATCAGCTCAAAGCGAGCATACAATCATTTGCCCTTGATGGTATAATAGGTCTGAGCCACGGTAAGAAAAAACACAATGATTGAATAATTTAGTGCAATAGCTTTCCATGAATCAAAAAAATATACACGTCTCAGCCGTGCAATATTCTTAGGCCAATAACCATCGTAATACTTATCCATTTGTTTGAACTGTTGGGTGTAATAGAAATCTGTAATAGAAATGTTTTTGCATATCTTGTGGATCATATCTGCAGCCTCTTTGTTTGAGCCGAGTATGTTGACAAGGACTTTTGATTCTACCAGTTTAGCAATATCCTCTTGAGTATTAATAAGCATATCCATGGCATGTGCATATGATGTAAAGTAATAACGATCTTGAGGGAACGATTGCTCGTAAGCAATAAAGTTCCTTAGAATTAGCTCAGTGGTATCATCAATAACCAGGGTTGGCATTAGAAGAGTAGGCTTACCCCAAAACCAGGGTAGACATGGAAAAAGAAGTGATCGAAATTTAATGGTCATTGACCAAACATCCTCTTGGTGAGGCTTAAAGTTCATCCCAGATCTATCCAGTTCTACTATCGAGTGGCGGCGGAATGCTGTATTCACTCTAGGATCCGATGAGTTAGCAGCTAGCTCTTCATCTACAAGCTTTGATGCCTCAGCGTGTACAGGATTCGATGAATTGGCAGCTAGCTCTTCATCTACAAGCTCTATTCGCTCTTCTCTATTCGATGACTTGGCACCTACAAGCTGGTAGCGTTTGTGCATATAGCCAAGAACATGATCATGAGTTGAATCTAAGTGAACATCTGTGGTTGAATTTTTTTCAGACAAATCTGAGTGAACATCTGTGGTTGAAAATTTTTCAGCCAACAGAGAACGGAATAGCTTAATGTAGGGTGCCAAATATTTGTCGAGAACGTTGCTTGAATTTTTTTCAGGCAACAGAGAATGGAATAGCACTAGTACAATCGACGCTTTCGCCGGCGACATTTTTACGACGTTCCCGTCGACATGTCCACGGCATTATCTGTTGCCGTCGACATGTCGACGGGAATATATCGACGGTTGTGCCTCGTCGGGAACAACGTTCCCGTCGACAATCGCCGTCGACATCGTGGGTCCCACTTCGTTTTTCAGTCAAACGAATTCTTTGTCCGTCAAATTGTTTCCGTCGACATGTCGACGGGAAAATAATACTAATTAACATTTTAATTAACAAATAATAATTATGTTTTATCTAATGCCGGCGACATGTCCACGGCATTTTAAAATTAAAAAATTTGATTATTTAATTATGCCATCGACATGTCGACGGAAACAATTAAAAAAACAATATTTTTTGGTTAATGTTGCCGTCGACATGTCGACGGCATCACTGAGGTATCCTGTTAACAGCAGGCTGCAAAACCAACATTTTTCCAGATTTTTTTCCGGATTTTCCGGAAAAAATCTACCAAAACCTGTAACAACCAGAACTTGTAATAGCACCTATAACCACTCAATATCAACATGTCCTACACGTATAACTCGCCATCGCCTAAAACACTTGCAAGTTATCGCTAAACAACCTCGAAATGCATTAAAACATATAAAGTTTACAAAACGGGGTGTGGTAATATCTAAACCTAGCTGCCATATCCACGAATGTTTCAATATCCGCGATTTTCAAGTCGCCAAAAGGTTAAACTACAAAATACTAAGATAAGGGTCACGAAAATATTGTTTCAACCATAAGTACAACACAAAATAATCCAAGTATATGATTGTAAAGCTTCTATAAGGACCTCCGTGGTTCTTGTCTCCAGTTTATATGATTTTTCCACTTCCGCAAGTGCTACGATTCCATCCTGAAAATATAATAACATATACATTTATCAAGAAGATAAATCTCAATATATACACAGTGATAACAATTGCTTGAAAAACAAATAGTATTACTACCTCAACTATATCCAAGTCTATCAAGTATGCTGTTTACTTCAAGGAACTAAGTAGAGGAGTAGCTGCCGTGATACAGGAAATACTATAGATCCAACCGTTCGTCTGTAGCTCTTGGATTCCTTCAGTTTAAAAAAGACGGCCTCCAATTGCTCCTTATACTTATCAGCATCTTCTTCAAGACTCGAGTGATCACCATCGTCAACTTTGTTCACTGTTTTCCTTTCCAAGTTAGACAATTCAGACTTCACGTGTTTATGGTAGGCCTCTGCTTGAGCGGGGACTAAACAAGCTTCACGATTTGAAGCCTTTGCAATTTCTGCCACTGCCTAAGAAAAAAGGTAAGCCACAACATAATCGAGAATAACTACACAAAATCAAATAGTTGTAAACATTTACCTTCAAAAAGGAAATGGTCAGCTCAGGGTGTTGATGCCGTCCAAGAATCTACTTCTATATATAACGCAAAAATTCTAATTCATATCTACTCCTACGTACTCAACTAATTTTTTCAACTAATCGATTCGCAAACTAACATTTTATCAATATATCTACTTCTATCTAACTAGAATTGTAAACAATATATCTACTTCTATCTAACCAATTTTTCAAAACCTTACAATTAACCAATATATTAGAACTAGTATACCATATATACTAACCAAACGCAAACTAACATTTAACCAATATATCTACTTCTATATATAACGCAAAAATTCTAATTCTAATTCTACTCCTACATACTCAACTAATTTTTTCAACTAATCGATTCGCAAACTAACTAAACGCAACATATTTACTCCGCTGGAAAACTAATTTTTTCAACTAATCAATCCACAACTAACTAACTAACTAATAACATATTTGCATATATTAACTAATTTAAAAAACTATCTTGGCTAAAACGATAAAACAGTTAGCCGAAACATAACTAACTAACTAAACTAATTTAACTAGTTTAACATATATCTTGGGCTGTACACAAACAGTTGTCGTCGACATGTCGTCGGGATACCAAAAGTTAAAAAAAGGGACCACATTACCTCTGTCTCGGCTTCACCCTCGGCTCTCACCCTCGGCTTCACAGGCTGTTAAAAAAAATCAAAAAATTAACAATTATACATTAACAATTAACATTTAATAACTAATAATATCAAAAAATTAAAAAATGTAAATCAAAATTTTAAAAATACCTTCGTTAAACAAGAAATAACGGGGAAGAAGAAAAGAAAGAATTAAACATGAGATGGGTTGAGGAAAGAATTAAACGGGGAGAAAAGGAGGAAGAAAAGTGCACAGTGGTGCTCGTGTGGTGGTGGTGGTGCTGTTGTGGTGACGGAGGGGGTGTAGTGGTGGTGGTTGTGGTGTCGAAGGTGCTCGTGTGGTGGTGGTGCTCGCCGGCGATGATGGTTATTGAGAAAGAGACAGTGCAGTGGTGGATCTGGTTTTTTTTTGTTAGAACTCGTTTTTTTTTTCTAAGTGTTGACCAGAGAGGGTTTTGTTATATATTTTTAACTATCCCGGCGACATGTCCACGGGACAGTAAAATAAATTAGTCGGCATTTTTGGCGCGATAATTTGATTTTTTTGTGAAATAATTAGATTTTTTTGGTGAAATTTTTGGCGGTTTCATTCCCGTCGACATGTCCACGCCATTTATAAAATTAAAAATTAAAAATTAAAAATTAAAATTAAATACTTTATTTAAAATTAATTACTTTTATTTAATAAAATACTTTTATAAACTTGAAAAACTATTTAAAAAATAGTTTTATAAAATTAAAAATTAAATAATTTAATTTAAAATTAATTACGGATGAGTCGAGATGCTACGGTTATACACGAGATGTTAAAAGAACGAGCCGAGATGATATGGTTGTACATGAGATGTTAAACCAATGAGCCGAGATGCTACGGTTATACACGAGATATTAAACGAACGAGTCTAGATGATATGGTTGTAGACGAAATGTTAAACGGATGAGCCGACATGATATGGTTATGCACGAGATGTTAAACGAATGAGCCGAGATGATATGGTTGTACACGAGATGTTAAACGGACGAGCCGAGATGCTATGGTTATACATGAGATGTTAAACAGATGAGTCGAGATGCTACGGTTATACACGAGATGTTAAACGAACGAGCCGAGATGATATGGTTGTACATGAGATGTTAAACCAATGAGCCGAGATGCAGTGATTATACACGAGATGTTAAACGAACGAGCCGAGATGCTACGGTTATACATGAGATGTTAAACGAACGAGCCAAGATGATATCGTTATACATAAGATGTTAAATGAACGAGCCGAGATGCTACGGTTATACACGAGATGTTAAACGAACGAGCCAAGATGATATGGTTGTACATGAGATGTTAAACCAATGAGCCGAGATTCTGTGATTATACACGACATGTTAAACGAACGTGCCGAGATGCTACGGCTATACATGAGATGTTAAACGAACGAGCCGAGATGATATCGTTATACATAAAATGTTAAATGAACGAGCCGAGATGCTATGGTTATACACGAGATGTTAAACGAACGAGCCAAGATGATATGGTTGTACAAGAGATGTTAAACCAACAAGCCGAGATGCTATGGTTATACACGAGATGTTAAACGAACAAGCCGAGATGATATGGTTTTACACGAGATGTTAAACGAACGAGCCGAGATAATACGGTTATACATGAGATGTTAAAAGAACGAGTCGAGATGATATCGTTATACATGAGATGTTAAACGGATGAGTCGAGATGCTACGGTTATACGTGAGATGTTAAACGAACGAGCCGAGATGCTATGGTTATACACGAGATGTTTAACGAACGAGCCGAGATGCTATGGTTATACACGAGATGTTAAACAAACGAGCCAAGATGATATGGTTGTACAAGAGATGTTAAACCAACAAGCCGAGATGCTATGGTTATACACGAGATGTTAAACGAACAAGCCGAGATGATATGGTTGTACACGAGATGTTAAACGAACGAGCCGAGATAATACGGTTATACATGAGATGTTAAAAGAACGAGTCGAGATGATATCGTTATACATGAGATGTTAAACGGATGAGTCGAGATGCTACGGTTATACGTGAGATGTTAAACGAACGAGCCGAGATGCTATGGTTATACACGAGATGTTTAACGAACGAGCCGAGATGCTATGGTTATACACGAGATGTTAAACGAACGAGCCGAGATGATATGGTTATATGCGAGATGTTAAATAGATGAGTCGAGATGCTACGGTTATACACGAGATGTTAAACGAACGAGCCGAGATGATATGGTTGTACATGAGATGTTAAACCAATGAGCCGAGATGCTGTGATTATACACGAGATGTTAAACGAACAAGCCGAGATGCTATGGTTATACATGAGATGTTAAACGAACGAGCCGAGATGATATCGTTATACATGAGTTGTTAAACGAACGAGTTGAGATAATACGGTTATACATGAGATGTTAAACGAACAAGCCGAGATGATATGGTTGTACACGAGATGTTAAACGAACGAGCCGAGATAATACGGTTATACATGAGATGTTAAACGAACGAGCCGAGATGATATCGTTATACATGAGATGTTAAACGGATAAGTCGAGATGCTACGGTTATACGTGGATGTTAAACGAACGAGCCGAGATACTATGGTTATACACGAGATGTTAAACGAACGAGCCGAGATGCTACGGTTATACATGAGATGTTAAATGAACGATCCGAGATGATATCGTTATACATGAGATGTTAAACGGATGAGTCGAGATGCTACGGTTATACATGAGATGTTAAACGAATGAGCCGAGATGCTATGGTTATACACGAGATGTTAAACGAACGAGGCAAGATGATATGGTTGTACAAGAGATGTTAAACCAACAAGCCGAGATGCTATGGTTATACACGAGATGTTAAACGAACAAGCCGAGATGATATGGTTGTACACGAGATGTTAAACGAACGAGCCGAGATAATACGGTTATGCATGAGATGTTAAACGAACGAGTCGAGATGATATCGTTATACGTGAGATGTTAAACGGATGAGTCGAGATGCTACGGTTATACGTGAAATGTTAAACGAACGAGCCGAGATGCTATGGTTATACACGAGATGTTAAATGAACGAGCCGAGATGCTACATGAGATGTTAAATGAACGATCCGAGATGATATCGTTATACATGAGATGTTAAACGGATGAGTCGAGATGCTACGGTTATACATGAGATGTTAAACGAACGAGCCGAGATGCTATGGTTATACACAAGATGTTAAACGAACGAGCCGAGATGCTATGGTTTTACACGAGATGTTAAACTAACGAGCCGAGATGATATGGTTATACGCGAGATGTTAAACGAACGAGCCGAGATGCTATGGTTATACATGAGATGTTAAACAGATGAGTCGAGATGCTACGGTTATACACGAGATGTTAAACGAACGAGCCGAGATGATATGGTTGTACATGAGATGTTAAACCAATGAGCCGAGATGCTGTGATTATACACGAGATGTTAAACGAACGAGCCGAGATGCTACGGTTATACATGAGATGTTAAACGAACGAGCCAAGATGATATCGTTATACATAAGATGTTAAATGAACGAGCCGAGATGCTACGGTTATACACGAGATGTTAAACGAACGAGCCAAGATGATATGGTTGTACATGAGATGTTAAACCAATGAGCCGAGATTCTGTGATTATACACGACATGTTAAAAGAACGTGCCGAGATGCTACGGCTATACATGAGATGTTAAACGAACGAGCCGAGATGATATCGTTATACATAAAATGTTAAATGAACGAGCCGAGATGCTATGGTTATACACGAGATGTTAAACGAACGAGCCAAGATGATATGGTTGTACAAGAGATGTTAAACCAACAAGCCGAGATGCTATGGTTATACACGAGATGTTAAACGAACAAGCCGAGATGATATGGTTTTACACGAGATGTTAAACGAACGAGCCGAGATAATACGGTTATACATGAGATGTTAAAAGAACGAGTCGAGATGATATCGTTATACATGAGATGTTAAACGGATGAGTCGAGATGCTACGGTTATACGTGAGATGTTAAACGAACGAGCCGAGATGCTATGGTTATACACGAGATGTTTAACGAACGAGCCGAGATGCTATGGTTATACACGAGATGTTAAACAAACGAGCCAAGATGATATGGTTGTACAAGAGATGTTAAACCAACAAGCCGAGATGCTATGGTTATACACGAGATGTTAAACGAACAAGCCGAGATGATATGGTTGTACACGAGATGTTAAACGAACGAGCCGAGATAATACGGTTATACATGAGATGTTAAAAGAACGAGTCGAGATGATATCGTTATACATGAGATGTTAAACGGATGAGTCGAGATGCTACGGTTATACGTGAGATGTTAAACGAACGAGCCGAGATGCTATGGTTATACACGAGATGTTTAACGAACGAGCCGAGATGCTATGGTTATACACGAGATGTTAAACGAACGAGCCGAGATGATATGGTTATATGCGAGATGTTAAATAGATGAGTCGAGATGCTACGGTTATACACGAGATGTTAAACGAACGAGCCGAGATGATATGGTTGTACATGAGATGTTAAACCAATGAGCCGAGATGCTGTGATTATACACGAGATGTTAAACGAACAAGCCGAGATGCTATGGTTATACATGAGATGTTAAACGAACGAGCCGAGATGATATCGTTATACATGAGTTGTTAAACGAACGAGTTGAGATAATACGGTTATACATGAGATGTTAAACGAACAAGCCGAGATGATATGGTTGTACACGAGATGTTAAACGAACGAGCCGAGATAATACGGTTATACATGAGATGTTAAACGAATGAGCCGAGATGATATCGTTATACATGAGATGTTAAACGGATAAGTCGAGATGCTACGGTTATACGTGGATGTTAAACGAACGAGCCGAGATACTATGGTTATACACGAGATGTTAAATGAACGAGCCGAGATGCTACGGTTATACATGAGATGTTAAATGAACGATCCGAGATGATATCGTTATACATGAGATGTTAAACGGATGAGTCGAGATGCTACGGTTATACATGAGATGTTAAACGAATGAGCCGAGATGCTATGGTTATACACGAGATGTTAAACGAACGAGGCAAGATGATATGGTTGTACAAGAGATGTTAAACCAACAAGCCGAGATGCTATGGTTATACACGAGATGTTAAACGTACAAGCCGAGATGATATGGTTGTACACGAGATGTTAAACGAACGAGCCGAGATAATACGGTTATGCATGAGATGTTAAACGAACGAGTCGAGATGATATCGTTATACGTGAGATGTTAAACGGATGAGTCGAGATGCTACGGTTATACGTGAAATGTTAAACGAACGAGCCGAGATGCTATGGTTATACACGAGATGTTAAATGAACGAGCCGAGATGCTACATGAGATGTTAAATGAACGATCCGAGATGATATCGTTATACATGAGATGTTAAACGGATGAGTCGAGATGCTACGGTTATACATGAGATGTTAAACGAACGAGCCGAGATGCTATGGTTATACACAAGATGTTAAACGAACGAGCCGAGATGCTATGGTTTTACACGAGATGTTAAACTAACGAGCCGAGATGATATGGTTATACGCGAGATGTTAAACGAACGAGCCGAGATGCTATGGTTATACACGATTTTATGAGAATATATATATATATAAGTTAAAAAAAAAAAAAATGGGTAGATAATCCCGTGGACATGTCGCCGGGAAAAACAGGCGGGAAAAAATCCCGCCATTCTATTGGCTAATATTTTATGATAATTAAGTAGTTACAATTATCCCGTCGACATGTCGACGGGAAAATGAAACCAAACACAGTAACTAATGTTAATCATACGTTAATTACTCTTTGATTCGTGATTTATATTATCCCGTCGACATGTCGACGGGAGCGTATTAGCGGGATAATTTCGCGCCCAAGTTTTGGCAATTATTGAGGTTGAATAGTTTGACCATTATATTGCCGTCGACATGTCGACGGGATCGTATGAAACCAAAAAATTCAACGCAGTCTGGCTCGGTCAAGCGTGTTTTTTGTCGTTTTGTGCGTTATGCCGTCGACATTGTGTCGACGGGATCGTCTTCGTCGCCTGTTCTCCTATTTCTTGTAGTGTAGCTTAATGTAGGGTGCCAAATATTTATTGAGAACGTTGCCAAGAGTGAAAGGCATTTTCCCCATGGAGCAGTCAAACAAAGCTTGAAGAACAGAGAAAGGGACTTGGTTTTCTAGCAACATCAGATCCAAGGCAATATGAGTGTTTTGCATCTTATTTGGCAAAAACAAATTTTCTTCTTCATGCTTGAAACAGAATTCAAGTATGAAACAACCATCCATAACCATCATCCTGGCAAGCTCATCGTCCTTATAGTTCTTGATCACAACGTCACTATAAGATTTTCTGATTTTGGGTATTAAAGTGTTTACATTTAGCTGACATGCTTCTAATATTGACCTGGAATCTTCACAACGACTTAATAGGTCATTAAAATAACGCTCTTTCAGCCCTTCAAATTCTTTCAAGTTCGGATCTTCTCTATGTATAGGTCCTATAGAGACCAGCTGAGGCGTGAATGAACTTTCGCTAAGATCTCTAAGAATTCTAGAAACCTTGCAAATAGATGGTGAAGGTTGCTTGCCACGATATTGCGTAGTTACATCTGGACTTTTAATTTTTGGAATGCCCAATTTATTGTCAAATACCGGTAAGGAGAGGTCTAGCGGTTGTTTGTTGTTGTTGTTGGTCATTGTGTGTGTGTTTTTAGTGTGTGAGTGAGAGATGTATGTTGAGTTCAAGTAAAACTAACTCTTACATAGAAAAAATGATCACGTACAGGACACCATAAAAGCTTGCCATGTGCCCAACTGTATGATGGTGACATTCGAATTTTAATTGTGGTTAACATTTTTCTTGCCAAGTTTTTGAAACTAAATGTAGCGGGGTACTATATACATGTTAAATGCATTGAAAAGCTGACGTTGGCAACATGACGTTTGAAGGTGTCATTCAATTTTTTTTCATTTATTAAATATATTGATGTAGATGAAAAGACACCATAAAAGCTTGCCACCTGCCCACCTCTAAAGAGTAAAATGGTCACATTCGAATTTTAATGGTTGTTAACATTTTATGCATCGTTGATAAAAGTTTTTGAAAATAAATGTTGCGGGCTACTATAGCTTTCACATATAGTCGACACAGTGGTTGTTAGTAGATATTAGTCAATTCCTATTTTGCATTAAATACTGATTTGTTATTCACTTGTTAGCTAGCTAAACATGTAGTGTAGCTAAACATGTAATGTTCACACACTTAGCTTTAGACAGTTGTACACAGGGGCGGAGCTAGTAGGGTGACTAGTGGGTGCTGAGCCACCCCTAATCAACCCACTTCATTCATTATTTACTTAGACTACGAGCCATTTTTCTACTAGTTTTTTACATTCAGCCACCCTTATTTTATAGGCATACCTACAAAATTCAATAATGAATAACTTAAACAATAAAAAACAACAATATAGATTAAATTCTGAAACAATATCCATCAATATGACTTGCCTTAAGCACGGTCGGCCCCCCTTAACTAAAAATTCTGGCCCCGCCCCTGGTTGTACATAATCCATATTACTCCTACAGGTTGAATTCCTTGGTTAGAAATAACCTTTTTTTGTGACAATGTTAGAACAAGTGAAGGTTAAGTTATATTCTGTGTTCACACGCCGAGTTTCACACAGTTGTACGTAATCCTAATAAGCGTTAAGTTTTTTGAATCTCATGGTCATTTAAAGTGTATTGATGTGGTAGAGCATAAAAACAAGACTTTTGTTTTAGTGTATTTTATAAGCTCGGCATAATAAGCAATAACATATGTAATTGTTGCCCACACACTTCATTGTAGTTTTACATAGGTTTCTCTTGGTTTGTTTTCGTGTATATGTTTTATTGATGTAGTTGATTTCTCAGGTAAAAAAAGTATAAAATTGATAATCGGTGTCTAAATGGTTTTATAGGCATTTAATATGAATTTGAAGAGTATGTATTTGTTGAAAATTATGTTTTAAGTGCTTGTACAACATGCTTTAGAATATGCATGCATCATTTCAAATTCTTGTTTGTGAAATTTAAAAAGAATTGAGAAAGAGAGACAAATCTTCTATGTATGTGAAAAAGGTTGACCATAACGGAATAAATTCATTGATGAAAGGTGACGATAAATATTTAGAAAGTAATCATAAGGAAGGAGGAGGTAGGTGATGTAAAAAATCAACATGTTTTGATGATTTGGTTGTGTTTCTTATGTGAGGGATGTAGCAGATTATATGCATAATACTACTTTGAACTAACTTGCGGATCACGATATATACACTTATATGATTGTTAGATTTTTGTTAACTTTTTAATTTGTATTCCTTTAGTTGTTGCTTTTGTGGTTGATTAGTATGTAGTTATGTACAATATGCTTTAATTTACACGTTCATTTAATATTTACTTAATGCATTTTTTGGTTAATAAAGAAAGTTTTTTTTTTATTAAATACACTTTAACCTCTGTCCAGTGAGCATTGGTTAGCAAAATCCTGTTATATTACTTGATTTTTCAATTCTGAAATTTCTCTGTCTCATTTAATGAAGAAATGGCATTTCTCAATTATATGCGGTTAAGATAAAATAACGTTCATTTATTTTCGGGTTCTTTCGGTTGTTCCAAACATAAACTTGCAAGACAATGAATGAAAAAAATGACACCACTTTATTTCTGAAAACATTACAATGTAATTCTACATTGTTGTTTTTGTTTAAAAAAAAAAAAAAAAATCCACGTCTTATAAACGTGTCATCAAATTTCAAAACCAGTCAAAGTCAAGCTTCAAAAATGGAACTCCAACCCAAAAAAGGCTCCAAAATCACCCTCCAAAAAAACCCAAACACCCCAATCCAACTCGGCCGCAAATCACTCCCCCAAACACCCGACAAAACAGTGTCCCGTCATCACATTACATTGAATTACATTACCCAGAAAGGAATTTTGAAATTCGTGGTGTATGGAAAAAACCCCATTTGGGTTCATGAATTTGAAAAAGATGAGATTAAGGTTTATAGAAGGGGGAAATGAAAGTGGGTGATTCGTTTTGTGTTGGGGGTAAAGATTTTGTTTGGTTTAAGGTGAGGGAGATTGATGGGGTTGATGATGAGGATGTGAAGATGGAGTTGGGGGGTGAGTTTGATGAAATTGAAAGTTTAGGGGGTGGAAGTGAAAGTTTAGGGGGTGGTGATGTATCAGATGTTGATGATCCTGTTAAAGGTTAGATTTTTAGTTTTCATATATTTTTATAAAATGTTAAATTTTGTATAAAGATTAAAGAGGAAAATGTCACTAAACTTTTCAAAAAAGTGCGCAGTAACGAATTTTCACTTTATTCATTTGGTGACGGAAACAAACACCATCTTAGTAAAATTTGTGTTTGGTGACGAGCTTTTAGCATTCAAAGTATTTTTGACAAAACTAGGATTAGCCTGTAGCTGTAGCAGCAGTTAGCAACTGTATATAGTAGGTGTTGGAGTATATGTTTGTTATATATAAGTGGTTGGTAAAGTTGCTGTATACTTAATTATTAAGCGTAAAATGATGAAAAGGCTAAACGCTAACACTATATCCTTCTTCAAATAGCATTTGAAAAGTAGCATTCAGAAAATATAAACGCAGCTTTTAGCGTTTAGAATATAATGCGTGTTTGTCAACGGAAGATTAGCTTTTGGATTTTGTTTAAACACTTCTATGTTGAACACTAATAATTGAAGCGTTTAGCTTTTTTGTCCTTTTACACTCTATAATATACAGCTACCTTAAGGAATGCTTTTACTAAAACAAACTTGCAACTACTGCCAGTTACGGTATGCCAAAAGTAGCCTGTATATAAAATGTTTAAATTCGTATAAAAGTGTTATTTTTATCAAAGAATATTGATTTTTTAGCTTAAATATCCATTTTTTAGTGACTTATAAATGAAATAGAGTGACTAAAATGACATGTATTTAGCAGCATGTTTTGTTTTTAGTTTTTTTGTGCTTCGGCCATGCTAGGAGTTGTTAATCTTTGCCTGTTAGGTGGTAAATGTTCTACACATTGTCGTCGGTTTAGATAATGTGTCAAACGGGTTTGGGTCAAAACTGGTATTTTTAATGCCAGCAAAAACAGTCAGGTTGCTTTTACCCTGAAGCCTTGTCCTTCTTTCAAGCTTGGCGACTTAGTGTGTTAAATATGATATTCAAGTTCTTATCAAAATAGACTTGACTTTGCCTTTTGAAATCGTAGTCTTTTTCTGTTTGACCAGTTTGAGATAAAAGTTAACCTAAAGTATCCAATTTATAAACAGACGGGTTAATATTGCTATATCTGCCCACTCCCTTGGTATCTATTTTGATATGGTTGTACATTGAACTAAGAATTGGTTTTGGAAAAATATTGAATTGAAAACCAACATGAATATAGTAGGATTGGACTCCCGTACGTTTTGACATTTGTTGATCCCAAGCATATTTTTGGTTTTCAGTTCATCGGTTCAATATGGTATTTAACTCAAATCTAGTTACATACTCCATGAGTTTTAATTCTTGAAACTTAGAAGTGACGTCGTTTTAGCTTTATACAACTTTGCTAAGGTTGAACGTCTGGCATCACACCAGACGTTATAAACCGTAACTAGGTTTGGTACAGGCATACATTGGTCCTTGTTTCAGATTCCACATTGTCTTTTTTTTCTGTCTCATTTAGTTCCAGCCAGTCCAGGGATTTATGGGAAAACTTGAAAATCGACTATAGTATAGTTTCTTACATGTTTGTTTAGATTCACTTATTTTGATTTCAAAGTATTAGCATATAACATTACAGTTATCGAACAGTCCTAGCTTAAATTTTTGGTTGCTGAGATTTTAGATGAAAGGGTGTTTAGATGTGATTCTGGTTTTCGCATTTCAAGGCAAAATGATCAGATTTAAAAGCACACACGTATCAAATAATAAGTGTACATGAGTTTGAAAGTATCGAGTTTTAGCTAGAATTAATCGACTGACAATTTCGTTTTACTGCATTTTGCTTATATATTATTTTGATTTGATGGTAAATTGCAGAGTTCGGTTTTGTTGTTATGGGACACGAGTTTGATAACTACCCGAAGAAAATGATCCGTGACATACGGAGTTGGGATTGGTTTCTTGAAGAACATAAAGAAGACAGTGATGAAGACGAAGATGAAGTTAGTAATAAAAAAGCAAAAAAGGGAAAAAGACGAAAGAGGAAGAAAGGTGGAGCGAATGATGACGATGATGATGATGTGTGGACGGGTGAGAGTGAGGAAGATGCTGAATTGATTAAGAAACTTAAAAATGACCCAAAACCCAAGTATAAGACAAGGTCAAAAGACCAAAAGAAAAACAAAAAGGGAGCGAGTACAAGTAGAAGTGGTACTGATATGACAAAGAGTTCTGCAATGGACATTGATGTTGAAGATGATAACGATGAAGATGAAAATGAGGAAACGTTGGGTGGTTTCATAGTTGATGACGAGGACGCGGGTGAAGGAATCGACGAGGATGTGGAAGAAGAAACCGACAATGATGATGAAGAGGAAGAATTTGAAGATGAAGATGACGAGTAGTTGGTTTTAAATTCACTTTAGATGTTTTGTGTTTCTAGTTTGTTGTATGGTTGTATGTTACTACTAACATGTACACTTACACAAGACTCTGCGAGGCTCGTGATCTTTGTTAATATCCTTATATGAAATCCTTGGTTTGTTTCACACTTCCATTTGTATTGAGTTATCTCAGTAATTGTGATCCGAACTTATAATATCTGACTTCACAGTTAGAAATCTATTAATATTCTAATTTCTAATTATACATACAGTAAATTATCGAAAAAGTTGTTAGCACTGTTATTATGATTTCCGTTTTTCGTGTTTAGTTTAGGCATCTCATCTTTGCATAAAAAGTTTGATCAGGGCTCAACACACTCGATCACTGTCAAAAACTTGGAGCATGGATTTGTTCTATTATTGAGAAATATTGTTTTGTAGTATGTTCATGAATCGCTGTCAATACAAAGTTTGAGAGTTCAAATACAGTTAAAGTTATGACCTATGAACTGAATATTTGGTTGACTATTAGTGATCAAATTCATGCTGTCGCTCTCGCTTCCAGTTTGCGTCATCAGATGATTCGGATCCCAATATTGATCAAGTATAGGGTCAAAATACTCTTTCATGAATGATGGTAGAAGAGGAGGAAGATCAACTTCATTTTCCGTTTCTTGATCATGTTTGACCAATGGCAATGGTGTATCAACACGACGACCTTGTTCATTGACTGTTTGCAGTTGGAGCAAAACGAGTTTCTTTTTTCGTATTGGAGTTCCAGATGTGTTTTTACAGAAGTGTATTGGAGCTAAACGAGGTTCTTCCTGGTAAGTAACTTGCTATTTGAGCTAGGCCCATACATATAAATCTAGTTACAAAAACTCAAAAATAACTAAAACCAACAACACTCCACGTCTATACAAGTCAAACTTCGAATATGGAACTGGAATCCTGGCTCCAAAATCACCCTCCAAAAAAACCCAAACACCCCCATAAACCTCGGCCGCAATTCTTTATCCCAAACACCCGACAAAACAGTCTCACACGATCACATTACATTGAATTGCAATACCCAGAAAGGAATTTTGAAATTCGCGGTGTATGGAAAAAACCCCATTTGGGTTCATGAATTTGAAAAAGATGAGATTAAGGTTTATAGAAGGGGGGAAATGAAAGTGGGTGATGAGTTTTGTGTTGGGTTTAAAGATTTTGTGTGGTTTAAGTTGAAAGAAATTGATGGGGTTGATGATGATGATGTGAAGATGGAGTTGGGGGTGAGTTTGGTGAGATTGGGGAAAGTTTAGGGAGTGAAAGTGAAAGTTTAGGGGGTTGGTGATGTTTCAGATGTTGATGATCCTGTTAAAGGTTTGATTTTAATTTTTTCATATATTTTTATATAATGTTAAATTTTGTTGCTTGCAAATAATGTAAGCTGAAGAGATATAATTTTTGAATGATTTATTGTATTTAGAACGCTAGGTACTGTCGGTGTTATAGCAATTAGCAAAGGTGCTGCCTTATCTGTTTTTTCACCTATAACTTAGAACGTAGAATTTAACCCAAAAACACTCTCCTTCGATTACATTATAGGACATCCCGGGCCACAGTTATAAAACACATCAAAAAAAGAAAAGAAAAAAATGCCCTATGGCTTGGCTGCTTATTTTGGCGCCATGCCCTATAACTCAAGTAGCGGTATGGCCTAGTGCCATAGGGTCCGCGCCATAGGGCTCTAACTATTTTTTCTCCTAAGTTCTTTTGATGGTATTCTGCCTATTAGCTTTGTATGTTTGTATGCTTAATTTTCGGCTTATGTCTTTTAACTCTGTATTCTTGTTTTTGCACACTTTCACACATGCACATATATTTGAGCACTCCCACCCGTACACTTACACTTGCCGGAGGTCTTTCAGATACCGGTCTCCGTACTTTCGGGTTTATCCTGGGGTAGGGGTAGGATCAGTTTACATTCTACCTTCCCATACCCCGCCCCGGCGGGATTGGGTTTGTGTATGTCGTTGTTGTAATGATTTATTGTATTTACTGTTGAAGTTTATATTGAAAATTTAGTATAACTTTTTATGATGAAAATGTTGCTGACTTTTATATGAAGGTGTTCAATTTTAAGATATTTACGAGTAATATTTCTTGGTGATTTTCCCAAATTTTTGTTATTAGCAAAGTAATATACGAAAATGTTAGATTTATTACTTACAGTTAATAATCTGATATAAAATGATTTTTTGAATATACTTTGATTACACTAATTATACCTGTTCTTCAAATTGTGATGATCAGTATCACTAGAGGATATCCAAAAAGCTTGTTATTTAGCATATAGCGTAACAGGTCAGGTTGTGATAGCTCTTTTATAATGCATGTCCAAAAGCCTGCTTATTTGGCACTTATGGGCTGAACCACCCCACAAGTTATTGATTTCTTCTACATCTGCTGATCATAATCAAACGATGAATGCAGAGTTCAAGTTTTTAGTGATTGGACATGAGTTTGATCACTACCCAAAGAAAATGATACGTGACATAAGGAATTGGGATTGGTTTCTTGAAGAAGAACATAAAGAAGATAGCGATGAAGATGAGATTAGTGATAGAAAACCAACAAAAGGCAAAAGACGAAAGAGGAAGAAGGGTGGAGCGAATGATGACGAGGATGATGATGTGTGGTCGGGTGAGAGTGAGGAAGACGCTGAATTGATTAAGAAACTAAGAAATGACCCAAAACCCAAGTATAAAACTAGGTCAAAAGACCAAAAGAAAAACAGAAAAGGTGCGAGTACAAGTAGAAGTGGTAATGATACTACAAAGAGTTCTGCGATGGACGTTGATGTTGAAGATGATGACGATGAAGATGAAAATGATGAAACGTTAGGTGGTTTCATAGTTGATGACGAGGACGTGGGTGAAGGAATCGACGAGGATGTGGATGAAGAAACCGACGAGGATGATGAAGAAGAATTTGAAGAAGATGAAGATGACAAGTAGTTGTTGGTTTTAACGTCACTTTAGATGTTTAGTGTTTCTAGTTTTTTGTATTGTTGTATGATGCTACTAATGTGTACATTTGCACAAAGACTCTGCTGAGGCTCGTGATCTTTGTTAATATCCTGTATGAAATCGTTGGTTTGTTTCATACTTCCATTTTTGTATTGAGTTATTAGTTATCACACAATATATGTTATCTGAACTTATGATATCTGACTTCACAGTTCGAAATGTTCTAGTCTACAAACAGTATAATATTGTTTTCTTTAGTGAGTTAGCAGTAGACATAACTTCTCTAAGTGGTAGATTTATATTAACAATGCTGTCAATTATGATCTGTATTATTCTTTTATGACCGTAACGGGTACCTTTGATCTAACTGTGCTAAGACAATCCACCTACGAGAAGACAGGATTGCTTGTTCATGAATCACTGCCAATACAAAGTTTGAGAGTTCAAATACTGTTAAAAGTTATGACCTA
This sequence comes from Artemisia argyi, assembly GCA_030686995.1. Lineage (NCBI taxonomy): Eukaryota > Viridiplantae > Streptophyta > Magnoliopsida > Asterales > Asteraceae > Artemisia > Artemisia argyi. The sequence continues at coordinate 178,308,113 of CM060690.1, forward strand.
TGAACTGAATTTTTGGTTGACTATTAGTGATCAAATTTATGCTGTCGCTCTCGCTTCTAGCTTGCATTATCGGATGACTCGGTTCCCAATTTTGATCAAGTATGGGGTCAAAATACTCTCTCATGAATGATGGTGATCATATCTTCTTATATAGAAGACATTTTCGACATTGTTAATGATGATATTGAAATGTCGGGAATCCAATATAATTTTGTAGGTCACAAATGAACGAGATAATCTAGGGGGCCTGGTAGTTCAAATAATTTGATAAAAACTATGGGCATTATGGCTTATGATGCTTGTGTTGAAAGTTATATATGATTCTTCTTCTAAATGAAGTCACATGAAAAATATCAATGAAATGAAGATAATGTAACACCCCCAATTCATGGTTGCAGCGGAATTCGAACTGGGTGTTACTTGACGGCACAATAGTCACAATAATAGAAAACGAACTCTAATTGAGTCGTTTTAAAAGATGTATCATTCAAATTATATAAATATCAGAGGTTACAAAATGAGGTCCCAATTGGTTCCATGTTTACAAATCACATTAAGTGAGTTTTTGAATGATAATAAAATTTATAGCCCTCTTGAGTATCCGTGTCCTTCCGTGCCATCCTTGATCGTCATGAACCTGAAATACATGCTTGAGAGGTCAACACAAAGGTTGAGTGATATTCATAGAGTTTGTTTAATCGTTTGAACACAATAATTGTAGTGTTTGTAGTTAAATCGTTTGAACACAATATGTTGGTAGTGTGAGCTATAGACTCACACCATTATTTGGAAAACAATGATGGGCTACGTTGTTATATGCCCGGAAAGGTTATTATACACTAAGCTTATGACACCATAACGTTAACGTGTACCAATATCGATCGGCAGATTTATCCCGGTAGGTACTTTGCTAACATACCTAAATCTCAAATATTAATGCATTTGTTTGAACTTAGTCAATACAAATGGGATTCGTCAATCCCAATAGGCCTATTCACAATATTTGCGCTCACTATTGCTAGTGATTAAATGGTTCATAATAAGGGATCTCGGTTTAGCAAGGTTGTTACTTAGTGATAATAAAACATAGTCGAATAGCATACAGTAGAAAGCATTGTGTTCGATTAGAAAAAATAATAGCATGTATTCCCCCCAAGGGTTTGTAAAACATTGAAGTAATGTAAAGTGGGGCTATGAACTCACCTTAAGTTGGATAGCAAGTAATGAAGGTGATGGTTGGATCGTGTAGGTTTCTACGAGCAACCTATAATAGAATGTCGCGACTTAGGATTTGAGTAATATAACGGAGTGCCTATATATATATCTTGCATTTAGTCCATGATGTGGTATGATGTATATTGTATGTCCTTGAAAGAAAAGATTCATGAATATGTATGTTTTGTATATCGTTTACTACCGTTCGGGCTAACATATTTCAGAAGTCATGTTAGTAAGCGTTCGAGGAGCCAGGACACTTTAACTCGTAAATCCACAACTCATCTCGACGGCTTACATAATGAACTCCTCACATGAGGCTCCCTACTATTGTAGTAGTTGATAGAATATATAGATATAAGTTTTGATCCAAAAAGTTACATGTCCGATATTTGAATAAACTTAGGAAAGTTTATTAGTACATGAAGATTGTTATTAGGGGTAGTTTCATAAGTCTTGAATGTCCATTTTCTCTTGGTAATATCTCATGGTTTCCTTTTAGGTGAAGTAGATCCAAATTGCTTGTTCATATTATCGCCTAAATAAGCTTGTATGGTTGTTTCGTCATGGCCTAGCCATGACCTTTAGTCCTTGTTTCAAGGTCATGAGACACAACCTTGGCTCTAGCCATGGTTGTGGTCTTGATTATAGGTCATAAGACCTCTTGTTCCTTTCAAAATATAACCATAATCTAGTGACTTTCGCCTAAAAATGGGCTGTTTAGAATTTGAAGAATTTTATCACTCGGAAAGCATTTTTAGGTCTCGAGCTTCTTTGTTCCTGAACGAAAACGGCGTTCCGGACAACTTTCGTGTTTTAACTTTTTGATGAATCGGACCAGAAGTATGACTTTCAAAACCCAAATTTGATCAGAATGGTATTTGGCAGTTTGCCGCAAAGTTTTGGTAATTTCAAATCGGCGTAACTTTTGACTCGTATACTCGTTTTAGGTGGTTCAAATTGCTATGGTTTCCTTGTTAAGTCCTCTACTGTATTATGTAATAATCCAATATCATATTTTTACCATTTTGATCAGGTTATACCAACAAAGTCACTAGTTTACTTGTTTTATGAACTTATATTAACAATCAATTACAACAACTTGTTTTGTTCATTTTTATACATCATGGACATGCATACAAGACATAATATAGCATGAATAATAGGTAAATAACATGAACATGATTATTTAACAAGAATCAAGTTAGGGTTTGGCTCACAACTTTTGGCTTTCAAAGATGAAAGGAAGTTAACATGTAAGGATAGGACTTTGATAGACTTGCTTCAACCCTTTTTCACTTCATGCAATCTTTCTACCCTTGGTATTCTTGAAAGATGGATGATGAAGGTTTAGGTGACTTGAGTGGATTCAAACTCAAGATAAATCACCAAGTATATGAGGTTATGGAAGTGTTTTGATTATCTAAAAGAAACTAGGGTTTCAACCTTGAAGAATCACTTGAATCATGCATGAAACTTGGAGAGAATTAGCAAATGAATGGTGTGTTTGTGTGTGTGATATCCACGGCAAAGAAAGGGAGGGGAGAGGGGCTATTTATAGTCCAAAATGAGGAGGTTAGGAAAGTGCTAGGAAATTACTAAAACTTGGTGACCAAGTTGTAATAAAATGATGATTTAGGGGTAGATTCATGAGATGAAGCCACATGGGGGTGACTCCCCCCTCCTAGGCCGGTTTCATGAGCTTGGAGAGCAAGCTTTGGCTTTTGCTTGGTATTATCCTAGATATTGGATGAAACTTGACTCCGGGAAATGCAAACCGTAAGTTGTTACGCCTCAAAACGTAAAACCGGGTGTCGTAAAATTATAAAACTTTAAAGTATTGTTAGACATGTCCATATGTCCCATAATAAAATATAAAATGAGTGGTAGGATCTATCGGGTGCTAAAACCCTGCTAAAAACTGGAAACACGGGTCTAAAACGCGTAATACGTAAAATGTACGAATATTGCGTAAAATTGAGAAAAGTAAAATGTTACTTTTCTAATAGGATAAAAATGATTTAAAATGACTTATAATGTCTAGACTGGGCTCAGTCTAGTGTCGGTTGGTATTAAATGTCTTTTAGACATCAAACCGTAAGCCTAAAAATCACGAAATGACTTATAAAATTAAGGGATGATTTTTGGTCAATGGGGGAGGGAAAGAATATGTTGACTTTTTCTAATAATTTTGAAAACTCAAAACGTCTTAGAAACTCGTTTTGTGGTCTAACGGTTAATCGCCCATTCGGTTAAGCGTGCTCATGTGAGATTAGTACCGACATGGGTGACCTGCTGGGAAGTCTTTGGTCATGTTTTTCTCAGTCACGATTAATTCTCAAATAAATCATGAGTGTGTCAAACATTTTTCTGATGCGGGGTCACTTAACGCGATCGAGTTTCGTTGTACGTAGAATTTCTGAATGACGTTTTACCCTAAAACGTGTAATTCCTTAATAACTTTCACGAAAATAATCTGACGAATGTCAAACATTTAATTTGCCATGGAAATGATTTATCACTCGAGAATATCAAATAAAAATCAACTTTCGGGAAAGTTTCGGAAAAAATGAATAGTAAAAGTGAATAGTGAAATTTTCCGGGAATGGTAATTAACCTGAAATTGCGAATTGTTACAGATAACCTTAACAGGACCAAACGATCAATGTTGAAAACACAGCCATTATCGCATCAAGTACAAGATAGTGTTGCGTTACTGCTCCTGTTGGAATCAAGGTCTCGTCCATTGCCATAGATGGTAAAATTTGGTAATGTGTCACTTCCGGTTAATAATTTTTCATAAATCTTGGTTCCTCACATCCACTGGACAATAGAATGACATGGCTTTCAATAATCGAAGTTCTGCGTTATTACCCATGACATTCTTAAGCTAAACCACACACATCTTGGCCTTGTGGCCATAATCAGATCTAGAGTTTTTCCGTGCTTGGTCAAGACTTGCGCTCGTTTATGAACAATTCTAGATTCCTGCTACAAAACGTCTATGTTCGACCAACACAATGTGGCAATACTCCTCTGCTCTACTAGACATATGTGGCGACTTTGACTAGTAGTATTTAAAAAAGATAAAATGTTTTACTTGGATTTTTGGGCCAAACAAAGAAAATATTATTGGGCTTTACCGACTTCTTCCGAGGAAGAAAAAAAAGTTAGATTAGAAGTGATTAACAAAAATGGCTGCACAAGATCTGTATCTACAAAATCACAAACTGGTAAGCTTTTATAAAAGTATGTTTTATTATACCTTTAATAATGTTTTTATACAGTTATATTTTGAAACCTGGTTCGACCCGGTTCGAGTTTCTTTAATATTTGAAACCCAATGTTTTTTTGCAGAATAGTGTTTGAAAAGCTGAAAGACGTTTTTTTTGCACAAACCGGGTTGACCCAGTGACCTCGCCGGATCGATCAATGACCCGGTTTTGAAAACATTACTTAGATGGCACCTTAAAGAAGTAAGAAGATAACAAGCCCAAAAAGAGCTAATGGAGAGCTTATTAAGGGGGATGTTTGCGTTGGCTTATGGACTTAAATCAATGGGGTTCTGATAAGCTCTTTTTAAATGTTGCTTATTGTGGAGATTTTTAGCTTATTTTTCTTTTGGGCTAATTCTATAAAAAAGTATTATAATTATCAAAAAAATCAACTTTGGAGTAGCGAACTAAAAATAAATAAATAAATAAATAAAAATAAAAATAAAAAATATTTTGAACATTAATGTTGACATTTTTGTCTTTATGTGAGTAGTAAAAATAAAAAAATATATATATGATGACCATTTTAGCCTTGAATTTTTTAAAATTGCATCCACCATCCCTAGGGTAAATTACATAAATGGTCCTATGGTTTAGCGAAAATTGCATCCACAGTCCATAATATTTTTTTTATCCGTTAAGTTTTTTTCTACTTTTTAATCTACGGATTTATACGTTTTAGTACGTTTTTATACGTTTTCACATGTTTCTTATTCACTTTTGATTTTTTTTGTCACAACTGAATTTTTATTAGAAAATATTACAAAAAAAAAAAAATCAAAATTTTTTCAGGATTTTTTTAAAAAGAATTTCGAAATAAAAAGAATTTCGAAAAAAGAATGGAAAAAAAAATTTAAAAAAAAATAGGGATGGTGGACGCAATTTTCTCCAAATGACAGGGACCATTATGTAATTTAGCCTAAGGACGGTGGATACAATTTTCGCAAACCCACAGGGATCATTTATGTAATTTGAAGTGGCAAAATGGTCATAATACTTAAAGAAAGACAAAAGTGTCAACATTAGTGTTCTCAAGTTTTTTTTTTTTTTTTTTTTTTTTTTTTTTTTGTTTTTTTTTTTTTTTTTTAGTTCGGTACGTAAAACTATCATTTTTAACAACTATCGTGCTTTTTCAGAGAATTAGCCCTTTTCGTTTTGGGCTATTAGTGGCATAAGCTAATCCAACACTTAGCAAAAACGTATGAGATAATTTGTCATAAGCTATTTAGGATTATGCTTAAAGCCCAAAAAGTAAGCTTAGGCAAAAATGCATGAGTTTGTTTGGTTTAAACTTGAGTAACATGATAAAAGCTCGACTTGGCTGTATCAACTAAATTGCTATTACTGGACACAAATGCAGGATCAAAGTGTCACCCATTGACTCATATAGTAGATTTTGGTAATGTGTCTTAGAAAAAAAAAATTACGAATCTTGGTTTCTCGCATCCAATAATTGAAGTTGTTCTGCGTATTCAGCTAGAGAGTTTATTACCCCATGAGATTGTTAAGCTGCACCACACGAATCACTTATGGCCATAATCACTATAATTGGAACATAATCCAATAAAACTAAACACCAAACAACATATCATTAGTACATTGATTGTCATTTCAAGTATGCAAAGCCACTATATGTGTCTGCTTAGAGATCGACAAGATAAAAAAAGCTACATTGTTATTTTGAGATGTCTCATATAAGTGTTCACTATTTCAACAAATTAAAGTAGACTTTAACGAGTAGATATGATATTTGATTAGTGAGTAATGTAATTAGTGGGATTTTCTAATATTTATGTATTATTAAAGTGGACACTTAATATATTTTTAATGAGTTTAGGTTTTGTAATCATACAAAAGGGGGAGATTGTTGATATAAATAATGCCTAAAAACGTTATTCATAGTTTTTGATATCTCTATGTTTTGATAATCCCAAAATGTAAACTCATTAAACTAAAGATTATGACATAAACAAGTATTTAGTCATAAATGTTCATTTCAACAACCTAATCATTTAAGGTATGAATAAACAAAGTAACTAATGCATTATATGATCAAATGAACATTTTCTTAATCACTAGATTTTTTATAAAATGTCACAAACATTTTATATCTTTTATAAAATCATTTTTGGTATTAAATTAAAATGTTTAATTAACTAAAAATATATAAATTCAAATTTTCAACCAAAAATGGCAAAAATGGTTCAGAAAAATCTTCCCCACAAAAAGACAATTCCGGGCAACGTTTAAAATGGGCGGCCCCCTTAATTATACTAGGCGGCCCCCTTAATCATTAAGGGGACCGGCCACGCTCCTGCACAATATTTTTCTCCCTATAAATAGTGGACTATTCCTTGATTTTTTCCTCACCCTTTTTACACAAAAACTTTTTGTCCAAATCTCCCTAAATCAATTCTTTGATCATATAATCATAAGCTCTTGTTTCCAAGTGATTCAAGCTTCAAAACTCAAGTGCAAAGAGAAGAATACTTCTATTAATCAAGACTAGAAGTATTACAACTTAGTATCATCTTGCTATCTAAGTTGTTAGTTCATTTCAACTTGTAAATTATTTATTGATTGGTGTATAAGGTGTGTATATTGGATAGCTCGATTTAGACATAGGAACTAGATTAGTTGAAAGTGTGAAATTGTACTAGAAGCAAAGAAGTAGAAGTGTATAGAAGTAGTTGTTGGTAGTGAAGACATAGAAGCCTTGAAGTAGTGAAGACTTTGAAACATTGAAGTGGTGAAGACTTAGAAGCCTTGAAGTAGTGAAGACATAGAAGTCTTGAAGTAGTGAAGACATAAAAGCCTTGAATTAGTGATAAGATAGAAGTTGTGAAGTAGTGAAAAGATAGAAGACATCAAGTAGTGAAGAAGAGAAGAAGGTGTGAAAAGGTGTGAAGAAGTTGTGGTGTGATTGAAGTTGTGAGATTGGTTCTAGCTATGATTAGAACCCGACATTTAACTTTGTGTCGTTAATTTGGTGTAAGCTAAGGTGTGTAAGGTTTTCTCCGCAATAAGGGAGCTCGTTGACTTAGTGAAGAAAACTCTTGAGTTTGGTGCTCGGGGAGTGGAGTAGGGCAAAGAAGGTGTCATTGTAGCTTGTGTTGTACATATATTGATTTCACATAAAGATCAAACTAAATTCCATTCATAAAACAAATTTTCTAATAACCATTCTAAAAGAACATAGGAGTAATATATAATATTGGAGTTTTCATACTAAACTATAATCAAAGGTTTTTCAAACATACAAATTGAATAAGTTTGAATCTAGTATTTTAACAACAAAGTCTTTATAAATTGAAAAAGAAGAAAACTATTCAACCACCATTCTAGTTTTCCACAAAAAAATAAAAATTTATGAATCTTGGTTCCTCGCATCCAATAATTGAAGTTGTTCCGCGTGTTCACCTATAAAGCTTATTACCCTATGAGATTGTTAAGTTGCACCACACGAATCACGACCTTATGGACATAATCACTATAATTGGAACTTAATCTGATAAAACTAAACACCAAAAAACATATCATTAGCACAATGATTGTCATTTCAAGTATGCAAAGTCCTTATATGTGTCTGCTTAGAGATCGTCAAGATAATAATAATAACAATTAAAAAAAAAAAAAAAAAAAAAAAAAAACTACATTGCTATTTTTAGATGTCTTATAATAAGGGTTCACTATTTCAACTAATTAAAGTAGACTTTAATAAGTAGATATGATATTTGATTACTGAGAAATGTAATTAATGGGATTTTCTAATATTTGTGTATTATTAAAGTGGACACTTAATATATTTTAAGACGAAAAATGTAGCTTTATAATGACTATTGGGAATAATAGTATTCCTATATTTCAAAACCTTAAACCAAACGCACCCTGAATATATTTTTAAAAGTAAAACGGAGTAACAAGTTTAATGGAGTATGACGAAAGGCATGGTAATTTGTTAATTAATAATGATATATGGGTTTTTCTAATTTGAGCTCTAAAGTCACAAGTTAAGCATACAAAAAATACATAAAAGTACTCAGGGACTCACACAAAAGTACAGAAAAATGTACTTTTGTGTGAATTCCTATGTCCTTTTTCACGGGCCCTATGGTACTTTTGATATGCTTAACTTGTTATATTGTTGTCATAATAAATTATGATTTACGAATAATAAATGAAATACGCAATAGATATTCAAGTTTAGAAAATAGTACGTACAATTTAAACTCAAACGCAAATTAAATATGCGGAAATGTGAGAGGAGAAACTAAATAGTGAAACCAAAATATTTAAATTCATAATAATATAATGCTCTTTTTTTTGTTACAACAAACAAACAAACCGGAAGAAAAACGTTGTTATTCTAGCATGTCTGTATAAAATTATGAGAGTTGATACTCCTACCACATTTTTTGATGCAAATATCACAACTGTGTATTGCAGTGTTGTACGATACAATACTGTAATGCACAATTTGTGGTGCAAGCATTAAAAAATGTGGTGGGAGTATCAACTCCTTAAAATTATAGCTATTTAAGAAAGTTTTTGACATGAAATACTACTCTCTCATTGTGTCATGTTTTATTATTTATCTTTTCCCTGTTGCACATGTTTATTTTTTGAGAAAAAAAATATATGAACCTTTTATGATAGTGTATTACGAAAATGAACCACACATTCGTATTTTACGAAAATGATCTTTCAACGCGCAAGCATATATATCGCTTCCGTTAGATATAAGACACGTTGCTCATCAACAACTCAGGAGTAATCACGTGTCCAAACAGCGCGCATAACATCAGCACGAGTTACCTGTGATACGTATAATTCTTAAATACCATTTAACACAGCTCGGTTTAAGTCTGTTGGACGAATAATGTCTGCTATGCCAAAGAGATCAAGTTGGGTCAAAAGAAAAAGGCCTGTAGATTAGATACTGGTTTGGGCCGCAGGCCAACAAACCTAATAGTTTTAGTAAACGGTTATTTAGGTTAAGATATGTAACGATTAGTTTTAGTTTGTGTTGTTTACTTTTTTGTGAAACGGTGTGACTCCTCATGAAAGCATCGGTTCATTCAATATATATAGGATTAGGATTCTTTGTAAACATGTAACCTTTTCAGTTAATAAAACATTCGATTATAAAGGTTCATAACAGATTTCACTATATACAAAAGTGTGAGTTTGTGTGTCGTGTTTTTGTTCATAGACATGTTTGATTCGTAACAAAGAAGATCCGGATGGGACCAACAAAGTCTACTATGAGTCTTTGAGATAGTGTATTATAATTTGAAACAGCACCTCAACCACATGTGAGGAGACTATCATTTAACAGTATATTCAGTAACCAAATGATTATAAAATCTGAAAACATGTAAACATTTTACTGAAGCACTTACAGATACTTAAATAAGAAAATGAGAAAGAAGCAAGATAGAATTGAGAGATATTTTGGAGTAATTTTCTGCATATCATAAACATAAGACTCGTCCCTTTTAAAAGAGAACAGATACATAAACCACTACGGAGTACTTCCTAAAATGATGAAAACATGGAAACGTGGGCATCCCCATCAATCTCCTTTATTCTAGCACAACTCTTAACGGACATATAAAATAGACCAATTACATAATTGACCCAACATGACATCTTCTACTGCATGAGATTTTGCATGGACTTCGAATGTTGCATGGACTTGGTCACGTAACAGTAGACACTCAAATTTATTGGTTGCTTCCATCAGCTCAAAGCGAGCATACAATTATGCGGCCCTGATGGCATAAACGGTCTGAACCACGGTAAGAGAAAACAGAATGATTGCAGCAATTAGTGCCATAAAATTCCATGGATTATCGAGATATACGCGCTTCTGCCATGCAATATTGCGTCTCATCGTTGCAATCTTTTTGGGCCAATAACGATTGTAGTCCTCATCCATTTGTTTGAACTCTTGGGAGTAATAGAAATCTGTAATGGAAATGTTTTTGCATAACCTGTTGATCATATCTGCAGCCTCTTGGTTTGAGACAAGCATGTTGACAAGGACTTTTGATTCTACCAGTTTTGCAATATCCTCTTGCGTATCAATAAGCTTATCCATGGCATGTGCATATGATGTAAAGTAATAACCACCTTGAGGGAACGATTGCTCATAAGCAATAAAGTTCCTTAAAATTAGCTCAGTGGTATCATCAATAACCAGGGTTGGCATTAGAAGAGTAGCCTTACTCCGAAACCAGCTGGGTAAATATTTAATAAGAGATGATGGTTGATATTTAATGGTCACTGACCATTCATCCTCCTGGTGAGGCTTAAAGTTCATCCCAGATCTATCCAGTTCTACTATCGAGTGGTATACTGTTTTCTCTTTTCGCTCTTCATGTACAAGCTTTAACTTGGCAGCTACTAGCTGGTAGCGTTTGTGCAGATAGCCAAGAACATGAGCAGGACTTGAATCTGAGTGATAAACATCTGTGGTTGAATTTTTTTCAGGCAACAGAGAAGCGAATAGCTTAATGTAGGGTGCCAAATATTTATCGAGAACGTTGCTAAGAGTGAGAGACACTTTCTCCATGCAGTCAAACAAAGTTTGAAGAACAAAGAAAGGGACTTGGTTTTCTAGCAACATCAGATCCATGGCAATACGAGTATTTTGGAATATATTTGGCAAATACAAATTTATTTCTTCATGCTTGAAACAGAATTCAAGTATGAAACAACCATCCATAACCATCATCCTGGCAAGCTCAATGTCACCATAGTTCTCGATCATACCAGCATAAGATTCTCTGATTTCGGGTATTATTGTCTTTACCTTTCCCAGACATGTTTCTAATAATGTTTTCTTTGGCGTGGAATCATGACAACGACTTAATAGGTCATTGAGATAACATTCTTTCAGCCAATCAAATTCTTGCAACTTCGGATCTTCACTATGTATAGGTCCTATAGAGACCAGCTGAGGGTTGAATGAACTTTCGTTAAGCTCTCTAAGAATTCTACAAACCTTGCAAATAGATGGTGAAGGTTGGTTGCCACGATTTTGTCCTCTTCTTGCACAATCAAGAAGAAAGCCTATAGTCGGGTCATCACTTTCACCTGGTGTCTGGTCGACCTTCAACTCCACGATACCGTCAATGATCGTAGTACCACTGGATGCTTTATCTGAATGAGATAGACTTACCGTAGTCACATCTGGCTGATTAATTGCAGGAACGCCCAGATTAATTCCGACATAGTCTAGTTTATTGACGGTTGGGGAAGTAGTGGACGGAGCTTTTGCCTTGTCAGATATCGGTAAGGATTCGGTGAGGTCTAGCGGTTGTTTGTTGTTGTTGTTGCTCATTGTGTGTGTGTGTGTGTTGTTGTTGTTGCTCATTGTGTGTGATCAGATGAGGGTGGGTTGAGTTCAAGTAAAACTATCTCTTATACTAGTAAAAATGATCACAGGACACCATAAAAGCTTGCCATCTACCCAACTGTATGATGGTCACATCCGAATTTTAATGGTGGCTAACATTTTTCTTGACAAGTTTTTGAAAACAAATGCTGCAGGAGTCTATACATATTAATTTTACCGTACTTTTTTAGACTACAGGTGATGGTGCTGCTGGGTACTAAGCACGTTAAAGGTGAGTATCGAGGCATCCTATAGCAACACCCCTTACCAGAAGTGATTAATGTAGAAATTCAGAGTGAGAAGCATTATTTTGCCTTAAAAAAAGACTAAGAGGAGAAGACCTTTAGAGGTTGAAAACAAATGCTGCGAACTACTACACGTTTTTGAAAATAAATGCTGCTGTGTACTAAACATGTTAAAGGTGAGTATTGAGGCATCCTATAGCAACAGTACCCCTTGTTGGTAACAGAGTCAGAAGTAACTAATGTAGAAATTCAGAGTGAGAATTATTATGTTGCTTTAAAAAAAGACTAAGAGAAGACTTTTAGAGGTTGACTTGTAACATGAAAACGATAAAAAGCAATACTACAGGTACCAAAAATGTATAAAATCTGTGGTCATTTCTTCACCCTATACTCAACTCTTCAACTAGTCAACTATAGTACTTTATTGACACGTCTCTCACTTACTAATAAAATATATTTTTTGAAATGACCCACAAACTACTCAACCGACGGCTACTCAACTTGAGAATGTACTTAATTTCATCTAAAACGCACAATAGCCATGTGCAAAAGTACAAGACCTATGACTCACACACTACTCAACCGACGACTACTTAACTTGGGAATGTACTTTCTTATTTTAGATTTTGATTGTACTTTTCCTTCATATTTTATTTTCTACACACATGTTTAATAAAATAAACATACAGTTAAAAAAAACAAAGTGCTTCACTATCAAACAAATCAATCAAAATCCACCTTCGTTAACCAACCAAACGACCAAATCCGTCATCCAATCAACCGATCAAATCTACCTTCGTTATCTTTGATGAAGCCATTGGTACACTAACATAACCAAAGATAACGAAGGTCAATTTGATCAGTTGGTTGGTTGGATGACGGATTTGATCGTTTGGTTGGTTAACGAAGGTGGATTTTGATCGGGTTGCTTGATTGTGAAGCACTATGTGTGTTTTTTTTTTTGTTTTTTTTCATTTATTTTTTTTAAATGTGTATTTATTTTATTAAACATGTGTGTAGAAAATAAAAAATAAAATAAAAAAGTACAAACAAAATCTAAAAAAAGAAAGTCCAAAATTCTTTTGTCATTCCCGATGTACTTTTTAGGTGAAATTGAGTAGCCATCGATTGAGTGATATATGTGCCACGGTTCTTGTACTTTTGCACATGGGTATTGTACTTTTTAGATAAGTTGGTTAGATTCTCAAGTTGAGTAGCCATCGGTTGAGTAATTTATGGGCCATTTAAAAAAGTATATTTTATTAACAATTGGGACGCATGTTAATAAAGTATTGGAGTTGAACAGTTGATGAATTGAGTATGACCAATTTGGAAATAGGGTAAAAAAATGACCACACATTGACCACCAAAAAGAGTTTGTACATTTTTGGTACTTTCCTCTGAAGAAAAAAGGTGAAATTTTTTGATGGCCGTTAATTTTTAAAAATTTGGGTTGCTTTTATGTTTTAGTTGGTGAAAGTATAGTTATTGTGTTTATCTTGGATCCCTTTATTTTGCCTATAAAGTTTTTACTCTTTATATACTTCACACAACATTTTTTTTTTGGAACAAATAATATCCTTCCATAACTCTATAGAAACAAACTTCTAGTACATTCATGTCTTAAATAATCCATCGAATTGCAACTTCACACAACATTTAAACCTGGTTATTGTGTTTCTCTTTAGAACATCGATGACGAGTTTTCTAAGTCGGCCTCAATTACATCACCATTTTTCAAAACTCAGGTACAATATTGAACCTTTCTAGTATATTTTTCACCGAGTTTTTTATTTGTTTACAGTCTTTTAAAAAATTATTTAACAAAAGATAGTACTTTAAAATTTATTTAACAAAAGATAATCATTTTACAATTTTTTTACATTTTCGTCGGTTTTTTACATTTTCGCCCATTTTTTTATGTTTTCGCCTATCTTTTTATGCTTTCATCCGTTTTTTTTGACGTTTTCGCCTGTTTTTTTTTTTATGTTTTCATCTACTTTGTAATGTTTTCGGCTTTTTTACCAATGAAAATGGATGAAAAAGTAAAAAAAAAAAAAAAAAAAAAAAAAAAGGCAAAAACGTAAAAAAAAGGTGAAAATGTAAAAAACAGACGAAAACGTAAAAAAATACAAAAATGTAAAAAAAACAAAAGAAAACGTAAAAAACCAGGTGAAAACGTAAAAAACCAGGTGAAAACATAAAAAAACGGGCATAAACGTAAAAAAATGGCCGAAAACGTAAAAAAACGGGCGAAAACGTAAGAAAATAGGTGAAAACGTAAAAAAACGGAAGAAAACGTAAAAAATCGGGCGAAAACATAAAAAAACGAGCGTAAACGTAAAAAAAGGGCGAAAACGTAAAAAAAAAGTGGCAAAAACGTAAAAAACCAACGACAACGTACAAAATGAACGAAAACGTAAAAAAAAGGCAAAAACGTAAAAAAACGGACGAAAACGTAAAAAACGGGGTGAAAACGTAAAAAAAACGGGTGAAAACGTAAAAAAAACAGAAAAAACGTAAAAAATGACTGACGGTGCAAATACCGTTAACCCAGAGGACTAACGGTGCAAATGTGTTCTATCTCGTTAGAAGATAACGGAGAAAAAATTTGCTCCGTTAGTCCTTATTTTAACCAAGAGATGTATATTGGTTCACTTTTACTAACAGAGAGATGTATTTGTTGCAACTTTTTCGACAGTAATGTATGATGCGAAATTGGGTAAACCACGGGGATGTATTTTGAAATTTACTCAAAAAAAATAAAAGACTAATAAAGCTCAAATGGTACATGGATTTATATGAAACACGACATCAAATCGAATGCATAAAAACTATAGTTTATGTAAAACTCGTGAAGATTTAATAGAATGGGCGTGAAATTTGGCATATCCTCTTGGTTATATTATTACGATCAAAAGAAGTAATAAAAAATCAAGTGGTTATACGTGTAAGGTTTATCTTTGGTGTGACCGTATTGGAGTATACAAAAACAGAAGTCAAAACCTTGAAGAGACTTCGAATATTGAAATTGAGAATTTTTTTAAAAAAGAAAAAAGATTGTAGTTCTAAAAAATCAATTGTCCGTTTGAATTGTTACGTAAATATTCAAAAGTAAATGATTTTTGGATGTTAAAAGTGATACGTGATACACATAATCATGAACTTGCGCAACATGTAGAGGGTCATCCATATGCATGCGTTTAAAACCTGAGGAATTTTGTTTAGTGGATGATTTGTCAAAGAAGAACGTGAAACCACGTGATATTTTATCGACGATAAAGGAGCAAAATATGAATAATTGTTCTTTACTCAAAACCATTTATAATGCACGTGAAAAAATGCAGATGATAGAGAAACAAGGACTAACTGAAATGCAGGTTTTTATGGCAATTTTACACAAAAAAAAGGCTTCATATCTGAACCTCGTGTAAACGAAAAAAATGAGTTGGAAGATTTCTTTTCCGCTCATCCATTGTCACTGGAGATATGGAATGCGTTTCCACAAGTGTTGTTGATGGATGCCACTTATAAAACAAACATGTTCAACATGCCTTTTTTTTTTTTTTTTTTGAAATTTTTAGTGTAACTACGACTAATCTGACATTTTGTGTAGCATTAGCCTTTTTTTGTAAAGAAAAGAAAGACAATTATGAATGGGCATTAAATTGTCTAAAGTCAACAATAGACGAACGTGTTTGCCCACGTGTTGTTGTCACTGATAGAGCTTACGCATTGATAAGCGTATGTGAAACTGTATTTCCAGATGCTAAACAATTACTATGTCGATGGCACATCTTGCAAAGTGTGTTCAAGTTTGCTAGACCAAGTATGAAATCACCCCAGTTGTGGGATTCTCTAGACACGGCGTGGAAGTCAATAGTTTTATCGTCGACGGTTACATCATACCTGAGAAATTACGCACACCTTGAAGCAATATTAACCGAATTTCCAGGTACTTTTATATATTTATTAGAATTTCAGGTGTTCATGAAAAACTGAATATATATTGGTGTTCTTGAATTTTAGGTGTTATTGAAAAATTGAATAAATTTTATAAGTCAATTTAATTATATATTTATTTGAACTTAAAGTGTTCTTGAAAAACTGAATAAATATTGGTTGGAACCACATAAGGAAATGTTTTCATAATTTTGGAAATCATACAACTAATTAGAAAGTCAACATGCCAAGTATAAATTATACTTGAATTCCTCCCAATCAAGTTTAGATAAATGTGTGTATTTTCTTCATAAACTTGTGCTCTCACAACACACGGCTATTAAAGAAAGTTTAACAAAAAGCGAAATTGCTCGAAAACATCAATTTAACATACCACAATTACAACAATTGTGGGGTTTGGTTTTGATACATGTGTTAGATAAAATCTTCCGAGAACTACAACGGTCTAAAGGTGTTAACTTAGCATCCGGAAATTGTGTGTGTCAACTGCATACAAGTTGTGGTTTGCCGCACACGAAATTGCATTATATCTCAACGCGGGTTAGCCCATTCCTCTTGATTCAACAAATATTTTTATAATATTTTACGTCATACTAGCAATTGCCTTTTTAAATGTAGGTCAACCTATTCCACTTAAATCGATTGACGTAGTTTGGAAAAGAAAAAAAAAACTTGATTTATCGGCATCTATATTCATAAAGGATGATGATCTTTGTTGTGATAATGATTTGGAAACTTTTAGGGAGGTATTCAAAAAACAGTCCATCTTTGGAAAGTCCAACTTATTAAAGAAGATTAGAGAGATATTTAACCCATCAACTACTTCAATTCTTGAGCCCGTTGTTCAAAAAAATATACGTGGGCGTCCAAGCCTAAGGCCGAAGCCTAAGTAAATAACCCATTGATCCACCGACTCAAGAACCTCCTATACCTAGTTATTCTAACACGTCGACCATTTTAGGTTTACATCACTTAGATTTGAACCAAGAGCCAACAATGGATAGTTACATATTCAATCACGAGCCAGCAAGACATAGTTCCTACTTGCACCAAGAGTGCAATTCATACTTTAACCACGGACAAGCAAGGCATAGTTCATTCACAAACCAGGACCTGACAAGATATAGTTCCTATTTTCACAAGCAACATAATTCACACCTGGAACAAGAACTAGTGGGGCAGAGTTCATACCCGTATCACGATCACTCGATGCTTAGTTCATATGCATATGAGGATCAATCAAGGCCTGGTGTATACATGAAACAAACACCTGAATTATTGCCCCAAATTCGTAATCCACTTGAACTTTTTGCCCCAAATTCCAATTAATTTTTTTTTTGTTGCACACACGTCAATAATATTCAAAATGTCGGAAGTGATGGGAACTGTGGCTTTCGAGCAGTTGCTGCATGTCTCAATCTCCACGAAGATTCATGGCCTCAAATTCGATTAGATTTATGGAACGAGTTGTTTCCTACTTTTACTTTTAGTCATTATTAGGTAATCATTGTTATCTTTCTATTATTTTTTTTACTTGTCTATTTATTTTTATAATTAATTTTACTTTTGTCATATATACGAGTCGGTCAGACCCGTGCGATGCGCACAAATTGTTTCTAATTGTTAATAAAAATACAAAAATAACATACGATCAACCATTTCATACTATTTTTAAAAAATAACATAAGATCAACCGTTGTATATAATGCCTATAATATTCTATATAAAAATCTTATTTTTCTTTCGCTGCTGCAGCCTGCAGCTTTGCTAAAGAAGTTTCAAAGTAACAATTCTTCCAGCAATTGTCCAATTAAGGGGACTTTCCTCTATTACACACCATTATGTAGCATTTTATGTAGTTATTTACATGTCCTAGCCTTTTACACATTTGTATTATACTTTTTTTGCATTTATGAGTTTCCTGTTTAAATCTTATATAGATTTCAATGATTTTCACCGACTACAAATGTGTTGAAGCGCACATAACGTGCTTAAACCAGTGGTCTATAAACAACACAAATAAAAAAAATTTAATTTCTGCTAACTTATACTTACTTGCGAAAGCTCCCATATGCAGGTTGAAGTATACAATGGGAATCCGCAGCCGATGTTATAGTCACGACAAATCCTTCAATACTGACATGAAACGGTGTAAAAGCTTCTAATTACCAGATGTATTTGTTGCAGTTGCAGCATCAGCTGCCTTCACTTTTATGTCTGCTTCAGCAAGTGCATCGCAACCGGGCGGCTTGGGTCCACCATTTTTTGGACCTTGCGATTAAGTGATATGCCATATACCTTCTCATTTTCATCCTGTTCAAGCATCATATTCTGAACAATCACCATTGGCGGCCACACAACTTTTTACCATTGGCGGCCACACAACTTTCCAATTTCCTGCATCTGTATCAACACCAACCCATTTCCCATTTGCTTCCTCATTATGAACCGCCACAGCCCCTCGTCTACACAACTCTTCATCTAAACTCTCAAAGAGCTCAACAAACCCAATTTCCTCATTATCCCATTCAGCGAAATCAACAACTTCCTACATCATATAAATTAGTGTTGCAAAAATCGTCCGCCAAAAATCGGCCTTGGCAGCCGACTAATCGGTGATTAATCGCTAGGCGGGGATTAACCGCCACGATTTTCATTAATCGGCCTTATTAATTGGTTTGGTCAAAAATCAGTCAACATACCGATTAATCGGATAAAAATTGGCCAAATTGGGCATTAATCGGCCAAATCGAATAAATCGGCCAACTCGGTTACGAATAAAAATCGGCCAAATTAGGGAAAAATCTGCCAAATCGGAAAAAAATCGGTTAGATCGGCCAAATCGGGCATTTAGTTTCAATTTTTTTAATTTTATATATAAAAAATCCAATCCGATTAATCCCCGCTTAGCCGTTTAATCAATAGGCGGTACCCGGCCGCCACGCTACCGCCTAGCGATTTTTTCAACCTTGATATAAATCAATAATAAACTGAATTTTAACATATTCTGCAACTCAAATACTTGTGTCGATGATTAATTTGTTTTACCCGAGTTCCTTCTAGAGCTTGGGGAGGGGTTTTACTCGGGTTCGAGTCTCGCAAGTGACAAAGAAAATTTGGATTTTCCTCTTAGTGCGAAGTCGTGAGTTATAGGAGTTTCTCTTCGCAGGTTACTCCTAGTGGTTCGGGTCTCAAGACCTGCCCATTTATATGGTTTAACTCGATGTCGGATTTCAAGTGTAGTGCCATTCTAAAAAGAAAAAACAAATGTTAGATAACAAATTTATTAATTAAAAGATAACCATAAGATTAAAGTTCATATCTTATTATATGTGGCAACACAAAATAAATATCAAGGATAATTTCTAATATGCTCCGATTGTCTTTTTTTTTTTTTTTTTTTTTTTTTTTTTTGTCCCAGAATTCGAAGTTTCTGTATTTAGACCAGGGTAACCTATAATTTTTGGGTAACTGAAATCTGCAAGTGACAAGTGTCACTGTTTGGATTACAAGGTAGAGCAACTTGTGTATTTTTTGGTAACTGGTGGCCCTCATGTCGGACACTTGGCGTCATATGCGTCGAGTTGCCAAGTTACCTGGTCTAAATACAGAAACTCAGAATTTTGGGACAAAAAACAAATCAATTGAGAAATCGGGCCATATTAGCAATTATCCCTAAATATTATGTCATCTCCATTTACAAGGCATGCATTTCTAAAAAAGAAAGGAAAAGTTAATAGTAACCTAATGTAACCCATGAGTATTTTTGTAAAGGGTTTTGCTAAACACTGCCTACTGGGTAATGCTTAAAGCGCATTAAATAATCTGTTTTTTTTTATATTAAAAGTAATTATACATTTAATGGACAATAAATGAACATAAAAATTAACTTAAATATATGTCATTTTTTAATTAATAAAGTCAAAGTTTCTTTTTACATTTATATTAAACATTGCCCGACATTGTTTAGCAAAACCCTTTTGTAAATGAATGGTAGGTAAATGCATTAAAAAGCTGACGTGGGCAATATGACGTTTGAAGGTGTCATTCAAAAAAAAAATTTTTCACTTATCATTTAAAGTTGTACTCCGTAATATAAGGCTTAGAAGAGTAAAGACTAAAGAGTACAATAGTACAACATTTTGCTTTTTTAGATTAAAGACTTTTTGGTATTGTCAAGTCATTTGACTATTTAAAAATGTTTATATAACTCATTTTACTAGTTTTATTTATTTATTATTTATTTATTGGGTAAATTGCAAATTTGATCCCTAAAGTAACACGAATATGTAAGGATTACATCGAGATGATTTTTGTTGCACAAAAGACATTAATGTTTACGATTTTGCAAAAAAGCCACCGAGAGCGACTTTTTGCTAACGCCCGTTATTTATCTTGTTAGTGCCTCGTCACTCAGGGTATTATTGTCATTTCCTTGTTTTAAGGACAAAATTTGCGATTTAAGTTTTTTCTATTTATTTCAAAGCCACCACCACCGCCCTCTTCCACCACACAAGCAACACTACCACCCTCTGCCACCACACAACGGATTTGTTTTTTATGATATTGTTTCACTTGACCACAACCACCACCTATGATTTCATTTAATTTTCCTGATAATTTACTTTGTATTAATAATTTTCCTGATGTATTTACTGTATATCATCTTTATTGTTCTTAAGCAACATGTATTAATGTATTTATAGTCAATGAATTTGGATTTCAAAGTTCTATCTAACCCTGTATTATTTCATCGTGAATGATTCCATTCGCATTTCTTGGAAGTAATAAATTTCGACAGTCTTATCTCTTATTTTAAGTTATAAAAAGAGATTGCATTTGCTACTTTTTGTTACCTTCAATTCTATTTTTCGTTTCATAAGTTAAAAACTAGAATACATATATAATGGCTGATCACTTTCAAGGACTAGCCATCGACAGCCTCAGAATTCCACTTGATGACAATGATAAGTTCATCGGGCAGAGTGGATTTGGCAGAGTCTACAAAGGCCAACTCAAAACGAGCTCCCGTAAGCCAGACACCCTAGTTGCCGTCAAACGGTTAGATATGAAGATCACGGGACAAGGATGGCGTGAGTTCTTAAAGGAGATCATGATGCTTGCTAGTTATAAACATAATAACCTTGTGTCTCTTGTTGGGTTCTATGATGAAGAGGAGGTGAAAGCTCTTATACAAGCATGAGGTTCATGGTAACCTCGATATGCATCTAGCTACCACGGACCTTAAATGGGAGACATGTCTTGAGATATGTCTTGGTGCGGCTCGTGGACTTGAGTATCTTCATGACGATGTTGGAACCGGACACAGGGTAATACACCGTGACATTAAATCCTCTAATATTTTGCTAGATGACACCTAGGAAGCAAAAAATTTCATATTTTGGATTGTCTAAAATAGGTCCCAAAAAACAACAATTCACTTTACTTGTCACAGATGCTTGCGACACTGTTGGCTATATTGACCCACAATATATAAAGACCGGTATACTAACAAAAGAATCTAATCAAATTTGTAATCTTCTTCTCGCTTTGTTGTGTCCTCAGTGGAGGTCTCGGAGCCACCAAAAGATAGCAATTCTTCAATTTCAAATGATGTTTTTGTCGATGAGTTGATTGGGTTCCAATTGCTTGTAGAGGAATAAAACTAAATATAATGGATACTTGGCCCCTGATATTTTAATTAGACGACCACACAATTAGTTTTTCAGGGTTTTTGTTCTTGATTTTCTTTTGTATTAAAATTAAAATAAATTCAAAAGAAATTCAAATGGGGAAGAAGACGAGTGTATATTAGTCATTTCACTGCGTCTTGGTGGCTTTTTTTTTGCAAAAAACGAAAACATTAAGGGTGCTTTTAGTTGGGGGAAACACCCTTGTTTTTCACAAAATATTTTCTGGAAAACAAGTAAAACAAAGATCGCGTTCAAATCAGCGTTTTCTAACAAAATATTTTACAAAACACAAAATATCCTATTTTCTAACTTAACAAGGAAAATTACAAAACAATTTTTAGTTCTTTTCCTTGTTTTCCCTTGTAACCCACAACCTTCCCTCCTCTTCTTCAAAATAGAAAATACAAATACTAACTAAACGCGTTTTTCATATTTTTAAATGTTTTGTGGAGATAAATTTCTCTTCTGAATTTTTACAAAACTAGAAATAGAAAACAAGAGAATTTTCCTCCAACTAAACACTCCATAATGATTTTTTTGTAACAAAAATCGTCCCGGTGTGATTCTTTCGCATTTGTGTTACTTTAGGGACCAAATTTGCAATTTACACTTTTTTATTTAAATCATTGAACAACTAAAATAATTTGTTGGGATCACAAATCAGTTACTAGACTTTTGGTATTGCATGACATTTCTCGCAAAAACAAACCTAGAGAACAAAATTGGGCTAGCCCAGCCACCTAGGGCATGACATATTTGGGCTAGGCCCAATACATAATTCTGGTTACAAAAACTCAAAAGAACTAAAACCAAAAAAGCAACACTCCACGAGTCATCAAATTTCAAAACCAGTCAAAGTCAAACATCAAAAATGGAACTGGAATCCAAAAATGGCTCCAAAATCACCCTCCAAAAAAACCAAAACACCCCAATCAAACTCGGCCGTAATTCACTGTCCCAAACACCCGACAAAACAGTCTCCCGTCATCACATTACATTGAATTACAAAACCCAGAAAGGAATTTTGAAATTCGTGGTGTATGGAAAAAACCCCATTTGGGTACATGAAGTTGATAAAGATGAGATTAAGGTTTATAAAAGGGGGGACAAGGGGGAGTTGAAAGTGGGTGATTCGTTTTGTGTTGGGGGTAAAGATTTTGTGTGGTTTAAGTTGAGGGAGATTGATGAGGATGTGAAGATGGAGTTGGGGGATGAATTTGGTAAGATTGGGGAAAGTTTAGGGGGTGAAATTGAAAGTTTGGGAGGTGGTGATGTTACAGATGTTGATGATCCTGTTAAAGGTTTGATTTTGTATGAATGAATGTTAGTTGGTGTTTGTTTCGGCTTATATAGTAGGCTTATGGCTTATGCGGTTTTCGGTGCAGTTTTCATGGCTTATTTTGAAACTTTTCAGCTTATATAAGCTTATGCTAAGCTTATATAAGCCGAAATGTTTCCAAATAAGCTGCAAAAGTCAGCTTCTGAAACATAAGCCGAAAACCAAATAGGCCATAATCCCGCTATTTAAGCCGAGACAAACACCTCCTTAGTATCTTTTGTGTTTAGTGACGAGTTTTTAGCTTTCAGAGCATTTTTTTTGGCAAAACTAGGATTAGCGATTAGCTATAGCAGATTTAGCAGCTAGCAATTAAGTTATTTACAGTTAGCTACTATTAAAGTGTTTAGTAATGTAGTTGTATACTTAATTATTAAGTGTAAAATGATAAAAAAAAAAAACTAGGAACATTAGTTAGCGGTAGTTGCTAGCATGTTTTATAAAAGTGTTTGGTGACGTACTTGTATTTGTGTGTGTGTATTAAGTGTAAAATGACGACAAAGGTAGACGCAGACTGTAAATGCTTCTTTAAGTAGCATATGAAAAGTAGTGTTTAAAAAAGATAAATCTCGTGGCCAAATTATTTTTTAATTAAAAAAAATGCTATGGCTTACCAAAATATAAGATAGAGTCATTCTATGGCTTACCTTGGACATACCCAAGGCCACACAGAAGACCAATACAACTTGAATTCATACAGAAAAACACCTAAACAAACACACTAAAGCTAAGACAAGCATACACAGCCAACTTTACTAGCTAAACTTCCAGACCATGCTCCCACATCTTTCAAGTTTCAACCTTTATTCTTATTCCATAGCATACAATACATCATAAGTAGAATCCCAGTAGCTAAGAAAGCATTCCCAATGCACAAAGCTATTTGCATATTCATAATCAAATTGAATAAAAGCAATATCCAAACACCCCTCTTCCAGTTTTCCTGCTGCAATTCCAAACAGAACATCTACTATCCTTAACATTTCCAGACCTTTTAATGATATGCACAAAGTCTGCAACTTCCTTTATACATCAAACAACTTTTTTCAAGATTAAAATTCATTATAGAACCACTCATTAGCAGGAAACTTTCCTTTTGGAGTGACAACTTAAAACTACACAGAACAATCCCATTCCAAGTATAGTGTTGCTCCATCTTTCATAGCATACAAAATACTAATAACAAGAAGTTTAGTGCATATAAGTATCAAGTCCAAGGTACAAAGCCATCGGTAAAAATATACACACCCTCCAATACCATAAAACTCATATCCAAACACCCTTTTGAGAGACAAACCATAGAATTCCGACTAGCGCGGTTCTTTTTCTCGACCAATTTGAATTCTAATTTTTTTGATCTTAAGTTAAGTAGAGTAGTAAGTAGCTAGGCGGGTTTCAAAACTTGATGTCGATAAATACGCCAGTCTAGAAATTCATTTAGGACAATTGACCGTTTTATTAAGTTATTTAGTAATTCCTTTTGGGGATCATCTTGTTTTAGCCAATCTCAGTATCGGTGTTTTTTAATGGATTGCTATTTCAAGTATAGCTCATGTCGGCCTTCTTCGCCCTACTTCCCTCTTCCCTACGATAGAGGGCTAAATCACCTACGTAACACTAACCCAATATATGACCCATGCTCCTTTGGGTTCTTTAAATTCCGTGGGTGATCATGAAGAAGGGTTAAGTGGGCGGGCAAACCAGAGGTGTGTCCTTCCCGGTCCTCTCATACTAGGGAAAAGTCCTCTCAATGCACTAACGCCCACACCAGATATGGACCGAACTGTCTCACGACGTTCTGAACCCAGCTCATGTACCACTCTTCCCTCAAAGTTATGGAGTAAGACATCGATTTCTCAATAAGATCAACATGACATTTACCTGGTCATTAATTTGTATACTATATAGTCAATAAACCTTCAGGATAGGAAACTTGATCACAATAGTTACATTTCCTTTAACTATCTTGAGATCCACATTCAAAAAAAAGTTGTCCCATCTTTCATGACTCACTAACTTTTGAACATGGAAACTCAATGATAGAAAAGCTTCACCATCACTTTCGAAGCCATCTATCGAAACATTTCTCTATAGAAACTCACCCTTGTCTATTGACTTTAGCATCAAATTTGATATTCCAAACAGCCTCGACTTTCTTTACAGCAGAAGATTGTTTAACACTCAGTTTCAACAATTTAAGCTTTACAGTTTTCACAATAGTGTTACAGATACTCTCCTCTGACCTCTTCGGCTCTTCTCATTTGTTAACAACCTTCCATTCCTTTCCCAAACACAGTCTTCTAATGATACTCCATACAGAGTTTATGTTTGGCATTTTGATCATGTTATCAATAACCTCATCCCATATCACATGAATTTGGATTCCATAGTAATAATTTGTCTTGAGTACTCAGTCTTCTTTGTATAGCCATCCATAGGACAAATGAGTTTCTTGGAATGTTTTGTGTAAACCATACCAAAGAGTACCAATCCACATTATTTATACTGTTTTTCATTTCCTCCCATGCTATTTTCACTGAGAATTTTGCTATCATTCATTTGACATAATACAAACCACCCTATCCTCCTCATTTGGGTTATGATTAGGCACAGGAATGCAACTACTGCTAGTTATGCCAGCCTGTATATAAAAATGTTTAAATTCGTATAAAAGTGTTATTTTTATCAAAGAATGTTGATTTTTCAGCTTAAATATCCAATTTTTAATGATATATAAATGAAATAGAGTGACTAAAATGACATGTACTACATATTTAGTATCCAGGGATTTATGGGAAAACTTGAAAATCGACTATAGTATTAGTTTCTTACATGTTTGTTTAGATTCACTTATTTTGATTTCAAAGTATTAGAAAATAACATTACAGTTATGGAACAGTCTTAGCTTAAATTTTTGGTTGCTGAGATTTTAGATGAAAGGGTGTTTGGATGTGATTCTTGTTTTCGCGTTTCAAGTCAAAATGGTCATATTAAGAAGCACGCTTATGAGTCGTATCAGATAATAAGTATATAAATTTGAAAGTATCGAGCTTTAGCTAGAATTAATCGACTGATAATTTCATTTTACTGCATTTTGAAATGGTAATAACCGCTTCCAAGATGGAAGTTCAAGGACTTTGTTATTTAGTAGCATAGTAACGGGTCGGGATGTGATGGCTACTCTCAAGATGGATGTCTAAATGCCTCCTTATATAGCATCTATAGTTACGTGGCTAAGTTATACGTACTAACATTTAAAATGCATGGCTAAACACCCCCAATTTAAAGCCATTTACTGTTGTAGGTCCAAACAAATGTCTGCTTATATATTATTTTGATGGTAAATTACAGAGTTCGGTTTTGTTGTTATGGGGCACGAGTTTGATAACTACCCGAAGAAGATGATCCGTGACATAAGGAATTGGGATTGGTTTCTGGAAGAACATAAAGAAGATAGCGATGAAGACGAAGATGAAATTAGTAATAAAAAAGCAAAAGAAGGAAAAAGACGAAAGAGGAAGAAAGGTGCAGCGAATGATGATGATGATGTGTGGACTGGTGAGAGTGAGGAAGACGCTGAATTGATTAAGAAACTAAGAAATGACCCAAAACCCAAGTATAAAACTAGGTCAAAAGACCAAAAGAAAAACAGAAAAGGTGCGAGTACAAGTAGAAGTGGTACTGATATGACAAAGAGTTCTGCAATGGACATTGATGTTGAAGATGATGACGATGAAGATGAAAATGATGAAACGTTGGGTGGTTTCATAGTTGATGACGAGGACGCGGGTGAAGGAATCGACGAGGATGTGGAAGAAGAAACCGACAATGATGATGAAGAGGAAGAATTTGAAGAAGATGAAGATGACGAGTAGTTGGTTTTAAATTCACTTTAGATGTTGTGTTTCTAGTTTGTTGTATGGTTGTATGTTACTACTAACATGTACACTTACACAAGACTCTGCGAGGCTCGTGATCTTTGTTAATATCCTATATGAAATCCTTGGTTTGTTTCATACTTCCATTTGTATTGAGTTATCTCACTAATTGTGATCCGAACTTATAATATCTGACTTCACAGTTAGAAATCTATTAATATTCTAATTATACATACAGTAAATTATCAAAAAAGTTATTAGCAGTGTTATTATGATTTCCGTTTTTCGTGTTTAGTTTAGGCATCTCATCTTTGCATAAAAAGTTTGATCAGGGCTCAACACACTCGATCACTGTCAAAAACTTGGAGCATGGATTTATTCTATTATTGAGAAATATTGTTTTGTAGTATGTTCATGAATCACTGTCAATACAAAGTTTGAGAGTTCAAATACAGTTAAAGTTATGACCTATGAACTGAATATTTGGTTGACTATTAGTGATCAAATTCATGTTGTCGCTCTCGCTTCCAGTTTGCGTCATCAGATGATTCGGATCCCCCAATTTTGATTAAGTATATGGTCAAAATACTCTTGCATGAATGATGGTGGAAGAGGAGGAAGATCAACTTCATTTTCCGTTTCTTGATCATGTTTGACCAATGGCAATGGTGCATCAACACGACGACCTTGTTCATTGACCGTTTGCAGGTGGAACTGAAGAAGCTTCTTTTTCGTATTGAAGTTCCATAAGTTTTTTACAGCACTATCGGTTCTTCCTGGTAAGTAACTTGCTATTTGTGCCCATCTGTTGTTTAAGAAAATAACAAAAGAAATTAAACATCTTTAACGAAAGTATACAAAGAAATTGTGTGTAAAGTAGCTTGTGGTCTGTTATACTTTAAAGAAGCTACAGCTTCTCAACAAGCTACAAAGTCACAGCTGCAGTCACAAGAGGGAGCAACTGTTCTTACCACAAGAAGATACAGCCCTCACAGAATGCAAGTGATGCACAGGAATAGCTTAGTTTGTTGTAACTCAATGTAACAGTGTTCTACATAAAGTAGAGTTATGTAGATTAGCTAGTTTGACTTTTCACATGTTTGACTTTTACTCTGTATAAAAGCTGCACTTGCAGTTTCATTTCACTTAATGAGAAATCACATTTCATTCACTTTTCCTGAATTCAATATACTTGTTTCTAACATGTTGTGTAGCTCGATTATGAGTGCGGCTTCTTGCAACGAAAAGCTTCCTCTTTTTAAACCTGGTCGTAGATAATTATTCCATCGTAACCTGCAACTTTTGCCGCATCTTTGTAATCCTGCATTCCTGCTTAGCATAAAAACGAAAATATATTAATAAGTTTTGCAGATTTGGATGGTGTACATGCATCATTTGGTGTTTGATTTTTGAAAGCCGGGTCATATGGGGTATTAAGTGTTTGGTTTATTTCACCAAAAGAAAAGGGGGAAAAAAGTGTTTGGTTTGCAGGTTCGGAATCACTAAGTTTTTGTGGGGTGACCTCTTAGAGGATTTTTAGGAGGTTATAGGATTACTAGATTATGCAACCATGACGACCATGACGACCATAGGTGGTAAAATAGTTAACAAGTTTCTCGTCTTCTTCTGGTGACGATAGCCCTCTCTTTAACTTTTGTCTAGTGCTCAATCTATTTTCCCCTTCACGCATCTCTCTCGTCTGAAGCAAGAACGAGTGATGCCATATCTTCTAATATACAGTAGAAGACATTTTCGACATTGTTAATGATGATATTGAAATGTCGGAAATCCAATATAATTTTGTAGGTCACAAATGAACGAGATAATCTAGGGGGCCTGGTAGTTCTTGTATAACATGGGTCCTACTTTAGCTTAAGTACTAAATTCTTGATTGAGTTTGCTTACCTCCTAGATTGCTTTATCTTATTTGCAAGGGCGGAGCTACATGAAGACCGGGAAGGTTCCCGCTCCCCTAGGCCTTAGCCCCGTTAGTGTATTTATTTGCGATTTCATGTGTAAAAAAAATTATTTTCATCTCGGACCTCCCATCTAATGTTTTTCCCCAAAAAAATTTTGTTTCGGCCCTCCCACAAAATTTTTTCTAGCTCCGTCACAGCGTCACTGCTTATTTGACTAAGGCTATGGCTTGAAAATAGCTAATCTGAGCTCATATATACTAGACGACCTTAGCTTATTCTCAAACTTAAATCGCTGGTTTCACGAGTCTTTATGATTTAGGCTTAAGCTCGAATAACTCGATAAAAGCTATGACTTATTTGCATGCCTGTATATAAACCTGCAGATTAGTAGATTACATAACGTTTTGAAAAAAACTCTATAAGATGTTGACTTCTTATATATGTCAAGCTTGTTTTTTCCCACTTTTTGTGCTCTTTCTCAAGTAACTGGACAAAAACTCGACTTGTTTAATCTACGCAGGTAGTGTTACGCCCTAAGAAAGAAATATTAGTAGTAAACAAATAGGGCGTAATGGCTTATGATGCTTCTATCGGAAGTTGAATAAGATTCTTCTTTTTAATGAAGTCACATGAAAACAATAAATGAAATGAAGATAACCTTAACAGGACTAAACAATCAACGTTGAAATTTGAAAACACACAGCCGTTATTGGGTCAAGTATAAGATAATGTTGCGTTACTGCTCCTATCATACACAAAAGTAGGAATCATTGTCTCGTCCATTGCCATAGATTGTAAAATTTGGTAATGTGTCACTTTCGGTTAAATTTTTTTCACAAATCTTGGTTCCTCACATCCGGTGGACAGTGGAAATGACATGGCTTTCAATAATTGAAGTTCTGCGTATTCAGCTCTAGAGTTTATTACCCATGACATTCTTAAGCAAAACCATGCGCGTCTTGGCCTTATGGCCATAATCAGATATAGGGTTTTTCCGTGCTTGGTCAAGACTTGCGCTCATTTATGAACAATTCTAGATTCCTGCTACAAAACGTCTATGTTCGACCAACACAATTGAGAGTCTTAAAAGTCCCATTACACGATGTGGCAATACTTCTCTGATCTACTAGATATATGTGGCAACTTTGACTCAAAACGTACAAAGAATTCGATTTGGATTGTTTTGTATCTCAAACGGGTCAAATTAGGTAAACTGCACTAAAAGTGAACGGATCAAAAGACAAGTCGAACGGGTTGAGAATGTGTCGAAGTCTATCTTGAATGCATACAACATCTTAAATCATATCTAAGTGTGCTAATATTGTTTGAAATCATAAATAAAATGGACTTAATATTTGTGCAAGAAAATGGATTTTCAGTATATTCACTATCAAGTAATGTTTAACGTATCAATATTTTTTTCATCACATATTTATGATAAATTTGAGATAATCTTGTCGTAAATTGTAGAACTTGAGATATCAAGAAAATGGATCTTCAACATATTCACCTATAAAGTAGTGTTTGAAAAGCTGAAAGAAACATGGGTGTCTGGACATGCGTATAAACCATAACGTTTTTTTGCACAAACCGGGTTGACCTGGTGACCTAGTCGGGTCGATCACAAAACCGCTTTTAAAACATTAGTTAGATGGGACCTTAAAGAAGTAAGAAGATGATAAGCCCGAAAAGAGCTTACCGGAGAGCTTATTAAGGGGGATGTTGTGTTTGGCTAAGTTTAATGGAGTAGATTAAGCTTATGGACTTAATCAACGGGGTTTTAATAAAGCTAACTTGTATATGATTAGATACGAGGATATTAGTTTTCTTTGCAATATAAGTAGCTTTCGAAACAGGTCTTCGGTCATATCTTCCAAAACACGCTTCCGATTTCGGTTAAGACTCACGAGAAAGAACAAACAATGTCCTCTCTTTAATGAACAATTTTAGGTTACTGCTACATAAGTCCCATGACACCACACTACATGGCAGTACTTCTATGCTCTACTAGATAAATGCTGCAACTTTGACTCAAAACGTTAACGTACAATTGTACAAAGAAGTCGATTTGGATTGTTTTGTACTATCTCAAACGGGTCAAATTAAGTAAAACTCACTAAAAGTGAACGGGTCAAAAGACGAGCCGAACGGGTGATAATGTGTCAAAGTCTATCTTAACGCATACAACATCCCAAATCATATATAAATGTGCTAATATTTGTTAGATCATAAATAATGAACTCAATGTTTTTGAACACAGGAAATGTTTATAGGTTTTTGAACATTATACAGGTGGGGTCCAGTTTTCATATTAGATGATATTTCCGACTAAAATGCTTAGCGAACAGTTGATGTCTCTTTGCTGGAACCTTGGCTTGCTCTTTGCTAAAGCGCCCTTTTGTCCGGTCATGGATCCCTTGAGTTGAGCCTTATGAAGTGCTTTGCTGTCTGCATCATCTTTCAATATTTCCATTCCTACTGCATCATCACCAGCACTTAAAACCTCATCAATAAGACATGAACAAAAGTCTTACTCGTTCATTTATGTTCGTGAGTGTCCAATTATGCATTCGTTAACCTTCATTTATATTCGTATACAGTATATTTTTTATACACTTTAGAATTGGTTTACTTAAACAAAACAACACTTGAAAACACATTTATAAGTTTATTTTTTAAAAATTTAATGTTTATTAGTCTACGTTTATGTATCTTCGTTCGTTTATGTTCGTTTAATATCTTATTTGAACGAACATAAACAATATTACTTTCTTAGTAAATGAACATGAACAAAAAAATTCATCCATTTAAATGATTATGTTCTTATTTGTCCGATTAAAATTAATCGAATGAACATAAATAATACCCTACCTATTGTTGGAAAATTTAGTGCACTTGTGGGATTTGTTCACACCTGGTAATGGGCTTGGAGGTACGGAGTGTACACCCATCAGATCCCTGAACACCCTGACTCTAATAGTGGTTGTGTAGGATTCTGCTGCTAGTATTGGTTTCCACTGATAGTGGATCCTGCTGCTATCGTCAGGATCCTGCTGATAGCAATTCTGCTGCTAACAGTATGACTCTGCTGCTGAGCAGTGATTCTGCTGCTAGTGATAAGTGGATTCTGCTGATGGTTATGTAACTGATTTGACCTATTCAAATGGCAGTTACATATACACTTATGACCTCGTTTAACTGGTCAAGTAACCACTATTTTAGGCTATAATGGGGATAATTATGTGGAGATTAATGGGCCGATTAATTCTCATAATTCCATTTGACTAGCCATGAGTATCTTCCTATAAATAGGAAATCATATTATGCATGAGGATATACACAGAATACACACAACACTTAAACACGAAGGGTTATTGATTTGTGCCTAAATCACTAACAACATTTGGTCTTATCCCAAGTAGATATTCGTGATACCCAGGCATTAGGGTCGAATAGTTTACTTTGGAAAGTGATTACACGATTCCAAGTGATATCCGGTAACCTTAATTGGTACGTAGCTAGGTCTTTGATTATCTCTACCCTGATCTGGGCGAATAACCACCAACAATCAAAGTAAACTATTTTGTGATAATCAATGGCTGCTGCTATGAGGCATATGGCTGCTAACTTTTCCAAATTGGATAAGTTTGAAGGTGTTGATTTCAGAAGATGGCAAAAGAAGATGCACTTCTTGCTTTCAAGCATGAATGTGGTGTATGTTCTTAGTACTGCCATTCCTGAGGATCATGGGGATGATGCTACTATGGAACAGATAAGGAAAAGAAGCAAATGGGAGAATGATGACTATGTATGCAGAGGTTTGATTCTCAATGGTATGTCTGATTCTCTCTTTGACATTTATCAGAACGTTGAATCTTCCAAAGAACTTTGGGATTCCTTGGATGCCAAATATATGGCTGAGGATGCTTCAAGTAAGAAGTTTCTTGTAAGTAATTTCACAAATTACAAAATGACTGATTCAAGACCAGTCATGGAACAATACAATGAACTTCTTGGAATACTTGGAAGGTTTACACAACATAACATGAACATGGATGAGGCTATTTCAGTCTCTTGTATCATTGACAAACTCCCTCCTTCTTGGAAAGATTTCAAGCATGCCTTGAAACATAAGAAGAAAGAACTGACACTTGTTCAGTTGGGTAGTCATTTGCGTATTGAGGATTCCCTCAGGGCGCAGGATAATGACAAGCCAAAGAGTAGCAATGCTACTGGTGCACATGTTGTCAATATGGTGGAACATAACAATTCCACCAGGTACAATGACAACAAAGGCAAACGTAAACATCAGGACAACACAAGGGCTGATCCTAACAAGAAGGCAACACCTACTTGTTGGAAATGTGGCAAATCTGGTCACATTAAAAGGGATTGCAAAGGTGTTAAGGTTGGTGGTAAAACCAATGGTTCAGGCATTAGTGGTTCAGGGAGTGGTGGTTCTGCCAACTCACTGAAAGGTCAGAATATGTTTAATGAATCTCTTCAGGTTTATTATGTTACATATGTATCTGAATCTAACTATGTGCAGGATGATGATGTTGCATGGTGGGTTGACTCTGGAGCAACTGTTCATGTGTGCAAAGATAGAAGATGGTTCAAGACTTACGAGTCACTGAATGATGGTTCTATTCTTCACATGGGAAATGAGTCAACAGCTTTGGTGCATGGTCGTGGTTGTGTAGATCTTAGTTTTAGTTCTGGAAAGATTGTAACTTTGTTTAATGTTATTCATGTTCCTGATATAAGGAAGAACTTGGTTTCAAGTAGTGTTTTGAATAATCATGGATATAAACAAGTTATTGAATCTGATAAATTTATTTTGTCTAAACATGGTGTGTTTATTGGTTTTGGATATTTGTGTAATCAAATGTTCAGGCTTAATGTTGTCACTAACATTGTTAATTCAGTCTTTATGTCAACCTCTAAACTGAATGACTCTACCCTGTGGCATGCTAGACTTGGCCATGTACATTTTAAGAGGATGCAAGATATGTCTAAGGATGGGTTAATCCCAGCATTTGACATGGACACTGAAAAGTGTAAAACTTGCATGTTGACCAAAATTACTAAGAAACCCTTTCAGGGTGTAAAACGTGAGACTGAGCTCTTGGAGCTAATACACAGTGACCTGTGTGATTTGCATGCCACTCCCTCTTTGGGGAACAAGAAGTACTTTGTGACATTTATTGATGATGCTTCTAGGTTTTGTTATGTCTATCTATTACATACCAAGGATGAAGCATTAGATAAATTCAAGGTATTTAAAACAGAAGTTGAGTTGCAACTTGGGTCCCTGATCAAAAGATTCAGGACTGATAGGGGAGGTGAGTACATGGATACTCTGTATTTTCAGTCTGTTGGTATAATCCATGAAACGACTGCTCCCTATACTCCTCAACAAAATGGTATCTCTGAAAGGAAGAACAGGGTACTGAAGGAGATGGTTAATTCCATGTTGTCCTACTCAGGACTGAGTCAAGGGTTCTGGGGTGAAGCTATGTTAACAGCTTGCTATTTACTTAATAGGGTTCCCAACAAAAGGAACAAGGTTACCCCTTATGAACTCTGGACTAAAAAGAAACCCAACCTGAATTATCTCAGGGTTTGGGGTTGTAGGGCAGTTGTAAGACTCCCTGATCCAAAGTTAAAAACTTTGGGTAAAAGAGGCATTGAATGCATCTTTGTTGGATATGCTGAGCATTCCAAGGCTTATAGGTTCTATGTTATTGAACCTAATGAATATGTTTCAATTAACTCAATAATTGAATCAAGGGATGCACTATTTGATGAGAATTGATTCTCATCAGTCCCTAGACCAAGTCAGAGGATTCCAAATGGAACTGATGACATTGGTGTATCAGAGGTCCCTGATGATTTATCATCTCAGACCCCTGATGAGGTTGTGGTTCAACAACCTGAACTTGAGCTCAGGAAGAGCAAAAGGGTCAGGACTCCAAAGTCATTTGGACCTGAGTTTCAATTATACTTGATTGAAGGCACAAGGAGTGAGGTCTCTGACCAATACTCCTATTGCTTCATTGTTGAGGATGATCCCAAAACATTTGAAGAAGCAATGAAGTCCCAGGATGTTGCTTTCTGGAAAGAAGCAATAAATGATGAGATTGACTCCATCATGGGCAACAACACTTGGGTGTTGGTTGATCTACCACCAGGTTGCAAACCTCTTGGTTGCAAATGGATTTTCAAAAGGAAAATGAAGGTAGATGGAACTATTGAAAAGTTCAAGGCTAGATTAGTCATTCAGGGCTTTAAACAAAAGTCAGGGATAGACTACTTTGATACTTATGCCCCTGTGGCACGTATCAGTACCATCAGGCTGCTGATTGCTTTGGCATCAATTCACAATCTGATTATTCATCAGATGGATGTGAAGACAGCTTTCTTGAATGGTCAATTGGATGAGGAGGTTTATATGAACCAACCTCAGGGCTTCATCATGCCTGGCAATGAAAACAAGGTGTGCAAACTGATTAAGTCTTTATATGGACTGAAACAGGCACCTAAGCAATGGCACCAAAAATTTGATGAAGTGGTTTTGTCTAATGGTTATGTTCTTAACCAGGCTGACAAATGTGTATATAGCAAATTTGATGAATCTGGTAAAGGAGTCATCATTTGTCTATATGTTGATGACATGTTGATCTTTGGCACGGACCAAAATCAAGTTGACCTGACAAAGGAATTTTTGTCATCAAGGTTCTCCATGAAGGACATGGGGGAGGCAGATGTTATCCTTGGTATAAGGATTAAACATGAAAGCAATGGTAAATCAATTTCTCAGTCTCATTACATTGAGAAGGTACTGAAGAAATTTAATTGCTTTGATTGTACTCCAGTGAGTACTCCCATGGATACCACTGAGAAGCTTATGCTGAACAATGGCAAAGCTGTATCTCAACTTGAGTATTCCAGGGTGATTGGCTGCCTTATGTATGCCATGACTTGTACAAGGCCTGACATTGCTTTTGCTGTGGGTAAACTGAGCAGGTATACTAGTAATCCTAGTGCTCAGCACTGGCAAGCAATTCAGAGGGTACTGAAGTATTTAAAGAGAACTATGGATTATAGTCTCTCATATACTGGTTATCCTTCAGTGTTGGAAGGTTACACTGATGCAAGTTGGATCAGTAACACTGAAGACAATTCGTCTACCAGTGGCTGGGTATTCCTACTTGGTGGAGGTGCAATTTCTTGGGCATCCAAGAAGCAAACTTGTATCACCAGTTCAACAATGGAATCTGAATTTGTGGCTCTAGCAGCTGCTGGTAAAGAAGCTGAATGGTTGAGAAACTTGCTTCTTGAGATTCCATTGTGGCCTAAACCTATAGCACCTATTTCTATCCGGTGTGATAGTGCTGCTACATTGGCAAAGGCTTATAGCCAGATGTACAATGGGAAGTCTAGACACTTAGGTGTCAGGCATAGCATGATTCGTGAGCTTATCATGAATGGGGTGATTTCTATAGAGTTTGTTAGATCTCAACAGAATTTAGCTGATCACTTGACGAAGGGTTTGGCTAGAGACTTGGTTATAAAGTCTGCTAAAGGGATGGGTTTAAAGTCCCACTTGGTTACTGAATGCTAGGACACCCAACTCCCTCCTGAGGAAACTTGGGAGCTGAGTTCAATGTGGAAAGCTGAACATTCAGTGTACTGAAGCACATGTTTTACATACATCCCAAGGTTTGTGCTTGGAACCTGCTGATAAGGAGGATGAAGTCACTACTTCTTAATGGTTAATTTTCTTTGAAAAAATGCTTGGCAGGAGCATGAATAAAGAGGAACCACCTATGTGAATGTTGAAGTTTTGCCGCTTCAGGAAGCTATGGACTTTTAGCTTTTATAACATTTATGAATTGGATATGGACACATGGCTTGTATAGTGTCAGGAGTGTTTAAGTGTTGGAAAACTTGTGTGTATTTTATCTTCAGGTATTCAAATGGGTTGAAGGGTTCAATTCTTAGAACACCCTGATTCTCGAATATTTGAACGTGTAATTTACTAATATGGAAATTCAATCCTCAGGATATTTTCGTTTATGCACTTGTTTTGTATAATGGTTATTTTTCATGCAAGGGAAGTGAACTAAATTTGGGGAGGATTGTTGGAAAATTTAGTGCACTTGTGGGATTTGTTCACACCTGGTAATGGGCTTGGAGGTACGGAGTGTACACCCATCAGATCCCTGAACACCCTGACTCTAATAGTGGTTGTGTAGGATTCTGCTGCTAGTATTGGTTTCCACTGATAGTGGATCCTGCTGCTATCGTCAGGATCCTGCTGATAGCAATTCTGCTGCTAACAGTATGACTCTGCTGCTGAGCAGTGATTCTGCTGCTAGTGATAAGTGGATTCTGCTGATGGTTATGTAACTGATTTGACCTATTCAAATGGCAGTTACATATACACTTATGACCTCGTTTAACTGGTCAAGTAACCACTATTTTAGGCTATAATGGGGATAATTATGTGGAGATTAATGGGCCGATTAATTCTCATAATTCCATTTGACTAGCCATGAGTATCTTCCTATAAATAGGAAATCATATTATGCATGAGGATATACACAGAATACACACAACACTTAAACACGAAGGGTTATTGATTTGTGCCTAAATCACTAACAACATTTGGTCTTATCCCAAGTAGATATTCGTGATACCCAGGCATTAGGGTCGAATAGTTTACTTTGGAAAGTGATTACACGATTCCAAGTGATATCCGGTAACCTTAATTGGTACGTAGCTAGGTCTTTGATTATCTCTACCCTGATCTGGGCGAATAACCACCAACACCTATGCTCGCCAAATTCATTTAGAGCCCTAATGGGTGGTTTAAAGGAAGTGAAATAATGCATGAAAATTAATAAATAAAATAAAGTAAATGTGGACTGAATTAGAATCAAATAAGAAGAATAATAAAAATAAGAAGGATAAGAAGTAACCAAAACCACATATTCTAGATGCAGCTACAAAAATGAATGCATCTTCATTCAAATTTTCCCTCAAAGGTCATGTTTGGCAACACCTTTTTGGAAGCGTTTAAGAGCGGTAAGTGACAAGCGACAAACGTTCTAGTCTTAATGCTTGATTGGCAACACTGCTGCTAGCGTTTAGCAACACCTTAAAAGCTTGCAATCTTAATGCTTCCTAAAGAAGCTTTCTAATATACCGCTAGCGTTTTACTTTTAATATTACCAATTTACCCTTAAAAAACAACATTCATTCATAAGTATATGCCCTTTTTCGTAATTTTACATTTTATAATTACAACTACAGCTACGTTACCAAACACGTTTTTTAAACAAGCAACTAATGCTTACTGCTACAGCTTACTACTTATTGCTACTGCTTACTGCTACCTGTCGCCAAACATAGCGATAGTGTGGCTAGAATTATTTCTTACCTTTCTCATTTTAATTATTTTTCTTATTGGATCCCTTCCCAATGGGTTCTATCTAAAACCAAGAAAAATCGTGTGGCATATCTAAAACCGAAAAAACTCGTGGACCTGATTCAGTGTAATGTATGGGGACATAAATAATTGATGTCTAACAGGACCGGTTGTTTCTTTCATATGTTTACGTTGATTTTTAATGGTCAAATCTTTGCTAAGGAAAAAAAAAATAAAAAAATCATAGGAGTACATTTTTAGCTCAACTCAAAAGGACCTGGACCTCCCATGGCATATCTAAACCTATAATTCGAGCGGAGTGTTATTCATCTTTTATATAATAAAAGAATTACGTTATTTCGGAGTGGTTTTGCAAAACTCTTCTCATTAGAAAAAATTGGACGAATAAGAAAGCTAGATTTTGACATATAGACGAAATCAAGCAATATGATTGGCTAATAAAAAGTCAAAATTGAATTGATTTTGGTCAAACTTTAATAAATTTGGTGGAAAATTTGATCAAAGAAAAAAAGTAGATGTGGCAAAACGGGCGGGCCGGGCTAAACGGGCTACGGGCTAAACGGGCGCGGGCCAAACGGGTGCATGTTATACGAATTACTTTAGAAAAGACTTAAAATAACAACAAAAATTCCTTAAACGTAACACCTCATTTATATTTAAGTAATATATCTATAAGTTTTTCTTTAAATATTCTCCAATTGAGAGAAAAACATGTGTGCCCATTATGCCCATTTAATTTCTAAATGGGCAATATATGCCCATTTAAAAAAAAAAGGGCCTAAATGTACCAAAATCTTTTAAAAATGTGCCCATTTGGCCAATTTTTTTTTTTTTTTTTTTTTTTTTTTTTTTTTTTTTTGGCACAAATTGTCATCTCTAAAAAAAACACATAAAAATATAGGTGTCAAATATTTTTTTTAAAAAAAAAAAAAAAAAAAAAAGGCAATGAATAAAACTTTAATGGTTGAATTTTAAATATATTATATATAATTAAGTGTAAAATTATATTTTTTTCATGTTTTTTATTAACTTCAGATAATAAACAAATAACCCGTTACACTTTAATAGATTTTATAATATGAAATTTGTTTACAATTACATGAGTATTATTATTAGTTTGAGATTTTTATCCATTAAAATTACAAAATTTTATAAATGAACGAATTTTGTAAATGTACGAATTAGACTTTATAATACGTTAAATATTTTTAAAATAAATATTAGTTTTAAACTTTCATCTATTAAAATATTATTTTTTACTATATATGTTAAATAAGGACTCAGGTTATTTTATTTAAAAGTTTAATCTATGTGTACACGAGTTTGACTATTAAATACGTCTAAATTATTATTAACGGTAATATACATATCAAATGGTAAGCACGAGTTACAGTGATATAAAAATAAATATATGCGATTGTACTTATAACAGCGACTCATGTAATTATTATTTAAAGTTTATATATTGATATCCGGATAAACATTTTTATATAACTTTACGGGGTATATTTTAACTTAATCAACGCTCATTATGTGCTACTAAACTCGCACATTTTGTACAACATGATATCAATAGTTAAAGTTAAACAACAACATCAACCTCAACCTTAACATCTATGTCAGCTAAACAAAAAAATCTTTAATCCAATAATTTTTTTTACAAATTATTAATAAATATTAATACATAATGAAAAACTCATGCATATTTATTACGTAATACTTATACTTATATCACAATTTTCACGGATAAATTTTTATATGTTTATACAGTAAACTAAAAATTTTAAAACAAATTTAATTCATATGTAAACACCATGCGTGCACGAGACCTATAACTAGTTACATAATCAACAAATATGAGCGCTCAAAAATATAATGAAGTATTACCAACTCAAAATGAAATATGACAATTAATTAAAATATTTATTTTATTTAAAAAAATTAGATTTTTTTACAACTGAAGTATATATATAGTTGAAGTATATATATATATATATATATATATATATATATATATATATATATATATATATATATATATATATATATATATATATACTAGACTTCAAAGCCCGCCCGATAGGCGGGCATGACTTATAAGCCCTCCCGGGCATATAAGCCGCCCGGTGGGCGGCCATGACTTAAAATTATCGTTGACATATTTTTGTATAGCGTAAGAAGGGTGGTCAAGAATGGTTGAAAAAGTGGACATGTGAAAAATTGGCCCGCCAACACTTATGTCAAAAGAGTACAATTCACCAAAAGTTGAAATAGAGTTGTTGGCCAAACTGATTTGAAAACAAAAGACGCAATAGCATGACTGGGTGCAAATTAATGATACAATGGTTCAGTATGTACTCTATGGATCTAAAGTTATACTATATTTGTAATTTGCGGTTTGAACCAAATTTTATCTTTTACATAGCTATTGCATGATTACATGAATCACGAATGCATATATTAAAAAAATAAGCTTATCACTGATTTTTGCTCCAAAAGATTAACCTTCCGTTGCTAAGGACCAAGTAAACTCTTTCACGTTGGCCATTACCGATTTTACACTTATAATGCATGAAGAGATATCGACACATTTTACAAAATTCAGCAAACACCCCCGCCGCAACGCGGCAGGTGCCTGCTACTCGTTTTTAACAAAAATCCTTCTATTTTTTATTTTTTGAAATTATAACACTAAATGCATAATTTGTAACTTCACGTACAGTTCACACAGACGCTGGTTTTCGCCTTGGCATCGTTATTTATGGTCTTCTTGGTCCACAAGGTTCGACTTAGATTCACATAGTTTATAAGTATCAACTTGAATGCCACTAAGTGTATGGTTATGAGTTTTAAGAAAGTGTTCCCTTTTTGAACTATAGGTTTATTACACCCCTTGCCCAAAAATTATTGCAAGGATTTCCCCATTACATCACATATTAATTGCACCATTAAATTTATTTAGTCATACAATGGCCGCAGCCGGCTTCACGCTAGCAGCATATTCTCGAGCCCACAACTCATAATGTACAATTTCTTCGAGGGAAGGTGCTGCCACCAATTCCGCTTGATGCTTCTCACATGTTAACTCAACAACCTTAAATATGTCCAGGTTCCTAATCCTGTAAAACAACATTAGCTACTTACGCAAAAATTCAAAGAATGATTTTTGTGTATCTTTGAAGTAGACAAACAGTTTCAAGTATCTGGGTAAAAGTGCTTATGTGCTTATTTTAGTTACTGTAAACAGGTTGGGACCTGCTTATTAGTAGTAAATAAGCAAAAAAGCACTTTGAAACAAACAATCCCAAACACCCTCTAACATAAATGTACTTTTCAGCGATGAACATCTCAACAGCTTTTTCATTAGCTGCACTAAGAACTCCTGTCATTGTTCCACCAGGTCGCCCAGCAGAATAAGCCAAATCCATCGATGGGTATTTCACATTGTCGGGTTCTTTGAACGTCAGCGAG
Organism: Artemisia argyi; assembly: GCA_030686995.1. Lineage (NCBI taxonomy): Eukaryota > Viridiplantae > Streptophyta > Magnoliopsida > Asterales > Asteraceae > Artemisia > Artemisia argyi. The sequence continues at coordinate 178,349,967 of CM060690.1, forward strand.
CCTAGCATGCATCATATAAACAATTTGAAGCCTATAATATGTGTAATATACGATCAAATAACAAGTATATAAAGAAATAAACATGTTGCATACTTGCAAAGATCGAGCCGAGGCCATGTAATCTCAGAGCAGGGTATTCTATCCGGCCAAGACAATGTGTAAAGAATTGGCAAACGCATGTCGGGCCATCCTAATTGTGCTATAACCGACGAGTCCTGCACACACAAAAAAGAACATGTTGCTAAGTATCTAACGCAACTATGTTTAGTAAGCATATAATTAAATATGTATTCAAGAGTACAAATATCCTACATGTGTATGATCTCCAACCGTAATTGAACATTTAAATCTCTTGAAATAATGAATCAACACACGTTTACTAAAGATAATACTACAGCATAATTCCTTGATAATTCCACCAGATATGTTCAATCACCTAGCTTTGGAAGAACTTGGAACGGAAATTCAGCCTTCTCCAAGTGTACCCTACCCAATTCTGGCCTTAATCATCAATCAGTTATAGCCAAGCAAATCGAGCACACGACCCTTTTGTTGAATGATGTTGTTCTCCTTTAGGTACTCAACAAATTCATCAAGCAGATATGGCCACGCACCTTCAGCATCGTAATTTGATAGTGTAGGATCCACGCTCTGCATAAATTGTATGAAAGAGCTTATAATAATAACATAAAACTTATTCAAGATTTAGTGAAGACCAGAAGTAAATTTTGTGCTAAAGTGAGCAAATGCAGATTTAATAGATACGGTCTCATTTACCTTCTTCATTTAACATATATTTAGTACCAATAACTCATAAACTAAAGTTTTTCAAATGAATATCAAGTGTAACAGCTTCAGTTATGACTAACAACAAAGGGTAAAGCATCATCGCGTGTTTTAGAATATGAATCCCAAAAGCATTTAAATTGAACTTTTATCTCTGTTTTCCAACCGATTAAAAAAGCTGAAAAGAAGACCCGTTAAAAGTAGCCTAAAATAAATGGACAAGAATCCGCATTCAAGTTACCTGAGGAATTCAAGCCTTTTTTTTTTACCTTAACTGGTATTCCTGTGACCGTTTTAAAGAAACCACAACAAAGGATTGAACACCTTGAAAATTTAAGAATACCTCATATAATTAGTAGTTGTTTATATATTTCAACGACACTACTATGTGCCTGCATCAAATGTGAAATGGGAGCATAATATTGAAATTTGACACTATTACTTGAATAACTTTTGCGTAATAGTATGAATAATTCACCTATTTTTTACTGGAGTCTCCGATGTTTTATTCGCTCCATTTACAGCCTGCAACACCAAATTTACATTAGTCAACATTTCAGATTAAAAATGAAGGCAACAATTTTAGACCAGTGTATATATGCGTAAAAGGTAACTGATATGATCGTTGAGCAGCCATACATATAGGTTTTCAGTTTTCTCAACTAACACCTCTCTTTTTTTCGTGAACTGAAGATAGGGTGCTATAATGGAATGCATACAATTTAATGCGGAATATGAAATGCAAATAGATATGAGTGAACACTGAACAACTATGACTGAAGATGGTAATAGCGACTCTGAGTGCAAACATGGATGACTCTCATTGCCTAAATATAATTAAGCTTCAAAAATCTGTGGCTCTGTCTAATTTCAACAAATTTATTAGTTTTTTTCAAAAATCAACCTGTTGTCGGGTGCAACTGTGAAACTTATGGAACTTTCATAGATCCAAGAATTAGAAACATAATCTAGAACCATGTGAAACAGCATATGTTAGAAACACACTGCAAAAATAGAGAAACTGTGAAAAAGCGCAGCTAGCATATATACAGAAACTCATAAAAGCAACACATCGCAAAGAGAAACAAAGTTACCAAAAACATTTGTATTCTATATAGTATTCAGCCTGGTTCTGATTGTAAAAAGTACTTAGGTGCTGTCATTCGTGTGTCTTGTTGGGCTACTTGGAGTTTTCAAAGTGATCATATTTTTAACAGATAAAAGTACCGCCTCTCAGCAATGTTTGCAGAAATTAAACCTCTCTTCCTTATCATCGAGTATGTAGTGCTTTCTGCATGTAGTTATGAGTTATCTAAAGATCTTTAAAGAACTGAAGTATTTTATAAACATATTGGCAAGTAGCAACAAAGCACGCAGCAGAATGCATAAATTTCTATAATGAAGCATCATGTCTAAGATCAAAATCGATGAATGCGACATTGATCTCTTTGATCACCCATCAGTAGCCAAAAAAGTCCCAAATCTAGACACTGTATATAATAACAACAATTACATAGAACTTCTATTCACCAACTGATTCAAGGATGTCAGATAGTCAAATACCAGCTAAGTAGCCTGAAGCTCTAAAAAATACCAAAGATTTGGTGACATTAGCATATCAAGTATATGTATATAATCAAAAGTAGTTTATAATATACGGCATATCAACATGAGACATGATAGTTCAAATTTAACTTGTTTTAAATGAGTCCACTTCCCGAAGATGATATCACTAATTTCTCTACACGACATGTTGAAAACAACTAACCTAACAATAAAGAGAAATGAAAATAAAAGAATAATAGGGAAAAAATCACATGATTTATTTGTGGATAACCTCGTTTATGATCACTGGTATTGTTGAACTAAACGATATTTACAGTATCACTTAGTGCACGAAGAATGCATCCAAGACCAGCTTTCTGTGTTAACTTTTCATGAATACGTAGGCATTGATCACACGTGGGGCGATCACCTGTTGACAATCCTTGATACAAGTACCTGCCCAATTATAGAAACACAAAATAAAAGCGGGCCCAGAAAATGGAAAACAGATAACAGAGCAAAGTATTTATAGAAGGAAAAAGAGACACGAGAAACTTACTTCATAAGAATATCATAGTACTCAGGATCCAAAGACGAGAACATCATATCCACATCTTTTATTGCCATTAACGCCATGTGCACCACGATCCAGTTTGCAGACTACACAAGTTTCAAAGAGACGTTTCAACTTCTAAACATTAAAGAGACGTTTACTAATAGTTCCAAATATTTCATTTCAAGATTAAATGGCTATATCAGATAACTGCCGTAACTGTCAAGTAAACCTTACAATCTAAATCAGGTATTGTATCCAACAGAAGTAGCAACTGCGTGTATCCTTATTACCAATCTAGCATAAACGAAATTGATTCGTTTCATGTAGTAGACCTTTCCCGATTCAGAAAAAACAAAATCAAATAAATCTATTAAATTTACCATAACAGTAGATAGAAAATACAAATGTATATTCTACTATTTCAATCTCTCATTCTTTAATAGTAATTTACTTGGTGCATTTAGATGCACATCATGTGTGGAGACCTATTTTAACTCCTTTATATTAGTTCTTTTGTATTCAGAACAGTATGTTGTGTCCTACCGCTTCATACCATTATTATTGTTCCATATAAGGTCACACCAGTAGACTATTGAGCTAGATGATTTTATTTCTCTTGAGGTTCAATGTCTGCACATGGTGGAGTTACGTCAGTACCTCTTAGCAATGTGTCACCTATAAACCTATGGATTGCAAACCTATGAAAGATGGATATATTAGTGTTTAAGTTCTCTATCACCTGTGATAACGTACACTATCAATATCTGCCTATACTAAATAAACCAATTAATCTACATGATGAGTAGGCATGACAAACAATGTAGCAGATAATTACCTTCAGATTGCTTAGCATCTTAACTGTTGCAGGATTAAAGTAGAGCTGCACAAACATTTCAACATCAGATTATAGCTTCCAAAGACCATGATGAAGTTACTGATGTAACGATTTTGAAGTTCTTTAGAAATAGTTCCTATATCAAAAGAGCTTCTACAATATAATTACCTGCATGATGAACTTTGGATAGTTATTTATAGCATAGATGAATGTTGGAACAGCAAGAAGCACATTATTGCGAACTGCCTGCACAAAAAACATGGCAGACATCAAACTAAGAGCTTGCTGCATTATAAGACTGAATGCATCTATAGGTTTCAAAATTTCTAAATCAAAAGAGAATCAAATCCAACCTAAAGAACCACAATATGATCGCCTCTTTATCTTTGTGATTAAAAAAGGAGATATAATAAATCATATAATACTACCATCGTTAGATACTTAGATACGTATAGAGATAAATCATTATGAGAATTGGATGATACCTTTAGAGATCGTTGTCCAAGTTATCACGAAACATATTGAGGTTAACAAACTTATGAGAAGGATCATAGCAAGAAACATATTAGGGTTTTGAAAGAATTGCGTGTAGTTTAACATATTAGGGTTTTGAAAGAATTGTGGAACCGAATAATATTATCATTCTGAGATTAACAAAAAAAAAGATTGTGTTATTAATTGAAAATAAAATGGCTAATTAATGAATGTAATGTTATCGTTTATAAATTTGAAGTTACAGAATATTACTCCGTAACAAAAAAATGTGGTGGTTCAGTGGTTAAGATGCCACATAACATCTGCTAGTTCATGAGTTCAAATCTATCTAGGTGTTTTTTTGTTAAAAAAAATCAGCCGAATTAAATTAAAAAAATTGCTTACATCCCGAAATTAATTATAAAAATACAAAATAAATTGCTAAGGTGGCAATAAAAGCTGGTTACATGGCTGATGACATGGCTGATAATGAATTACTGGGCATTGACTGGACAATGAGGTGACATATTCTTCAAATGCCTCCTGTTATATAAAATGTAGAGATATATATAGGGTGAGGATCAGTTACGTTTTTGTCGGCAATATCGTAAATATCCCGTCTTTTTTTAGAATCGTTACTATCGTATTAGCTTTTTTTCTGAAAAAAATTCAAAAAAATCTGAAAAAATTAAAAAAATAAAGAGGACAACAAATAATTAAGAATCGCTGAAAAAAATTTCAAAAAAAAAATCGTTTTCATCGTTAAAGGTATTGTGATATTAGCGTATGATTTTGACTTTTTTACAAAAGTCAAGATCTGATCTTGACTTCTGATATCACATAAACTTTTTTACTATCGTAATAAAAAAAGTCAAGATCAGGATCAGATTCTGATATCACATAAACTTTTTTTACTATCGTAATAAAAAAAGTTAAAATCAGATTCTGATATCACATAAACTTTTTTACTATTGTAATAAAAAAAAGTCAAGATCAGGATCAGATTCTGATATCACATAAACTTTTTTACTATCGTAATAAAAAAAGTCAAAATCAGATTCTGATATCACATAAACTTTTTTATTATCGTAATAAAGAAAGTCAAGATCAGGATCAGATTCTGATATCACATAAACTTTTTTACTATCGTAATAAAAAAAGTCAAAATCAGATTCTGATATCACATGGGTTTTTAATATCACGGCTCATAATATTGATAATATCACGGTAGAACTCATAATATGGTTAATATCACGGTAGCACTCATAATAAAAAAAACAAAAAGTTCTCAGAAAAATCTGAAAAAATAAAAAAATGAAAGAAGATAACAATATTAAGGATCGCTCAAAAGGAAAAAAATTAAAAAAATCATTTTCATTAAGAATATTAAGAAGATAACAATAGCGCTAGATCTTGACTTTTTAAAAAAAGTCAAGATCAGATCTGGATTGGACGGACCAGATCAATTCGCACGTCCGCACTTAAAAATTGTATCCGCACATGATCCTCACTATATATATATATATATATATATATATATATATATATATATATATATATATATATATATATATATATATATATATATATATGATCAAATAAGAAGAATAATTAAAATAGGAATGATAAGAAGTAACCACAACCACACATTTCAGATGCACCTACAAAAGTGGATGCATCTTCCTTCAAAATTTCCCTCCTAATTTGAAATGTGTGGCTAGAATTACTTCTTACCATTCTTATTTTAATTATTTCTTCTTACTTGATCCATATATATATATATATATATATATATATATATATATATATATATATATATATATATAGACACACACTATGTATCAAATATAATTGGTAAGCTTTTTAATTATAATTGTAAGACAACATATTTAAAAAACAAGTCAAACATATTTAAAAGAAATTTTAAATTTTAAATTTTAGGTATAACACATTGTTCATTTTTATTTTTTAAATTTCAAAAAAAAATTATGCACCCTTTATGGTATTATAGATTACTAGACGAATACCCGCGCAAAGGGATGATGTATAGCGTTAAATAATTATACTTGTGAAATCGTGATTCTGGTTTTACCCTTGATGCATAACTTACTAGTTAAATTCGTAGTCATTGTGAGAAAAAAGTTAATAGGTTAGACAAAAATGACAAAAGTTTATGGATTAAATAATACGTAGTACTATTTAAAATATTCATATAGTTGTAGATCATGTTCATTCTTAATCAAATGTATAATAATCCACTAACGTTACTCAAATTTTAAGCATTTTAAATTTAAGAATGCATATGCATGCAATATACTTGGTAGATAGATAAATTATAGATTTAACACCACTCGGTTTAAGTCTACTATGAGTTTTTGAGATGGTGTATTATAATTTGAAGCAGCACTTCAACCAAATGTGAGGAGACCATCATTTAACAGTATATTCAGTAACCTAATAATTATAAAATCTGAAAACATGTAAACATTTTACTGAAGCACTTACTGATACTTAAATAAGTCAATATAAGCATGGAAAATAAGTGACTTTGTGAACAATGAATAAAGAAAAGCAGATGATGTAGGTCGATCGTGATGACAATGGCAAAGAAAATGAGAAAGAAGCAAGATGGAATTGAGAGATATTTTGGAGTAATTTTCGGAATATCATAAACATAAACCACTACTTCCTAAAATTAATGATGTAAACATGGAAACGTGGGCATCCCCATCAATCTCCTTTATTCTAGCACAACTCTAACGGGCATATAAGGAAAACAAAAGCAACAATTAAAATAGACCAATTAAATAATTGACCCAACATGACATCTTCTACTAGAATGAGATTTTGCATGGACTTCCATCAGCTCAAAGCGAGTATACAATTATGCAGCCCTGATTGTATAAACAGTCTGAACCACGGTATATATGGTCTGAACCACGGTAAGAGAAAACAGAATGATTGCAGCAACTAGTGCAATAATACTCCATGGATTACTGAAATATACGCGTCTCAGCCGTGCAATATGCTTGGGCCAGAAACCTTTGTAGTACTTATCCATTTGTTTGAACTCTTGGGTGTAATAGAAATCTGCAACAAACACGTTTTTGGATATCTTGTTGATCATATCTGCAGCCTCTTGGTTTGAGCCGAGGTCGTTGACAAGGACTTTAGATTCTACCAGTTTAGCAATATCCTCTTGACTATCAATAAGCTTATCCATTGCACATGCATATGATGTAAAGTAATAACAATCTTGAGGGAACAATTGTTCATAAGCAATAAAGTTCCTTAAAATTAGCTCAGTGTCATCATCAATGACCAGGGTTGGCATTAGAAGAGTAGGCTTACTCCAAAACCAGGGTAAACATGCAAAAAGAGATGATTGAAATTTAATGGTCATTGACCATTTATCCTCTTGGTGAGGCTTAAAGTTCATCCCAGATCTATCCAGTTCTACTATCGAGTGGGATGCCGGGATATTGATCGATGGCTTGGCTCCTACAAGCTGGTAGCGTTTGTGCACATAGCCAAGAACATGACCAGGAGTTGAATCTGAGTCAACATCTGTGGTTGAAAATTTTTTGGGCAAATCTGAGTCAACATCTGTGGTTGAAATTTTTTCAGGCAACAGAGAACAGAATAGCTTAATGTAGGGTGCCAAATATTTATTGAGAACGTTGCTAGGAATTGAATTTTTTTCAGGACAGAATAGCTTAATGCAGGGTGCCAAATATTCATCGAGAACGTTGCTAAGAGTGAAAGGCACTTTCCCCATGGAGCAGTCAAACAAATCTTGAAGAACAAAGAAAGGGACTTGGTTTTCTAGCAACATCAGATCCATGGCAATACGAGTGTTTTGCATCTTATTTGGCGAATACAAATCTTCTTCTCCACGCTTGAAACAGAATTCAAGTATGAAACAACCATCCATAACCATCATCTTGGCAAGCTCAACGTCACTATAGTTCTTCTTCACACCAGCATAAGATTCTCTGATTATGGATATTTTTGTCTTTACCTTTTGCAGACATGCTTCTAACATTTCCTTTGGCGTTGAACGAAGACGACAACGATTTAATAGGTCCTTAAGATAACATTCTTTCAGCCATTCAAATTCTTGCAACTTCGGATCTTCTCTATGTATAGGTCCTATAGAGACCAGCTGAGGGTTGAATGAACTTTCGCTAAGCTCTCTAAAAATTCTAGAAACCTTGCAAATGGATGGTTGACGTTGGTTGCCATGATGTTCTCCTCTTTTTGCACAATCAAGAAGAAAGCCTATAATCTCGTCATCACTTTTATCCATGTAGTATTGTGTCTGGTTGACATCCGTGATACGGTCAATGATCAGAGCAGAAGTGGATGCTTCATCTAAGTAAGATAGATTTCGCGTAGTCACATCTAACTGATTAATTTCAGGAATGTCCAAGCTATCATTTTTCTCCCCTGGTTTGACATCTCTCAACCTCCTTCCCACCAAGCTAATTCCATTGTCTGATTCATTGACGGTTGGAGTAGTAGTGGACACTTCAGCCGATTGAACTAGATTTTGCGGAACTGCAGCTGGCTGATTAATTTCAGGAATGCCCAAGTCAATATCCCCGACATTGAAAGTTGCAGAATCATACTCCGTATTACAAAACTAAACACTCACGGATATGATGAAAATTAACTGATAATCGCCTCTTAATACACACACATTTACAGACAGTAAAAAAAAATGTAACATATACTACAAAACTAAACACTCGCAGATAAAACTAGCCGATAGTCACAACCAATCAGATAGCAAAAATAAATATTAACCTAATCACAGAACTAAACATCGTTTGCTTATTAAATTAATTGATAATCACTGCCTTAACACACACACACACACAGCACAAATTATTAACTGATAATCACTACCTCCTAACACACACACAAACAGTAAAATTAAATTTTAAGCTAATTACTTATTACACATTTACACGTACATAGCTAAACATTATTCGGTTATAAAGTTAACTAATAATCACTAAAACACACACAGTTACACTCAGTAATAATCACTACTACACAAATTATTTTTTGGTATGCCATTTTGGTACGGTTATAGCAAAAACCGTATCAAAATCCAAAAAAAAAACGTTATTTGGTATGGTTTTTAAAAAAACCGTACTAATAAATCATTATTTGCTACGGTTGTTAGGTAGGTTTTGTTAACGGTTATTTATAAAACCGCTCCAAAACACTTTTATTTGCTACGGTTTATTTTGAAACCGTACCAAAATTAATTTATTTGGTATATAAAACCGTACTAAGTAATTATTTATTTGCTACGGTTTGTTTGATAACCGTACTAAAGAATATTTTCGAAATAAAGGGTTACTAGCTAGTAAATCTCAATTTTTCAAAAAAAAAAAGGTTAGTTAAAAGATTATAAAGACACGCATCAATTTTTTTATTATCATTATACTAAAAAAAGTGCCAATTCGTATATTGTCATTATACTTAAAAAAAAATGTTAACACTAGTGTATGTATATCATTTTACGGATTGGTATATCATTTAAAATGAAGTATAATCATTTACATTCATTTGTAAAATATTGTATATGGGGTTTTACGTATAAAAATGGGTTGTTGTATCACCAAGAGTCATTATGGATTTGTTGGTATGCGTAAAATCCCAAGTTCTGGTGGACGTGGTTTCAAATCGTGGCGGTCGTGGTGTCAAGCAGGTGTTGGATGTGGTCGTGATATTAGGTACTGGTGGTTGTGGTGTACGTCAAGTCGTTATAGTTGTGAGGTGAGGTAATGGTGGTTGTAGTGTCGAATAATGGTGATTGTGGGGAGGAGTAGTGTTTGTCGTATCGAGTTTAAGGCTTTATTTGAGCAAATTTCCGTAGATGCTCTTTAGCCCCAATCCTTAGGAGGTCCTGCAGCTTCTCTTTCGTCTATAGCGAGGTGAGTGCAGTGTAGAGTCTATAGCAAAGTATGTGTGTGTGTTCTTGTTCATGTGTGTGAACATCTACTTTTATACTAGCTGGACTTAGCCCTACGACACAAGGATTGTGGAGACTAAGTTGTCTTCTAGGGATATCGTTGATAAGCATCAGGCTTGGTCCTCGTGGTCCAAGTTGTCGTCATGCTACAAGTACTAGCACTGGACCAAGCTTCTATGCATACTCATACATCATCCACTACTAGAAAAATGCTATTAGCAACAATTATTTTAACAACCATAAACAAATCGTTGTTAAATTATGCATTTAGCATCTAACTTTAACAACAAAATTGTTAACAACGTTGCTATTTTTTTTAGCAACAAAAAGTTATTTGGTATTTATACAAATGACCATAAATATTTGTTGATAATTTAGCAATAACTAAGCAAATTTCGTTGCAATCTAAAATTAGCACCGGTCGAATTAGAAACTAACACCAATTGATGCTAATTCGACAGGTGCTAATTTGAGAATGCAACGAAATTGCTTTAGTCGTTGCTAAATTAGCAACAAATATTTATGGTCATTTGTAGAAATAGCAACTAATTTTTTTGTTGCTAAAAAAATTGCAACTTTGTTATCAATTTCATTGCTAAAATTATATGCCAAATACACAATTTAGCAACGATTTCTCTATTGTTGTTAAAATAATTGTTGCTAATGGCATTTTTTCTAGTAGTGATCGTACACTGCATTTCAGCTACTAGTGTACTTGTTCTAATGCAGGCACTACTCCGTCATTGTATAAGCGGCCAGTGCAGGCACTACTCCGTCATCGTATACTATGCCAAATATAAGTACTAGTTCTGAAAAGGCTTGATTTTTTTTTTTTTTTTTTTTTTTGGTTCAATTTATGTGTTGGTAATGTTTGTTATTATAGTTTTGGGTTAATGCCATCAAATAACAACAAACTTTTTAGTACTCAACTTTTTTCAATTAACGAATCACATAATCTATTGTGCTTATGACGGGACATTCTTTTTACCGGCCAGTATTGTTAATGTTAGCTACTTGATTTATTTTTATATAATCGACTCATCCTTTTAACATATCTTGTATATCAATATCATCTCGACTAATCCGTTATACATCTATTGCATATCCAATTATCCATATCATCTCAACTCACCTGTTTAATATATCTTTTATACCAATATCATCTCGACTCATCCGTTATACATCTCTTGTGTATCCATATTATCTCGACTCATACGTTAAACATCTCATGTATATCCATATCATCTCAACTCATCCGTTTAACATATCTTGTATATCAATATCATCTCGACTCATCCGTTTAATATATCTTGTATATCAATATCATCTCGACCCATCCGTTTAACATATCTTGTATATCCATATCATCTCGACTAATCCGCTTAACATCTCATGTATATTAATATCGTCTCGACTCACCCTTTTAACATATCATGTATATCAATATCATCTTGACTCGTCCGTTTAACATGCATGTCGTTTTGAATATGATTATAAATTTTTAAATAGAAAAGCTAACAACGTTCATTTTGACACGGAATGGTGTATCTGCTATTTTGTTCGAGCTTAGTTCAACTGTAAATACCAGTTGGCATAGATTTAAGCTTTTCATATATATTATTTCGAGCTTTTCAAGCTAAGCTCGAGCTTTGCTCGAATCCTGCTCGAGCCGAGCTCAAACTTGGATGGATAAAGCTTGACGAGCAATCGAGCCAAGCTCTAGCCAACCTTTTATCTTTCGACTCGAGCTCGAGCCTTGTTGAGCTCGGGCTAGGCTCAGCTCGATTACACCCCTAGCCAAGTGGATGGTGACTAGGGTTTTAGTAAATATCAACTTCTAAGGCAGTAATCAGCAACTACAAAGGCTATATTGTCACACAGACAACTTTATGTGGTTGTTTCAAGAGTTGAGAAGACAAAAGGTTTGAAAGGTCTTTGTTGTTACAAAGACGACGAATACACAAACTCCAGAACAAGTGTTGTGTACAAAGAAGTTTTTTTTTCTGTATATTAATAATGAAGATCCATTATATTTTTCTTACACTTTTCACCGTTCTTTCTACATAAATTACATAGATGTGGCAAAACGGGGGGGGGGGGGGGGGGGGGGGGGGGGACTGGTACGGGCTAGAACGGGCACAGGCCAAACGAGCACATGTTATACAAATTGCTTTATAGAAGACCAAAAATAACAAAATAAATTCATTAAACGTAATACTTCATTTATATTTAAAAAGTAAAATATACTATATATGTAAGTTTTTATTTAAAAACGATTATAACGTTCTACAATTAAGAGAAAATATGTGCTCATTAGTGCCATTTAATTTTTCAATGGGCTAAATATGCCCATTTAGAAAAAAAGAGGGGCTAAATGTGACTAATTCTTTTATATAGTAGTCAAAATTAGCCAATTTTTTTTTCATTTTGAGCACAAATTGTCACCTCTAAAATTACATTAACAATTTGTTTTTTCTTTTCAATTCTTGTCTTTAAATGAACAATTTGTTTTTTCTTTCCAATTCTTGTGTTTACATTTTTGTGGTTTATAATATAAATTTGAAAATAATTATCTGCTAATTCATTCCAAAAAAATAAATAATATACATTCGAAAATATTATCTCCAAAATTGCTCACAAGGTCTTTCTTACTTATCTAAATATATACTCCGTACTACCTTAATTTTCCAAAAAAATTTCATTCACTTATTATCCCCCAATTATATATATCACCAAAACCTTTTCCCCCCTAATTCAAATTTCACCAAATCTTTCCCCTTAAAATTTTTATCCCCAAATGTCCTAGGCTACATAACACACCAATGAAACCAAACCCTAATCTTTATTTTTCTCCCTTTTCTCCAACAACCGTCACCATTATACCTTCACAGCTTCACCTCGTCACTATCATACATATCATCACTCTCCATCTATCTTGGGGAGAAAACTTAACCTACCCACAGGGTAGTCTACCCACTAGGAATTAAAACATAATGAAAATACAATTAATGATTTGTTGGAGGAAAGAGTAGAATATTATTCCTTCTCTCCCAATGAATCAGTGACACCTCACCTGGGTAAACTACCCGGTGGGTAGGTGTATCCATGCCCCTTGGCTATCCATAATTATCTTAACCATTAAAACCACATCAAATCTCAGTACCTGCCGCCGCTCCCTTTCCTTTGTTTTTTTTCTCCATATTCCGGTATATGAATAGAGTTTATTGTTTCTCGACTTTTACGTAGTCTTTATCTTTCGTCATTTTCTGTTATTGAACATGACCACTATTTTTGTTCTTCAGCTTTTTTATTTGTTTCACAGTTTTACACAAGTTATAAGGTTGTAGTTTATAGTGTGCTAGTTGGCTACATGTATTTTCAGCCAAGATGTTGGTAATAACTTATGTTTTTCATTTCTGTTTTGTAGATCTGGGATGATATATCCCATCTAAAATAACTCGAGATTGACCAAGTGGTGTTCTTTTAATATATGCTGAGTGATGGCTTATAAGAGATGTGGTCGCTCCTGTCGATACACGAGACTCTTAATAGTTGGGGTTCTTATTTTCATGAAGATGTTTATATAGCCTTATCTTTTATATAATAAAACAAAACAAAAGATTATCTCTTAATTATTATTTTTTAATTTATAAATTTATAAATTTGTTTTTTTGATATACTACACAAGTTGAAGATAAATACAAAAAATATAGATAAGATGTAACTTACAATAGGATTAAACTTTTTAAATAATTATCTTTAATAATAAAAAACTATAATTATAACTCATAAATCAAACAAAACAAAGATTAAATTATTTTTTTAAATAAATAAAAATGTCATTCAAAAAACTTTAAAAAAAAAAAAATCCGCGCGTCTGTTGGCATTATAACTAGTATTTATATATACTTCCTTCGTCCCATAATTATAGTCACTGTTGACTTTTTAAATCTTCGTTTTGCAACTTTGACAATATATATTTTTATTTGTGTTATATAATACTCGAAAAAAATTATATCAATGGAAAATACATTTAAAACTTAATCCATTTATATATTTTGCATCAATTAATATATAACACAGATAAAAATGTTTAAGGTCAAAGTTGAAAAATAAAGACTTAAAAAGTCAATAGTGGACTATAATTATGGGACGGAGGTAGTAACATTTTGTGTAACAGTGTTGTTTAATATATACACTTCATTTCTCTTTAGATTGTTATTTTAGTTGATTTATGTATATGGAGTACATGTTAGATTTAACATTTGATGTAAATGGCATTGTTTGTGTTGTTGTGACCTGTGAAATGGTTTAGCTCAGACTCTCGTTGGATTCTTTGGTTACACAACTTTAAATTCAAAAAATAATAATAATAGTATTAATAATATTTTTTAAACAAAAGGATTTTGATGCGGTTTATAAAGAAACCGTACCAAAAAAATGAAATAGCATGGACTTTGACTAAAACTATTTGGTGCGGTTGTTTAAAAAACCGTACCAAAAAACCTTTTTTTGGAGCACCAGAAAATGTTTTATTTTTTGGTATGCTATTATCTAGTACGGTTCAAAAACCATACAAAAAGCCCTTAAAAACCGTACCTAATGCGTTTTTTGTGCAGTAGTGAATATCCTTTATCATAATTACACATTACTAAATTGTAACCTAATTACAAAACTAAGCATTATTCGCATATAAAATTAACTACTAATCACTAACACACACACAGTTACACTCAATAATATTAAACACTAACAGATAAAACTAACCAAAAATCACTACCTAAACACACACTTACGCATGACAAAATTATATACCTTCAGTGCGTTGACTAGTCCAACACGGTCCTCCATAGTCAAACCTGCAGAAAATGACAAAATTACATTTAAAGAAAATTGAAAAAAATAAGGTAGAATTTAAAGATGAGATGTGGCTGACGGTACCTTGGGTGGCTACCGGTAAGGAGGCAGTGATGTCAGTGAGGTCTAGCGCTTGTTTGTTGTTGCTCATTCTGTGCGTTTTTAGTGTGTGAAAATGAAATGCTAGAAAAAGTGAAAGGGGGGAGGGTGAGGAAATAAAGGGAGAGAAAGTGAAAGTGTGAAATGCAAAAGAAAAAGTTTATGCCACAATATTATTACTTACCCAATCAAATAGATTACCTTTTTATTTTTTATTTTTTTATTATTATTTTTTTTAACTGAAGAATTTTAAATTCAAGTTCTCCACCTAATAGTTGTAATAGTAGAAAATCTTCTGTTTTCAGTAAAGAAATTTCAAAAAATACACATTTTAAACACGTTTTCTATGTGTTTCTAAGAAAACTTTTATGAGAAACTTCTCATTTTCCAACAACTAAACACACCCATATAGGGACGGAGCCAAAAAAAATTGTGTTAAAAGAGGCCGTAAATTAATTGTACAATAATATACAACTCATAGACCTAATTACTTTACTAGTTCAATGGTTCAACCAGCCCGGTCGGTCTTCAAACAAAAATGAAATTACAACTAGGTTTTTGAGTTATGGTGTATGACCTTAAATCATCAATATATTATCCAAATAAAAATAAAAAGTAAAATTAGAAAAAGAAAGAAAGAAAGAAAAGTATCAAATATATACGGAGTAATGAACAAGTACAAGCAAAGAATAAAAAATAATTTCCCTTTTTTCAAAAGAATCTAACAAAAAGCAAGGTAGGTATTACTACTTACACAAAATATGAGCATTAATTGGCATGCCTAACTCATGTGCCTAATTATATGCCTAATTTGATGTGGTATAATTTTATTGTTAACAGTAAATGAACCCATTTCTCAAAAACCAGTAAAACACTTCCACATCCCTTTAGGCATAAAATTGGACACACATTTACGCTGCGTTTCTGAGTTTTATTTTTGAATGAAGAGAAAAGAAGTGGGGAGAAAACAAAATAAATTAGTGTTTCTGAGGTTTTTTTTAGGAGAAAAGAGAATAGAAGAGGAGAGTAATTTTAGCTAAACGTCTCTCCAAAAACTTTTTTCCCAAAAGTGGGATGATTTGGTAGTTATATTAGGAAGCTTTAAATAATTAAAATTACTTAAATGACCTAATATAAAACATAAATTTTATATATAACCAAGGGTATAATGGTAAAATCATATGTTATCTCTTCTTTTCTCTCCTAACTCGGGAACATGATATAAAAAATTTAATTTCATTCATCTCCTCTTCTTTTCTGCCAATTTTTAACTCTTCTCTTCTCTTCTTTCATTTCAAAAACTTGGGAACAGAGTGTTAGGTCTCTCAATCATTTTCCTTTATATTAATATTTCCAATATTTCTTCCTATCCTTACCAAACTTGCATCCATGGTACTCACTCGATTTATTGATTTGAAATCATTTTCAAACACACAAATATTCTCTAAATTATGTACAATGATAGAACAGAGTGTTCCATAACTATTTGAAACCATTGAAAAACCTTCTTAACGAGTTGAAAATTCGAGAAAAAATGATCGGTTTCTTAAAGTTGCTTGAAGACTTCAGATAAAACGTTTGCAGGAAAACTAGCTAAAAGTTGGGGTTGTTGAGCCGGTCGGGTGGTTGAGCACCAGCTAGCCCTTTGGCTCTGCCTATGCACCCATTGATACCAAAAAGAAAAAGTCATTTCCCATAATAAAGCTGTACGACTTGATGACTAGACGACTCTATTAAAAATTTGGCACGTGTCTCATACAAATACAAGTTGTATGTAAATAGTGTGTAAACTAATAGTCATTTAATTTTCTAAACGAGTGACGACTCATAAGTTGTGCGACTAACGACTTACTTTTTTTAATAAATAGTTTTTTATATACATTTTTTTTTTTACTTTTTCTTTGTTTACCACCACCCTCCACCATAACCACCACCCACAACCCACATACCAAAAAAAAAAAAAAAAAAAAAAAAAAAAAAAAAAAAAAGTTCGGTTTAAGTAAATTTGAATTCGGTTCAGTTTGATTTTTGGTTTTACACCGAAAATAATTTAAGCGAACTAACGAAACGTAATAAACTAAAAAACCTGATAACCGAATCAATCTAGTTGGTTTCAAATAACTTGCTTACCATCTAGTCCCATTTACAGCTAGCCGGCTAGCCCAGCCACCCAGGGCATGATACAAATTTGGGCTAGGCCCATACATATAACTTCAGTTACAAAAACTCAAAAAAATAACTAAACCAACAACACTCCACGTCTTATCAAGCGTGTCAATAAAAAGTCAAACTTCCAAAATGGAACGGAATCCAGAAATGGCTCCAAAATCAAACTCCAGAAAAACCTAAACACCCCAATCCAACTCGGCCGCAATTCACTGTCCCAAACACCCGACAAAACAGTCTCTCGTCATCACATTACCTTCAATTATAATACCCAAAAAGGAATTTTGAATTTCATGGTGTATGGAAAAAACCCCATTTGGGTACATGAAGTTGAAAAAGATGAGATTAAGGTTTATAGAAGGGGGGACAAGGGGGAAATGAAAGTGTGTGATCCCATTAGACTCATGTTTAACTAATGAGTCTATAATATTTAAAGAGACCTAACTAGACTCATCTACTATTAGATATTTATCCTGATGTTTAACTAATGAGTCTCAATTTACGACCTCTAGTTTCTAATAGTGTTCGGTCCGGTTCAGTTTGAAAATTCAAGTATCCGTGGCGAGGCGGATAGTTCATTTTACTACCCTAAACTGAACCATATTAAGCAGGTAACCGAACATAAGGGTACTTGAAATGAGCAGTTATATATGATTTTGGGTCATGGTTAACCATTTTAATGAATTAAACGAGTAGAACCGGATGAATAATAATATAATCTAGAATGTAAAATAGCAAGCTTTGTTGTTGTAAGATATTCACCTTCACACATTCATTGTGTCTAACGTCGAAGGCTTAGTTAATTTGTTATATATGATAATTCTAATGTTTTTATTATGATGGAACAACTTTACTATGACTATGCGGGTACCCGAAATAAGCATTAGACATAGTAAAAGTGAATGCCAATGCTACATCAATGCCTACTTAGATACTCTCGTTACTATATTCATCACAAAAGTTCTGCAATAGCTGACATCAAACTTATCATGTAAATATACCTAAGTTGCACATAAATATACCAGACAACATACCCATGTAAATAAGCAATATTATTCGGTAATCTACACCATTACTTTAGGGGAGGGAGTATAATTGCTACCATGCATGAAAAGGGTGTCCTTGTGTGGTGATGTTGATTATTATACCTAATTCAAGGTTTTCTACTTTTCTTTTTAAGTTAAACAGAAATAAGGCGAGTATTTAATTAAGGCGTCGTTTGTTTTTTTCAAAGGCTTTATGTCTTTATCTGCAAACGATATTTTCAGAAGAAGAGATACATATCAAGTCTTCATCTACAAGGAAGAAAACCAATGAAGAAGTAAAAAGAATGAAAGTTTATGTCTAATTTTTGAAGAGGTAGGATGGGAAAAGAAACACTTATATCTGCAAAAAAAAAAAAAAAATAAATAAATAAAAAATAAAAAAAACCTTGTGCGCCCGCTGATAAAAGAAGTGAAAAAAGGGAAAAAGAGTTTTTTTTTCAAAATAAACAAACGACATCTTCGTTGTACGCGGTTTAACTAAAATATCTTCTGATTATTTTCGATTCATTTCTCGGCTACCTATGTATATATGTATCTAGTGATGTTTAAACTTTAAACACGTAGTATTATATGTATAGAAAGGGTAAAGATGTAATTCAATCTAAGGTTCGGTTCTATATATTTATGATTTTCAGTTTTGTTTTGGCTCGGTTCGAGTCAAAACCGAACCAAATCAAATAGACCAACAAAAAGCGGAACTAAGTCACTTCGATTCAATTCTCAGTTCATATCTTCACAAAAAAATCGGTTTTTAATTCGGTACGGTTCGTTTTTAGTCGGTTTGGGACCCTATGCTCAACCCAACGAAAATCTAACTCGAGCTGTTTAAATTAAATCGATTTCGAATATTTTGCAAGCTAGTCTCAAATAACTCGCAAGCAAAAACTCAAAAAAACTTAAAATCCAACAACACTCCACGTCTTACAAACGTCATCAAAAAGTCAAACATCAAAAATGGAACTGGAATCCAGAAATGGCTCCAAAATCAAACTCCAAAAAAACCCAAACACCCCAATCCAACTCGGCCGCAAATCACTGTCCCAAACACCCGACAAAACAGTCTCACGCCATCACATTACCTTCAATTACAATATCTAGAAAGGAATTTTGAATCTCGTGGTGTATGGGAAAAACCCCATTTGGGTACATGAATTTGAAAAAGATGAGATTAAGGTTTATAGAAGGGGGACAAGGGGGAAATGAAAGTGGGTGATTTGTTTTGTGTTGGGTTTAAGGATTTTGTGTGGTTTAAGTTGAGGGAAGTTGATGATGATGTGAAGATGGAGTTGGGGGATGAATTTGGTGAGATTGGGGAAAGTTTAGGGGGTGAAATTAAAAGTTTAGGGGGTTTGTTTCGGCTTATATAGGGGGCTTATGGCTTATGTGGTCTTCGGCTTATGTTTGATAAGGCCAGTTTTTGTGGCTTATTTTGAAACATTTTGGCTTATATAAGTTTATTATGACATGATAAACTTAATGGCTTATGTGGTTTTCGGCTTATGTTTCATAAGCCCAGTTTTTGTGGCTTATTTGAAACATTTCGGCTTCGATAAGCTTATTATGACATGATAAACTTAAATGAGCTGAAATGTTTTGAAATAAGCTTCAAAAAGTGAGCTTCTGAAAGATAAGCTGAAAAACTAAATGTGCGATAAACCCGCTATATAAGCTGAAACAAACATCCCCTTAGTATATTTTGTGTTTGATGACGAGATTTTAGCGTTCAGAGTATTTTTTGGCAAAACTTGGATTAGCCGTTAGCTGTAGCAGCATTTAGCAATTAAGTTATATATAGTTAGCTACTAGTAGGTGTTAGAGTATATGTTTGTTTTATAGAAGTGTTTGGTCTGTATACTTAAAATTAAGTGTAAAATGATGAAAAAGCCAAACGCTAACACCATATCCTTCTTCAAATAGCATTTGAAAATTTGAAAAGTAGTGGTTAGACAATATAAACGCAGCTTTTAGCGTTTAGAATATAATGCGTGTTTGGCAACGAAGATTAGCTTTTGGATTTTGTTTAAACACTTCTATGATGAACCCTAATAATAGAAGCGTTTAGCTTTTTTGTCCTTTTACACTCTATAATATACAGCTACCTTAAGGAATGCTTTTACTAATTTTCAACTACTGCCAGTTAAGCCAAAAGTAGCCTGTATATAAAATGTTTAAATTCGTATAAAAGTGTTATTTTTATCAAAGAATGTTGATTTTTCAGCTTCAATATCCAATTTTTAATGACTTATAAACATAGTTGTCAATAGCGACGATAGCGCTCGCTATCGCGCGCTACGTAGCGAAGCGGTCATCAGCCGCTATTATCATTTAGCGACAAAATAGCGACACGGTCAACGCCGGTCAACGCCAGATCTGGTTTTTTTTCTTCATAATCACGCCGGTCAATACCGGTCAACGTCAGATCTTTGTTTTTCTTCATAATCACGCCGGTCAACTTCGATTTTCTTGATTAGATCTTAAAATGGAGCATGTAATTTGAGGAAGAAGATGATAGGTGAGAGAGAAAGAGAGAATGAAATAAAAAAGTTACTAGTAATACGTAGGGTCACCTACATTTGAAAAGAAGCAGTACATTATTTTTAATTTTTTCAAGTACAACAAATATATGACCACTCAACAATTGATATTTTGAGTTTTGACAATGGATGACAAGTATTTTTAGTCCCTCAATTTTTAACTAATGTACATTATAGTCCCTCATGTATGCCTAGAGCCCTAGAAGAGAGGCTTAATTTATATTTAAAGCCTAATATTTTTTATACTTGCTTAGTTATTTATACTAAAATGTATCAATATACATATAATTTTAAAATTTATACTTGCTACTATTTTATCGCTAAACACAAATAGCGGTCGCTATTTATCGCTATTCGCTACGTAGCATATAGGTGACTCGTCGCTATTTATCGCTATTCGCTATTGACAACTATGCTTATAAATGACATAGAGTGACTAAAATGACATGTATTTAGTAGCATGTTTTGTTTTTAGTTTTTTTTTGTGCTTCGGCCATGCTAGGAGTTGTTAATCTTTGCCTGTTAGGTGGTAAATGTTCTATGCATTGTCATCAGTTTAGATAATGTGTCAAACGGGTTTGTGTCAAAACTGGTATTTTTAATGCCAGCAAAAACAGTCAGGTTGCTTTTACCCTGAAGCCTTGTCCTTCTTTCAAGCTTGGCGACTTAGTGTGTTAAATATGATATTCAAGCTCTGATCAAAATAGACTTGACTTTGCCTTTTGAAATCGTCGTCTTTTTCTGTTTGACCCGTTTGAGATAAAAGTTAACCAAGTATCCAATTTATAAACAGGCGGGTTAATATTGCTATATCTGCCCAGTCCCTTGGTGTCTATTTTGTTATGGTTGTACATTGAACTAAGAATCAGTTTTGGAAAAATATTGAATTGAAAACCAACATGAATATAGTAGGATTGGCTCCCATACGTTTTGACATTTGTTGATCCAAATATATTTTTGGTTTTCAGTTCAGCGGTTCAATATGGTATTTAACTCAAATCTAGTTACATACTCCGTCAATTTTAATTCTTGAAACTTAGAAGTGACGTCGTTTTAGCTTTTTACAACTTTGCTAAGGTTGAATCTCTGGCATCACACCAGACATTATAAACCGTAACTAGGTTTGGTACAGGCATACATTTGTCCTTGTTTCAGATTCCACATTGTCTTTTTTTCTGTTCTCATTTAGTTCCAACCAGTCCAGGGATTTATGGGAAAACTTGAAAATCGACTATGGTATTAATTTCTTACTTGTTTGTTTAGATTCACTTATTTGATTTCAAAGTATTAGAAAATAACATTACAGTTATCGAACAGTCTTAACTTAAATTTTTGGTTGCTGAGATTTTAGATGAAAGGGTGTTTGGATGTGATTCTGGTTTTCGCATTTCAAGTCAAAATGATCAGATTTAAAAGCACACACGTATCAAATAATAAGTGTATATGAGTTTGAAAGTATCGAGTTTTAGCTAGAATTAATCGACTGACAATTTCGTTTTACTGCATCTTGCTTATATATTATTTTGATTTGATGGTAAATTGCAGAGTTCGGTTTTGTTGTTATGGGACACGAGTTTGATAACTACCCGAAGAAAATGATCCGTGTCATAAGGAATTGGGATTGGTTTCTTGAAGAACATAAAGAAGATAGTGATGAAGACGAAGATGAAGTTAGTAATAAAAAAGCAAAAAAGGGAAAAAGACGAAAGAGGAAGAAAGGTGGAGCGAATGATGACGAGGATGATGATGTGTGGACGGGTGAGAGTGAGGAAGATGCTGAATTGATTAAGAAACTCAAAAATGACCCAAAACCCAATTATAAGACAAGGTCAAAAGACCAAAAGAAAAAACAAAAAGGGAGCAAGTACAAGTAGAAGTGGTACTGATACTACAAAGAGTTCTGCGATGGATGTTGATGTTGAAGATGATGACGATGAAGATGAAAATGATGAAACGTTGGGTGGTTTCATAGTTGATGACGAGGACGTGGGTGAAGGAATAGACGAGGATGTGGAAGAAGAAACCGACGAGGATGATGAAGAGGGAGAATTTGCAGAAGATGAAGATGACGAGTAGTTGTTGGTTTTAACGTCACTTTAGATGTTTAGTGTTTCTAGTTTTTTGTATTGTTGTATGATGCTACTAATGTGTACATTTGCACAAAGACTCTGCTGAGGCTCGTGATCTTTGTTAATATCCTGTATGAAATCGTTGGTTTGTTTCATACTTCCATTTTTGTATTGAGTTATTAGTTATCACACAATATATGTTATCTGAACTTATGATATCTGACTTCACAGTTCGAAATGTTCTAGTCTACAAACAGTATAATATTGTTTTCTTTAGTGAGTTAGCAGTAGACATAACTTCTCTAAGTGGTAGATTTATATTAACAATGCTGTCAATTATGATCTGTATTATTCTTTTATGACCGTAACGGGTACCTTTGATCTAACTGTGCTAAGACAATCCACCTACGAGAAGACAGGATTGCTTGTTCATGAATCACTGCCAATACAAAGTTTGAGAGTTCAAATACTGTTAAAAGTTATGACCTATGAACTGAATTTTTGGTTGACTATTAGTGATCAAATTTATGCTGTCGCTCTCGCTTCTAGCTTGCATTATCGGATGACTCGGTTCCCAATTTTGATCAAGTATGGGGTCAAAATACTCTCTCATGAATGATGGTGATCATATCTTCTTATATAGAAGACATTTTCGACATTGTTAATGATGATATTGAAATGTCGGGAATCCAATATAATTTTGTAGGTCACAAATGAACGAGATAATATAGGGGGCCTGGTAGTTCAAATAATTTGATAAAAACTATGGGCATTATGGCTTATGATGCTTGTGTTGGAAGTTATATATGATTCTTCTTCTAAATGAAGTCACATGAAAACAATCAATGAAATGAAGATAACCTTAACAGGACCAAACGATCAATGTTGAAAACACAGCCATTATCGCATCAAGTACAAGATAGTGTTGCGTTACTGCTCCTGTAGGAATCAAGGTCTCGTCCATTGCCATAGATGGTAAAATTTGGTAATGTGTCACTTCCGGTTAATAATTTTTCATAAATCTTGGTTCCTCACATCCACTGGACAATAGAATGACATGGCTTTCAATAATCGAAGTTCTGCGTTATTACCCATGACATTCTTAAGCTAAACCACACACATCTTGGCCTTGTGGCCATAATCAGATCTAGAGTTTTTCCGTGCTTGGTCAAGACTTGCGCTCGTTTATGAACAATTCTAGATTCCTGCTACAAAACGTCTATGTTTGACCAACACAATGTGGCAATACTCCTTTGCTCTACTAGACATATGTGGCGACTTTGACTAGTAGTATTTAAAAAAGATAAAATGTTTTACTTGGATTTTTGGGCCAAACAAAGAAAATATTATTGGGCTTTACCGACTTCTTCCGAGGAAGAAAAAAAAGTTTGATTAGAAGTGATTAACAAAAATGGCTGCACAAGATCTGTATCTACAAACTCACAAACTGGTAAGCTTTTATAAAAGTATGTTTTATTATACCTTTAATAATGTTTTTATACAGTTATATTTTGAAACCTGGTTCGACCCGGTTCGAGTTTCTTTAATATTTGAAACCCAATGTTTTTTTGAAGAATAGTGTTTGAAAAGCTGAAAGACGTTTTTTTTGCACAAACCGGGTTGACCCAGTGACCTCGCCGGGTCGATCAATGACCCGGTTTTGAAAACATTACTTAGATGGCACCTTAAAGAAGTAAGAAGATAACAAGCCCAAAAAGATCTAATGGAGAGCTTATTAAGGGGGATGTTTGCGTTGGCTTATGGACTTAAATCAATGGGGTTCTGATAAGCTCTTTTTAAATGTTGCTTATTGTGGAGATTTTTAGCTTATTTTTCTTTTGGGCTAATTCTATAAAAAAGTATTATAATTATCAAAAAAATCAACTTTGGAGTAGCGAACTAAAAATAAATAAATAAATAAATAAAAATAAAAATAAAAAATATTTTGAACATTAATGTTGACATTTTTGTCTTTATGTGAGTAGTAAAAATAAAAAAATATATATATATGATGACCATTTTAGCCTTGAATTTTTTAAAATTGCATCCACCATCCCTAGGGTAAATTACATAAATGGTCCTATGGTTTAGCGAAAATTGCATCCACAGTCCATAATATTTTTTTTATCCGTTAAGTTTTTTTCTACGTTTTAATCTACGGATTTATACGTTTTAGTACGTTTTTATACGTTTTCACATGTTTCTTATTCACTTTTGATTTTTTTGTCACAACTGAATTTTTATTAGAAAATATTACAAAAAAAAAATCAAATTTTTTTCAGGATTTTTTAAAAAAGAATTTCGAAATAAAAAGAATTTCGAAAAAAGAATGGAAAATAAAATTTGAAAAAAAAATAGGGATGGTGGACGCAATTTTCTCCAAATGACAGGGACCATTATGTAATTTAGCCTAAGGACGGTGAATACAATTTTCGCAAACCCACAGGGACCATTTATGTAATTTGAAGTGGCAAAATGGTCATAATACTTAAAGAAAGACAAAAGTGTCAACATTAGTGTTCTCAAGTTTGTTTTTTTTTTTTTTTTTTTTTTTGTTTTTTTTTTTTTTTTAGTTCGGTACGTAGAACTATCATTTTTAACAACTATCGTGCTTTTTCAGAGAATTAGCCCTTTTCGTTTTGGGCTATTAGTGGCATAAGCTAATCCAACACTTAGCAAAAACGTATGAGATAATTTGTCATAAGCTATTTAAGATTATGCTTAAAGCCCAAAAACTAAGCTTAGGCAAAAATGCATGAGTTTGTTTGGTTTAAACTTGAGTAACATGATAAAAGCTCGACTTGGCTGTATCAACTAAATTGCTATTACTGGACACAAATGCAGGATCAAAGTGTCACCCATTGACGCATATAGTAGATTTTGGTAATGTGTCTTAGAAAAAAAAAATTTACGAATCTTGGTTTCTCGCATCCAATAATTGAAGTTGTTCTGCGTATTCAGCTAGAGAGTTTATTACCCCATGAGATTGTTAAGCTGCACCACACGAATCACTTATGGCCATAATCACTATAATTGGAACATAATCCAATAAAACTAAACACCAAACAACATATCATTAGTACATTGATTGTCATTTCAAGTATGCAAAGCCACTATATGTGTCTGCTTAGAGATCGACAAGATAAAAAAAGCTACATTGTTATTTTGAGATGTCTCATATAAGTGTTCACTATTTCAACAAATTAAAGTAGACTTTAACAAGTAGATATGATATTTGATTAGTGAGTAATGTAATTAGTGGGATTTTCTAATATTTGTGTATTATTAAAGTGGACACTTAATATATTTTTAATGAGTTTAGGTTTTGTAATCATACAAAAGGGGGAGATTGTTAATATAAATAATGCCTAAAAACGTTATTCATAGTTTTTGATATCTCTATGTTTTGATAATCCCAAAATGTAAACTCATTAAACTAAAGATTATGACATAAACAAGTATTTAGTCATAAATGTTCATTTCAACAACCTAATCATTTAAGGTATGAATAAACAAAGTGACTAATGCATTATATGATCAAATGAACATTTTCTTAATAACTAGATTTTTATAAAATGTCACAAACATTTTATATCTTTTATAAAATCATTTTTGGTATTAAATTAAAATGTTTAATTAACTAAAAATATATAAATTCAAATTTTCAACCAAAAATGGCAAAAATGGTCCAGAAAAATCTTCCCCACAAAAAGACAATTCCGGGCAACGTTTAAAATGGGCGGCCCCCTTAATTATACTAGGCGGCCCCCTTAATCATTAAGGGGACCGGCCCCTAATTAAGGGGACCGGCCACGCTCCTGCACAATATTTTTCTCCCTATAAATAGTGGACTATTCCTTGATTTTTTCCTCACCCTTTTTACACAAAAACTTTTTGTCCAAATCTCCCTAAATCAATTCTTTGATCATATAATCATAAGCTCTTGTTTCCAAGTGATTCAAGCTTCAAAACTCAAGTGCAAAGAGAAGAATACTTCTATTAATCAAGACTAGAAGTATTACAACTTAGTATCATCTTGCTATCTAAGTTGTTAGTTCATTTCAACTTGTAAATTATTTATTGATTGGTGTATAAGGTGTGTATATTGGATAGCTCGATTTAGACATAGGAACTAGATTAGTTGAAAGTGTGAAATTGTACTAGAAGCAAAGAAGTAGAAGTGTATAGAAGTAGTTGTTGGTAGTGAAGACATAGAAGCCTTGAAGTAGTGAAGACTTAGAAACATTGAAGTGGTGAAGACTTAGAAGCCTTGAAGTAGTGAAGACATAGAAGTCTTGAAGTAGTGAAGACATAAAAGCCTTGAAGTAGTGATAAGATAGAAGTTGTGAAGTAGTGAAAAGATAGAAGACATCAAGTAGTGAAGAAGAGAAGAAGGTGTGAAGAAGTTGTGGTGTGATTGAAGTTGTGAGATTGGTTCTAGCTATGATTAGAACCCGACATTTAACTTTGTGTCGTTAATTTGGTGTAAGCTAAGGTGTGTAAGGTTTTCTCCGCAATAAGGGAGCTCGTTGACTTAGTGAAGAAAACTCTTGAGTTTGGTGCTCGGGGAGTGGAGTAGGGCAAGGAAGGTGTCATTGTAGCTTGTGTTGTACATATATTGATTTCACATAAAGATCAAACTAAATTCCATTCATAAAACAAATTTTCTAATAATCATTCTAAAAGAACATAAGAGTAATAGATAATATTGGAGTTTTCATACTAAACTATAATCAAAGGTTTTTCAAACATACAAATTGAATAAGTTTGAATCTAGTATTTTAACAACAAAGTCTTTATAAATTGAAAAAGAGGAAAACTATTCAACCACCATTCTAGTTTTCCACAGAAAAATAAAAATTTATGAATCTTGGTTCCTCGCATCCAATAATTGAAGTTGTTCCGCGTGTTCACCTATAAAGCTTATTACCCTATGAGATTGTTAAGTTGCACCACACGAATCACGACCTTATGGACATAATCACTATAATTGGAACTTAATCTGATAAAACTAAACACCAAAAAACATATCATTAGCACAATGATTGTCATTTCAAGTATGCAAAGTCCTTATATGTGTCTGCTTAGAGATCGTCAAGATAATAATAATAACATTTAAAAAAAAAAAAAAAAGCTACATTGCTATTTTTAGATGTCTTATAATAAGGGTTCACTATTTCAACTAATTAAAGTAGACTTTAATAAGTAGATATGATATTTGATTACTGAGAAATGTAATTAATGGGATTTTCTAATATTTGTGTATTATTAAAGTGGACACTTAATATATTTTAAGACAAAAAATGTAGCTTTATAATGACTATTGGGAATAATAGTATTCCTATATTTCAAAACCTTAAACCAAACGCACCCTGAATATATTTTTAAAAGTAAAACGGAGTAACAAGTTTAATGGAGTATGACGAAAGGCATGGTAATTTGTTAATTAATAATGATATATGGGTTTTTCTAATTTGAGCTCTAAAGTCACAAGTTAAGCATACAAAAAATACATAAAAGTACTCAGGGACTCACACAAAAGTACAGAAAAATGTACTTTTGTGTGAATTCCTATGTCCTTTTTCACGGGCCCTATGGTACTTTTGATGTGCTTAACTTGTTGTATTGTTGTCATAATAAATTATGATTTACGAATAATAAATGTGATACGCAATAGATATTCAAGTTTAGAAAATAGTACGTACAATTTAAACTCAAACGCAAATTAAATATGCGGAAATGTGAGAGGAGAAACTAAATAGTGAAACCAAAATATTTAAATTCATAATAATATAATGCTCTTTTTTTTGTTACAACAAACAAACAAACCGGAAGAAAAACGTTGTTATTCTAGCATGTCTGTATAAAATTATGAGAGTTGATACTCCCACCACATTTTTTGATGCAAATATCACAACTGTGCATTGCAGTGTTGTACGATACAATACTGTAATGCACAATTTGTGGTGCAAGCATTAAAAAATGTGGTGGGAGTATCAACTCCCTAAAATTATACTCCCTCCGTCCCATAATTATAGTCCAGTGTTGACTTTTTAAGTCTTCATATTACAACTTTGACCTTATATAGTTTTATTTGTGTTATATAATACTTGATAAAAATTATACCAATGAAAAATACATTTAAAACTCAATCCATTCATATATTTTGCATCAAGTAATATATAACACAAATAAAAATATTTAAGGTCAAAGTTGAAGACTAAAGACTTTAAAAGTCAACAGTGGACTATAATTGTGGGACGGAGGTAGTAGCTATTTAAGAAAGTTTTTGACATGAAATACTACTCTCTCATTGTGTCATGTTTTATTATTTATCTTTTCCCTGTTGCACATGTTTATTTTTTGAGAAAAAAAATATATGAACCTTTTATGATAGTGTATTACGAAAATGAACCACACATTCGTATTTTACGAAAATGATCTTTCAACGCGCAAGCATATATATCGCTTCCGTTAGATATAAGACACGTTGCTCATCAACAACTCAGGAGTAATCACGTGTCCAAACAGCACGCATAACATCAGCACGAGTTACCTGTGATACGTATAATTCTTAAATACCATTTAACACCGCTCGGTTTAAGTCTGTTGGACGAATAATGTCTGCTATGCCAAAGAGATCAAGTTGGGTCAAAAGAAAAAGGCCTGTAGATTAGATACTGGTTTGGGCCGCAGGCCAACAAACCTAATAGTTTTAGTAAACGGTTATTTAGGTTAAGATATGTAACGATTAGTTTTAGTTTGTGTTGTTTACTTTTTTGTGAAACGGTGTGACTCCTCATGAAAGCATCGGTTCATTCAGTATATATAGGATTAGGATTCTTTGTAAACATGTAACCTTTTCAGTTAATAAAACATTCGATTATAAAGGTTCATAACAGATTTCACTATATACAAAAGTGTGAGTTTGTGTGTCGTGTGTTTGTTCATAGACATGTTTGATTCGTAACAAAGAAGATCCGGATGGGACCAACAAAGTCTACTATGAGTCTTTGAGATAGTGTATTATAATTTGAAACAGCACCTCAACCACATGTGAGGAGACTATCATTTAACAGTATATTCAGTAACCAAATGATTATAAAATCTGAAAACATGTAAACATTTTACTGAAGCACTTACAGATACTTAAATAAGAAAATGAGAAAGAAGCAAGATAGAATTGAGAGATATTTTGGAGTAATTTTCTGCATATCATAAACATAAGACTCGTCCCTTTTAAAAGAGAACAGATACATAAACCACTACGGAGTACTTCCTAAAATGATGAAAACATGGAAACGTGGGCATCCCCATCAATCTCCTTTATTCTAGCACAACTCTTAACGGACATATAAAATAGACCAATTACATAATTGACCCAACATGACATCTTCTACTGCATGAGATTTTGCATGGACTTCGAATGTTGCATGGACTTGGTCACGTAACAGTAGACACTCAAATTTATTGGTTGCTTCCATCAGCTCAAAGCGAGCATACAATTATGCGGCCCTGATGGCATAAACGGTCTGAACCACGGTAAGAGAAAACAGAATGATTGCGGCAATTAGTGCCATAAAATTCCACGGATTATCGAGATATACGCGCTTCTGCCATGCAATATTGCGTCTCATTGTTGCAATCTTCTTGGGCCAATAACGATTGTAGTCCTCATCCATTTGTTTGAACTCTTGGGTGTAATAGAAATCTGTAATGGAAATGTTTTTGCATATCTTGTTGATCATATCTGCAGCCTCTTGGTTTGAGACGAGCATGTTGACAAGGACTTTTGATTCTACTAGTTTAGCAATATCCTCTTGCGTATCAATAAGCTTATCCATGGCATGTGCATATGATGTAAAGTAATAACCACCTTGAGGGAACGATTGCTCGTAAGCAATAAAGTTCCTTAAAATTAGCTCAGTGGAATCATCAATAACCAGGGTTGGCATTAGAAGAGTAGCCTTACTCCGAAACCAGCTGGGTAAATATTTAAAAGTAGATGATGGTTGATATTTAATGGTCACTGACCATTCATTCTCTTGGTGAGGCTTAAAGTTCATCCCAGATCTATCCAGTTCTACTATCGTGTGGCCGCGGAATGCCTCAGCATCTACAGGATTCAATGCCTTGGCAGCTATAGCTAGCTCTTCATCTACAGGCTTTAATGCCTCAGCGTGTATAGGATTCAATGACTTGGCTACAAGCTGGTAGCGTTTGTGCAGATAGCCAAGAACATGAGCAGGACTTGAATCTGAGTGATCAACATCTGTGGTTGAAATTTTACCAGGCAGCAGAGAACCGAATAGCTTAATATAGGGTGCCAAATAATTATTGAGAACGTTGCTAAGAGTGAAAGACTGATTCCCCATGGAGCAGTCAAACAAAGCTTGAAGAACAGAGAAAGGGACTTGGTTTTCTAGCAACATCAGATCCATGGCAATACGCTTGTTTTGCATCTTATTTGGCAAATACCAATTTTCTTTATGATGCTTGAAACAGAATTCAAGTATGAAACAACCATCCATAACCATCATCCTGGCAAGCTCAACGTCACTGTAGTTCTTCATCACACCAGCATAACATTCTTTGATTTGGGGTATTAAAGTGTTTACCTTTAGCAGACATTCTTCTAATACTGTTTCCTTTGGCATGGAATCACAACGACTTAATAGGTCATTAAGATAACATTCTTTCTGCCATTCAAATTCTTGCAACTTCGGATCTTCTCTATGTATAGGTCCTATAGACACCAACTGAGGGTTGAATGAACTTTCGTTATCATCTCTAAGAATTCTAGAAACCATGCAAATAGATGGTGAAAGTTGCTCGCCACGATTTCGTCCTCTTTCGACACAATCAAGAAGAAAGCGTATAGTCGGGTCACCACTTTCACCTGGTGTCTGGTTGACCTCCGTGATACCGTCAATGATCGTAGTACTACTGGATGCTTTAATTGCAGGAACGCCCAAGCTACCATTTTTCTCCCGCTGTTTGACAGAGCTTATTTCCACCATATTAATTTCGATCTGATTTGCTGATTTGTTGTTGTTGTTGCACATTGTGTGTGTGTTATTAGTGGTGGTGTGAACTGGCGGTTGTTTGCTGTTGTTGTTGCTCATTGTGTGTGTGTGTGTGTTTTTAGTGTGTGTGCGAGATGAGTGTTGAGTTCAAGCAAAACTACCTCTTATAGCAAAAATGATAGGACACCATAAAAAGCTTGCCAGGTGCCCAACCGTACGATGGTCGCATCTGAATTTTAATGGTCGTCAACATTTTTCTTCACAAGTCTTTGAAACAAAAGCTGCAGGAGTACTATACATGCATATTAATTTTACCGTACTTTTTTAGACTATAGGTGATGATGTTGATGGCTCAATTGTGAGGGAGTGAGATCACGCGCATGTTTAACACGTTTTTGAAAATAAACGCTGCCTATTTTGAAGGCGTGAAAAAGTGACTAATGTAGAAATTCAGAGTGAGAAGCATTATTTTGCCTTAAAAAAAGACTAAGACCTTTAGAGACTTGTAACAAAAAAAAGACTAAGGTGCTGTTTGTTTATTAAGAGGTTCTGAATCTGAATCTGAACCGCACATCTGAATCTGAATCTGATGCGTAAATGTCTGAATCTGAATCCAATAAGACTGTTTGTTTTTCTTTAAAACATCTGAATATTGTAAATGTAACACCTAAAATCTGAGAACATGTGAAAAGACCAAATTGCCCTTACCAATTTGAAATTTAATTAAAAGCTTATTAAAGTACCAAATAAATCCCAAACTTCAAACAATGCATAAGTTATGTATCCAAATAATTTTAACAATTTCATTTAACATTTATACAAGTGGTGAAATTACCAAAATACCCCTATAGGGCCGATTGACTTAATATGTGGTTTATTTTGATTTAAATTGAATTTAAATGGATCTAATTATGGTAAATGTACAAGATAATCATCAAGAGATTTTCTCTTAACCAAAATCTCGAAATTTCTGGCCCAAGACTCCCCATTTACACAGCCATACTCCAATTAGATCAAATCCATACCTTTTATGCCAAAACCCTAATTGCCGATTAAAAGAAAAACACACACAAAAATCATATAGCCCCCATTCGACTCACACAGCACTCCTAAGCATTTTTCTGTGAGTTATAATCATCCTAAGAAGCCAAGAAAAATCCCATTCGAATTGTTGAAGCCTTACACGATCGTAGCATTGTTTTCTTTGTGTCGAGCCCTAGAACAAAGGTAAATTCGTTATGTTTCATACGACCTCTGTAAAAATGATTTCTTATTTTTCTGATGTTCCTTACATCATATAAGACCCACGAAAATTGGTTTCAAGGTTGGAAGATCATTGGTGAAGTCATGGTGATTTTTGGATCGTTTTGGCTCTACGCGTATGCTATAATTCGTACAGCCCTCTCTACACGTTCCACTCTTGATTTGGTATTTTTCTCAGGTCCTTTATACCTTATAAACATCAAATAAATTGTTTGGTTCGACCCATGCATGCTCGACATCACTTTTGTGAATTAAAACCCTAAAAACGTGTTTAATTGTAAAAGATACATTCCGATCCAGAATAATTCTTAATAAAAATTTTATACACTTATTATGATGTGATATAATCTGGAAAAATATTGGAAAGAATTATCCTTGCTTAAAACATGTATTTCGAATTTATTTGTTTTGTGTAATTCGTGTATAAGAGAAAAAGAAAGAAATAGGTCGAGAGGCCTAGGGTTTGGTTTAGGGCTGGAAAAAGGTGACATTTAATGATGTTAATAATGATCTAATGATTGGAAAGTGAATAAGATGGATTAGGGTTTGTAATTCTTTATTTTATGATTATACGATTTAAGAAAAAGGTTTTGGGTGAATTTTGTGAACTTTAAAACTTAAGGGTTAATTCTGGAACCTTATTGAGCTGTATACTATTCGACAAAAATATAACCTAAGGGTGCTAAGTGTAAGTTTTGTATTTAAATGGATTAAAATGTATTTAATGATTAATTAGGGTTTGTTTTGAAAATAATTAAAAGAGAGGGACTAAAAATGTAATTTTCAGAAACTTGGAGCTGTCTTGAGTATTTAAAAGTATTCAAGGGATTATGTGCTAATTTGGTAAATTAATTGCTTAATATGTAATTATTAAGAATTAAAAGTTGAAATTGTAAATTAAAGGGTTAAATATGTAACTTTGATAACTTGAAGGACTTAAAGTGTAAATTGTGAATACTTGAAGGTATATTCGTATAACATGATAAAATAAGGGATCATTATGTAAAATGGATAAGTTAAGGGTTTAAAGTGTAACTTTGAATACTAAAAGGTTTAAAGTGTAATTTTGGAAATATAAGGGTGTAAAAGTTAAAGTTATGAAACCCTAAGGACCAAATGTGTAAATATGTTAAAAGATACTTTGATTCCATTAATAATGATTCAACTTTCTAATTATGGAAACTTTCTAAAAGTGGAAACTTACTATTTATGGAAACCTGCTAAAAGTGGAAAGTCACTTTAAATGGAAAGTTACTAAAACTGGAAAGCCGACTAAAATGAGAAATCTGAATTGAATAAGTTATTAACAACAAGCCGACAATTAATTTGTGTAGATTCGCTGAAGAAGGAGTTTTGCTTCCGACCTTTATGTTTTCTGTCATGTTTGCACTTGCGGTTTAAGGTACAGATATTCTGACCTTTCTCAAAAGGTTTCTCATGATCTCTTTCATATTCTGATCCGTTAGTTCCCGAATTGATGCCATTGCTATGATCCCCTTTACTTGAACTTTCTCTGTTGATCCCACTTGATATGACCTCCGTTATGAAACCATGCTATGAAAACCTTTTTAATTATGCCATGGAAATGTTTTGAGAAGTACCGATTTGAAAAGATGTTTATAAATGATGCTAAATTTCTTTTCAAAAGAAAGGTTATTTAACTTTCATGAACCCTATATTTTGAAAGACCATTTTATGAAAACTGTTTTAAAAGATTATTTAAATTGGACTTTTAATAGAAACTTTTGAAACGGACTTTTGAACTGAACCATGAATTGATTTTTGAATATGAACCTTAACCTGATAACTCTGATTGGACCTTGAATACTATTTCTGATATGAACCCTTTGTTATGAACTGCTATTATGAACCTTTGATATGATTCTGAGATACACCTTTGCTATATGACCTTTTGTATGATATGAGACCTGACTCTTAGTTTGATACCCGAGCCATTTCTGTTTCCCTACCTATGGAGGTACCATAGGCGTGTCTGTGATGCACCACTGGCATGACTAGTGTGTGGCCCTAGTGATTTGGCTACACCGTCCCCTTTCTGTTATATGATATGCGCGCTTTATGATATGTTTTGTTATGGCCACTATGATTTCTGTGGGGGCGTATGGATGCATCATAGATCTGTTCTGTTTAGTGGATTTAACTATGATTATGATTATGATATCTGTCTGGTGACTGGTACTGTGTGCTATACATGCCTTTCACAAATTTCTGGGAGTTCGCTTCTCAACCCATTTGAAGAATGAGGACACCCCTCATATTATCTGATTATCTGAGAGGACTCCCCTCTATATGATTATGAAGAATTATGGTATTGACGGCTTATATGATATGATATGTTTCTGGGCTCGTGGTAGATGACTATCCTTTCTTCTTTCTATTCTATTACTCTTCTATCTATTCCTTATTCTATTTCCCCAATGCACTATATTTCAGTTCTGTTTCATTATCATTGCTTTGTATATGTATCTGTTCACTGGGCTTTTTAAGCTCAGCCGCATTTCCTTTTCCTGCGGCAGGTTTTAGTAGGAAGCTGGGTTATGGGAAGAGAGTGTGACTGGACTTAGAAGACTATGCTTTGGACTAGAGACGATTAGATGAAGTTTCACTTTATTAGACATAGTATTTTTTTTTTTTTTGTAACCTTGTAGTTTCAGATTTTCATTTGTAACCCTGAATTTCTTTGTATGTATGAATCATATGCTTGTGTTTGTTCTGATATGTCACTGTAATGTAATACTTCTACCCTTATCGGGTTGGGGTGTTACAATTATGGTATCAGAGCCCAGGCTGCGATTCGTAATACATTTACCCTTGACCTGTGAAGTTTGGACCCCTAAGTTTCCCTGTAGGCGCTCATAAGACAACCTTTGAAACTTTACATTAGGATTCCCCATAGGAACCCAAGCTATTACCGGCGAGGAATGGGTAGACTAAGACATTCATGTAAGTATCAATTGCTTCCGCATCACTCTGATCGTGCCTTTGCTCTTGGATAAGCCTTATAAGGACCTTTGTTTCAGAAGTTAGAAGTTTTGCAACTTAAGCTTAGTAACCAAGTAAGTTTGGAATACCTCGGAAAGCTACCTGGATACCTTACACATTTAAGTTTCACCTTCAGATTTTGATCTCCGCCTCCGATTTGTTTGATAAGCTGTTTGACACCTTTTCGACCACATCGTAGGTCATTCAACCACAATGTGTTCGACACATTCTGTAAATTCATTATTTATGCTGGGTATGAATGTATCATCCGATACTACTTAACTCTGTATGATCCATTACTACTCCTATGAGAATTCTGGTAAATATGAACCACAAATATGAGAAGTTTTTGTTTCCTCTCTTTGAATGATGAACCTTGTTCTGCCAACCATTTCCTTTGGAAGGGTATGATGTAAATACTATCTTTATATGGATTTGTTAACTAAGCATGATGATGCTGATAACTGAGACTCTGTACATCTCACTATTGACAATTATACGATATTCGTATTACCAATGATACACATCCTACCTGCTACTTATGCTAAGAAGCTAAACGAAATTCCCACACATTGAACTGTTCGTTTATCCATCCCAACATTTTTGTTGAACCATGTACTTGACTCTGATATATGAACTATCTGTATGATTTGACGACTGTATTCACTCTATGAATCCTTTGACTTTGAGATGTCTGATTGTACGGTATTTTGGACTGAATGGCTATTCATGAAGATACCATAGACTACCATATCTGAAATGTGACCTTAAAAATCTGCTTCACTCTATTTCATTATGATGACTCTCTACATCTGCTAAAATTTCTACCACTATGGAAAACCCCAAACCCGAACTCATGTGATTACCAAGTTGTCCTGAAAACCATTATTATCAACCCTTGGAAAGTTCTACTATTGGGAAATATTTTGTCATACGAAGATTTTCCGGTATTCTCTGATGAACTTTTTGGTACTCCTTCCTGCTTAGGAAGTGGAGTGGGCATTGAACTGATCTCAGTTGCAGAAACCATGGTGCTATAGAAGTTGAGTGTTTGAAGAAGCCGATGGAATATGATTTTTGTTAACCTTGGTGATTCTCTTTAGATGCTCTTGTTTGTTTATGAAGAAGAACGAGAGAAGTATGCGATGACGTATCGACTATCGTGAACTTAAACGTACCACTATCAGCAATCATTATCTGTTTCCGCGTATCAATGATTAATTTGTTTTTCCTTTGAACCCCGCATTTGATTGCATCATTTTAGATTTGAAGGCTGAAGAAGCAACCACAAAAACTTCTAAGAAGGGGGTTAACTAACCGAGAGTAACCTTTGGGAAGTATTTCAGTTCCTGAAGAAGAAAGAAGGCGATGTGAAAATTCCCTGAGATGATTTCTGAAGTTGCCTTTGCACTCGTTACCACATTTGTGAGTTTGAATGATGCCAATGGTGTTGGCTAGAATAATCATGTTTTCGCGTGTTTTGGACAAATTGTCATAGTATGACATTGTGTTGTGTCCTAAAACGAAAGAAAGGAACATACAGATTATTGGTGAGATGACCCTTTGTTCTGGAAGAAAATTTTGATTGACGTTCAGAAAGCATAGTAGACAACCCTACCCTATATAATGTAAAGACAGAGCTTTCACAAGAGGGACCAAGATTGAAGACCGTTATCGGAGTTTGAAATCGGGTGGAAGAGTAGTAGAAGATGGTTGCGACAAGCATTATCATGGAAGAAGCATACAAGAAGAAGAGAGGAACTGGGATAGTGCTCAATCATACATCATGCAACACGTGAAGATTTCAGTTTGGGCATCAAGACAACCAGACCAAAGAAGACGAACCATTCAACACACAACCTGGAGTCGACAACAACAGCATGTACCTTAAGACCTGGAGCTATGTTAGAAGACCTGTCAAAGACACGCAGTCTTGTTTCTCTATTCATTTTAGTTGTACTAAGATGAATTGAGAGCAGAAGCAGACCTGCGGATGGAGGAATCCACAGTGATTATGTCAGAGACTGCCGTTACGATGCCACACTACCAAGAGGAGCTGCTGAAGACCGGAGGAACCAGACTCGAGTTTTAAATTCTTTTAATCATGAGGCAAGATGGACAAGAGTAAACAGACTACCCCAACTTGGAAGAAATTTTGAAATTTGTATTTGAGTGGACGGATTTTGAAGCGGACATTGTGTTTAGACGAGATGATTCTGTAAAGGATTGACGCTATTGATGACGTACCTTAATTTTGAATGACATTCTCGGATTTCCGTTACTCTTCGAGTAATTTCGTTCTCTTAGTTATGTTGTTTGTCCTGATGATCTTTGAGACTGTAGAAGTACTAGGTGGATTAAGATAGGTGGTTTTGACTCACGACTTGAGATAAAGTATGACCAGCATGAGGGCATATGTATATGATGCCAGTATTATGACGTCTGGCCAGCGTGATAATACTTACATCATATAACGTGCACTTATGGTGGGCATATGATATTTTAAGAAGTGCCTTAAAAGCTTTAGAATTCTGGCATCTGATCAAGATCATCTGAGTTTAGTGAGACTTTAGGTTCATTCTACCTATACGTTTGATATGCTGTCCTTGTTATACGATTCGATACGTTTGAACTCTCGACACGTGTTTTGCTGATCTTTGCAACTTCTGATAAGAATCTTAGGTTCCATTATGAAATTTCTGCCGTTGACGATATCTAACGATATGCTTTCTGTCCGTATACGATTCGCATTCGCGAAGTTGTTCATTATGATCTGCTATGAGTAAAATATGTGATTGTGGACTTTGAGGAAATGAGACCTGTTTGTTTATGAGAATACCTTTGGAAGGTTATCTAAAAGCCGAGACTATCTGAGAAGCTGAAGAGTTAAACCTTAAATCACCCCATGTTTGCTACAATTCAATGTATTCTCATCTGATTCGCCTAATCAATTCAATGAAAATCCTATGTATTTTTATACCTCTTCCTAGAGAATTCGATTATCATCCGTTATGTTTGATACATTATCCTTTTGATTCAAATTCAGTATGATATGCCCTTCTGAGAAATCTGAAACTGTTTTGACAATAACTACGAGTCATGAGAAACCAGTTGGTCTGAATATCTTTTGGAAGAACCTCCCCGGGCGTGAGAATGTTGTGACGACTTTTGCGGTTTGCTACGACTTCGTCTAACTTTGCGACTTCAAATTTCGAGGACGAAATTTTTTCTTTTTAGAGGGGAAGAAGTTGTAACACCTAAAATCTGAGAACATGTGAAAAGACCAAATTGCCCTTACCAATTTGAAATTTAATTAAAAGCTTATTAAAGTACCAAATAAATCCCAAACTTCAAACAATGCATAAGTTATGTATCCAAATAATTTTAACAATTTCATTTAACATTTATACAAGTGGTGAAATTACCAAAATACCCCTATAGGGCCGATTGACTTAATATGTGGTTTATTTTGATTTAAATTGAATTTAAATGGATCTAATTATGGTAAATGTACAAGATAATCATCAAGAGATTTTCTCTTAACCAAAATCTCGAAATTTCTGGCCCAAGACTCCCCATTTACACAGCCATACTCCAATTAGATCAAATCCATACCTTTTATGCCAAAACCCTAATTGCCGATTAAAAGAAAAACACACACAAAAATCATATAGCCCCCATTCGACTCACACAGCACTCCTAAGCATTTTTCTGTGAGTTATAATCATCCTAAGAAGCCAAGAAAAATCCCATTCGAATTGTTGAAGCCTTACACGATCGTAGCATTGTTTTCTTTGTGTCGAGCCCTAGAACAAAGGTAAATTCGTTATGTTTCATACGACCTCTGTAAAAATGATTTCTTATTTTTCTGATGTTCCTTACATCATATAAGACCCACGAAAATTGGTTTCAAGGTTGGAAGATCATTGGTGAAGTCATGGTGATTTTTGGATCGTTTTGGCTCTACGCGTATGCTATAATTCGTACAGCCCTCTCTACACGTTCCACTCTTGATTTGGTATTTTTCTCAGGTCCTTTATACCTTATAAACATCAAATAAATTGTTTGGTTCGACCCATGCATGCTCGACATCACTTTTGTGAATTAAAACCCTAAAAACGTGTTTAATTGTAAAAGATACATTCCGATCCAGAATAATTCTTAATAAAAATTTTATACACTTATTATGATGTGATATAATCTGGAAAAATATTGGAAAGAATTATCCTTGCTTAAAACATGTATTTCGAATTTATTTGTTTTGTGTAATTCGTGTATAAGAGAAAAAGAAAGAAATAGGTCGAGAGGCCTAGGGTTTGGTTTAGGGCTGGAAAAAGGTGACATTTAATGATGTTAATAATGATCTAATGATTGGAAAGTGAATAAGATGGATTAGGGTTTGTAATTCTTTATTTTATGATTATACGATTTAAGAAAAAGGTTTTGGGTGAATTTTGTGAACTTTAAAACTTAAGGGTTAATTCTGGAACCTTATTGAGCTGTATACTATTCGACAAAAATATAACCTAAGGGTGCTAAGTGTAAGTTTTGTATTTAAATGGATTAAAATGTATTTAATGATTAATTAGGGTTTGTTTTGAAAATAATTAAAAGAGAGGGACTAAAAATGTAATTTTCAGAAACTTGGAGCTGTCTTGAGTATTTAAAAGTATTCAAGGGATTATGTGCTAATTTGGTAAATTAATTGCTTAATATGTAATTATTAAGAATTAAAAGTTGAAATTGTAAATTAAAGGGTTAAATATGTAACTTTGATAACTTGAAGGACTTAAAGTGTAAATTGTGAATACTTGAAGGTATATTCGTATAACATGATAAAATAAGGGATCATTATGTAAAATGGATAAGTTAAGGGTTTAAAGTGTAACTTTGAATACTAAAAGGTTTAAAGTGTAATTTTGGAAATATAAGGGTGTAAAAGTTAAAGTTATGAAACCCTAAGGACCAAATGTGTAAATATGTTAAAAGATACTTTGATTCCATTAATAATGATTCAACTTTCTAATTATGGAAACTTTCTAAAAGTGGAAACTTACTATTTATGGAAACCTGCTAAAAGTGGAAAGTCACTTTAAATGGAAAGTTACTAAAACTGGAAAGCCGACTAAAATGAGAAATCTGAATTGAATAAGTTATTAACAACAAGCCGACAATTAATTTGTGTAGATTCGCTGAAGAAGGAGTTTTGCTTCCGACCTTTATGTTT
The DNA here is from genome assembly GCA_030686995.1 of Artemisia argyi. Taxonomy (NCBI): domain Eukaryota; kingdom Viridiplantae; phylum Streptophyta; class Magnoliopsida; order Asterales; family Asteraceae; genus Artemisia; species Artemisia argyi. Next base: position 178,391,442 of record CM060690.1, read on the forward strand.
TCTGTCATGTTTGCACTTGCGGTTTAAGGTACAGATATTCTGACCTTTCTCAAAAGGTTTCTCATGATCTCTTTCATATTCTGATCCGTTAGTTCCCGAATTGATGCCATTGCTATGATCCCCTTTACTTGAACTTTCTCTGTTGATCCCACTTGATATGACCTCCGTTATGAAACCATGCTATGAAAACCTTTTTAATTATGCCATGGAAATGTTTTGAGAAGTACCGATTTGAAAAGATGTTTATAAATGATGCTAAATTTCTTTTCAAAAGAAAGGTTATTTAACTTTCATGAACCCTATATTTTGAAAGACCATTTTATGAAAACTGTTTTAAAAGATTATTTAAATTGGACTTTTAATAGAAACTTTTGAAACGGACTTTTGAACTGAACCATGAATTGATTTTTGAATATGAACCTTAACCTGATAACTCTGATTGGACCTTGAATACTATTTCTGATATGAACCCTTTGTTATGAACTGCTATTATGAACCTTTGATATGATTCTGAGATACACCTTTGCTATATGACCTTTTGTATGATATGAGACCTGACTCTTAGTTTGATACCCGAGCCATTTCTGTTTCCCTACCTATGGAGGTACCATAGGCGTGTCTGTGATGCACCACTGGCATGACTAGTGTGTGGCCCTAGTGATTTGGCTACACCGTCCCCTTTCTGTTATATGATATGCGCGCTTTATGATATGTTTTGTTATGGCCACTATGATTTCTGTGGGGGCGTATGGATGCATCATAGATCTGTTCTGTTTAGTGGATTTAACTATGATTATGATTATGATATCTGTCTGGTGACTGGTACTGTGTGCTATACATGCCTTTCACAAATTTCTGGGAGTTCGCTTCTCAACCCATTTGAAGAATGAGGACACCCCTCATATTATCTGATTATCTGAGAGGACTCCCCTCTATATGATTATGAAGAATTATGGTATTGACGGCTTATATGATATGATATGTTTCTGGGCTCGTGGTAGATGACTATCCTTTCTTCTTTCTATTCTATTACTCTTCTATCTATTCCTTATTCTATTTCCCCAATGCACTATATTTCAGTTCTGTTTCATTATCATTGCTTTGTATATGTATCTGTTCACTGGGCTTTTTAAGCTCAGCCGCATTTCCTTTTCCTGCGGCAGGTTTTAGTAGGAAGCTGGGTTATGGGAAGAGAGTGTGACTGGACTTAGAAGACTATGCTTTGGACTAGAGACGATTAGATGAAGTTTCACTTTATTAGACATAGTATTTATTTTTTTTTTGTAACCTTGTAGTTTCAGATTTTCATTTGTAACCCTGAATTTCTTTGTATGTATGAATCATATGCTTGTGTTTGTTCTGATATGTCACTGTAATGTAATACTTCTACCCTTATCGGGTTGGGGTGTTACAGTAAATGTTGTAAATGTAAAGCAAGTTTCATTTACAAAATATAAACGCATCTGAGCATTAAAGAAAACATTTTAGTCATACATTTAACATAATCTACTATGAAAAATAAAATGTCATAATCTAAAACATTTAAGGACATTGTGCCGCAATTGAATCTCGTAAACGAGTCATATATTCTTGATCAGCTGCACTTCCATGTGGTTGAACATCTTCATCAACAACATTATCATGTTGTAAATTGCTAGTATCATGTACTTCACGGTGATCATATAACGAGAAAAAGTCATCACTTAAGCGCTCCTTCCGAATAAAATTATGAATAGCAAAGCATGCAACAGTAATATCTCTTTGAGTATCCAAAGGAAATGAGGGCATCTTCTTCAAGATTGGAAAACGTGCTTTCAAGACACCAAAGGCACGTTCAATTACATTTCTAAGTTTCGCATGTGCATGATTGAATTTTTCTCTACTATTCATTGCACGGTTTCGGCGAAAATCTCCAAGCCAATACCTAACATTTCGATATGGTGCCATAAATCCACGGGTGTGTCTATAAGCAGCATCACATAGATAGTACTTATCCGAAGGGGGCATTGGAAAATCAGCTTCAGGATCTATCAAAGCCTCATTCAATATTCTAGCATCGTGTGCCGTACCTTCCCACCCGACAACAACGTACGTAAATATCATGTTGAAGTCACATATTGCCAAAACATTCTGATAACAATCACCTCGACCTCTTGCCCTGTATAGATGTTGTTGTGTAAATGGAACAGAAGCATTTATCAAAGTTCCATCAAGAGCACCAACTGCTCCCTATTTAAGAAAAGAAAATTGTTATGATTCAACCAAAACGAATGGCAATACTCGTTAAAATATAGTAATTACCTTAAACATACGGCGTTCCCTCCTATTATTTCCTGGAATGTCCGGGTTTGGATTAAATGATGTTGGTTGTATAACTTCTTGAGCAAACACCAACATTTGATCCAATACTTCGTGAAAACACTTATGAATTGTTTGTTTTGAGCGTTGAAACCTACGCTTCAAAACTGAAAAACGTTGGTTGTGTCCAATTGTCATTAAGAAAATAGCCATTTTCTCCTCTACCGATACATGTTTGCTATCTTTTAACCAACCTTTTGTTTTAAAATATGTGCATAGTCGAACAAAGGAATCACGGGACATGCGCAATAACTCCATACATTGTAAGTTATTTCCTTGTAAAAGCTCTTGAGTGTATTGATACCCGGTCATTGCCGACGTATTATCTCTTTTTCGTTTTAATGTTTTTGGACGAAAGTACTTAAAATAAAAGTAAACAAGAAAGATGAAGCAAAGTCTTTCTTGAAATCCCATTTAAACCTGTAACAAATATGCAAAGTCCAAGTGAAAAAAATGTGAAGTCCACCAGATAAATGCCAACAAAGTACCAAATCAAATGACATAAAACATTAAATAGTTTAAGACTACAAAGTACCAAATGACATAAAACATCAAATAGTTCAAGATTACAAAGTACCAAATCACATAAAACACCAAATACTTCTAACATTACAAAGTACTGAATGACACAAAACGCAAAATAGTTTAACAAAAACACCTAATAGTTAAACATTCAAATAAGACCCAATTGCTCCCCAACCTTTTGAATGTAACCCTTTAACACGTTCGGGTCCGATGGTAAGGTCATCCAAGTGTCTCTATAGTTGCCTCCTGGTTGACTAAAGATAAGAAATGCAGTCAAATATAGTGGATCACTAGATTCTAACTCGAGGTCCTTTAACTTTTCATGACACTCATCTGCTGATGGCCCTTTATTCTTAGAAAAACCACCTTTAGCCATGTTAATAATTGCTTGTTTCATATCCTCCTCGAACTCAGAAATACCACCTTTAGCTTTTTTCTTTGGCCTAATTCGACTAGGTGACTTACCTCGACTAGGTGACTTAGGAGGATGAACCGGAGTACCACTTTCAAAACTGTTGTCATATTCGGTGTCAAAATCAACATTATGGTTTTCGTTGGTAGGTGGAGGAACCGGAGAACTACCTTCATCAATAGGAACATCTTCAATTTGAAGTACTTGGTTAACAGGATTATGGGAAGATGATGGTGTTCGATTCCGTTTCCCATAAACCTGGCGTTTTGGACCAGTAGCAGCACACTTTTCATACAAATCGGCACAAAGGTGGGGATAAAGCAATGGACTATTTCTCAAGTTATTAGCTTTGTTGTTTGTCTACATAAACAATGCACAAAAAAATATACCAATAGCATAACTATTAGTATTAGTTAGAGTTTATTTGTAGAAGTAAAAAAAGTAGTCACAAACACACCTTAACATTAAGGTCTCTCCACTCTTCTTCCGTAAAGTTGAATGAATTTGTTTCGGAGTTGTAAACGTTTCCCGTTTTTCCTTTCAAGTTTGCCCAAAGATGATACTTTCCTTTAAAATAGTCAAACTTATTCTTCAATTTTTTTTGAGTAGTCTTTATTCCGTAAGTGTCCTCAAGAGCTTGAGCTACTTTTTTCCAAGAGTCCACGTATAAACTACCACCATTAGGACCTAACCTATTGACCTCATCGATACATGTCTCAAAGAAAAACTTCAATTGTTCTGGGGTAAAATTTAGTTTTTCACCTGGGTCACCCATTCCTATAATCAAACAAAACACCTATATCAAGCAAAGTCATGTATAAAATATCTTAGCGACATATTCTGTGAAGAACTATTTAAATGAAACAATCCTACATTTGCTACTCACTTCAGGTTACCCACATCAGTTACATGGTTCTCAAATCAATTTCAATGTATCAAATCTACTAAAACAAAACTTCAGGTTACCCACATTAGTTACATGGTTCTCAAATCAATTTCAATGTATTAAAACCACTAAAACAAAACTTCAGGTTACCCATCAGTTACATGATTCTCAAATCAATTTCAATGTATCAAATCCACTAAACAAAGTTGTAACAAGATACCACAATAACTATGATACACTTAGGAATACAACTAAAAATGCACCATTCAAGTCATTTGAAAATATCAAAAATGGTCACTACAGTTCATGGCATTATAGGAAGAACTACTATAATAGTATAATATATATATTCTTTAATAGTCTAATATAATATAGCAATTAAGAATCAAATGGTCTAGTAAAGATTTCCATATCTTCCTAACTGCAGTAGCTTTCGGCCTATTTTGGTAAAAGCTAGGAATATTGATATATGGAACAAAAAGATTTCCATCAAATAGTCTATTATTTTTTAGATTGTCTTTTCTGATCACATTTTAAAATAAAAGAATTAATTTGAAAGCAAGTGAACAAAATCACAAGTTATAACAATGATGAAAAAAATATTGTTTTAACAATGGATTAAAGAAAAAAACCATACCTGATGTAGGAGGAGGCTGTAGGTGACGTCTTGTGGTCAGAGAAGAGGCGGCTGGTGATGGGTCTTTGCCGGAGATGGTGGTGACCGGAGATGGGAGAGCCAATGATTAGAGTTTGAAGAAGTTGGTGGAAGGTGGGAGAGTGAAAAGGTGTTTTTTTGTTATTTTTTGTCATCAAGAGGCATTAAGATGCCTCTTTTATGTCTGGATCATTAAGAGGTTATTGCCTCTGACCGCGTCTGAATGAAGAAAAAAAAACAAACCGTCTGAACATCTAAAATGTCTGACCGATTAAGAGGTTGGGGTTATTAAGAGGCTGTCAAGACATTTCGAAAAAAAACAAACACCACCTAAGACCTTTAGAGCTCTAGGTGCTCATTCGGGCCCCACCCCTGTCACATTATTAAACACTTCAACTTCAACTAACCACAACAAACCCCCCTCATCAAACAACAAACCTCAACTTTCTCATTAGGGCCTCACCTCTTACACATTTATTTTTTTATTCATTTCATTAAATAAATTAAATTAATTTCACAAATACTAAAAAATAACAAAACATACTAATTTTATTTCATCAAATAAAAAAGTTACAATACGGAAAAAAAAAACATACGATTTGAGGAAAAAAAACATACGATACGGCACGAAAATAAATAAACCGATAAATACGATATGCAACATCATCAATAATTTATAAAGCCTTATAATTATCGATGAGTGCTGACTTTTCTTCCCAAACTTGCAATACTTTTTCCCTAACCATTCTCAAAGCGACTTGAAGTTCCAAATCTGTTTCATCATTTCTTAAAAGGGTTTGTACACCGACCATGACTATTGGATGGTCTTGAGGTAGCTCACGTAACCTTTCGACCTCTGGAGCACGAGACTCCCTCTGTCGAATAATTCGAGCTATCTCACCCAACAAGTTGTTAATCAACTTAAGTTCATTTTCTTGTTCATTGCGCAATCGGGTAAGTATTCTTCTTTGCACCTCAGCTGGTTGGTTAGCCATAGTGTATGTGTGGAATTTAGCTGACCAAGCCCGTCAGGAAAGGGAGCGTGAGGCATACCTCAAAGGAAAACAAGATCGCAGGAACAGAAGAGCTGAATGGCGTTGGGCTCAGGGACTTTCACCTGTCCCATCCAGTGAGGACGACTCAAGTGCCTCCTACTCGAGTCAGGAGGGATATGTGTCGGATGATTCATTTTATTGAATCATAGTTTTTATTATCGTATGGTAGTTTATGGTTTTTAATTTCCGTTTCTAAGTTTAATGTTGTTATCGTATTTGTAAAATAATTGTATGTTGTTTCAAGTTATTTTAATCCTATGTTTAATATAGTTGTATTATTCAAAAAAAACATACGTATAAAAACACACATATACATATACATATACATATACATTTTACAAATAAAAACATACATATACACATACATTTTACAATATCACTATTCAAAGTTCAAAAAAAAAAGAAGAAAGAAACGAAATCAGATCTTGTTAGAGTTTCCATCTCGTCGTCACAACGGGGAGTTTGGCTATGGCGAAGAACGGCGAGCCCCTCTTGGTGTGGTGAAGAGTAAGGGTGACTGACATTGTGTGTGTGTGTGTTTTTTGTGTCTGTGTGAGATGAATGTTGAGTTCAAGTAAAACAATCTCTTATAGCAAAAATGAAAGGACACCATAAAAGCTTGCCATCTACCCAACTGTATGATGGTCACATCCGAATTTTAATGGTGACTGACATTTTTCTTTACAAGTTTTTGAAAACAAATGCTGCAGGAGTACTAGACATATTAATTTTACCGTACTTTTTTAGACTACAGGTGATGGTGCTGCTGGGTACTAAGCACGTTAAAGGTGAGTATCGGGGCATCCTATAGCAACACCCCTTACCAGAAGTGATTAATGTAGAAATTCAGAGTGAGAAGCATTATTTTGCCTTAAAAAAAGACTAAGAGGAGAAGACCTTTAGAGGTTGAAAACAAATGCTGCGAACTACTACACGTTTTTGAAAATAAATGCTGCTGTGTACTAAACATGTTAAAGGTGAGTATTGAGGCATCCTATAGCAACACCCCTTGTTGGTAACAGAGTCAGAAGTAACTAATGTAGAAATTCAGAGTGAGAATTATTATGTTGCTTTAAAAAAAGACTAAGAGAAGACTTTTAGAGGTTGACTTGTAACATGAAAACGATAAAAAGCAATACTACAGGTACCAAAAATGTATAAAATCTGTGGTCATTTCTTCACCCTATACTCAACTCTTCAACTACTCAACTATAGTACTTTATTGACACGTCTCTCACTTACTAATAAAATATATTTTTTGAAATGACCCACAAACTACTCAACCGACAGCTATTCAACTTGAGAATCTACTCAATTTCATCTAAAACGCACAATAGCCATGTGCAAAAGTACAAGACCTATGACTCACACACTACTCAACCGACGACTACTTAACTTGGGAATTTACTCAACTTCACCTAAAAGATACATCGGAAATAATCAAAAAAAAAATCTTGTACTTTCTTATTTTAGATTTTGATTGTACTTTTCCTTCATATTTTATTTTCTACACACATGTTTAATAAAATAAACATACAGTTAAAAAAAACAAAGTGCTTCACTATCAAACAAATCAATCAAAATCCACCTTCGTTAACCAACCAAACGACCAAATCCGTCATCCAATCAACCGATCAAATCTACCTTCGTTATCTTTGATGAAGCCATTGGTACACTAACATAACCAAAGATAACGAAGGTCAATTTGATCGGTTGGTTGGTTGGATGACGGATTTGATCGTTTGGTTGGTTAACGAAGGTGGATTTTCATCGGGTTGCTTGATTGTGAAGCACTATGTGTGTTTTTTTTTGTTTTTTTTCATTTATTTTTTTTAAATGTGTATTTATTTTATTAAACATGTGTGTAGAAAATAAAAAATAAAATAAAAAAGTACAAACAAAATCTAAAAAAAGAAAGTCCAAAATTCTTTTGTCATTCCCGATGTACTTTTTAGGTGAAATTGAGTAGCCATCGGTTGAGTGATATATGTGCCACGGTTCTTGTACTTTTGCACATGGGTATTGTACTTTTTAGATAAGTTGATTAGATTCTCAAGTTGAGTAGCCATCGGTTGAGTAATTTATGGGCCATTTAAAAAAATATATTTTATTAACAATTGGGACGCATGTTAATAAAGTATTGGAGTTGAACAGTTGAGGAATTGAGTATGACCAATTTGGGAATAGGGTAAAAAAATGACCACACATTGACCACCAAAAAGAGTTTGTACATTTTTGGTACTTTCCTCTGAAGAAAAAAGGTGAAATTTTTTGATGGCCGTTAACTTTTAAAAATTCGGGTTGCTTTTATGTTTTAGTTGGTGAAAGTATAGTTATTGTGTTTATCTTGGATCCCTTTATTTTGCCTATAAAGTTTTTACTCTTTATATACTTCACACAACATTTTTTTTTTGGAACAAATAATATCCTTCCATAACTCTATAGAAACAAACTGCTAGTACATTCATGTCTTAAATAATCCATCGAATTGCAACTTCACACAACATTTAAACCTGGTTATTGTGTTTCTCTTTAGAACATCGATGACGAGTTTTCTAAGTCGGCCTCAATTACATCACCATTTTTCAAAACTCAGGTACAATATTGAACCTTTCTAGTATATTTTTCACCGAGTTTTTTATTTGTTTACAGTCTTTTAAAAAATTATTTAACAAAAGATAGTACTTTAAAATTTATTTAACAAAAGATAATCATTTTACAATTTTTTTACATTTTCGTCGGTTTTTTACATTTTCGCCCATTTTTTTATGTTTTCGCCTATTTTTTTATGCTTTCATCCGTTTTTTTGACGTTTTCGCTTATTTTTTTTTTATGTTTTCATCTACTTTTTAATGTTTTCGGCTTTTTTACCAATGAAAATGGATGAAAAAGTAAAAAAAAAAAAAAAAGGCAAAAAAAAGGCAAAAACGTAAAAAAAGATGAAAATATAAAAAACAGACGAAAACGTAAAAAAATGGACGAAAACGTAAAAAAATACAAAAATGTAAAAAAAAACAAAAGAAAACGTAAAAAACCAGGTGAAAACGTAAAAAACCAGGTGAAAACATAAAAAAAAAACGGGCATAAACGTAAAAAAATGGCCGAAAACGTAAAAAAAACGGGCGAAAACGTAAGAAAATAGGTGAAAACGTAAACAAACGGAAGAAAAAGTAAAAAACCGGGTGAAAACCTAAAAAAACGAACGTAAACGTAAAAAAAGGGCGAAAACATAAAAAAAAGTGGCAAAAACGTAAAAAACCAACGAAAACGTACAAAATGAACGAAAACGTAAAAAAAAAAGGCAAAAACGTAAAAAAACGGACGAAAACGTAAAAAACGGGGTGAAAACGTAAAAAAACGAGCGAAAACGTAAAAAAAACAGAAGTAAACGTAAAAAATGACTGACGGTGCAAATACCGTTAACCCAGAGGACTAACGGTGCAAATGTGTTCTATCTCGTTAGGAGATAACGGAGAAAAAATTTGCACCGTTAGTCCTTATTTTAACCAAGGGATGTATATTGGTTCACTTTTACTAACAGAGAGATGTATTTGTTGCAACTTTTTCGACAGTGATGTATGATGCGAAATTGGGTAAACCACGGGGATGTATTTTGAAATTTACTCAAAAAAAATAAAAGACTAATAAAGCTCAAATGGTACATGGATTTATATGAAACGCGACATCAAATCGAACGCATAAAAACTATAGTTTATGTAAAACTCGTGAAGATTTAATAGAATGGGCGTGAAATTTGGCATATCCTCTTGGTTATATTATTACGATCAAAAGAAGTAATAAAAAATCAAGTGGTTATACGTGTAAGGTTTATCTTTGGTGTGACCGTATTGGAGTATACAAAAACAGAAGTCAAAACCTTGAAGAGACTTCGAATATTGAAATTGAGAAGTTTTTTTAAAAAGAAAAAAGATTGTAGTTCTAAAAAATCAATTGTCCGTTTGAATTGTTACGTAAATATTCAAAAGTAAATGATTTTTGGATGTTAAAAGTGATACGTGATACACATAATCTTGAACTTGCGCAACATGTAGAGGGTCATCCATATGCATGCGTTTAAAACCTGAGGAATTTTGTTTAGTGGATGATTTGTCAAAGAAGAACGTGAAACCACGTGATATTTTATCGACGATAAAGGAGCAAAATATGAATAATTGTTCTTTACTCAAAACCATTTATAATGCACGTGAAAAAATGCAGATGATAGAGAAACAAGGACTAACTGAAATGCAGGTTTTTATGGCAATTTTACACAAAAATAGGCTTCATATCTGAACCTCGTGTAAACGAAAAGAATGAGTTGGAAGATTTCTTTTCCGCTCATCCATTGTCACTGGAGATATGGAATGCGTTTCCACAAGTGTTGTTGATGAATGCCACTTATAAAACAAACATGTTCAACATGCCTTTTTTTTTTTTTTTTTTTTTTTTTTTTTTTTTTGAAATTTTTAGTGTAACTACGACTAATCTGACATTTTGTGTAGCATTAGCCTTTTTTTTTTAAAGAAAAGAAAGACAATTATGAATGGGCATTAAATTGTCTAAAGTCAACAATAGACGAACGTGTTTGCCCACGTGTTGTTGTCACTGATAGAGCTTACGCATTGATGAGCGTATGTGAAACTGTATTTCCAGATGCTAAACAATTACTATGTCGATGGCACATCTTGCAAAGTGTGTTCAAGTTTGCTAGACCAAGTATGAAATCACCCCAGTTGTGGGATTCCCTAGACACGGCGTGGAAGTCAATAGTTTTATCGTCGACGGTTACATCATACCTGAGAAATTACGCACACCTTGAAGCAATATTAACCGAATTTCCAGGTACTTTTTGTAACACCCCCAATTCATGGATGCAGCGGAATTCGAACTGGGTGTTACTCGACGGCACAATAGTCACAATAATAGAAAACGAACTCCAATTGAGTCGTTTTAAAAGATGTATCATTCAAAATATATAAATATCAGAGATTAAAAAAAATGAGGTCCCAATTGGTTCCATGTTTACAAATCACATTAAGTGAGTTTTTGAATGATAAGTAAATTTATAGCCCTCTTGAGTATCCGTGTCCTTCCGTGCCATCCTTGATCGTCATGAACCTGAAATACATGCTTGAGAGGTCAACACAAAGGTTGAGTGATATTCATAGAGTTTGTTAAATCGATTGAACACAATATGTTGGTAGTGTGAGTTATAGGCTCACACCAATGTTTGGAAAAACAAAACAGGTAGGCTACGTTATTATACGCCCGGAACAGTTATTATACACTAAGCTTATGAAACCATAACGTTAACGTGTACCAATATCGATCGGCAGATTTATCCCGGTAGGTACTTTGCTAACATACCTAAATCTCAAATATTAATGCATTTGTTTGAACTTAGTCAATACAAATGGGATTCGTCAATCCCAATAGGCCTATTATTAATATTCGCGCTCACTATTGCTAGTGACTAAATGGTTCATAATAAAGGATCTCGGTTTAGCAAGGTTGGTACTTAGTGATAATAAAACAATCAGGCAAGCATACAATTTAAAAGCATTGTATTCGATTTAGAAATAGCATGTATCCCCCCCAAGGATTTGTAAAACAATTAAGTAATGGAAAGTGGGGCTATGAACTCACCTTAAGTTATGTAGTGAGTAGTGAATGTGATGGTCGAATCGCGAAGGTTTCTACGAACAACCTATAATAGAATGTTGCGACTTAGGTTCGGAGTAAAGAATATGAAGTAGTGCCTATATATATATCTTGCATTTAGTCCATGATGTGGTATGATGTATAGTATAAGTCTTTGAAAGAAAGATTCATGAAACATGTATGTTTTGGTATATCGTTTACTACCGTTCGGGCCGACATAATTCAGAAGTCATGTTAGTAAGCGTTCGAGGAGCCAGGACACTTTAATTCGTAAATCCACAACTCAACTCGACGGCTTACATAATGAACTCCTCACATGAGGCTCCCTACTATTGTAGTAGTTGATGAAATATATAGATATAAGTTTTGATCCGAAAAGTTACATGTCCGATATTTGAATAAACTTAGGAAAGTTTATTAGTACAGGAAGATTGTTATTAGGGGTAGTTTCATAAGTCTTGAATGACCATTTTCTCTTGGTAAAATCTCATGGTTCCCTTTTAAGTGAAGTAGATCCAAATTGCTTGTTCAAGATATCGCCTAATTCATTGTTTCATGTTTACGCCTATGTAAGTTGGTATGGTCATTTCGTCATGGCCTAGCCATGACTTTTGGTCCTTGTTCCAAGGTCATGAGACACAACCTTGGCTCTAGCCATGGTTGTGGTCTTGATTATAGGTCATAAGACCTCTTGTTCCTTTCAAAGTATAACCATAATCTAGTGACTTTCGCCTAAAAATGGGCTGTTTAGAATTTGAAGAATTTTATCACTCGGAAAGCATTTTTAGGTCTCGAGCTTCTTTTATCCTGAACGAAAACGTCGTTTCGGACAACTTTCGTGTTTTAACTTTTTGATGAATCGGACCAGAAGTGGGACTTTCAAAACCCAAATTTGATCAGAATGGTATTTGGCAGTTTTGCCGGAAATCTTTGGTAACTTCAAATGGGCGTAACTTTTGACTCGTATACTCGTTTTGGGTGGTTCAAATTGCTATGGTTTCCTTTTTAAGTCCTCTAATACAATATTTAATAATCCAATATCATATTTTTACCATTTTGATCAGGTCTTACCAAGAAATTCATTAGTTTGCTTGTTTTAGTAACTTGTTTCAATAATTCATTACAACAACATCTTTTACTCATCATGATACATCATGGACATAATTACAACAATAATATAGCAAGAATAACATGTAAATGATATGAACATGAGAAATTAACAAGAAGCATCTTAGGTTTAGGCTTACAACTTTTGGCTTTCTAATTAAAGAAAGGAGTAACAAGTAAGGAAATGGACTTTGATAGACTTGCTTCAACCCTTTTTTCACTTCAAGTAACCTTTCTACCCTTGGTATTCTTGAAAGATGGATGATGAAGGTTAAGGTGAATTGAGTGGATTTAAACTCAAGAGAAATCACCAAGTATTCTAGGGTTTGGAAAAGTTTTGGTAACTTATGATCAAACTAGGGTTTCTACTTGAAGAAGCACTTGAACCTTGCAAGAAATTAGAAGGAAATGAAGCTAAGTGTGAGTGGTTATGGTGTGTGTTGATGGCCGGCCAAAGGAAGGGGGGAGGGGGTATTTATAGGTCCATGAGGAGGTTACTTTCATTGACTTGTCAACACTTGCTCACCAAGGTTAACACATGTTAACATCTTAAGGCATAAAGCATGAGATTGAGCCACATAGTGTGAATCCCCCCCCCCTAGAGGCGGTTCACTATGGATAAGGGGGGTGAGGTGTGCCTTGGATGATATTATCCAAGTTACTAGATGAGTTTTGACTCCGGGAAATGCCAATCGTAAATGATTAGGCCTCAAAACGTAAAACCGGGTGTCGTAAAATTATGAAACTTTAAAGTATTGTTAGACATGTCCATATGTCCCATAATAAAATATAAAATGAGTGGTAGGTTCCATTTGGGTGGTAAACCCTGCTAAAAACTGGAAACACGGGTCTAAAACGCGTAATACGTAAAATGTACGAATTTTGCGTAAAACTGAGAAAAGTAAAATGTTACTTTTCTAATATGATATAAATGATTTAAAATGACTTATAATGTCTAGACTGGGCTCAGTCTAGTGTCGGTTGGTGTTAAATGTCTTTTAGACATCAAACCGTAAGCCTAAAAATCAAGGAATGACTTATAAAATCAAGGAATGATTTTTGGTCAAAGGAGGAGGGAAAAATTATGTTGACTTTTTCTAATAAGTTTGAAAACTCAAAACGTCTTAGAAACTTGTTTTGTGGTCTAACGGTTAATCGCCCATTCGGTTAAGTGTGCTCATGTGAGAGTAATACCGACTTGGGTGACCTGCTGGGAAGTCTTTGGTCATGTTTTTCTCAGTCACAATTAATTCTCAAATAAATCATGAGTGTGTCAAACATTTTTCTGATGCGGGGTCACTTAACGCGGTCGAGTTTCGTTGTACGTAGAATTTCTGAATGACGTTTTACCCTAAAACGTGTAATTCCTTAATAACTTTCACGAAAATGATCTGACGAATGTCAAACATTTAATTTGCCATGGAAATGATTTATCACTCAAGAATATCAAATAAAAATCAACTTTCGGGAAAGTTTCGGGAAAAATGAATAGTAAAAGTGAATAGTGAAATTTTCCGGGAATGGTAATTAACCTGAAATTGTGAATTGTTACAGTCTCTACCCCTTACGGGGAACTTCGTCCCGAAGTTCTGTGTGTGTTATATGTTGGAGTGGTGTCGATGAAGAGGTGTGGTTACTTATGAGAAATTTGTTTCTAAGAAAACATACGGGTGACTGCTCCCAGCATAACATGATCCTTCCTGAATTAGACATAGGTGATCAGGCTATGTATAATTTAGGACCGATAATGTGATGTTCGGTTTAGTCACGTAATAATGTGTTTCTTAAAAGTTTTAGGTGGTATTCAATCTTGTAAAGCTGATGAGGTTGCTTATGGTGTAACTAAGGATGATTTGAGCTTTAAAAGTGCATCAAGATCAGAAAGTGAGCTTGTGGGATTAAGGGTTGTGAAGATGATGATGGTGAGAAGGTTAAGAAGGTTCGTGTTCTTCATTTTGGTATGTTGAGATTTAGTGGTTTGTGATGAAAGTTGGAAATGAAGGCATGATATCGATTTATAGGGTGGTATCAACGAAGTGATTTTTCTAGGATGTGGTAGAATATCTTGGAGTAAAATGATGTGAAACAATAAAGTGATAACAATTTAGCTTGAAGTAAAATTTGTTGAATGGTTTATAAGATAACTGAGTAAGTCTCATAGAATGGTAATAGTCTGCTAAACAATCAAATTGGTTTGGAGATAGAAAGTACAATAGATGAGAATTATCACAAAAGAGTCGTTTATTGAACATCAAATATTCTTAAGTCATAAAATTCCCATTACTAGGGATGACATACACATAGTACAACAGAGTGCATAAATAAATATGACTGATAAGTTCTAAACTTCATTGTTCTGCAGTGTTGTTGAGATTCTGATAAGCTCCTTCTCCTCTTATCATATATGCTTTCCATTGGATGTCTTCAACTTGTTGGCCTTGTCTGTTGGGGACATCTGTTCCTGTAATGACCACTTTCTCCACACCCGAAGCATATAACTATTGGTTGTGCGTTGCTACCGTTAGCTACAGTCTTGGCTCTACAATTCTGGGCGAGGTGTCCAGTGTTTTGACAGTGGTGACACTTAGCCGGGCAAGGACCAGAGTGATGGAAATTGCACTTAGTACACTGTGGTTGAGTCCCAGAATATCCACCTTTGGTTGGTGCAGCAACATAAGTCGTTGCAGCCCCTTGTCTTTTGTTTTGCTGGTTATGATGGTTGTTGTTGTTACTTCCATGGTTACCATCCCATGGTCGTTTGTTGTTGTTGGTTCTATTGTTTTTGGAGTTGTTGAAGTTTTGTCTTTGGGTTTCCGCTGTCTGAACCACCTGATCCATGAGGCTGCGAGACATCCGCATAGCCTCATCAAGTGTTTTGGGACTAGACGTAATCATGTTCTCTTGTATGCTTGGTGGGAGTCCCCAGATATACTCTTCCAAAAGTTTCTCATTTGTCGAAACCATCGTTGGGCATAGTATCCTCAATTCCTGGAATCGGCGGTTGTAACTCAGGATGTCGGTTCCTTTAACCTCATGGTTCCAGAATTCTACTTCTGGATGACAACATGGTTCCTTTAACGGCATTTCACTGTGAGGGTAATACTCTTTCTTCATGTTATCCCCAGAAAGCTTATAATCATTTTGGATGTCCATTGGTTGAGACACTAAATTCCACCATGATAATGCTTCATCCAATAGTGGACCGGTGGCATTTTGGACTTTCTCATTCTCGGTGCATTTGTTGATCAATACTACTAACTCCGCTTTTTCAAACCAGGGGTTAAAATTTACGGCTCCATTAGTACCTTTGTAATTGGTGGGTTGGCAATTTAAATAACCGTTGAATGTGCAGCTCTTATATACCGGATCAATATTTATTACTGGAGGACCGGATGGGTTTGGTCCTCTGGTATTGATGGTAGTTGCAGCAACTCGAACAGCTTCAGCAGTTCTAGTAGCTTTAGCAGTTCTTACAGTTTTAGCAGTTCTAGTAGCTTTAGTGGCTGTTGCGGCCTGTGTAGCTATGGCTGCTCGCTCCGTGATAAGTGCTGCATTGATACTGTCCTTTACCAGTTTGCAGATGGCAGCTTGCGTCATCGTTGGTGGTGTCTTCTTCGTTGGCGCCATGATTCTATTATATAAAAGGTATGTCATGAGTAGAGAGTTGTGGAATAAGCATGATTTTTGATGGGAATGATAGAATAATTATGGTTGAAGATTTAAAGGCATAACACATGATAGTATAAAACAAAAGTTTTATTCATACAACGTTGGTTGATTTACAAAATCGAAACTTATTACAAGCTTCTTCAAAATTTACTAACTGATAATTTCAGTTTAGTAATTACAACGTTTTTACTATCGCTAGTTATTACATGGATTTACTAACTGAGTCTAATCAGTATAGTAGTACAAAAGATAACTAGTATCATCACACTAGTCTATGGCGGGTTAGAAGGTCCGAGCAGCTCTGATTGATCGGCAACTTCTTGGTTTAGTGTGTCATAAAGGTACGAGTCGATGAAGTTTGAGAGGCTATAGTTTTCATGTTTGACTTTCTTGTTGGATCAATGGTGGTCGAGGTACGATCCATAATGAATGATCCAAATCATCACATGTAGGAATAACAAAGGGAAGTGATAGTGGTGGTGGTAATGGTTCTAATACATATTCGTACTCATTATCCTCCTCGGAGTCTACCTCAACATAATTTTGTTCAAAATAATTAGAAATATTCATCGCAAAATTAGTTGGCATCGGTTCATCCTCTTCTTCATCGGTTGGATCTTCGAAAGGTTCTTCTTCGTCATCAGAAGCGAAGGCATTTACGAAGTCAAATCCGAACTCGGGTGGGGGTGGTAAGACTTGGAAGTTATTAGGTAGAGTGGGCACATAATCGGGAGAAGTGGGTACGCACATGATTTCTATAAGAAGAATTACAATGTTAGAACAATTCAATGTTTATGGGAAGTGCTCAAAATGTGAGAAGTGTGTATCGTAAAAATGTCTACGGGAAATGCTCAAAATGGGTATATATGAATATACTAATATGTTTGTGTAACATAACATGCTTACTAAGTCCATAATCGTCTGGAGGATGGAAGACACGGAGAGCGGAAGGCTATAAAATGTTTTTGTTTGTAATTGCGGTTATAGTTTAGGTCTCAATTAGACCCGTTTCTCTATAACCATGGCTCTGGTACCAATCTGTAACACCCCCAATTCATGGATGCAGCGGAATTCGAACTGGGTGTTACTCGACGGCACAATAGTCACAATAATAGAAAACGAACTCCAATTGAGTCGTTTTAAAAGATGTATCATTCAAAATATATAAATATCAGAGATTAAAAAAAATGAGGTCCCAATTGGTTCCATGTTTACAAATCACATTAAGTGAGTTTTTGAATGATAAGTAAATTTATAGCCCTCTTGAGTATCTGTGTCCTTCCGTGCCATCCTTGATCGTCATGAACCTGAAATACATGCTTGAGAGGTCAACACAAAGGTTGAGTGATATTCATAGAGTTTGTTAAATCGATTGAACACAATATGTTGGTAGTGTGAGTTATAGGCTCACACCAATGTTTGGAAAAACAAAACAGGTAGGCTACGTTATTATACGCCCGGAACAGTTATTATACACTAAGCTTATGAAACCATAACGTTAACGTGTACCAATATCGATCGGCAGATTTATCCCGGTAGGTACTTTGCTAACATACCTAAATCTCAAATATTAATGCATTTGTTTGAACTTAGTCAATACAAATGGGATTCGTCAATCCCAATAGGCCTATTATTAATATTCGCGCTCACTATTGCTAGTGACTAAATGGTTCATAATAAAGGATCTCGGTTTAGCAAGGTTGGTACTTAGTGATAATAAAACAATCAGGCAAGCATACAATTTAAAAGCATTGTATTCGATTTAGAAATAGCATGTATCCCCCCCAAGGATTTGTAAAACAATTAAGTAATGGAAAGTGGGGCTATGAACTCACCTTAAGTTATGTAGTGAGTAGTGAATGTGATGGTCGAATCGCGAAGGTTTCTACGAACAACCTATAATAGAATGTTGCGACTTAGGCTCGGAGTAAAGAATATGAAGTAGTGCCTATATATATATCTTGCATTTAGTCCATGATGTGGTATGATGTATAGTATAAGTCTTTGAAAGAAAGATTCATGAAACATGTATGTTTTGGTATATCGTTTACTACCGTTCGGGCCGACATAATTCAGAAGTCATGTTAGTAAGCGTTCGAGGAGCCAGGACACTTTAATTCGTAAATCCACAACTCAACTCGACGGCTTACATAATGAACTCCTCACATGAGGCTCCCTACTATTGTAGTAGTTGATGAAATATATAGATATAAGTTTTGATCCGAAAAGTTACATGTCCGATATTTGAATAAACTTTAGGAAAGTTTATTAGTACAGGAAGATTGTTATTAGGGGTAGTTTTATAAGTCTTGAATGACCATTTTCTCTTGGTAAAATCTCATGGTTCCCTTTTAAGTGAAGTAGATCCAAATTGCTTGTTCAAGATATCGCCTAATTCATTGTTTCATGTTTACGCCTATGTAAGTTGGTATGGTCATTTCGTCATGGCCTAGCCATGACTTTTGGTCCTTGTTCCAAGGTCATGAGACACAACCTTGGCTCTAGCCATGGTTGTGGTCTTGATTATAGGTCATAAGACCTCTTGTTCCTTTCAAAGTATAACAATAATCTAGTGACTTTCGCCTAAAAATGGGCTGTTTAGAATTTGAAGAATTTTATCACTCGGAATGCATTTTTAGGTCTCGAGCTTCTTTGTTCCTGAACGAAAACGTCGTTTCGGACAACTTTCGTGTTTTAACTTTTTGATGAATCGGACCAGAAGTGGGACTTTCAAAACCCAAATTTGATCAGAATGGTATTTGGCAGTTTTGCCGGAAATCTTTGGTAACTTCAAATGGGCGTAACTTTTGACTCGTATACTCGTTTTGGGTGGTTCAAATTGCTATGGTTTCCTTTTTAAGTCCTCTAATACAATATTTAATAATCCAATATCATATTTTTACCATTTTGATCAGGTCTTACCAAGAAATTCATTAGTTTGCTTGTTTTAGTAACTTGTTTCAATAATTCATTACAACAACATCTTTTACTCATCATGATACATCATGGACATAATTACAACACATAATATAGCAAGAATAACATGTAAATGATATGAACATGAGAAATTAACAAGAAGCATGTTAGGTTTAGGCTTACAACTTTTGGCTTTCTAATTAAAGAAAGGAGTAACAAGTAAGGAAATGGACTTTGATAGACTTGCTTCAACCCTTTTTTCACTTCAAGCAACCTTTCTACCCTTGGTATTCTTGAAAGATGGATTATGAAGGTTAAGGTGAATTGAGTGGATTTAAACTCAAGAGAAATCACCAAGTATTCTAGGGTTTGGAAAAGTTTTGGTAACTTATGATCAAACTAGGGTTTCTACTTGAAGAAGCACTTGAACCTTGCAAGAAATTAGAAGGAAATGAAGCTAAGTGTGAGTGGTTATGGTGTGTGTTGATGGCCGGCCAAAGGAAGGGGGGAGGGGGTATTTATAGGTCCATGAGGAGGTTACTTTCATTGACTTGTCAACACTTGCTCACCAAGGTTAACACATGTTAACATCTTAAGGCATAAAGCATGAGATTGAGCCACATAGTGTGAATCCCCCCCCCCCTAGAGGCGGTTCACTATGGATAAGGGGGGTGAGGTGTGCCTTGGATGATATTATCCAAGTTACTAGATGAGTTTTGACTCCGGGAAATGCCAATCGTAAATGATTAGGCCTCAAAACGTAAAACCGGGTGTCGTAAAATTATGAAACTTTAAAGTATTTTTAGACATGTCCATATGTCCCATAATAAAATATAAAATGAGTGGTAGGTTCCATTTGGGTGGTAAACCCTGCTAAAAACTGGAAACACGGGTCTAAAACGCGTAATACGTAAAATGTACGAATTTTGTGTAAAACTGAGAAAAGTAAAATGTTACTTTTCTAATATGATATAAATGATTTAAAATGACTTATAATGTCTAGACTGGGCTCAGTCTAGTGTCGGTTGGTGTTAAATGTCTTTTAGACATCAAACCGTAAGCCTAAAAATCAAGGAATGACTTATAAAATCAAGGAATGATTTTTGGTCAAAGGAGGAGGGAAAAATTATGTTGACTTTTTCTAATAAGTTTGAAAACTCAAAACGTCTTAGAAACTTGTTTTGTGGTCTAACGGTTAATCGCCCATTCGGTTAAGTGTGCTCATGTGAGAGTAATACCGACTTGGGTGACCTGCTGGGAAGTCTTTAGTCATGTTTTTCTCAGTCACAATTAATTCTCAAATAAATCATGAGTGTGTCAAACATTTTTCTGATGCGGGGTCACTTAACGCGGTCGAGTTTCGTTGTACGTAGAATTTCTGAATGACGTTTTACCCTAAAACGTGTAATTCCTTAATAACTTTCACGAAAATGATCTGACGAATGTCAAACATTTAATTTGCCATGGAAATGATTTATCACTCAAGAATATCAAATAAAAATCAACTTTCGGGAAAGTTTCGGGAAAAATGAATAGTAAAAGTGAATAGTGAAATTTTCCGGGAATGGTAATTAACCTGAAATTGTGAATTGTTACACTTTTATATATTTATTAGAATTTCAGGTGTTCATGAAAACCTGAATATATATTGGTGTTCTTGAATTTTAGGTGTTATTGAAAAATTGAATAAATTTTATAAGTCAATTTAATTATATATTTATTTGAACTTAAAGTGTTCTTGAAAAACTGAATAAATATTGGTTGGAACCACATAAGGAAATGTTTTCATAATTTTGGAAATCATACAACTAATTAGAAAGTCAACATGCCAAGTATAAATTATACTTGAATTCCTCACAATCAAGTTTAGATAAATGTGTGTATTTTCTTCATAAACTTGTGCTCTCACAACACACGGCTATTAAAGAAAGTTTAACAAAAAGCGAAATTGCTCGAAAACATCAATTTAACATACCACAATTACAACAATTGTGGGGTTTGGTTTTGATACATGTGTTAGATAAAATCTTCCGAGAACTACAACGGTCTAAAGGTGTTAACTTAGCATCCGGAAATTGTGTGTGTCAACTGCATACAAGTTGTGGTTTGCCGCACACGAAATTGCATTATATCTCAACGCGGGTTAGCCCATTCCTCTTGATTCAACAAATATTTTTATAATATTTTACGTCATACTAGCAATTGCCTTTTTAAATGTAGGTCAACCTATTCCACTTAAATCGATTGACGTAGTTTGGAAAAGAAAAAAAAACTTGATTTATCGGCATCTATATTCATAAAGGATGATGATCTTTGTTGTGATAATGATTTGGAAACTTTTAGGGAGGTATTCAAAAAACAGTCCATCTTTGGAAAGTCCAACTTATTAAAGAAGATTAGAGGGATATTTAACCCATCAACTACTTCAATTCTTGAGCCTGTTGTTCAAAATAATATACGTGGGCGTCCAAGCCTAAGGCCGAAGCCTAAGTAAATAACCCATTGATCCACCGACTCAAGAACCTCCTATACCTAGTTATTCTAACACGTCGACCCTTTTAGGTTTACATCACTTAGATTTGAACCAAGAGCCAACAATGGATAGTTACATATTCAATCACGAGCCAGCAAGACATAGTTCCTACTTGCACCAAGAGTGCAATTCATACTTTAACCACGGACAAGCAAGGCATAGTTCATTCACAAACCAGGACCTGACAAGATATAGTTCCTATTTTCACAAGCAACATAATTCACACCTGGAACAAGAACTAGTGGGGCAGAGTTCATACCCGTATCACGATCACTCGATGCTTAGTTCATATGCATATGAGGATCAATCAAGGCCTGGTGTATACATGAAACAAACACCTGAATTATTGCCCCAAATTCGTAATCCACTTGAACTTTTTGCCCCAAATTCCAATTAATTTTTTTTTTGTTGCACACACGTCAATAATATTCAAAATGTCGGAAGTGATGGGAACTGTGGCTTTCGAGCAGTTGCTGCATGTCTCAATCTCCACGAAGATTCATGGCCTCAAATTCGATTAGATTTATGGAACGAGTTGTTTCCTACTTTTATTTTTAGTTATTATTAGGTAATCATTGTTATCTTTCTATTATTTTTTTTACTTGTCTATTTATTTTTATAATTAATTTTACTTTTGTCATATATACGAGTCGGTCAGACCAGTGCGATGCGCACAAATTGTTTCTAATTGTTAATAAAAATACAAAAATAACATACGATCAACCATTTCATACTATTTTTAAAAAATAACATAAGATCAACCGTTGTATATAATGCCTATAATATTCTATATAAAAATCTTATTTTTCTTTCGCTGCTGCAGCCTGCAGCTTTGCTAAAGAAGTTTCAAAGTAACAATTCTTCCAGCAATTGTCCAATTAAGGGGACTTTCCTCTATTACACACCATTATGTAGCATTTTATGTAGTTATTTACATGTCCTAGCCTTTTACACATTTGTATTATACTTTTTTTGCATTTATGAGTTTCCTGTTTAAATCTTATATAGATTTCAATGATTTTCACCGACTACAAATGTGTTGAAGCGCACATAACGTGCTTAAACCAGTGGTCTATAAACAACACAAAAAAAAAAAAAAATAAATTTCTGCTAACTTATACTTACTTGCGAAAGCTCCCATATGCAGGTTGAAGTATACAATGGGAATCCGCAGCCGATGTTATAGTCATGACAAATCCTTCAATACTGACATGAAACGGTGTAAAAGCTTCTAATTACCAGATGTATTTATTGCAGTTGCAGCATCAGCTGCCTTCACTTTTATGTCTGCTTCAGCAAGTGCATCGCAACCGGGCGGCTTGGGTCCACCATTTTTTGGACCTTGCGATTAAGTGATATGCCATATACCTTCTCATTTTCATCCTGTTCAAGCATCATATTCTGAACAATCACCATTGGCGGCCACACAACTTTTTACCATTGGCGGCCACACAACTTTCCAATTTCCTGCATCTGTATCAACACCAACCCATTTCCCATTTGCTTCCTCATTATGAACCGCCACAGCCCCTCGTCTACACAACTCTTCATCTAAACTCTCAAAGAGCTCAACAAACCCAATTTCCTCATTATCCCATTCAGCGAAATCAACAACTTCCTACATCATATAAATTAGTGTTGCAAAAATCGTCCGCCAAAAATGGGCCTTGGCAGCCGACTAATCGGTGATTAATCGCTAGGCGGGGATTAACCGTCACGATTTTCATTAATCGGCCTTATTAATTGGTTTGGTCAAAAATCGGTCAACATACCGATTAATCGGATAAAAATTGGCCAAATTGGGCATTAATCGGCCAAATCGAATAAATCAGCCAACTCGGTTACGAATAAAAATAGGCCAAATTAGGGAAAAATCTGCCAAATCGGAAAAAAATCGGTTAGATCGGCCAAATCGGGCATTTAGTTTCAATTTTTTTAATTTTATATATAAAAAATCCAATCCGATTAATCCCCGCTTAGCCGTTTAATCAATAGGCGGTACCCGGCCGCCACGCTACCGCCTAGCAATTTTTTCAACCTTGATATAAATCAATAATAAACTGAATTTTAACATATTCTGCAACTCAAATACTTGTGTCGATGATTAATTTGTTTTACCCGAGTTCCTTCTGGAGCTTGGGGAGGGGTTTTACTCGGGTTCGAGTCTCGCAAGTGACAAAGAAAATTTGGATTTTCCTCTTAGTGCGAAGTCGTGAGTTATAGGGGTTTCTCTTCGCAGGTTACTCCTAGTGGTTCGGGTCTCAAGACCTGCCCATTTATATGGTTTAACTCGATGTCGGATTTCAAGTGTAGTGCCATTCTAAAAAGAAAAAGCAAATGTTAGATAACAAATTTATTAATTAAAAGATAACCATTAGATTAAAGTTCATATCTTATTATATGTGGCAACACAAAATAAATATCAAGGATAATTTCTAATATGCTCCGATTGTCTTTTTTTTTTTTTTTTTTTTTTTTTTTTTTTTTTGTCCCAGAATTCGAAGTTTCTGTATTTAGACCAGGGTAACCTATAATTTTTGGGTAACTGAAATCTGCAAGTGACAAGTGTCACTGTTTGGATTACAAGGTAGGGCAACTTGTGTATTTTTTGGCAACTGGTGGCCCTCATGTCGGACACTTGGCGTCATATGCGTCGAGTTGCCAAGTTACCTGATCTAAATACAGAAACTCAGAATTTTGGGGCAAAAAACAAATCAATTGAGAAATCGGGCCATATTAGCAATTATCCCTAAATATTATGTCATCTCCATTTACAAGGCATGCATTTCTAAAAAAGAAAGGAAAAGTTAATAGTAGCCTAATGTAACCCATGAGTATTTTTGTAAAGCGTTTTGCTAAACACTGCCTACTGGGTAATACTTAAAGCGCATTAAATAGTCTGTTTTTTTTTTTATATTAAAAGTAATTATACATTTAATGCACAATAAATGAACATAAAAATTAACTTAAATATATGTCATTTTTGAATTAATAAAGTCAAAGTTTCTTTTTACATTATATTAAACATTGCCCAGTGGACATTGTTTAGCAAAACCCTTTTGTAAATGAATGGTAGGTAAATGCATTAAAAAGCTGACGTGGGCAATATGACGTTTGAAGGTGTCATTCAAAAAATTTTTTTTTTCACTTATCATTTAAAGTTGTACTCCGTAATATAAGGCTTAGAAGAGTAAAGACTAAAGAGTACAATAGTACAACATTTTGCTTTCTTAGATTAAAGACTTTTTGGTATTGTCAAGTCATTTGACTATTTAAAAATGTTTATATAACTCATTTTACTAGTTTTATTTATTTATTGGGTAAATTGCAAATTTGATCCCTAAAGTAACACGAATATGTAAGGATTACACCGAGATGATTTTTGTTGCACAAAAGACATTAATGTTTACGTTTTTGCAAAAAAGCCACCGAGAACGACTTTTTGCTAACGCCCGTTATTTATCTTGTTAGTGCCTCGTCACTCAGGGTATTATTGTCATTTCCTTGTTTTAAGGACAAAATTTGCGATTTAAGTTTTTTCTATTTATTTCAAAGCCACCACCACTGCCCTCTTCCACCACACAAGCAACACTACCATCCTCTGCCACCACACAACGGATTTGTTTTTTATGATATTGTTTCACTTGACCACAACCACCACCTATGATTTCATTTAATTTTCCTGATAATTTACTTTGTATTAATAATTTTCCTGATGTATGTACTGTATATCATCTTTATTGCTTTTAAGCAACATGTATTAATGTATTTATAGTCAATGAATTTGGATGTCAAAGTTCTTTCTAACACTGTATTATCGTGAATGATTCCATTCGCATTTCTTGGAAGTAATAAATTTCGACACTCTTAGTCTTATCTCTTATTTTAAGTTATAAAAAGAGATCGCATTTGCCAGTTTTTGTTACCTTCAATTCTCTTTTTCGTTTCATAAGTTAAAAACTAGAATACATATATAATGGCTGATCACTTTCAAGAACTAGCCATCGACAGCCTCAGAATTCCACTTGATGATGACATCAAACTGGCCAACTCAAAACGAGCTCCGGTGAGCCAGACACCCTAGTTGCCGTAAAACGGTTAGACATAAAGATCAGAGGACAAGGACGGCGTGAGTTCTTAAAGGAGATCATGATGCTTGCTAGTTATAAACATAATAACCTTGTGTCTCTTGTTGGGTTCTATGATGAAGAGGAGGTGAAAGCTCTTATACAAGCATGAGGTTCATGGAAGCCTCGATATGTATCTAGCTACCACGGACCTTAAATGGAAGACACGTCTTGAGATATGTCTGGGTACGGCTCGTGGACTGGAGTATCTTCATGACAATGTTGGAACCGGACACAGGGTAATACACCGTGACATTAAATCCTCTAATATTTTGCTAGATGACACATGGGAAGCAAAAATTTCATATTTTGGATTGTCTACAATAGGTCCCAAAAATCAACAATTCACTTTACTTGTCACAGATGCCTGCGACACTGTTGGCTATATTGATCCATAATATATAAAGACCGGTATACTAACAAAAGAATTTGATCAAACTTGTAATCTTCTTCTCGCTTTGTTGTGTCCTCAGTGGAGGTCTCGGAGCCACCAAAAGATGGCAATTTTTCAATTTCAAATGATGTTTTTGCCGATGAGTTGATTGGGTTCCGATTCCTTGTCGATGAATAAAATTAATTATAAAAAATGGATACTCGGCCTCTAATGTTTTAATTAGATGACCACACAATTAGTTTTTGCATTTATGGGTTTTTATTTTTGATGTTATTGTTGTATTAAAATTAAATATAAATTCAAATGGGAAGAAGACGAGAGTATATTAAGGCATGTTTAGCGCACGAACTTATCAGAGCTTATAATATCATGAACTTATTTGTTTTAGAAAAATAAGCTATCATTAAAAATAAGTTTTGTTTGGCTGACATAGCTTGAAAGAGTATGTAAAAAAAATAAACTACTAAATGGAATGCTAGTTGAAGGAGCATGTAAAAAAAAGCTTCAGCAATCCACTCCAGCTCCTACTAGTGCCAAACACACCCTAATCATTTCACTGCGTTTGACCTTTGACTTAACGAGAGAACTAATGAAAGTTATTGAACAGTGCATCTCAGTGGCTTTTTTGCATTAATATATATATTTTTTTGCAACAAAAATTATCTTCGCGCATTCGTGTTACTTAAAAAGGACCAAATTTGCAATTTACTCTTTTTATTTAAATCATTGAACAACTAAAATAATTTGTTGGGATCACAGATCACTCACTTACTAGACTTTTGGTATTGCATGACATTTCTCGCAAAAATTTGGGCTAGCCCAGCCACCTAAGGCATGATACATATTTGAGCTAGGCCCATACATAATTCTAGTTACAAAAACTCAAAATAACTAAAACCAGCAACACTCCACGTCTTATAAACGTGTCATTAAAAAGTCAAACTTCAAAAATGGCTCCAAAATCAAACTCCAAAACCCAAACACCCCAATCCAACTCGGCCGCAATTCACTGTCCCAAACACCCGACAAAACAGTCTCCCGTCATCACATTACATTGAATTACAATACCCAGAAAGGAATTTTGAAATTCGTGGTGTATGGAAAAAACCCCATTTGGGTACATGAATTTGAAAAAGATGGGATTAAGGTTTATAAAAGGGGGGACAAGGGAGAAATGAAACTGGGTGATTCGTTTTGTGTTGGGTTTAAGGATTTTGTTTGGTTTAAGTTGAGGGAGATTGATGGGGTTCATGATGATGACGTGAAGATGGAGTTGGGGGATGATTTGGATGAGATTGGGGAAAGTGAAAGTTTAGGGGGTGGTAATGTATCAGATGTTGATGATCCTGTTAAAGGTTTGTTTTTGTATGAATAAATGTTTGTTAGTGTTTGTTTTGGCTTGTATGGTGGGCTTATGGCTTATGTGGTTTTCGGCTTATGCTGCATAAGCCCAGTTTTTGTGGCTTATTTTGGAACATTTCGGCTTATATAAGTTTATTATGACATGATAAACTTAATGGCTTATGTGGTTTTCGGCGTATGTTTCATAAGCCCAGTTTTTGTAGCTTATTTGAAACATTTCGGCTTCTATAAGCTTATTATGACATGATAAGCTTATATAGGCCGAATGTTTCAAAATAAGCCACAAAAGTGAGCTTATGAAACATAAGCCCAAAACCAAATAAGCGATAAGCTGGCTATATAAGCCGAAATGAACAACGGGGTTTGGTTTGCTTCGGCTTATATAGCGGGCTTATGTTTCAAAATAAGCCACAAAAAGTGAGCTTCTAAAAATAACCGAAAACCAAATAGGCCATAATCCCGCTATATAAGCCGAAACAAACACCCCCTTGGTATATTTTGTGTTTGGTGATGAGTTTTTAGCTTCCAGAGCATTTTTTGGCAAAACTAGGATTAGCAATTACCTATAGCAGCATTTCGCAATTAAGTTATACATAGTCAGCTACTACTCTACTAGTAGTTGTTAGAGTATTAGTTTGTTTTATTGGTAATGTAGTATACTTAATTGTCAAGTGTAAAATGATGAAAAAGGCAAAAAGCTTAACGCTAACGCTATATGCTTCTTCAAATAGCATTTGAAATGTAGCGTTTATAAAATATAGACGCGGCTTTTAGCGATTAGAATTGATGTGTGTTTTGCAGCGAAAGGTTAGCTTTTGGATTTTGTTTAAACACTTCTATGTTGGACGCTAATAAAAGAATTGTTTAGCTTTTTTTCGTTTTACACTCTATAATATACAACTACGTTAAGGAACGATTTTACTAAAAAAAACTTGCAACTACTGCTAGTTATGCCAGCCTGTATATGAAAGTGTTTAAGTTCGTATAAAAGTGTTATTTTTATCAAAGAATGTTGATATTTCAGCTTAAATATCCATTTTTTAATGACTTACAAATGAAATAGAGTTACTAAAATGACATGTATTTAGTATCCATGAATTTATGGGAAAACTTGAAAATCGACTATAGTATTAATTTCTGGTTGCTGAGATTTAGAAGAAAGGGTGTTTGGATGTGATTCTGGTTTTCACGTTTCAAGTCAAAATGTTCATATCAAGAAGCACACATATCAGATAATAAGTCGATATAAATTTGAAAGTATTGAGCTTTAGCTAGAATTAATTGACTAACAATTTCTTTTGACTGCATTTTGAAATGGTAATAACCGCTTCCAAGATGGAAGTTCAAGGACTTTGTTATTTAGTATACATAGTAACGGGTCTAAATGCCTCCTTATATAGTAGCATCTCTATAGCTATGTGGTTTAAGCCATCTACAGTTATGGTTCCAAATAAATGTCTGCTTATATATTATTTTGATGGTAAATTGCAGAGTTTGGTTTTGTTGTTATGGGACATGAGTTTGATAACTACCCGAAGAAAATGATCCGTGACATATGGAGTTGGGATTGGTTTTTTGAAGAACATAAAGAAGACAGTGATGAAGACGAAGATGAAGTCATTAATAAAAAAGGAAAAAAAGGGAAAAAGACGAAAGAGGAAGAAAGGTGCAGCGAATGATGATGAGGATGATGATGTGTGGATGGGTGAGAGTGAGGAAGACGCTGAATTGATTAAGAAACTAAAAACTGACCCAAAACCCAAGTATAAGACTAGGTCAAAAGACCAAAAGAAAAACAAAGAGGGAGCAAGTACAAGTAGAAGCGCTGCTGATACTATAAAGAGTTCTGCGATGGACGTTGATGTTGAAGATGAAAATGATGAAACGTTGGGTGGTTTCATAGTTGATGACGAGGACGTGGGTGAAGGAATCGACGAGGATGTGGATGAAGAAACCAACGAGGATGATGAAGAAGAAGAATTTGATGAAGATGAAGATGACGATTAGTTGTTGGTTTTAACGTCACTTTAGATGTTTAGTGTTTCTAGTTTGTTGTATTGTTGTATGATACAACTAACGTGTACATTTGCACAAGACTTTGCTGAGGCTCGTGATCTTTGTTAATATCCTGTATGAAATCGTTGGTTTTTTTCATACTTCCATTTTTGTATTAAGTTATCAGTTATCACACTATATATGTTATCTGAACTTATGATATCTGACTTCACAGTTTGAAATATTATAGTATACAAATGTTAGCATTAAAATTATATTAGAAAGTGATGGTAATTCTCATATATTGTAACGTTGTAATGTGTCGTAGTTTTTGTTATTAGAATAGTCAATGGGCCTTGATCTTGGTAAGCTAATATGTCATGTGTTAAGTAATGTAAGCCTTTATAAGTAAAAGAAAACCAAGCCCAAGACCAAGCCCATGGAAAAGCCTTTTAGGGCATCATGTTAAGAATTATATAAACACCTCAAAGCTCATTTGAGGTGTGTGCTTGTGTGTGTAAGTGTGTGTGTTTTCTTTAATAAAAGTTCCATATTTCATCTCTTTCTCTCTACACATACACGACATCATCAAGTCACCATCTTTCCATCTCTACTTCATATAGTGCTTATATTGTGTGATAAAGTTGTAGTATCTAAGGTCCTACAAGTGGTATCAATCGCCTAACAATGATTTAGGAGTGTTGGGAGTTTGTTTGGTTCATTATTGTTAACAAGAAAGTTTCAAGCTTAAAAATTCGAATTTTGATTTTGTACTTGTTTTCTAGAACACAAAAAACTCTCATAAAAATCATCAAGTTTGCAACTTTCTTCAAGTTTTTGTGTTTTTAAGCCTAGAAGTACAAGAATCTTGGAATACAAACTTCATTTGGGAGTGCTTTTTGCAAAACCAAAAATCTGCCAAACTTTCGAAATCACCATATACCAAGTTTCGAAATCACCTTTGTCATACTTTCAAGAATTCAAGTCGCGGCAACAGTTGGATACTCGGTATTTTCTCTCTTGTATAAGAAAGAAAATACTTCAACTTTTGGATAAATTTCGAAATTTCTTTGTGAGATTGGGTTTTCGAAAAATTGAAATTTTTCGAGAACACTCTTTTCGAAAAAGTTCCACGATCTCAAAAGTTATTCACCTTTTTCAAAAACTATTTCTAAGTCTTCGAAATTACATATCCTTCGAGAACACAATTTTTTCGTAATCACAAAGTTTCACAATCACAAAGTTTCGAAAACACAGCAAAGTTTCGAGAATTTTGACAAAAGTGAGGTTTTTGAAGATCAAACTTCAAACGGCCATAACTTTTGAACCGTAACTCCGTTTTCGACGAATCAGCTGTCAAAACGACCGTGAGACATAGAAAAAGAACACGTTGAATCATCTAAAGATCATTCAACCCAAGCTTCGAGGCCCAAATCCAATCCGAACGGAAGTTATTGAGGTTTTAAGGTTCCAGATCAAATTTTTTCACCATAAAAACTTGCATCAACTTTCTCTAAACACACCTCCTATTTCATTGGAATGATCCAAGAATCAACTTTATCGATCAACACTTCATCAATGGCAACTCAGCAAAATATTCATGCAGCCGGTGCCGAAAACCGACCTCCCATGCTGTCAAAGGGTGGATACTCACAGTGGGCTAGTCGTATGATGCGCTATCTTAAGAGCAAACCAAATGAAAAATTTCTTATCAAATCCATTGTGGATGGACCCTTCAAACCAATACAAGTACTAGACCCTGGAGATCTAAATGTAACCCCACCCATGCAACCATTCTACAGAGATCAGAATGAGACTGAATACATTGTGGAAGACAGAAAACAGATTGAAGTTGATGATCAGGCATTTCATTACGTCGTTCTTGGTTTACCTGAAACCACTTATGCTACTGTTGATAGTGAAGTAAGTGCTCATGCAGTCTGAGAAAGAGTCAAGAGGTTAATGTATGGGACAGACATCGGGAAACAGGAAATGGAAACACAATTGCTTAAGGAACTTCGCAAGTTTACTTCAATTCCTGGTGAATCCATAGAGTCGTACTACCATATGTTCCGTAAGATCATGAATGATTTATCGAGATACAACCTCAGTTAGACAAATATTGCTAACAACACCAATTTTCTGAATAAGTTACAACCTGAATGGGGAAGATAAT
This sequence comes from Artemisia argyi, assembly GCA_030686995.1. Taxonomy (NCBI): domain Eukaryota; kingdom Viridiplantae; phylum Streptophyta; class Magnoliopsida; order Asterales; family Asteraceae; genus Artemisia; species Artemisia argyi. Next base: position 178,423,273 of record CM060690.1, read on the forward strand.
TCACTATTGTTTATCAGACAAAGAATTTGCATGAAGTGACTTATGATCAGCTGTACGACTTCTTGAAGCAAAATCAAGATGAAGCTAATGAAGTAAGGGCTGAATTGCTTGCTAAAAAGCATGATCCTCTAGCATTAATGGCTAATACACCAACACCTTTACCAGTGAACACACAACAACCATCATCATCTTCCACTCACAACTACATGCAACCATCCTACATTCAACAACCAACACCTGTCTACCAACAACAATTCTACCCACAACAACAACATGTTATTCCACAACAGTAATACCCACAATTCCAAGAACCAGAATTCACTGACAATGATGAAGCTACTGCAGCCTTGACACAAGCGTTTGCTTTTGTAACAAAGGCATTCCAAGGACGCTATTCTACACCAACTAACAACAACCAAAGGATTTCATTGAACATCCGCAACTAGCAGATTGCTCAGCTGAGTTTCAATATGGGTAATGGAGGCCAAATGGTTGGAGTTATAGGGAATCAGCAGGGATATGCTACTGGATTTCATATGGGTAATCAGAATATGCAGAATCAGTTGGGTCAATATGTAGGGAATCAGTACGGTCAGTATGCAGGGAATCAGATGGGTCAGTTTGTTGGATATCAGATGGGTCAGAATGTTGGCAATCAGGAAATGGGTAATCAGAATAAGAATGTGGCAGCTCCAGTTGTTGGGAATTATGGAAATGTGAATCAGGGTAATCCGGTAAAGTGTTTCAACTACCAAGGTGTAGGTCATATGGCAAGGAACTATCCTACTAATCCGAACAAGAAAGATCTAGAGTACTTGCAGAAAGCAGTGCTGTTGGCACAAAAGGAAAAGGCAGGGTTTCAGTTGAATGCAGAGGAAAATGATTTTATGGCTCTTATGGATGACATGGAAGAACGAGAGGATATCGATGCGAACTGCGTATTCATGGCGAATCTTCAGGAAGCTAAGTATGACACAGATTCTGACACACTTCCTGTTTATGACACCAATGCACCATCTGAGGTTATCGAAATATGTCTTTGGATCGTCGACTCAGGTTGCTCCAAGCACATGACCGGGAATTTAAAGCTGCTGATCAATTTCGTTTGGAAATTCATGGGAACTCTACGCTTTGGAAATGATCATGTAGCAGCTATTCAGGGTTATGGAGATCTTCGGTTTGGGAATTTTTTAATCACTTGAGTTTACTACGTCAAAGGGTTGGGACACAACTTGTTTTCAGTTGGGCAGTTTTGTGATGCTGATTTAGAAGTTGCATTCAGGAGAAACACGGTTTTTATAAGAAATTTGGTTGGTGCTGATCTCTTAACTGGTAATCGTGGTACAAACTTGTATGCTATCGACATCAACCAAATGGCTTCTACATCACCAATTTGTCTTATGACAAGGGCAACCGGAGCTAAGTCCTGGCTGTGGCATAGACGTTTATCCCATCTCAATTTCGACACCATCAACAAGTTAGCCAAAGACAACATCGTCACCGGACTTCCTAAGTTCAAATACACCAAGGATCACTTATGTCCATCATGCGAACAAGGAAAAAGTAAAAGAGCATCATATAAACCTAAACCCATACCTAGTTCGGAAGAACGGTTACATATGCTGCACATGGACTTATGTGGCCCAGTGAGAGTTGAAAGCATTAATGGAAAGAAGTATATTCATGTTATTGTTGATGATTATTCAAGATACACATGGGTAAAGTTTCTGAGGTCTAAATACGAAGCACCAGGCATCATCATCACCTTTCTGAAGCGTATTCAAGTTCTACTTCAAGCTCCACCAAGGATTGTAAGAACAGATAATGGCACATAATTTACAAATCAGGAGTTAAGAACCTACTTTGCAGATGTTGGAATCACACACTGTGGAAAAATAGAAGGGGAGGGGGGGTTGAATAGTTTTACGTCTTTTTCATTTTATATGTTTTATAAAGGTTTGCTTCTAAAGAATAGACGTAAATTTCAAAACTCTTTAATGCAAAAATATAGATACTAGTTTATTTACGGTTTTCGTATAAACACTACTTATATATAATGTTGGGAAAGAATTTACAATTTCCTATATCATATATAAGCATATATATGTATATGTGTTTTAATAAAAGTTTATGTACTTGGTTTGTTTTTGTAAAATTAATGTTATGAATGAATCCTAGTTTGATCTTTATGTGAAATCAATATATGCACAACACAAGCAATGCTAACATGTAAATAATCAAAGAGTGAGAGATGAAAAGATCAAACCGAGAGACAAAGGATTTATAGTGGTTCGGCTACAAGGATACCTTCCTTGCCCTACTCCACTCCCCGAGTCACCTACTCGAGAGTTTTCTTCACTAGATCAAAAACCTCCCTTATGGCGGAGAAAACCTTACACACCAAATTACGCACCACAACTTAGTCACAACTCAATCACAACTTATACACAACTTCTTCACACCAATCTTCTTCACACCAATTCTTCTTCACACCTTTTTACTTCACACCTGTCTTCTTCACACCTTTGTACTTCCTAACTCTTCTTCTTCACGACACTTGTTTCTTCACACCTTCACTACTTAGTTCTATCCGCTACTCCAAGATATATATACTACTTCACAACTTCTAGGCTTCAAGGTCTTCTCAACTTCAAGGCTTCAACTTCCTTGTCTTCACAACTATCTCTACTTCAATATACTACCACTTCTTATTTCTTCTATCACTAATCGTATCCACCTCTACTTCTTCACTTCTAGTACTACTTCACACCTTCAATAAATCTAGATCCTATATCTAAATCTAGCTAACCAATGTATACACTATATTCATTAAAGAATGAATGATATACAAGATGAAATGATTAAACAACTTAGATAGCAAGATGATACTAAGTTGTAATACTCCTAGTCTTGATAAATAGAAGTATTCTTCTCTTTGCACTTGAATGAATGAGGCTTTGGATCACTTGGAAACAAAGGCTTATGAATTATATGATCAAAGGATTTTTAAGATTGAGATAGAGGTTTGAATCAGAAAGTTTTTAGTGCAAAAAGGTGAGAAAAATTCCAGATTTAAGGTGGTATTTATAGGCAACAAATTCTGACAACTGGAGCGTGCCGGTCCCCTTAAATCATGGCCGGCCCCCTTAAAATTAAGGGGACCGCCCCTTATAATTAAGGGGGCCGCCCAGCTGTAACGGCCAAAATCTTTGTCATTTAGTGGGGAAAGTTTATTTGGTGAAAAACTAACTGATTTTGGTTAAAAATTTGAATTCATATATTAAGTATGATTAAAACATTTTTCTTTATTACCAAAAGTGTTTTTCAAAAATATATAATAAGTTTATATATTAAAATAAACTTTGTAGTAATTAATGAATTACCCCTTTGATCTTATAATGCATTAAACACAATGTTTATTCATACCTTAAGTGATTAGATGGTGAAAGTGATTATTTACTACTAAATACTTGTTTACATCATGATCTTTGGTTTGATGAGTTTTCGTTTTGTGATTATCAAAACATAGAGAACTTGAAGGATATGAATAAGGTTTTTAGTCAATTATTTATATCAACAATCTCCCCCTTTTTTATGATTACAAAACCTAAACTCATTAAATCCAAAAATTAATTTTTAGACAAGTATTTAGTGAGTTTATATTCACTTCTCCCCCTTTTTGTAGAATCAAAAAGGTTTAAGCCGTAAAGATGAAAGCTCCCCCTTGATGTATGCTCCCCCTCATTAGAGGGCACCAAGGGTTCGAGTTAAGGAATTCTTGCAAGAAAAATATTAGAGGCACAAGCATGGCACAAGCAAATACATGTAGCATAATAAAAACTAATAATAAGCATGGCAAAAGAGAATTTGAAAACACATATTAAATCATTCATTAATAGAAAATAATTATGTCAACCCATAATCATTGTTACATAAGCCATAAAGATAGAATTCTAAACTAAGTAGAATATCCTATTGTGCCAACAAAGAGTGTCACCAAACTTTCTTGCATCCCAAAATGGTTGAGGTGTTTTATTTGAAAATGAGAAACATAAGCATATAAAATGCTTGGTGGTTTAATGGAGGTAAACTTTTGGTTGCATGGATGTTGGTGAGTTTGGAGATGTGGAGCTTGGAGGTGGTGGATTTGAAGTTGGGATTGTTGATTGAGAGTTTTGATGTTGTTCAAGTAATGGTTTTTGTTGAGATCTAGTAAGAAGATACTCAATCCAAGTAAAGTGCTCATTCAATGCAATGGTTTGTTATTGGAGGAAGATGCAACAAGGGCAATTGTAAACATGCTTCTCAATTTGGTTAATGTTATGTGGTGATGAAGGTGAGCTTGATTGAGGTGGATCCAAATTGTGTTGAGCAAGATGTAATGCTAAAAGAGCACTAAGCTCATGAGCCTCTTTTAGCTCCTCAACGAACTTCAAGTGTTCAGAGGAAGGTGATGGTGGTGGAACATGATAGTTGTCTTGGGTGAAGGTTTGAACATGCAACATAGGAATGGCATGTGAAGTTGTAGGATGTGGTGGTGGTACTCTGGTGGTGGAGACATGGTTGAGCTTGGGTAGTCATGAAAACATGATATGGGTGGAAGAGGTTCTTCATGAGTGGGTCGTGTTTTTGTTGAATGAGCAACATGTGAAGTATTGATTGAGAGATTGGGATTGTTGTTTTGGGATTGAGAATGCTCATCATAAGAAGAAGCATTAATGAGGGCATGAGTGGATGATGGGTTGTAAGATGAGTCATTAGTGTGGGTTTGAGGTTTAGTTGTTAGTTGACTTGGAACAACATCATTTGAGTTATGACAAGAATCAAATTTTCTCCTCCAAACGGGTTTGATAGAGATCCTTACGGTTCTTGAAATCTTTGGTTTTTGGTTGTTGGGAGATGACATGTTTGGGTGTGATGGCATTAATGATGGGAAGAGGGTATTTATAGTGTATGAGAAATGTGGTTTAGGAAGGTAAATTTTGAGGGATAGTATGGGACAAAATATGTTTGTGAATTTTGGGAAGTATAGGGTGAAATAGTATGCCCGACCATCAGATGGCCGGTCCCCTTAAAATTAAGGGGGCCGCCTTATATAATTAAGGGGGCCGCCCATCTGGTGATTCCCAGAATGCCAGAAATGGGTTTTTGGCAGAAAATTTTCAAAAAGGTTGTGTTATTGGATTTAGATTCAAGTAAGTTCAACTCTTTGAGGCAATATAGGGCATACTATTCATGAATGTAGAGAGTGTTATAGAAATAAGTAAAGTAGACAATTAATTTCTAATATTCATGCAATCTACTAATTGATCAATTAAGATAGGCAACCAAGCAAGCAATAAGGCAAACTAGTTAAATATGCAACTATATTAAAATGATAATATGTAGGCTAGTGCAAACATATTGAAGAGTGCTTAAAAGTAACAAGTAGGAAGATATGATTATATGGACTTCAAGACTTGTTACAAACAAGATCCATATGGGCAAACCATGATCTTCAAGAAATGATTTGATTAAATTGTGAATGTCACTTCCATAGAAGTGTATGACACATGTGAGATGATCAAATATGTTTTTAACAAAACGTTTTTAGTTTTATCAACAATGCTTTGAAAATAGTTTTAAGCGTGTATGGGAATGAAATAGATTGAGTTTTGCTTCATAACATGTTTTTTTTTAAAAAAAATTTCAATCTTGATTTTGATTTAAAATAAAGTTATGGTAGCTTATAGTTAAACATGTTGTTTGAAGAAAAAATGATATAGATATTTGAAAGATTATTATTCAAAGAGATAGGTTTAAACATGATATTTTGATTTTGATAACAAGAAATTGCAAGTGAAGGATTTGAAATAGAAACTTATCATACTCAAGAGAATCAATTAAGCCCATTGTCACATATAATCATCTCTAATGGCAACTAAAGATATGGAAGAGAGATGGTAGATTTTAATGATCTAAATGCAATGTGATAGTGAGGGATAAAGTAAATCATCTATGGATACAAGATAGACATATGTATATATATATATGTATACTAAATACATCATAATATTAATTTACTAACTGGTTTTAATTATAGCACATCTATTAACGCAACTAGTAAGGTCATTTAGCTTAAATGGTAAGTATTCTACTATAGATCATAGATGATTTTCAATATAAATGAAGAATAAGAAAAATGATAGTAGACTTAACAACAAGAGGGTTAACTAGCCTAATATCATGTATACATATATTAGTATTAATGATCTAAAAGCATGGCAACTTATAAATTAAATCATATTAATATACTAATTAAAGCATACTCTAATATAATGTAATTTTGACAAGTTTTTGAAAAGAAAACTTACCTCAGGTCCAGCTTTTCTTTAAGAGTGGTCATGAGAGTAATAGAAGACATCTATAAAGTTTGCCCAAAGCATGTCGAAGTAGCAAAGTAAAATCCCAACATAATAAAGATCAAGGAGGCTTGATCCAAAATACATAATCGATCACAACAATCATCACAAGTCATGTAGATCAAGAATGGTAACACAAGAATCCTTCATCTTGAGGTAGTAACGAACACACCATAAAATCAATGCTCCAAAAGTGAAGAACAAACCGCCAAAACAATAAATGACCGCAACAACGTCATAAGCAAATCGTGTGTAGAATGTGAAACAGAGTAATAGGAACCAATAGTCATCAAATGAAAGAGAGCGAAGAGAGAGATCCAAAAAGTAGTATTCCCTTCGTTCGTTAATTACCTAAACATGACAAAGAGCTTGGTACCCAGATTCTCATGGGTCCGAGATGGTTAGTTGAGAACATCCATTGCATTTGAATGCACATGATGAGGATGTCGCCGAGAAGTACAAGAATTCATCAATAGTTTGTTTTAACTAACAAACAATGACTCTCTTGACTAGAGTAGTAAACAATGAATGCGAATAATATTAATTTTAAATTTTTTCACTAGATTTAACAAATTTTATTTGTTTTGATATATTTGTTAAAGAATCATTTGTAGTAAATCCTACACCGGTTTTATCATAAAATGACTTTTGAATGTTAAGTAAATATTTTAAAGATCTAGAACTATTTTCAAATTTGGCTAATATTTTTGCTTTTTCATTTTCCATTTTAATTTCATGTTTGTAGTCTTGACAATATTTACATTTAAGATCAATTTCAATATTACTTTCAAGTCTAGACATTTTATCCTCTATAATTATTTCCTTTTCAAAATTGTTTTCAATGGATATTGAAGATTTATTTTTAAGAATCATTTTTGAGTCAATTTTGCAAAAATGTTTGAAGTTGTTTTCCAATTTTGAAAATTCTAATATGAATTGATCATAGCAAAAATGTTTAGTTTCAGATTGTACCTCATTTGTAGTTGTACACTCTTCACATGCTATACGGTGATCAATTACATCGTCCATGTCGCTCCATGTTTTCTTTGTAGTTTCGCTTAGATCTTGAAGCATGTAGTCCTTGCCATTGATACTTGTATTCACATTTGTTTGAATATTCTCACAAGCCATATTTTCATCATCTTCTTCGTTATTGCTACCTTCAATGATCACATTTGAACTAGTAGTACATGTGTTTATTTCAACTAAATATTTATCTATTAAATTTTCTAGAGTGACTAATTCTTGTGCAACATCAAGTTTATCATCTTTGATTTTACATTTCTCTTGGTGAAACTTTAAGAGACATTTCCAAATATCATTTGCCGTTTTACAAAAGAATAATCTTTCATATTTAACAATTGGTAGAGTTTTGAAAATAAGTAATTTAGCTTTAGTATTTTTATCAATCTTTGTTTGAAGATTATTATATTGATTTTCAAAATCCATTCTGGTTGGTTTAAGATCACCAATTGAAATGATATACCAAAGATCAAGATCTATTGATTTTACATAATTTTCAAATTTATTTTTCCATTCAAGAAAATAATCATTTTCAAATAATGGTGGTTTTTGCGTAAAGTCCCCTTCTAGATATTTTTCAAATTCCATAAATCGTTACAAGTTTTAAAATACAATATATTTTAAAAATCTTGCTAGACGTGGCTTCTGATACCAATTGTGGAAAACTAGAAGAGGGGGGTGGGGTTGAATAGTTTTACATCTTTTTCGTTTTATATGTTTTATAAAGGTTTGCTTCTAAAGAATAGACGTAAATTTCAAAACTCTTTAATGCAAAAATATAGATACTAGTTTAGTTACGGTTTTCGTATAAACACTACTTATATATAATGTTGGGAAAGAATTTACAATTTCCTATATCATATATAAGCATATATATGTATATGTGTTTTAATAAAAGTTTATGTACTTGGTTTGTTTTTGTAAAATTAATGTTATGAATGAATCCTAGTTTGATCTTTATGTGAAATCAATATATGCACAACACAAGCAATACTAACATGTAAATAATCAAAGAGTGAGAGATGGAAAGATCAAACCGAGAGACAAAGGATTTATAGTGGTTCGGCTACAAGGACACCTTCCTTGCCCTACTCCACTCCCCGAGTCACCTACTCGAGAGTTTTCTTCACTAGATCAAAAACCTCCCTTATGGCGGAGAAAACCTTACACACCAAATTACGCACCACAACTTAGTCACAACTCAATCACAACTTATACACAACTTCTTCACACCAATCTTCTTCACACCAATTCTTCTTCACACCTGTCTTCTTCACACCTTTGTACTTCCTAACTCTTCTTCTTCACGACACTTGTTTCTTCACACCTTCACTACTTAGTTCTATCCGCTACTCCAAGATATATATACTACTTCACAACTTCTAGGCTTCAAGGTCTTCTCAACTTCAAGGCTTCAACTTCTTTGTCTTCACAACTATCTCTACTTCAATATACTACCACTTCTTATTTCTTCTATCACTAATTGTATCCACCTCTACTTCTTCACTTCTAGTACTACTTCACACCTTCAATAAATCTAGATCCTATATCTAAATCTAGCTAACCAATGTATGCACTATATTCACTAAAGAATGAATGATATACAAGATGAAATGATTAAACAACTTAGATAGCAAGATGATACTAAGTTGTAATACTCCTAGTCTTGATAAATAGAAGTATTCTTCTCTTTGCACTTAAATGAATGAGGCTTTGGATCACTTGGAAACAAAGGCTTATGAATTATATGATCAAAGGATTTTTAAGATTGAGATAGAGGTTTGAATCAGAAAGTTTTTAGTGCAAAAAGGTGAGAAAAATTCCAGATTTAAGGTGGTATTTATAGGCAACAAATTCTGACAACTGGAGCGTGCCGGTCCCCTTAAATCATGGCTGGCCCCCTTAAAATTAAGGGGACCGCCCCTTATAATTAAGGGGGCCGCCCAGCTGTAACGGCCAAAATCTTTGTCATTTAGTAGGGAAAGTTTATTTGGTGAAAAACTAACTGATTTTGGTTAAAAATTTGAATTCATATATTAAGTATGATTAAAACATTTTTCTTTATTACCAAAAGTGTTTTTCAAAAATATATAATAAGTTTATATATTAAAATAAACTTTGTAGTAATTAATTAAATACCCCTTTGATCTTATAATGCATTAAACACAGTGTTTGTTCGTACCTTAAGTGATTAGATGGTGAAAGTGATTATTTACTACTAAATACTTGTTTACATCATGATCTTTGGTTTGATGAGTTTTCGTTTTGTGATTATCAAAACATAGAGAACTTGAAAGATATGAATAACATTTTTAGTCAATTATTTATATCAACACACACCAAACATCAGTTGTTAGAACTCCAAAACAGAATGGGGTAGTTGAAAGAAGAAATCGAACTCTTGTGGAAGCTGCTCGCACAATGCTAATTTATTCTTGTGCACCACTATTCTTATGGGCTGATGCTGTTGCCACTGCTTGTTTCACTCAGACCGATCCCTAGTACATCCAAGATTCAATAAAACCCCATATGAGCTAGTAAACAACCGTAAACCTGACATCTCTTACCTTCACGTGTTTGGCGCTTTGTGCTATCCGACGAATGACAGAGAAAATCTAGGAAAATTGAAAGCTAAGGGTGATATTGGAATCTTCATTGGATATTCAGAAAACTCGAGGACATTCAAGGTGTATAATAGAAGAACAAAAAGGATAATGGAGACGATGAATGTGAAGTTTGACGAGATTTCACAAATGGCTTCTGAGAGACTCGCTCTAGAACCTGCGCTTAATCTAATGGCTTTTAATCAAAACGGATTAGGACCCGCACCAAACCAGCAGACTTCTGGACACATCAGTTCAGGACTCGTGCCTCAAGGAGCTCATTCAACAAACACGGATAAACCTTCAGAACAAGAACTGGAAAATTTCTTCGAGTTAATGTTTGATGAATACTATGGTGGAACTTCGACAAATGCATCTCAACAACATTCCGCTGCACCCGCTCAAAACTATCAACTACCACCACCATCACAAGATGCATCTACAACAATCGAAGCTGAAGCACCAACTCCCTCAACATCATCAACATCTACTCCAGCAACTCCAGTTATTGAAATTGTTCTACCAAGAGTTGATGAGCAAAACCAAAACACAAATTTTCAAGAAGAACCAACAAATAATTCAAACGATGTTGAGTTAGAAGAAGAAAAAGTATTTGAAAACCCGTTTACAACAGACTCTACTGAATCTTGTTCAAGGTTACAAGAACCATCTAACACACATTCGTTAAACCCAAGGTACCCTTTTACGTTTCAATGGACAAAAGACCATCCAATAGAACATGTTATTGGTGAACCTTCAAAGCCAGTTCTGACAAGGAGACAACTTGCCACCGATCTCGAATTGTGCATTTACATTTGCTCAATCAGCCTCAAAGAACCAAAGAACATTCGGGAAGCAATGGCAGAAAACCCATGGATAGAAGCAATGCAGGAGGAAATTCTTCAATACCAGTTATATGATAGTTGGGAACTTGTTGAACGACCACTTGATATACGTGTTCTTGATCTCAAGTGGTTGTGGAATAACAACCTGGATGAGGAAATGACTGTTATTCGCAACAAAGCTCGTCTCGTGGCTAAAGGTTATCCACAAGAAGAAGGGATAGATTTCGAGGAATCATTCGCGCCTGTAGCTAAACTTGAAGCAGTCCGATTTTCTTAGCCTATGCCACTCACAAAAACATCACAGTCTATCAGATGGACATTAAGACATCCTTCTTAAATGGAACTCTGAAAGAAGAAGTGTATGTGAGTCAGCTAGAGGGATTCATCGACAAAGATCATCCAGACTACGTCTACAAGCTTAAGAAAGCCATTTATGGTTTAAAACAAGCTCCAAGAGCGTGGTATGACGAACTATCATCTTTCTTGCTTAAAAACAATTTCACAAAAGGAACAGTTGATGAAACCTTGTTTATCAAAAAATTCAAAGATGACATTTTGATCATTCAAATTTACGTGGACGACATTATTTTTGGATCAACCAATCCTAACCATCATTTTGAAAATCTCATGAAAAGCAAATTTGAAATGTCCATGATGGGGGAACTAAAATTCTTTCTTGGTTTACAAATACATCAATCCCCTCGTGGTATTTTTATCAATCAAGCTAAATATACTATAGAGATTTTGAAAAAACATGGAATGGATAACTGTGATTCTGTTGGTACGCCAATGGTCACTTCACTAAAAATAGGTGCTGATTTGTTTGGGAAACCCATCGATCCGAAGAAATATCGGAGCATGATCGGTTCTCTCATGTACCTAACTGCTAGTCGACCCGATATTCAATTTGCTGTTTGTTTATTAGCACGGTTTCAGGCAAAGCCTACCGAACTTCACCTCAAAGAGGTTAAGCGGATCTTTCGGTACCTACGAAGCACCATTAACATGGGACTTTGGTATCCAAAGGATTCGGGATTTAATCTAACAGCTTTTTCAGATGCCGACCATGCCGGTGATCAAGTTACAGCAAAGAGTACATCAGGTGGAGCACAATTTTTGGGTGAAAAGCTAGTAAGCTGGTCGTCAAAGAAATAGGATTGTACTGCACTATCAACCGTCGAAGCTGAGTATGTGTCTCTATCTGCGTGTTGTGCCCAAGTTCATTAGATGCGGACACAGCTCACAGACTATGGCTTTACTTTTGACAGAATACCTATGTATTGTGACTCAAAAAGTGCCATAGCCATCTCGTGCAATCCCGTACATCACTCTAAGACGAAGCATATCAAAGTCCGCTACCATTTCATCAAAGAGCACGTAGAAGAGGGTACTGTTGAATTATTTTTCGTTAAGACTGATTACTAACTCGCCGATCTATTTACTAAACCCTTCCAAAAGAACGGTTTGACTATTTAGTTCGACGAATTGGCATGCGAAGCCTAACTCCTGAGGAGCTAGAACGTCTTCTCGAATCTTCTTGAAAAATGATTTCAAAATCGCTTCGCTGTAAATATTTTTGAAAAACAAAATAAAAAATTTGAAAAACCAACAAAAACAAAATACAAAAATATAAAATTTCAAAAAAAACAAAAACAATATAAAATCAAAAATCCAAAAATATTCTTCTCACGACATGTCTCTCGTATAAATCAATATTTTGTACGTTTCTGGAAATGTCATTCAACAATGATACGGACATGTACAGATGCTTGAATGGGAGTTCTTTAAAATGTTTTTCTAAAACACGTCGTTTCTCAAAATTTTCTTCACAATGGCTTTCGTATATTTCAGTACAAAACCCGTGCTTCAAAATCTTTTCAAAACATGGGTCCGGGTATAATAACTCGAAAAGATTTCAAATAAGGACCCAAATGATGACTTCTGATTATTTTCAAATCAAGGACTCGTACGTTCAATGACGAAATCTTTTTTCAAAAGTTTGAGTATAAACAAACAAAAAAGATTTCAAACAAAAACTCGTTTTCAAAACCAAATTCTTGAGCACTTTTTCAAAATTGTTCAAAAGATTTTTCCAAATCTCTCAAAATTAGTGCTCAAGATAACTCCTCCAAACTCTTAATTGATTTTAAAATGTGCTATCATTAAGGGGGAGTACAAAAACAAAAATGTTCCAAATTCATACAGAATCTGTCTTTCTCTCCAAAAGCTTTTTCTTAATCAGTTGATATCAAAAATATCACGTTATGCTATTTTTGAGGGGGAGAAGACATGATTAAAATGTGATCAAAGATGTTTAAAGTTTGTGACTGAATCTCAGAAGAGCTCGACTCAGTAAGTACCAATGAAGTGATGAAGCTTAAAATGTCAGTAATCGAAAAGACTTGTCCTGGAAGGGTAATAATTTCAAGCTAGTCTAACTAGTGATGTAAGCGTGTCTCGAATAGGACTTGTCTGAGTAGAATGTACCGTATCGAGAGACTTTCTTTGGACTTGACCAGGACGGGTAATAATTTCAAGCTAGTCTAACTAGTGATGTAAGCGTGTCTCGAATCGGTCATGTTCACTGAAAGTGGATCAATTCAAAAAGTGCAAACTCCTCTCGCATGTGCAAATTTATTAAAAAACACATGAGCACATGTGAAGGGGGAGTCCTTCTAAAGAAATGCAAAACTCTCAAAGTGCTAACAACAATGTCTTTTATTATTATAAACACTTTGAGAGATTTTCATGATGCGTGGGAATTGCACCAGGCTTTACCTCTCGAGGGATCTCGAGAAGCTTACAACCCCCACCAGGCAGTGTACCTGATCGTTGTAGTATAGAATAGTGACAAGTACCGGGGGATTGATCGTTCAACTCAGGAATAGTGTCGCTAGGATTAGAAAACCTAAGAACTAGGTCTAGAGGTGAGGGATGATTCTTTTTGTATATTTATGTTTTATAAAAGCAAATAAAATCTCGGGTATTGGAAGGATAGGCGGAATTAGTTGCTAGTCAACTAACCCAATAACTAAGATGCAATCAAAATAAAATGACAAAAATGAAAATAAACTAAATTAAGGTTGTGGTGTGAGCAATATATGGGAGAAATATGTTTACTTAGATTTCACTACTCCCTAGATATCTTTTACAGGTTAATTACTTGTTACAGTTGCGTGGATGATGGATTGTATTCCTTAATACCATTCATGGGGTGGCGTACTTACTTCCCCAATTCTATAAGCTCCTACTTCACTCCTATGTCGAGCCGACTAAGAAGCTCCTAACATGGGATCACTAGAATTCGCTCATGCATTAAATACAACCATAAAAACCTAGTACACATCGGTTCATGTTTTTTAAGACGTTCAAGCAAGTTACACAATGGAGATCTGCCAGTTTTCTTAAGCCTAACATTGAAATCATTCATCCATTACAACTATAAACAAGTAATCAACCTATAATCAACGTCTAGGTTTCATTACATCTAAGCAAACACACAATAGATCTAGCCTAGCATGTTAAAATCAAGACAAGTGAAAGATATATTCAAACAACACATAGATATATTGAATGAATTGAAGGAAAACTTATCTCAATTGAACATGAAGGGTTTCAAGGGGTGAAAACCCCTTGAAAATACTGTTACAAACGAGCTAGGGTTTATAAAGTTCGACCCTAATATTCTCCACACAAGTTCCTCTCTAATGAATAAAAAATAGAAAAGTATATATAGATTTTGTGAGGTGACTGCGTCAAGAGGAAAAATCTGACGTCGTCATCTCGCCGCCAATAAAGTTCTCGGACTGCCTAGATCCAAAGCTGACACCGTCATGTGTATTCTGCTCTGGGCCGTCACCAAAATTACTCTTGATGCCCTACTTCTGATGCCGTCACATTTTCTCTGGGTCGCATCCATTTTGCTCTTGACGCCGTCATAAAATTCTTTTTGACGTCGTCATCTACTGTTCCCAGCAAGGAAAATTAAGACTTTGCCTTTTTCTTCACTTTTATGCTCCAAAAATGTCCAAAATGCTTCCTTTTCCAGAATTCACTCCCAAAGTACCTAAAATCACAAAAGGAACGATTTAGGGCAATATTTGATCAAATAAATTCAATTCCGGGCTTAAATGACCCACTAAAAACGGTTCATTTTTCGCCTCATCATTTCACAAAAAGGTTTTATGGCATGTGATCAATAAATCTAGGATAATCATGGAGTAATAAGTTGATTATGGTTAGGTTTATGTCCAATGATCCGCCAGAGCCGGAGGGATCTACCCAAGGACAAATCCAATAGATTAGAATTAGAAGTCCTTAGGTATGATGGAAAAAAGGAGAAAATGAGAAAGGAGAAAGAAGGGGTTGAATAATTAAAAAGAAAAGTTATGAAAAAAGGGTGAAAAGAAATAGCCCTCCAAATGTTCAACCTTAGGGCAGACACCGGGTACAATTCGTATGCTACTGGTTGTTACTAAGGTGACACCGGTATTGAAGTTAAAGACGTCATGGACCCAGTGACGCACTGCACTAAACCTTCTTAACCACTTAAGTTCTCTTGAAAGAGCTTGTTTCATTCTCACGGGGAACCGGTGTAATATATCGACCAGTCTCTTAGAGATGATTGATATTGAAGAAGGAGACCTCTCCCTAATCTCCGCATAGGAAACAAAATGTGCACTTATCGAGTCTAGAGCCCCGAGATTCATCAAAAGATCTTATAGGAACACATGATATTTCTACACTGGTTGTTCAACATTAAGGACGCCAGATGTAAACTTAAGAGTCCTATGTAGATCTTAGCAATGTGCCAGAACATTCATGAGAGGATTCACTTTTGTAGTTCTCAATGATTGAATGGAAATTCCTGCCAGGGTCAACATCAAACAGCCCTAACAGCAGGTCACTTCGGTAATCTCTTGTGGGTTATGCTTAGTGTTCGCGGTGGTTCCAAAATGGTCTACAGTCGTGGAGTGATCCCCAGCGACTCACCCATTCGTTGAGCTACTTAGTAGGTCTTGTAAGCTCCTTCGGGAGTATCTGAATTGGGAACGGCCTTGGTAAGGGTTAGAAGGAGTCTTCACACTATGCTGTTGACGATCTCTAATTTGAACCTGTAAGTACCGGTTGATTTATTGCTAATTTTTTACCTGCAGCTATACATCATCTCCATGGCGAAGGATTCCACATGCTCATACATACATCTCGAAGTCAAAGGAAAGTTCTCACAAAGATCAAAGCAAAGAAAGGTTCAAAGAAAGATTCTACACAATGTGAAAGAATCTACAGAAGTAAAGTGACAAAGATCTGTGTGCAAGAACGGGATCAACAAATGCATGTATCACAAAGACTGAAAATGTATGAGCATGTTGGAATGGCGAACAACCACCACAGACGCAGAAGTGACGAAAGGCAGATCGCTCCACATTACAAAAGAACAAAGAATGATGAAAAGTCAATCATCAAAAATCACAAAGCATGAAGGAACAAAGACTAATGACTGTTCTACTACGACACATAATGGTCAACAACAAAGAACAAAGAAGACCTAATCACGTGGAGCATCATTCGAATGACCACCCCTTAGGGGGAGATTGTTAGCATTAAAAATTATATTAGAAAGTGATGATCATTCTCATTTATTGTAACGTTGTAATGAGTCGTAGTTTTTGTTATTAGAATAGTCAATGGGCCTTGGTCTTAGTAAGCTAATATGTCATGTGTTAAGTAATGTAAGCCTTTATATGTAAAAGAAAACCAAGCCCAAGACCAAGCCCATGGAAAAGCCTTTTAGGGCATCATGTTAAGAATTATATAAATGCCTCAAAGCTCATTTGAGGTGTGTGCTTGTGTGTGTAAGTGTGTGTGTTTTCTTTAATAAAAGTTCCATATTTCATATCTTTCTCTCTACACATACATGACATCATCAAGTCACCATCTTTCCATCTCTACTTCATATAGTGCTTATATTGTGTGATAAAGTTGTAGTATCTAAGGTCCTACAAACTCTACCACCTCTACCACCTCTCCCACCTCTCCCACCATAAAATTACATGAGTACATTCATTCTCTCCGTCTTCCAAATAAAACCCTAACTGTTACTATTAAACAATAAAGAACCCCTAACGTTTCACAAACTTTTCTATATGGCTAAAGGCAATGATTTTTATACAGTGAAAATTAGTGTCAGGTCATCGGTTAGGTTGTTGCAAGATATTAAAGGGAAGTTGAAGTCCAATCCAAAGCATGACTTGTTGTTTAGAAGTACTGTTTTTGGTCCTTGGTTGGATATTCCATATGCGTCAAATGATAGCCATTTGATGAATTATGTTTACAAAATCAGTTCACTGTGTCTAATATTTCTCCAGATTGCCCAATTATATACCACATTGGGGATCATTATCTACAGTTTGGCCGGAAAGAATTTTGTTTAATTAGCAGATTTCGATTTGGGAAAGTCAAAACCAAAGCTAGTAAAGATCGTCCTCCTTTTTGTGATTGTGTGTTTCCAGAGAAGAAACAATGGCTGTAAATACTGTAAAGGGCATCGATCTTCTAAAGCTTCTTAAAGATGATAGGTGGTCTACAATAAGAGATGACGATGCTGTCAGAGTCTGTCTCTTAATTGCATGTGAGTTAGTGTTTATGGGTCGTGAAGATAGAAATGTTGTTCCTAAGCATATAATGTCGTTGGTCGAGGATTTTGATGAGTGGAATGCATTTCCGTGGGGCGAATACATGTGGGACAAATTTTATCGAAGGACTGTGAATGTGGTTCCTAAACACAGCCAATATCATTTAAGTGAGATTGAAAATAACCCACACTACACTCCTACATACAATCTCTATGGATTTGCTTGGGCTTTCAAGGTTAGAATTATATTGATTTTTATCATTTTATCTGTGCTGTTATAGTTAAAATGAATCAGTAATGGTTTATGCAGCTCCAATGTATGCTTGTAGACTCTAATACTTTAGACTAGCTTGTTTGTAAACATGTAGCTTGTTGATGTTTCTCTGTTTTAGATTATTTTATGTTTTTATGGTTTATGTTTCTTCTGTATGAGGGTTAAATTTTTTGTCATAATAAACCGGCGTATGTTTATATACTACATTTTGAAATTGTTGATGTTGTTATTGATTAGGTTTGTTGTTTATGAAGGTAAAAATATTTCCTATGCCCTTTGACAGTTGTTTAAGTTTCATACTGTTTATCAGTTACAACTGATTTGTTTCACAATTCTTTAACATAAGTGTATCTTAATCATTGGTTGTATAGATATGGATATTGGAAAGTTTCCCCAAAAGCTCAATTTGGTGGGTTAAAAACTTGAATGTCATACCTCACGGTGTTGCTTGGACCAAGGTTGCAAAGTTTGGGAAGTCAGATTATTCGAATTTATTTGGACAGCTATAAAACAAACATCTAGTTAGTTTTATTAAATTCATTGTTGGTTTATAAAGGTACGTATCCTTAGCAGATCTCAAATAAGTATAATGTTTGTGTTTGTTAGGAGATCAATCCAATTGTCGACCTGTTTCCAACCAAAAAGGAAACGAAGGAACCTTGGTTCATTGCAAGTGTGAAATTTATAGAAGGATTGGCTGATGAAGCTGCAAATGTTTGTCCGGATAAAGTATAACCACCTGTTCCTGATGCCATAGACGCAGATGGCGTGCAAGCAGACGAGGTGGAATGTGAAAAAGGAGATGGGCTGGAATCTAAAAAGGTACAAAATTTGGATCCTGTAGATGTTGGCGTACAAGACTTTAATGGCCATGTTGTTAAAACAAAAGATGTTGCCAGTGAAGATGTACATGTTGATGTTGGTGTACAAGATGAAAATGTAGTTGTTGGCATCGTCGATAAAGGACATGCTATCCAAACAATAGATGTCGATGGTTATGTTGCCGATGAAGATTTACTTGTTCATGTCGCCATACAAGATGTCGTTGCTGAGAATGGACGTAGTGTTGAAACAAGAGATGTCAATGGTGAGCGAGTTTTACATGGACCTGATGAGGAACCGGTTGACTCATTCAATGTCGAGCAGAGTCATTGTCTTCAAGTTTTACAACAAGAGAATCATATTCAGGTGGCATCAAATATATCACTTCCTGACCTTTTCCAAGAGGTTGATTCTCTTAAAACAAGATTATAGTTGATTGAGAAACGTGAATGCTGTCATGTTAGTCCTGTCGTTGTTGCCGAGTTTGATGTTCTAAGAAAGAGAGTTGAAGAGATATAGACCATTTTGAATATAAAATCAAAGTTTGAGGTTGTTCCCCATCAATCAAATGTACACTCAAAAGATTCTATAGCTACAGACGACAAATGTCATGACAAGGCCATAGTCTCACATTTAGCACCACAATCTCATTCGTGCTCAAAAGAGTCTGATGTGAAAGGAAACTCTGATTCTAATTATAATAATTCAATGGTTAGTACCCAACTTTATATGGTGATGTTGTTTATAATCATGCAATGCAATGGTAAATACTAGAATTTATTTATTTTCTCACCTGTCGTTTATATGCTTTTCAAAAGCAGACCACAGTTTCATATTCAGACGGTCATCCGGATGATGGGGAACTTTTGCGCGAGTCAGTGAATCCTATGGAAATTTATGAGGAAGATGGGAAGGCCGATTATAATGATTCTCAATTGTATAATTCTTCCATGCAACTTCTAATAAGATCACCCGATGCTCCTGCTGTTGATCCCTTTCCTCCCGCTGTTTGCACAGCTGTTCATTCATTACTCAACCTTAAGAAAGAAGTCCCCGTTTCAAATTTTGAAGTATGTAAATGTATTTAACTCTTTTACATTGTCAATACATTAGTTCGTTTAGGTATCCTTACAGTTTACTTTTGCATTAACGGTTATGTATATTTGTTCAGGATACTCATTTTACGGACCAATACCTTACCCTTGAAAATGGTGAAAAGAATCCACCCGAGTATTCCTTGGATGATATCATGGAAGATGATACTATAAATGAAAAGGAGGATGGGAAGGAAGTGTTTGCTGCAGAATTGGTCAATCCTGGAGGTAATAATGTGAACAAACAAGATAAATCAGTCTTCAAGCAAGCTTTTGAGGTACATACCAGTATATGTTTGCTATTTAAAAGGATGTAGGTTTTATCTTGTAACACATTATGTTTTTAAAATGCAGAATCAAATGACAAAACCTGAATACGTAAGTGTTGTTAAACGAAATCAGAAACCTTGTTTGCAGAATGTATTTGGACCTGTCATTGGAAAGCAGATGAAAAATAAGAAGAAGTCACGTAAGGTTATCAACTTTGAACGGGCTAGATTAAGACTATCAAACTAAGCAAGAAGAAGAAGAAGTACGGTGCACTGATTTCATCGGTTGTTGATGAGCAACCACCTACTGGTCCACACGTTCCAAAAACAAGGTTGATGACGCTTAAGGGGCCTGTTGTAACTCCTGCGGTTGAAGAAGTATACCACTTATAATATTTATATGCTAAATTATACGGCCTGTGTCCATGTATAACTTGTATGTACCTAATTTTAGTTTCAGGATAAGGAGGTGATTATCCAAAAACCGGTGACAAGGTCTGCTAAACCCAGTACAACGTCTCTCCAACCTTTTCAACTGACAAGGACGGGTCAACCCAATATAATATCTCTGGAACCTTTTCAAGTGGTAACCGACAACATAACTTTATTTCTAAGTCATTATAGAATTTGTTAATATCTCTTTTGTATTTTCAAATGCTGAGAAAAGTAGTAATTATTATTTTGTATTTAGGATCTTTCACGAGATCGACCTAATAATCGCAAACAGGTAAATGTACCGGAACCTATCAAAATGTTTTTTAAGGAGTTCAAGCCACCTAAGTATTGGTTTCCATGGGGTCGTTGTGACATTCATGTTGACCGCCGGTTTTGGATGGCGTTATCCGGTCTCGACACTTTTAAAAAGGGCTGGTTGAGTGACACTGTACGTAACGTAAATATATCCCTGTTAACTTTTTTGTTATATGCAATTGTGTATTTAACTTTGGTTTTTTGGTTAATTTGACTATACAGCACCTTGATCTGTGGATTAACCTACTATGGCATTTTAGACCAAAAGAGGCTGATTGGGCTGCTGTAAGCCCTCATTTCTGTCAAGCTATACTTGGTGGTATGATGCCTACTTACTTTTCCGACGTGTCGAGGTACCCAGTTCCATGGACTAATGTTGAAAAGGTTTGTATATTTATGGTTCCTATAACTTTTGCATATATTATAATCTTTTATTATACAAACACAGTTTAAGATTGAATTGTGTATATCAGGTCTTATTTCCTGTTAACGAACCAGATAAACATTGGTGCTTAGCTCACTTCACATCAAAAGTGGTGTCGTTACGTTTTATCACTCGCTTGGTTTGGCAAAGACAAACAGAAGAAGCTGGTGGAGGACCATGAAAGGAGAACTGCCATTGTGTGTGACTTCGTATTTAAAGGACTGTGGGGTTTTGAAGAGTAAAGGTATATCAGTTGACAAGTATGAAATCTCTTTTGATTATGCGACTGTCTCGGTTCAAGGGGATCTATTTGGTGACTGTGGTGTGTGGGTTTGTATGTGGTTATACAGGTTGTGTCATAACCTACCATTGGAAGTGGCCGACCCTGTGCAAGCAGCGTTGGCGTACCGTGAACGTATGCTCGACTACTTTTGGAATCATAGAGTGGAAGTAAAATGATATGTAATCGTTGTTGAACATTTTCTGAATTTGGTTATTTTTATTATGTGACCTAACTATCCCTAGGCAAACCTATGTCAGT
Organism: Artemisia argyi; assembly: GCA_030686995.1. NCBI lineage: Eukaryota > Viridiplantae > Streptophyta > Magnoliopsida > Asterales > Asteraceae > Artemisia > Artemisia argyi. The sequence goes on from CM060690.1 coordinate 178,444,953, forward strand.
AGTTGTAACAGATGATTTGTATTAACGTATGGCATTTTCATGTTTTTAGCAACCTCGTAGTTTTATTAAATTTGATACTATTTGAGGTTTGGTTTATTGCTATGTTATTTTTGCTGTACTAACCTGTCGACTCTTGTATAGTGTTTCATGTATCTAAAATGTGAACGCAAAGTATAACACATAATCATACCATCCATACACGGTTTTCTGTTTTGTTTTTTCTTTGCCTACATATTACATAATGTATATACCTTGTTTACATTTTATATATACTTCATGTTTCTCTCAACCTCATGTTTTTTTCAAGGTCATGTTTCTAAAATTTAAGCACAAAGTTTAACACATAAGACACCATCCCATTGATAATGAAGCACAAAACATTACAACACAAACTAATGTAGCTAAAAAACAAGCACAGTTGTTTCTAAATCATAAAATAAGCAAGTACCACAACAAGGAACACTACAACCCTAGTTAACAAAGTAATTGTTGACTTTATGGAAACAATCTCTTCCTTCATCTGCACCATCGCCAGCTGATTATTCAGATCATCTTTCCCAGTCTCTTTGCTTGTCTGGCCATTTAACTTAATGATACGTGAGAATCGCACCAGGCTTTACCTCTCGAGGGATCTCGACAAGCTTACAACCCCCACCAGGTAGTGTACCTGATCATTTTAGCATAGTATAGTGACAAGTAGCGGGGGATTGATCGTTCAACTCAGGAATAGTGTCGCTAGGATTGGAAAGCCTAGAAACTAGGTCTAGAGGTGAGTGATGATTCTTTTGTATTTTATATTTTTATAAAAGCAATTAAAAATCTCGGTTTTTGGGAGAGTGGGCGGAATTAGTTGCTAATCAACTAACCCAATACCTAAGATGCAATCAAAATAAAATAACAGAAATGAAAATAAATCTAATTAAACTAGTGGTGTGAATAATAATAGGGAGAGTTGTGTTTACTTAGGTTTCATTCTCCCTAGATATCTTTTATAGGTTGATAGTTTGTTACAATTGAATGGATGACGGGTTATATTCCTTAATACCAGTCGTAGGGCCGTGTACAATATTCCCTAACTCTATAGGATCCTAATTCACTCCTATGTCGAGCCGTTAGAAGCTCCTAACATGGGATCATTAGAATTCTCCTACGCATTAAATACAACCAAAAATCATAGTACACCTCTGATCATGTTTCTTAAGATGTTCCAGCATGTCACCAATGGAAGTCTGCCAGTTTTCTTAAGCCTAACATTGAATACAATCATCCGTAACAACTATCAACAAACAATCAACCCATAATTAACATCTAGGTTTCACTACATCTAAGCAAACACACAAGAGATCTAGCCTAGCATGTTAAATTCAAGACAAGCGTAAGATATATTCAAACAACACATAGACATATTGAATGAATTGAAAGAGTACTTATCTCAATTGAACATGAAAGGTTTCAAAGGGTAAAAACCCTTAAAAATGCAGTAATATTCGTACTAGGGTTTTTTCAAAGTTACACCCTACTTGTCCTTCCCTTATGAATGAAAATGGTAAAACTATATATAGATTTTACAGGGTGACGGCGTCAAGAAGGAATTTCTGACGCCGTCAACTCGCCGCCCATAATGGAATCGGATTGCCTATATCCAGTTTTGACGCCGTCATGTGTTAATTTGTTCTGGGCCGTCACTTGTATATGGACCATGACGGCCTATGGTGACGCCGTCATGCCCATAGTGTAAAACTCTTCTAGACCGTCACAGACTTTATCCACTTCCACCTCTTGTATTACTCTTGACACCGTCATTAAGGAGCATGTGACGCCGTCAGGTACTGTTCCCAGCAAGGAAAATTAAGACTTTGCCGTTTTCTTCACTTTTATGCTTAAAAAACGTCCAAAATGCTTCCTTTTCCAGAATTCACTCCAAAAGTACCTAAAATGACAAAAGGAACGATTTAGGGCAATATTTGATCAAATAAATTCAAATCCGGGCTAAAATGACCCCCTAAAAACGGTTCATTTTTCGCCTCATCATATACCCTTCCACTTGAGATTTGTTTGTCCTCAAGCAAATGCGCTTTTATTCTAATCAAAATACAAGTTAGGGGTCATTTAACACTAATATAAAAGTAATTACAACAAATAATCGTTCCACTAAAGACCAAAGACAAGCACGGAGATCATACACTAGCACCTCATAAATAGTCTTTAGATACTCATATTTCTCGGGTGTAATATAGTATATATCACAATATGGAAATGGAAAACATCTCTCACTACCTGTCATAGCAAAATAGATTACTATAGGCTTGGGAAAGGATCAAAACTCCACCACATGGCGTAAGCACCTCGGATAAACTATCAAAGAGGTCTTTTAAAGGGTTATAAAGTTAGGTGTAGGGATATAGAATACACGGTTTTGTTGGATATAGGCAACATTTATTGGTGGCGAGTTAATCATCTTGGTTAATTACATATACAATATGGCGTTGCTAAGCCAAGACTAGACTCGACTTAAGCTAATGAATCAAAAAATAAAAAATAAATAAATAACAAAAACATAAAACAAACATAGAATGAAACGGGATGGTAGTCCGTATGTTTTTTCTCTTTTCTCTTTTTCTATTTTTTTTTCTTTTTCATAATTTTTTTTTTTTTTTTTTTTTTTTTTTTTTTTTTTTTTTTTTGCATACATTCTTACCCTACCATCCAAAATATTACATCATAGGGAATGTACATTCCCATTACACTTGAATTTTTACATACTTTACAATAAACTACTGGGTAAAGTACATAGAATAACAACGTACTTTCTTAATTTTACCGAGATGAAACACTTACTTTTTTATTAACATTTAAGCCAACGAAACTTTCAAATATTGTTCTGAGGTGAAACACTTACTTTTTTATTAACATTTAAGCCAACGAAACTTTCAAATATTGTTTTGAGATCAACAAAAGTACCCTTGAAAAAAAGTGTTTCATCTCAGAACAATACTTGAAAGTTTCATTGGCTTAAATGTTAATAAAAAAGTAAGTGTTTCACCTCAGAACAATATTTAAAAGTTTCGTTGCCTTAAATATTAATAAAAAAGTAAGTGTTTCATCTTGGTAAAATTGAGAAAGTACGTTGTTATTCTATGTACTTTACCCTAAACTACTTTAATGACTCGAATCAAGATAATCAAAACCCATGGAGTACTTTTTAAGATTAACGGACATATGGGGGTAATAAATGATGTTCTTCCCCATTACTCCATAACATAAGTACTTTAACCATGAGTCCCAATCGTCCCAAAACAATATGTACAAGATATGACTCGACTTAGCAACCATGTAATCAATTAGATAATTAACTAAGGGTTTAAACAAATAACAATAATGCACTAAAGATGAGTGCATACACGGAAGGCTAAGGCGATTTGGGTGTACATTTAAGTGGGTTGTAATAAATTATTCCTTTAAGTAAGATGCTTAAAGTTAGAAACGAAAAGATAGGCTCGGAGGGGTGTACTAGGGGTTTCGTATACTAAAAATGAGTACAACGCTAAGGGTGTGGGAAAAATTAGTTGACTTTACTAGCCAAGTAATGTGACTTAAATGGTCATGTAATTATGATACGGGTTTAACACAAGGGTGATCCTAATGCCTCTTATCATGTAGTAAATCCTACTACACGAATGTAGTCTCACTAGCAGTCGCGGGATGCATCACTAACGCAAGTTCTAGAATCTAAATGCTACCGGTACACTTATAAGCACTAATAATGAATGCTTTTCCTATCAAATCTAAAGGCGAACCTCACATATTTGGGTGGAAAATTTTTCTGAATGGTACTGTTTTGTGGTAGTCATACGACTCCTATCCATGAGACGCTTGCTAAGGCTAAAGTTTCACTCCTGAATGTTGTAAAAAAATTTAAATTTGGCGCTAAAATTACACTAACAAGTATTTCTCTTAGTTTTATTACACACCTACCATCACACAAACAAACTCAAGTGCAATAGTATCCTATAAGGTTTCATCATTTACCCTCACCTTACACTTAGGATGAACATTGTCCCCAATGTTCAATTAAAGAATGTAAAAGTGAACTAGGTAAAAAAAAATGAAAGCAAATACTCCCCTGATTCGTTCGGTGTGGATAGTGTGGTAACAAGGTTAGATCTTCCTCCAAGAAAATGAACATTCAAAGCTTCCCTTCTAGAAAAATAAATCATCTTCTTGTCATACATAACCTGTTAAACCTGAGAAAACAAACAAGGAAACCTCGCGTAAAATCGGAGGCAATCTATATATACTAACAAATCCTAGAAAACAATGTAAGATACAATGCTTGTGGAATGAATGTTTGCAGATTTCCTGGAATTTATAAAACTAAAGAATTAACAAAAACTTTGAGATTCCGTTAGAAAAACAAAACTCGCAAAGTTTCCAGAATTTTACACATGACGCCGTCAGGAATTAATTCATGACGCCGTCAGAAGTGACCTGCAGAAATCTTTATGTTAAGTTTCCGGAAAATTTCTGGAAAAACTTATGTCCTACTTCCTGGAAAATCCTGCAAAACATCATTATGACTCGATACAAGCATTTGACTCTAACAAATACTAATACACATGTTCATTTAATATTGTGGAGAATCATGATCAATTTCGTTTCTTAAAAACATATTTGGGGTTTCCCCTTACACTTATCTTTTGCGAAATACCTTTGTATGAAGTTAAGACGAAGTCAATGACAAAATAAAGTATTTTCACCATTTTAGTTTTGAAACATGATCTACCAACAATAAAAATAAAGCATGCATATGGAAGCAAATAACAATCAAAACAAATAAAAATAACACAAATAAAAACACACAAAACATGGGTTGCCTCCCAAGAAGCGCTTTTCTTTATTTTACGAGTCTTGTAGCTAGACTAAAGGTCATGGGCAATTACATTACATGGGTGAGTTCCTCATTGAGGACATCTTTGGGATCAAACTTGGGTTTCAACTTCCTATCGGTTTTCTTTGTACGGTATGACCTTTCAAATTTTTCTCCATCCGGATCATATAAAATCATCTTCATATGCCATGATCCGTCACCTTCCTTAGGTGGCTTGTCCCACCTCCATTTACACTTATCCCCCTCTCTTTTCCACTTGTTCATCTCTATGTTAATAGGCATTATGCATAAGAACTCAATCATTTTCCTAAAGACTAGGGGGTCCTCAAAAGGGTCTAGCTCCTCATCTCTAGCTATGAGTTGTTCCACCGAATGTGTTTTATCAATGAAATCTTTTTCTATATAGAATGGGCATTGAGGTCCTATAAAGTTTCTTTCTATCCAAGGTCCATATCTAGATGGTCTCCTATTCATCTCTACCCAATGTGGTGTCGGTTCGTCCTCACAATCGTAGCTATGCTTCTTAACATCATATACCGACCAAGTATCGCCCTCACCTACCGCTATCTTAGACTCCTTACAATCTATCATGGCGCTAGCGGTTGCTAAATATCCTCTTCCTTCTAACAATGGGCATGTAGTATCACTAACCATATCTAGGACGTGAAAATCCGCTAAAATAGTTAACTTCCCTATGTGAACAACTACATCCTTGATCATCCCAACCGGGTGGACAATACTCCCATCCGCTAGACCAATTAGTACCTCCGTCTCCTCTAACTTTCCTAGCTTAAGAGTGGTGAAAAGGGATAAAGGAATCAAGTTGAGGCTTGATCCTAAATCGGCTAGTGTACCGAAAGCTTTGGATTTTCCTATCTTACAAGGTAAAACAAATATACCCGGATCATCAAGCTTCTTAGGCAACTTGTTTTGAACGAAGGCGGTCCCATTTTTACCCAATTCAAATTTCTCATATTTTTTAGGAGGGCACTATAGTAGGGAGCACGGGCTAAGACATCAATGACGGGGCGTTCAAGGTGGAGCTCCTTGAATTCATCGTCAAGGTCTTGTGTAGGAAGTGTTTCAACTTTATTATTAACCGGTTTGACATTGGGTGTTTCATTCGATTGGTCCTTTTGAAGAATTTGGTTTTGCTTGAAACACGTGCTCATTGATTTAACCGAGTAGTATTATGGACAAGAAGTGGGTGACGAAACCGATGATATGGAATTAACGTTTAGTTTCGGGTTCTTGACTGTGTCGCTTGGGAGTGCTCCCATTTCTTGGTCATTGAGGACTTTCAACAATGTGTCAATTTTGGTGGTCATCTCGCTTTGCTTTTGTTTGAAATCGGCTTCAAACTTAGATATGCGAGCTTCTTGAGATGCCATAAACTTGGACATCAACCCTTCAAGATTGTTGGTACTACCATAGTTGTTGGAAGGATTGTTGTTGAAAGTGCGGTTGGAGGGTGGACCATTTGGTTGGTAACGATTAGGCGGATTGGAAGAATTGTTTTGGTTTTGTTTCCACCTAAGGTTCGGGTGATTTTTCCAAGAAGGGTTATAGGAATCACCATAAGGGTTTGGCTTAGGTTTGAAAGTGTACCACTTGTCTCCCGCTTCATCGGTACGCGAGGATGCATAGTCCACAAAAGCTGTTCTGGGGAGTTCCACGCAATCACGAGTGCCATGGGGACCACTACATAATTCGCATGAAGAAGTGATTTTGTTCACTTGGGTTGAAGGCTTAGGAGCTTCGTAAGATTTCTTGAGAAACTTGACTTGGTCCTCAAGTTCCAGTGCTAGAATTGTTCGAAGGCAAAGATATTGCCTTGACCATTTTGTTCAAATCACGGGGATCATTCCAACTTTCGTTGTCATAGAGAGCAAGATCTTCTATGAGTTCCCATGATTCTTCCGCACTTAGATCACATAGCTTGCCACCGGTCGATTGGTCAATGGTTTGCCTTGTGGAGAGATCGATATGGTCATAGAAGATTTGGACTTGGAGCCAAATATCTATGCCATGATGAGGGACTTTTTGGAGTAGGTCCTTGAAACGAGTCCATGCTTCATATAGAGTTTCACCTTGACGTTGTTGGAACATCAAGATATCATTTCTAAGCTTGGTAGTTCTCCCCGCTGGGAAAATTGAGCAAGGAAACGAGTGGTGATATCATCCCATGAGGTGATGGATCCCGCGGGTAGACGTTCAAGCCATTGACTAGCTTGATCGCGTAGAGAGAATTGGAATAGGCGTAATCGGGTCGACTCTCTAGTTGTAACATCAAGGTCTATAGAATCTACGATTTTAAGAAAATCCTTGAGATGTTGATTAGGATCTTCGGAACGAAGTCCATGGAATGTACATCTGCTTTGTACCAACCGGATGGTGTCGGATCGCAAGAGGGACACATTGGCTCCTTGGGTGAGCTCAATAGTGTTTCGATAGCCTTGGTGGCTAGGACGGGAATACTCTCCTAGGGTTCGGTGCCTAAGAGGTTGGTTTGCTAGTGGTGGGTTTTGTTGTGGTGGGTTGATGGGTTCAAAGATGTTACCACCTTCCATGATGTCGGGTGGTAAAGGTTACAAACAAAGACACGAAGAAATAAGATAGACTAAAGAGAACCTAAAAATAAAAATAAAATCTTACTGGAAAGGAATCTAACAAGTAGACCTAATAAAAAGAAATCCTAACCTAGACAGTAACTATTCCCCGGGCTGCGGCGCCAAAAACTTGATACGTGGGAATCGCACCAGGCTTTACCTCTCGAGGGATCTCGAGAAGCTTACAACCCCCACCAGGCAGTGTACCTGATCGTTGTAGTATAGTATAGTGACAAGTACCGGGGGATTGATCGTTCAACTCAGGAATAGTGTCGCTAGGATTGGAAAGCCTAAAAACTAGGTCTAGAGGTGAGGATGATTCTTTTTGTATTTTATATTTTTATAAAAGCAATTAAAAATCTCGGTTTTTGGAAGAGTGGGCGGAATTAGTTGCTAATCAACTAACCCAATAACTAAGCTGCAATCAAAATAACATAACAGAAATGAAAATAAATCTAATTAAACTAGTGGTGTGAACAATAATAGGGAGAGTTGTGTTTACTTAGGTTTCATTAATCCCTAGATATATTTTATAGGTTGACAGTTTGTTACAATTGCATGGATGATGGGTTATATTCCTTAATACCAGTCGTAGGGCCGTGTACAATATTCCCTAACTCTATAGGATCCTACTTCACTCCTATGTCGAGCCGTTAGAAGCTCCTAACATGGGATCATTAGAATTCTCCTATGCATTAAATACAACCAAAAATCATAGTACACCTCTGATCATGTTTCTTAAGACGTTCAAGCATGTCACCAATGGAAAGTCTGCCAGTTTTCTTAAGCCTAACATCGAATACAATCATCCGTAACAACTATAAACAAACAATCAACCCATAATTAACATCTAGGTTTCACTACATCTAAGCAAACACACAAGAGATCTAGCCTAGCATGTTAAATTCAAGACAAGCGTAAGATATATTCAAACAACACATAGACATATTGAATGAATTGAAAGAGTACTTATCTCAATTAAACATGAAAGGTTTCAAAGGGTAAAAACCCATAAAAAGGCACTATAAATACTAGGGTTTTTCCAAAGTTACACCCTACTTGTCCTTCCCTTATGAATGAAAATTGCAAAACTATATATAGATTTTACAGGGTGACGGCGTCAAGAAGGAATTTTCGACGACGTCAACTCGCCACCCATAATGAAATCGGATTGCCTAGATCCAGTTTTTGACGCCGTCATGTGTTAATTTGTTCTGGGCCGTCACTTGTATATGGACCATGACGGCCTATAGTGACGCCATCATGCCCATAGTGTAAAACTCTTCTGGATCGTCATGGACTTTATCCACTTCTACCTCTTGTATTACTCTTGACGCCGTCATTAAAGAGCATGTGACGCCGTCAGGTACTGTTCCCAGCAAGGAAAATTAAGACTTTACCGTTTTCTTCACTTTTATGCTCTAAAAACGTCCAAAATGCTTCCTTTTCCAGAATTCACTCCAAAAGTACCTAAAATGACAAAAGGAACGATTTAGGGCAATATTTGATCAAATAAATTCAAATCCGGGCTAAAATGACCCCTTAAAAATGGTTCATTTTTCGCCTCATCACTTATAGTTACCCACATACATTTTGAAAAGCAAATCCTTGTAATAAGGTAAAGCTAGTTCAGGATCAATGAAACCATAAAAGCCACATTTTTTTTTGGTCCTAACAAAATAATGAATAAACACATGAGTAAACAAGTTTCAGTCGCATCATTCTACCATCATCGAAAGCACAATCTTTACCAAATTCTAACCAGTTCCCCTTAATGTTCAGCACATCTTTCATTGTTTTCTCGTCATGTTTGAAAACCATTTCTGCAGCCATCTAAAAACCAATGCCCATACCATTCATGTGTACAACTTTCGCTCTGGTGCAGTTGCGCAACTGTTGCGTCTCATCGAAATCATACACTAACTTCTGCATACACAAATTTTTTTTTTGTTTTATATGTTTCATCATGCGTATAGAATACATATACAAGTTTCATGTTATTATATTATTGAATAATACCAGATCCTTTCCGGTAAATCTAGTGTATAGAACGTGATCCTCATTAACATTATCCTCGTGATGTCCCCAGCTGCAAAGGTGCTCCAACCTCAAATCTGGTGACATAAAACGAAAATAAATTAATGACTTAATATTTCACTGGTTATCTTACAGCTATGGAAGGACTGTCTTAATGTGTTGTAAAGTTGCAATTGCAAAATACGTATTACCATTTCGATCACGGAAAAAAGCGGGTCGTGGGGTCCTCTTTGGCAACTGATACCGAATATCTTCTTTGCTCAACCCCAGGCCATCTCCTCCGAGCATAACAACCGATAACCTGTATATTTCAAGGTTCGTAAAGGCAAGCCTCTAGCCAGATTGAATCCCACTAGTCTCAATAAAATCATCCCACCCATCTCCGCTGAACGAGTTCATTCTGACAACCCAATCCGCGTAAGGTTTAACCCTCTCATTCTTAACATAGAATACCATATCAGTAGCATATAGTAGTTTGTAGCTCGGTTGCCACATATCTTGAATAAAATCTCCAGCCAGTAACCACACGTACAAACACATTATGTAATTTCTTATTTTGTTAAATATAATGGAACTCATATATTTTGCCAATAAAATACAAAAAATAGTTTATAGCTCCATAAAACAAATCTTTTTACCGTTTGCCTACTGGGTCGTAGGTTGTTAAACACCGTATCATCCTTCGCCCTATCGTACGCCTGTCATACCCAGCACACTCAGAACCATCCTTTGCATACACTGTAACATAGTATTCATCTTGTCCCTGCTTGATAAAATGAATGTCTCCTGTTTGATCAGGGACATTTGCAGAAACAAATGCCTGCCACTCTAAGTCCCACACAACCCATCGGCCATCTTTGGGTGACAGCACTGTCTTGTAACGCAACCAGTCGTTGCCTGTCAAGTACATGAAATCATTTTCGGACTTGAAATAGTCTTCAAAATACTTGTGAAGAGCCTGTTCCAACATTTAGTATGTAAACAAAATTTAGTTTCATCCTCTGTTGTTCAAACTGACGTTTACCAACTAAAAGATTAATATAGGGAAAGCGTTTAGCGTTGCTTAACTAGCATTACCTGTTCACATAGAAAGGTGTTGTGCACATATGGTAAAACAAACTGTTGCGCCATACTGTATACCTACAAATACATTTGTCAATAAATGCCTTCTAAGTTTTTAACAATGTTATACCATATCTAAATATACTTTATTCTTACACTAACCTTGTGATAGACTAATACAATCAAATGTGCCCTAACACCACAAACTTAAATTTCCTCATTTTTATAACCCATTCAATGAGTTCATCTAACAGTTAAATAGTTGTGACGTATTTACTAACATTTGTTTTGCTTCAATAGCCCCTGAATTACCATACTTAACACTAGTAGTTACAGTAACCATGTAATTGTAATATCCAATCGGTACAGTATACATCTACTTAAATTAATACAATCACACGATTATTTACAATAACGATAAGAATATAGTATACCTAGCATATACTGTACGTAAGTACCTTCGGTATCCTGTTTTCAATTTAAAGATTAGCACTATCATAAAACAATCAACCTCATTTTGGTATGAAGAACCAGTGTCGCACTACATGTTTCAGAAAAAATGCAAGCTTATCAAATGTATCAGGTTTTGGCGTGAGGATTATATCTTACCATAAGAACAAGAACGAAAAAAGCAATTAAAGAAGAAATTATTTGAAAGAACAAACTGTATATGAAGCTTTGGAGAAGAGATAAGATCAGTGTGAAGATCAACTGTTGGTTGAAAGTGGTTTAATGTGGAAGTGTTATGTATCTTCTCCCAATAACATGAAGTAGCTATAGGTACTTGATGATTAAAATCAACTTGCATGTACAAAATCTTTTGGTATACCTATACAAAATATATTGTCACATTTATTTAAAGTTTAAGTATTATTGTCCTTTTTAATTTTCAATGTGGTTCTCTAAAAATAATATTTTTAGATATTTGTTTTTTCTTTAAACGAGTTGACTCGGTTAGTTGTAAGTTAAAGTTCAATTGATTTTATAAAATTGTAGATTGAAATCGTGAAGGTTTCGCCAATGATTTTTTTCTTTAACTTTGTATTCCAATAAATTTGGGGTTATCCTATACTTTTAATATAGTTAACTAAAGGGAAAATTAATAACGGTAGGTGTAATTTGATCGGCTAGTAGGTACTAATTTTTTAGTAACATTTTCTTTGTTTGGGCGACTGTTAGGTGTTGCTATTTGTTAAAAGAAATAATATGTTATTTAAATAATTTAAATATTCAAGTGATGTACTTGACTTATTTATATTTGTAATTAAGTTGGGGGTTATTATATATTATTATAATATTTTAGTAAATGACAATTGTAAATAGTACTATTACTTTTAGGCAACTAGTTGGTACGCATTTTTGGGCAAGAATTAATTATTTTGAGCGACTGTTAGGTGTTGATATTTCTTTTAAAAAAAGTTGTAATTCTTTTAAAAGTTGTAACGCTGTAGTTGAATAATAATTATACATGTTTTGAAAAAAAAATATATATATGTATCATTCTAATTTGTATATGATCATTATAAAATATGTAAAAATGTAAGTTCTTTTTTCTATAAGTTTCATTTCAAATAAATTTGAAATGAAACTATTATAATATTAAAGAAATAGTACAAGCAATAAATGTACTTGTACTATGGGTGACTTGCTATTCTGGTATTTGGGCAACTATTGCTTTGTTTGGGCGACTGTTAGGTGTAGATATTTGGTAAAGTTTTATGTATTTGGTTTGAACTTATAACCTGCGGATCTAATTTACTTCTACCATTTCTTTAGCAAAACTAGTTAAAATGAATCCCTCCATATTCAAAGTTTTCTTGGTTTATCAGGGGTCAAAATTTCTTGTTCAACTTCCACAAAATATTGATTACGAAACCCTAGTCCGCTGTGTAAAGAAAAAGTTTAAGCTTTCCGGTAGGTTGTCAATGATTTTGTTATCATACAAAATAAATGTAAACAAGGTGTCCATAATTGATGACGCTGATTTGCTATACTTCATGAAAGACGTCAAAGAATGGAAGCCAGAGGTTAAAAGCTTGTTCATCGATATCCGCAAAGAACCAGTAAAGGTAAGTGAAACTTCATCTTCAGAATCCTTAGGGTTGGATCTTAATCTTAGCTTAGATGATGAACCACCCATCCCCGAAACCAACAACTTTGATAACCCAAATGATGAACAAGTAAACACAAATCAAAATACGAATTTTGAGCATACATGGAAAAAAAAGAAATTCAACTATATGCCTGTCCCACCCAGTCCTCCTAATTTTGTTAAACTCCCAAAGTTCCAGAACGCTAGAGATGCACGTGCGTTTAAGGTATTTGACGAATTTGTCTATAAGGAAGAATGTATCAAAGACATAGCGGTCAAATGTATAAAAGAAGGTTATCAATATAAAGTAGTGAAATCTTGTCAGCTAGCTTACCGTGTTAGATGTAAGGTGCCCGAATGCAAATGGTATGTGTTCAATCGTGCCGTTAAAGGTACTAAAAAATTCAGGATAACTAGCATCAACGATGTTCACACATGTTCCAAAACAACCATAAATTCTAATCATTGCAATGCCACATCAAAAGTATTGAGTCATATGCTAGTACCGAAAATGAGAGACACTTCCAGGGTGTATAAACCAAAGGAAATACAACTATATTTCAATTTAGCTTGGAATATAGACATTACTTACAAAAGAGCCTGGAAAGGGAAGCAACTTGCAATGGTGGCTGCTCAGGGATGTCCTAAGGCTTCTTTTGAGCAGTTACCGTATTATTTCCACTACTTAAAGCTGGCAAACGAGGGAACAGTAACACACATTGACACCGATGATGCAGGATGCTTTAAGCAATGTTTTGTAGCCTTCGGTGCTGCGGTAAGAGTAATTTGAAATATCTGTTGTTCATATTCTTTATTATTTATGTTTGAGTGGTTCAAAATGTTTAATTATTTAAAGTTATTACCCAAGAATTGATTTGTTGTTAATCTAACAGGTTAGGAGTTTTTTATGCTTTATGCGGCCGTCGATAATAATCGATGCGGCGCATCTAAAATGCTGTTACATTGGCACCAATCTTGCTGCAGTTGGAATGGATGGAAACAATCAAATAATACCCATTGCAACCGGTGTGACTCAAGGTGAGACAGGGGAGACATGGACCTGGTTTTTGACAAAGCTGAAAGAATGCATAGGTGAGGTTTTTGATTTGGCCATCATATCGGACAGACATTATGCAATTAGCCTTGCATGTAAGAATGTTTTTCCAAACGCCTTTCATGGTTTTTGCTGTCACCATATGATGATGAATGCCAATATGCAAAGTGATTCTTTATAGAATTTGTATTGGAAGACGTGCAAGGCTTACACAAAGGCGGAGTGTGATATGTGTGTTTGTGCTATTTGTGCCACTAAACTACTGCCCTGCAAACAGATACAATTACATGACATCGAATAGCATGAAGTCAATCAATGCTTTAACAAAGGAAGTGCGTAGAGTCCCAATTGCGATGCTCATGGATTGGTATAGATCCCTTCTTCAACGGTGGTATTTTGAACGTCGGGCAAAATACGAAGGTAAGCTTGTAAAAAAATGTGCAAACTATGGTTAAAATATTATTATTACCTAATTAGATGTGATTTTTTTTCATGTGTTTAAAAAGTAAGACAAACGACTATAATGATGTTAATCTTTTTAATGTTAGATGCAATGGAGGAAGAAATTTCAGACTGCGCAACTTCCAAAATTCATGACAGAATCATCAAGAGCGTTAATTGGACGGTTAAGGGCATTGAGAAAATGAAAAAGTATGAAGTGAAAGACAACCGAAGAGGCCATGTTGTTGATTTGACAGAAGGGACATGTACTTGTTGCAAATGGGACCTTTCGGGTCTACCGTGTGGACACGTATGTGCTGTGGCTAGAGTAGCTGGTTTAACTAGTGTTCAAGGATTGGTCCAACCTTGGTTTTTCAGAATAACACTGAAAAATACATACGAGGGTTTGTTTAATCCTGTAGAAGATGTTTCGCAGTGGGAAGCTCCCAATGACTTGCAAACTGTATTGCCACCGGTTATAGTTAAGAGGTAGGCAGGGAGGCCAAAAAAGAAAGATCACATCCGATCTCAAGGGGAGGAGCCTAAAAGGAAGCAATGCACCAGGTGTGGTGCAACGGGACACGACCGAGGTTCATGTAGCATGCCGTTGGTGACAAAAAAAAGTAAGTCTCGTAGTCGTAACAAATCAGTATTTTGTGTGTAGCCAGAATTAATGTTTTCTTGCTTATTATATGACAGAGATGTCCAAAAACAAAACTGAGGTCTCTGAAGGATATATGTGGTGGTCTTAGCATTGGTAATGAAAACCTGGGATGTTCTACTACAAATCAATACTTGACCAATGAGGCACATCACGATTCAAATATTCAGACACCCATGAATGAGAGAGACCCGGCTTCATCCAATCGCATCATCAACCGTCTGTCACAGTTTTCCACTCCACAAAACTTTTTAGTGTAACTTTCAGCTTATTTGTATGTTTTTAAGTTATGCAAGAACTTCTTATGTATGACATTAATCAGGCTACTTTCAATCGTGTTTCTTAAGACATGTTGCATGTAAAAACTCAACCTTATCTTGTATCAAACTTGTTATGCAACAGCTTATTCCGTATTAAACAGGGTTGTCTCACTTATGCAACAAATTTTGAATGTACAAACATTATCCTATTTTGTTCACTATGCCTGTTTTTTCAAAATAATTAAATAACCACCTGCGCAGTGTTTGTGATGTCAACTATAGAAGTACTAGTAGAGTATAAACATGTTAACCAACCATATGCATTTAAGTCTAATTTGAGCAACAACTGACAACTTAATACGATTATACGAGTAGAAAACATACAACGTTTGCCACATAGTTTGCACAAGCTACACAAAACCCAAAAGATGTGCAAAGATAATCGTAGCTACTACAAAAAACGATATAAGACAATTGCTACAACCACAAAATGTTTACGAAAAAACATTGACAAGTTTTGTGGATGTGTTAACGAAAACATTTTATGGCTGTAGAAAAGTTCACCACCACATTCATATGACTACTTAGGACTTACACATGGTCCATTATCCTGAACCTGTCATCATTCAACCCAAACAGAGAAGTCAACCTGCCACATCTTCGAGCGGATGCAAGTCTTTTCACAACACGGCCACGCAATATTTTTCTTTGTAAGCCTTTGGTTGCCCAGATAGAGTTGCCCTTCCTAAAACACAACCTCTTTCTATTAAACTTAACAGTCTTTGGGCCCACAGTCTTTTTACCCTTTTGCATAAGTGGAACGGCCAGACTAGACCCGGTTTCAACTGCCTTACCTGAAGACGCCCCAATATCTGGGGCATTAGACCCTCCCACATCTAGGAAAACATCATTTGCAAAACCATTTTCACCCACATACAGCAGTGAATCAACATCATAACCAAGCGCCAAATCAAGCCAAGGATCCAATACGTTAGTCGCTCTAACATCAACCCAACCATTTTCATCGATCGCTCCTTCTAACCAACCTGGAGGACCCTCTAACTCATCTCCTATAGAACTACTATGCAAAAAATCTTCAAACAAGTTCTTTCCTTGAAAGTGAATGCCTTTTCTCCTAGCCTTAAGGGGGGTGTCCTAAGGTAAGGTGAACGAGATTCTTCCTCTGCCCAAGCTTCAAGCTGTTCAGGCGACATAGAGGCAGCATCACCCTTTCTTTTTTCATGGCTTTTTAGCCTAAAAATAACCTCATCATCAGACGAGTCGAAAGGCAAGTTATTATAGTAGTATTGGGCTAGGTTTTGAGGGTCATGAGCAATATACACTTGTAACAACCCATAAGATGCAGCCACATCATACATCTTTTTGATCTCAGCATCTGTTTCAACAATTTTCAACCCTTTTTCAAGACTTCTTCTAGGAATACAATAAAACAAAGACCATATCTTGCATTCTAGTTTGTAAACCAACAAGTCACAAAATTCTTCGAACGACATTCTTTTTGACCGAGATACCTTAAGTACCAAGATGTTTGGATATTCATAACTTAAAGGAAAAGGATGTCCAATGAATTCACCATTATGAAAAACTTCAAACACCATAAAATCTTCATCTTTTTCTTCAGTCCTGTATACAGAAAACAACATTTTAATACAAAAAATGAAGTAATGAAGATAAAAAAAATAGTGGTACACTACTCACATTGGAGTGTTATAAGGAGTCGATAATTGTTGAGTGTTGGATGAATAGTTTGATGAATCCGAGTAGTGTTGATCCATCCTCACTTTCACAGTTACTATTCGTATCTCACTAACCAATGTAGGTTTGGTGACTTTTAATCTTACATTATTTTGGCTTATATAGTCCACATATAGTATATAATATAAAACAATTGTTAGTAAAGAGACATTGCATGTCAACCTCAAGATAATACGTATTCCAATTGCAATCCAACTAGAAAATTCACTTTATTTGCTTAATTGGGCAACGTGTACTTTTATTGGGCAACTTGGTAAATTTTTGGGCAACTTTGTTACGTTTTAGTCAACGTGACATTTTTCAACATGTTTATGTGTCATGTTTAAACCATATGAGACTTATTGTTTGTCTACATATATTCGTTAATGCAAATTATTAAACATGGAGTATGTGCATCTTATGCAATGTGACGTCCCAAAAAATATACAAGTTAGTCACAAAACGTATGGCTGACATACATATACGAGTAATGGTATCAACATTTATGTTTAAAAAAAATGAGCCATCTTCTCACGATAAGCTAAGGCCGCGTCAACCGGGTCATCGAGATGCAACGGTATGCCATGTGCCAAACGATATAAAAATACACAAGCAAAAACACCACAATCACCAAAGATACCCCCTGCTTAGGAACATTGTCCGCTAGCTTAAAGGTAATCTTATACTCACTAGGATGTATCCCTTTCATTTTGAATACTTTTGCTTTCTGTAAAACGACTGGTAGATGAGCCTGTACAAAGAACTAATATAAGAAAATAAAATAAACGGTGTCATAAAATAGAATGGAAGCTGTATGTCCCAGTTTGTGAAACAACAATTAATAGTATGTCACTGGTCTTGTGAGTCTAACTAGTCATGAGTTGGTTTATGGTAGCTAGTAGTAAAAAAAATAAAAAAATACCCCACTTCCAATACAAGGTCGTGTTAAAATATTAGCAGTGATCCAAATATAGAATTACCTTCTATATACACATGCGGTTCCTGAAAATAAACCCTTAGTTTGTCAAAGTAGTACTTGTATATGTCTGTCGTGTTGTGACTGTAACACCAGTCGATTGTTGCTTTACTAGTATAAATATTGATCCAATAATAGCATCAAATGCTTTATGCTTACGTGTTATTATTTAATTTTTTGTTTTAAAATGGAACAACTCAAATGGTTTATGGTTGATATGAATTAGTATTCATTTAGGGTTTTTTTCATGATTATGGAGTAACAAAGATGATTAAACATAAAATAAACATTGCATTCATTAGTGGTAGACTGAAACAGGTACAAATTATTACATGAAAAAAACTACCCTTAATGCACAAGACAACATGACCAAATAAAAGACAACATGACCAAAAGACAACATGACCAAACATAAAGACCTAAAAGACTGAAGCTTAAAATGACAGAATGCAAGGTCAAGAGTACAAAGGACACCATCACAACAGAACACATTACATTTCACCCATTAGAGAAACAAAAGATATTTTTTTGAGGACCCTGAGCTGTGTCTCAGTTATCAACTTCATCAACCCCTTGACTTTTCCAAGTCAGCATCCACCAACTCATGAAGTAGCTTAAGGCTATCACGAGCTAGACCAATAGTAGAGAAACTTTTAAGATGCTTAATAACCTCAGCCCGCTCCTTAACACGTTTACAAAGCTCTTGGCATAAAGTATGAGTTTCTTGCACCAGCTTAAAGTCCTTATCATTATCTTGTTCAAACAAGAGGAGCATCATATCTTTGAGTGATGGTGACTTAGTCTTAAGTGAGAGGTCAGTTAGGGCAGCCATAGCAGTAAGAGAGTTATGGTAAGTGTGATGTAGGTAATTTTTTTGAGGATGGAGAGAGAAAGTGTGGTATGTAAATGTGTACTTGTTAGCTTTCTTCTATAGGAAGATTAAAGATTGGGCAACATGTGACTAGGAAGCTAATAGTTTGGGCAACTTGTGAATAGTGGATGTCATGTCAATGTTCAATACATGTCAAAACTAATTAATGTGATTTGAAGGGGGTAAGTGTTATTAAATCGGTAAAAGAAATTGTGGCCACAATTTCTAAGATCTAATTTACACATAAGACTTCAAAAAGTACAACTTAAGATTACAACAAAAGAAATTACCAATACATCTAGTTACAAATAAACTCAATAAACTCATAGGTATTACAAAAAATCCTGAAAATATATTAACAAATTAAGTTGCATAAGTTAGATTATTCATTTACAAAAACATCAAATAAATTGAACAACTAGAGTATGTAATGGTGTATCGAACTAGTTTATTGTTTAAACTTATAGTTTTAATAAAAGTACACATATATTAGTTGATGATAGCAATTACCTAGTAGCATCGTAATCATAATAAACAATCATAATATACTCGTACCTGTAAACAGTCCCTCAGCCGAACATACCAATCACGGCATTCATAGTCAATTGTGTTCCCGTTATCATAGAATGTGACCAATTCGGAAAGGATGTCAAATTGGGCACCACACCAATGTCTTTCAGTTTCATTGATCAGCATAAGAACCTACAAGGTTTTAGTAATGATGGATAGTTATTACAGAAAACCATAATTATGCAAATAACATTGTGTGTTAATAACAAAGCTTTTACCTGATCAACATTGGCCCGTGCAATGGGGTACCTTCTACCGTCAACATAAAACAAGGGAATGGAGTTTTGAAGAAGAAGCTGAACGAAGTATGTACTAACCATTGCCCAGTTAGAATTCTCGGGTCTCACATGCCACATGTAGTCCACCTATAAGTCTATGTGCTGTTTAATTACGTAAAAGAAAAACAGTTTGTAGTGAAGGCTAAAGTACATATTTAGTATTCAAAATCTAATTTTGCGAAATCCATAGTGTTACTCACCTCCTCCGTTAGCCACCCTTTCCTTGTAGGGTCTAGGCAGACTAATCTAAGCCAGAATATTCGATTCACATTAAAATCGTCAGACCAAGGAAACTTGAATGTAACCGTACCCGGCTTGGAAAGAAACAGCTCAAAATCATCACTCAACCAAAGAGTGTCAACAGTATGAAACCATCGGGATAGATCCTACACAAAATTATAAAGCTTTAACGGTATGAAATAACACACTATTATTTTTTAAGTTTGAACTATTTTATGTTATTTGATACCTCTTTCCAAGGTTGCACATCTTTTAGACGTTCTACCAAGAACGGATTATTAAGGTAGCCACGATGTTTTTTTATTTTCACCCAAGAAACTTTCCAATCACTTTCTGATGTAAAAGCATTTACGTGAGTCTTTTTACTAAGTCTTGCGTCTTCCAAAGTTTTTTGAAGTGAGCGGAATTCAGAAGTACATTACGGTTTTTCTTCTTCTCCGCATCCAACTGCCGCATCTTCTCTTCCTCAAACCTCATCTGTTTATACTCTTCCACCCTAAACCGCATCTCCTCTATCATCATCTTCTCATCTTCCATTTTCAATCTATCATCCTCTTCCAACCGCAATCGCAACTCCTCTTCACGACTGTGACAAGTTATGCTTGTTTAAATAGTGTTTGATATACTAACTGTTGTATAACGGGGTTACATAGATGTCACAATTTATAAGTTACCAGACAAATATCTTCATCAGTATCATGCAAGTTGATCAGATCAAGGTAAAGATTATTAAGCAAGTCGCAAAAATCAGAGCTCATATTGGAAAACCAGTCATCAAACTGGAGTTTGGCCTGTCAATGTAATGATATTTGGTTGAAACAATAGAATAATTAAAAGGATGTCGTATATTACCACAAGTATATTACCTCAAATCGACCATTTGGTTCACCATGTAGAACCTGAATAATTGACTCAAGCTTGAAAACCCGAATATTCAACTTTTCAATCACACAATCCTTAAGACTCTTTTCCCTAATACAACTGTCACTCCTTCTAGCAGTCGCTATTTCTAATACATCTGTTATCCCACATTTACGTGCCTTTTCCAACTTGGCAAGATATGTATCCAAAAGGAAATTTTGTCCTGCTAAAGGAGGTCGTCTGGGAATGTGTTGTTGGAAAAAATCATTGCTGTGTATCCACCAATTTGATTCGTACTCAGCTCTAGTAGGACGGATATCACAAGTTGGTTTTGAGTCCTAAAAAAAATTGTCAGTATAAAAGAACTAAGATAAAAAATTGAAATCAAATATAAAAAAAGACCTGTTTTGAAGAAATAACCTTTCCAAAAAGCTTAGAACAATATGATTTCTTAAATATAGTTTTTCTAGACCAAGCCACAACTCTTGGTATCACTGGCGCGAGCTTTATCCACCAAAGCATACTTATTTCATAACTCTCAAGAATCCAAATCTAAATATGAAAGTCAAGGATAAATCAATAAGATTTAGGTGCGAAAACAAAATACAGAAGGGATTAAAAAAATTAATGTGGAAGAATAATATTTACCTGGAAAGCAAATACAAAGCCCCCAAGTGTATATGTCGGAACATACATGCGATCTTTCTTGAGATGTTGAAGGTGCTTTTGACTATGCTTACTTATTACATCCATTATTTGATCGTACAAATTAGTCCATATGTGCTCACCCCATGGAAACGCATTCCAAGCTTCTAGACTTTCAACCAACCTCATTAACTTATCATCCACTTCATTAGTCAACAACCTACCCATAAAGATAACTTCTAAAGCTAACAGTAGACATACACGAATAACATCTTGATCAGATATTTTGCTAAACAACTCTTCATCTTCGATAACAGCAATAAGATCTAAGTTGGTAACACGTAACCCTATCCGGTGAGGAAATATCCTATTATGAAATTTAACTTCACCGGAGTCATATAACCCGAAAGATACAGTTCCAAAACGGAACCTGGTTATAAGAGCAAATTCAGGACGACCAAAATGTAGACTTTGACCTTCGACATAATAAATTAAGGGCATATCATAATGGGCATCATCAACCTGATGCTGTTTTCTCAGCATATATTCTATGACATGTGGTTCATGTTCAAAGTACAAAAGATCCAACCATCTTCCAAAACATGTACGCCTAAACATATTCCGTCGTTTTGCATCTAACTTGCGTTTTATTAACAGAAAGTAGTTCACTTTACTTCTAAAGATGAATTTAGTTTGATACTCCTTGCAGGGAAATAAAACACAAAGAATCAGTTGAGGACTACATCGGCAAGCTGAAGTTTGCAGACAACTCTAACTTGGTGTCCAGACATTACAAAACAGAGGAAAAAACAGGGGACCAAACATTTAATAAATAAAATTTAGATACAAAGTAGTATAACTTTAAACAAGGAATGTAATCACTATAACACGTGGTACACAAGTTATACCAATGCACGATCAGGTACAGGATTCCTTCCTTCTTATTGGAAGCAGGTCAAGTATAATCATGAATTTTTCGGGTACAAGTTATCAAAAACAAACCATTCTGTAAACCAAAGGCATGGCAAACACTTTCAAGTCATTCATCAAAATTTTCAAGTCATTTTGTAAACCAAAGGCATGGCAAACACTTTCAAGTCATTCATAAAAAACAAACCATTTTGTAAACCAAAGGCATGGCAATTTCCAACATCTTTGAATCACGCTTAAACACCAAATACTTGGACAGTAAGAGTACATAAACAAACTGAATCAAATAACCACTTCAAGATAAAATACAATTCAATTTGGACATGTCCACAAATGAGATAGAAATCATAAAACCATACCTCCTATATCAGTTACACAACTACACCAAAGTTAGAAAGTAAGCGTAACAAAACCTTATAAATAAGTACAGTAACCAATTTGGATAATTAATAACTACAATAAGTAGTAGCAAATTAAATAGACATTATAAAATATATAATAAATAAACATTCTATTCATTAATGAAACAAGGATCATCATACACAAAATCCTATGACAACCCATGATACACCAAAACTACCCATACATAAAAGAAAACTAAACCAACCCATAAAGACACCGAAAAGCTTAACCCATAACCCCAAAAACCCAAAAGACCCCAAATACGAACAACAAATGTACAACACACTAGAATGGCAACCACCCCTTCAGCTTCTCAGCAAATTTTTCCTTGTCAAGCAGACATAGTTCAGTCTCCCTCCTCGAAATCATTAAATCGGTCAACCTAAGGGTATCCTTATGCATACGCTGCCTAAGATACTTTGCAGTCTCCATCGCCTCTACCCTACACTCAATAACAGAAAGTTCCTTAATAAAACCATCAATTTCTATGATGGAATCAGCTAACTTCGAGCAGACCTTACTAATGTCACTATGTAGATCCTTGTCTTTAGCTACAGACCTCGCTAAATAGAAATCTAACTGACGTTCCAACAAGGTGGAACCGCAACCTTTAGCAAGTTCATCAAAATGTTCAAGACACGCCATTGGTGTTTCCAAAATATTTGCTTGTAAATTAAATGGAAAACTGAATGTGTTTGTTGTGTGTGTGAGATTGTGTTAGGAGGAGCGCCTATATGTAGATGACTTCGGTAAATGGGTAGACTTTGCTACAGCAACGCCGGTTGGCTATCACAACAAATATTGTTGGTGCATTTACTCTCAATGCATTTAATCTAAATTAAACTAATACATTTTAAAATTTATACATAATATTTGAGGAACAATAAACTTTAAAAATTTTGAAACACAAATAATCATATTTATACAAACTATGAAACAAATAAAGTAAAAGCAGATAACTTAAACATGGAAACAATGTACATACCCTGTTATACCACTTTGTTTCGACAATATTGTTCATGGGCTTCGATTGTGTTTACTTGATTTTGATGGAGGAAAATTTGTTAGAGATGATGAAGTGTGTGTTGGAAGAAAGTGTTTGTAAATATTTTAAAAACAAATATAAATGTTATTATTTATTAAAATACATATTTTTTTTGATACATTTGAAATACATAAATATTTAATTAAAAAAAATACGCAAAATGACAAATAAAATTAAGTTGCCCAATACATGTCGCTCGATTAGTACAAGTTGCCCTCTGCAAAAATACCTTACAAACTTACACATACCTTACACATACATTCTCTATACATTCTAGAATCCGTACTATATTAATAAAATAATGGACACGTGTCGAGCATATATGAGGTTGCTCAGTCGCCAAGTTGCTCTAATCCGCTGGAGGAAAGTGATTTAAAAACATCTATTCAAGGAATGTGCTTTTGGCGACTGATCTGTTTTGGTAATTATCCCATAAAGAAAAGCAGACACTCAAATTTATTGGTTGCTTCCATCTAGGGATGAGCTCGGGACCAATCCCGTCCCGATCCCATCCCGAATTGATGCTCCCGTTTTTTTCCCGGGCATGAAAGGTGTGTACCGATCCCGTACCGAACGGGATTCCGGTACCGGTACCGGTTTCGGGACACGGGACCGGGAAATCGGTACGTATCGGGTTATTCCCGTTTTTTTTTTTTTTTTTTTTTTTTTTTTTTTTTTTTTTTTTTAACTTGAATGATATTTAAAACTTGTATTCTACAAAGAATGTACGAGCCATTTTCCATATATATGTTCATGCTTGTTTCAAGAATGTATAAATTGACACATAAATGAACACCAACCCAGCGGTTATGCATGAATTACTACTAAGACATCAACTGTTGAATAGGATAGGATCATTTACTTTAAAATCCAATTGTAATCTCAAGTTCAAAACACATACTTTAGTCACTCAAAAGCATACCTCCATGGTTTTCCAATCATAAAGATTGAGATGACTTGTGTTTTCCAATGATGTGAATGAAGAGCCGCTGTTGTTACTAATTAGTAGGAGTAGGGTTTTTGTTTTGTTTTTTTTGACCTTTGGTTAGCCCATATGCATGGAACAAATGGTTAGCCCGTATCCAAAAAAAAAACCAAAGGTAATCTCTTGATTTGAATAAGTACAATGTTCATTTTTACAATATTTTTCATTTTATTTAATTTCCGGTACCCAATCGGGATTTCCCGAATAAGTCCCGTCCCGAACCCGAAAGGTCCCGATTTTTTTTTAGCCTTATTTAGTAGTCCCGGTACCGTACCATATATCGGGACTCGGTACGGTTTCGGTACGGTACCGGTACGGTTCCGGTTCGGTTACGGGAATCGGGTCGATATGCTCATCCCTACTTCCATCAGCTCAAAGCGAGTATACAATTATGCGGCCCTAGTGGTAAAAATGGTCTGAACCACCGTAAGAGAAAACAGAATGATCGCAGCAAGTAGTGCAATAATACTCCATGGATTACTGAAATATACGCGTCTCAACCGTGCAATATGCCTGGGCCAAAAACCATTGTAGTACGTATCCATTTGTTTGAACGCTTTGGTGTAATAGAAATCTGTAATACACATGTTTTTGCATATCTTGTTGATCATATCTGCAGCCTCTTGGTTTGAGCCGAGCATGTTGACAAGGACTTTTGATTCTACCAGTTTAGCAATATCCTCTTGAGTATCAATAAGCATATCCATGGCATATGCATATGATGTAAAGTAATAATTATCTTTAGGGAACGATTGCTCGTAAGCAATTAAGTTCCTTAAAATTAGCTCAGTGGAATCATGAATAACCAGGGTTGGCATTAGAAGAGTAGGCTTACTCCAAAACCAGGGTAAACATGCAAAAAGAGATGATTGAAATTTAATAGTCATTGACCAATCATCCTCTTGGTGAGGCTTAAAGTTCATCCCTGATCTATCCAGTTCTACTATCGAGTGGAATGTTGTGTATGTATTCACTATTTGCCCTTCATCTACAAGCTTTGATGCCTCAGCGAGTTTAGGCTTCGATGACTTGGCAGCTACAAGATGGTGGCAATTGTGCAGATAGCCAAGAACATGATCAGGAGTTGAATCTGAGTCAACATCTGTGGTTGAAATTTTTTCAGGCGACAGAGAATGGTATAGCTGAATGAGTGCCAAAAATTTATCGAGAACGTTGCAAAGAATTGAATTTTTTCCGGGCAACACACAGAATAGCATAATGTAGGGCGCCAAGCAGTCAAACAAAACTTGAAGAACAAAGAAAGGGACTTGGTTTTCTAGCAATATCAGATCCATGACAATACGAAAAATTAGCATCTCATTTGGCAAATGCCATCCATAACCATCATCACTCTTGAAACAGAATTCAAGAATGAAACAACCATCCATAACCATCATCCTGGCAAGCTTATCATCATTATAATTCTTGATCATACCAGCATAAGATTTTCTGATTTTGGGTATTAAAGTGTTTACCTTTAGCAGACATGCTTTTAATATTTCCTTTGGCGTGGAATCAGAACGCTCTAATAGGTCATTAAGATAACATTCTTTCAGCCATTCAAATTCTTTCAACTTCTTATTTTCTCTATGTATAGGTCCTATAGAGACCAGCTGAGGGATGAATGATCTTGCGCTAACATCTCTAAGAATTCTAGAAACCTTGCAAATAGATGGTGAAGGTTGAAGGCAACGATTTTCTCCTCTTTCTGCACAATCAAGAAGAAAGCCTAAGGTCGGGTCATCACTTTCATCCACGTAGTATGGTGTCTGGTTGACCTCCGTGATACGGTCAATGATCGGAGTACTAGTGGATGCATCACGGTCCTCCATAGTCAAACCTGCAGAAAATGACAAAATCATATTTGAAGAAAATGAAAAAAAAAAAAAAAAGATAGGATGAGACTGAGGGTACCTTGGGTGGCTTCCAGTAAGGGGGCGGTGATGTCGGTCAGCTCTACCGGTTGTTTGTTGTTGCTCATTGTTTGTTTTTGAGGTTTTGCAACTCGTATCACTAGTTGTATATTTGATACTGATGTTTTTCGTGGTTTTTGGATGAGATATAGTGAGTATAAATAGATAAACTTATATACGATGTGTTTAATTTGAATTTTGATCTTTTATATCTGTGAATAATATAAAATAAAATGTAAAATATATAAAAAATGAAGAAAAAAATGTAGTAGTAGTAGTATGTGAGTCCATAAAAGCTTTACCATGTGCCCAACCGTATGATGGTGACATCCGAATTATAATGGTGGTTAACATTTTTCTTGACAAGTTTTTGAAAATAAATGTTGCGAGGTACTATAGCTTTCACATATAGTCGACACAGTGGTTGTTAGTAGATATTAGTCAATTCCTATTTTGCATTAAATACTGATTTGTAATTCACTTGTTAGCTAGCTAAACATGTAGTGTAGCTAAACATGTAATGTTCACACAATTAGCTTTAGACAGTTGTACATAATCCATATTACTCCTACAGGTTGAATTCCTTGGTTAGAAATAACCTTTTTTTCGTGACAATGTTAGTACAAGTCAAGGTTAAGTTATATTCTGTGTTCACACGCCGAGTTTCACACAGTTGTATGCAATCCAAATAAGCGTTAAGTTTTTCGAATCTCATGGTCATTTAAAGTGTATTGATGTGGTTGAGCATAAAAACATGACTTTTGTTTTAGTGTATTTTATAAGCTCGGCATAATAAGCAATAACATATGTAATTGTTGCCCACACACTTCATTGTAGTTTTACGTAGGTTTCTTTTGGCTTGTTTTCGCGTATATTGTTTTATTGATGTAGTTGATTTCTTCAAGATAAATGTATAAAATTGATAATCGGTGTCTAAATGGGTTTTATAGGCATTTAATATGAATTTGAAGATTATGTATTTGTTGAAAATTATGTTTTAGGTGCTTATACAACTTGCTTTAGAGTATGCATGCATCATTTCAAATTCTAGTTTGTGAAAAATTTTAAAAGAGGAGTGATATGATCACAAAAAAAATTCCACAAATAAGTCCCACAAACTGATGTGGCGGCGTGTCATTGGTGAGTTTTTCTCTTCTCTTTCTCATTGAACCAATCACTCTCCGCCACATCAGTTTGTGGGACTTCTTTGTGAAAACTTTTTGTGATCATATCACTCCTCATTTTAAAAAAATTGTAGAAAAAAGAGACAAATCTTCTATTTATGTGAAAAAAAAAGTTGTCCACAAAGGAATAAATTCAATGATGGAAGGAGAGGCTATATAGAGTAACAAAGTATCATAAGGAAGGAGGAGGGAGGAGGTAGTGATGTAAAAAAAAAATAATAATAAAATAAATAAATAAATAAATAAAATCAACATGCTTTGATGATTTGGGCGTGTTTCTTATGCGATGATGTAGCAGATTATATTACAGATAGATTAACTGCATAATACTCCCTTGAACTAACATGCAGATCACAATATATACACTTACATGATTGTTAGATTTTTGTTAACTTTTATATTTGTATTCCTTAAATTGTTGCTTTTGTAGTTGATTGGTATGTACGACATGCTTTAATTTAGATTGTTGTATTTTTATTTTTATTTTTTGAACGGCATTTAGATTGTTGTATTACTTGATTTTTCAATTCTGAAATGTTTTAGTCTCATTTAATGAAGAAAATGGCATTACTCAATTATATGCCGTTAAGATCAAATAATGTTCATTTTCGGGTTCTTTCAATTGTTCCAAACAAATAAATGAAAAAATTGACACCACTTTAATACTATAAACATTACAATGTAATTGATTATCTTTGTTGTTAAAAAAAAACACCCAACCAACACTCCACGTCTTAGAGCATTGGGTGTGGTAACAAAGCTTCACCTCCTCATTTGGGGGCCACGGGTGCCACATCACCTCAACACCTCTTCACAACTAACCACTCCTCACTCATAACTAACCTCAACTTACTCATTTGGGGGCCACCACTTACAACTTTATTTTTTTATTCATTTCACTAAATAAATTAAATTCATTTCACAAACACCAAACTAAATTTATTTCATCAAATTAAAAAAAAAGTTACAATACGGGAAAAAAACGACACGAAAAGAAAAAAACGATACGAAACTTAAAAAAAACAATACGAAAATATAAAAAACGACATAACATGC
This sequence comes from Artemisia argyi, assembly GCA_030686995.1. Taxonomy (NCBI): domain Eukaryota; kingdom Viridiplantae; phylum Streptophyta; class Magnoliopsida; order Asterales; family Asteraceae; genus Artemisia; species Artemisia argyi. Next base: position 178,473,768 of record CM060690.1, read on the forward strand.
ATATTAAACATTTTATTCATCGGCATCCTCATCGAGTTGTTGGTATTTCTTCGTTATTTTTGCTTGCCTCCTGCGAATGACTTCGGTTCTGACCGGGTCAGTAACCAAGCTGGATCTAGCATGAGCATCTGCATTTACTGCATTTCCAAGGCCCTTTCTTCCCTCCTCTTCCTCGCCTCGTAACAAGCCGTCTGAGCGTCTTTTGCTTGCGTATACTTTTCGGATAATTGTCCCGAAAAAGTACTCGTTTGACTCCCACCAGAGCTCGCCGCGCTCGACGTATCCTTCGACTTTTGCTTCTTTCCAGCTCGTTTGTTGGCTCTTTCGGGACGAGGTCGTGCGTCCGGCCCGAATATATGCTCGAGACAAGAAATGTCTAACGGGTCCTCAGCATCCCATTTCGGGTAATTTCTTAAAAACTCCCAAACATGCTCATATGTGAAACCCCTCGCACCAAAGCGTTCTGCGAAACTCGCCTTGGCATTATTGATTTGATCATGCTCATTCTCACCACTTCGACGCCCCAAATGCTTAAATATAGCGTTGAACTTTTGGCAGTCGCCGTTCATCCTCGTCCATTTACCGGTAAGCATATTCTTGCCTCTAGGGTCATCCACAGTTTGCTGGTTGAACGATTCTGCAATTTTGTTCCAAAAGAAATTGTCGGTTTTGGAATTGCCATATCTTTGTCTTGTGAAAATTCTATCCAAGTTTCCGCAAGAAGCTTTTCTTCGGCTCTGGACCATTTCCGATTCACACGCGTTTGACCTGCAAGTTCCAAGTCATCGTCATCGTCGGCATCTAGATTTACGACTTTTTTTTCCTTTGACGGCCTTGGTTTTCTTGCCTCTACCTTTGGCCGGTGACCGTGCTTTTGGAACTTTAAACTGAGGTTCAACCTGAGGTTGTGGTTCGACTTGGGGTTGTGATTGATGAGCTGGGAACGAGGATGGTTGAGATGGGTTAAAAAATTGTGGTGGCAACATTCGTTGAGAATGAGTTACAAACCCTCCTTGTTGCAACGCAATATGTTGATTAGCATAAACATCCATGGGATTGAAAGGTTGTGAACCATATGGCGATGAAGGTTGTGGGGAATTTTGCGACGAGGGAGTAGAAGCGTTTGACGATCCCCCGTATCGTTGGTTTGAAGTTAGGAGGGTTTTGAAATAACCGGGTTCATTCGGGTTTTGAGACATTTTCTTGGTTGAAGTTATATATTTGTTGAGTTGTAGTGATGAAAGTATGTGAAATTGGTTTTGTATTTATAGGGTATGTAAAACTTTTTAAAAGCAAAAAAAGAGAAAAAAAAAAAAGAAAAAAAAAGGACCGTTTAAGCCAAACGGTGATGTTATATATGTTGATGATCCTGTTAAAGGTTTGTTTTTGTATGAATAAATGTTAGGGGGCATAGACGGAACTTGAACATTCTTGTTTGGGGTGCCGAATTTATTTTGGGGGGCCAAATCGGAGATTTGTTTTTAACCTCAATTAAATTACCTCTAAACCTATAATAGTTACACTAGGTGCCGTAAATTTTTTTTTTGGGGGGGGGGGGCGGGGCCCTCCCAGCCCCCTACATAGTTCCGTCCGTGTAGGGGGTGTTTGTTTCAGCTTATATAGCCGGCTTATGGCTTATGCCGCTTATGTGGGTATCCATGATAAGCTTATATAAGCCAAAAAGTTTCAAAATAAGCTACAAAAAGTGAGCTTCTGAAATATAAGCCGAAAATCAAATAGGCCATAATCCCGCTATATAAGCTGAAACAAACACCCCTTTAGTATATTTTGTGTTTGGTGACAAGCTTTTAGTGTTCAGAATATTTTTTTTTTTGGCAAAACTAGGATTAGCCGTTAGCTGTAGCACCATTTAGCAATTAGCAATTAAGTTATATGTAGTTAGCTACTAGTAGGTGTTAAGAGTATTTGTTTGTTTTATTAAAGTGTTTGGTAACGTAACTGTATACTTATTATTAAGTGTAAAATGATGAAAAAGCTAAACGCTAACGCTATATGCTTCTTCAAATAGCATTTGAAAAGTAGCGTTTACAAAATATAAATGCGGCTTTTAGCGTTTAGAATATAATGTGTGTTTTGCAACGAAAGATTAGCTTTTGGATATTGTTTAAACACTCCTACACGTAGCGCTAACATTAGAGGCGTTAAGCTTTTATGTTCTGTAACACTCTATAATATAGAGCTACCTTACGGAACGGTTTTACTAAAAAAGAACTTGCAACTACGGCTAGTTATGCCAGCCTGTATATAAAAATGTTTAAATTCGTATAAAATTGTTATTTTTATCAAAGAGTGTTGATTTTTCAGCTTAAATATCCAATTTTTAATGACTTATAAATGGAATAGAGTGACTAAAATGACATGTATTTAGTATCCAGGGATTTAGGGAAAACCTTGAAAATCGACTGGAGTCTTAGTTTCTTACATGTTTGTTTAGATTCACTTACTTTGATTTCTAAGTATTAGAATATAGCATTACAGTTATCGGACAGTCCTAGCTTAAATTTTTGGTTGCTGAGATTTTAGATGAAAGGGTGTTTGATGTGATTCTGGTTTTCACATTTCAAGTCAAAATGATTTCATTTTACTGCATTTTGAAATGGTAATAATCGCTTCCAAGATGGAAGTTCAAGGACTTTGTTATTTAGTATACATAGTAACGGGTAGAGATGTGATAGCTACTCTTAAGATGGATGTCTAAATGCCTCTTTATGTAGCATCTATAGTTATGCGGCAAAGTTATAAGTCACTTTTAAAATGCATTGACCAAACATACCCAATTTTAAGCCATCTACAGTTATGGGTCCAAACAAATGTCTGCTTATAAATTATTTTGATGGTAAATTGGAGTGTTCGGTTTTGTTGTTATGGGACACGAGTTTGATAACTAACCGAAGAAAATGATCCGTGACATACAGAGTTGGGATTGGTTTCTTGAAGAACATAAAGAAGACAGTGATGAAGACGAAGATGAAGTTAGTAATAAAAAAGCAAAAAAGGGAAAAAGCCGAAAGAGGAAGAAAGGTACAGCGAATGATGAGGAGGATGATGATGTGTGGACGGGTGAGAGTGAGGAAGACGCTGAACTGATTAAGAAACTAAAAAATGACCCAAAACCCAAGTATAAGACTAGGTCAAAAGACCAAAAGAAAAACAGAAAAGGTGCGAGTACAAGTAGAAGTGGTACTGGTACTACAAAGAGTTCTGCGATGGACGTTGATGTTGAAGATGATGACGATGAAGATGAAGATGAAAATAATGGAACATTGGGTGGTTTCATAGTTGATGACGAGGACTTTGGTGAAGGAATCGACAAGGATGTGGAAGAAACCGACAATGATGATGAAGAAGAATTTGAAGATAAAGATGACGAGTAGTTGTTGGTTTTAACATCACTTTAGATGTTTAGTGTTTCTAGTTTGTTGTATGCTTGTATGTTACTACTAATTAACATGTACACTTACACAAGACTCTGCGAGGCTCGTGATGTTTGTTAATATCCTGTATGAAATCATTGATTTTTTTCATACTTTCGTTTGTATTGAGTTATCTCACTATATGTGATCTGAACTTATGATATCTGACTTCACAGTTCGAAATCTGTTAATATTCAAGTATAGATACAGTATACAATTGGTTTTTTTTTTTTTTTTTTTTTTTTTTTTTAGCAGTAGACATAACTGCTCTAAGTGGTAAATATATATTAACAATGCTGTCAGTTATGATCTGTGTTATTCAAATGTGCCAAGACAATTCACCTACGAGGCTACGAGAAGACAGGATTGCTTGTTCAGGAATCACTGTCAATATAAAGATTGAGAGTTCAAATACTGTTAAAGTTATGACCTATGAACTGAATATTTGGTTAACTATTAGTGATCAAATTCATACTGTCGCTCTTGCTTCTAGCTTGCATTATCAGATGATTTGGATCCCAATTTTGATCAAGTATCGTGTCAAAATACTCTCTCATGAATGATGGGGGAAGAGTAGGAAGATCAACTTCATTTTCCGTTTCTTGATCAACACGAAGCTCTTGATCATTGACCATATGCAGTTGGAACTGAAGAAGTTTCTTTTTCATATTGGAGTTCCAGAAGTTTTTTACAGCACTATCGGTTCTTCCTGGTAAGTAACTTGCTAATTGTGCCCATCTGTTGTTAAAGAAAATAACAAAAGAAAATACAAAGAAATTGTGTGTAAAGTAGCTCGTGGTCTTTTATACTTGTTTCCTAACATGTTGTGTAACTTGATTATGAGTGCCGCTTCTTGCAACGAAAAGCTTCCTTTTTAAACCTGGTCGCAGATAATTATTCCATCGTAACCTGCAACTTTTGCCGCATCTTTGTAATCCTGCTTAGCATAAAAACATAAATATACTAATAATAAGTTTAGCAGATTTGGATGGTGTACATGCACCATTTGGTGTTTCATTTTGCAAGTGGGTCATATGGCGAATCAAGTGTTTGGTTTACAGGTTCGGAATCATGAAGTCTTTGTAGAGTGACCTCTCAGAGGATTTTTAGGAGGTTACAAGGATTAATCGATTAAGCCTACTGAGTGAAATAAGGAGAAATACCGGCAAGATTAGGAACGGAGCCCCAACAACCATGGCGGCCATAGGTAATAATATAGTTAAGGAGTTTATCGTCTTCTTTTGGTGACCATAGCCCTCTTCAACTTTTGTCTAGTGCTCAATCTATTTTCTCCCTCACACATCTCTCTTGTATGAAGCAAGAACGAGTGATGCCATATGTTCTTATATAGAAGACAGTTTCAACATTCTGAATGATGATACTGAAATGTCGGGAATCCAAGATAACTTTTTATCTCACAAATGAACGATATAAATTAGGGGGCCTGGTAGTTCTTGTATAATACGGGTCCTACTTTAGCTTAGGTACTAGATTCTTGATTGAGTTTACTTACCTCAGATTGCTTTATCTTATTTGACTGCGGCCATGGTTTGAAGATAACTGATCCGAGCTCATACTAGACAATCTTAGCCTATTCTCAAATTTGAATCGCCAGCTTCACAAGTCGTTATGATTTGGGCTTAAGCTTAAATAATTCAATAAAAGCTGCACCACACACGTCACGGCCTTATGGCCATAAGCACTATAATTAGAACATAAGCTGATAAAACTAAATACCAAACAGCATATCATTAGCACATTGATTGTCATTTTGAGTATGCAAAGCCGCTTTACATGTCTGCTAAGGGATCAAGAAGATTAATAAAGCTAACTTGTATATGATTAGATACGAGGATGTTAGTTTTCTTTGTGATACTGTTATAGATAAGTAGCTTTCGAAACAGGTCTTCGGTCATATCTTCCAAAACACGCTTCCGATTTCGGTTAAGACTCGTGAGAAAGAACAAACAATGTCTTCTCTTTAATGAACAATTTTAGGTTACTGCTACATAAGTCCCATGACACCACATTACATAGCAATACTTCTATAGTTCTATGCTCTACTAGATAAATGCTGCAACTTTGACTCAAAACGTACAATTGTACAAAGAAGTCAATTGGATTGTTTTGTACTATCTCAAACGGGTCAAATTAAGTAAAACTCACTAAAAGTGAACGGGTCAAAAGACGAGCCGAACGGGTGATAATGTGTCAAAGTCTATCTTAATGCATACAACATCCCAAATCAGATATAAATGTGCTAATATTTGTTAGATCATGAATAATGAACTCAATGTTTTTGAACACAGGAAATGTTTATAGGTTTTTGAACATTTTACAGGTGGGGTCCAGTTTTCATATTAGATGCTATTTCCGACCAAAACGCTTGGCAAACAGTTGATGTCTCTTTGCTGGAACCTTGGGCTTGCTCTTTGCTAAAGCGCCCTTTTGTCCGGTCATGGATCCCTGAGTTGAGCCTTATGAATCGCTTTGCCTGCATCATCTTTCAATATTTCCACGCCTACTGCATCATCACCAGCACTTAAAACCTCATCTCAGACGACAATAATTTATGTTCGTTTAGTTATGAACGGACATGAACAAAAGCCTTACTCATTCATTTATGTTCGTGAGTGTCCAATTATGCATTCGTTAACCTTCGTTTATATTCGTATATAGTATATTTTTTTTATACACTTTAAAATTGGTTTACTTAAAAATGTGTTTTTATGTACATAAAAACACATTTTTAAGTCTATGTTTAAAAATTTAATGTTTATTAGTCTACGTTTAGGTATCTTCGTTCGTTTATGTTCGTTTAATATCATATTGAACAAATATAAATGAACATGAACAATCTTAGTTTCTTATTAATGGGTGGTCTAAGGGAAGTGAAATAATGCATGAAAATTAATAAATAAAATGAAGTAAATGTGGCCTATCTAAAACAAAAAAATCGCGTGGACCTCATTCGGTGTAATTTATGCCGACATAAATAATTGATGTGTAACATGACCATTTGTTTTTTTCTAGTGGCGGCGATTAGCATGTGCAAATAATGCAACCGTATAGGGCCCCTTATTATACGATCCCCAATTTAGTATACATCTATTAATATTTATAGTTTTATACATATCCAAGTATACAATATTTTGAATTTTTAATGTCTTTACTAAATATTATCAAAGTTGAATTTTAATATCTTGCGTAATATCAAATAACTTTTTATTTTCCATAATAGTTAAACTTTTCGTGATTTATGGGGCCTCATTCGTGATTTCGCACCGGGCCACCCAAATCAATGGGAGAGCCCTATTTCTTTCATATGTTTACGTTGTCCAATGCCATATCTCCTCTCCATGCCGAGATATTAGCGCTACACTACGCTTGCTCACTAGCATTTAATCGAGGATGGTTTAATGCTACTGTGGAATCTGACTCCCAACAAGCTATCTTCTTATCATCTTGTGAAACGCCCCCACCCTGGAATGTAGCTGCTCTTGTGGAAGACATTCGCTTATGGGCAAATAATATGCGATTATCGTTTTCTTGGGTTAATCGAGAACAGAATCAAGTGGCTCATTGGGTTGCTCGTCATGCGTTTTCTACCACTTCAAAGTTTAGTTGGGATGTTTATTTTCCTCAAGAACTAACCTCGTTTGCAAGGAGTGATTTGTATGCTCTTTAGTTTTTCTAATGCAAATTTCTATTCAAAAAAATAATGGTGAAATCTTTGTTAAGGAAAAAATAATCATATACATTTGAGCTCAAATGGACCTCCCATGTTATATATTTTAGAAATTTGCTACACTCACATAAAAGTATCCACAAAAACAATCCATTCGCTGAAGTGTCAGCGGGTGATTGATTTTTTTGTGGGATCTACATCCCGCAGAAAACAAATCACATGCCGACACCTCAGCGAGTGAATTATTTTTATGAATATTTTTATGTGGATGTATTATATCTTAACCTATAATCGAGCTAAGTGTTATTCATGACATAATCAACAAATATGAGTGCTCAAAAATATAATGAAGTATTACCAACTCAAAATGAAATATGATATTCCTTTCGTCTCAAAATTATTGTCAGGAGACAAAAAAAAAAAAAAAAAAAAAAAAAAAAAAAAAAAAAAACACAAAGTTTAATAAAAGTGAGACCATTTTATTTTCAACCATTCAAATAGAATATTCCCTCATTAGATTCTCTAGTTTTTACTTAAAAAGAAAAGTGGATAATTATTTTGAGACATCCAAAAAAGAAATATGGACTATTATTATGAGACGCGGAGTAACTAATTAAAATATATATTTTATTTTTAAAATAAAATTAGCTTTTTCTTACAACTCATGCATTATACTATAATATAATAGGCATTTTTGATGTGACACAAATGACTAAGCTTAAACTCTTATTAGTGGCTAATTCTCATTTCTAACATACCACTTTGGCAAAAGGCCATTGGCCAAGAAACATATGGGATATTCCTGTTCATGGATTAAGGGCAGTAATGCATCGTACATTGATTACTGTTTTTGTGAGTGAATGATATTACTCCCTATCCCACTCTCACAAATTCTATATCCAAGAAATATATGGGATATTCATGTTCATGGATTAAGGGCAGTTGATGATGATTGTTACTTACTAGGGTCTGTTGTCAATCTTATTCCGGTACTCGAGAGGCAGAAAATGTTAGGTTCCAAGATGGAGATGAAAATACGAATATTGCAACCACGAAATCATAAAGAATTAGGGTTTCATGTTAGTTTAGGGATTTTTCTCAAATGGTTCATAAGAATTAGGATTTCCTTTAAATTTTAGGGTTCTTATGAAATTAGGCATGTTTGGGATTTGGATTTCGTTTCTGATTATTTAATTATTGTTGTGTTATATGATTCGTTAATTGCATTGGGTGATTTTCTGTTTCAGATAAGCAGTAGGTTAGGTACGAGGCGATACTATGCGGCAAAAGATATTAGATTTAGAGTTGAAGCCAGGGCCATGATGCTTTGAGGTGTTGAAGATCTTGCTGATGTTATGCAAGTCGCTATGTACCCGAAAGTAGTCTCGAGTGTCGTTTGCAGTTTGTTTTTTATATGAATTGGTGGGTTGTTTCTATATGTCACAGTAAATATTCTGGCAAACCAGGTAATGGTTTAATTTTTGGTATTGGTTTTGTGCTACTTTTATAAGTAAATGTTTTTTTGATTATGGTTATTTTGTGGTTTTTGGGTTTTTTGTTTTTTCTAGCGTGGAGGCGATTTCAACCCTTTTACAATCATTGAGAAAAAAAGACTTTATAAAGATAGAGGGTAGTAGGCCAGGACCAGAGTTTCAGAAGGGGGTGGTAAAAAGAGGGGGTTTGTGAATTTGGGCGCTTCTAGGTTTTTTTTGCCGGCTTCTAAAGGTGCACACGTTATTCAATTCGTTAGTAATAGTATGTATGGATATATAGGGTGTTTGGGGTTTCTTATCAACACTGCTTACCTGCTTGTTGTATTTTCATATGGCAGATATGTATTAGGAGATGTGCAACGTTTTCTGTTGTTGGTGTAGCAGCTGTAGCGAAAGCAGAGTGGACAAACCAGACGACTCACTCTCTTGCAGTAAAGAAGGTAAGCATTAGGCTTGCTTTTAGTAACTCATGTTTTATCTCACCATGTTGAGTATTGAGTTTTTTAGATTGAACAACAGTGAGTTTATTCAGGGGCAACACCCATTACCAACAAGTGGTTGATTGTTGGTGTGGCAGTTGGTCGAACGGCTGCAATGATAATATTTTTAAGGCCGTTTGCTCATAAAACTAGATGTTTGGTTGGGATACGGTTCTGAGTTTTCTTCTTTTCCTTTTTTTTTTCCTTTCATTTCAGGTGTTGAGATGATTGAGTTTTGTTAAAGTAATGGCGCATGTAAAAGCATTAGTAAGTTTTACAGTTCCTGGTCCTAGATCCGGACAGGTTAATAAGCTTTCAATTTGGTTTATAGGATGTTTAGAATAGGTGGAACGGGTACCTGTATTGCGTCATTTAGAACTGCAACTGATGTTTTTAATCAGTAAATTCAGTTGGTTTTATATTTATAGTTAAAACTCAATGCTGAAAAGCTTTATAGTTAAAACTCAATTCTGAAAATCATTTTTTTGATTGACATAATTCATGATCCAAGGTTTTTAGTTAGATTCTTAAGTTAGACAATTTTTGCGTTTACATTTTTGCCACTCGAAAAATACCGAAACAGGATCATTAGGGTGCCGCCAATTAGGATATACATAAAGACTTAGGTGTATCTCCCATTCGAGTTCACAATAAGGACTATCTTTATGAGTTTATATCTTCAGAATCTCTTCTAAATAACTGATTTTTTTCAAAATCTCTCCTATATTGCAGCCTGTGATATATTTTGAACATTTCTTGATTTTAGGTTGCATGATTTGATAGTGGAACTGTTAGAGGCTAGCAAAAGAGCTGGGATCCGGTGACGAAGTCCTGTAAAGATTTATCGTGCGAATAATGATGGTTATGTGGCTCAGATAGAAGATACGTTGTTGATCTTTCTTGGACATTTTGATCGGAACCCTTTCTGGATGGAAATTGCTAGGCTTATATCTCTTGCACACATAAACTAAGAAACGTTATAGATTTCAGGTAACTTTTTAAAAAAATCAATTCTGATATTTTCGTCTTATATAATATTCGCATTACACAGGTTTGAAATCGTAGCCCATTTATATAGGAATCTGTAAAAAATCATAATCTGAGTTATTGATGCCTAATGCTTTTAGCTTATATAATGGGAAGAATTGTTACCGTCGTTCTTATAGGTTACTATTTTGGTTATTATCATAGGGAAGTTAGTTTGTTGTTGCTGGAAATATGCGTTATTATAATATGGTTGTTTAAATGCACATCGTAATAGGTAAGACAATTGTGTTTTATTCAGATATTTCAAGAATCTTAAACTGTTTATATGTATATAAAATGAGTTATGAGTCTTTTTTCTTTGTAGGTGTTTTTTTGCAACTGCAATGATCCAGTATACAGCTTAGATGGAAAACTTAGACATCATGATAAACCTTGATTTAGAAAGAACTATTGTCTGGAGGTACACCCCTTCGCTTGGTACACACACGCCTAAAGGACATTTTCAGCCCAAAAGGGTGCGTTGAATCTGCTTATTTCGACCCCAAAAGGGTGCGTTGGATCTGCTTATTTGAAGCCCAAAAGGGTGAGTTTGGATCTGCTTATTTTCAGCCCCAAAAGGGTGTATATGGTTGTTGATTTTTCTGCACAAAAGGGTGTGTTTTGTTGCTGATTTTTCTTCACAAAACGGTGCATTTTGCTGCTAATGTTTCTGCACAAAAAAGGTGCATTTGGTTGCTGATTTTTCTCCACAAAAGGGTCCATTTGGTTGCTGATTTTCTGCACAAAAGGATGCGTTTTGTTTGCATATATTTCTGCACAAAAGGGGTGTTTGGTGCTGCATATTTTCAGCCATCAGGGGCGTTTGGCTCAGCTTATTTTCAGCCCATCAAGGGCTTTTGGTTTGCATATTTTCTTGCCCAAAAAGTTTCATTATGACCAGTAAGATTATTTATGCTAAAAAGTTTCAAAATAAGCCAAAAAAAGGAGCTTATGAAACATAAGCCAAAAACAAAATAGTTCATAAGTTGGCGCAAAAAAATAGTTACTTGCCACTTGATTTAAGAATACTGTGAAGGTGGTTGTTTACCATTTGATATAGTTACTTACGGTTACCCCATGGCTAGCTGCAATTGACAGGTTAAGGGAATGAGCATTTGTTTTGTTTAGGATTTGTCTTAAATATCTAAGATATGTGCCAGTGGATATTTTTACTTCATTATGCATATCCGGGTATTGTTATGTTTTTAACAAGACTTTTTTCTTGCAACGCAGAACTCAAGCCACATAGAATATCAGGTTATAATGGTAGCAAATGTTCTGATTTCCTAACCTACACAATAACTATTCCCCGGGCTGCGGCGTCAAAAACTTGATACGTGGGAATTGCACCCTCGCAACAGGTTTTATCTCTCAAGGAATCTCGAGAAGCTTACAACTCCCACCAGGCAGTGTACCTGATCGTTGTAGTATAGTATAGTGACAAGTACCGGGGGATTGATCGTTCAACTCAGGAATAGTGTCGCTAGGATTAGAAAGCCTACTAAACTAGGTATAGAGGTGAGGGATGATTCTTTTTGTATTTTTATATTTTTATGAAAGCAAGTAAAATCTCAGGTTTTGAAGGAGTGGGCGGAATTAGTTGCTAGCCAACTAACCCAATGAACTATAAATGCAAACAAAATAAAGTAACAAAAATGTAACTAAAGCTATTAAACTAATGTGGTAGAAACAATAACGAGGAAAGTTGTGTTTACTTAGATTTCATTACTCTCTAGATATCTTTTACAGGTTGATTAGCTTGTTACAATTGCATGGATGATGGGTTATATTCCTTAATACTAGTCGTAGGGCCGTGTACAATATTCCCTAACTCTATAGGATTCTACGTCATTCCTATGTCGAGCCGTTAGAAGCTCCTAACATGTGATCATTAAAATTCTCCTACGCATTAAATACAACCAAAAATCATAGTACACCTCTGATCATGTTTCTTAAGACGTTCAAGCAAGTTATCAATGGAAGTCTGCCAGTTTTCTTAAGCCTAACATCGACTACAATCATCCGTAACAATTATAAACAAACAATCAACCCATAATTAACATCTAGGTTTCACTACATCTAAGCAAACACAATAAAGATCTAGCCTAGCATGTTAAATAAAAGACAAGCGTAAGATATAATCAAACAACACATAGACATATTGAATGGTTTGAAGGGATACTTATCTTTAATTTAACATGAAAGAATCAAGGGGTTGAAACCCTTGAAAAGCTGATAAAATTCGGACTAGGGTTTATTCCCTCAAAGTTGCACACTAATTAAAGAAATTTGGAAAACTATATATAGATATTACATCGTGAGGGCGTCATGTGTTAGCCTGTGACGCCGTCAACTCGCAGCCATAATAAAATCGTATTGCCTAGATCTATTTGATACGCCGTCATGTGGAGAAATGCTCTGGGCCGTCACTAGTAATTGGACCCTGACGGCCTTGGTGACGCCGTCAGGTCCTAAGCTTAAAAACTCTCTGGATCGTGATGAGTGCTCAAACACTCATCATTTTTATCGTATTTAAACTGCCAAAACATCCGAAAACGCTCAGAAATGCATCAAAATACTTAAAATATCCTAGGGATTGTATTTTATACGTTTCAGATGCAAAATGAGCAAAAACAATGAAAAACGAACAAAGTTTACACAATTGGCAGTTTCAGTCCCCCAACTTTCAAAAATTTACAAAACTAGTCCCTGAGCATTTGTTTTGAAAGAAAAGTCAACCTAAGGCATTTAAAAGTCAAATGTCATCAAATATTGTCCTTAGGTAAAAACTTTGGAAAATTTACAGAATTGGTCCCTGCAGTTTGAAATTTGACGAAATCAGTCCCTGGGTACTTTTTAAATGGAAAATGTTATTTGTGGTCCCTGGAATTTGGAAAATGACAAGTTTGGGCCCTGGATTAACTTTGAGCAGGTGGCAACATTGGTCCTTCAAATTAGCATAAATTACAAAATTGGTCCTTGTGATTAAAATTTGTACAATACAAACGGACCCTTTTGTGTTACTACATAAACCAAAACCTACCCAATCCTAATCCAAACACAAACCAACACCAATCCCCCAGCCCACCATTCCTAGGCCCATATACCAACCCAATCCACCACCCACGTTTATTAATAATAGTCGGGTCAAACAAACAAGTCAACACCTCCATCTCTTTTTTCTTCCCTCTTTCCCAAACACACCCAGCCCCCAAACCGTGCAACCTCCAACATCTGTGTCCCCTCCACACACCCCCAACACCTACTAAGCCACCCTAAACCCTCCCAAAGTCAACTCCAAACACCATAATTACCCCTCCTCTCATCCAGGTCATAAATCCACCTAGCTTGGGCGCCAAATGAGATTAACGGCCAAGATTAATCTTACTCATCCAAGGGCTCACAATTAATGAGGGGTTGACAGAGAAACTGCCCCAGCTCTATAAAAGTGAAGAAAAGATAGAAGAGAAGCAGTTAGAGTAGTATAATCAGCAGTAGTGTAAAAATAATGTAGTTTTAGCACAATTTTAGCTTATTTTGCCTTGTAAACTCAGTTTAAATTCTCTTTTGTATCCCTTTGCTCTAGTTCAATGCAATTTGCAGCATTGTATTATCTATTGTCATGTTTAGTACCAATCTCAGTAAAATTGCTTTTGTCGTATTAACTTATTGTACTGCTTATTGAAGGTTTGGAATTGCTTTTTCAGTTGTGTTTGAACAGGTTAGATCACTTTTCTGCCCAAGCCTTTGCCTAAAATTTGTTTTTGATTCAAAGAATCCCAGCAGGTACTGTCACAACTCGTAATTTCCGGTCATTTTCCAAACCTCGACAATTTACTATTCACAGGTTACTATTCATCAATTACTATTCATCAATCACTATTCATCGTTTTTGAGGTCAATTTGACATTCCGAGAAATATTCAGAAATTTTACTATTCACTTGACACTATTCATTTCCGGAAGAAAAAGAGAAAATTGCAAAAATCGTCCTTGTGGTTTTGCCAAATTGCACGTTTGGTCCGTACTGTTCATTAAGTGCAAAAAACGTCCGGATTTGGCACTGTTACATGCAGTTTTGGTCCCTCATGTTAACGCCGGTTAAGTGAGTTCCGTTAAGTGGCACTGTTTAATTCACATTAGGTCCCCAATGTTACACGTTAGCCCCTTAAGGCAGAAATCGTTGCAGCGCCCGTCCTTTTTCTGGAAAATAATTTTTTTTTTTTTTTTGAATTCGATTTTTTTTGAATTCGAAAAAATTTATATAAATTCGAAAAAACATATAAAAATTCAAAAAATATAAAAATTTGATTTTTTTTTTCAATGCGAAAAAATTTATAAAAATTCGAAAAAACTTATAAAAATTCGAAAAAACTTATAATAATTCGAAAAATATAAAAATTTGAAAAAAATTATAAAAATCCGAAAAAAATTATAAAAATTCAAAAAAAAATTATAAAAATTTGAAAAATTTATAAAAATCCGAAAAAATTTATAAAAATTTTAAAAAACTTGTAAAAATACGAAAAAATGATAAAAATTCAAAAAATATAAAAATTTGAAAAAATTTATAAAAATTCGAAAAAATCTATAAAAAATCGAAAAATCTATAGAAATTCGAAAAAATTCATATAAATTCGAAAAAACTTATAAAAATTCGAAAAAAATTATAATAATTCGAAAAATATAAAAATTCGAAAAAATCTATAAAAATCCGAAAAAAAAATATAAAAATTCAAAAAAAAATTATAAAAATCCGAAAAAATTTATAAAAATTTCAAAAAACTTATAAAAATACGAAAAAATGATAAAAATTCAAAAAATATAAAAATTTGAAAAAATTTATAAAAATTCGAAAAAATCTATAAAAAATTGAAAAATCTACAAAAAATTTCCAAAAAATCTTTCGAAAAATAAATTCAAAAAAAAAAAAATCCGACGTTTTTTTTTTTTTTTTTTTTTTAAACTTTTTTCCCAAAAAAAATAATTTACAAATTCAAAAAAAAAATTCAAATACAAAAAAAAATGAAATGAAATTTTTTTTGAAATTTTTTTTAAAAAAATGAATTTTTTTTTAACTTTTTTGTAATAAATGAATTTTTTTTTTGAAAATTTTCTTTTCAAAAAAAAAAATTCCAAATTTTTTTTTTCAATGTGCCGCGAAAACTTTTTTGAAAAAAAATTGAAAATGCTTTTTGTAAAAAAAAATTTTCAAAAAAAATTTTTCAATGTGCCGGGAATACTATTTTGAAAAAATTTGAAAATTCTTTTTGTAAAAAAAAATTTCCAAAAAATCCTTTCAAAAAAAACGGAGGATTTTTTTTTTTGAAAAAAAAATATTTTCAAAATTTTTTTTTTTGAATTTGAAATTTTTTTTTGGGATTTGATTTTTTTTTTAATTTGAAAATTTTTTATTGGAAAAAAAGTTAAAAAAAAAAAAACTGTGGATTTTTTTTTAAAATTTTTTTTGGAAATTTTTTGGTTTGAAAATTTTTTTTTGAATAAAAGTTTAAAAAAATAACGGTGGATTTTTTTTTTTTTTTTTTTTTTTTTTTGAGAAAATTGCAAAAATCGTCCTTGTGGTTTGGCCAAAGTTAAAGGAGGGGTGTTGCAATGGTGGTTATCTCAAAGGGGCTAAAGTGTAACTGCTGACGAAGTCCCTTTAACGTCAGTTAAGTCAAAGGACCAAAAGTGCATGAAACAGTGCCAAATCCGGACGATTTTTGCACTTAATGAACAGTAAGGACGAAACGTGCAATTTGGCCAAACCACAAGGACGATTTTTGCAATTTTCTCGGAAGAAAAACCACTATTCACGTGCATTACTCATTTCATCGTAAACTTAGTTTACGGGTATTCAAAATTCGCGTAACCGTATTGGTTCAGGAGCGAATTCATGCTTTATCATTTGGGACACTTCGTACGGACTAGAACTAGTCTTCATATTATCATTATTGCACTTGCATACTATTCCACTCGTAGGATAATTAAATTAATACTTTTGGTATAATTTACTTTTACGTATAATTATTTCTATATAAACGTTAACACGCGACCAATAATGTGGCTAACACGTCCGACACTCCTGACTATGATCCTAACATATTTTTATACTCATTTTAATAATATAAAATTTATATTATTAATTTACCCGGTGTTTTGAGGATTTTTACCGTATTTACCGGTACGCGTTCAAACTTCCGTCAGTTTGCGTTATTTCAACACGACGACTAACCTAACACCCGATTCTCATCAAGAATATAAAATTTTGAAGTTTAAAACTTTTATACATCTCGTCTTGTTCCGTAAAAATTGATTTCTAGTTAACTCGGTACCCGGTATACACCAAAACTATTAATAAACTACATAATAATGCAAGATATAACACAAAAGTCACCAAAATCAACCCCCCCCCCATGCCAAATCCGGCCACCCCACTCCATTTTCTTACAAATCTTGAATATATACTTGCCCCATTAATGCCATGTACTACTTGTCTTTGAAAAAGTGTACTACTACTACTACATTATTAATCAAAACTTTACTTCACACACTTACTAAACAAGTAAACTAGCAAAAGATCTTTTCTCTCCTTCTTCTCTTCCATATGCACGACCAACAACAAGAACACATCAAGGATCCATCAATTTTCCAAGATCAAGCCACTTTCAAGCTCCATTTGTACTTCTTGTTAGGGTTTTGAAGTTTAAACACAAGGTTTTGCAAGTTTTTCATCTCCACTAATCCACTAATCCTTCAAGTAAGTTGTCAAACTCATTTTCACAATTTCTTCAAGTATCTTTCAATGATCATTCAAGTTTATTCAAGATATATATGCATATGTTGATTTATACCACTCTATATATACTTTTTATAACTTACAAGCCTTAGATATATTATATAGGTGAATCCTTGGTAGATTGTTGTGATGGATGATATTTAGGAACCCATGACACCCTAAGAAGGTGTATGGTAAGATTAGACTAGATTTGTGGTGATTGAAAGTGGTTTGATTGAAGCTAAAACTAGATTAGAACCCTAGAAATGATTTTTGAAACAATAGAAATACCTACTGTCCCTATTTTTAATTCGTGGGAAAATCAGTAGATGGTGATTAATTTTTGACCAAATATTTAGAAAATACTTTCCGATACGGAACTATGGCCGAAAACGGGGATAAAAACGAGTTAATAACGAAGGAGATACGCTAAAAACGAGTTTAACGACGAAAACTATATTTTCCGGAAATGCTTGCTGATGAACAGTACTCACGGGCAAATTTGAGCATAAAACTTGATCTAGCCGTCATAAATTGTCAAAAACATGTTAGTATGTTGTCCCACGATTCCGTGGATATAAAGAACGAGTAAAATGAGCTTAAAACGACCAAGTTATACGCGTTTTAACATCGTCAAAACTATATATATATTTTGTCACTACTAGAAAATAATAACTTACGTACTAAATGGTATATTTTCTAGAAATGTTACTAAGGACTATATTCTTAACAAACGAAATACGTATGACCCAAAGGAATATTCATACGACTTAACGACGTTATTTTAAGATTTTCGATACGAGGAATAGAACGCTAACATTTTTATACGATATATTACGACAAGTTTTTATAACTCCATTGGGACTTATTTTTCCTAAGTATGGAAACTATTTTACTATGACAATAACGAGTATTTCCAAGTCACGAGTGGTATAGGCATCATGTGCATGTGCATTCATTTCATTATGTCATGATCTAAGGTAGATCGTTATTACTCATATTAGGTTGCGGTTAGAGATCGTGCCTCATTTCAGTGTATCCATTCTTGTCATCATAGCTATCGCTCCAGGTGAGTCATAGCCCCTACTATTTTAATTGTTTTGTAAACTCTTTGGGGGAGAATACATGCTCGTTTTACTTAAACGCACTACTGGTTTTACCTGGTTGATTACTCAAATATCCCCAGCTTTATCTAAATATATATTTGATCACCTACACTTCATTAGTATGCTTGACTACCGGTATTTCTTTGGTATATTTAACCACCTGCATTCATTGGTATGTTTGATTTTCTTGTATTTCATGGGATTGATTATCCTTATTTACATGACCACATTGTCATAATTGTTTATCTGGCGACATTGTCAGTATTGTTTATCTGGCGACATTGTCAGTATTGTTTATCTGGCGACATTGTCAGCATTATTTATCTGGCGACATTGTCAGTATTGTTTAGATAACCTCATTGACTGAATTATTTTATTTACATAGCCGTTTTGCTATATTTATCTGGGAATTTGGATACCAGTATTACTTATGTTCACGTAGACTTTAACACATTTGGCAGTGGGTTGTAAACACACAGGTTACAAGTCTCTTATGGCGGGACTTGCAACTGAGTGGATTTACAATGCCTTTGCTGGGCGATCTTTTCTCTATAGGCATTATTTGTTAAACAAACTCTATGAACTCACCAACCTCGTGTTGACACTTTAGCATGTATTTTCAGGTTTTAAGCATATGGCACGCTACAGGAGGTTTTGGCAGGGCATGGCATGGTCATAGAAGACTCTGATTATTTATATGGGGACCGTTTTAAACTATTTTAAGGGCCTACTTCCGCACTACTTTTAACGATGTAAATTCAACATTTTGATTTAACGATTTTATTCTAAATGATTAAAGTGAAAACCATTTTTGTACTTGTGTTGTGATATCAATTGAGTTACACCCCAGCTACACGTATGCTTCCGCTGGACCCGATCTTGGGGGTGTGACAGATTGGTACCAGAGCTTTGGCTATAGCGAACTAAGTGTTTTTAAAACCTAGACTATAGCTACTTTTACGAAAAACTTAACCTTATGACCGTCACGTGCCTGCCTGCCAAGATGATGCCTCACTTGTGGTTTGTTGCTGACTTAGGTGATGAGATTTGCGTCTCATTATCTGGTATATTATATCCATTTATTCTAGTTGATTACTATCATTGTCTTTCATATAAGCATGTTCACGTATCATATATGTCACCGCGTTATGTTTTCCATGCATAGTTTCAGCATTCGACCTCGAGTTTGGTCACTTGCTTTTGTCTTTCTGAACCTCTTGGTATTTGTGAAGGACATAGTCTTAGTATAACTGAGCTGAGTATTTCAAAATTCATGGAACCTCGGTGGGATATAGACTGGTCATCTATATTCAACCCGGGATAGTGAGATATAGGCTGACCACCTATGTCTGACTCAGAAATGAATTTTGCAACACTAAGAATGGTTATAATAAAATTTTGTCCGGAATAAATTCTCAACTCATTTTCCAAATGCTTCATTTATGTGTGTGTATACTCTCGTGTCATAACATTCCTACTTTTCATCACTTCGTGAACCACCGATTGGAAGCTTGTCAACTAGTCATTTTATTTCATGAACTTTCATATTTATGCACAATACACTTGCATCACAGTATTTTCTTATATCACGATCTCATTATGCTACAGTTGTCATAGTCTCTTCCCTTCTCACCATCACTCACTACTACCAATATTGATAAGTGGATATTATCAATGACCTCCCTAGGAAAGACTTTCCATACCTTCTATGAGGAGGATCCCTCGGTACAGTAAGACCATTCAAAACTCAACAGAAATCCCAAGATATCACAAAACTATTCGAACCACTATCACTGGCCTAATCACCAAAAATTCCATCATCTGGAAAGTATTGGCTTAACTAAATTATAAGGGTTAGTTTCGATACGAGTGCTCGCTAAGCAACACCATAGAGATAAATCCAACCTTTTAACCGAGACTATAAATTGAACATGTCCTCACCAATAGCCTTTATTCAAACATGTTAGACACCTATGCATTTGTGCATACATACATACCTAGCTATTTTATCCACTTAATACTTTCACTTTTAAATGGATTTTTCTCCAAACTACCGTTATACAAAACATATATCTTGTAAGAAATACTTTTCTGAGGCACTTATTTTAACAAGTAAATTCCTTTTGGTTACTCTTTTACAAAACTATTGAATGTTAAGAAAATTTTAAACATCGACCTTTGGTAAACCATATTATTCACCTTATGTTAAAAATAGTCCTATCTTGCTTAACTATTAAATTTTGAAACATTCGGAAAAATGTTACTTAGAAAGCTGTTTGCTTAAAGTTGTAAATTTATTTATTCAGGGAAGGTTTATGAACAAAACACACAATCTCAAAACAAACTTTGAAAAATCAATCACTATATTACCTCACTCATATCTTTAGGAGTTTGTGATTTGACGACATATAACTTGGGGAAAATCTTAGTAATGGAGACTAAGCACCGTAGGTGGAGAGAGACCCTAATTCATGACATTCCTGCGGAGGAATCACAACCTTATCCTAGTCTATTATTTTCAACAACACCCTTGACGGACCTAACCTTGTAAGCCTTTCGAAACAAGATTCATGATACCCATCTCAATTACTCCTAATAGAGGAACTTGATTCATCTCGAACTCCTAGCCATTTCATTAAGATTTCTTTGGAACCACACCACCTATCATCTGCAGACCAATGGTCAGGAAGTAGAGAATGATTCACACATAGGGAGATATGCTCAGAGTATGAGTCATTGACTCTAGAAATGGTTGGACTAACCATTTTCCATAAATCAGATTCCTTTATAACCATAGTTACCACACGAGCTTAGAGACTACACCATTTGAAGCACTCTATGGTCGAAGTGCCAACATCCATTGACGGATCGAAATTTGGAAAAAGCCTAACTCACTAGTCCAATAAGCATTCATGAAATAACCAGAAATTTCCTACAAGTCAAGAATCAATTACAAATTCTATAAGTTGTAAACCATTAAAACTTCAAATTGGTAGCCAGATCATGTCGAATGTTCTACCTAGGAAAGGCATGATATTATTCGGAAAAATTTGGAAAGTTAAACCTGATATACACTGGACCACGTAATATTTCAGACAGAGTAGGCCTAGTGGCCATCAGACTTGAGCCTTGTTAGAGAACAGCCGGATTACACAACTATGGTTCACCTATTCAAACCCCAGGAAATGACTTTCAGATTAGTCACTTATGATTCCATTGGAAGGAATCCAACCCAATGACAAACCTAAACCTTGTAAGAGAACCACTAGAAATCATGGACTGTTAGGTCGAACGGTTGAAGCAGAGTCGAATTCCTATCGTGGAAGTTCGCTGAAATTCTCAATTATCACTATCTTTTCACCAATACCATTCTAGAGACTTACACAAACTGAACTTCGGGACGAAGTTCCTGTTAGAAGGGAAGACTGTCACAACTCGTAATTTTCGGTCATTTTCCAAACCTCGACAATTTACTATTCACAGGTTACTATTCATCAATTACTATTCATCAATCACTATTCATCGTTTTTGGGGTCAATTTGACATTCCGAGAAACATTCAGAAATTTTACTATTCACTTGACACTATTCATTCCCGGAAGAAAAACCACTATTCATGTGCATTACTCATTTCATCGTAAACTTAGTTTACGGGTATTCAAAATTCGCGTAACCGTATTGGTTCAGGAGCGAATTCATGCTTTATCATTTGGGACACTTCGTACGGACTAGAACTAGTCTTCATATTATCATTATTGCACTTGCATACTATTCCACTCGTAGGGTAATTAAATTAATACTTTTGGTATAATTTACTTTTACGTATAATTATTTCTATATAAACGTTAACACGCGACCAATAATGTGGCTAACACGTCCGACACTCCTGACTATGATCCTAACATATTTTTATACTCATTTTAATAATATAAAATTTATATTATTAATTTACCCGGTGTTTTGAGGATTTTTACCGTATTTACCGGTACGCGTTCAAACTTCCGTCAGTTTGCGTTATTTCAACACGACGACTAACCTAACACCCGATTCTCATCAAGAATATAAAATTTTGAAGTTTAAAACTTTTATACATCTCGTCTTGTTCCGTAAAAATTGATTTCTAGTTAACTCGGTACCCAGTATACACCAAAACTATTAATAAACTACGTAATAATGCAAGATATAACACAAAAGTCACCAAAATCAACCCCCCCCCCCCATGCCAAATCCGGCCACCCCACTCCATTTTCTTACAAATCTTGAATATATACTTGCCCCATTAATGCCATGTACTACTTGTCTTTGAAAAAGTGTACTACTACTACTACATTATTAATCAAAACTTTACTTCACACACTTACTAAACAAGTAAACTAGCAAAAGATCTTTTCTCTCCTTCTTCTCTTCCATATGCACGACCAACAACAAGAACACATCAAGGATCCATCAATTTTCCAAGATCAAGCCACTTTCAAGCTCCATTTGTACTTCTTGTTAGGGTTTTGAAGTTTAAACACAAGGTTTTGCAAGTTTTTCATCTCCACTAATCCACTAATCCTTCAAGTAAGTTGTCAAACTCATTTTCACAATTTCTTCAAGTATCTTTCAATGATCATTCAAGTTTATTCAAGATATATATGCATATGTTGATTTATACCACTCTATATATACTTTTTATAACTTACAAGCCTTAGATATATTATATAGGTGAATCCTTGGTAGATTGTTGTGATGGATGATATTTAGGAACCCATGACACCCTAAGAAGGTGTATGGTAAGATTAGACTAGATTTGTGGTGATTGAAAGTGGTTTGATTGAAGCTAAAACTAGATTAGAACCCTAGAAATGATTTTTGAAACAATAGAAATACCTACTGTCCCTATTTTTAATTCGTGGGAAAATCAGTAGATGGTGATTAATTTTTGACCAAATATTTAGAAAATACTTTCCGATACGGAACTATGGCCGAAAACGGGGATAAAAACGAGTTAATAACGAAGGAGATACGCTAAAAACGAGTTTAACGACGAAAACTATATTTTCCGGAAATGTTTGCTGATGAACAGTACTCACGGGCAAATTTGAGCATAAAACTTGATCTAGCCATCATAAATTGTCAAAAACATGTTAGTATGTTGTCCCACGATTCCGTGGATATAAAGAACGAGTAAAATGAGCTTAAAACGACCAAGTTATACGCGTTTTAACATCGTCAAAACTATATATATATTTTGTCACTACTAGAAAATAATAACTTACGTACTAAATGGTATATTTTCTAGAAATGTTACTAAGGACTATATTCTTAACAAACGAAATACGTATGACCCAAAGGAATATTCATACGACTTAACGACGTTATTTTAAGATTTTCGATACGAGGAATAGAACGCTAACATTTTTATACGATATATTACGACAAGTTTTTATAACTCCATTGGGACTTATTTTTCCTAAGTATGGAAACTATTTTACTATGACAATAACGAGTATTTCCAAGTCACGAGTGGTATAGGCATCATGTGCATGTGCATTCATTTCATTATGTCATGATCTAAGGTAGATCGTTATTACTCATATTAGGTTGCGGTTAGAGATCGTGCCTCATTTCAGTGTATCCATTCTTGTCATCATAGCTATCGCTCCAGGTGAGTCATAGCCCCTACTATTTTAATTGTTTTGTAAACTCTTTGGGGGAGAATACATGCTCGTTTTACTTAAACGCACTACTGGTTTTACCTGGTTGATTACTCAAATATCCCCAGCTTTATCTAAATATATATTTGATCACCTACACTTCATTAGTATGCTTGACTACTGGTATTTCTTTGGTATATTTAACCACCTGCATTCATTGGTATGTTTGATTTTCTTGTATTTCATGGGATTGATTATCCTTATTTACATGACCACATTGTCATAATTGTTTATCTGGCGACATTGTCAATATTGTTTATCTGGCGACATTGTCAGCATTATTTATCTGGCGACATTGTCAGTATTGTTTAGATAACCTCATTGACTGAATTATTTTATTTACATAGCCGTTTTGCTATATTTATCTGGGAATTTGGATACCAGTATTACTTATGTTCACGTAGACTTTAACACATTTGGCAGTGGGTTGTAAACACACAGGTTACAAGTCTCTTATGGCGGGACTTGCAACTGAGTGGATTTACAATGCCTTTGCTGGGCGATCTTTTCTCTATAGGCATTATTTGTTAAACAAACTCTATGAACTCACCAACCTCGTGTTGACACTTTAGCATGTATTTTCAGGTTTTAAGCATATGGCACGCTACAGGAGGTTTTGGCAGGGCATGGCATGGTCATAGAAGACTCTGATTATTTATATGGGGACCGTTTTAAACTATTTTAAGGGCCTACTTCCGCACTACTTTTAACGATGTAAATTCAACATTTTGATTTAACGATTTTATTCTAAATGATTAAAGTGAAAACCATTTTTGTACTTGTGTTGTGATATCAATTGAGTTACACCCCAGCTACACGTATGCTTCCGCTGGACCCGATCTTGGGGGTGTGACAGGTACCCCTTTAAGGGGTGTTTGGCATTGCTTGAATGGTTATGTTTTTGTTGTTAGAAAGAGTTAAGGTGTGCTAGGTTATTGTTCTTAGGTTCTTACTTGTTCAGTACAGCTCTTACTTGGTTCATTTTCAAAGGAAAGTCAACATTTCATCATAATAATCTCAACAGCTAAGCTGTTAGCAATATTGAGCATCAAATCCTTTAATCTGGTTCAAATATGGTTTAGGTTGTTAAAAGTAGTTCCATTTAGGTTTAATTTACAACAATGGAT
The DNA here is from genome assembly GCA_030686995.1 of Artemisia argyi. Lineage (NCBI taxonomy): Eukaryota > Viridiplantae > Streptophyta > Magnoliopsida > Asterales > Asteraceae > Artemisia > Artemisia argyi. The sequence continues at coordinate 178,498,596 of CM060690.1, forward strand.
CAGCTAGGGTCTGTGATAATTCATCAAAGTCAACTTGTGCAAAAAGCTTCAAAAGTCAAAAGCCTTTGCTGTGAAATTGGACACTTTCTCTTTGTGACCTCTAGGGTTCAAAACAGATTGGACCTAGGCATTGCTTGTTGATTTGTGTAATTTTGTGGCTTGTGTATGTGGTTCAGGAAGAATGTTGGCTTTTAGAACTTGTTTTCTTGTTTGAATTTAAGCTCTAAGTTGCTTACTTGCTGTGTGACCTCACCTGTACCAGGCTTTGTAACCATTTTCTTTAGCTCACAAAATGATCAGTAGTACATGTTAGGGTCTGAAATTAGGTTTGTAATATGTTTGCTAGCTCGTCTTTATGGATTAATAATTTTTAGATTTTGGCTTTAAGCCATTTAGCTTGTGCAATAGCTTGTTTATGCCCCCCTCAGGTCTGTTTGGTAGTATGTCAGTTTTAGCTTATCTGTTTTTTTTTTTTTTTTTTTTTTTTTTTTTTTTTTGTGGCTTAATTGTTGCTTAAGTGTGTTTATCTTGTCCATGTTAGTTCATTTAGGATTTATGCTAGGTAATTGGTTCAGAGCAGCTTATTAGGTTGGTAATTACAGCTTATTTGAGCTTATTGAGATCCACATCAGTTAAGCTCACCTCTGCCCTGCACCACTGCTATTCACCCAACTTCTGTGGGCTCCACAGGCCTCATTAGTGAGCCCCATAAGCTGCCCCTTAGCTTTTTGAAAAGCTCTCCCAGCCAGCTCTTTATGATAATGCTTACCTTTCATTTTGATGCTTATTTAGATTGCTTATTTTGCTTTTCCATCTTGTCCATTTCATCAGTTACACTGAGTGCTCAGTGTGTATAAGCCATATCCACAAGCTCTTGTAGAGCTTCTTAGTGGGCCCCACTGTGGATCCTTGGACTTTTTGAGTGGCTCAATAAGCTGGCTCATTGGTTCAGGCTTGTTTTGTGCTATAGAGCTTTTGTCCCTAGCTTATTCAAGCCTTAAAGTTCCCTATAGGCCTGCTTGTTCTTTGTGTTGGAGTTTTGCTTATTTAAACTTATAAGCTTATTTCAGTGAGCTTTTCTAGTTCCTTTAGCTTATTTGGCTTGCCTTGAGTACCATTGAACCTTTTCTTTCTTTAAATCAGATTTGCAGCTTATTGTCTTAGCTTTTCAAAGTTCCAAATTCCATTGTAGCTTTTAAGCTTAGGCTATTAAGCTTTTAAGTTCCCCTAGAGCTTATTTTTAAGTTTCAACATGTTTGTTTTCACAAAAGTTGCATATAATCAGTAGTTAATTAGTTTTGAAAAAAGAAAAATCCAAAAAACCAAATTTAATTTTTAGTGATAGCTTCTATTTAACATAATTTAGCTTTTTAATTTTTCTTTTTAAATTTTTGTCAAGGGCTTATCTGTTTTTATATTTTTATTAAAGTCCTAGTATATTAAAGTATTTGTAGGAATTTTTTCAGATTTTTCTTCTTTCATTTAGTATTTATTATAATTAATATTAGTTTAATTATAACTAAGTAATATTAGTTAATTAAATAGTTTTATTAATTTTTATTTAACAACAGTACTTTTTTATATTTTTCTTAGGTTTTATATATCATAAAATAATCTTAGGAAATTTTTCATAATTTTCACTATTCATTTTCTATTTTTCTTAATTTTAATTAGTTTAAAGTAATTAATAAATAGTAATTAATTAATAATAAATAGAGAAAAAGTAGGAAAAATTTATTTTTAGTTTCAAAATTGCTTTTATATTATTTTAGAATTTTTAGAATTAAATTTTCATTTTTCTAGCTTAAATTCATAATTAGTGTATTTTAAATATAATTAATTAGTTATTAAATAGTAATTAATTAATAATAATTAATTAAATAGTGTGAAAATTATTTTTCTTTTTCTGAAAATTTTCTTTCATCATTAGGATTGTAAAAATGTAATTTTCATGTTCGTAGGTATTTTATTTCTATAAAACCCGCGTTTTATTTCGTACGTCTACGTAGAATTAAATCAAACAAACGCGCGTTTTTAGGTTAAATCACGTTTTTAGTGTATCTGATTATCAGTAAATGTTAATATAGTGTTTCTAAGTTATTTTCATTCCTCATATCGTAGTGTAATCATTCACAACCCTTTTCCTGTCCAAATTCACCCGATCACAAACCCGTTTTTATACCATCCACACCTCGTCGGGACATAACGACCCGGGGAAACCCTATACTTCCGCGGAGAATTAGTTTTAGAAGTTTGACTTTGTTGACCATCACCTGGTCAATTAGGTTGACCATTTGGGACCAATCAAATTTTGGCGCCGCTGCCGGGGAGGTCGTGCGCGTTATTCTAAAACGGTTTTCTGATTAGTGATTTTGGAATTCACTTCTTTGTAAATTTACCATCCTTGTGTATATTTTCATAAAAACGGTTCCCGAAAACTTTTTACGAACACAAAAAACCCAAAAAGATTTTCTTTCCTATTTGTACAAAATGTTTTCCAAAAACACCAAAAATATTCATCTTTACCCTCCTACCCTTTTGATTCTTCATTCCTTACCCTCCCAAACCTTTTGATTCTTTCTATGTCTCATCCACACCTTCTAATTTGTGAATGGTGTGGTAGTCTTCATAATGGTGGTAATTGCCCCAGTTGTGGCATGGTAGAGTCAGGAAACGGGTCTGTCTATAACCAAGATCCCTATTCCTACTATGACACGACTGATTTATTCCACCAGCTACCACACCATGAGACTCAACAGTTTTACTGTTGTGAGTACTGTGGTGGTTCACACTACAGTTCTGATTGTCAATCAGGAAGCACGCTTGCCTATGAGCAGTTTCCTGATAACAATTATGACTACAGCACATACGACTCACAGCCACATCAGTTTTACTGTTGTGAGTATTGTGGAGATCCACACTCTAGCTCGGATTGTCAAACGAGGAATCCATTTCCTTGTAACAATTACGACTCTTCATTTTCAGACCCACCTCCACAGTACCAAATGATCCAAGCAACTCCTCATGATACTGAGCAAGACCTTTTACTAGAGGCTCTTGATATATTGAAAGAACTTAAGGAGGAGTTGGCTACTACATCGTTTCAAAACTCTCGTGAGAAATCCATGGCAGAATTACTTGCTGAAGAACGAGATGCTAGAAACGAATTGAGCATGGAAGAATTGCTAGTCTTAGAACAAGCAGCTAAAACACGTGCCATATTTCGCAATGCTGCTCTTCTCGACGATGATGATGATGAAGTTACCCTTGATATTTCTCAATTTTGTAAGGGTTCATCAAGTTCATCTGTTGTGATTCCTTCCTCAGTAAATCAGGGAGAAAAGACCATGATAGAATTACTAGCAGAAGAACAAATGAAATTTATAAAACCCATGTCTGCTAGTCCTTCTCAACTCCCTCAGTCTATTGATATCACACCCGAAGTTCACACTCACTCTTTGAACATGGGGGATGAGCATCTTGACACTGTTCCTAATAAGGAATCGGACGAATTAATAAAGTCTAGTGTTGAGATCCTTGTCCCAATCCCAGGAGAGTCACAGGGAACTTTTGATCATGTGTGTGATTTACCTTCCCCTCTTGAGTGTTCAAACGATCATTTTGAGACTTTCTCAGATTTTAATGATGATTGTACATCTCATGGAGACATTGAGTATATTGAGGCATCACTCCCACAGTCTGATGCTGATCCTCTTCTTGAGGAGTTCGCTGATGAACTTACTCACATTAATCCACTTTCATTGGAAAGTGATGATGGTCTCCTCGACTTTGAAGCCGATCTTGGAGAAATTGAAAGTCTCCTATATCATGATCCGTCACTCACTTCTGATCCCAACAGTCCAATAGAGAATGATAATCTCATTGTTCCTGAAACTTTCAATACTACTCTCACCAACCCTCTATTTGAATTTGAATCTAAATTAACTTTGATTTCAAATAATCCAATCTTTGGTATTCAGAATGAGGATAGTGATGAGTCTATTTCGGAACATGAGTTCTGATGCGTGGGAATCGCAACAGGCTTTACCTCTCGAGGGATCTCGAGAAGCTTACAACCCCCACCAGGCAGTGTACCTGATCGTTGTAGTATAGTATAGTGACAAGTACCGGGGGATTGATCGTTCAGCTTAGGAATAGTGTAGCTAGGATTAGAAAACCTAATTACTAGTTCTAGAGGTGAGGGATGATTATTTTTGTGTTTTTGTATTTTTATAAAAGCAAGTAAAATCTCGGGTTTTGGAGGAATGGGCGGAATTAGTTGCTATTCAACTAACCCAAAACTAATATATAATCAAAATAAAATACTGAAAATGAAATTAAACTAAATTATACTAAGGTTGTGAGCAGTAATTGGAGAAATTGTGTTTACTTAGACTTCACTACTCCCTAGATATCTTTTACACGTTAATTACTTGTTATACTTGTATGGATGACGGATTGTATTCCTTAATACCATTCGTGGGGTGGCATACATAACTCCCCAACTCTATGAGCTCTTATCTCCTCCTACACCATGACCCAGCACAACTATAGGGATTGTAAACAGTGGCTCATGCATTAAATACAACCAATAAAGACCTAGTACGCCTCGGTTCATGTTTCTTAAGACGTTCAAGCATGTTACCATTTGGAGATCTGCCAGTTTTCTTAAGCCTAACATATAAAATCATTCATCCAAGACAAGAATAGACAAGTAATCAACACATAATCAACATCTAGGTTTCATTAGATCTAAGCAAACACAAAAGAGATCTAGCCTAGAATAATGGAATTGAGACAAGAACAAGATATAAACAACCAACACATAAACATATTGATTGAATTAGAAGAACACTTATCTCAATTACAATGCAAGGTATCAAGGGTTTGGAACCCTTGAAAAACCTGTAAAAGATACACCAAATTCGTCTCTAGGGTTTCACCAAAACTTCTCTCTTTTAATGAAAAAAACTAGAAAACTATATATAGGATAACTGGGCTGACGGCGTCAAGACAACCATGTGACGCCGTCACCTCGCCGCCAAATACTTCCTCGGACAGCCTTGATCTACTTATGACGGCCTATGTGACGCCGTCACCAACCACGGTATTTTATTCTTTGTACTTTGACGCCGTCAGGATGACTTTTGACGCCGTCATCAACTACGGTGTTTTATTCATGATGTCTGACGCCGTCAGGGTATAACTCTTGACGCCGTCACCTAGTGTCTTCAGCATGGAAAATTGATACTTTGCCGTTTTCTTCACTTTTATGCTCCAAAAACGTCCAAAATGGCTTCTTTTCCAGAATTCACTCTCCAAACACCTAAAATCACAAAAGGAACGATTTAGGGCAATATTTGATCAAATAAAGTCGGATTCGGGCTTAAATGACCCCCTAAAAATGGATCATTTTTCGCCTCATCAAGTTCACAGATTCACATCATGTGAATAATTCTCTTCATGAGGAGTTCTCCGGTGAACTCACTCATATCATGACTCCTCCGGAGTATGATAGCCCGGGGGGGAGATGCACTCAATCATGAGAATTTACAAACGGACCCTTTTGTGTTACTACATAAACCAAAACCTACCCAATCGTAATCCAAACACAAACCAACACCAATCCCCCAGCCCACCATTCCTAGGCCCATATACCAACCCAATCCACCACCCACGTTTATTAATAATAGCCGGGTCAAACAAACAAGTCAACACCTCCATCTCTTTTTTTCCCTCCTTCCCTAACACACCCAGCCCCCAAACCCTGCAACCTCCAACATCTGTGTCCCCTCCACACACCCCCAACACCTACTAAGCCACCCTAAACCCTCCCAAAGTCAACTCCAAACACCATAATTACCCCTCCTCTCATCCAGGTCATAAATCCACCTAGCTTGGGCGCCAAATGAGATTAACGGCCAAGATTAATCTTACTCATCCAAGGGCTCACAATTAATGAGGGATTGACAGAGAAACTGCCCCAGCTCTATAAAAGTGAAGAAAAGATAGAAGAGAAGCAGTTAGAGTAGTATAATCAGCAGTAGTGTAAAAATAATGTAGTTTTAGCACAATTTTAGTTTATTTTGCCTTGTAAACTCAGTTTAAATTCTCTTTTGTATCCCTTTGCTCTAGTTTAATGCAATTTGCAGCATTGTATTCTCTATTGTCATGTTCAGTACCAATCTCAATAAAATTGCTTTTGTCGTTGATACGTGGGAATCGCACCAGGCTTTACCTCTCAAGGGATCTTGAGAAGCTTACAACCCCCACCAGGCAGTGTACCTGATCGTTGTAGTATAGTATAGTGACAAGTACCGGGGGATTGATCGTTCAGCTAGGAATAGTGTCGCTAGGATTAGAAAACCTAAATACTAGTTCTAAAGGTGAAGGATGATTATTTTTGTATTTTTATATTTTTTAGAAAGCAAGTAAAAATCTCGGGTTTGAAGGATTTGGGCGGAATTAGTTGCTAGTCAACTAACCCAATACTAAAGATGCAATCAAAATAAAATATTAGAAATGAAAATAAACTAAATTATACTAAAGTTGTGAGCAATAAGTGGAGAAAATGTGTTTACATAGATTTCACTACTCCCAAGACATCTTTTACACGTTAATTACTTGTTATAGTTGCATGGATGACGGATTGTTTTCCTTAATACCATTCATGGGGTGGCGCACTTAACTCCCCAATCCTATGAGCTCTTATCTCCTCCTATGGCATTCCCAGCACAACCATAGGGATTATAAACAGTGGCTCATGCATTAAATACAACCAATAAAAACCTAGTGCACATCAGTTCATGTTTCCTAAGACGTTCAAGCATGTTACCATTTGGAGATCTGCCAGTTTTCTTAAGCCTAACATAAAATTCATTCATCCAAAACAACTATAAACAAGTAATCAACACATAATTAACATCTAGGTTTCATTAGATCCAAGCAAACACAAGATAGATCTAGCCTACCATGATTGAATTAAAAGAATACTTATCTCAATTACACATGAAAGGTATCAAGGAAATAGGGTTTCTCCAAAACTTCTCTCTCTAATGTGTGAAAATTAGAAAAATATATATAGGAAATAGGGTCTGACGGCGTTAAGACCAATCTTGTGACGCCGTCACCTCGCCGCCAAAATATTTCTCGGACTGCCTTGATCTACTTTTGACGCCGTCATGTATTGTGCATTTCCAGGCCGTCATGAATTTTACTCTTGACGCCATACTTCGTGACACCGTCAAATCTGTACTGGATCGTCATGCAAATTACTCTTGATGCCGTCAGGAATTCCTTCTTGACGCCGTCACCTACTGTTCACAGCAAGGAAAATTAAGACTTTGGCATTTTCTTCACTTTTATGCTCCAAAAACGTCCGAATTGCTTCCTTTTCTAGATCTCACTCCCAAAGTATCTAAAATCACAAAAGGAACGATTTAGGGCAATATTTGATCAAATAAATTCAATTCCGGGCTTAAATGACCCCCTAAAAGTGGTTCATTTTTCGCCTCATCATATACCCTTACACTTGAGATTTGCTTGTCCTCAAGCAAATGCGCTTTTATTCTACTCAAAATACAAGTTAGGGGTCATTTAACACTAGCACCTCACAAATAGTGTTTAGATACTCACATCTCTCGGGTGTAATAAAGTGTAAATTACAATATGGAAACGGAAGATATCTCTCACTACCTGTCATAGCAAAATAGATTACCATAGGCTTGGGAAAGGATCAAACCTCCACCACATGGTGTAAGCACCTAGGATAAACTATCAAAGAGGTTTTTTAAAGGGTTATAACGTTAGGTGTAGGGATATGAAATACACGGTTTTGTTGGATAAAGGAAGTTTTACTGGTGGCGAGCTAACAATCTTGGTTAATTACATGTACAATGTGGCGTTGCTAAGCCAAGACTAGACTCGACTTAAGCTAATAAATCAAAAATAACAAAAACATAAAAATGAACATAGAATAAAAAGGGATGGTAGTCCGTATGTTTTTTTTCTCTTTTCTTTTTCTATTTTTTTTCTTTTTCTTGATTTTTTCGATTTTTTTTTTTTTTTTTTTTTTTTTTTTTTTTTTTGCATACAGTCTTACCCTACCATCCAGAATAATACATCATAGGGAATAAACATTTCCCTTACACTTGAATCTTTACATACTTTACAATAAACTAATCTAATGACTCGAATTAAGAAAATCAAAACACTTGGAGCACTTTTAAGATTAACGTACGTATGGGAGTAATAATATGATGTTCTTCCCCATTACTCCATAAAATAAGTACTTTACCCATGAGTCCCAATCGTCCCAAAACAATATGTACAAGGATATGACTCGACTTAGCAACCATGTAATCAATTAGATAGTTAACTTAGGGTTTAACAAATAACAATAATGCACTAAAGATGAGCGCATACACGGAAGGCTAAGGCGATTTGGTTGTACATTTAAGTGGGGTGTAACAAATTCTTCCTTTAAGTAAGATGCTTAAAGTTAGAAACGAAAAGATAGGCTCGGAGGGGTGTACTAGGGGTTTCGTGTACTAAAAATGAGTACAACGCTAAGGTGTGGGAAAAATTAGTTGACTTAACTAGCCAAATAATATGACTTAAATGGTCAAGTAATTATGATACGGGTTTAACACAAGGGTGATCCTAATGCCTCTTATCATGTAGTAAATCCTACCACACGAATTTAGTCTCACTAGCGGTCTCGGGATGCATCACTAACGCAAGTTCTAGAATCTAAATGCTACCGGTACACTCATAAGCACTAATAGTAAATGCTTTTCCTATCAAATATAAAGGCGAACCTCACATATTTGGGTGGAAAATTTTTCTGAAAGTACGGTTATGTGCTAGTCATACAATCTCCTATCCATGAGACGCTTGCTATGGCTAAAGTTTCACTCCTAAATGTTGTAAAAAAATTTAAATTTGGCGCTAAAATTGCACTAACAAGTATTTCTCATAGTTTTATTACACATCTACCATCAAACAAAACAAACTCAAGCGAAAGTGTACATGTAAGGTATCATCATTTTACCCTCCCCTTACACTTAAGATGAACATTGTCCCCAATGTTCAAGTAAAGATTGTAAAAGTGAAAAAGTAAAAAGAATGAAATCAAATACTCCCCTGATTCGCTCGGTATGGATAATAAGGTGGCCAGGTTAAATCTTCCTCCAAGAAAATGAACAATCAAAGCTTCCCTTCCAGAATATAAATCATCTTCTTGTCATACATAACCTGTAAATCCTGAGAAAACAGACAAGACAACCTCGCATAAAATCGGCGGCATCCTATATAAGTTACTAAATCCTAGAAAACAAGATAAGATATAATGCTTGTGGAATGAAGTTTGCAGATTTCCTGGAGATTATAAAACTTAATAATTCACAAAAACCATAAGACTCCGTTAGAAAAACAAAACTGGTAAAATTTCCAGATTTTTACACGTGACGCCGTCAAGAGTTAACTCTTGACGCCGTCAGAAGTGACCTGCAGAAATTCTTATGTTAAGTTTCCGGAAAATTTCTGGAAAAACTTGGTCCTACTTCCTGGAAAATCCTGCAAAACTTCATTATGACTCAATACAAGCATTTGACTCTAACAAATATGAATACACATGTTCATTTAATATTGTGGAGGATCATGATCGGTTTGTTTCTTAAAAACATATTTGGGGTTTCCCCTTACACTTATCTTTTGCAAAAATACCTTTAGGTGGAGTTAAGACTAGGCCAAAACAACAAAGTAAAGTATTTCCACTATTTTATTTAGAAACATGATCTACCAACAATAAAAATAAAGCATGCATACGGAAGCAAATAACAAACAAACAAAATAAAATCACATAAAACATGGGTTGCCTCCCAAGAAGCGCTTTTCTTTATTTACGAGTCTTGTAGCTAGACTCAAGGTCATGGGTTACTACGTGACCTCATCATCAAACGTCACATCCTCCTCACTAATCATTTCATTGTTATTTTCTTGATAATGTTTTACACGTTGTATGTTAACAGTAAATTCCCTACCTTCATCGTCTAATAACGCCACGGCTCCAGTTCTGGAGGAATTCTTCACCGTAAACGGTCCATACCATCTAGACTTAAGTTTTCCCGGAACTAATCTTAACCGAGAATTGTACAATAGGACTTTGTCTCCCTCTGAAAATTCTTTGGGTTTCTTAATTCTCTGGTCATGCCATCTTTTTGCTCTCTCTTTATATGTGATGGAAGATTCGTAGGCTTCTAACCTAAGCTCATCAAGCTCGTGTCATTGCAAGAACCTCTTAGTTCTAGCAATTGTGTAATCTAAGTTACATGTCTTAAGCGCCCAATAAGCCTTATGTTCTAATTCCACTGGTAAGTGACATGCCTTACCATACACCATGCGAAACGAGGTCGTTCCAATAGGTGTTTTGTAGGCGGTTCAGAATGCCCATAAGGCTTCGTCGAGTTTAAATGACCAGTCCTTTCTATTTTGACTAACCGTCTTTTCAAGTATTCTTTTAATAGCCCTATTGGTGTTTTCGACTTGGCCATTGGTTTGTGGATGATAGGCGGTGGAGAACCGATGGGATACTCCATACCTCTTCATGACTTTTTCCATTTGTGCATTGCAAAAATGGGTCCCCCTATCACTGATGAGAGCTTTAGGAATCCCGAATCTCGTGAAAAGCTTTTTCAGGAAATGAATAACTACTCTGGCGTCATTGGTCCTAAGGGCTTGTGCCTCAACCCATTTTGAAACATAGTCAATGGCGACTAATATGTACTCGTTCCCCCTGAAGATGGAAAGGGTCCCATGAAGTCAATCCCCCAAACATCGAAGACCTCACATACTTGTATAAAGTTCTGAGGTGCTTCATCCCTATGTGATATGTTCCCGGCCCGTTGATATGCATCGCATGCCTGCACCATTTCTTTTACATCACGGAAATTTGTGGGCCAATAGAATCCTGCATCGAAAATCTTTCGGGCGGTAATGTTTATCCCATGATGCCCGCCAGATGGGCCAGAGTGACATTCCTTCATAATCTTTACTGCCTCACTTTCTGAAACACAGCGTCTTATAATTTGGTCAGGACACCTTCGGAATAAAAATGGTTCATCCCAAAAGTAGTATTTTAGCTGAGAAAAGAACCTTTTCCTTTCGTACCTAGTCAGGTGTTCAGGAACTAGTCTACTTGCGAGGTAATTAGCAAAATCGGCGTACCACAGCTCCGAATCAATCATTAACATGAGTTGTTCGTCAGGAAATGAATCCCTAATCTCACTTCTATCGTGCTCATCCAAGGGGTTTTCGAGACGAGATAGATGATCTACGGCCAGATTTTCTGCCCCCCTCTTATCACGAATCTCAACATCGAATTATTGTAGCAACAAGATCCACCGAATTAATCGTGGCTTAGCATCCTGCTTCGCAAAAAGATATCGAAGAGCCGAGTGATCAGTGAAGACGACTGTTTTTGAAAGGACAAGATATTGTCGGAATTTGTCGAACGCAAACACTACGGCTAATAATTCTTTCTCGGTGGTGGAGTAATTCTCTTGAGCGGGATTCATGGTTTTGCTAGCGTAGTAAATAGGTTGGAAAAGCTTGTCACGCCGTTGGCCTAATACAGCCCCGACAGTGAAGTCGCTAGCGTCACACATGATTTCAAATGGTAACTCCCAGTTAGGTGTGATCATGATTGGAGCTTGTGTGAGTTCTTTTTTTAGGAGATCGAATGCATCCTTGCATTCTTGGGAAAAATCGAACGGAGCATCCTTCACAAGTAATTGAGTCATTGGCCGAGCAATTTTGGAGAAGTCTTTGATGAATCTCCGATAAAACCCGGCATGCCCCAAGAAGCTGCGTATTGCTTTAACAGTCGTGGGGTATGGTAACTTAGATATAGCTTCAACTTTAGCTTGGTCCACCTCTATTCCGTTCCCTGAGATCTTATGCCCTAACACAATCCCTTCTTTTACCATGAAATGACACTTTTCCCAGTTTAGCACCAAGTTGGTTTCCTCACACCGTTTAAGCATCTTTTCTAGATTAGCAAGACAGCGGTCGAAGGAGTTCCTGAAGACCGAAAAGTCATCCATGAACACTTCCATGAGTTCGTGAAAGATTGCGGTCATGCATCGCTGGAAAGTGGCGGGGGCATTACATAGCCCAAAAGGCATCCTTTTGTAGGCAAATGTTCCATAAGGGCAAGTAAGCGTGGTCTTTTCTTGGTCCTCAGGTGCTATGGGAATTTGAAAATACCCAGAGAATCCATCCAAGAAGCAATAGTACTCGTGTCCAGACAATCTCTCTAACATCTGATCAATGAATGGCAAGGGAAAGTGATCTTTCCTCGTGGCATCATTGAGCTTTCGATAGTCAATGCATACCCGCCATCCAGTGACCGTTCTCTGGGGCACCATCTCACCCTTGTCATTCTTAACTACAGTCATTCCACCCTTCTTAGGTACAACCTGCACAGGACTGACCCACGGGCTATCCGAGATCGGGTAAATCAATCCTGCATCCAGAAGTTTGATAACTTATTTCTTTACTACTTCCTTAATGTTAGGGTTCACCCGCCTCTGGGGTTGCATGGTAGGTTTATAATCTTCTTCCATGAGAATCTTATGTGTGCAAAAAGTTGAGTTAATCCCTTTAATGTCGGCCACACTGATGAGGCGAAAAATGATCCGTTTTTAGGGGGTCATTTAAGCCCGAATCCGACTTTATTTGATCAAATATTGCCCTAAATCGTTCCTTTTGTGATTTTAGGTGTTTGGAGAGTGAATTCTGGAAAAGAAGCCATTTTGGACGTTTTTGGAGCATAAAAGTGAAGAAAACGGCTAAGTACCAAATTTCCATGCTGAAGATACAAGGTGACGGCGTCAAGACTACCATCTTGACGGCGTCAGACATGAGGAATTAAACACCGTAGGTGGTGACGGCGTCAGAAGGCATCATGACGGCGTCAAACTGGCAAGAATAAAATACCGTGGTTGGTGACGGCGTCACATAGGCCGTCATAAGTGGATCAAGGCCGTCCGAGGAAGTATATGGCGGCGAGGTGGCGGCGTCACAAGTAACTCTTGACGCCGTCAGCCTACTTTTCCTATATATAGTTTTCTAGTTTTTTCATTAAAAAAAGAGAGAAGTTTTGGTGAAACCCTAAAGACGATTTTGGTGCCTCTTTTACAGGTTTTTCAAGGGTTCCAAACCCTTGAGACCTTGCATTGTAATTGAGATAAGTGTACTTTCAATTCAATCAATATGTCTATGTGTTGGTTGTTTATATCTTGTTCTTGTCTCAATTCTACTATGCTAGGCTAGATCTCTTTTGTGTTTGCTTAGATCTAATGAAACCTAGATGTTGATTATGTGTTGATTACTTGTCTATTCTTGTTTTGGATGAATGATATTATATGTTAGGCTTAAGAAAACTGGCAGATCTCCAAATGGTAACATGCTTGAACGTCTTTAGAAACATGAACCGAGGCGTACTAGGTCTTTATTGGTTGTATTTAATGCATGAGCCACTGTTTACAATCCCTATAGTTGTGCTGGGTCATGGTGTAGGAGGAGATAAGAGCTCATAGAGTTGGGGAGTTATGTATGCCACCCCACGAATGGTATTAAGGAATACAATCCGTCATCCATACAAGTGTAACAAGTAATTAACGTGTAAAAGATATCTAGGGAGTAGTGAAGTCTAAGTAAACACAATTTCTCCAATTACTGCTCACAACCTTAGTATAATTTAGTTTAATTTCATTTTTATTATTTTATTTTGATTGCATCTTAGTTTTGGGTTAGTTGAATAGCAACTAATTCCGCCCACTCTTCCAAAACCCGAGATTTTACTTGCTTTTATAAAAATATAAAAATACAAAAATAATCATCTCTCACCTTTAGAACTATTAATTAGGTTTTCTAATCCTAGCGACACTATTCCTAAGCTGAACGATCAATCCCCCGGTACTTGTCACTATACTATACATCAACGATCATGTACACTGCCTGGTGGGGGTTGTAAGCTTCTCGAGATCCCTCGAGAGGTAAAGCAAGGTGCGATTCCCACGCATCAAGTTTTTGGCGCCGCAGCCCGGGGAATAGTTATTGTCTAGGTTAGGATTTCTTTTTATTAGGTCTACTTGCTAGATTCCTTTCTAGTAAGATTTTATTTTTATTTTTAGGTCTTCTTTAGTCTATCTTTTTCTTTGTGTGTTTGTTCGTAATTTCCATTGACTATTCCGTTCACCATTATGGAGTACGCGAATCCACCATACCACCAACCAAAAAGGCCATTCTACCCTGTTGACATCTCGAATTTCAAACAATATCGAGATGAACCCATATATGATGCATGGACTCGTTTTAAAATTTTACTTCGAAAATTCCCTCATCATAGTTTCTCTTTATCATCCCTAACCGAAACCTTTTACTATCGTGTCAGCCAATGTGACCAAATGCGCATCGATGATTTTGCCGATGGGGGCCCTAGGGAATTAAATGATGAAGAAGCGTGGGATACCATAGAAAACTGTGCCCAATATTATTATAGAGTAGACAACCCAACAAACAACATCACAAATCAATCAAAAACAAGTTTGATGGAGCAAACAGGAAGTTTGTTGGGGGATGAATATACTCATGTTGAGATACCTAGTTGGATGGCACCTAATATCATAGTACAAAACAAACATATAGGTAATCTAGGTACAATGGAGGATGAGGTGGATAATCCAAGCCCACAAAGTACCCCACAAGTCTTACCATCATTTGAGGCACATACACCGCCCGTGACTTACCCGGAAGAAGTAGAAGAGACTATAGGAGCCCCAATAGAGGTAGAACCCTTGTACCAAACACCACTAGAGGATATAGGTTTGAATACTTGTAGTGATAACCTTACTCTTAGTTCTAGGGAATTACCTAGTGTTGATGAACCGGGACCTCAATCTTCACACAACTTTCCATCCTTAGATATACATCTAGGAGACAAAAGAGGAGCCGACCCACCCATCAACCCATGTAGTCCGGGTAGTCTTAGGATAAAGGTAGTGGACTCTAAGCCTTGTAGAGAGGAAGCCAATATAGGAGTGGAAAATGACCTTACATGCTTACATCACCCATTTATGATTGATCACAAGAAACATTATGGGTTTAAACCGGGTTTATTAGGTCAAAATAGATCCCCAACTAGGAATCTCTCGAAGTTGATAGAAAATGATCCCTTCTTAGGAGAAAACTTCAACTCACTCATTGACCAAAGTGAACTAGGTAAGGTTATGATGAAAGGAGCACACCCGTTTGAGCATATAATTCATCCACCACTCTTCTCTCACGTGGCATACTTTCACCCTAAGGGTGTGTATCGCTACTTTCACCCGCACTTAATCCTAAGTGTAGGGAAAACCTCACCTTTATCCGTGAAATAAGGGTAGAGTCAGGCTCGTGACTCGAACAAAAACAAGCGCTTCTTGGGAGGCAACCCATGTTTTGTGTGTTTTTATTTGTTTGTTTGTTTATTTGTTTGATTTTATTTGCTTCCGTATGCATGTTTTATTTTTATTGTTGGTTGATCATGTTTCTCAATTAAAACGTGGAAATACTTTATTATGTTGTTTGGCCTAGTCTTAACTTCAACCTAAAGGTATTTTTGCAAAAGATAAGTGTAAGGGAAAACCCCAAATATGTTTTTAAGAAACAAACCGATCATGATTCTCCACAATATTTAATGAACATGTATATTCGTATTTGTTAGAGTCAAATGCTTGTATTGAGTCATAATGAAGTTTTTGCAAGATTTTCCAGGAAGTAGGACAAAGTTTTTCCAGAAATTTTCCGGAAACTTAACATAAGAATTTCTGCAGGTCCATTCTGACGGCGTCAGAGTATTGCTCTTGACGGCGTCAGGAGTTAAAATCTGGAAATTTTACCGGTTTTGTTTTTCTAATGGAGTCTTATGATTTTTGTGAATTATTAAGTTTTATAATCTCCAGGAAATCTGCAAACTTCATTCCACAAGCATTATATCTTACTTTGTTTTCTAGGATTTAGTAACTTATATAGGATGCCACCGATTTTACGCGAGGTTGCCTTGTCTATTGTTGTCAGGATTTACAGGTTATTTATGACAAGAAGATGATTTATATTCTGGAAGGGAAGCTTTGATGGTTCGTTTTCTTGGAGGAAGATTTAACCTGGCCAACCTATAATCCATACCGAGCGAATCAGGGGAGTATTTGATTTCATTCTCTTTACCTTTTAACTTTTACATTCTTTACTTGAACATTGGGGACAATGTTCATCCTAAGTGTAAGGGGAGGGTAAAAAGATGATACCTTACATATGCACTTTCGCTTGAGTTTGTTTTGTTTGATAGTAGATGTGTAATAAAACTATGAGAAATACTTGTTAGTGCAATTTTAGCGCCAAATTTAAAATTTTTTACAACATTTAGGAGTGAAACTTTAGCCATAGCAAGCGTCTCATGGATAGGAGATTGTATGACTAGCACATAACCGTATATTCAGAAAAATTTTCCACCCAAAAATGTGAGGTTCGCCTTTAGATTTGATAGGAAAAGCATTTATTATTAGTGCTTATGAGTGTACCGGTAGCATTTAGATTCTAGAACTTGCGTTAGTGATGCATCCCGAGACCGCTAGTGAGACTACATTCGTGTGGTAGGATTTACTACATGATAAGAGGCATTAGGATCACCCTTGTGTTAAAACCGTATCATAATTACTTGACCATTTAAGTCATATTACTTGGCTAGTTAAGTCAACTAATTTTTCCCACACCCTTTGCGTTGTACTCATTTTTAGTACACGAAACCCCTAGTACAACCCTCCGAGCCTATCTTTTCGTTTCTAACTTTAAGCATTTCACTTAAAGGAAGAATTTGTTACACCCCACTTAAATGTACACCCAAATCGCCTTAGCCTTCCGTGTATGCGCTCATTTTTAGTGCATTATTGTTATTTGTTAAACCCTAAGTTAACTTTCTAATTGATTACATGGTTGCTAAGTCAAGTCATATCCTTGTACATATTGTTTTGGGACGATTGGGACTCATGGGTAAGTACTTATTTTATGGAGTAATGGAGAAGAACATAATATTATTACCCCCATATGTACGTTAATCTTAAAAGTGCTCCAAGTGTTTTAATTTTCTTAATTCGAGTCATTAGATTAGTTTAATGTAAAGTATGTAAAGATTCAAGTGTAAGGGGAATGTTTATACCCCTATGATGTATTATTTTGGATGGTAGGGTAAGAGTGTATGCAAAAAAAATAAAAAAATAAAAAAATAAAAATAAAAAATAAAAACATACGGACCACCATCCCGTTTTTGTTCTATGTTCATTCTATGTTTTTGTTATTTTTCATTTATTAGCTTAAGTCGAGTCTAGTCTTGGCTTAGCAACGCCATCTTGTACATGTAATTAACCAAGATTGTTAACTCGCCACCAGTAAAATTTCCTTTATCCAACAAAACCGTGTAATTCATATCCCTACACCTAACGTTATAACCCTTTAAAAGACCTCTTTGATAGTTTATCCTAGGTGCTTACGCCATGTGGTGGAGGTTTGATCCTTTCCCAAGCCTATGGTAATCTATTTTGCTATGACAGGTAGTGAGAGATATCTTCCATTTCCATAATGTTATATTATTTTATTACACCCGAGAGATGTGAGTATCTAAACACTATTTGTGAGGTGCTAGTGTATGACCTCCGTGCTTGTCTATTGGTCTTTAGTGGAACGATTATTTGTTGTAATTACTTTTATATTAGTGTTAAATGACCCCTAACTTGTCTTTCGAGTAGAATAAAAGCGCATTTGCTTGAGGACAAGCAAATCTCAAGTATAAGGGTATATGATGAGGCGAAAAATGATCCGTTTTTAGGGGGTCATTTAAGCCCGAATCCGAATTTATTTGATCAAATATTGCCCTAAATCGTTCCTTTTGTGATTTTAGGTGTTTGGAGAGTGAATTCTGGAAAAGAAGCCATTTTGGACGTTTTTTGAGCATAAAAGTGAAGAAAACGGCTAAGTACCAAATTTCCATGCTGAAGATACAAGGTGACGGCGTCAAGACTACCATCTTGACGACGTCAGACATGAGGAATTAAACACCGTAGGTGGTGACGGCGTCAGAAGGCATCATGACGGCGTCAAAGTGACAAGAATAAAATACCGTGGTTGGTGACGGCGTCACATAGGCCGTCATAAGTGGATCAAGGCCGTCCGAGGAAGTATATGGCGGCGAGGTGACGGCGTCACAAGTAACTCTTGACGCCGTTAGCCTACTTTTCCTATATATAGTTTTCTAGTTTTTTCATTAAAAAAAGAGAGAAGTTTTGGTGAAACCCTAAAGACGATTTTGGTGCCTCTTTTACAGGTTTTTCAAGGGTTCCAAACCCTTGAGACCTTGCATTGTAATTGAGATAAGTGTACTTTCAATTCAATCAATATGTCTATGTGTTGGTTGTTTATATCTTGTTCTTGTCTCAATTCTACTATGCTAGGCTAGATCTCTTTTGTGTTTGCTTAGATCTAATGAAACCTAGATGTTGATTATGTGTTGATTACTTGTCTATTCTTGTTTTGGATGAATGATACTATATGTTAGGCTTAAGAAAACTGGCAGATCTCCAAATGGTAACATGCTTGAACGTCTTAAGAAACATGAACCGAGGCGTACTAGGTCTTTATTGGTTGTATTTAATGCATGAGCCACTGTTTACAATCCCTATAGTTGTGCTGGGTCATGGTGTAGGAGGAGATAAGAGCTCATAGAGTTGGGGAGTTATGTATGCCACCCCACGAATGGTATTAAGGAATACAATCCGTCATCCATATAAGTGTAACAAGTAATTAACGTGTAAAAGATATCTAGGGAGTAGTGAAGTCTAAGTAAACACAATTTCTCCAATTACTGCTCACAACCTTAGTATAATTTAGTTTAATTTCATTTTTATTATTTTATTTTGATTGCATCTTAGTTTTGGGTTAGTTGAATAGCAACTAATTCCGCCCACTCTTCCAAAACCCGAGATTTTACTTGCTTTTATAAAAATATAAAAATACAAAAATAATCATCTCTCACCTTTAGAACTATTAATTAGGTTTTCTAATCCTAGCGACACTATTCCTAAGTTGAACGATCAATCCCCCGGTACTTGTCACTATACTATACTACAACGATCAGGTACACTGCCTGGTGGGGGTTGTAAGCTTCTCGAGATCCCTCGAGAGGTAAAGCAAGGTGCGATTCCCACGCATCACACACTCCATGCGAGCACCCCTTTGTATTTCTTTAGGACCTCTAATAGTTTACCTTTTTGTTCATGTTCCAAGGAAGAGTTTATGATTACCGGCAGTTGGTCTTCTCCCTGAAGGAAGGCATACTCCAAATGGTTAGGGAGCTCTTTAAGATCTAACTCAGGAGGTTCGATTATAGAAGGTTTGATCTTGTTTTCGGGATTTCGGAGCTCGAGATGCTCCGTTGCCTCTTGTCTGGGGTAGAAGGAGACGGCACCAACATCCTCCATCTTTTCTACCTCTAGCAAAGGCTGAAAACTCTCGTCCCGTAGCCAGCCTTCATCGATCTGTTCATCGACACAACTATCAATTACATCTGTGAGTTCATCGACTTCCCCGATGAAATAGAGCCGGTTGGCTGCTTCGAGGTAGAGGTCCATAGAATCCTTAATGTCGAAGGTTGTGCTATCGGTTCCCACTCGTAAGGTTAATTTGCCGTCATAAACATCAATGACTGCACGAGCGGTAGCAAGAAATGGTCTCCCTAAGATGATGGGTACCAAGTCATCCTCCTCCATATCCAGGATTACGAAGTCGACCGGGAATTTGAATTTCCCAACTTTGACTAGCACATTCTCGCATATCCCTACGGGGTACTTGACCGATCTATCGGCTAGTTGGATGTTCATACGAGTAGACTTTAATCCAGATTATCCTAGTTTAAGGAACATAGAGTGAGGCATGAGATTGATACTCGCTCCCAAATCGGCAAGAGCATTCTTGATTGATAGAGATCCTATGGAGCAAGGCAGGGTGAAGCTGCCCGGATCGTCTACCTTTTTTGGTAGCCCTCGATGGGTCACCACTGAGCATTCTTCCCCCAGGGTCACAAGACCCTCGAGTTTCTTCTGGTTAGCAAGTAGTTTTTTAAAGTATGCGCTATAATTTGGCATGTGATAGCAAGCATCAAGAAGGGGTATGGTGACAACCGAGTCTTTTAGGTATGACAAGAATCTCTTGTTATCATTCTCAGTTTTCTGGTTCCTTAATCGGGATGGAAACGGGATTCTCACAGGTTGGTTAGGTAGGGTTGATGGGGAGGGGGTCGTCAAGGGCGGTTGGTCGGGGGTATTGCCGCCGACATCCTCCTCCTCTTCGCCAGGTTTGTTTGGATCGGGGGCGATGGGGGACGAGCTTGGGTAAGGTGGGTCCTTGGTTGTTGTTCCAGCTCGAGTGGTTATCGCGAGCATGGGGTCTTTCTTGCTTACTAATGGCATTTCAAGATTATCTAGGGCTGAGTTAAGCTTGTTGAAAAATTCTCCAATGTCATCCTGCTGCTCGTCGAAAAGCTCATTAAGACCTTTCATTTGCAATCCTTTTTCTTGAGTGAAGTGACCAAGGTCATCTTCAAAAGTGCTCCTCATTTCGAATTCAGGGCCTTCCTCTCCTTCTTTTCTCTTTACCAGATTTCCCTAGAGGGTATAATCGTCATTTTGGTAAAAAGGCAAAAGGGAGGGATCAGCATAAATGTCCCCTCCTGACAAGCATGCATGTTCAGTTGTGGCTGCTCCTCCGCATTCTTCTACCTCATGCGGGCCCCCACAGTAATCGCAGATTAAGTAAGGATTCGACAGTTGTTTAGGTAATTGTGATCCAGCTAGGTATTCCACTCTTTTGTGAATTTTTCTCAACCGATCTGAGGTGATTTCCGAAATGCTGACAGTCGACTCAGGTTCATCCCAAGTGTCATCCTGGTCTTGAGCATATTCTTCAATCCTATCCCATCCTTCTTCGGCACTAAGATTGGCCAATCTCCCTTTTCTAGATTGGTTAATTCCGTTTCGATCGTTAGAGGAGATATTATCGTAGAAGATTTGGACCAAGAGCCAAAGCTCAATGCCATGATGGGGAACTTTTCTTATTAAATCTTTGAATCTAATCCACGATTTATGGAAGGGTTCGTCCTTCCCTTTTCGAAAACGGAGGATCGTATCTCTAAACGCTGAGGTTTTTCCAGGTGGAAAGAACTTCTCATAGAATTTGGATATGAGTTGCTCCCATGTGAAAATAGATTCAGAAGGGAGTTTATCATACCATTCTTGGGCTTTTTCATATAGGGTGAAAGGAAAGAATCGCAATCGGGACGTGTCTCTAGTAGCCCCATCCGTATGGAGGGTGTCTACTATTTTCAGGAAGTCTTTAATGTGTTGGATTGGATCTTCCTCATCTAATCCGCAAAACTTACACACACTTTGGACGAGCCAAACATCGTTTGCATGCAAGACCTCGTTGGTGTGTTCGTTTGGGTAGACAATGGCGTTTGAGAAGCCACGAGAGGTTGGGGAGGAGTAGTCCTTAAGGCGCTTAGGAATGGGAGTTGCGGGGGTACTCATCTTGTCGTTGGGTTGGGAGCTAGGGGTTGTGACATGATTTTCTGAATTTTCTTCAGAAAGGGGTGCATCAAAATCGATGGCAACGCTAGATGGTTCAGAAGTTGAGTTATATTGTGTCAATCTATGCATTTCTCTTTCGGGTTCCGCATAAGGCAAGACAAGGTTTCTAGTGGAACTACGACTCATAGTGATCCTAAGGTTAAAGGATTCGTCGTTTGCCATGATGGCAGGTGGTGAAGAGTTACGAACAAAGACACAAAGAAATAAGATAGAGTAAAGAAAACCTAAAGGAATATAGCAAGTAGACCTAATAAAAAGAGATTCTAACCTAGACAATAACTATTCCCCGGCAGCGGCACCAAAAACTTGATACGTGGGAATCGCACCAGGCTTTACCTCTCAAGGGATCTTGAGAAGCTTACAACCCCCACCAGGTAGTGTACCTGATCGTTGTAGTATAGTATAGTGACAAGTACCGGGGGATTGATCGTTCAGCTAGGAATAGTGTCGCTAGGATTAGAAAACCTAAATACTAGTTCTAAAGGTGAAGGATGATTATTTTTGTATTTTTATATTTTTTAGAAAGCAAGTAAAAATCTCAGGTTTGAAGGATTTGGGCGGAATTAGTTGCTAGTCAACTAACCCAATACTAAAGATGCAATCAAAATAAAATACTAGAAATGAAAATAAACTAAATTATACTAAAGTTGTGAGCAATAAGTGGAGAAAATGTGTTTACTTAGATTTCACTACTCCCTAGACATCTTTTACACGTTAATTACTTGTTATAGTTGCATGGATGACGGATTGTATTCCTTAATACCATTCATGGGGTGGCGCACTTAACTCCCCAATCCTATGAGCTCTTATCTCCTCCTATGCCATGCCCAGCACAACCATAGGGATTATAAACAGTGGCTCATGCATTAAATACAACCAATAAAAACCTGGTGCACATCAGTTCATGTTTCCTAAGACGTTCAAGTATGTTACCATTTGGAGATCTGCCAGTTTTCTTAAGCCTAACATAAAATTCATTCATCCAAAACAACTATAAACAAGTAATCAACACATAATTAACATCTAGGTTTCATTAGATCCAAGCAAACACAAGATAGATCTAGCCTAGCATGATAGAATTAAGACAAGAACAAGATATAGACAACCAACACATAGACATATTGATTGAATTAAAAGAATACTTATCTCAATTACACATGAAAGGTATCAAGGGCTTAGAACCCTTGAAAAACCTGTAAAATTCGCACCAAGTTCGTACTCAGGGTTTCTCCAAAACTTCTCTCCCTAATGTGTGAAAATTAGAAAAATATATATAGGAAATAGGGTCTGACGGCGTCAAGACCAATCTTGTGACGCCATCACCTCGCCGCCAAAATATTTCTCGGACTGCCTTAATCTACTTTTGACGCCGTCATGTATTGTGCATTTTCAGGCCGTCATGAATTTTACTCTTGACGCCCTACTTCGTGACGCCGTCAAATCTGTACTGTATCGTCATGGAAATTACTCTTGACGCCGTCAGGAATTCCTTCTTGACGCCGTCACCTACTGTTCCCAGCAAGGAAAATTAAGACTTTGACGTTTTCTTCACTTTTATGCTCCAAAAACATCCGAATTGCTTCCTTTTCCAGATCTCACTCCCAAAGTACCTAAAATCACAAAAGGAACGATTTAAGGCAATATTTGATCAAATAAATTCAATTTCGGGCTTAAATGACCCCCTAAAAGTTGTTCATTTTTCGCCTCATCAGTCGTATTAACTTATTGTACTGCTTATTGAAGGTTTGGAATTGCTTATTCAGTTGTGTTAGAAAAGGTTAGATCACTTTTCTCCCCAAGCCTTTGCCTAAAATTTGTTTTTGATTCAAAGAATCCCAGCAGGTACCCCTTTAAGGGGTGTTTGGCATTGCTTGAATGGTTATGTTTTTGTTGTTAGAAAGAGTTAAGGTGTGCTAGTTGTTCTTAGGTTCTTACTAGTTCAGTACAGCTCTTACTTGGTTCATTTTCAAAGGAAAGTCAACATTTCATCATAATAATCTCAACAGCTAAGCTGTTAGCAATATTGAACATCAAATCCTTTAATCTGGTTCAAATATGGTTTAGGTTGTTAAAAGTAGTTCCATTTAGGTTTAATTTACAACAATGAATCAGCTAGGGTCTGTGATAATTCATCAAAGTCAACTTGTGCAAAAAGCTTCAAAAGTCAAAAGCCTTTGCTGTGAAATTGGACACTTTCTCTTTGTGACCTCTAGGTTTCAAAACAGATTGGACCTAGGCATTGCTTGTTGATTTGTGTAATTTTGTGGCTTGTGTATGTGGTTCAGGAAGAATGTTGGCTTTTAGAACTTGTTTGCTTGTTTGAATTTAAGCTCTAAGTTGCTTACTTGTTGTGTGACCTCCCCTGTACCAGGCTTTGTAGTCATTTTCTTTAGCTCACAAAATGATTAGTAGTACATGTTAGGGTCTGAAATTAGGTTTGTAATATGTTTGCTAGCTCATCTTTATGGATTAATAATTTTTAGATTTTGGCTTTAAGCCATTTAGCTTGTGCAATAGCTTGTTTATGCCCCCCTCAGGTCTATTTGGTAGTATGTCAGTTTTAGCTTATCTGTTTTTTTTTTTTTTTTTTTTTTTTTTTTTGTGGCTTAATTGTTGCTTAAGTGTGTTTATCTTGTCCATGTTAGTTCATTTAGGATTTATGCTAGGTAATTGGTTCAGAGCAGCTTATTAGGTTGGTAATTACAGCTTATTTGAGCTTATTGAGATCCACATCAGTTAAGCTCACCTCTGCCCTGCACCACTGCTATTCACCCAACTTCTGTGGGCTCCACAGGCCTCATTAGTGAGCCCCATAAGCTGCCCCTTAGCTTTTTGAAAAGCTCTCCCAGCCAGCTCTTTATGATAATGCTTACCTTTCATTTTGATGCTTATTTAGATTGCTTATTTTGCTTTTCCATCTTGTCCATTTCATCAGTTACACTGAGTGCTCAGTGTGTATAAGCCATATCCACAAGCTCTTGTAGAGCTTCTCTGTGGGCCCCACTGTGGATCCTTGGACTTTTTGAGTGGCTCAACAAGTTGGCTCATTGGTTCCAAGCTTGTTTTGTGCTATAGAGCTTTTGTCCCTAGCTTATTCAAGCCTTAAAGTTCCCTACAGGCCTGCTTGTTCTTTGTGTTGGAGTTTTGCTTATTTAAGCTTATAAACTTATTTCAGTGAGCTTTTCTAGTTCCTTTAGCTTATTTGGCTTGCCTTGAGTACCATTGAACCTTTTCTTTCTTTAAATCAGATTTGCAGCTTATTGTCTTAGATTTTCAAAGTTCCAAATTCCATTGTAGCTTTTAAGCTTAGGCTGTTAAGCTTTTAAGTTCCCCTAGAGCTTATTTTTAAGTTTCAACATGTTTGTTTTCACAAAAGTTGCATATAATCAGTAGTTAATTAGTTTTGAAAAAAGAAAAATCCAAAAAACCAAATTTAATTTTTAGTGATAGCTTCTATTTAACATAATTTAGCTTTTTAATTTGTCTTTTTAAATTTTTGTCAAGTGCTTATCTGTTTTTATATTTTTCTTAAAGTCCTAGTATATTAAAGTATTTGTAGGAATTTTTTCAGATTTTTCTTCTTTCATTTAGTATTTATTATAATTAATATTAGTTTAATAATAATTAAGTAATATTAGTCAATTAAATAGTTTTATTAATTTTTATTTAACAACAGTACTTTTTTATATTTTTCCTAGGTTTTATATATCATAAAATAATTTTAGGAAATTTTTCATAATTTTCACTATTCATTTTCTGTTTTTCTTAATTTTAATTATTTTAAAGTAATTAATAAATAGTAATTAATTAATAATAAATAGAGAAAAAGTAGGAAAATTTTATTTTTAGTTTCAAAATTGCTTTTATATTATTTTAGAATTTTTAGAATTAAATTTTCATTTTTCTAGCTTAAATTCATAATTAATGTATTTTAAATATAATTAATTAGTTATTAAATAGTAATTAATTAATAATAATTAATTAAATAGTGTGAAAATTATTTTTCTTTTTCTGAAAATTTTCTTTCATCATTAGGATTGTAAAAATGTAATTTTCATGTTCGTAGGTATTTTATTTCTATAAAACTCGCGTTTTATTTCGTACGTTTACATAGAATTAAATCAAACGAACGCACGTTTTTAGGTTAAATCACGTTTTTAGTGTATCTGATTATCAGTAAATGTTAATATAGTGTTTCTAAGTTATTTTCATTCCTCATCTCGTAGTGTAATCATTCACAACCCTTTTCCTGTCCAAATTCACCCGATCACAAACCCGTTTTTATACCATCCACACCTCGTCGGGACATAACGACCCGGGGAAACCCTATACTTCCGCGGAGAATTGGTTTTAGACGTTTGACTTGGTTAACCATCACCTGGTCAATTAGGTTGACCGTTTGGGACCGATCAGATCATCACGTGTATTTTCCACTTCCACCTCTTTTGTAACTCTTGACGCCGTCATGTACAACATCTTGACACCGTCAGGTACTGTTCCAGCAAGGAAATTTGAGACTTTGTCGTTTTCTTCACTTTTATACTCCAAAAATGTCCAAAATGCGTCCTTTTCCATATTCTTCCTCAAAAGTACCTAAAATGACAAAAGGAACTATTTAGGG
The DNA here is from genome assembly GCA_030686995.1 of Artemisia argyi. Taxonomy (NCBI): domain Eukaryota; kingdom Viridiplantae; phylum Streptophyta; class Magnoliopsida; order Asterales; family Asteraceae; genus Artemisia; species Artemisia argyi. The sequence goes on from CM060690.1 coordinate 178,524,951, forward strand.
CAATATTTGATCAAATAATCATGAATTCGGGCTTAAATGACCCCTTAAAAGCCGTACACTTTTCGCCTCATCAGCTTACCTGGCGAAGCGTTGGTTCGCGTTACCATACTGGGTGCAGATGAAACAAATGTGCGTTGGTAAACAATATAAAATAAAATAATGATAATGATAATATTTTTTCAAAATTTTTTAAACCAAACTGTCGATTTTAACGGCTAGTTTTTTTTTTTTTTTTTTTAAATCAAATTATATTACTTTAAAAATCTATTTAAACCCACTTTAAACAATCATTTTCACACAAAAACTCCAGTCTCACTTTCAAAAAATGTCTCAATTTCCTATTAACGTTCTGTTTATCAACACCCTCTTCAACATGTCGCAACCCCACTAGTCATTTTCGTCAAACCCTTTGACTCCATCATTTGCATAATCGATATCATCACAAGTTTACTTTCCCCAGGTTCGTACTCAATACTCTATGCCGCCTTACACATAAAAACAACTTTTCCAACAACAACAAAACAAAATACTTAACCAAGGATTCCAAAACCCCCAACAACAACAAAATGCACCACCACCGTCAAACACGGCACAACCCTCAAACTAAAACAAAGCCGAATCAGAGCCCGAATTAACTTGTGGTGTTCATTGGTTATTGTCTGAGGAAACGTTATTAGCCGCGTGTTATCTTGCCATTTCCAAGGACAAAAATGTCAGAGTCGAACAAATTAAAGATTCGTTTTGGTAAAAGGTTCTACACGAGTTCAACTAAAAGATTTTCCAAACGCTTAACAAGGACATGATAACGAGTAAGTGGCATACTTAACCAATATTGCCACAAAGTTCAATGTAATTTGGAAACGTTACCACCATATGAGTGCTTGTGGTGGGGAAAACAAGCTTGATTTTATGAACCATGTTAGGAATGCATATCGTTAAGAAATAAAAAGAGGAAAAGTGTTTTCTCAAGAAGACGCATGAGAAAACACTCCAAATGGGACGCGCCCATGCCATTGATGTCACTGTTAACCGGGTATTAAGAGATAAGAACATTAGTTGTCATTTGTGGATAGCTTCAATATTATTAGTTGTACATTTATATTGATTAGCTTGATTAGTGGAGTTACCCAATATGGTCATGTAATACTCCTATATAATGCTTCTCATTGTCTGTAATGAATCACGAATCAAATTGAGATCATTCTTATATTATTCTTATCATGTACTCTTGATTAGTTGTAATCTCACATGGTATCAGGCCAACCTAAAATCTTCCGCTGCCGCCTCCGGCCGCTAAATACATGCCGGAGGTTCGGAGGGCTCCTTTTAAGCTGTAACCAAAATAAACCATAACTTCTTCCAAATATGTGATCTTTATGTTTTTCTACGAAAAAAACACGCCATGTTTCTTCGGAAGGTTCTTTGGGGGTTGAAGTTTTAGAACCAACTTTCGTTTTCTCATATTTTCTTTTGATATTAGTGCATGAGTTTTAGTTGTAATTTCTTTTGGTTTAGTGTAGGCTGTAGGGGATACTTTGGGTTATCTCATTTATTTTAGTTGTAGGGGATACTTTGGGTTATCATGTTTGGTCAGGATACTTTGGTTTATCATGTTTGGTAAGGGATGCTATGGTTTATCTCATTTGGTCAGGATACTTTGGTTTATCCTGTTTGGTACGGATACTTTGGTTTATCCGATTTGTTGCGTGTTTATGTTTGTTGCAGCTTGAAGATGTGCTTTCGCTTGCTATCGAATGTCTTCTTCATCTATTATTTATTTTATTGTTTATTAGCTTTTAATCTCCGGTCCGAGCTTTTACGATTTCGCCGCTCGGACTGCGGGAGAGTGTTAACCGGGTATTAAGAGATAAGAACATTAGTTGTCATTTGTGGATAGCTTCAATATTATTAGTTGTACATTTATATTGATTAGCTTGATTAGTGGAGTTACCCAATATAGGTCATGTAATACTCCTATATAATGCTTCTCATTGTCTGTAATGATTCACGAATCAAATTAAGATCATTCTTATATTATTCTTATCATGTACTCTTGATTAGTTCAGTGTTGCAAAAAGCGGCCAACTCGGCCGATTAATCGGCGAATCGCTAATCGGCCCTGGAACTTGGAGAGATTTACAATGTAATCGGCCAATACAAGAAAATCAGCAGATTAATCGGTTAAAAATTGCTAATCGGCCATGGACCGCCTCAGTATCGATTCACGATTTTTGCAATATTGGATTAGTTGTAATCTCACACTCACTGGACCCGGCCGTAACGAGATATTTGGATATGATACGAGACCACGTCCCCCTGGTAAAGAACGTGCTTCCAAGAAAGCCAAATCTGAAACCTTGTCGATCATCGCGGGAAGTAACCCGTTTGAATTTAGTGAAATTATGCATAATGAGTTGCGAATAAAACGAGAGGCCGCGGTGGTATCGTATGAGGCGTCAAGGAAGAAAGACGATGGCATTCTAATAATGAAAGAATTAAAGTTTCTAAATACTCTAACCGACCCGAATTTGCCACCGGAACGAAAAATGCTCATCAAAATGCAAAAAGATAAAATAATGATGAAATATCGACAAAATTAGTTATTGTAATTTTTTATAGCCCTGCCATACATATAATTCCAGTTTAAAAACTGAAAATAACAAAAACCAACAACACTCCACGTCTTACCAAACGTGTCATCAAATTTCAAAACTAGTCAAAAGTCAAACTTCAAAAAATGGAACTGGAATCCCAAAATGGCTCCAAAATCCAAGGTAATCGTAGGATCGTACGATCCTACGATCCTACATATGAAAAACGAGCAGGATCGTAGTAGGATCTTAATTCTATCAGGATCGGTATAGGATCGTAGGATCGCACGCAGGATCGTAGGATCGTAAACGATCCGATCCTACTACAAGCCCATGTTTTTATCTCAAAGGGAGCAAGATCGTTGTAGGATCATAGGATCGCACACAGGATCGTAGGATCGTGAACGATCCGATCCTACTAGAAGCTCATGTTTCTTATTGTTTTTTCTTTTATCATTCATTAAAATTCATTTATCATATAAAATATTCTATAAAAGTATAAACTACAACTCTTATATAATAATATATACATTTTCATAGGATCTTACGATCCCGATCCGATCCTACGATCCCGATCTTGTGAAGCCGAAAACGATCCTAGGTAGGATCCCGACCCTGACAACCTTGCCAAAATCACCCTCCAAACAAACCCAAACACCCCAATCCAACTCGGCCGCAAATCACTGTCCCAAACACCCGACAAAACAGTCTCCCGCCATCACATTACCATCAATTACAATACCCAGAAAGGAATTTTGAAATTCGTGGTGTATGGAAAAAACCCCATTTGGGTACATGAATTTGAAAAAGATGAAATTAAGGTTTATAGAAGGGGGGACAAGGGGGAGATGAAAGTGGGTGATGAGTTTTGTGTTGGGGTTAAGGATTTTGTGTGGTTTAAGTTGAAAGAAATTGATGGGGTTGATGATGAGGATGAGAAGATGAAGTTAGGGGGTGAGTTTGGTGAGATTGGGGAAAGTTTAGCGGGTGTTGATGAAATTGGAAGTTTAGGGGGTGAAATTGAAAGTTTGGGAGGTGGTGATGTTACAGATGTTGATGTTGATGATTCTGTTAAAGGTTTGTTTTTGTATGAATAAATGTTAGTTGGGTTTGTTTCGGCTTATATGGCGGGCTTATGGCTTATTTGGTTTTTGGCTTATGTTTCATAAGCTCACTTTTTGTGGCTTATTTGGTTTCTTAGTTTAACATAAGAAAATTATATAAGCTGAAAAGATTCAAAATGAGCCGCAAAAAGTGACCTTATGAAACATAAGCCCAAATTCAAATAAGCCATAAGATGAAACAAACACCCCCTAAATGCTGAATTTTGTGTTTGGTGACGAGCTTTTTGGAGCGTTTAGTGCATACTTTTTAGCATATGTTTGGCAAAACTAGGAACATTAGTTAGCGGTAGTTGCTAGCATGTTTTATAAAAGTGTTTGGTGACGTAGTTGTATCTGTGTGTGTAATTATTAAGTGTAAATGACGTAAAAGGTAGACGCAGACGGTAAATGCTTCTTCAAGTAGCGTTTAGAAAAGATAAATTCTCGTTGCCAAATGATTTTTTAATTAAAACCGCGGCTTACCAAAATATAAGATAGTCATTCTATGGCTTACCTTGGACATACACAAGGCCACATATAAGACTAACTTGAATTCTTACAGCAAAACACCTAAACAAATACCATAAAGTTAATACAAGCATACCACAGCCAACTTTACTAGCTAAACTTCCAGACCATGCTCCCACACCTTTCAAGTTTCAACCTTTATTCTTACTCCATATAGCATACAAACTGAATAAAAGCAATATCCAAACACCCCTCTTCCAGTTTTTCTGCTGCAATTTTAAACAGAACATCTACTATCCTTAACATTTTCCAGACCTTTTAATGATATGCACCAAGTCTGCAACTTCCTTTATACATCAAACAACTTTTTTCAAGATTAAAATTCATTATAGAACCATTCATTAGCAGGAAACTTTCCTTTTGGAGTGAACAACTTAAAACTACACAGACAATCCCATTCCGAGTATAGTGTTGCTCCATCTTTCACAGCACACAAAATAAGTCCAAGGTACAAAGCCATCGGCAAAAATAACACCCTCCAATACCATAAAACTCATATCCAAACACCCTGCTGAGAGACAAACCATAGAATAATTGCTTCTACTTTAAACTGTAGACCTCTTCATGACATTTACCAGGTCGTTAATTTGTATACTATACAGTCAATAAACCTTCAGGATAGAAAACTTGATCACAATAGTTACATTTCCTTTAAGTATCTTGAGATCCACATTCAAAAAGAAGTTGTTCCATCTTTCATGACACACTAACTTTTGAACATGGAAACTCAATGATAGAAAGGCTTCACCATCACTTTCAAAGCCATCTATCGAAACATTTCTCTATAGATACTCACCCATGTCTATTGACTTTAGCATCAAATTTGATATTCCAAACAGTCTTGACTTTCTTTACAGCAGGAGATTGTTTAACACTCAGTTTCAACAATTTAAGCTTTACAGTTTTCACTATAGTGTTACAGATACTCTCCTCTGACCTCTTCTCATTTCTGAACAACCTTGCATTCCTTTCCCACCATATGAAGTACACACATGCTCCCAAACACAGTCTTCTAATGATACTCCATACAGAGTTTATGTTTGGCATTTTGATCATGTTTTGTGTACTCAGTCTTCTTTGTATAGCCATCCATAGTACAAATGAGTTTCTTGGAATGTTTTGTGTAAACCATACGAAAGAGTACCAATCCACATTATTTATACTGTTTTTCATTTCCTCCCATGCTATTTTCACTGAGAATTTTGCAATCATTCCATTTGACTTAATCCAAACCACCCTATCCTCCTCATTTGGGTTAAGATTAGGCACAGGAATGCAACTACTGCTAGTTATGCCAGCCTGTATATAAAAATGTTTAAATTCGTATAAAAGTGTTATTTTTATCAAAGAATGTTGGATTTTCAGCTTTAATATCCAATTTTTAATAACTTATAAATGAAATAGAGTGACTAAAATGACATGTATTTAGTATCCAGGGATTTATGGGAAAACTTGAAAATCGACTATAGTATTTGTTTCTTACATGTTTGTTTAGATTCACTTATTTTGATTCCAAAGTATTAGAAAATATCATTACAGTTATGGAACAGTCTTTGCTTAAATTTTTGGTTGCTGAGATTTTAGATGAAAGGATGTTTGGATGTGATTCTGGTTTTCACGTTTCAAGTCAAAATGGTCATATTAAGAAGCACGCGTATCAGATAATAAGTATATAAATTTGAAAGTATCGAGCTTTAGCTAGAATTAATCCACTGATAATTTCATTTTACTGCATTTTGAAATGGTAATAACCTCTTCCAAGATGGAAGTTCAAGGACTTTGTTATTTAGTATACATAGTAACGGGTCTAGATGTGATAGTTGACCAAACACCCCCAGTTTTAAGCCATCTACAGTTACGGGTCCAAACAAATGTCTGCTTACATTTTATTTTGATGGTAAATTGCAGAGTTCGGTATTCTTGTTATGGGACACGAGTTTGATGACTACCCGAAGAAAATGATCCGTGACATACGGAGTTGGGATTGGTTTCTTGAAGAACATAAAGACAACAGTGATGAAGACGAAGATGAAGTTAGTAATAAAAAAGCAAAAAAGGGAAACAGACGAAAGAGGAAGAAAGGTGGAGTGAATGATGATGAGGATGATGATGTGTGGACGGGTGAGAGTGAGGAAGATGCTGAATTGATTAAGAAACTAAAAAATGACCCAAAACCCAAGTATAAGACTAGGTCAAAAGACCAAAAGAATTCTGCGATGGACGTTGATGTTGAAGATGATGACGATGAAGATGAAAATGGTGAAACGTTGGGTGGTTTCATAGTTGATGATGATTACGTGGGTGAAGGAATCGACGACGATGTGGAAGAAGAAACCAACAATGATGATGAAGAAGAAGAATTTGAAGAAGATGAAGATGACGAGTAGGTGTTGGTTTTAAATTCACTTTAGATGTTTAGTGTTTTAGTTTGTTGTATTGTTGTATGATACTGCTAACATGTACACTTACACAAGACTGCGAGGCTCGTGATTTTTGTTAATATCCTATATGAAATCGTTGGTTTGTTTCATACTTCCACTTGTATTGAGTTATCTCACTATATGTGATCCGAACTTATGATATCTGACTTCACAGTTCGAAATCTATTTATATTCAAGTATACAAACAGTATAAAATCATTTTCTTTAGTGAGTTAGCAGTAGACATAACTGCTCTAAGTGGTAAATTTATATTAACAATGCTGTCAGTTATGATCTGTATTATTCTTTTGTGACCGTAAGGGGCACCTAGGATCCTTATGTGCTAAGACAAAACACCTATCAGGATGGCTTACTCGGATTGACGGATTGTGCCTCCAGAGGAGCCAAGACACCATCCAAATAGTTGCTTGTGATGTAGTAGGTATCATACATAGCGAAAACAAACTTTTGGTGTTTGGATTCTCGGTTTCCCCATATTTATGTGGAATCAGTCACCACAATCTAGATGAATAATGATCAGAGTTTTATCCAGTAAATTAACCAAAAAGTTACTAGTAATGTTACTATGATTTCGGTTTTTCTTGTTTAGTTTAGGCATCTCATCTTTGCATAAAAAGTTCCATCAGGGCTCAACACACTCGATCACTGTCAATACAAAGTTTGAGAGTTCAAATACTGTAATAGTATCGGGTCAAAATACTCTCATGAATGATGGTGGAAGAGGAGGAATATCAACTTCATTTTCCGTTTCTTGATCAACACGACGCTCTTGATCATTGACCATTTGCAGTTGGAACTGAAGAAGCTTCTTTTTCGTATTGGAGTTCCAGAAGTTTTTTGCAGCACTATCGGTTCTTCCTGGTAAGTAACTTGCTATTTGTGCCCATCTGTTGTTAAAGAAAATAACAAAAGAAATTAAACATCTTTAACGAAAGTATACAAAGAAATTGTGTGTATACTAGCTCGTGGTCTTTTATACTTGTTTCCTAACATGTTGTGTAGCTTGATTATGAGTGCCGCTTCTTGCAACGAAAAGCTTCCTCTTTTTAAACCTGGTCGCAGATAATTATTCCATCGTAACCTGCAACTTTTGCCGCATCTTTGTAATCCTGCTTAGCATAAAAACATAAATATACTAATAATAAGTTTAGCAGATTTGGATGGTGTACATACATCATTTGGTGTTTGATTTTTGCAAGCGGGTCATATGGCGAATCAAGTGTTTGGTTTGCAGGTTCGGAATCACGAATTCTTTGTAGAGTGACCTCTTTAGGAGGTTACAAGGATTAATCGATTACGCCTACTGAGTGAAATAAGGAGAAATACCGGCAAGATTAGGAATGGAGCTCCAACAACCATGGCGGCCATAGGTAATAATATAGTTAACGAGTTTCTCGTCTTCTTCTGGTGACCATAGCCCTCTCTTCAACATTTGTCTAGTGCTCAATCTATTTTCTCCCTCACACATCTCTCTTGTATGAAGCAAGAACGAGTGATGCCATATGTTCTTATATAGAAGACATTTTCAACATTCTGAATGATGATACTGAAATGTCTGGAATCCAAGATAACTTTTTATCTCACAAATGAACGATATAAATTAGGGGGCCTGGTAGTTCTTGTATAATACGGATCCTACTTTAGCTTAAGTACTAGATTCTTGATTGAGTTTACTTACTTCCTAGATTGCTTTATCTTATTTGACTGCCGCTATGGCTTGAAGATAACTGATCCGAGCTCATACCAGACGACCTTAGCCTATTCTCAAATTTGAATCGCTAGCTTCACAAGTCGTTATGATTTGGACTTAAGCTCGAATAATTCAATAAAAGCTGCACCACACACGTCCGGCCTTATGGCCATAATCACTATAATTAGAACATAAGCTGATAAAACTAAACACCAAACAGCATATCATTAGCACATTGATTGTCATTTTGAGTATGCAAAGCCGCTTTACATGTCTGCTAAGGGATCAAGAAGATTAATAAAGCGAACTTGTATATGATTAAATACGAGGATATTAGTTTTCTTTGTGATAGATAAGTAGCTTTAGAAACAGGTCTTAGGTCATATCTTCCAAAACACGCTTCTGATTTTGGTTAAGACTCGCGAGAAAGAACAAACAATGTCCTCTCTTTAATGAACAATTTTAGGTTACTGCTACATAAGTCCCATGACACCACACTACATGGCAGTACTTCTATGCTCTACTAGATAAATGCTGCAACTTTGACTCAAAACGTACAATTGTACAAAGAAGTCGATTTTGATTGTTTTGTACTATCTCAAACGGGTAAAATTAAGTAAAACTCGCTAAAAGTGAACGGGTCAAATGACGAGCCGAAAGGGTGATAATGTGTCAAAGTCTATCTTAACGCATACAACATCCCAAATCATATATAAATGTGCTAATATTTGTTAGATCATAAATAATGAACTCAATGTTTTTGAACACAGGAAATGTTTATAGGTTTTTGAACATTTTACAGGTGGGGTCCAGTTTTCATATTAGATGATATTTCCCACTAAAACGCTAAGCAAACAGTTGATGTCTCTTTGCTGGAACCTTGGGCTTGCTCTTTGCTAAAGCGCCCTTTTGTCCGGTCATGGATCCCTTGAGTTGAGCCTTATGAAGTGCTTTGCTGTCTGCATCATCTTTCAATATTTCCATTCCTACTGCATCATCACCAGCACTTAAAAGTTAAAACCTCATCTATAAGACATGAACAAAAGTCTTACTCGTTCATTTATGTTCGTGAGTGTCCAATTATGCATTTGTTAACCTTCATTTATATTCGTATACAGTATATTTTTTATACACTTTAGAATTGGTTTACTTAAACAAAACAACACTTGAAAACACATTTATAAGTTTATTTTTAAAAATTTAATGTTTATTAGTCTACGTTTATGTATCTTCGTTCGTTTATGTTCGCTTAATATCTTATTGGAACGAACATAAACAATATTACTTTCTTAGTAAATGAACATGAACAAAAAAATTCATCCATTTAAATGATTATGTTCGTTTATTTGTTCGATTAAAATTAATCGAATGAACATAAATAATAACCTACCTATGCTCGCCAAATTCATTTACAGCCATAATGGGTGGCTTAAAGGAAGTGAAATAATGCATGAAAATTAATAAATAAAATGAAGTAAATGTGGACTGAATTAGGATCAAATAAGAAGAATAATAAAAATAAAAATAAAAATGATAAGAAGTAATCACAACCACATATTTTAGATGCAGCTACAAAAATTGATGCATCTTCATTTTAATATATATATATATATATATATATATATATATATATATATATATATATATATATATATATATATATATATATTGTTGTCCCAATCCTGATATATGGATCGATGTGTTGGTGAAACAAATACTGATTTGCAAACTAACAATAACAAAAGATAACTTATATATTGTCTAACCGTTGTAATGTTACAAATTGATAAGTACTTATAGGTTTCCAAATGGTATGAATGAACCATTGCAACCTTTCATCTAAAAGTCATGTCTATTCGGTTTTAATGAACCGATGCATCTATACATTGGTGATGGTTCGAACAGGTATAAGCAAAGCATTGTGACCTTTCGACCATTCCTGGAAATAACTAACTAAATAACTAACTTAACTAACAAACGGTTATTAAGTTTCTGATAAACACGTTTGGTCCTTCATGTTTCCTTTGAAAGCAATGTCGAGATTATCATGGTTCACATTCTCCTCCTTAATCTTGATCATTGCTTTGTCCAAGGTCTTGAACTCCGAGCATTTGTCTCATAGTTATAAACTTGAGTCTTGGTAAAGCTTTCGTTAAGATGTCTGCTCTTTGTAGTTTTCCGCTAACGTGTTCCGCATTTATATGACCATTCTCTACGCATTCCCGAATGAAATGATAGCGAATGTCTATATGTTTACTCCTTCCATGAAATATTGGGTTCTTTACGAGTGCTATTGCTGATACGTTGTCAACTCTGAGCGTTATCCTCTTTTCTTCAATTCCAGTTAGTTCACTAAGTAAACGTTTTAACCATAAGGCTTGACATGCTGCTGTAGTAGCCGCCATGAATTCTGATTCACATGATGATAGCGCTACTGTCGGTTGCTTTTGAGTACACCAGGTAATAGGTGACTCTCCAAAGTAAAATACGACTCCAGTAGTTCCTTTTCCTTGATCGGTATTGATTCCATAACTACTGTCACTATAACCTGTTATCTTGCAGCCGCCTTCCTTCTTGTATATGATTCCATGTTCTTTTGTTCCTTTCACATATCGGATTACTTGTTTCACTGCCTTCAGGTGATGATCCTTCGGGTCTTGCATAAATCTGCGTAGTCCGACTGAGTAACTAAGATCCGGTCTTGTATGTAATAAGTATCTGAGGCTTCCAATTAAACTTCGGTAATAAGTTGCGTCAACTGGTTCTCCATCTTCCGCCTTGACCAACTTAGTGCCGGGATCTAATGGTATCTTCGTATCATTGCTATCCGCCATACTTTTTTCTTTGAGGATCTTGTTAATGTATCCAGTTTGCTTGATTGTAATCTCTCCTCCTGTCTGTGTAACTTCTATCCCAAGGTAATATGCTAGCAATCCTAAATCGCTCATTTCAAATTTATCGTCCATCTGGGATTTGAACAAGTCTATCTCTTTCTTTGGAGTGCCCGTGATTATTAAATCATCTACATATACTCCAACTATAAGTGTTGAATTCTTGCTTCTTTTCGTGTAGACTGCTTGTTCTAGATTACATTTCTTAAAATCTAATGACTTCAAGGTTTGATCAAGCTTTACATTCCAAGCTCTTGGTGCTTGTCTTAAGCCATACAAAGCTTTTGTTAGCTTGTATACTTTTCTTTGGTTTCCTTGCTGAATAAAACCGTCAGGTTGTGTAACATAGACTTCTTCCTTTAATTCTCCATGTAAAAATGCTGATTTTACATCTAAGTGGTGTAGTTGCCATCCATGATATGCTGCTAGTGCTAATATTAAACGAACTGTCTCAATCCTAGCAACTGGTGCGAATACTTCATCAAAGTCTAATCCTTGTTCTTGTACATAACCTTTTGCTACTAATCTGGCTTTATATCTAATGATCTTTCCGTGTGCATCTCTCTTGGTTTTAAAAACCCATTTGAGTCCGATTGCCTTCTGATTTTCTGGCAAATCTGTGAGAGTCCATGTGTGATTCTTGTTGATTGAATCTAATTCAATTTTCATGGCCTCAATCCATTTCTCGTCTTTTGATGCTTCCTTGTAGTTACGGGGTTCTTCTTCAATGAAAAATAAACTTGGAGTTTCTACTTGTTGTGCATGTTGATAAATTTCATTGATATTCTTTAAACCTCGTACTGGTCTGTGATCATATCTTTCTGAGCTTCCTGATGAGCTTTCTAATGAACTAATAGTAGTTTGTCTTTCACTTTCTGAGTTGGGTTCGTAAGTGTATGTTGGTGGTGTAGTTGGTGATGCTGGATCAGGTATGGGATATGGTATTGGATCCAGTATTTGATCTTCTTCATGATACGTGTTATCAATGTTTTCTATGTTGATTGGTGTAGGATTTCCATTATCAACTTCGTCTACCACAAAACTAGTCCAAAATGTGTCTTGTGTATCCGTATCATCTCCATTCTTATCCCAATTCCACGGTTTCGTTTCCATAAACTTTACGTCCCTACTAACATGTTTCTTCTTTCTTATTGGATCATATAGCCTACAAGCTTTTGATCCTTCCTCTACTCCTAAATAAACCATCGGTATGCTTCTATCATCTAACTTCTTCAAGTGAGGTATGGTTATCTTAGCATAAGCTGTGCATCCGAATATTCTAAGGTTTTGTAGGTTCGGTTTTCTCTTGTAGAGTGCTTCATATGGTGTTTTATCTTCTATTGCTCGTGTAGGTACCCCATTTAGAATATAAATGGCATGTTTTACTGCTTCCGCCCAAAAAGTTAAGGGTAACTTCATCGCTTTCATCATACTTCTGGTAGTTGATAACACCGTTCTATTCTTTCTTTCAACTACTCCATTTTGTTGCGATGAGTATGGTGCTGTTAACTGTCTTGCTATTCCATTCTCTTTACAGTACTTAGTGAATTCATTTGATGTAAATTAACCACCTCTATCTGTTCTTAGCATTCTTAACTTCAATCTCAACTCCATCTCAATCTTTTGTCTAAATTCCTTAAATATGTTGAAGGCTTGATCCTTAGTTGTTAGAAAATAAGCCCACATGTAACGTGTACAATCATCTACTAGTAAGAAGATGAGTTTCTTTCTGGATTGTGTTGTTGGACTTAAGGGACCACACAGATCTCCATAAACTAAGTCTAGTGGGTTCTTGGATCTGAATTTAGCTTGATTGGGAAATGGTGTTCTGCTATGTTTTCCTAGTAAACATGCATCACATACTTGTCCAGTATGGTTTATTCTTGGTATTCCTTCTACTAGACCCTTTCTTGTCATCTTGCTAATATCATCAAAGTTCAGATGACCTAATCTAGCGTGCCATAACCATGCTTGATTATTCACATTTGCTAAGAGGCATATAGGTGCTTCTATCTGTAATCTAATACTGTAAAGTCTATTTTTCGACCTTTCTACCTTCATCAACAACTTCTTCTTCTTATCATACAAAGTCAGCCTGTTTCCATCCATTATGATCTTACAAACTATTTCAGTAAGTTGTCCTAGACTAAGTATGTTGCTCTTGAGGTTTGGTATGTAGTAAACATCTGTTATCACCTTCTGCTCCTTGTTTCTACATCCTAATATTATTGAACCTCTACCCTTTATCTCTACATATGATCCATCTCCAAAACGAACACGTCCAGTGATACTTTCGTCTAAATCTTTAAAATGACTCTTTGTTCCCGTCATATGGTTACTTGCACCATTATCTAAATACCATATGCTATCATCTGTTGTAGCATACTTTCCGGGTTGTATTTGTCCTTCATTTAACAATACTTCTTCATGTGTAGTCATTAACAGTGATGGTTCATCGTCTTCATAGATAATGTTTGACTGTTCCTGAGTTGTTGGTTTACTTCTACATTCTTTCTGAATATGTCCATGTTTCCCGCAATTGAAACATTTTGCTTTCTTCTTCCACTCACTCCTATTCTTATTGTTCTTGTCATTGTGAGTTGGGTTTTCTCCATTCGAATTATTTCTGTTTCCTTTATTCTGCCAGTTTCCTCGTGTGTAGTTTGATCTACCCCTATTCCTGTTGAAACGTTTCTTATGTCTAGAGTGTTCGCCTTGTGCGAATAATAGGTTATCCTGGCTTTCTGCTTGTCCTCCCTTTCGGAGTTTTATTCTTTCCTCGAATGCTTTTAACTTTCCAGTGATCTCATCTAAGGTGATATCATCTAGATCACTTGTCTGTTCTATGGATGCTACTATCTGAATGAACCTATCTGGTGTGGAGTCTAATAGTTTTCGTACTAAAAGTGATTCATCCAAGGTTTTTCCTAATTCTTTTGCCTTCGTGGCATAACCATTTAGTTTATCTGTAAATGCATCCACCGTCTCTTCATCCTTCATTTGAAGGGCATTAAATCATATCATTAGGGATTGTAATCGTGCTTGTTGCACTCTTTCTTCTCCAACGTGTCTCCTTTTCAATGATTCCCACAATTCTCTAGCAGTTTTACAACTTGCTACTTGTAATATCACATCCTCGGTTATTGCTTGATATAGGAGGGCAATAGTTGCCTTATCCTTCTTATCATTGGCTTGGGTGTTTTCTTTGGGTTCTATAGTCTCCCATAAACCATGTGCTTCTAATATGACCTTAATTTGAATAGCCCAAACAGTGTAGTTTGTGGTTTTGAGTTTAGGACATTGATATTGTGTAAGCGGTGTAATGGGTTTTACTATAGTGCTATTGACGTTAGTGTCATCTCCACCCGACATTCTAGATGTGTTTATGATCTTCACTTTTGACTTATATGGGAAATCTAACTAGTATGGTATAACCTTACTGTAACACCCCCAAAATTTGGTACAGCGGAAGACTCAACAAGCTTTCGGGGTGCTACGGGGATTGGTATCCAAACACAAGACATAAAAGAACGAGATAAAGTAAACAAGATAAAATACAACCACGCGGGGTTTTAAAGTTTACATTATCCCAAAAACATCCAAAGTCAGGCCCAAAAGGAACAGATATAGGTCCACAATAGTTATCAGAGTTTTAGAAATATAGATCCATAACCGGTGCCAAATGCCAAGCCTCCAATTCCAAGCATCCGCAGAGCATCACTTAATTACCTGAGAAAACGTGCTAAAAGTCAGCTTTCGCTGGTGAGATCATAGGTTTAGGTTCTTAATTCAATATAGTGGACATATACGCAAAACGCTTGCTAGCTAGACTAGGGCTCAATCATCCAACCAAAATAATCCAACCAAATCAAATCATCCCTATAGGTGCACGCTATAGCTCAAATCAATCCAATCAATAGCTTACCTAGCTCAAGTCTAGGCCTCGCTCTATAATCAATCCAATAGCTTACCTAGATCTAGTCTAGGCCTCGCTCAATATGTATGCGTAAGGATACGACATACCCAACATTCGTAAGGATACGACATGTTCAACTTACCTAGATCTAGTCTAGGCCTCGTTGTTTAGCTTACCTAGCTCTAGGCTAGGCCTCGCTCTATATGTATGCGTAAGGATACGACATACCCAACATTCGTAAGGATACGACATGTTCAACTTACCTAGATCTAGTCTAGGCCTCGTTGTTTGGCTTACCTAGCTCTAGGCTAGGCCTCGCTCTATAACCAATCCAATAGCTTACCTAGTTCGGGGACTAGGCCTCGCTCAACAACCAAATCAATAGCTTACCTAGCTCAAGTCTAGGCCTCGCTCAATAACCGAATCAATAGCTTACCTAGATCTAGTCTAGGCCTCGCTCTACCTAGTTCTATAAGCATAGCAAGTTTTGAGATCAAAAAGCGATAATAGTCCACATAAAACATTTGCACGTTTCTCACCCCAAGTATTGAAAACAAAGTTCAAGAGTAAAAGTGGGGCTATGACTCACCTCAAGTCCAGAAATACTCAAAAGAAACGATAGAAGAAAGACGTAAGTAATCTCAAGCAACTCACGTACGGCGACTACAGACTCGGCACTCCTAACAATATCAAACTCGTTCAGAAATCATTTCCTCAAAATCAAATATTCCCATTCCCGAACGTATTCCATTTTACTTTCCAAAAATATCCATTTCTCGAATTAACTTCATATTCATTTGAAATTCGACGTTTGGTATCCATATGGGTGAAGGGTCGACACAACTCAAACCAGAAAGCCACAACAAACAAAATAATAAACCATCTATAGGTCTAATATTAGCCCAATATATTATTTAAATAAATCATCGAAGCTTATCAAATCCGTCGATTTGGTAATCTCCCATATTTATTTACGTAATATATCGTTCTAAAATTATACCCAACCTAAAGCACATAGCACAAAGAATACTATATGGTATATATCGTAGTCCAATAAATTCCCTGTATATATCGTCCAATTTGCCAAATTCGTCAATTTAGCCAATTCCACGAGATATATAGTAATTTATTATCCTAATACACGTACCACAACCTATGGGCGTCGTGGGATACGATGCCCATTAATATACTCATTTTATATAGCCAAATAACTTGATTTAACCCGTCGATTAAATAAGTTACGTAGTTATAGAAAATGTTTATATTAATCGTCATATATCCGTGACAACACAAAAGTCACATAATAAAGTCCACTTGGACTTAAGTAACCACAACTCGTATAACTCGATAAGCTTTCCAAATTTATAAAAGCCATGTTTTTAATTATTACTTACCCGACGTATTAGTTCTTGACATTATTTACAATTATTATTTATAATAATACCCGACATTTATTGCACTATTCGCATAGTATAATAATTATCGTTATATTATTATAACGTTCACTCGTGACCGTTTTATTATTAATATACGCATTTATAATAATATATATACGTTTATCACGTCTATATACTTATATAAACGATTATATTACTAATAATATTATTACGAGTTTTATTATAAGCGTTTGATTTTTAATATTTATCGAGTCATAAGAATTTGGTCACATGTCCGAGTCATCACTCTCGGCTCATAGTCCAAGTCCACAAATAATAGTAACCAAGTCATAATAAATAAACCAACTCCGTCCAAAACAATCCCAAATCCACGTGCTACAACATGAGGGTCCGACTACGGCACCCGACTAACCTATCTCCGTCATCTAATTGACCGTCTCACAATCGGTCCCCAATACCACTTTCATCAACAACTCCTCAATAATCACAATCGTAACAGTATTCTCATTATCGAGACCACAAGGTCTCGACCCATCAAAATATTCGGCCAAAAATTAAAATGAGCCGCAAGAACAAGTAATAAAAACAACCATATCACCACATAATACAAATGACAAATTAATAATAACAAGCTAAACATCACGAAACCAACTAGACCATCAAGTATATCATGTAATCCGGTTCGATTTACCAAGTCGAACCCGAGTCAAGGTTTCACCACGAGTCACGTGGGTCCCACCCGAGACCTCTAGGGTCTCGGATAGCTCAATCCGAGCACAAACCAAAACAGCCAAACGGACCCTAAGGGTCGCGGCATCACAAGGACCACAACAAATATCCATATCAAAACAAACTTAAGCCAAATCCAAACTCCCTGATCAGTACCCACGTTGTCATGACCACAAGGTCAAAAACCTTCAAAGAAAAACCACATGGCTCAAAAATACACCAAGCCGTGAGCCATGGCTCACGGTTTCAAACTCGACACCCACAAGAGACACCAAACCCGGATACCAAACTCTTTTTAGATCATGTTTTATTCAAAACCCACTTGAATCTTAATGTTTTTAACCATTACCCGAAAGATATCAATAAGATTCGTGACCCTTAGTCACGAATTTCACCAAAATACGAGTTACACTCGTCTCACCTTTGATTACCAAGAATCAAATCATAAAGAAACTTCGAAAACAAGAAAAATAGGACGAATTTATGGTGGATTCGTGGTGTTAGAGGTGTTTATTTCGCGCGTGACCTATACCAAAAGATAGATCTCGATGAGGAGGTTAATGTGATGGTGTTATTTTTGTTGTAGGAGTGGCGGTGGTGGCTGTGGTGATGGTTTAAGGTGGCGGCGATGGTTGAGTTTCAAAGAAGAGAGAGAGAGAGAGAGGATGAAAACTTGTGTTGGTGATGGTGTAGGTTGTGTTGCTTTTACAGATCCACAAGGACGATATATTGTAATTTACTCTTTTATAATCCTTTTTGTAATAATAATAATAAAAATTGTGAGGTGTGTAAGGGTTTAAGTAGCCCGGTGTCAATACACGGACCAAACCCGAAACCTTAAATAACCAAATGACTTTCTCAAACCAAACCCGTTCCAAAAATAATAAAATCTCGCGATACGTTCCAAAAATATAAATATATCCGAACCAATATTAGATAATTAAAATTGTTAGGTTAACCTAGTGCCGGAGTCAAAGTAGTGCCAAAGTAACGATCTCAAAATAAATCATCACGACCGAATCAAATCAAACCATAAATAAATATTCGAATCTCATAATTAGCGTACGATTAAAAATCACGTACCAACGTTCGTAAAATATCTCGTCACAACAAACTTTCAAAAATTCCAAATTATAATTTTAATGTAATGCGGGTTTTATAAAACGGCTCCCTATTTTGCCAGTTGTCACATCCTCCCAGCCTCAGAAGGAACCCGTCCCGGGTTTCTCTCGAAATAACCCATCTACGAAGTGAAAAGCTTCGGATATCTCTTTCGAAACTCATCCTCACGTTCCCACGTGAATTCCGGTCCGTGCCGCGAATTCCAATGAACTTTGATGAGCGGAATACGACTCCTCTTGAGTCGTTTGATCTCTTTATCCAATATCTCAATCGGCTCCTCTACAAAATTCAAACTCTCATCCACACGAATATCCTTAATCGGTATAACCGGCGTTTCCTTCGAAAGACACTTCTTCAAATTGCTAACATCAAACACATCATGAACTTTACTCAACTCCATTGGTAATTCCAAACGATAAGCTACGGACCCAATTCTTTCCAAAATAAGAAATGGTCCAATGTAGCGGGGATTTAGCTTCCCTCGTTTCCCAAAACGTATCACACCCTTCCAAGGCGAGACCTTCAACATAACTCTATCTCCAACCTGGAATTCTAGGGGTTTACGCCTTTGATCAGCATAGCTCTTCTGCCTATCTCTAGCTGCTTGCAGTCGATCTCGAATCTGCGTTACCTTCTCCGTAGTTTCCAAAATAAGCTCAGGGCCTGTGAGTTGGCTATCTCCAACTTCTGCCCAACCAATAGGTGAACGGCATTTTCGACCATACAAAGCTTCGAATGGTGCAGCCTTAAGACTTGTGTGGTAGCTATTATTCTAGGAGAACTCCGCAAGAGGCAGATACTTCTCCCAGCCCTTACCAAAGTCTATGATGCATGCACGAAGCATATCCTCTAAAGTTTGGATAGTTCTCTCACTTTGGCCATCGGTTTGGGGATGATATGCAGTACTCATATCAAGTCTCGTTCCCAAAGCCGTTTGAAGTGATCGCCACAAAGCCGACGTAAAACGACTATCACGATCTGAAATAATAGATATCGGGACTCCATGACGAGAAACAATCTCCTTCACATACAACCTCGCAAGTTTTTCCACACTATCATCTTCACTAATTGCCAGGAAATGAGCAGACTTAGTCAAACGATCCACAATTACCCATATAGCGTCGCAACCGCTAGCTGTCTTTGGTAATTTGGTAATAAAGTCCATCGTAATCCGCTCCCACTTCCAAACTGGGAGTTCTGGCTGCGTCAACAATCCTGACGGTCTTTGATGCTCGGCTTTAATCTTAGAGCAAGTCAAGCACTTACTAACATATAGTGCTATATCTGCCTTCATATTTGGCCACCAATATAATTTCTTCAAATCCTGGTACATCTTGTCCGACCCAGGATGAATGGAGTACCTTGACTTATGCGATTCATGCATAATCAAATCTCGAATCCCTCCATACAATGGTACCCAAATCCGATCTCCAAAACATAACACTCCATCAGAACGCTTAACAAATCCTTTCTCATTTTCTGCCATCCCAAATATATTCTCAGCAGGTTTATTCTCTGCTTTCAATGCTTCCGTTTGAACTTCTAATATTTGAGACGGTAACGGCGATACGATAGTCATTCCTAATGACCTAACTCGTAATGGTGGAATTCTCTCTTTTCGACTAAGAGCATCAGCAACAACGTTTGCTTTACCCGGATGGTAGCGAATTTCACAATCGTAATCGCTTAGCAACTCAATCCAACGTCGCTGCCTCATGTTAAGCTCTTTTTGGTTCAGAATGTGTTGCAGACTTTTGTGATCAGTAAACACTACACACTTGGTTCCACACAAGTAATGTCTCCATATCCTCAAAGCAAAAACCACATCACCTAACTCCAAATCATGGGTGGTGTAGTTCTTCTCATGCTTCTTGAGCTGTCGGGAAGCATAAGCTATCACTTTCTCTCGTTGCATTAACACAGCTCCCAAACCTTTATGCGAAGCGTCACGATAGACGACAAAGTTCCCATTACCTTCAGGTAACGCTAAGATAGGAGCACTACACAACATCTCCTTAAGAAATTGAAATGCTTCCTCTTCCTTATCTCCCCATTCGTACTTAACACTCTTTTGAGTCAATTTGGTCAACGGTTTTGCTATCTTCGAAAATCCCTCAATGAATCTTCGGTAATAACCGGCTAATCCCAAAAATTGACGAACTTCTGTTGGGTCGCAGGTGCAGTCCAAATCTTTAATCGCTTCAATCTTAGCAGGATCTACATGAACTCCTTGTCTATCAATCACATGACTCAGAAATTGTACCGCCGGAATCCAAAATTTACATTTAGAAAACTTGGCATACAGTTTCTCTTTCCTGAGCAATTCTAAGATAAGTCTTAGATGCTCCTCGTGCTCCTTCTCACTCTTAGAATAAATTAAATGTCATCGATGATCACAATCACAAACTTATCTAAGTAAGGCTTACACACCCGATTCATGAGATCTATGAATATTTCCGGTGCGTTAGTCAACCCAAACGGCATCACCTGAAACTCGTAATGCCCGTAACGGGTTTTGAAAGCCGTTTTCGGAATATCTTCCTCACGAACTCGAAGTTGATGTTATCCCGATCTCAAATCGATTTTCGAATACATACACAATCCTTGAAGTTGATCGAACAAATCATCGATCCTCGGTAACGGGTATCTATTCTTCACCGTTAACTTGTTCAACTCTCGATAATTAATACACATACGAAACGATCCATCCTTCTTCTTCACAAATAAGACTGGGGCTCCCCAAGGTGAAGAACTTGGTCTTATGAATCCTTTTTCGGCTAACTCCGCCAATTGCTTCGACAACTCTTCCAATCCAGTAGGTGCAAGACGATAAGGCGCTCGTGCCACGGGTGCGGCACCAGGTATCAACTCAATCTGAAATTCTACTTGTCTAGTAGGCGGGATTCCCGGCAAATCATCGGGAAATACATCAGGAAAATCACGAACTATAGGCACATCACCAATGTACCTTTCCTTCTTCTCCTTCCCTCCTTTCTCAGAGATTTGAGCTAAGAAAAGGCAACATCCTTTTTCCCTTAGCTTCGGTAATTTAGTGCAAGATATGACCGCTAATCGGGATGGGCTCCTCGAACCTTTTCGATCTCCTTGTATATTTAGAACCTCCTTTCCGTAAGGCACACGCACAATCTTCTCATCGCAAATTATATGAGCACGATACTTCGACAACCAATCCATACCAATAATAACATCAAAACTTCCTAACGTGACGGGTAGAAGATCTATGTTGAAAGGACGATTCAAAAAGTTTAACGTGCAGCCGCGAATGATAGTCCTAATCATCTCTTTGTTCCCATTAGCTAACTCTACATCGTAACCAATTCCTAAGGCCATCGGGGGTTTCTCCAGTAAGGGTGCAAACTTAGTGGACACAAAACTCTTATCGGCACCAGTATCAAACAGTATGGAAGCATAACGATTATTGAGAAGGAACGTACCAGTCACAACGTTCGGATCTTCTCCTCTCTCGTTCCCGAGTGCATACACTCTTCCATGAGCAGCTCCAGCTTCCACACGTTGGTCCCATTATCTTGTCGTCCATGGTTTCCTCCAGCTCCACGGTTTCCATTATTGTACCCATTACCACCCGATCCTTAACTTCCTCGGTTCCACGATTCTCTACACTCATTCCTATAATGTCCCTTCTTTCCAAATCCATAACAAGTAACATTTGCCTTACTCATAGTTTCAGGAGTAGCTTGAACCATAGCAAGTGGTCGAGCTCTACAATCTTTAGCTATGTGTCCCATCTTAGATCAATTCTTGCACATTACCGTACATTGACCAGAATGATGCTTGTAACATCGGTTACATTTGGGTGCATCTCCATTGTAGTTCTTCTTGTCTCCATCTCCCATAGCATAAGCTCTAGTAGTTAGTTGTCGCTTGTTTCGACGATCATTACCCTTAGAGTGATCGTCCCTCTTTCTCTTTCCATTCTTATCTTTCTCAGCTTCTTCCAATGCCAAAGAGTCCATCAATTGTTGAGCAATAGTAATAGCCTCATGAATGGTTGCAGGCTTAGCAGAAATCACATCGTTCCTTGTAGCTACCGGCAATCCATCGGTATACCTCTCAATCCTTTGAGTCTCGATCCTACCCATATCGGGACAAAGTAAGGCTAACTCTCGATAACGGCGATTGTAAGTTGCCATATCGGTGCCTTTCACCTTATGATTCTAGAACTCAATCTCCAGCTTCTTAATCTCATTCTTTGGGCAGTAAGTCTGAATCAGCAAAGACTTAAATTGCTCCCAAGTCATAGCTTAAGCCACATCACTCTCAACCGAATTACGGTAATTGTTTCACCAAGTTAAAGCTTCATCCTTGAAAGTAAAAGAAGCAGACTTTACCTTCGCATTCTCCGCACAACCACTGACATTAAACACTGGCTCAGTCTTCTCTATCCACCTGACCAAGTAGATCACTCCTTCAGTTCCACCAAACTCAATGGGTCCACAAATTCTAAACTCCTTGTAGTTACGTCCATTAGCACGAACAGGTGGAAATGTTCCAGCAGAATCGTTGGAATGATTTGACTCAGCTAGTAGCTCAGCAACTCATTGCTTCACAAGTTGATTGATCATTGCTTGATCCACAGTAGGTGCGTTAAGTGGAACATGATCATTGTCTCCCTGGACATCAACATTTTGAGTTCTGTTGTTGCGGTTAGTAGTGTCCAGGTTATCAGGAGTAGGGGTCTCAACAATTCGAGTAGGACGGCGTCCTCAACGACCAGGGGTAGTCGTTGCAGGACCAGTTCTGGTAGCTCTAACAGGGTTTCGTCATGGGGCCATTGATCGACATAATACCAATGCGATATCAACAACGCAAACAGAAACACAATTCTCCATGTATGCCAAAAACCATAGAATATCATACGAAATTACCATCGTCCATACAAGTAGCGATCGATACTTCGTTCCAAAACACCAAAAGACATAATAAATACTAATCGTTCCATACGAGACGAACATACAATCCGAATAACATGACTTAAGGGATAGAATAAACAGCTCTCCTAACCAAGCACTCCCTGGCTTATGTAGCAACATAAAAACACAATTCCAAATCGATCTAGCCACAATGCTGGCGTAGACTTCTCAACTCTGATCTCAAACCATCCAAATCTCTCCATAACGATTCCAGCTCAACACTGTATATATCTCTATCTCTCTTGAGGTCTGTTACCTCCTTCTCTAACTCCGTGTTCCTCTGTCACAGCTTGCGATCTGCCTCGCGAGCCGTGAGGAAACCTCTTTGCAGACTCTCTATCTGCTCATGTATCTCAATCATACCTCTCCTAATCGCGGTCGTCCTTCCCACGATATTAGTCAAATCAACTCTTATCTTAGCAATAAACTCAGCGATAAACTCAGCAATAATCATCTCAAGTCGGTCAGGCATCCGCGAGATCCTCTCGCCCTGTGCAGTAATCTAAGCCCACATCCTACCAGTCTCACCTAACTCTGCATGCTCAGCAGAAACCTCAGAAGGTGCATCCAACTCAACGGGACTACCAGGTGGCAACTCAAACAAAAATGGATGATCAGGTGAAACCGGCTCTAACGGATGTATCGGTAAATCAGGCTTTGCAGAATGAGCCGAATGTGCTAGCGACCCATCATCATCAGGCATCTCCTCTTCCTGAGGATCATCCTCTTCCTCATCCTGAGGGTCATCATTCTCTTCCTCATCTTGAGGGTTATCATTCTGCTCACCCTCGTACTCCTCCTCATACTCCTCGTCGGAGGGGTACTCCATCAATCGTCATCTCTGAGCAGGTGAACCACGAGGCGATAAAATTGGTGACTTAGGGCGTCAATGAGACGATAAAGTAGTGGCCGAACGCATGACCAACACGTATGGGTCATCAAGGGCCATAGTGATCTACGAGGGGCGACGCGTACTAGCAATAACAATCCTTAATAACAACATGTGCAAAGGAGGCTATGATTTGTGACAACGGCGTAGGGTAGGTGTAAGTGTTTCAAAACAACTAAACCAAGAACTCAAAATACCATATCAAAATCATCGTATAATTCCAAATCATATATATCCAGAAAGATTTAAAATACCGCATTACTAAAATCATTCGTAAAACAATCAGGCCATATAATTCCTCAAAACGCATATAATTCCCCAAAACGCATATAATTCCTCAAAACGCCATCATATCACTAATTCAATAAACCTCAAATCCTCAAATCATCTCAAGAACCCCAAATCTAATAATCATCTCCAAAGATCTCATTCCAAATCATTATCTCAATATACCTCAATAATAATAATGATGCTTCGGCTTGGCGGGCTGGCGGGCAATGGTCGAGGATCGTTTTCTATAAAAATCGGTTATAGTTTAGGTGTCTATTTACCTAGTTCTCTATAACCTTGGCTCTGATACCAATCTGTAACACCCCCAAAATTTGGTACAGCGGAAGACTCAACAAGCTTTCGGGGTGCTACGGGGATTGGTATCCAAACACAAGACATAAAAGAACGAGATAAAGTAAACAAGATAAAATACAACCACGCGGGGTTTTAAAGTTTACATTATCCCAAAAACATCCAAAGTCAGGCCCAAAAGGAACAGATATAGGTCCACAATAGTTATCAGAGTTTTAGAAATATAGATCCATAACCGGTGCCAAATGCCAAGCCTCCAATTCCAAGCATCCGCAGAGCATCACTTAATTACCTGAGAAAACGTGCTAAAAGTCAGCTTTCGCTGGTGAGATCATAGGTTTAGGTTCTTAATTCAATATAGTGGACATATACGCAAAACGCTTGCTAGCTAGACTAGGGCTCAATCATCCAACCAAAATAATCCAACCAAATCAAATCATCCCTATAGGTGCACGCTATAGCTCAAATCAATCCAATCAATAGCTTACCTAGCTCAAGTCTAGGCCTCGCTCTATAATCAATCCAATAGCTTACCTAGATCTAGTCTAGGCCTCGCTCAATATGTATGCGTAAGGATACGACATACCCAACATTCGTAAGGATACGACATGTTCAACTTACCTAGATCTAGTCTAGGCCTCGTTGTTTAGCTTACCTAGCTCTAGGCTAGGCCTCGCTCTATATGTATGCGTAAGGATACGACATACCCAACATTCGTAAGGATACGACATGTTCAACTTACCTAGATCTAGTCTAGGCCTCGTTGTTTGGCTTACCTAGCTCTAGGCTAGGCCTCGCTCTATAACCAATCCAATAGCTTACCTAGTTCGGGGACTAGGCCTCGCTCAACAACCAAATCAATAGCTTACCTAGCTCAAGTCTAGGCCTCGCTCAATAACCGAATCAATAGCTTACCTAGATCTAGTCTAGGCCTCGCTCTACCTAGTTCTATAAGCATAGCAAGTTTTGAGATCAAAAAGCGATAATAGTCCACATAAAACATTTGCACGTTTCTCACCCCAAGTATTGAAAACAAAGTTCAAGAGTAAAAGTGGGGCTATGACTCACCTCAAGTCCAGAAATACTCAAAAGAAACGATAGAAGAAAGACGTAAGTAATCTCAAGCAACTCACGTACGGCGACTACAGACTCGGCACTCCTAACAATATCAAACTCGTTCAGAAATCATTTCCTCAAAATCAAATATTCCCATTCCCGAACGTATTCCATTTTACTTTCCAAAAATATCCATTTCTCGAATTAACTTCATATTCATTTGAAATTCGACGTTTGGTATCCATATGGGTGAAGGGTCGACACAACTCAAACCAGAAAGCCACAACAAACAAAATAATAAACCATCTATAGGTCTAATATTAGCCCAATATATTATTTAAATAAATCATCGAAGCTTATCAAATCCGTCGATTTGGTAATCTCCCATATTTATTTACGTAATATATCGTTCTAAAATTATACCCAACCTAAAGCACATAGCACAAAGAATACTATATGGTATATATCGTAGTCCAATAAATTCCCTGTATATATCGTCCAATTTGCCAAATTCGTCAATTTAGCCAATTCCACGAGATATATAGTAATTTATTATCCTAATACACGTACCACAACCTATGGGCGTCGTGGGATACGATGCCCATTAATATACTCATTTTATATAGCCAAATAACTTGATTTAACCCGTCGATTAAATAAGTTACGTAGTTATAGAAAATGTTTATATTAATCGTCATATATCCGTGACAACACAAAAGTCACATAATAAAGTCCACTTGGACTTAAGTAACCACAACTCGTATAACTCGATAAGCTTTCCAAATTTATAAAAGCCATGTTTTTAATTATTACTTACCCGACGTATTAGTTCTTGACATTATTTACAATTATTATTTATAATAATACCCGACATTTATTGCACTATTCGCATAGTATAATAATTATCGTTATATTATTATAACGTTCACTCGTGACCGTTTTATTATTAATATACGCATTTATAATAATATATATACGTTTATCACGTCTATATACTTATATAAACGATTATATTACTAATAATATTATTACGAGTTTTATTATAAGCGTTTGATTTTTAATATTTATCGAGTCATAAGAATTTGGTCACATGTCCGAGTCATCACTCTCGGCTCATAGTCCAAGTCCACAAATAATAGTAACCAAGTCATAATAAATAAACCAACTCCGTCCAAAACAATCCCAAATCCACGTGCTACAACATGAGGGTCCGACTACGGCACCCGACTAACCTATCTCCGTCATCTAATTGACCGTCTCACAATCGGTCCCCAATACCACTTTCATCAACAACTCCTCAATAATCACAATCGTAACAGTATTCTCATTATCGAGACCACAAGGTCTCGACCCATCAAAATATTCGGCCAAAAATTAAAATGAGCCGCAAGAACAAGTAATAAAAACAACCATATCACCACATAATACAAATGACAAATTAATAATAACAAGCTAAACATCACGAAACCAACTAGACCATCAAGTATATCATGTAATCCGGTTCGATTTACCAAGTCGAACCCGAGTCAAGGTTTCACCACGAGTCACGTGGGTCCCACCCGAGACCTCTAGGGTCTCGGATAGCTCAATCCGAGCACAAACCAAAACAGCCAAACGGACCCTAAGGGTCGCGGCATCACAAGGACCACAACAAATATCCATATCAAAACAAACTTAAGCCAAATCCAAACTCCCTGATCAGTACCCACGTTGTCATGACCACAAGGTCAAAAACCTTCAAAGAAAAACCACATGGCTCAAAAATACACCAAGCCGTGAGCCATGGCTCACGGTTTCAAACTCGACACCCACAAGAGACACCAAACCCGGATACCAAACTCTTTTTAGATCATGTTTTATTCAAAACCCACTTGAATCTTAATGTTTTTAACCATTACCCGAAAGATATCAATAAGATTCGTGACCCTTAGTCACGAATTTCACCAAAATACGAGTTACACTCGTCTCACCTTTGATTACCAAGAATCAAATCATAAAGAAACTTCGAAAACAAGAAAAATAGGACGAATTTATGGTGGATTCGTGGTGTTAGAGGTGTTTATTTCGCGCGTGACCTATACCAAAAGATAGATCTCGATGAGGAGGTTAATGTGATGGTGTTATTTTTGTTGTAGGAGTGGCGGTGGTGGCTGTGGTGATGGTTTAAGGTGGCGGCGATGGTTGAGTTTCAAAGAAGAGAGAGAGAGAGAGAGGATGAAAACTTGTGTTGGTGATGGTGTAGGTTGTGTTGCTTTTACAGATCCACAAGGACGATATATTGTAATTTACTCTTTTATAATCCTTTTTGTAATAATAATAATAAAAATTGTGAGGTGTGTAAGGGTTTAAGTAGCCCGGTGTCAATACACGGACCAAACCCGAAACCTTAAATAACCAAATGACTTTCTCAAACCAAACCCGTTCCAAAAATAATAAAATCTCGCGATACGTTCCAAAAATATAAATATATCCGAACCAATATTAGATAATTAAAATTGTTAGGTTAACCTAGTGCCGGAGTCAAAGTAGTGCCAAAGTAACGATCTCAAAATAAATCATCACGACCGAATCAAATCAAACCATAAATAAATATTCGAATCTCATAATTAGCGTACGATTAAAAATCACGTACCAACGTTCGTAAAATATCTCGTCACAACAAACTTTCAAAAATTCCAAATTATAATTTTAATGTAATGCGGGTTTTATAAAACGGCTCCCTATTTTGCCAGTTGTCACACTTACTACTACGGGGAATAGAAATAGTTATCCGGGAATCCTAATAATACGGGGATCAAATATAGTTCTCGGGATTTTCTAATAATGAATATCTATACTATAAATGTATAAATGAAATCCAATAATGATAACGTGACCTCGTATGTTTTGCGTTCCCACTTGTGTGTCAATACAATGAGATATATCAACCACGTACTAATCTTTCCTCGTCTCCTATCAAATTCAAATCTGGTTGTCGAGTTTATTAACCAAATTTCCACGTTGTTCCTTTTCTTCTTGACTTGGTTCCTACTACTTTGCCTCGTACCCTTGTTATGTATAGGCTTACTCCAAAAATTTCTACTCGAATTGAATTTCTGGCCACGATCAACCTTCAGAACTGTTGTCGTTGTTTTCTTATTCCAAGTCTCCTCTCGGTAAAAATTGTTACCGTAGCAAATATATATATTGCTTTCCTCCTTCTTTTTAGTACTCGTAGTACCAAAATCAACAAATCAATGTCTAAACAAATTTATTTCTTGTCCACACCGTTTATCAACAACGCCTAATACCTAATCGGTATTTTTCTTTTGTGAAGTGAGTGATCAATTCGCTTCAGATTTCTTCAAACTTGTTGTTGCTTCTTGTATTGCCAACGTGCCTACTCTTCGTATATATGTTTGTATGTACCGGTATCTATCTCTAAATCCAAGCAATGCCTATTTGTTTTTTTCTTTGCTGCGCGCTTCTTCTTCTTGCGTACCAACTTTGTACACAATCTTTCTCGACGTCTAATCTTCTCCCTTGTTGTGTTGTAGTAGAGAACACACAAGTACGTTTCTTGTTGTAAACTTAACAAGAAAATCTTCCAAATTTCTGGTTTTGCTGTGGCGTACGAATCACAACAAACCAAAGTACCAAAAAGTTTCTGAATGGTAACCTTTTTGTTTGCAAATTTCGACACAAAGAAAAATGTATACGGTTTTTCTTATGTCCCTAAGTTATCTATGCAACCTTTCTAATGTTAACAAGGATCAAAGGTTTGGGTTATTTTCTGGTCGTGGGTTTCTGGGTTTCGATTCTGGTTTCTGTATCTCGATGCAATAGTTTCTGGATTTCTGGGTTTGTTTACTGGTTGTAACGAGATATCCAACAAGGCTCTGGATGCCAAATGTTGTCCCAATCGTGATATATGGATCGATGTGTTGGTGAAACAAATACTGATTTGCAAACTAACAATAACAAAAGATAACTTATATATTGTCTAACCGTTGTAATGTTACAAATTCATAAGTACTTATAGGTTTCCAAATGGTATGAATGAACCATTGCAACCTTTCATCTAAAAGTCATGTCTATTCGGTTTTAATGAACCGATGCATCTATACATTGGTGATGGTTCGAACAGGTATAAGCAAAGCATTGTGACCTTTCGACCATTCCTGGAAATAACTAACTAAATAACTAACTTAACTAACAAACGGTTATTAAGTTTCTGATAAACACGTTTGGTCCTTCATGTTTCCTTTGAAAGCAATGTCGAGATTATCATGGTTCACATATATATATATATATATATATATATATATATATATATATATATATATATATATATATATATATATATATATATATATAGACACACACACTATGTATCAAATATAATTGGTAAGCTTTTTAATTTTAATTGTAAGACAACATATTTAAAAAACAAGTCAAACATATTTAAAAGAAATTTCAAATTTTAAATTTTAAGTATAACACATTACTCATTTTTATTTTTTAAATTTCAAAAAAAAAAATTATGCACCCTTTATGGTATTATAGATTACTAGACAAATACCCGCGCAAAAGGATGATGTATAGCGTTAAATAATTATAGTTATGAAATCGTGATTCTGGTTTTACCCTTGATGCATAACTTACTAGTTAAATTCGTAGTCATTGTCAGAAAAAAGTAAATAGGTTAGAAAAAAAAATGACAAAAGTTTATGGATTAAACAATACTATTTAAAATATTCATATAGTTGTAGATCATGTTAATTCTTAATCAAATGTATAATAATCTACTGCATTTTAAATTAAAAGAATGCATATGCATGCAGTATAAATGGTAGGTAGATAGATTATAGATTTAACACCACTCGGTCCGAGTCTACAATGAGTTTTTTAGATAGTGTATTATAATTTGAAGCAGCACCTCGACCAAATGTGAGGAGATCGACCATCATTTAACAGTATGTTCAGTAACCTAATAACTATAAAATCTGAAAACATGCAAACATTTTATTGATACTTAACTAAGTCAATATAAGCATGGAAAATAAGTGACTTTGTGAACAATGAATAAAGATCGAAAAGCAGACACTCAAATTTATTGGTTGCTTTCATTAGCGAAAGTAATCCAGGATGGCAAAAATGGCCGAAACCACGGTAGCAAGAAACACAATGATTCCACCAAGTAGTGCAATAACACTCCATGGATTACTGAAATATACGCGTCTCAGCCG
This sequence comes from Artemisia argyi, assembly GCA_030686995.1. NCBI lineage: Eukaryota > Viridiplantae > Streptophyta > Magnoliopsida > Asterales > Asteraceae > Artemisia > Artemisia argyi. Next base: position 178,556,066 of record CM060690.1, read on the forward strand.
TGCAATATGCTTGGGCCAAAAACCATTGTAGTACGTATCCATTTGTTTGAACGCTTTGTCGTAACAGAAATCTGAAAGATACATGTTTTTGCATATCTTGTTGATCATATCTGCAGCCTCTTTGTTTGAGCCGAGGTTGTTTACAAGGACTTTTGATTCTACCAGTTTAGCAATATCCTCTTGGGTATCAATAAGCATATCCATGGCATATGCATATGATGTAAAGTAACAACGATCTTGACGGAAACATTGCTCGTAAGCAATAAGGTTCCTTAAAATTAGCTCAGTGTCATCTTCAATAACCAGGGCTGGCATTAGAAGAGTAGGCTTACTCCAAAACCAGGGCAAACATGGAAAAAGAGATGATTGGAATTTAATGGTCATTGACCAACCATCCTCTTGGTGAGGCTTAAACTTCATCCCAGATCTATCCAGTTCTACTGCCGAGTGGAATGCTGTATCCTCCGGCGATGAGTAGACAACTTCAAGCTGGTAGCGTTTGTGCAGATAGCCAAGAACATGATCATGTTCATGAGTTGAATCTGAATGAAAATGAGTTGAATCTGAAAGGAATAGCTTAACGAAGTGCGCCAAACTTCTATCGAGAACTCGGCTAAGAGTGACAGACACTTCCTCCAAAACCATGTAGGGTGGCAAGCAGTCAAACAAAGCTTGAAGAACAAAGAAAGGGACTTGGTTTTCTAGCAACATCAGATCCTTGGAAATACGCCAGTTTTGCACCTTATTTGGCAATGGAAGCCGTTTTTCTGTAATAAACTTGAAACAGAATTCAAGAATGAAACAACCATCCATAACCATCATCCTGGCAAGCTCAACGTCACTATAGTTCTTGATCGCGTCAGCATAAGATTCTCTGATTTGGTCTATTAAAGTGTTTACCTTTAGCAGACATGCTTCTAATGTTTTCTTTGGAGTGGCATTATTAGAACGATTTAATATGTCATCAAGATAACATCCTTTCAGCCATTCAAATTCTTTCAACTTCTCATCTTCTCTATGTATAGGTCCTATAGAGACCAGCTGAGGTTTGTATGAACTTTCGCTCTGATCTCTAAGACTTCCAGGAACCATGCAAATAGATGGTGATTGTTTGCCACGATTTTTTCCTCTTTTTGCACAATCAAGAAGAAAGCCTATAATCTCGTCATTACTTTTATCCATGTAGTATTGTGTCTGGTTGACATCCGTGATACGGTCAATGATCAGAGCAGAAGTGGATGCTTCATCTGAGTAAGATAGATTTCGCGTAGTCACATCTAACTGATTAATTTCAGGAATGTCCAAGCTATCATTTTTCTCCCCTGGTTTGACATCTCTCAACCTCCTTCCCACCAAGCTAATTCCGACATTGTCTGATTCATTGACGGTTGGAGTAGTAGTGGACGCTTCAGCCGATTGAACTAAATTTTGCGGAACTGCAGCTGGCTGATTAATTTCAGGAATGCCCAAGTCAATATCCCCGACATTGAAAGTTGCAGAATCATACTCCGTATTACAAAACTAAACACTCACGGATATGATGAAAATTAACTGATAATCGCCTCTTAATACACACACATTTACAGACAGTAAAAATAAATGTAACATATACTACAAAACTAAACACTCGCAGATAAAACTAGCCGATAGTCACAACCAATCAGATAGCAAAAATAAATATTAACCTAATCACAGAACTAAACATCGTTTGCTTATTAAATTAACTGATAATCACTGCCTTAACACACACACACACAGCACAAATTATTAACTGATAATCACTACCTCCTAACACACACACAAACAGTAAAATTAAATTTTAAGCTAATTACACATTTACACGTACATAGCTAAACATTATTCGGTTATAAAGTTAACTAAAAATCACTAAAACACACACAGTTACACTCAGTAATAATCACTACTACACAAATTATATTTTGGTACGCCATTTTGGTACGGTTATAGCAAAAACCGTATCAAAATCCAAAAAAAACGTTATTTGGTATGGTTTTTAAAAAAACCGTACTAATAAATCATTATTTGCTACTTAGGTAGGTTTTGTTAACGGTTATTTTGTTAACGGTTATTTATAAAACCGCTCCAAAACACTTTTATTTGCTACGGTTTATTTTGAAACTGTACCAAAATTAATTTATTTGGTATATAAAACCGTACTAAGTAATTATTTATTTGCTACGGTTTGTTTGATAACCGTACTAAAGAATATTTTCGAAATAAAGGGTTACTAGCTAGTAAATCTCAATTTTTCAAAAAAAAAAAAGGTTAGTTAAAAGATTATAAAGACACGCATCAATTTTTTTATTATCATTATACTAAAAAAAGTGCCAATTCGTATATTGTCATTATACTTAAAAAAAATGTTAACACTAGTGTGTGTATATCATTTTACGGATTGGTATATCATTTAAAATGAAATATAATCATTTACATTCATTTGTAAAATATTGTATATGGGGTTTTACGTATAAAAATGGGTTGTTGTATCACCAAGAGTCATTATGGATTTGTTGGTATGCGTAAAATCCCAAGTTCTGGTGGACGTGGTTTCAAATCGTGGCGGTCGTGGTGTCAAGCAGGTGTTGGATGTGGTCGTGATATTAGGTACTGGTGGTTGTGGTGTCAAGTCGTTATAGTTTTGAGGTGAGGTAATGGTGGTTGTAGTGTCGAATAATGGTGATTGTGGGGAGGAGTAGTGTTTGTCGTATCGAGTTTAAGGCTTTATTTGAGCAAATTTCCGTAGATGCTCTTTAGCCCCAATCCTTAGGAGGTCCTGCAGCTTCTCTTTCGTCTATAGCGAGGTGAGTGCAGTGTAGAGTCTATAGCAAAGTATGTGTGTGTGTTCTTGTTCATGTGTGTGAACATCTACTTTTATACTAGCTGGACTTAGCCCTACGACACAAGGATTGTGGAGACTAAGTTGTCTTCTAGGGATATCGTTGATAAGCATCAGGCTTGGTCCTCGTGGTCCAAGTTGTCGTCATGCTACAAGTACTAGCACTGGACCAAGCTTCTATGCATACTCATACATCATCCACTACTAGAAAAATGCTATTAGCAACAATTATTTTAACAACCATAAACAAATCGTTGTTAAATTATGCATTTAGCATCTAACTTTAATAACAAAATTGTTAACAACGTTGCTATTTTTTTTAGCAACAAAAAGTTATTTGGTATTTATACAAATGACCATAAATATTTGTTGATAATTTAGCAATAACTAAGCAAATTTCGTTGCAATCTAAAATTAGCACCGGTCAAATTAGAAACTAACACCAATTGATGCTAATTCGACAGGTGCTAATTTGAGAATGCAACGAAATTGCTTTAGTCGTTGCTAAATTAGCAACAAATATTTATGGTCATTTGTAGAAATAGCAACTAATTTTTTTGTTGCTAAAAAAATTGCAACTTTGTTATCAATTTCGTTGCTAAAATTATATGCTAAATACACAATTTAGCAACGATTTCTCTATTGTTGTTAAAATAATTGTTGCTAATGGCATTTTTTCTAGTAGTGATCGTACACTGCATTTCAGCTACTAGTGTACTTGTTCTAATGCAGGCACTACTCCGTCATTGTATAAGCGGCCAGTGCAGGCACTACTCCGTCATCGTATACTATGCCAAATATAAGTACTAGTTCTGAAAAGGCTTGATTTTTTTTTTTTTTTTTTTTTTGGTTCAATTTATGTGTTGGTAATGTTTGTTATTATAGTTTTGGGTTAATGCCATCAAATAACAACAGACTTTTTAGTACTCAACTTTTTTCAATTAACGAATCACATAATCTATTGTGCTTATGACGGGACATTCTTTTTACCGGCCAGTATTGTTAATGTTAGCTACTTGATTTATTTTTATATAATCGACTCATCCTTTTAACATATCTTGTATATCAATATCATCTCGACTAATCTGTTATACATCTATTGCATATCCAATTATCCATATCATCTCGACTCACCTGTTTAACATATCTTTTATACCAATATCATCTCGACTCATCCGTTATACATCTCTTGTGTATCCATATTATCTCGACTCATACGTTAAACATCTCATGTATATCCATATCATCTCAACTCATCCGTTTAACATATCTTGTATATCAATATCATCTCGACTCATCCGATTAACATATCTTGTATATCAATATCATCTCGACCCATTCGTTTAACATATCTTGTATATCCATATCATCTCGACTAATCCGCTTAACATCTCATGTATATTAATATAGTCTCGACTCACCCTTTTAACATATCATGTATATCAATATCATCTTGACTCGTCCGTTTAACATGCATGTCGTTTTGAATATGATTATAAATTTTTAAATAGAAAAGCTAACAACGTTCATTTTGACACGGAATGGTATATCTGCTATTTTGTTCGAGCTTAGTTCAACTGTAAATACCAGTTGGCATAGATTTAAGCTTTTCATATATATTATTTTGAGCTTTTCAAGCTAAGCTCGAGCCGAGCTCAAACTTGGATGGATAAAGCTTGACGAGCAATCGAGCCAAGCTCGAGCCAACCTTTTATCTTTCGACTCGAGCTCGAGCCTTGTTGAGCTCGGGCTTGGCTCAGCTCGATTACACCCCTAGCCAAGTGGATGGTGACTAGGGTTTTAGTAAATATCAACTTCTATGGCAGTAATCAGCAACTACAAAGGGTATATTGTCACACAGACAACTTTATGTGGTTGTTTCAAGAGTTGAGAAGACAAAAGGTTTGAAAGGTCTTTGTTGTTACAAAGACGACGAATACACAAACTCCAGAACAAGTGTTGTGTACAAAGAAGTTTTTTTTTTCCGTATATTAATAATGAAGATCCATTATATTTTTCTTACACTCATCACTCTCCATCTATCTTGGGGAGAAAACTTAACCTACCCACAGGGTAGTCTACCCACTAGGAATTAAAACACAATGAAAACACAATTAATGATTTGTTGGAAGAAAGAGTGGAATATTATTCCTTCTCTCCCAATAAATCAGTGACACCTCACCTGGGTAAACTACCAGATGGGTAGATGTATCCATGCCCCTATCTTGGCTATCCATAATTATCTTAACCATTAAAACCACATCAAATCTCAGTACCTGCCGCTGCTCCCTTTCCTTTGTTTTTTTCTCCATCTTCCGGTATATGAATAGAGTTTATTGTTTCTCGACTTTCACGTAGTCTTTATCTTTCGTCATTTTCTGTTATTGAACATGACCACTATTTTTTGTTCTTCAGCTTTTATATTTGTTTCACAGTTTTACACAAGTTATAAGGTTGTAGTTTATAGTGTGCTAGTTGGCTACATGTATTTTCAGCCAAGATGTTGGTAATAACTTATGTTTTTCGTTTCTGTTTTGTAGATCTGGGATGATATATCCCATCTAAAATAACTCGAGATTGACCAAGTGGTGTTCTTTTAATATATAAGAGATGTGTCCTGTAGATACACCAGACTCTTAATAGTTGGGGTTCTTATTTTCATGAAGATGTTTATATAGCCTTATCTTTTATATAATAAAACAAAACAAAAGATTATCTCTTAATTATTATTTTTTAATTTATAAATTTATAAATTCGTTTTTTTATATACTACACAAGTTGAAGATAAATACAAAAAATATAGATAAGATGTAACTTACAATAGGATTAAACTTTTTAAATAATTATCTTTAATAATAAAAAACTATAATTATAACTCATAAATCAAACAAAACAAAGATTAAATTATTTTTTTTAAATAAATAATAATATCATTCAAAAAACTTTTTTAAAAAAAAATTCGCGCGTCCGCAGGCATTATAACTAGTATTTATATATACTTCCTCCGTCCCATAATTATAGTCACTGTTGACTTTTTAAGTTTTCGTTTTGCAACTTTGACCATATATATTTTTATTTGTGTTATATAATACTCGAAAAAAATTATATCAATGGAAAATACATTTAAAACTTAATCCATTTGTATATTTTGCATCAATTAATATATAACACAAATAAAAATGTTTAAGGTCAAAGTTGAAAAATAAAGACTTAAAAAGTTAACAGTGGACTATAATTATGGGACGGAGGTAGTAACATTTTGTGTAACAGTGTTGTTTAATATATACACTTCATTTCTCTTTAGATTGTTATTTTAGTTGATTTATGTTTATAGAGTACATGTTAGGTTTAACATTTGATGTAAATGGCATTGTTTGTGTTGTTGTGACCTCTGAAATGGTTTAGCTCATACTCTCGTTGGATTCTTTGGTTACACAACTTTAAATTCAAATAATAATAATAATAATAATAATAATAATAATAATAATAATAATAATAATAATAATAATAATAATAATAATAATAATAATAATTTTTAAACAAAAGGATTTTGATGCGGTTTATAAAGAAACCGTACCAAAAAAATGAAATAGCATGGACTTTGACTAAAACTATTTGGTGCGGTTGTTTAAAAAACCGTACCAAAAAACCTTTTTTTGGTACGGTTTTGTAACCGTACCAGAAAATGTTTTATTTTTTGGTATGCTATTATCTAGTACGGTTCAAAAACCATACAAAAAGCCCTTAAAAACCGTACCTAATGCGTTTTTTGTGCAGTAGTGAATATCCTTTATCCTAATTACACATAACTAAATTGTAACCTAATTACAAAACTAAGCATTATTCGCATATAAAATTAACTACTAATCACTAACACACACACAGTAATATTAAACACTAACAGATAAAACTAACCAAAAATCACTACCTAAACACACACTTACGCATGACAAAATTATATACCTTCAGTGCGTTGACTAGTCCAACATGGTCCTCCATAGTCAAACCTGCAGAAAATGACAAAATTACATTTAAAGAAAATTGAAAAAAAATAAGGTAGAATTTAAAGATGAGATGTGGCTGACGGTACCTTGGGTGGCTACCGGTAAGGAGGCAGTGATGTCAGTGAGGTCTAGCGCTTGTTTGTTGTTGCTCATTCTGTGCGTTTTTAGTGTGTGAAAATGAAATGCTAGAAAAAGTGAAAGGGGGAAGGTGAGGAAATAAAGGGAGAGAAAGTGAAAGTGTGAAATGCAAAAGAAAAAGTTTATGCCACAATATTATTACTTACCCAATCAAATAGATTACCTTTTTATTTTTTATTTTTTATTTTTTTATTATTATTTTTTTTAACTGGAGAATTTTAAATTCAAGTTCTCCACCTAATAGTTGTAATAGTAGAAAATCTTCTGTTTTCAGTAAAGAAATTTCAAAAAATACACATTTTAAACACGTTTTCTGTGTGTTTCTAAGAAAACTTTTATGAGAAACTTCTCATTTTCCAACAACTAAACACACCCATATAGGGACGGAGCCAAAAAAATTGTGTTAAAAGAGGCCGGAAATTAATTGTACAATAATATACAACTCATAGACCTAATTACTTTACAAGTTCAATGGTTCAACCAGCCCGGTCGGTCTTCAAACACAAATGAAATTACAACTAGGTTTTGAGTTATGGTGTATGACCTTAAATCATCAATATATTATCCAAATAAAAAGTAAAATTAGAAAAAGAAAGAAAGAAAGAAAAGTATCAAATATATACGGAGTAATGAACAAGTAGAAGCAAAGAATAAAAAATAATTTCCCTTTTTTCAAAAGAATCTAACAAAAAGCAAGGTAGGTATTACTACTTACACAAAACGAGCTGGGGCACCCGCGCTTTGCCGCGGGATTGTTGTGCTAAATATAAACTCGAAATAAAATGATAGATTTTTTTTATTTTTATTTTTTTTAGTAAGGACTAAATTTGAAAAAAATCGCTAACGGGGGACTAACGGTGGAATTTACAGCTAACCGAGGGACTAAAAGCGTAAATTTATTAGGAACAGTACCAGGCACTATTTGGTACTGTTTGGCACTGTAGCAATACTATTCTGTACTATTTGGTATTGTAGCAAATGAATTTTCAGTTTCAGTCCCTTAACGTGGCATCCTGTTGCACAGTTGGTCCCTACACATGCTAGATAACGACCGTTAAGGCCTATTAAGGACTAACTTCGCACTTGACCACCGACGAAACTTCCATGTGCACTGTTGCTACAGTACACACAATCATTTTTAGAATATATTATAATATGAGCATTAATTGGCATGTCTAACTCATGTGCCTAATTATATGCCTAATTTGATGTGGTATAATTCTATTGTTAACAGTAAATGAACCCACTTTTCAAAAACCAGTAAAACACTTCCACATCCCTTTAGGCATAAAATTAGACACACATTTACGCTGCGTTTCCGAGTTTTGTTTTTGAATGAAGAGAAAAGAAGTGGGGAGAAAACAAAATAAATTCGTGTTCCTGAGTTTTTTTTAGGAGAAAAGAGAATAGAAGAGGAGAGTAATTTTATCTAAACTTCTCTCCAAAAACTTTCTTCCCATTTGGAGAGAAGTTATATTAGAAAGCTTTAAATAATTAAAATTACTTAAATGACCTAATATAAAACATAAATTTTATATATAACCAAGGGTATAATGGTGAAATCATATGTTATCTCTTCTTTTCTCTCCTAACTCGGGAACATGATATAAAAAATTTAATTTCATTCATCTCCTCTTCTTTTTTGCCAATTTTTAACTCTTCTCTTCTCTTCTTTCATTTCAAAAACTTGGGAACAGAGTGTTAGGTCTCTCAATCATTTTCCTTTATATTAATATTTCCAATATTTCTTCCTATCCTTACCAAACTTGCATCCATGGTACTCACTCGAGTTATTGATTTGAAATCATTTTCAAACACTCAAATATTCTCTAAATTATGTACAATGATAGAACAGAGTGTTCCATAACTATTTGAAACCATTGAAAAACCTTCTCAACGAGTTGAAAATTTGAGAAAAAATGATCGGTTTCTTAAAGTTGCTTGAAGACTTCAGATAAAACGTTTGCAGGAAAACTAGCTAAAAGTTGGGGTTGTTGAGCCGGTCTGGTGGTTGAGCAACAGCCGGGCTCTGCCTATGCACCCATTGATACCAAAAAAGAAAAAGTCATTTCCCATAATAAAGCTGTACGACTTGATGACTAGACGTCTCTATTAAAAATTTGGCACGTGTCTCATACAAATACAAGTTGTGTGTAAATAGTGTGTAAACTAATAGTCATTTTATTTTCTAAACGAGTGACGACTCATAAGTTGTGCGACTAACGACTTACTTTTTTTAATAAATAGTTTTTTATATACATTTTTTTTACTTTTTCTTTGTTTACCACCACCCACCACCATAACCACCACCCACCACCCACATATCATCACAAATAAAAAAAAAAAAAAAAAAAAAAAAAAAAAAAAAAAGTTCGGTTAAAGTAAATTTGAATTCGTTTCAGTTTGATTTTTGGTTTTACACCGAAAATAATTTAAGCAAACTAACGAAACGTAATAAACTAAAAAACCTGATAACCAAATCGATCTAGTTGGTTTCAAATAACTTGCTTACCTTCTAGTCCCATTTACAGCTAGCCGGCTAGCCCAGCCACCCAGGGCATGATACAAATTTGGGCTAGGCCCATACATATAACTTCAGTGACAAAAACTCAAAAAAATAACTAAACCAACAACACTCCACGTCTTATCAAGCGTGTCAATAAAAAGTCAAACTTCAAAAATGGAACCGGAATCCAGAAATGGCTCCAAAATCAAACTCCAGAAAACCCTAAACACCCCAATCCAACTCGGCTGCAATTCACTGTCCCAAACACCCGACAAAACAGTCTCTCGTCATCACATTACCTTCAATTACAATACCCAAAAAGGAATTTTGAATTTCATGGTGTATGGAAAAAACCCCATTTGGGTACATGAAGTTGAAAAAGATGAGATTAAGGTTTATAGAAGGGGGGTCAAGGGGGAAATGAAAGTGTGTGATCCCATTAGACTCATGTTTAACTAACGAGTCTATAATATTTAAAGAGACCTAACTAGACTCATCTACTATTAGATATTTATCCAGATGTTTAACTAATGAGTCTCAATTTACGACCTCTAGTTTCTAATAGTGTTCGGTCCGGTTCAGTTTGAAAATTCAAGTATCCGTGGCGAGGCGGATAGTTCATTTTACTACCCTAAACTGAACCATATTAAGCAGGTAACCGAACATAAGGGTACTTGAAATGAGCAGTTATATATGATTTTGGGTCATGGTTAACCATTTTAATGAACTAAACGAGTAGAACCGGATGAATAATAATATAATCTAGAATGTAAAATAGCAAGCTTTGTTGTTGTAAGATATTCACCTTCACACATTCATTGTGTCTAACGTCGAAGGCTTAGTTAATTTGTTATATATGATAATTCTAATGTTTTTATTATGATGGAACAACTTTACTATGACTATGCGGGTACCCGAAATAAGCATTAGACATAGTAAAAGTGAATGCCAATGCTACATCAATGCCTACTTAGATACTCTCGTTACTATATTCATCACAAAAGTTCTGCAATAGCTGACATCAAACTTATCATGTAAATATACCTAAGTTGCACATAAATATACCACACAACATACTCATGTAAATAAGCAATATTATTCGGTAATCTACACCATTACTATAGGGGAGGGAGTATAATTGCTACCATGCATGAAAAGGGTGTCCTTTGTGTGGTGATGTTGATTATTATACCTAATTCAAGGTTTTCTACTTTTCTTTTTGAGTTAAACAGAAATAAGGCGAGTATTTAATTAAGGCGTCGTTTGTTTTTTTCAAAGGCTTTATGTCTTTATCTGCAAACCATATCTACAGAAGAAGAGATACATATCAAGTCTTCATCTACAAGGAAGAAAACCGATGAAGAAGTAAGAAGAATGAAAGTTTATGTCTAATTTTTGAAGAGGTAGGATGGGAAAAGAAACACTTATATCTGCAAAAATAAAATAAATAAATAAATAAATAAAAAATAAAAAAAAACCTTGTGCGCCCGCTGATAAAAGAAGTGAAAAAAGGGAAAAAGAGTTTTTTTTTTTTTTCAAAATAAACAAACGACATCTTCGTTGTACGCGGTTTAACTAAAATATCTTCTGATTATTTTCGATTCATTTCTCGGCTACCTATGTATATATGTATCTAGTGATGTTTAAACTTTAAACACGTAATATTATATGTATAGAAAGGGTAAAGATGTAATTCAATCTAAGGTTTGGTTCTATATATTTATGATTTTCGGTTTTGTTTTGGCTCGGTTCGAGTTAAAACCGAACCAAATCAAATAGACCGACAAAAAACGGAACTAAGTCACTTCGATTCAATTCTCAGTTCATATCTTCACAAAAAAATCGGTTTTTAATTCAGTGTGGTTCGCTTTTAGTCGGTTTGGGACCCTATGCTCAACCCAACAAAAATCTAACTCGAGCTGTTTAAATTAAATCAATTTCGAATATTTTGTAAGCTAGTCTCAAATACTAAGTAACTCGCAAGCAAGTTATCTCGTCCCATTCACATAATTTCTAGTTACAAAAACTCAAAAGAACTTAAAAACCAACAACACTCCACGTCTTATAAACGTGTCATCAAAAAGTCAAACTTGGAAAATGGAACTGGAATCCAAAAACGGCTCCAAAATCACCCTCCAGAAAAACCCAAACACCCCAATCCAACTCGGCCGCAATTCACTGTCCCAAACACCCGACAAAACAGTCTCACGTCATCACATTACATTGAATTACAATACCCAGAAAGGAATTTTGAAATTCGTGGTGTATGGAAAAAACCCCATTTGGGTACATGAAGTTGAAAAAGATGATATTAAGGTTTATAGAAGGGGGGACAAGGGGGAAATGAAAGTGGGTGATGAGTTTTGTGTTGGGTGTAAGGATTTTGTGTGGTTTAAGTTGAGAGAGATTGATGGGGTTGATGATGATGATGTGAAGATGGAGGAGTTGGGGGATGAATTTGGTGAGATTGGCGAAAGTTTAGGGGGTGGTGATGTTACAGATGTTGATGATCCTGTTAAAGGTTTGATTTTTGTATGAACAAGTGTTTGTTGGTGTTTGTTTTTGGCTTATATAGCGGGCTTATGGCTTATGTGGTTTTCAGCTTATGTTTCATAAGCCCAGTTTTTGTGGCTTATTTTGAAACTTTTCGGCTTATATAAGTTGATTATGAGTTATGACATAAAACAAATAACATACCCAATCCCGTCGGGGCGGGGTATGGGGATAAGCTTATTATGATATGATAAACTTAAATAAGCCAAAAAGTTTCAAAATAAGCTACAAAAGGTGAACTTATGAAACATAAGCCCAAAACCAAGTAAGCCATAAGCCCGCTATATAAGCTGTAACAAACACCCCCTTAGTTTATTTTGTGTTTGGTGATGAGTTTTTAGCTTTCAGAGCATTTTTTGGCGAAACTAGGATTAGTGATTAGCTGTAGCAGCATTTAGCAGTATATAGTTAGCTACTAGTATGTGTTAGAGTATGTGTTTGTTTTATAAAAGTGTTTGGTAACGTAGATGTATACTTAATTATTAAGTGTAAAATGACGAAAAAGCTAAACGCAGACGGTAAATGCTTCTTCAAGTAGCATATGAAAAGTACCTTTTGGATTTTCTTTAAACACTTCTATGCTGAACACTAATATTTGAGGCGTTAATCTTTTACACTAATATACAACTACCTTAAGGAACGCTTTTATTATAGAAAAAAACTTGCAGCAACTGCTAGTAATGCTTAGCCTGTATATAAAAATGTTTATATTCGTATAAAAGTGTTATTTTTATCAAAGAATGTTGATTTTTCAGCCTTGATATCCAGCCTGTATATAAAAATGGATATATGAATTTTATTCGAAAAATTATAAAATAACATTACGGTTATCAAACAGTCTTAGCTTAAATTTTTAGTTGCTGAGAATTTAGATGCAAGGGTGTTTGGATGTGATTCTCTTTTTCGCATTTCAAGTCAAAATGATCATATTAAGAAGCACGGATGTCAGATAATAAATCAATATAAATTTGAAAGTATCGAGCTTTAGCTAGAATTAATCGACTGACAATTTCGTTTTACTGCATTTTGAAATGGTAATAACCGCTTCCAAGATGGAAGTTCAAGGACTTTGTTATTTAGTATACGTAGTAACGTGTTGAGATCTGATAGCTACTCTCAAGATGGATGTCTAAATGCCTCCTTATATAGTATCTATAGATATGCGACAAAGTTATAATAGTTTCTTTTAAAATGCATGACCAAACTTCCCCAATTTTAAGCCATTTACAGTTATGGGTCCAAACAAATGTCTGCTTATATATTATTTTGATGGTAAATTGCAGAGTTCGGATTTGTTGTTATGGGACACGAGTTTGATAACTACCCGAAGAAAATGATCCGTGACATACGGAGTTGGGATTGGTTTCTTGAAGAACATAAAGAAGATAGTGATGAAGACGAAGATGAAGTTAGTAACAGTAAAGCAAAAAAGGGAAAAAGACGAAAGAGGAAGAAAGGTGCAGCAAATGATGACGAGGATGATGATGTGTGGACGGGTGAGAGTGAGGAAGACGCTGAATTGATTAAGAAACTAAAAAATGACCCAAAACCGAAGTATAAGACTAGGTCAAAAGACCAAAAAAGAAACAAAATGGGAGCAAGTACAAGTAGAAGCGGTGCTGATACTACAAAGAGTTCTGCGATGGACGTTGATGTTGAAGATGACGACGATGAAGATGAAACTGATGAAACGTTGGGTGGTTTCATAGTTGATGACGAGGATGTGGGTGAAGGAATCGATGAGGATGTGGAAGAAGAAACCGACGATGATGATGAAGAAGAAGAATTTGAAGAAGATGAAGATGACGAGTAGTTGGTGGTTTTAAATTCACTTTAGATGTTTAGTGTTTCTAGTTTGTTGTATGGTTGTATGATACTACTAACATGTACACTTACACAAGACTCGTGATCTTTGTTAATATCCTATATCTATATGAAATCGTTGGTTTGTTTCATACTTTGTATTAATTATCTCATTATATGTGATAGAACTTATGATATCAGACTTCACAGTTCGAAATCTATTTAATATTCAAGTATACAAATAGTATAAAATCGTTTTCTTTAGTGAGTTAGACATAACTGCTTTAAGTGGTAAAATTATATTAACAATGCTGTCAGTTATGATCTGTATTATTCTTTTGTGACTGTAACGGGTACCTTTGATCCAAATGTGCTAAGACAGTCCACCTACGAGAAGACAAGATTGCTTGTTCATGAATCACTGTCAATACAAAATTTGAGAGTTCAAATACTGTTATTTGGTTGGCTATTAGTGATCAAATTGATGCTGTCGTTCTCGCTTCTAGCTTGCATTATTAGATGATTCGGATCCCAAAATTTGATCAAGTATCGGGTCAAAATACTCTCATGAACGATGGTGGAAGAGGAGGAAGATCAACTTCATTTTCCGTTTCTTGATCATGTTGGACCAATGGCAATGGCGCATCAACACGACGACCTTGTTCATTGACTGTTTGCAGTTGGAACTGAACGAGTTTCTGTTTTGTATTGGAGTTCCAGAAGTTTTTTACCGCACTATCGATTCTTCCTGGTAAGTAACTTGCTATTTGTGCCCATCTGTTGTTACTGAAAATAACAAAAGAAATTAAACATTTTTAACGAATGTATACAAAGAAATTGCGTATAAAGTAGCTCGTGGTCTTTTATACTTATTTCCTAAAATGATGTGTAGCTCGATTATGAGTGCAGCTTCTTGCAACGAAAAGCTTCCTCTTTTTAAACCTGCTCGCAGATAATTATTCCATCGTAACCTGTAACTTTTGCCGCATCTTTGTAATCCTGCTTAGCATAAAAACGTAGATGTATTAATTAATAATAAGTTTTGCAGATTTGGATGGTCTACATGCATCATTAGGTGTCTGATTTTTGTAAGCGGGTCATATGGCGTATCAAGTGTTTGGTATGCAGGTTCGGAATCACTAAGTCTTTGTGGAGTGAGGTTATAGGATTACTCAATCATGCATAATGAGAAATACTGGCAAGATTAGGAACGGAACTCCAACAACCACGGTGGCCATTGGTAGTAATATAGTTAAGGAGTTTCTCGTCTTCTTCTGGTGACCATAGCCCTCTCTTTAACTTTTGTCTAGTGCTCAGCCTATTTTCCCCCTCAGCAATGTCTGAAGAAAGAAAGAGTGATGCCATATCTGCTTATATAAGACATTTTCGACATTGTTATCATATATGTAAGATGATGATATTGAAATGTCGGGAATCCAAGATATACCTGTAGGTCACAAATAAGCAAGATAATCTAGGGGGCCTGGTCGTTCTTGTATAATACGGGCCCTACTCTAGCTTATGTACTAAAATCTTGATTGAGTTTACTTACCTCCTAGATTGCTTTATCTTATTTGACTGCGGCTATGGCTTGAAAATAGCTGATCCAAGCTCATACTAGACGACCTTAGCCTAGCTTCACAAGTCTTTATGATTTGGGCTTAAGCTCAAATAATTGGAGAAAAGCTATGATGCTGAATTGGAAGTAAATTAAGATTCTTCTTTTTAATGAAGTCACATGAAAACAATAAATGAAATGAAGATAACCTTAACAGGACTAAACAATCAATGTTGAAAACACAGCCATTATCACATCAATTATAAGATAGTGTTGCGTTACTGCTCCTGTAGGAATCAAGGTCTGGTCCATTACCATAGATGGTAAAATTTGGTAATGTGTCACTTTCGGTTAATAATTTTTCATAAATCTTGGTTCCTCACATCCATTGGAAAGTAGAAATGACATGGCTTTCAATAATTGAAGTTCTGCATTATTACCCATGACATTCTTAAGCTAAACCACACACATCTTGGCCTTATGGCCATAATCAGATCTAGAGTTTTTCCGTGCTTGGTCAAGACTTGCGCTCGTTTATGAACAATTCTAGATTCCTGCTACAAAACGTCTATGTTCGACCAACACAATGTGGCAATACTCCTCTGCTCTACTAGACATATCTGGCGACTTCATTCCAGGAAAAAGAAAGTTTGATTTGAAGTGATTAAAAATGGCTGACACAAGATCTCTATCTACAAAATCACAAACTGGTAAACTTTTATAAAAGTTTGTTATATTATACTTGGCAGGGTCCCTGGGGCAGCGCCCCTGGCTGGAAATTTTTTTATTTGGTATAAAGTGCTATGTTAAAAACGCACTTAAAAATAAAATTCCCGGTATTTTGGACCTTAATTTGACCCGTTAATTTAACTAATTCGGTGGTTAAATAACTGCCATGGGCAGTTACAACCGAGTTCAGTTTTTGGTCATATGTTGATTCTGTCTTCTGGTTCGGTTTCATAACATCAAAACATATTCTCTGTTCAAAATCTTAGTTGGGGGAAACACCCTTGTTTTTACAAAATATTTTCTGGAAAACAAGTAAAACAGAAATCGCGTTCAAATCAACGTTTTCCAACAAAATATTTCACAAAACACAAAATATCCTATTTTCTAACTTAAAAAGCAAAATTACAAAACAATTTTTAGTTGTTTTCTTTGTTTTCCCTTGTAACCCACAACCTTCCCTCCCTTTCTTCAAAATAGAAAAATACAAATACTAACTAAACGCGTTTTTCATATTTTTAAATGTTTTGTGGAGATAAATTTCTCTTCTGAATTTTTACAAAACTAGAAATAGAAAACAAGAGAATTTTCCTCCAACTAAACACTCCATAATTATTTTTTTGTAACAAAAATCGTCCCGGTGTGATTCTTTCGCATTTGTGTTACTTTAGGGACCAAATTTGCAATTTACACTTTTTTATTTAAATCATTGAACAACTAAAATAATTTGTTGGGATCACAGATCACTTACTAGACTTTTGGTATTGCATGACATTTCTCGCAAAAACAAACCTAGAGAACAAAATTGGGCTAGCCCAGCCACCTAGGGCATGACATATTTGGGCTAGGCCCAATACATAATTCTGGTTACAAAAACTCAAAAGAACTAAAACCAAAAAAACAACACTCCACGAGTCATCATATTTCAAAACCAGTCAAAGTCAAACATCAAAAATGGAACTGGAATCCAAAAATGGCTCCAAAATCACCCAAACACACCAATCCAACTCGGCCGCAATTCACTGTCCCAAACACTCGACAAAACAGTCTCCCGCCATCACATTACATTGAATTACAATACCCAGAAAGGAATTTTGAAATTCGTGGTGTATGGAAAAAACCCCATTTGGGTACATGAATTTGGAAGAGATGAGATTAAGGTTTATAGAAGGGGGGACAAGGGGGAAATGAAAGTGGGTGATGAGTTTTGTGTTGGGAGTAAAGATTTTGTTTGGTTTAAGGTGAGGGAGATTGATGGGGTTGATGATGAGGATGTGAAGATGGAGTTGGGGGGTGAGTTTGGTGAGATTGGGGAAAGTTTAGGGGGTGAAATTGAAAGTTTAGGGGGTGGTGATGTTACAGATGTTGATGATCCTGTTAAAGGTTAGATTTTTAGTTTTCATATATTTTTATAAAATGTTAAATTTTGTATAAAGAGGAAAATGTCACTAAACTTTTCAAAAAAGTGCGCGGTAATGAATTTTCACTTTATTCATTTGGGTTAGTGAACTTATAATTTAGATTACTTTTGATATTTTCAAAGTTTACTAAACGCATATTTTTTGATAGTTAAGTAACATAAAATGTCATGTTTCGTAAGTTCACAAGTCCAGTAACCCAAATGAGATTGGAAGTTTAGGAAGTGAAATTGTAAGTTTAGGGGGGTGATGTTACAGATTTTGATCCTGTTAAGGGTTTGTTTTTGTATGATAAATGTTGAATTTTGTGTTTGGTGACGAGCTTTTTGGAGCGTTTGGAGCATACCTTTCAGGGGTGTTTGTTTCGGCTTATATAGTTGGCTTATGACTTATTTCGTTTTTGGCTTATGTTTCATAAGCCCAGTTTTTGTGGCTTATTTTGAAACTTTTTAGATTATATAAGCTTATTATGACATGATAAGCTTATATAAGCTGAAATGTTTCAAAATAAGCCACAGTGAGCTTCTGAAACATAAGCCGAAAAACCAAACAAGCCATAAGCCCGCTATATAAGCCGAAACAAACACCATCTTAGTAAAATTTGTGTTTGGTGACGAGCTTTTAGCATTCAAAGTATTTTTGACAAAACTAAGATTAGCCTATAGCTGTAGCAGCAGTTAGCAATTATATATAGTAGGTGTTGAAGTATATGTTTGTTATATATAAGTGGTTGGTAAAGTAGCTGTATACTTAATTATTAAGCGTAAAATGATGAAAAGGCTAAACGCTAACACTATATGCTTCTTCAAATAGCATTTGTAAAGTAGCTTGTTGAAAAAAACATGGTTTGCGCCACCAAGAGTCAAAAGAAAATGTTCCCGCAAGATAGCTCATTTGCTCCATTTAGTATTCGATCAGGGATCGAAATAATGCTATCTAGATACTGCTTATTGGGTCATTATTCACCTTCTTTGAGTTTGAGATAGTTGGGTTTCAGTTTCCATACTTGACTGGGTAAGAAGCCATAATTGTGATTCCGCACTTGCCGCTTCTTGTATTGTGTATGTTACGCTCCAACCTAAAGTACCCATCCTCTCCCCAGTTGGTTCCCCATGAGTTCCTAACGAGCCAATAATCCTTCCCGTTTTTTGAACCGTATCCCACCACAACCACACCATGGTCTAATTTTGTCCCACACAATACACCCTGAAAAATTGGATATAAAGAAATTTGGTTACAAGAAATCCTTCATTAGCCATTATGTGCTTTAATTTTAAGGAAAAAATAATAAAATTTTACAGCAAAGTGTTCTCTTCATAAGCAACCCAAGTATAATTAGTTTCGTACGTAACAAATCTTATGATAAAGCATGCTAACTCATGAAGCAGGTAAACAAAATAATTGAGACATTGATAGTATGGTGATTTAAGTGAAATACGAGGCAAAGCATTGATAGTATGGTGATCATCAACATTTCTTTCATTTCCATTTCCATTTCTTCGACTTCCAATTGTAACTTAGTAACTGTGGTTTGGTTTTTCATTTGCGTTTTGCAAGTAAATCTTTTATATAATAAAACAAAACACCAAATGAGGACTTTTTCATTTCAAAAAAATCAAATCATAACTTATTTAGTAATAATTTTATTTAAAAAAAATATATTATTTTCTTATTAGATAACATTTTATATTTATCCATAACACAAGTAGAAGATAAATAAAAAAAATATAAATAAGATGCAATTAACAATAAGATTAAATTTTTTAAATAATTATCTTTAATAATAAAAAACTATAATTAAACAACATAAATCAAACAAAATAAAGATTAAATTATTTGTTTTTTAATAAATAAAAATATATGATTCAAAAAATTTTAAAAAAAACCCGCGCGTGCGCGGGAATTATAACTAGTAAAAAACTATAATTAAACATCATAAATCAAATAAAACAAAGATTAAATTATTTGTTTTTTAATGAATAAAAATATATTATTAAAAAAAATTTTAAAAAAAACCCGCACGTGCGCAGGAATTATAACTAGTACAATATATCAAATCATTCCTATATTTATAATTTGCCTCTCAAATATTAAAAATTTCAATATAAAAGGTATAATTAGTTAGATGATTTGCTTTTAATATTTGACATCCAATAGAGTGAATGCTAATTTGGCGTGTTTTTAAATTAGATTAAGTGAACCATTGCCATGCATAGATTGATTAAATTATTTAAAGAATTCAACCGTGTTCCTAAATTAGATTAAATTTAAAGAATTCGTGTGCTGTATAGAAGAAGATTCAACCTTGCCAAATATTTCTTGGTTAATTTTCAAGAATTCAAGATACAGATTAATTAAGAGTAATTTAGACAAAACATTAATTTAAAATTTTCACTTTCAAGAATAGGAGGTAAATACATTATAGATAGTACGTATAAATATTTCTAATCTTTTTTCCTATCCTTACCAAATTTGCATCCATGGTACTCACTCAAGTTATTGATTTGAAATCATTTTCAAACACTCAAATATTCTCTAAATTCTATACGATGATAGAAGAGAGTGTTCCACAACTATTTGAAACCATTGAAAGACCTACTCAACAAGTTGAAAAATTGAGGAAAATGATCGGTGGCTTAAAGCAGCTTGAAGACTTCACATAAAACGTTTGTCGGAAAACTAGCTAAAAGTTGGGGTTGTTGAGCCGGTTGTGGTGGCCGAGCACCCGCTAGACCCCTATTGGCTCTGCCTATGCACCCATAGATACTAAAAAAAAGTCATTTCTCATGATAAACCTAGACGACTTGGTGACTAGACAACTCCATTAAAAATTTGACTCGTGCCTCATACAAGTACAAGTTGTGCGTAAGAGTATAATGTATCATAATGTCAGGCCAGGCGTTATGCTTACCTGGCGAAGCGTTGGTTCGCATTACCATACTGGATACAGATGAAACAAATGTGCGTTGGTGGTGGCGTTAGTAAACAATGTAAAATAAAATAATGATAATGATAATATTTTTTCAAAATTTTTTAAACCAAACTGTCGATTTTAACGGTTAGTTTTTTTTTAATTTTATTTTTTTTAAATCAAATTATATTACTTTAAAAATCTATTTAAACCCATTTTAAACAATCATTTTCACACAAGAACTCCATTCTCACTTTCAAAAAAATGTCTCAATTTCCTATTAACGTTCCGTTTATCAACACTCTCTTCAACATGTCGCAACCTCACTAGTCATCTTCGTCAAACCCTTCGACACCTTCATCCGCATAATCGATATCATCACAAGCTTACTTTCCCCAGGTTGGTACTCAATACTCTATGCCGCCCTACACATAAAAACAACTTTTCCAACAACAACAAAACAAAATACTTAACCAAGGATTCCAAAACCTCCAACAACAACAAAATGCACCACCACCGTCAAACACGGCACAACCCTCAAACTAAAACAAAGCCGAATCAGAGCCCGAATTAACTTGTGGTGTTCATTGGTTATTGTGTGAGGAAACGTTATTAGCCGCGTGTGATGTTGCCATTTTCAAGGACAAAAAAGTCAGAGTCGACCAAATTAAAGATTCGTTTTGATAAAAGGTTCTACATGAGTTCAACCAAAAGATTTTCCAAACGCGTAACAAGGACATGATAACGAGTAAGTGGCATACGTTGAACCAATATTGCCACAAAGTTCAATGTAATTTGGAAACGTTACCACTATATGGGTGCTTGTAGTGGGGAAAACAAGCTTGATTTTATGAACCATGTTAGGAATGCATATCGTTAAGAAATAAAAAGAGGAAAAGCGTTTTCTCAAGAAGAGGCTTGAGAAAACACTAAAATGGGACGCGCCCACGCCATTGATCTCACTGTTAACTGGGTATTAAGAGATAAGAACATTAGTTGTCATTTGTGGATAGCTTCAATATTATTAGTTGTACATTTATATTGATTAGCTTGATTAGTGGAGTTACCGAATATGGTCATGTAATACTCCTATATAATGCTTCTCATTGTCTGTAATGAATCATGAATCAAATTAAGATCATTCTTATATTATTCTTATCATGTACTCTTGATTAGTTGTAATCTCAAACTCACTGGACCCGGCCGTGACGAGATATTTGGATATGATACGAGACCACGTCCCCCTGGTAAAGAACGTGCTTCCAAGAAAGCCAAATCTGAAACCTCGTCGATCATCGCGAGAAGTAACCCGTTTGAATTTAGTGAAATTATGCATAATGAGTTGCGAATAAAACGAGAGGCCGCGTTGGTATCGTATGAGGCGTCAAGGAAGAAAGACGATGACATTCTAATAATGAAAGAATTAAAGTTTCTAAATACTCTAACCGACCCGAATTTGCCACCGGAACGAAAAATGCTCATCAAAATGCAAAAAGATAAAATAATGATGAAATATCGACAAAATTAGTTATTTTAATTTTTTATAGCCATGCCATAGATAATTCCAGTTAAAAAACTGAAAATAACAAAAACCAACGACACTCCACGTCTTATCAAACGTGTCATCAAATTTCAAAACCAGTCAAAGTCAAACTTCACAAAATGGAACTGGAATCCAAAAATGGCTCCAAAATCACCCTCCAAAAAAACCCAAACACCCCAATCCAACTCGGCCGCAAATCTTTATCCCAAACACCCGACAAAACAGTCTCACGTCATCACATTACATTGAATTACAACACCCAGAAAGGAATTTTGAAATTCGTGGTGTATGGCAAAAACCCCATTTGGGTTCATGAAGTTGATAAAGATGAGATTAAGGTTTATAGAAGGGGGGACAAGGGGGAAATGAAAGTGGGTGATGCGTTTTGTGTTGGGGGTAAAGATTTTGTGTGGTTTAAGTTGAGGGAAGTTGATGATGATGTGAAGATGGAGTTTGGGGATGAGTTTGGTGAGATTGGGGAAAGTTTAGGGGGTGGTGATGTATCAGATGTTGATGATCCTGTTAAAGGTTTGTTTTTGTATGAATAAATGTTGGTTGCCGTTAAAAAAAAATGTTAGTTGGTGTTTGTTTTGGCTTATATAGTGGGCTTATGGCTTGTGTGGTTTTCGGCTTATGTTTGATAAGTCCAGTTCTTGTGGCTTATTTTGAAACATTTCGGCTTATATAATTTTATTATGACATGATAAACTTAATGGCTTATGTGGTTTTCGGCTTATGTTTCATAAGCCTGGTTTTTGTGGCTTATTTTGAAACATTGCTTATTATGACCCTTACATTACCTTTTTAACTTTTTAAACTTGGATCCGTACCATTACCACATTACATGATAAGCTTATATAAGCCAAAATGTTTCAAAATAAGCCGCAAAAGTCAGCTTCTGAAACATAAGCCGAAAACCAAATAGGCCATAATCCCGCTATTTAAGCCAAGACAAACACCTCCTTAGTATATTTTGTGTTTGGTGACGAGTTTTTAGCTTTCAGAGCATTTTTTTTTTTTGGTAAAACTAGGATTAGCGATTAGCTATAGCAGATTTAGCAGCTAGCAATTAAGTTATTTATAGTTAGCTACTATTAGGTGTAAAAAGTATTCGTTTGTTTTATAAAGTGTTTAGTAATGTTGTTGTATACTTAATTATTAAGTGTAAAATGATGAAAAACTAGGAACATTAGTTAGCGGTAGTTGCTAGCATGTTTTATAAAAGTGTTTGGTGACGTACTTGTATTTGTGTGTGTGTATTAAGTGTAAAATGACGACAAAGGTAGACGCAGACTGTAAATGCTTCTTCAAGCAGCATATGAAAAGTAGTGTTTAAAAAAGATAAATCTCGTGGCCAAATTATTTTTTAATTAAAAAAAATGCTATGGCTTACCAAAATATAAGATGGAGTCATTCTATGGCTTACCTTGGACATACCCAAGGCCACATAAACAAACACACTAAAGCTAATACAAGCATACCACAGCCAACTTTACTAGCTAAACTTCAAG
This sequence comes from Artemisia argyi, assembly GCA_030686995.1. Lineage (NCBI taxonomy): Eukaryota > Viridiplantae > Streptophyta > Magnoliopsida > Asterales > Asteraceae > Artemisia > Artemisia argyi. Next base: position 178,579,594 of record CM060690.1, read on the forward strand.
TATCAACCTTTATTCTTATTCCATAGCATACAATACATCAGAAGTAGAATCCCAGTAGCTAAGAAAGCATTCCCAATGTACAAAGCTATTTGCGTATTCATAATCAAACTGAATAAAAGCAATATCCAAACACCCCTCTTCCAGTTTTCCTGCTGCAATTCTAAACAGAACATCTACTATCCTTAACATTTCCAGACCTTTTAATGATATGCACAAAGTCTGCAACTTCCTTTATACATCAAACAACTTTTTTCAAGATTAAAATTCATTATATAACCATTCATTAGCACGAAACTTTCCTAGTATTTTGTGTGCTCCATCTTTCATAGCACACAAAATACTAGGAACAAGAAGTTTAGTGCATATAAGGATCAAGTCCAAGGTACAAAGCCATCGGCAAAAGTATACACACCCTCCAATACCATAAAACTCATATCCAAACACCCTGCTGAGAGACAAACCATAGAATAATTGCTTCTACTTTAAACTGTAGAACTCTTCATGACATTTACCAGGTCGTTAATTTGTATACTATATAGTCAATAAACCTTAATAAGTTGTCCCATCTTTCATGACACACCAACTTTTGAACATGTGATAGAAAGGCTTCACCATCACTTTCGAAGCCATCTATCGAAACATTTCTCTATAGAAACTCACCCTTGTCTGTTGACTTTAGCATCAAATTTGATATTCCAAACAGCCTCGACTTTCTTTACAGCAGGAGATTGTTTAACACTCAGTTTCAACAATTTAAGCTTTACAGTTTTCACTATAGTGTTACAGATACTCTCCTCTGACCTCTTCTCATTTCTGAACAACCTTGCATTCCTTTCCAGCCATATGAAGTACACACATGCTCCCAAACACAGTCTTCTAATGATACTCTATACAGAGTTTATGTTTGGCATTTTGATCATGTTATCAATAACCTCATCCCATATCACATGAATTTGGATTCCATAGTAATAATTTGTCTTGAGTACTCAGTCTTCTTTGTATAGCCATCCATAGGACAAATGAGTTTCTTGGAATGTTTTGTGTAAACCATACGAAAGAGTACCAATCCACATTATTTATACTGTTTTTCATTTCCTCCCATGCTATTTTCACTGAGAATTTTGCAATCATTCCATTTGACGTAATCCAAACCACCCTATCCTCCTCATTTGGGTTAAGATTAGGCACAGGAATGCAACTACTGCTAGTTATGCCAGCCTGTATATAAAAATGTTTAAATTCGTATATAAGTGTTATTTTTATCAAAGAATATTAATTTTTCAGCTTAAATATCCAATTTTTAATGATATATAAATGAAATAGAGTGACTAAAATGACATGTATTTAGTATCCAGGGATTTATGGGAAAACTTGAAAATCGACAATAGTATTAATTAGTTTCTTACTTTTTTTTTTTTTTTTTTTTTTTTTTTTTTTTCTTTTTTTTTTTTAAATTGATACAAAAAACTACATCTCATGACTTTGCACAGAGCATGCTGCACACATTACTTTTTTCCTTATACAAGCACTCATTCAAAACACCATTAGATTACATGTTTGTTTAGATTCACTTATTTTGATTTCAAAGTATTAGAAAATAACATTACCGTTATCGAACAGTCTTAGCTTAAATTTTTGGTTGCTGACAATTTAGATGAAAGGGTGTTTGGATGTGATTCTGGTTTTCGCATTTCAAGTCAAAAAATTATCATATTAAGAAGCACATATATCAGATAATAAGTCGAAATAAATTTGAAAGTATCAAACCGACGATTTCGTTTTACTGCATTTTGAAATGGTAATAACCGCTTCCAAGATGGAAGTTCAAGGACTTTGTTATTTAGTATACATAGTAACGGGTCGAGATGTGATAGCTACTCTCAAGATGCATGACCAAACACCCCCAATTTTAAGCCATCTACAGTTATGGGTCCAAAACAAATGTCTATTTATTTATTATTTTGATGGTAAATTGCAGAGTTCGGTTTTGTTGTTATGGGGCACGAGTTTGATCACTACCTGAAGAAAATGATACGTGACATAAGGAATTGGGATTGGTTTCTTGAAGAACATAAAGAAGATAGTGATGAAGACGAAGATGAAGTTAGTAACAGAAAAGCAAAAAACGGAAAAAGACGAAAGAGGAAGAAAGGTGCAGCAAATGATGACGAGGATGATGATGTGTGGACGGGTGAGAGTGAGGAAGACGCTGAATTGATTTAGAAACTAAAAATTGACCCAAAACCCAAGTATAAGACTAGGTCAAAAGACCAAAAGAAAAACAGAAAAGGTGCGAGTACAAGTAGAAGTGGTACCAGTACTACAAAGAGTTCCGCGATGGACGTTGATGTTGAAGATGATGACGATGAAGATGAAGATGAAACTGATGAAACATTGGGTGGTTTCATAGTTGATGACGAGGAAGTGGGTGAAGGAATCAAGGAGGATGTGGAAGAAGAAACCGACAATGATGACGAAGAAGAAGAATTTGAAGAAGATGAAGATGACGAGTAGTTGTTGGTTTTAAATTCACTTTATATGTTTAGTGTTTTAGTTTGTTGTATTGTTGTATGATACTACTAACTTGTACACTTACACAAGACTCTTCAAGGCTTGTGATTTTTGTTAATATCCTATATGAAATCGTTGGTTTGTTTCATACTTCCACTTGTATCGAGTTATCTCACTATATGTGATCCTAACTTATGATATCTGACTTCAATGTTCGAAATCTATTTATATTCAAGTATACAAACAGTATAAAATCGTTTTCTTTAGTGAGTTAGCAGTTGACATAACTGCTCTAAATGGTAAATTTATATGAAGTATTATTTTTTGTGACCGTAACGGGTACCTTTGATCCAAATGTGCCAAGACAATCCACCTACGAGAAGACAGGATTGCTTGTTCATGAATCACTGTCAATACAAAGTTTGAGAGTTCAAAATGCTGTTATGACCTATGAACTGAATATTTGGTTGACTATTAGTGATTAAATTGATGCTGTCGTTCTCGCTTCTAGGTTGCATTATCAGATGATTTGGATCCCAATTTTGATTAAATATCGGGTCAAAATACTCTCTCATGAATGATGGTGGAAGAGGAGGAAGATCAACTTCATTTTCCGTTTCTTGATCAACACGACGCTCTTGATCATTGACCATTTGCAGTTGGAACTGAACGAGTTTCTTTTTCGTATTGGAGTTCCAGAAGTTTTTTACAGCATTATCGGTTCTTCCTGGTAAGTAACTTGCTATTTGTGCCCATCTATTGTTAAAGAAAATAACAAAAGAAATTAAACATCTTTAACAAAAGTATACAAAGAAATTGCGTGTAAAGTAGCTCGTGGTCTTTTATACTTGTTTCCTATCATGTTTTGTAGCTCGATTATGAGTGCGGCTTCTTGCAACGAAAAGCTTCCTCTTTTTAAACCTGGTCGCAGATAATTATTCCATCGTAACCTGCAACTTTTCCCGCATCTTTATAATCCTGCTTAGCATAAAAACACAAGTATATTAATAATAAGTTTTGCAGATTTGGATGGTGTACATGTATCATTTGGTGTTTGATTTTTGCAAGCGGGTCATATGGCGTATCAAGTGTTTGGTTTGCAGGTTAGGAATCACTAAGTCTTTGTAGAGTGACCTCTTTAGGAGGTTACAAGGATTAATCGATTAAGCCTACTGAGTGAAATAAGGAGAAATACCGGCAAGATTAGGAACGGAGCTCCAAGCATCCAACAACCATGGCGGCCATAGGTAATAATATAGTTAACGAGTTTCTCGTCTTCTTCTGGTGACCATAGCCTTCTCTTCAACTTTTGTCTAGTGCTCAATTTATTTTCTCCCTCACACATCTCTCTTGTATGAAGCAAGAACGAGTGATGCCATATGTTCTTATATAGAAGACATTTTCAACATTCTGAATGATGATACTGAAATGTCGGGAATCCAAGATAACTTTTTATCTCACAAATGAACGATATAAATTAGGGGGCCTGGTAGTTCTTGTATAATACGGGTCCTACTTTAGCTTAAGTACTAGATTCTTGATTGAGTTTACTTACCTCCTAGATTGCTTTATCTTATTTGACTGCGGCTTTGGCTTGAAGATTAACTGATCCGAGCTCATACTAGACGACCTTATGGCCATAATCAGTATAATTAGAACATAAGCTGATAAAACTAAACACCAAACAGAATATCATTAGCACATTGATTGTCATTTTGAGTATGCAAAGCCGCTTTACATGTCTGCTAAGGGATCAAGAAGATTAATAAAGCAAACTTGTATATAATTAGATACGATGATATAAGTTTTCTTTGTGATAGATAAGTAGCTTTCAAAACAGGTCTTCGGTCATATCTTCCAAAACACGCTTCCGATTTTGGTTAAGACTCACGAGAAAGAACAAACAATGTCCTCTCTTTAATGAACAATTTTAGGTTACTGCTACATAAGTCCCATGACACCACACTACATGGAAGTACTTCTATGCTCTACTAGATAACTGCTGCAACTTTGACTCAAAACGTACAATTGTACAAAGAAGTCGATTTCGATTGTTTTGTACTATCTCAAACGGGTCAAATTAAGTAAAACTCGCTAAAAGTGAACGGGTCAAATGACGAGCCGAAAGGGTGATAATGTGTCAAAGTCTATCTTAACGCATACAACATCCCAAATCATATATAAATGTGCTAATATTTGTTAGATCATAAATACTGAACTCAATGTTTTTGAACACAGGAAATGTTTATAGGTTTTTGAACATTATACAGGTGGGTTCCAGTTTTCATATTAGATGATATTTCCGACTAAAACGCTTAGCAAACAGTTGCTGTCTGTTTGCTGGAACCTTGGGCTTGCTCTTTGCTAAAGCACCCTTTTGTCCGGTCATGGATCCTTGAGTTGAGCCTTATGAAGCGCTTTGCCGTCTGCATCATCTTTCAATATTTCCATGCCTACTGTATCATCACCAGCACTTAAACATCATCAATAAGTTGATTTTGATCCTTCAGACGACAATAATTTATGTTCGTTTAATTTAATGAACGGACATGAACAAACGTCTTACTCGTTCATTTATGTTCGTGAGTGTCCAATTATGCATTCGTTAACCTTCGTTTATATTCATATATACTGTATTTTTTTATACACTTTAAAATTGGTTTACATAAACAAAACAACATTTAAAAACACATTTTTAAGTTTATTTTTATAAATTTAATGTTTATTAGTCTACGTTTATGTATCTTCATTCATTTATGTTCGTTTAATATCTTACAGAAAAAACATGAACAATCTTAGTTTTTTAATAAACGAACATGAACAAGAAAATTCACCCATTTAAATAACAGTGTTCGTTTATTTGTCTGAATAAAATTAATCAAACAAAGAATAATAGCCTGCCTATGCTCGCCAAATTCATCTACAGCTCTAGTGGGTGGTCTAGGGAAGTGAAATAATGCATGAAAATTAATAAATAAAATGAAGTAAATGTGGCCTATCTAAAACAAAAAAATCGCGTGGACCTCATTTAACTGTAACAGGACCAGTTGTTTCTTTCATCTGTCTACGTTGATTTCTAATGCTGAAATCTTTGTTTAGGAAAAAAAATCATATACATTTTTTAGCTCAAATGGACCTCCCATGTTATATCTTATACCTATAAATCGAGCTGAGTGGTATTCATGACATAATCAACAAATATGAGTGCTCAAAAATATAATGAAGTATTACCGACTGAAATGAAATATGACAGACTAATTAAAATATTTATTTCAGTTTTTAAAAAAAATAAGCTTTTTTTTTTTTTTTTTTTTTTTTTTTTACAACTGATGTATTTTATATATATATATATATATATATATATATATATATATATATATATATATAGTGTATCTTTATTTTCAGAACCCTGTTAAGTGCGGGAACTGCGAGAACTCCAATTTTGCATTAGAAAACATGCATGTTCATATAAAACATGTATGTTTTCTTACATACATGTTCATATAAAACCCTGTTAAATGCAACATATCAATGCAAAATGGTTTTATATGAACATATATGTTATGCAGGTATTTGTATTAAGGTGTATGTAAGAAAACATACATGTTTAAATAAACATGTGTGTTTTCTAATGCAAAATTGGAGTTCTCGCAGTTCCCGCACTTAACAGGGTTCTGAAAATAAAGCCCCCCTATATATATATATACATATATATATATATATATATATATATATATATATATATATATATATATACATGTATATATATATATATATATATATACATGTATATATATATACATGTATATATATATATATATACATGTATATATATATATATATATATATATATATATATATATATATATATATATATATATATATATATATATATATATATATATATATATATATATATATATATATATATATATATATATATATATGGGAAGAGATCAAGTAAGAAGAATAATTAAAATAAGAATGGTAAGAAGTAATTCTAGCCACACATTTCAAATTAGGAGGGAAATTTTGAAGGAAGATGCATCCACTTTTTTAGGTGCATCTGAAATGTGTGGTTGTGGTTATTTCTTATTATTCTTATTTTAATTATTTTTTCTATTTGATCCTAACTATATATATATATATATATATATATATATATATATATATATATATATATATATATATATATATATATATATATATATATATATATGTATATATATATATATATATATAATCTAGATCAAATAAGATCAATCTTAAAGTTGTAAAAATAAGATTCAACTAAAATCTGACAAGTGACACTCTCGTTAAAATAAAATAAAATTTTTTATTGAGTACAACTAAAATTGTTAAAGTTTCGATGATTTTCTTTTTCAAATTGACGAAACCAAGGTGATACACTTTGATTCGACATGTAATGTATCAGGTTAAGGTGATACACTTTGATTCGACATGTAAATTTATAGTTGTGTATCACTAATCCAAAATCATGTATCAGTTGGTTATTAGTTGCTAAAACGTTAATTCGTATTAATACTTTATTTTTTGTGTATTATTGCTAATATAGTTATTTATAAAATGGTTTTAATGGTTGTTTATACTAGATCTTATTTTTACAACTTTAAGTTTTATCTCACATTAACCCTCCCCTATATATATATATATATATATATATATATATATATATATATATATATATATATATATATATATATATATATATATATATATATATATATATATATATATATATATATATATATATATATATATAATTGAAATAATAAATATATATACTATGAATTAAATATAATTGGCAAATTGTTTAATTATAGTTGTAACAACATATTTAAAAAACAAGTCAAACATTTTTATGTGAGAAAGTAAAGAAATTTCAAATTTTAGGTATAACACATTACTTATTTTTTATTTTTAAACTTTAAAAAAAATTATGCACCGTTTATATGTATTATAGATTACTAGACGGTGTATATCAACAAATAATTATATTTGTGAAATCATGATTCTGGTTTAACCTTTGATTACGGGTTCAATTTATAGTCATTCAGGGAAAAAGTTAATAAATTAGAAACAAAATATGACAAAAGTTTATGGATTAAATAATACTATTTAAAATATTATATAGTTGTAGATAATGTTCATTCTTAATCAAATGTTTAATAATCCATTAACATTACTCAAATTTTAAGCATTTTAAATTTAATGAATGCACATGCATGCAATATAAGTTAGGTAGATAGATTATTGATTTAATACCACTCGGTTTAAGTCTAGCTACTATGATTTTTTGAGATAGTACTGTATTATAATTTGAAGCAGCACCTCAATCAAATGTGAGGCGACCATCATTTAACAGTATATTAAGTAACCTAATAATTGTAAAATCTGAAAACATGTAAACATTTTATTGATACTTAAATTCTTAAAATAAGTCAATACAAGCATAGAAAATAAGTGACTTTGTGAACAATGAATAAAGAAAAGCAGACACTCAAATTTATTGGTTGCTTTCCATCAGCGAAAGTATTCCAGGACGGTAAAAATGGCCGAAACAACGGTAACAAGAGACACAATGATTCCAAAAAGTAGTGAAATGGCATTCCATTGATTTCTGAAATATATGCGTCTAGTCGTAGGCCAATAACCATTGTAGTACTTATCCATTTGTTTGAACTCTTGGGTGTAATAGAAATCTGTAATGGAAATATTTTCGCATATCTTGTGGATCATATCTGCAGCCTCTTTGTTTGAGACGAGCATGTTGAGAAGGACTTTTGATTCTACCAATGTAGCGATATCCTCTTGAGTCTCAATAAGCATATCCATGGCAACTGCATATGATGTAAAGTAATAACGATCTTGAGGGAACGATTGCTCGTAAGCAATAAAGTTCTTTAAAATTAGCTCAGTGAGATCATCAATAACCAGGGTTGGCATTAGAAGAGTAGGGTGATTGGCATTAATAGGATAGGGATATGAAAAACGAGGTGATTGGAATTTCATGGTCATTGACCAAACATCCTCTTGGTGAGGCTTAAAGTTCATCCCAGATCTATACAATTCTACTATCGATTGGAATGCTGTATTCTCTATTCCCTTTTCATCTACAAGCTTTAATTCCTCAGCGTCTGTAGGATTCGATGACTTGGCAGCTACAAGCAGATCTGAGTCAACTTGGTAGTGTTTGTGCAGATAGCCAAGAAGATGAGGATGAATTGAATCTGAGTAAACATCTGTGGTTGGAATTTCTTTGCGCTGCTTAGAACAGAATAGCTTAATGTAGGGTGTCAAATGTGTATCGAGAACTTGGCCAAGAGTGACAAACCCTTTCACATTAAAAATGTAGAGTACCAAGCAGTCAAACAAATCTTTGAGAACAAAGAAAGGGACTTGGTTTTCTAGCAATATCAGATCCATGGCAATACGACGGGTTTGCATCTTATTTGGCAAATACAAATCTCTATTTCTATGCTTGAAACAGAATTCAAGTATGAAACAACCATCCATAACCATCATCCTGGCAAGCTCAACGTCACTATACTTCTCGAACACAGCGTCACTATAAGATTCTCTGATTTGGGGTATTTTTGTCTTTACCTTTTGCAGACATGCTTTTAATATTGTTTCCTTTGGTGTGGAAAAACAAGGATATAATAGGTCATTAAGATAACATTCTTTCAGCCATTCAAATTTTTGCAACTTCGGATCTTCTCTATCTATAGGTCCTATAGAGACCAGCTGAGGGTTGAATGAACTTTCGTTAAGCTCTCTAAGAATTCTAGAAACCTTGCAAATAGATGGTGAAGGTTGGTTGCCACGATATTTTCCTCTTGTTGCACAATCAAGAAGAAAGCCTATAGTCTCGTCATCACTTTTATCCATGTAGTATGGTGTCTGGTTGACATCCGTGATACGGTCAATGATCAGAGCAGAAGTGGATGCTTCATCTGAGTAAGATAGATTTCGCGTAGTCACATCTAACTGATTAATTTCAGGAATGTCCAAGCTATCATTTTTCTCCCCTGGTTTGACATCTCTCAACCTCCTTCCCACCAAGCTAATTCCGACATTGTCTGATTCATTGACGGTTGGAGTAGTAGTGGACGCTTCAGCCGATTGACCTAGATTTTGCGGAACTGCAGCTGGCTGATTAATTTCAGGAATGCCCAAGTCAATATCCCCGACATTGAAAGTTGCAGAATCATACTCCGTATTACAAAACTAAACATTCGCGGATATGATGAAAATTAACTGATAATCGCCTCTTAACGCACACACATTTACAGACAGTAAAAATAAATGTAACATATACTACAAAACTAAACACTCGCAGATAAAACTAGCCGATAGTCACAACCAATCAGATAGCAAAAATAAATATTAACCTAATCACAGAACTAAACATCGCTTGCTTATTAAATTAACTGATAATCACTACCTCCTAACACACACACAAACAGTAAAATTAAATTTTAAGCTAATTACACATTTACACGTACATAGCTAAACATTATTCGGTTATAAAGTTAACTAATAATCACTAAAACACACACAGTTACACTCAGTAATAATCACTACTACACAAATTATTTTTTGGTACGCCATTTTGGTACGGTTATAGCAAAAACCGTATCAAAAAAAAAAAAAAAAAAAAAAAAAAAAAAAAAAAAAAAAAAAAAAAAAAACGTTATTTGGTATGGTTTTTAAAAAACCCGTACTAATAAATCATTATTTGCTACGGTTGTTAGGTAGGTTTTGTTAACGGTTATTTATAAAACCGCACCAAAACACTTTTATTTGCTACGGTTTATTTTGAAACCGTACCAAAATTTATTTATTTGGTATATAAAACCGTACTAAGTAATTATTTATTTGCTACGGTTTGTTTGATAACCGTACTAAAGAATATTTTCGAAATAAAGGGTTACTAGCTAGTAAATCTCAATTTTTCAAAAAAAAAGGTTAGTTAAAAGATTATAAAGACACGCATCAATTTTTTTATTATCATTATACTAAAAAAAAGTGCCAATTCGTATATTGTCATTATACTTAAAAAAAAATGTTAACATTAGTGTATGTATATCATTTTACGGATTGGTAATTTAAAATGAAGTATAATCATTTACATTCATTTGTAAAATATTGTATATGGGGTTTTACGTATCACCAAGAGTCATTATGGATTTGTTGGTATGCGTAAAATCCCAAGTTCTTGTGGACGTGGTTTCAAATCGTGGCGGTCGTGGTGTCAAGCAGGTGTTGGATGTGGTCGTGATATTAGGTACTGGTGGTTGTGGTGTCAAGTCGTTATAGTTGTGAGGTGAGGTAATGGTGGTTGTAGTGTCGAATAATGGTGATTGTGGGGAGGAGTAGTGTTTGTCGTATCGAGTTTAAGGCTTTATTTGAGCAAATTTCCGTAGATGCTCTTTAGCCCCAATCCTTAGGAGGTCCTGCAGCTTCTCTTTCGTCTATAGCGAGGTGAGTGCAGTGTAGAGTCTATAGCAAAGTATGTGTGTGTGTGTTCTTGTTCATGTGTGTGAACATCTACTTTTATACTAGCTGGACTTAGCCCTACGACACAAGGATTGTGGAGACTAAGTTGTCTTCTAGGGATATCGTTGATACGCATCAGGCTTGGTCCTCGTGGTCCAAGTTGTCGTCATGCTACAAGTACTAGTACTGGACCAAGCTTCTATGCATATTCATACATCATTCACTACTAGAAAAATGCTATTTGCAACAATTATTTTAACAACCATAAACAAATCGTTGCTAAATTATGCATTTAGCATCTAACTTTAACAACAAAATTGTTAACAACGTTGCTATTTGTTTTAGCAACAAAAAGTTATTTGGTATTTATACAAATGACCATAAATATTTGTTGATAATTTAGCAATAACTAAGCAAATTTCGTTGCAATCTAAAATTAGCACCGGTCGAATTAGAAACTAACACCAATTGATGCTAATTCGACAGGTGCTAATTTGAGAATGCAACAAAATTGCTTTAGTCGTTGCTAAATTAGCAACAAATATTTATGGTCATTTGTAGAAATAGCAACTAATTTTTTTGTTGTTAAAAAAATTGCAACTTTGTTATCAATTTCGTTGCTAAAATTATATGTTAAATACACAATTTAGCAACGATTTCTCTATTGTTGTTAAAATAACTGTTGCTAATGGCGTTTTTTCTAGTAGTGATCGTACACTGCATTTCAGCTACTAGTGTACTTGTTCTAATGCAGGCACTACTCCGTCATTGTATAAGCGGCCAGTGCAGGCACTACTCCGTCATCGTATACTATGCCAAATATAAGTACTAGTTCTGAAAAGGCTTGATTTTTTTTTTTGGTTCAATTTATGTGTTGGTAATGTTTGTTATTATAGTTTTGGGTTAATGCCATCAAATAACAACAAACTTTTTAGTACTCAACTTTTTTCAATTAACGAATCACATAATCTATTGTGCTTATGACGGGACATTCTTTTTACCGGCCAGTATAGTTAATGTTAGCTACTTGATTTATTTTTATATAATCGACTCATCCTTTTAACATATCTTGTATATCAATATCATCTCGACTAATCCGTTATACATCTCTTGCATATCCAATTATCCATATAATCTCGACTCACCTGTTTAACATATCTTTTATACCAATATCATCTCGAGTCATCCGTTATACATCTCTTGTGTATCCATATTATCTCGACTCATACGTTAAACATCTCATGTATATCCATATCATCTCAACTCATCCGTTTAACATATCTTGTATATCAATATCATCTCGACTCATCCGTTTAACATATCTTGTATATCAATATCATCTCGACCCATCCGTTTAACATATCTTGTATATGCATATCATCTTGACTAATCCGCTTAACATCTCATGTATATTAATATCGTCTCGACTCACCCTTTTAACATATCATGTATATCAATATCATCTTGACTCGTCCGTTTAACATGCATGTCGTTTTGAATATGATTATAAATTTTTAAATAGAAAAGCGCTAACAACGTTCATTTTGACACAGAATGGTGTATCTGCTATTTTGTTCGAGCTTAGTTCAACTGTAAATACCAGTTGGCATAGATTTAAGCTTTTCATATATATTATTTCGAGCTTTTCATGCTAAGCTCGAGCTTTGCTCGAATCCTGCTCGAGCCGAGCTCAAACTTGGATGGATAAAGCTTGACGAGCAATCGAGCCAAGCTCGAGCCAACCTTTTATCTTTCGACCCGAGCTCGAACCTTGTTGAGCTCGGGCTTGGCTCAGCTCGATTACACCCCTAGCCAAGTGGATGGTGACTAGGGTTTTAGTAAATATCAACTTGTAAGGCATTAATCAGCAACTACAAAGGCTATATTGTCACACAGACAACTTTATGTGGTTGTTTCAAGAGTTGAGAAGACAAAAGGTTTGAAAGGTCTTTGTTGTTACAAAGACGACGAATACACAAACTCCAGAACAAGTGTTGTGTACAAAGAAGTTTTTTTTCCGTATATTAATAATGAAGATCCATTATATTTTTCTTACACTTTTCACTGTTCTTTCTACATAAATTACGTAGATGTGGCAAAACGCGGGGGGGGGGGGGGGGGGGGGGGGGACTGGTACGGGCGAGAACGGGCACAGGCCAAACGAGCACATGTTATACAAATCGCTTTACAGAAGACAAAAAATAACAAAAAAAATTCATTAAACGTAATACTTCATTTATATTTAAAAAATAAACTATATTATATATGTAAGTTTTTATTTAAAAACGATTATAATGTTCTACAATTAAGAGAAAATATGTGCTCATTAGTGCCATTTAATTTTTCAATGGGCTAAATATGCCCATTTCAAAAAAAAGAGGGGCTAAATGTGACTAATTCTTTTATAAAGTAGTCAAAATTAGCCAATTTTTTTTCATTTTGAGCACAAATTGTCACCTCTAAAATTACATTAACAATTTGTTTTTTCTTTTCAATTCTTGTCTTTAAATGAACAATTTGATTTTTCTTTCCAATTCTTGTGTTTTAATTTTTGGTGGTTTATAATATAAATTTGAAAATAATTATCTGCTAATTCATTGCAAAAAAAATAAATAATATACATTCGAAAATATTATCTCCAAAATTGCTCACAAGGTCTTTCTTACTTATCTAAATATATACTCCGTACTAGGGGTGTTAACGAGTCCAGCTTTTAACGAGCTACTAGAGCTCGAGCTCGTTTAACTCGACTCGAGCTTGATAGTTCTCGAGCTCGAGCTCGAGCTCGAACAAGAGTTAGAGCTCGATTAGTTTTACGAGCCGAGCTTGAAAAACTAATATTCGGCTCGGCTCGTTTGAAAACTCGTTTAATTATTCGAGTCAAACGAGCTAAACGAATCGAACGAGCTAATCAAGCCAAATACTTAACAAAATACTTTAATTTAATTTAAGATATCTAATAATCGGTTAATTTGAACTCAAAACGATCACTAATAATATATTGCATTTTACTAGCATGAAATGTGATAATACCAGCCTAGGGCAATTGTGCTCGCAGCTACAATATTACTTTCTTATGATTTTGTTTATATAGCTCCTTTCATTTGGTTGCTTTTGCTCCCTAATCCGATGTGGGATAAAATCTAAAAGCTATTTCTAAATTTGTATTGAGTATCACTACTCATGGATAGTATAGTAACTTGTATAAAATCGCATATGGATAAGTTACTTATATAATTCTAAGTTCGATAAACTATATGTTAAATACATTATATGATTGAGCATCCATGAATTTGATATTCCATTTAAATAATTTTAGTGCTAACTTTTTTTATTAACCGAAATAACCAATGATATGCTATGAGTTCCACACCTCAACTAGTGAGGCGTTATTACATAGAGAAATTATTGACACACCTAAAAGTTATGCCTAAAAGTTATTAACCGAAAAGTTATGCATTTCATCTACATTACCAAAATTTGAGCACGCGTGCATGGCCATTTATTACATTCTTAGTTACAAGCATTGTTGTAAAATTAAGATCGTTGAAGCTCTTCTAGGATTAGCAATATTGATAAGCACATCGGAATAAGAACAAGAACACAATCAACATTACTAATAAGGTTTTCTTTATTAAAATATAAAATAAACTACTACTACTAAACTACTACACGCTCTATGCGTTTTCTAGACTCTCATTGGAGAGACTAGCTATGAAAGGATGATCTGTAACCTAGAAGCCTACCCTCTTTATATAATAGAGGGAGGTTACAAACCCTAATAATGTTAGACACCTCAACTAGTGAGGCGTTATTACATAGAGAAATGATTGACACACCTAAAAGTTATGCCTAAACATGTGGGGCAACAATTCAGTGGTTATATTAATCGGAACCACTTCTTCACAATCTAATGAGGTAATGACACATAAGTTAGACACAAAATTAGCCATGTCTTTTAGGTCTCCCAATCTTTTTCCTATTACATATAGAGTCTCGCGATTCTTGCTAGACATAAACGTGTCTCATGACTACATACTAGTCACGAGATGTTAACCTAACGTGTACGAACATAACAAAAACTTACATCAAAACCTTAAACTATTACAATGGTTACATATAAAACCAAAGAGAATGATTGAAACTTTGTTATAGCTAACATTATCCTTTGCCCTAAGTCCATAACATCATTTCGAATTCAATTAGGTGTTAATAAATATTCGTTGTGTAGATCAACAAACGTCTCAAAAACTATTTAAGTAATACTTAAAATCATTCTTACTAAAAGAGTTCAATGTGTATCTTCTAAAGTTTAAATACGAGAGCTCATTCTATCAACAATCCATATACCAACTCTCTCAAAGCCATTTCCCAGCCTTCAAACCACAAAAAAGTCGCAGGAGCATTGAGGAGCAAGAACACACCATTCCAAGGTCAAGAACAACAAGGAATCGTAAGAAAATCCTGAGGCATCATTGCCTTCATCACTTGTAATCTTTATTACACTTTTCCAAGACCTTTTAATCGTGTTTTCAAGCATCAAACTTTTTGTGATTGTGAATTTGTTTGCCATGAGTGGCTAGTGCACTTGTTTGGATGATGTTTGTGGTATAAGGTTTTGCTTAGTTTGTGACATATGTTTTTGGGAAATGATTTTGCCTAAAGTAATGTGGAAGTGTTTTATTGGTTTGTGACAAAGTGGGTTCGTCTACTATCAACAATAGAGTTAGTCTTGAATTGGTGATTGGTCTTAAAGCTTGTTTTCATTATCGTGTAATCCTAACGAGGATTGTATTTTTTTTCTTTTCATACGAGGATTGTATGTTTTAATACAATAGATTAGATTAATGTCTAATTGTTATAATCAACTTGTTTAATTGCCTTAACAAACATGTCCCATGTATTATACTCTTAACATAATGTATATCTGGTACTATGCTAAAGTGATAAATCAGTAACTCAAAATTAGATATTTACATGGAATTTC
The DNA here is from genome assembly GCA_030686995.1 of Artemisia argyi. Classification (NCBI taxonomy): domain Eukaryota; kingdom Viridiplantae; phylum Streptophyta; class Magnoliopsida; order Asterales; family Asteraceae; genus Artemisia; species Artemisia argyi. The sequence continues at coordinate 178,595,615 of CM060690.1, forward strand.
AAGGATATATATACTTATTAACTACTACATGGATAACCATTCATTAAAAAGATGTTTGCCATTATTTTCTTGTACATGAAAGAAGAAAAACTAGCAAGAGAAATCCAAATTGCATATTAGCATCCCACATCGGTCAAACAAAGAAATATAGCAACATGAATACCACTATAAAGTGAAAAACACACAAGTATAGGGAATATCATATTAGTTTCTAATTTCTACCCACTTTTCTATTATTTAGTAAAGGTGGATTTTGAGAGTTTTTACTATACTATGGAAAAGTTGAAAATATAAACAAGCATTGTTGAGCTTTTAAATTTTAGTTTGAGCATTAGAACAATTTTTTATAATTGTAAACGAGCTTTCGAGCTTGAGCTTGAGTTAATAAACGAGCCTATTAAACTCGACCTTTTATACGAGTTTGTTTAGCTTGAAAGTTAGTTTATCGTATGATTAAAAAAGTTAAAAAATTTTAAACGAGCCTCGAGCTCGAGCTCGAACAACAAAAAAATATTCGAGCTCGAGCTCGAGCCAATTTATAAAAATTTACTCGAGCTCGAGCCGAGCTCGAGCCGAGTAGTTATTAAACGAGCCTAGCTCGTTTAGGGCAAAACTCGACTCGGCTCGGATCGTTAACACCCCTACTCCGTACTACCTTAATTTTCCAAAAACATTTCATTCACTTATTTCCCCCCAATTATATATTTCACCAAAACCTTTTCCCCCCTAATTCAAATTTCACCAAATCTTTCCCCTTAAAATTTTTATCCCCAAATGTCCTAGGCTGCATAACACACCAATGAAACCAAACCTTAATCTTTATTTTTCTCCCTTTTCTCCAACAGCCGTCACCAAATGTCCTTAGTCTACCCACTAGGAATTAAAACACAATGAAAACACAATTAATGATTTGTTGGAGGAAAGAGTAGAATATTATTCATTCTATCCCAATGAATCAGTGACACCTCACCTGGGTAAACTACCCGGTGGGTAGGTGTATCCATGCCCCTATCTTGGCTATCCATAATTATCTTAACCATTTTTTTTTTTTTTTTGGTAAACATGGGTTTCCGACTCGATATTGCGAGCCGACTAATCCCACGGCGACTACCCTTTTCGGATAGCCTGGAGTCGGCGCAGGTGAACCTCCGTGGCCACAAGGGGAAAATTATCTTAACCATTAAAACCTCATCAAATCTCAGTACCTGCTGCCGCTCCCTTTTCTTTGGTTTTTTTTTTTCTCCATCTTCCGGTATATGAATAGAGTTTATTGTTTCTCGACTTTCACGTAGTCTTTATCTTTTGTCATTTTCTGTTATTGAACATGACCACTATTTTTGTTCTTCAGCTTTTATATTTGTTTCACAGTTTTACACAAGTTATAAGGTTGTAGTTTATAGTGTGCTAGTTGGCTACATGTATTTTCAGCCAAGATGTTGGTAATAACTTATGTTTTTCGTTTCTGTTTTGTAGATCTGGGATGATATATCCCATCTAAAATAACTCGAGATTGACCAAGTGGTGTTCTTTTAATATATGCTGAGTGATGGCTTATAAGAGATGTGGTCGCTCCTGTAGATACACGAGACTCTTAATAGTTGGGGTTCTTATTTTCATGAAGATGTTTATATAGCCTTATCTTTTATATAATAAAACAAAACAAAAGATTATCTTTTAATTATTATTTTTTAATTTATAAATTTATAAATTCATTTTTTTGATATACTACACAAGTTGAAGATAAATAAAAAAATATAGATAAGATGTAACTTACAATAGGATTAAACTTTTTAAATAATTATCTTTAATAATAAAAAACTATAATTATAACTCATAAATCAAACAAAACAAAGATTAAATTAGTTTTTTTTAAATAAATAAAAATATCATTCAAAAAACTTTTTTTAAAAAAAATCCGCGCGTCCGCGGGCATTATAACTAGTATTTATATATACTTCCTCCGTCCCATAATTATAGTCACTGTTGACTTTTTAAGTTTTCGTTTTGCAACTTTGACCATATATATTTTTATTTGTGTTATATAATACTCGAAAAAAATTATATCAATGGAAAATACATTTAAAACTTAATCCATTTATATATTTTGCATCAATTAATATATAACACAAATAAAAATGTTTAAGGTCAAAGTTGAAAAATAAAGACTTAAAAAGTCAACAGTGGACTATAATTATGGGACGGAGGTAGTAACATTTTGTGTAACAGTGTTGTTTAATATATACACTTCATTTCTCTTTAGATTGTTATTTTAGTTGATTTATGTATATGGAGTACATGTTAGGTTTAACATTTGATGTAAATGGCATTGTTTGTGTTGTTGTGACCTGTGAAATGGTTTAGCTCAGACTCTCGTTGGATTCTTTGGTTACACAACTTTAAATTAAAATAATAATAATAATAATAATATTAATAATATTTTTTAAACAAAAGGATTTTGATGCGGTTTATAAAGAAACCGTACCAAAAAAATGAAATAGCATGGGCTTTGACTAAAACTATTTGGTGCGGTTGTTTAAAAAACCGTACCAAAAAACCTTTTTTTGGTACGGTTTTGTAACCGTACCAGAAAATGTTTTATTTTTTGGTATGCTATTATCTAGTACGGTTCAAAAACCATACAAAAAGCCCTTAAAAACCGTACCTAATGCGTTTTTTGTGCAGTAGTGAATATCCTTTATCCTAATTACACATAACTAAATTGTAACCTAATTACAAAACTAAGCATTATTCGCATATAAAATTAACTACTAATCACTAACACACACACAGTAATATTAAACACTAACAGATAAAACTAACCAAAAATCACTACCTAAACACACACTTACGCATGACAAAATTATATACCTTCAGTGCGTTGACTAGTCCAACACGGTCCTCCATAGTCAAACCTGCAGAAAATGACAAAATTACATTTAAAGAAAATTGAAAAAAATAAGGTAGAATTTAAAGATGAGATGTGGCTGACGGTACCTTGGGTGGCTATCGGTAAGGAGGCAGTGATGTCAGTGAGGTCTAGCGCTTGTTTGTTGTTGCTCATTCTGTGTGTTTTTAGTGTGTGAAAATGAAATGCTAGAAAAAGTGAAAGGGGGGAGGGTGAGGAAATAAAGGGAGAGAAAGTGAAAGTGTGAAATGCAAAAGAAAAAGTTTATGCCATAATATTATTACTTACCCAATCAAATAGATTACCTTTTTATTTTTTATTTTTTTTATTATTATTCTTTTAACTGAAGAATTTTAAATTCAAGTTCTCCACCTAATAGTTGTAATAGTAGAAAATCTTCTGTTTTCAGTAAAGAAATTTCAAAAAATACACATTTTAAACACGTTTTCTGTGTGTTTCTAAGAAAACTTTTATGAGAAACTTCTCATTTTCCAACAACTAAACACACCCATATAGGGACGGAGCCAAAAAAATTGTGTTAAAAGAGGCCGTAAATTAATTGTACAATAATATACAACTCATAGACCTAATTACTTTACTAGTTCAATGGTTCAACCAGCCCGGTCGGTCTTCAAACACAAATGAAATTACAACTAGGTTTTTGAGTTATGGTGTATGACCTTAAATCATCAATATATTATCCAAATAAAAATAAAAAGTAAAATTAGAAAAAGAAAGAAAGAAAGAAAAGTATCAAATATATACGGAGTAATGAACAAGTAGAAGCAAAGAATAAAAAATAATTTCCCTTTTTTCAAAAGAATCTAACAAAAAGCAAGGTAGGTATTACTACTTACACAAAACGAGCTGGGGCACCCGCGCTTTGCTGCGGGGGTGTTGTGTTAAATATAAACTCGAAATAAAATGATAGATTTTTTTTATTTTTAGTAAGGACTAAATTTGAAAAAAAATCGCTAACTGGGGACTAACGGTGGAATTTACAGCTAACCGAGGGACTAAAAGCGTAAATTTCTTAGGAACAGTACCAGACACTATTTGGTACTGTTTGGCACTGTAGCAATACTATTCTGTACTGTTTGGTACTGTAGCAAATGAATTTTCAGTTTCAGTCCCTTAACGTGGCATCCTGTTGCACAGTTGGTCCCTACAGATGTTAGATAACGACCGTTAAGGACTATTAAAGACTAACTTCGCACTTGACCACCAACCTCAGGGATTAAGATGGGGCAATGACAAAACTTCCATGTGCACTGTTGCTACAGTACACACAATCATTTTTAGAATATATTATAATATGAGCATTAATTGGCATGCCTAACTCATGTGCCTAATTATATGCCTAATTTGATATGGTATAATTCTATTGTTAACAGTAAATGAACCCACTTCTCAAAAACCAGTAAAACACTTCCACATTCCTTTAGGCATAAAATTAGACACACATTTACGCTGCGTTTCCGAGTTTTATTTTTGAATGAAGAGAAAAGAAGTGGGGAGAAAACAAAATAAATTCGTGTTCCTGAGTTTTTTTTTTAGGAGAAAAGAGAATAGAAGAGGAAAATAATTTTAGCTAAACTTCTCTCCAAAAACTTTCTTCCCAAAAGTGGGATGATTTGGAGAGAAGTTATATTAGGAAGCTTTAAATAATTAAAATTACTTAAATGACCTAATATAAAACATAAATTTTATATATAACCAAGGGTATAATGGTAAAATCATATGTTATCACTTCTTTTCTCTCCTAACTCGGGAACATGATATAAAAAATTTAATTTCATTCATCTCCTCTTTTTTTCTGCCAATTTTTAACTCTTCTCTTCTCTTCTTTCATTTCAAAAACTTGGGAACAGAGTGTTAGGTCTCTCAATCATTTTCCTTTATATTAATATTTCCAATATTTCTTTCTATCCTTACCAAACTTGCATCCATGGTACTCACTCGAGTAATTGATTTGAAATCATTTTCAAACACTCAAATATTCTCTAAATTATGTACAATGATAGAACCGAGTGTTCCATAACTATTTGAAACCATTGAAAAACCTTCTCAACGAGTTGAAAATTTGAGAAAAAATGATCTGTTTCTTAAAGTTGCTTGAAGACTTCAGATAAAACGTTTGCAGGAAAACTAGCTAAAAGTTGGGGTTGTTGAGCCGGTCGGGTGGTTGAGCACCAACCAGCCCTTTGGCTCTGCCTATGCACCCATTGATACCAAAAAGAAAAAGTCATTTCCCATAATAAAGCTGTACGACTTGATGACTAGACGACTCTATTAAAAATTTGGCACGTGTCTCATACAAATACAAGTTGTGTGTAAATAGTGTGTAAAGTAATAGTCGTTTAATTTTCTAAACGAGTGACGACTCATAAGTTGTGCGACTAATGACTTACTTTTTTTAATAAATAGTTTTTTATATACATTTTTTTTTACTTTTTCTTTGTTTACCACCACCCACCACCATAACCACCACCCACCACCCACATACCATCAACAACAAAAAAAAAAAAAAAAAAAAAAAAAAAAAAAAAAAAAAAAAAAAAAAAAAGTTCGGTTAAAGTAAATTTGAATTCGGTTCAGTTTGATTTTTGGTTTTACACCGAAAATAATTTAAGCGAACTAACGAAATGTAATAAACTAAAAAACCTGATAACCGAATCGATCTAGTTGGTTTCAAATAACTTGCTTACCATCTAGTCCCATTTACAGCTAGCCGGCTAGCTCAGCCACCTAGGGCATGATACAAATTTGGGCTAGGCCCATACATATAACTTCAGTTACAAAAACTCAAAAAAATAACTAAACCAACAACACTCCACGTCTTATCAAGCGTGTCAATAAAAAGTCAAACTTCAAAAATGGAACCAGAATCCAGAAATGGCTCCAAAAACAAACTCCAGAAAAACCTAAACACCCCAATCCAACTCGGCCGCAATTCACTGTCCCAAACACCCGACAAAATAGTCTCTCATCATCACATTACCTTCAATTACAATACCCAAAAAGGAATTTTGAATTTCATGGTGTATGGAAAAAAACCCCATTTGGGTACATGAAGTTGAAAAAGATGAGATTAAGGTTTATAGAAGGGGGGACAAGGGGGAAATGAAAGTGTGTGATCCCATTAGACTCATGTTTAACTAATGAGTCTATAATATTTAAAGAGACCTAACTAGACTCATCTACTATTAGATATTTATCCAGATGTTTAACTAATGAGTCTCAATTTACGACCTCTAGTTTCTAATAGTGTTCGGTCCGGTTCAGTTTGAAAATTCAAGTATCCATGGCGAGGCGGATAGTTCATTTTACTACCCTAAACTGAACCATATTAAGCAAGTAACCGAACATAAGGGTACTTGAAATGAGCAGTTATATATGATTTTGGGTCATGGTTAACCATTTTAATGAATTAAACGAGTAGAACCGGATGAATAATAATGTAATCTAGAATGTAAAATAGCAAGCTTTGTTGTTGTAAGATATTCACCTTCACATTCATTGTGTCTAACGTCGAAGGCTTAGTTAATTTGTTATATATGATAATTCTAATGTTTTTATTATGATGGAACAACTTTACTATGACTATGCGGGTACCTGAAATAAGCATTAGACATAGTAAAAGTGAATGCCAATGCTACATCAATGCCTACTTAGATACTCTCGTTACTATATTCATTACAAAAGTTCTGCAATAGCTGACATCAAACTTATCATGTAAATATACCTAAGTTGCACATAAATATACCACACAACATACTCATGTAAATAAGCAATATTATTCGGTAATCTACACCATTACTATAGGGGAGGGAGTATAATTGCTACCATGCATGAAAAGGGTGTCCTTGTGTGGTGATGTTGATTATTATACCTAATTCAAGGTTTTCTACTTTTCTTTTTAAGTTAAACAGAAATAAGGCGAGTATTTAATTAAGGCGTCGTTTATTTTTTCCAAAGGCTTTATGTCTTTATCTGCAAACCATATCTACAGAAGAAGAGATACATATCAAGTCTTCATCTACAAGGAAGAAAACCGATGAAGAAGTAAAAAGAATGAAAGTTTATGTCTAATTTTTGAAGAGGTAGGATGGGAAAAGAAACACTTATATCTGCAAAAAAAAAAAAAATAAATAAATAAATAAATAAAAAATAAAAAAAACCTTGTGCGCCCGCTGATAAAAGAAGTGAAAAAAGGGAAAAAGAGTTTTTTTTTCAAAATAAACAAACGACATCTTCGTTGTACGCGGTTTAACTAAAATATCTTCTGATTATTTTCGATTCATTTCTCGGCTACCTATGTATATATGTATCTAGTGATGTTTAAACTTTAAACACGTAGTATTATATGTATAGAAAGGGTAAAGATGTAATTCAATCTAAGGTTCGGTTCTATATATTTATGATTTTCGGTTTTGTTTTGGCTCGGTTCGAGTCAAAACCGAACCAAATCAAATAGACCAACAAAAAGCGGAACTAAGTCACTTCGATTCAATTCTCAGTTCATATCTTCACAAAAAACTCGGTTTTTAATTCGGTATGGTTCGTTTTTAGTCGGTTTGGGACCCTATGCTCAACCCAACGAAAATCTAACTCGAGCTGTTTAAATTAAATCGATTTCAAATATTTTGCAAGCTAGTCTCAAATAACTCGCAAGCAAGTTATCTCGTCCCATTCACATAATTTCTAGTTACAAAAACTCAAAAGAACTTAAAAACCAACAACACTCCACGTCTTATAAACGTGTCATCAAAAAGTCAAACTTCGAAAATGGAACTCGAATCCAAAAATGGCTCCAAAATCACCCTCCAAAAAAACCCAAACACCCCAATCCAACTCGGCCGCAATTCACTGTCCCAAACACCCGACAAAACAGTCTCACGTCATCACATTACCTTGAATTGCAATACCCAGAAAGGAATTTTGAAATTCGTGGTGTATGGAAAAAACCCCATTTGGGTTCATGAAGTTGAAAAAGATGAGATTAAGGTTTATAGAAGGGGTGACAAGGGGGATATGAAAGTGGGTGATGAGTTTTGTGTTGGGGTTAAAGATTTTGTGTGGTTTAAGTTGAGGGAAGTTGATGGGGTTGATGATGGTGATGTGAAGATGGAGTTGGGGGATGAGTTTGGTGAGATTGGGGAAAGTTTAGGGGGTGAAATTGAAAGTTTGGGGGGGGTGGTGATGTTTCAGATGTTGATGATCCTGTTAAAGGTTTGATTTTTTGTATGAATAAATGTTGATGTTAGCTGGTGTTTGTTTCGGCTTATACAGCGGGCTTACGGGTTTTCGGCGCAGTTTTTGTGGCTTATTTTGCAACTTATATAAGCCGAAAAGTTTCAAAATAAGCCACAAAGAGCTTCTGAAACATAAGCCGAAAAACTAAATGTGCCACATGCCCGCTATATAAGCTGAAACAAACATCCCCTTAGTATATTTTGTGTTTGACGACGAGCTTTTAGCATTTAGAAGTTTTTTGGCAAAACTAGGATTAGCCGTTAGCTGTAGCATATTTAGCGACTTAGCGGTTAGCTACTAGTTAAGAGTATTTGTTTGTTTTATAGAGGTGTTTGGTAACATAGCTGTATACTTAATTATTAAGTGTAAAATGATGAAAAGCTAAATGCCAACGCTATATGCTTCTTCAAAAAGCATTTAGAAAAGCGCGGCTTTTAGTGTAGAATATAATGCGTGTTTGGCAACGAAAGGTTAGCTTCTGGATTTTGTTTAAACACTCCTACCTGGAGCGCTAATATTAGAGGTGTTGACCTTTTATGTTCTTTTTCACTCAATAATATACAGCTGCCTTAAGGAACACTTTTACTAAAAAAACTTACAGATACCGCTAGTCATGCCAAACATAGCCTGTATATAAAACTACAAAAGTGTTTAAAATCGTATAAAAGTGTTATTTTTATCAAAGAATGTTGAGTTTCCAGCTTAAATATCAAATTTTTAACGACTTATAAATGAAATAGAGTGACTAAAATGACATGTATTTAGTATCCAAGGATTTATGGGAAAACCTGAAAATCGACAACAGTATTGTAATTAGTTTCTTACATGTTTGTTTTGATTCACTTATTTTGATTTCAAAATATTAGAGGATAACATTACAGTTATCGAGCTTAAATTTTTGTTTGCTGAGATTTTAGATGAAGGGTATTTGGATGTGATTTTGGTTTTCGCATTTCCAGTCAAAATGATCATATTAAGAAGCACACATATCAGATAATAAGTCGATATAAATTTGAAAATATCAAGCTTTAGCTAGAATTAATTGACTGACAATTTCTTTTGACTGCATTTTGAAATGGTAATAACCGCTTCCTAGAAGGAAGTTCAAGGACTTTGTTATTTAGTAGCATAGTAACGGGTCGAGATATGATAGCTACTCTCAAGATGGATGTCTAAATGCCTCCTTATATAGCATCTATAGTTACGTGGCTAAGTTATACGTACTAACTTTTAAAATGCATGGCTAAACACCCCCAATTTAAAGCTATTTACTGTTGTAGGTCCAAACAAATGTCTGCTTATATATTATTTTGATGGTAAATTACAGAGTTCGGTTTTGTTGTTATGGGACACGAGTTTGATAACTACCCGAAGAAGATGATCCGTGACATAAGGAATTGGGATTGGTTTCTGGAAGAACATAAAGAAGATAGCAATGAAGACGAAGATGAAGTTAGTAATAAAAAAGCAAAAAAAGGAAAAAGACGAAAGAGGAAGAAAGGTGCAGCGAATGATGATGATGATGTGTGGACTGGTGAGAGTGAGGAAGACGCTGAATTGATTAAGAAACTAAGAAATGACCCAAAACCCAAGTATAAGACTAGGTCAAAAGACCAAAAGAAAAACAGAAAAGGTGCGAGTACAAGTAAACGTGGTACTGATACTACAAAGAGTTCTGCGATGGACGTTGATGTGGAAGATGATGACGATGAAGATGAAAATGATGAAACGTTGGGTGGCTTCATAGTTGATGACGAGGATGTGGGTGAAGGAATTGATGAGGATGTGGAAGAAGAAACCGACGAGGATGATGAAGAAGAAGAATTTGAAGAAGATGAAGATGACGAGTAGTTGGTTTTAAATTCACTTTAGATGTTTAGTGTTTCTACTTTGTTTTATGGTTGTATGACATGTACACTTACACAAATCTCTCCGAGGCTCGTGATCTTTGTTAATATCCTATATGAAATCCTTGGTTTGTTTCATACTTTAATTTGTATCCGAGTTATCTTAGTATATGTGATCCGGACCATGGTAAGGCTAAATTAACAGACAATTTCACTTTTAATACAAGATATTGCAGCACATAATTGATATTGTTGAGGCAAGAACACTTGGTAACAAGAATTTGTTATAGGTCTTGTTTTATGAAAAAAAGGGGGGGTTCAATCATTGTAGAAGTCTAGAAGACTATTCCAGTTTGATGGTTCCCAGGCCATAAAGCCACCCAATTGCACAATCATTAATGCTGTGTCTGTGTAAAGCTTACAACTTATACTTGTTAAAACTGTGTGCATATTGGGAGTTGATCTTTGGTCTTAACTTTGTGCTGTATGCGTTGTGAAATCACTCAAAGGATTCCAATTAAGGTGATTATTTCCTAATCATTGGCGCTCTTTTAGGGAAATTTAATATGATCATACTATCAGTTGCGATCATATTGGACATGATCACTAATAGAATTGTTCTTTCCTGAATCCTCTTCTGCATATCCACTCATTTTAGTGGTAAATATCGAAGAAAAACAGTCGCCAAAAGGTAACTCTACATGGCGATTATAAAATTATACTATATGGGCATACTTTAGTTTTGAACCAGTGGATAACAGAATTTGGTTGGTCTTCATGTGATTAAATGCTTAACTGATGATAACTTTTCTACTTAACAGGAATAAAAGCTGCCAGTTTTTTTTTTTTTTTTTTTTTTTGGTAAAAGGTCAGCGACCCGGTAAATGTATTACTCCAAAAAACGTTTAAGTACAATGGATTTGGGTGAATCCCAAATCTCAGCCCGTTACATAGGCGAGAGCTTACATAACAAGATACTTCCTATTTTCTAAAAAGAAAACAAACCACTACTCACATGATAACACACATTGACAAAGATGAAAAACTACTTCCTACGAGCTTGGAGTTTAGTGCCAAACATGGCATTAAAAGCATCCAAATTCCCTGGGAGATCATAAACTTTCTTAGAATAATCATCATAGTCATCATACTCATCCTCACGGTCATGACCACTACCAAATAGGTTTCTTGTCTCATCGAACATGTCCACAACCTCCTCGTCGTCAGTATCGGATACCACTACCTCGCCCACTTTAGAAAATGGGTTAGACCTCTTAGAAGAAGAAGTAACCTTCTGAATAGGATGACCATCATCATCCACAAGAGTCGCTTTCCCTTCAATAATTAGCTTTTCAAGCTCCCCAATTTTCTTAACAATAGGAGTAGAATCAACATAGTGTTCCTTTTCTTGAAAATTACTCACAAAAGTACCTTGCGACGCATTACCAGCCTTAAGAGACTCATCCTCATTAGCTTCCATAAAACAACCCGATTCCACATCCTTGTTGGTCTCATTAGTGGGAATACCAAAGGTATCCGTATCATCCATATTAAGAGCATCAAACTGATTAGAAGTCACAATCTTGGTACCACTTGTACTAGTTACATCCACATTAATAGGTTTCGTGGTATCTACTATCTTAGGTGCCGAGGAAGTCTTCTTGGGTTGATAATGAAATTGCTTACCCACAACAGGTTTAAAAAACCCTCCCTTACTCGTAGTATTAGTAGCACCCTTCTTACCCTTCTTCTTGTTGTTCGCAGGTTGAAAGCCATCACAAACAGTAACACTCGGTGTAGGCTTAGTAGTAGAAGCAACAACTTTAGGACAATCATTAAGAGTATGACCAAAAAGCTTACATGTATCACACCGAGGTGGCTTCCATTCATATTCAACCCGGATTGTTTCAATAGTAAAGCCAGTCCCATCAAGCAAAGGAATCTCAACAGTGAGACTCTCCTTAAGCACCACATCTGATTGCACTTCAATCATACATCTAGCAAAACTACTCCGGCCCCACGATTCCTTGCACATTTGACTAGTAAAAGCATCTAACCTTTTGGGCGTTCCAATCAATGTGGCAAGAAGGCTAAGACCATCATCCGAAAACATAGCAAGAGGAACATCATGGAATTTGACCCATACAGGGATATTAGTCAAATCCTCTTTTAGTAAATTAGTATTCAAAGACCATGGTTTAAGAATAATAGGTACATTACGAATTAACCAATGGCATGTAATAGCAACGTACTTTCCTATTTGTGCTATTATCAGATACGAACCAAAAATATTACAGATATCAGATACGAACTTTCAAATTTTTTTTCATTATCAGATACGAACTTTAAAATATCAGATATCAGATACGAACTTTCAAATTTTTGTTTCATTATCAACAACGTACTTTTCTCCTTTGTTCAAATATAAGAAAAACTTTAAAAATAAAAAATTGCTGATAATGAAACAAATGAAAAAGTACGTTGCTGATAATGAAACAAAAATTTAAAAGTTCGTATCTGATATCTGATATTTTAAAGTTCGTATCTGATAATGAAAAAAAAATTGAAAGTTCGTATCTGATATCTGTAATATTTTGGGTTCGTATCTGATAATGGCATAAATGGGAAAGTACGTTGCTATTACATGCCATTAACCCGTCCATTTTCAAGAACATCATCAACACCTTTCTTCGAATTGAACTTAAAGAAGAAGAATCCCTTTGCATTCATCATTACCTTTTGGATCCAATACTTAGCCCACGTATTACGAACATAGTAATCTACCACAGGAAAAGCAAGACGTTGACCAAGGAAATACCCATAGAGAGTATTCTCAAAACGGAGATTAACCTCTTCCACAACTTTCATGGGAATAGAAAGATCAACATCGGATCTCTTTTTGCTACATTCCAACCTGCGAAAGTTAGGGATATGCTTATGAGAATCGTTAGATGTAGCACCCGCATAAGATGTCGATTTCACTCCATTACCACTCATACTATTAGGCTGACCTAACCCACTGGGGCTGTTGGCATTCGAAATAGTCTCCTTATTACTAGCAATCTAAGCTTGCACATCCTTCATAGTTGCATCAAACTTTTTACGCGCATTAGACAAAAGTTGTGCAACATTAGGTTCATTCATCTCACAACTATCAGCACCAAGTGAAACCGGCTTCACTTGATTTAAAAACCAACGCAAACACAAGTAAATACTCAGCAGCATGCACGACCAAAAGAAAAAGAAAACCCTAACTAACCGTTAGGGTTTAAAAACCAATACGCCCAGAAATCTAACCCTTATCCATAATAATCAACACAATAGTAGAATGATTGATAAAAAGGAAGATTATATATGTATGAGAACCGACTAACACCCAAGATGCGATCACCAAAACCCTAAGTCGGTCAGAAAATAAGAACGATTAATAAAACCCTAAAAAACGATTTCAAAAAACCAATGAACAAAGTGATTTAATCAGCAAAGATGAAAAGAATAATGAATAACACGAATGTTAAAACGTTAAACTAATCAAATCACATCAAAAACCACAAGATTCTGGTTGGATTAATTGAAAAACGATTTCAGGGATGGAGGGTAAAAAATCGCCAAAGAGAGAGAGTTTTTTTTTATTTATTTAAAGCTGCCAGTTATGATCTGCATTATTCTTTTTCCGGCCGTAAAGGGTAGTTATGATCCTCATGTGCTAAGACAAAACACCTATAAGAGGACAGGATTGCTTACTCGGATTGTGCCTCCAGATGAGCCAAGATACGATCCAAATGATTGCTCCATCATGTAGCAGGTTCATACGCTGCGAAAACAAAATTCTAGTGTTTCCATTGTTTATATATATATTTTTATTTATTTATTTATTTATTTATTTTGTCTAAGCATCTCTTTTTTGCCTACTGGATAGGATTTGTGGTACTGTATGAAGAACCAGTCAATTTTTTCTAAAAAAAGGTCAAAAACATGCAAATCGAATCCCAAATATGGCCGTCAATCAGGGTTCAAAACACTCGATCACTGTCAAAAACTTGGAGCACGGATAAATGATTACTTTATTATTTGAAAATATTGTTTTGTAGTATGTTCATGAATCTCTTTCAATACATAGTTTGAGAGTTCAGACACTGTTAAAATTATGACCTATGAACTGAATACTTGGTTGCCTATTAGTCATCAAGTTCATGCTGTCGCTCTTGCTTCCAGTTTTTGCGTTATCAGATGATTCGGACCCCAATATTGATCAAGTATCGGGCCAAAATACTCTTTCATGAATGATGGTGGAAGAGGAGGAAGATCAACTTCATTTTCCGTTTCTTGATCATGTTTGGCCAATGGCAATGGTGCATCAACACGACCACCTTGTTCATTGACCGTTTGCAGTTGGGACTGAACGAGTTTCTTTTTCGTATTGGAGTTCCAGAAGTTTTTTACAGCACTATCGGTTCTTCCTGGTAAGTAACTTGCTGTTTGTGCCCATCTGTTGTTAAAGAAAATAACAAAAGAAATTAAACATCTTTAACGAAAGTATACAAAGAAATTGCGTGTAAAGTAGCTCGTGGTCTTTTATACTTATTTCCTAATTAATAATAAGTTTTGCAATGAAAAGCTTCCTCTTTTAAAACCTGGTTTCGCAGATAATTATTCCATCGTAACCTGCAACTTCTGCCGCATCTTTGTAAACCTGCTTAGCATAAAAACGTAAAGGTATTAATTAATAATAAGTTTTGCAGATTTGGATGGTCTACATAGTCAACCTTATCGAACTTACAACAAGTAATCCATGTCCAATCCAATCCAAACGAGGCCCATGAGCAAAGCTCATTTGGGTGTTTCTCTTCTTTCTCTCTCTACATACTCTTCTCTCAAGTCAGATTAGTTAAGACTGTATCATCACATTACCATCACCGATAATCCATCATAACCTGCGTCACCAAACAAAACCAGGTTCAAAACAAACAAAACTGAACCATTCACAGCCATACAAATCCGAAAGTCGAATAGTAAACCAAACATTCATTTAAATATAACTCAATAATTGCGGGCTGTAAACAAATAAATCAATTCACAAAGAAACTAATCAATTTCAACTTGTTGTGTAGATGCGATAACAAAGGAATTCAAAACAAAGACCCACAGTAAAGTAATCAATTCAAGTTTCCAGATTAATGAGTCTATGGCGTATTAATCAATTTCCCAAAATTCAAATTTCAACCATACGTTCCACTAAATCGACAAATTTATCTGAATCAATTCAAAACTTACACAATATGCAACCAAACGAACCAGCAAATCTACATAGTATTATCAGATGCAACTATAACTAACACATTACAATACAGTAAATAGAAAAAACACAAAAGAAACCCTGACTATTAAATGCGCCTAAACAAGTGGGCGGGGCCTATAGGCCTTTATTATCAAACATGAATAAAGAAAAGCAGACAGCTCAAAGCAAGTACACAATTATGCGGCCATGATGGCAAAAAGGGTCTGAACCACGGTAAGAAAAAACAGAATGATTGCAGCAAGTAGTGCAATAGCATTCCATGGATTATTGAAATATATGCGTCTCAGCCGTGCAATATTCTTAGGCCAATAACCATTGTAGTACGTATCCATTTGTTTGAACTCTTGGGTGTAATAGAAATCTGTAATAGAAATGTTTTTGCATATCTTGTTGATCATATCTGCAGCCTCTTGGTTTGAGCCGAGTATGTTGACAAGGACTTTTGATTCTACCAGTTTAGCAATATCCTCTTGAGTATCAATAAGCATATCCATGGCATGTGCATATGATGTAAAGTAATAATGATCTTTAGGGAACAATTGCTCGTAAGCAATAAAGTTCCTTAAAATTAGCTCAGTTCCATCATCAATAACCAGGGTTGGCATTAGAAGAGTAGGCTTACTCCCAAACCAGGGTAAACATGCAACAAGAGATGATTGAAATTTAATGGTCATTGACCAAATAGACTCTTGGTGAGGCTTAAAGTTCATCCCAGATCTATCCAGTTCTACTATCGAGTGGAATGTTGTGTATGTATTCTCTATTCCCTCTCTATCTAAAAGCTTTGATGCCTCAGCGTGTATAGGATCCGATGACTTGGCAACTACAAGCTGGTAGCGTTTGTGCAGATAGCCAAGGATATGATCATGAGTTGAATCTGAGTCAACAACATCTGTGGTTGAAATTTTTTCAGGCAACTGAGAATGGAATAGCTTAATATAGGATGCCAAATATTTATCGAGAACGTTGCTAAGAGTAAAAGACCCTTTCCCCGTGGAGCAGTCAAACAAAGCTTGAAGAACAAAGAAAGGGATTTGGTTTTCTAGCAACATCAGATCCATGGCAATACGACTGTTTTGCATCTTATTTGGCAAATACAAATTTTCTTCTTCATGCTTGAAACAGAATTCAAGTATGAAACAACCATCCATAACCATCATCCTGGCAAAGTCAGCGTCTCTATAGTTCTCGATACCACCAGCGTATGATTCTCTGACTTGGGGTAGTAAAGTGTTTACCTTTAGCAGACATGCTTCTAATGTTTCCCTTGGCGTGGAATCATGACAACGATGTAATAGGTCATTAAGATAACATTCTTTCAGCAATTCAAATTCTTGCAACTTCTTTTTTTTATGTATAGGTCCTATACAGACCAGCTGAGGTTCGTATGAACTTTCGCTATGATCTCTAAGAATTCTAGAAACCTTGCAAATAGATGGTGGATGTTGGTTGCTACGCTTTTGTCCTCTTTCTGCACAATCAAGAAGAAAGCCAATAGTCTCGTCATAACTTTCATGCATGTTGTATCGTTTTATTGGTTGGGGCTTCGAGATAGGGTTAATGATCAGACTACTTGTGGATGCTTCGTTCGGCGTAGTCACATCTGGCTGATTAATTTCAGGAATGTCCAAGCTAACATTTTTCTCCCCTGGTTTGACATCTCTGAACCTCCTTCCCACCATAGTCCCACTTTTGGCAGAGAACGCTTCAGCCGATTGAACCAGATTTCGCGGAACTGCAGCTGGCTGATTAAATTTAGGAATGCCCAAGTTAACATCCCCAACATTGACAGTTGCAGAATCATACTCCGTATTACAAAACTAAACACTCGCACATGAAAATTAACTGACAATCGCTACCTAACACACACATTTACAGATAGTAAAAATAAATGTAACATATACTACAAAACTAAACACTCGCAGATAAAACTAGCCGATAGTGTACTTCCAATCAGATAGTAAAAAATAAATATTAACCTAATCACAAAACTAAACATCGTTTGTTTATTAAATTAACTGATAGTCACTACCAAACACACAGTTTCAGATTTTACAAAATTAAGCACTCACAGATAAAATTAACCGATAATCACAGCCTTAACACACACACAGCACAAATTATTAACTGATAATCACTACCTAACACACACACAAACAGTTACAAACAGTAAAATTAAATTTTAAAACATTATTCGTTTATAAAGTTAACTAATAAAATAAGGGTTAATGACATCTAATAGGAACGAACTTTCCCAAATGTTCACATATCAGTTATGAACCCAATAAAATATCACGATACTCGTCAAACTTTCAAATTTTAGCTCGATATCATACTTTTGCTTACGTGGCATGACCGGCAACCGGCTACACCGGTTAAATTGCATACGTGGATTTTTTTTTTTTTAAAGTTAATTACGTGAAGTTAGTTGTTTTAAAATACCCATCAAATTAACTTTGTCAAATGTTTCAAAATACGTGGATCATAACGATACAAGTTTATGATGTGGCATGTACATTTGTCGCTGATGTGGATTTTGAAGGTAAAAAACAGGTTTTGTTGATATCAACACAAAACAAACAAAGTTTGATGAGTATTGTGGTATTTTATTGGGTTTATAACTGATATGTGAACATTGTAGAAAGTTCGTTGCTGTTATATACCATTAACCCATAGAATAATCAAATAAACACACACAATTTCACTCACTAATAATATCATTTAACTTAATTACACATAATAAACTAAACACTCGTAGATACAATTAAACGATAATCACTACCTAACGCACACAGTAAAAATTAATTTTAACTGAATTACAAATCTAAACATTATTCGCGTATAAAATTAACTACTAATCACTAACACGCACATTACTCACCGGAAAAGTAAATTTTAATCTATATTACAAAAATACACAATCACGCGTATAATTTAACTGATAATGCCACCTAGCACATACACAGTAAAAGTAAAACACGAGCAGATAATATTAACTAATTTAACTGATAATGCCACTGCCACCACGATCAGTTCCTTCATCATTATGTCGATTGGTGCGAATATCACGTATTCACATGTGGAGCTGCTCGTGGTATTGTCTCGCCTAATCTCTTCAAATTGGGCTTGTCTGCGTTGCTGATCTTCATTGTACCGCTTCATAAAAGCCTCAAATTATTGTTGAAACAGTTGCATGGAGTCACCCATATCTTGTGGCTCCGATACCAAGTTGTTATGGTCCCAATTTATTGATCTGGTTATGGGTCTTTGTTGGGTGAAATCAGATGAGAGTTTCGAGTGTTTGTTTGATGTCCTGCCTTTTTTGTTTGATTTGCTCATGAATTTGAGAGCTCATTTGAGAGAAGTCTCCGATCTCTTAAACACACACACAGATTTCTGGAAAAGAAAACTTGTCTATCCCTTTCTTATTATTACATGTATATAAGAGCACAAGGTGCAACTTGTCGTTTACCCTCGCCATGCCACGCTGGAGCCTCACCGAGCTCGTTGCTGCACCGGACCCCCCTCGTTGCAACTCGCCATTTCCCACTTAAGGTGATGCGGCACCAGTGAGCCCCAAATGAAAAGCTTGAGCTCGTTGTTGCACCTTGTGCTCTAAGGAAATACAAACTGCTTGCAAGTTATAACTGCATGCAAGTTGCAACTGCAATAAATAACTACTACTCCATCTAATAGTACATAGTTAACTACCTTTTTTTTAACAGCCTAATAGTACATAGTTAACTACATCTATATCTATATCTATATCTATACTACTATATAATGTATTTGGGACTATTCTATAATTGGAAAGGCTTAAAAATTCAGACTTTTACTTACTAATTATGGAAACAACCACCCCTAAAAATCACATCCAACAATTTATAACCACTTCAACAACCACCCCCAACAATTTATAACCACCTCAACAACCACCCAAACAACCACTTTCCACCACCCCACCTCCCTCCTCTTCACCCCAATAATCCGCCCCCGCATCGCGCGGGCACCTTTCTAGTAGTACATAAAGTGCATAAGACAACTACTTAAAACTACAGGAACATAGAACTTATTATCAGTAACATATTTTTTTGAGCAAAATTATCAGTAACATATTAAAAGTAACATAACTAACACTACTACACAAACAGGCTAATGCAACGGAAATTTGCAACGAAAAATTTTCGTTGCAAATTTTCTACTGTTTTATAACGGATTTCCAACAGATTTGCTACGACATAGAAAACGGTTGCAAATCCATTGCAAAAATTAAGCTAATTGATTTTATATTTATTTTTATATGTTCCGTTGCAATTTCATTGCAAAATTGCTACGAATTTATAACAAAAAAATAAATTTTAATGTTAAATAAATTATTTTTTATTTCCGTTGCAAATCTGCTAGAAAATTTAAAATTTTGCAAAGAATTTCCAACGGAATATTGAAAACTATTTAAGAAAAAATTAACAGTTTTACACTTCCGTTGCAAATCTGTTGCAAATGTTTGAAATTTTTCAACGGATTTCCAACGGAAAATTTTAAAATATATAAAAAGATAAATTGTTATAATTTTATATTACTTATATATACAATTTTGCGACGATTTATAACGGGTGCTAGTGCTTGATCAATAACACATCTGCAGTGATCACGATTAGTTAATAAAAACACAACTATGTGTTTGTGTGTACTTGGGTATTCGGCAAAAATGCTATGGCCCAATACTAATTCATCAACATCAACTTGTTCAGTTGTGGCCCAATACTAATTCATCAATCCAACTGATTAAGTCCAATATTTATTCCGCTTAATTAATCATTTGTATATTTATAGAAAACATAACTGGAGTCTAGTGTTATTGTGTATCACCCCATAGTCTCATTTGTATACGACAATATAAAATTATGCTATATCATCCACATAAATCATATAGAAACGTCATGACGAAGTAAGTAAAATAGGGAAATTAAACAATAGCAAATTCAGATAAAACATGGGCTGGTACAACTACACCCCAAAAAAGAAAGGTAAAACCGAAGCCCAATAAATGGATGAAGAAGAACACTGAAGTGTAGCATCACCGAGCATTGACTCGATAATACTTGACTAGGGGGACTTGACGATGTATCGACGATGGTGAACTCGAACCCCGATCCATCTACAGTGACATCAGTCTTCCGAATGTCGAATCAATCCGCCGAAGATACTGATTTGGGTAGAATTCGATCAGTTCAGGAGGCATTAGCATCTTGGAAGGAATAACTTGTTAGCCTGTAGATTGGAGAGAAAATACCACAAACAAGAAACATAACACCAAAATATCTCATCCAGTCTGATGAATCTGAATAGACCAGCAAGGCTATCGCACATGGGCGGTTTTGGGCCGGCGCAACATCAGCAACCGAGCCGGGCCAAACCCACTTAAAAATAAACCATATTAATCAGCAACCGAGCCGGGCTCAATCCACTTAAATATATTTTATTTTGTAGAAGTAATACTTTTGTTGTAAGAATGATTTTTGTTCGTATTTTTGGCTTTTCGTACTTGATTATGGTCTAGGGATATTATAATAAAGGGGCACTTTTTTTCTTTCATGCCGGGCCTAATTTTTTTTTGACGTTTTCAGCACCGCCCCTGCTATCGCATTACCCTCACAATAAGCATGAGCCATGAACTACCAGCTAAAAGGGTGCGCCAAAGAGTATTGTAAACACGCTGGCCTCATGCTTACCCATGCGCTCGGTTTTCAAAAGACGGTTGTCCTCTTAACCAACTGAGTTTGATCTTTCAATACAGGTTCGTACATTGTAAGCCTTTCAGGTGTTACTTGACGTTGTCAAATTGGTTTCCATGAGCTATGAAGCGTGATGGAAGATGTATTTACCTTACTTAGCCTTTAAACGTTATAACTTGAGTTTTTTCAACTGTGCTTCATAGACCATTCGGGTGCTGAGAAGTTTGCATTTAGGGCGGTGCGCGCCTGAATGACGTTGTCCTTTTTTTTTTTTTTTTTTTTGTAAAAGAGACTTTTTGGGATAAGTTTTCCCAACTTTTAGTTTGATATGTGTTAGGACATTTGAGTCTGATTAATCGTATAAGAGATTGTCAGGATGTATTAGCCTGATCGTTTGTGTTACACATGTTTGTGTAAGCCTTCAAGGAGACGTATTGCATAAGTCTGTTTTGTGCGTTATGAAATGTATGTCTATTTCTCATTAACCTATTTGGTGTTATGGAGTATATGTTCTTTTTAGAACTAGTTTATCGGGTGAACTTTGTTTATTCTATAAGCTTTACAAGCATTATAGAATATGTTTATATGTTTTTTGCAAGTCCCCCCGCATTTGGCAAGAAATTATCACGGTAGATTGGCCTGACTTGTTAATTCCACAATGATCCACGTGGTAGTCATCAAAGGAAATGATAATGATGACGCGTGGTCTGTCACCCTTGGTTGAGCCGAGCCCATGAAGGGATACATACATGGTTGTAGCACTGCCTCTCCACGAATGAGGTAGCGACACGTGACGTTTATTGTAACGACATTGGCTTGGTCGTCAGGCCTGCCGCTTGTTTGGGCGTGTTCCTAGGGGTGTAAACGAGCCGAGCTCCAAATTGCCTCGATTTAAACGAGTCGAGCTCGAGTTCGAGCTACTCGAGTATATTGTCGAGTCGAGCTCAAGCTCCAAAATAGTTGGCTCGTGAAGCTCACGAGCCTTAACGAGCTTTGATTAATATACATACATTTACTTAATTTTCATACAAATAGAGTCGAGCCGAGCTTGATATGCCGAGTATTTATCGAGTTCGAGCATGACATGTTGAAATAAACGAGCTCGAGCCGAGTTTTGAGCTTGAGTTTTATATGACGAGTCGAGCTTGAGCTCGAAATATAAAGCTCGACCGAGCTCGAGTCGAGTTTCGAGCTCGAGTTATGGTATTCGAGTCAAGCTCGAGCTTGGTAGTACTCGGCTCGACTCGGCTCGTTTACACCCTACGTGTTCCCCAGGCAGGATTTGCCCAAGCGTATCCGTAGCATGTGGAAGTGCTTCCCCGGCCTATTGACGAATCTTAGCCTCGGTGGACTCGTGTTAGGCCGATATAGAGTGTAAAGGTCTTAGCCAATTGGACTGAAGGTCCCATACACTATCAATGTCATTATTATGATCGAGCTCTTTTACTAAAATAGTCATAAGTTAAGCTAGATGAAATTTGCATCAAGTTTTATAATCTTCTTACACTTTTTTATGTTAGGTTATAAATGAATGAGCTAGGGGTCCCCGCTGGTGCCCGGGAACCCCATGGATTTTTTCGATGTAGTGTTAATTTTTGAAAAAAACACCGATTTTTCCTAAATGCATCCGGTCATTCGAAATGTGTTTCTAGTATTACGCTTCAAAAGATTTTGTGCACCCAATCATATTTGGTCCTGGCTCCGTCCATTGTTATAATTATTTTTATGATAAAAAGTATAAAAGTTACATTAATACACTATTTTTTAATTGCGCATATATTTTCTTTTTATTCACTAATAATGAAAATTTCGGATCCCGCCTTATACTTTCCAAGTATCCCGCCTACTCCCGCCCCTCTTTCCCCCAAAAGCAAAACCCTAACACTTATCCCCTCTAATTCCTGCCGCCCCCTTTTTCTTTTGCTCACTCGCATCTACACAGACATTAAACCTTATGATTTGTGCTTCTGCTTCACGAGTCCGGACCAAATTCACCAAATATGTAAACATTACTCGACATCGATTGTGTCATGAACTCGAAGTAGCTGCGATTGACTCATATCTAATCTTCAAAAGTCGAGTTTAAGCATCAATCCGCCGTTAAAGGTTGTTTTTAGCTTTATTTTTCTCTAGTTTTCAATTGATTTGGGTTCGATTTATGGTGAAATTTATTCTTCTTAGATGTTAATGTCATTTTGTATTTACTTATAGCATGGTTAAATTTGTACATTGTATCTTCAAATTTGTAATTTTTGTCAGATTTGAGGTCAAGGAAGAAAGTATCATTTGTATTGTTAAAGTGCACTGTAAGCGTTTGGAGAGGCCAAGGCATCCTCTTCACCACTTGGTTACATCTCATCTTTTATCTCCAATATTTGGTTTGAGAAAGCTATATCCAGTTGTATAGTATAGCAACTCTATTTACATATTGAAATTACTTCTTTGGCCACGACATCAATGCAGGTTGCTGGAATTGATATTAAATCCTTACCCCCAAATTGGAGTCTAAGTTGCCGCTCTCTCTTTTTTCCAACTTTGAGGTATAATGAAATATTTTTTCCTTGAATACATGTTATTTTTGTGTTCAATTTAAACATATAACTTATGCTAATTCATTTGCTTTGTTAAGTGTATGCTCAATCGGTCAATCCTATCAGTCGCTTATTGTCATGGTGGATCTCAATTATTACTATGAGATTTTTTGCTCAATGATGTTATTCTCGAACTCATTTGTGGCTATTTAGTATTTTTCGATTATATGTTCTATTTTATTTTCAATATATATTGTTGCTTGTTTTTTTTCACTCATTTTATTCTCGATCACATATGTTGCTCAGATGTTTGCTTGATATTTTGTTTCATACTTTCATATTATCAATTTAGTAACTTGTATGCTTGGTCGTTTGTGTGTAAAATTATTGTTGTTATAGATGTTCATATGTTCTTGCTCCTCAATCTCCACTTCTGTTTGTAGTCACTACTACAAAAAAGGGCATAGAGCCCGGTTGAAAATGATCATAGAGCCCTGTTTTTCATAAGGGCACAAAGGGGAGGGGACTCTATTCGCCATGCATATAGAGCCCGGTTCAAAAAACGGGCTCTATTTGTGGTTATAGAGCCCGGTTTTCTACTTAAAAACATGGCTCTATGTGAATAAAATTAAACAAAAAAAAAAATGATTTTGCGCTAATTTCAGCCATGAATGAATTTGTTGCTCTTCTTTTCTGAAATGGACACAGTATTGATTCAAACAAGAAAGATCCATTGACATTACAAGTTTACAACTGATCTTTTCATACATTGAGCTTGCCTACTGTATAACTACTCTTGCAAACAACACATCTAAAAAGACACAAGCCAACTTTATTAACTACTAGAACAGAAATGGAAGTACAACATACACCATAGACGTCACTGCAAGTCTCGTTATCATCACTGCCTTTGAATAACTCGACAAAAACAGATGGGTTTGATGAAGTTGATGCCTTCTCCAATCTGCCTTTATATTTGAGAATCAGGCCATATGACGAATACGTAATAAATCTTGACTTTACCCATCCAAGTACAAGCTCCAAAACTGAACTGGAAAACTGGAACATTAGCAAACTGCATACGGGAACATTTGCAGACATGAGATATGAACATAGGAAAATTTGCAGACTGCAAAACTGGAACACATGAAAACACAGGAACATTTGTAAACTGCTAAAAAGGAACTTTTTAAATCTTGCAAGCTTTAACCGGATCCGAACACCAATCAAACATATGAATGACAATATATGTTAATAACTATCAAAGTATGCTGCAATAAAGTAAGTCTAACTTTTCGATGTTCTAGTATACTAGGAAAGTTTTAGGCTGTGCTAGAGCACAACCCTAAAAGACCAATAAAAGTGGGTAGCATGTTGCTATAAAGCAAAGTTGTTATGCCCATCACCTGTTAACTTAAGCTACTGCAAAACCATAAGACCCACTGCTAGAATTAATAGAACAAAGTGACAAGTTGGAACACAATGTTATGGGGCCTCACTCAATTGGAAGATGCAATATTTAAAGAAACCATTACATGCCTTAGCCACCATGATAGTGTACCAGCCATAGGTATCTAAAAATCAGTATATATTGCCCATGACTTATTTAAAGAGTAGTAAAATCTATAAATTGTTATGATGAAAGTGCGACGAACATAAGATGGTACCCAAAAAGATGAAGACACATCACTTTCAACACCAAGTAACTCAAGACCTGCTTTATAACTCCTTTATTACGGTATGTTAAAACAGCAAGTAACTCAAGACCTGCTTTATAACTCCAACACATATGCTTTGGTATGGCGTTAATTATCCAACAACCTGTATCCGTGCAGATCAAGTGACTAATGGTGATTGTGTGTGATGCTATTGCTTTCACAAGAGTCTCATGTGTGTTGATGGTACTTTGGAACAGATTGTGTCAAGTGTTATATGGTTGCACGAGTTGAACCAGCAATATGTGACTCAAAACAACGAACAAAAAATAAAATTAAAGTAAATGTTAATAAAGATTTGCCAGTTGGTAACAAAAAAATATACTGTACAACATTTGGTTTCAGCACCTATTCGGGTCATATTAAGTTTATCCCTAACTAATACTATTCATGCTCTATTTTGGATTTCCTAACCTTGACCTTTGTTTTTTTAACTATGCCAATCACTCTTCCTAGCCAAAAAAAAAATTAATCTACACTCACTAACACGGAACCATGTCCAATATCATCTAATACGAGACAACTTCTGAGTATAATTCTTAACTGGAAATTAATCATTTCTCGTCTTTTGCACTATACATCTGAAACCTAATCTTGCACAAGTTAATATCAACCAACTTATCTGAATTTCTTAACTAAGCAAGTGAGCAAAAAATTCCTCATACACTTCTCACCTAAATTATACACGATATTTAATCTCTCCGAAACCTGAAAACGTCATCTTCCCCGATCCCTCCCTCCTAGCAGTTCATTTCTAACATCTTATCTGTTGTTTTATTATTTGTTCATTTCTCATATCATCATGAATCTATCAAAAATATAATGAAACTAACAATCACACAGAAAAATTAAGTCAAAATAAAGCACTACAAACCTCATCTTCAGCATTGCAGTGATGCTTATAAAGTGACATAAGGAAATGACATCGCTTCAACAAAGGCCCGATTTCCACATGTGAATTAGTATAAAAATCAATAGCTGACCTATGTAATATATGAATCGGTGATGAGTTTTGCTTCTTCCTACTCAGATCCGTTCATCGTCGTCATCAAATGTACAAATACTCATCGGATCTACTAGTATTCCGTTCAAGTGTGGCATTGGATCTGTTACAACTGAACCAATAACCATTAACACTTGGAATTTTATGATTAAATGAATGTTAGAGAGAAAGATTGCAGACCTGTTTGTTGTTGAAGATTTTCAAACCCAAGCCGTCCAACTGGAAACTTGTAAAAAGTGATTGGGGTTATGTTTATGTGGTCTAGGTGAAAAGAAAAAAGAAAACAAAGTGAAAAAAAGAAGGGGGAGAAATCCCGCTCAAAAGAGAATGGAAAAATTGAAAGAAGAAAGCAAACTTGAAAAAAAAAGAAGGGGGAGAAATCCCGCTCCAAGGAAAATGAAACAAATAAAGCCCGGTTCTCATTTATAAAACAGGGCTCTATTTTGCGGCTGAATTAGACCCAGGTTTTTTCTTTTCATAACCGGGCTTTATGCAAAAAAAATTTATGGGAGCCTTTATAAAGCCCGTTTTTCCTATTAAGAGGGCTCTATGAGGGGGGCTCTATTCCAGATTTTGTAGTAGTGAGTTATTATGCTTAACTTTTATCGGTTTGATGATTTAATGCGGATTTTATGCTTTTATGTCTTTCAAAAGGGCTGTTAGTATCTTTTATAATTTATTAGTTGTGTATACTTATTTTTTAATGTGTATTATTTTGTCACTTGTTGTAATTGAGTACCTTTTTACACTTGTGTCAATGTTTTTTTTTTTTTTTTTTTTTTTTTTTTTGTAAGGCAAAACTTTTATTAACACAAAGAACAACCAACATACACCACACTCCCATAGGGACATCCCTCCACGAGAAGTAACCCACACATAATCATGACCCTCACAAATATAAATACATTGCAAGCTAACGTACTACCAAAACAATGGTGACCAACATCCATGACACATGAGTTATGTGCAAAGAACAAACAAGATGCACAATAAAAACAGATGACAAGCTAATATACCCCACATCCAACCTCACTATACAATACCCTCACTCTGCCTTAACCATTTAACCATCGGCCGTACTTATGTTTCTCGCACCACCACATTCCGCTGGTCTTGCCAACCATTTTTCCCATTGAATTTTCCACCTCTTATCCCTCCTACATATCCACTCGAAAGTCTTTAGTTGAATTTCATTGAAGAGACTTGAGGTGTTCTCAGCCTTCCCTTTAAATACCCGGTTATTCCTATTCTTCCAGACAAAATAACTAGCCACCCATATAGTCGTTTGCCACAATAATCTACTCTCCTTTCCCATCGAACTCCCCCCTTTATGACACAACAACTCCTTTACCGTGAACACATCAGTTGAACCAACACCCCACCACGAAAAAATCATATCCCAAATAGTAATCACATTTTCACATAACACTAAACAATGGTCAAGAGATTCCACTACATTATCACACCCCGGGCAAAGAAGAGTATCAAGATCAATACCTTTTTTATTGAGCTCTACACGCACACGAAGTCTCCCGTTTACAGCCCGCCACACGAACACGTTGACTTTTCTAGGCACAAGATTGTTCCACATAGTCTTGTTTACATCCTCCATGCCCATCATCTGCCTCTGCTCTATCCACCTAGATAACGCTTTCACTGAAAAAGTACCCTTTGCATCCAGCTTCCACACCCATTTGTCTTTATTGAATTGGTTAAGCCTAACATTGGCTAGAATCGCTTCAAGTTCTTCCAATTCCCCTCCAGTTCTACCTCTAGGAACTCTAGACCACTCCCAACACCATTCCCACTCCCCATTAACCCATCTTCCTTTATGCCCTACCTTCGCTTCCATGTTAGTTTCTATCCTATACAATCTAGCAAAACGATCACAGAAAGCCACATCCCCTACCCACTTATCTTTCCAAAATGATGTATATAAACCATCCCCAACCTTTTTGGAAAATTGATTTACAAAACCCCCTTCTAACCTATCCAACTTCTTACCAACGCGGATAATATCAGACCACACACCACCCCCAATTCCCCGAGTTCTCCCTACACTACTCCACCCGCCATCTATACCATATATACTTTTTATAACTCTACACCAAAGAGTGTCACTTTCTACTCTAAACCTCCACCACCATTTTCCTAGTAGTGCCTGATTTTTAACTTTTAAAGACCCTATATTAAGCCCCCCATCCCCGAAAGAAGACATTACCCTATCCCATTTAACCCAAGCAATTTTATTACCCTCACCCAACCCACCCCAAAAGAAATTTTTTCGAACTCTCTCAAGGGCAATAATAATGCTCGACGGGACACGAAACAACGAGAAGTAATATAGTGGCAAACTACCAAGAACCGCTTTCACCAACGTTAGTCTTCCCCCGAAAGACATCGCTTTTGCCTTCCATTCAGAAAGTCTCGACTTAAATCTATCAACGACCCCATTCCACGCCGTCACTCTTTTCATATTCACCCCAATAGGAAGACCCAAATACATGAACGGAAACTCCCCCACACCACATCTCATAAAACGAGCCATTCTTTCCAACTCATGAGTTTCAACACCAACCCCAATGTTATATCATTGCTACTTCAAGTTTCGGTATAAAAACGTAGCTTCTGGCTGTTATTTGAAATATTATAGATCCGCTTTGTGGTTACATCTATTAAAGATGGTTTGACATTATTGCAACTTGTACTTCTTTATATAACCTCTCTTTATGTGTCACGAGGTTGACTGTCAACTTATTTATTAATGATCAGTTTTTGCTACTTATTTGCAGGTAATCTGTGATATATACAAGCTGTAGAAGAAAGAATGCTGGACTTCAATGACTTAGAGCTTTAAAGTCAATAACTTCTAAAGATGCAAAGATTAAGATCATACACATTTTGTTAAGACGTGATGCATTTGGTAGAATTTGGTTTAGAAGTGGTACGTTTGGTAGGATTTGATATGCTATGTAGTATGATAGTTGAATGATCATCTAATTATTAATTTGGGTTTCAAGTGTTTGTTCATAAATATTTAGTTTTCAATATTTGTATATTACGGAAAAATGGCAGTTTTGTGCTGATTTATTTTAGAAAATGCAGTTTTTTATGCCAAAAATTGTAACGAAATCATTGCGGTTAGACTCGGTTGCAAAACCCAATCCTACTCTATACCGTTGCAATCTCGTACCAAATTTTGTTCGTTGCAATTTCCTTGTAATATATGTTGTAGCAGAACCGTTGGAAAACCATTGAAACATGATCCGTTGCAAAAATGGTTGCTAACTTACAACAAATTTTCTTGGTTGGAAAACCGTTGCAATTTTTTTTTCACTGTTAGAAATCCGTTGCAATTTAAATTTCCATGGAGCATTAACGCTACGGTAGGAATCCGTTGCAAATGATCATTTGCAACGGGTTTTCAACAGATTCCTACCGTAGCATTAGCCCACTTTTGTTGTAGTGTAAGCTGATAAATAAGAGCTATTGCTGTTGCAAGTCTTATGGACCTATGGTGATATAACACTAACACACACAGCTACAGACATTAACATTAAATTTTAACCTAATTTCGCATAGCTAAGCACTCACAAATAAAATTAACCGATAACCACTACCTAATGCACACACATTGAAATAACCTAATTATAAAATTAAGCATTAATAATCACTAACACAGCACATTACTCACAGTAAAAGTAAATTTTAACATATATTACAAGATTACACAATCGCGTGTATAATTTAACCAAACACTTACCTAATTACACACAGTTGCAAATAGTAAAAATAAAATTTAACCTAATTAAAATATTAAACAGTATTCACAAATGAATTAATTAATACTAGTAATAACGAACTAACTTTGAATGCGTTGACTAGCCCAACAGGGTCCTCCATACTCAAACCTGCACAAAACGACAAAATTATATTTAAAAAAAAAATGGAAAAAATAAGGTAGATTAAAGATGAGATGTGACTGACGGCACCTTGGGTGGCTACCGGTAAGGAGATGGTGATGTCAGTCAGGTCTAGCGATTGTTTGTTGTTGCTCATTGTTTAGTGTGTGTTTTTGTATATGTTTTTAGTGTGTGAAAATGAAACGCTAGAAAAAGTGAACGGGGAGGGTGAGGAAATAAAGGGAGGGAAAGTGAATATGTGTGGGCTTTTTGGAGATTAATAAAAGAGAAATGAAAAAGAAAGGTTTATGCCACAATATTACTCCTCGAATCAATACTTTTCTTTTTGTTTTTAATAACTTTTTTGGATTAGACAAGTTTATGCCACAATACTCCTCGAATCAAATAGATTTACTTTTTTTTCTATCTTTTTTTTTTTTTTTTTTTTTTTTTTTTTTTTTTTTGGGATTAGACAAGTTTATGCAACAATATTACTCCTCGAATCAAATAGATTACTTTTTTTCTTTTCTTTTATTTAATAATTTGTTGTCACTTGCTATGTTAATTTTTTTTATTTTATTTTTTTAATTTTAATGAACATATCATACCTCATCTTGAAAACTAAATCACATATCATGTATTTAGTTGCTATGTGAATTTTCAAGTAAAGAAATTTCAGAAATTACTCATTTTAAACACGTTTCTTTTGTGTTTCTAAGAAAACTTTTATGAGAAACTTCTCATTTTCCAACAACTAAACACACCAATACATAGATGGAGCCAGAAAATTGTATTCATAAGGGGCCGTATATAATTTGTACAATAACATACAACTCATAGACCTAATTACTTTACCGGTTCAATATTTCAACCAACAAACCAAGGCGGTCTTCAACACAAATGAAATTACAACTAGGTCTTTGAGTTATGGTGTATGACATTAGATCATCAATAAAATACTAACATGATATCAAGCTTTTGCTAATTCTGTACTAGAATATATTATCCAAGGGGAAAAAAATGTATCAAATAAATACGGAGTAATGAACAAGCAGAAGCAAAGAATAAAAGTAAGTTACTTTTTTTTCAAAGCAATATGACAAAAAGCAAGGCAGGTACTACTAGTACTAGTCTAGGGGTGGCAATTTGGGTCGGGTTTGGGTTGGCGAGTTCGACTTGATAGGTTGACGGGTTAGAAAACCTCAACCCAAAACTAACCCATTTAAGTTATCGAGTCAGCTATGTTAACCCTAATCTGTTTACACATAACCCGAACCTGACCATTTAACCTGTATATATACTTGGGTTGGCGACTTAAATAGGTTACACGGGTTGAATAGGTTAAACGGGTTTCGGTCTAACTCACCTGTTTTATATACAAAAGTTGGCACTGTACACGGGTTAAATAGTTAACCTATTCCGGTGTATAAATAATTTTTAATTTAAGAAAAAAAAAATTAAACGGGTTAACGGGCCGAGCAGCTTAATTTATTCCTAACATGAACCTAACCTGTTTAATAAATGGGTTATATGGTTCAACCAAAACCCGACCCGTAATTGTAGCGATAGTCCTCATTTTGAAGTTGTAATTGTGTTATTAAATTAATCTCCGATCAATGTAAAATAATAAAATTACCCTTGTCTTTTTCTAGAAGTCATTTAATTTTTTCCGGAAACCAAATTTGCAATCCAACCTTCAAAATTTACTCTAACTTTAGTTACAAAAATTAAAAATAACTAACACCGCAAGAGTAGAAATCCATGAAGAACCCATACATGTCATAGAACCTATCAACCAATCATAGCCACCCATTTATATTTTCCACCTTTTTTTTCAAAACAACATATCTTGCAAACGGTAAATCTTCAAGCTACAAAAAAAATACCATCGCGATGAGAATTAAATGATCTTTCTATAGATATGCATTGTTGTATACTTTCGACGAACTTTTTTTTCGCCCAGAAAGAATCATATATGATTCGTAAAAATCATATATGATTCGTAAAAAATCATATATGATTCGATTCTTCGAATCATATATGATTCTTATGAATCATATATGATTTTTCTGGGCGAAAAAAAAGTTCGTCGAAAGTATATAACAATGCATGTCTATAGAAAGATAATTTAATTCTCGTCGTGATGGTATTTTTTTTGTAGCTTGAGGATTTACGGTTTGCAAAATATTTAAGTTTTAAAAAAAGGGTGGAAGTTTATTTTTTTATTTTGATAAAAAAAATGAGTGGCTAAGATTGCTTGATTGGTTAAAGTTGGATCTATAAAGAACTTTACTCCGCGTATTATCAACGTGTCATTAAAACCAGTCAAACTTCAAAACGAAAAAAAGTCAAACATAGAACTAGAATCTCAAAATGGTTCCAAAATCACCCTCCAAAAAAAACCCAAACCCCCGAATCCAACTCGGCCGCAATTCACTGTCCCAAACACCCGACAAAACAGTCTCCCGCCATCACATTACATTGAATTGCAATACCCAGAAAGGAATTTTGAAATTCGTGGTGTATGGAAAAAACCCCATTTGGGTTCATGAATTTGATAAAGATGATATTAAGGTTTATAGAAGGGGGGACAAGCGGGAGATGAAATTGGGTGATGAGTTTTGTGTTGGGTTTAAGGTGAGGGAGATTGATGATGATGTGAAGATGGAGTTGGGGGATGAGTTTGGTGAGGTTGGGGAAAGTTTGGGGGGTGGTGATGTATCAGATGTTGATGATCCTGTTAAAGGTTTGTTTTCGTATGAATAAATGTTAAATGATAGTTGTTGTTTGTTTTGGCTTATTTAGCGGGCTTATGGCACATTTAGTTTTCCGGCTTATGTTTCATAAGTTCACTTTTTGTGACTTGAAACATTTCGGCTTCTTTAAGCTTATTATGACATGATAAGCTTATATGAGCCGAATATTTCAAATAAGCCACAAAAAGTGAGCTTATGAAACATAAGCCCAAAACCAAATGAGCTATAAGCCGGATATATAAGCCGAAACAAATACCCCCACACCCCCTAAAGGGGGTATTTGTTTCGGCTTATATTGCGGGCTTATGACTTACAAGGTTTTCTGCACAGTTTTTGTGGTTTATTTTGAAACTTTTTGGCTTATATAAGCTTATCATATAAGCCAAAAAGTTTCAAAATAAGCTACAAAAAGCAAGCTTATGAAACGAAAGCCGAAAACTAAATAAGCCATAATCCCGCTATATAAGCTGAAATAAACATCCCCTTATTATATTTTGTGTTTGGTGACGAGCTTTTAGCGTTCAGAGTATTTTTTGGCAAAACTAGGATTAGCCGTTAACTGTAGGAGCATGTAGAAATTAAGTTATGTATAGTTGGCTACTAGTAGGTGTTAGAGTATATGTTTGTTTTATAAAAGTGTTTGGTCTGTATACTTAATTATTAAGTGTAAAATGATGAAAAAACTAAACGCTAACACTATATCCTTCTTCAAATAGCATTTGAAAATTTGAAAAGTAGCGTTTAGAAAATATAAATGCAGCTTTTAGTGTTTGGTGGTAAATGTTCTACGCATTCTCGTCAGTTTTGACAATGTGTCAAACGGGTTTGGGTCAAAACTGGTATTTTTAAGCAAAAACGGTCAGGTTGCTTTTATCCTGAAGCCTTGTCCTTCTTTCAAGCTTGGCGACTTAGTGTCTTAAATATGATATTCAAGTTCTGATCAAAATAGACTTCACTTTGCCATTGGAAATCGTCATCTTTTTCTGTTTAACCCGTTTGAGATAAAAGTTAACCTAAAGTATCCAATTTATAAACAGACGGGTTAATATTGCTATATATGCCCACTCCCTTGGTATCTATTTTGATATGGTTGTACATTGAACTAAGAATTGGTTTTGGAAAAATATTGAATTGAAAACAAACATGAATGTAGTAGGATTGGACTCCCGTACGTTTTGACATTTGTTGATCCCAAGCATATTTTTGGTTTTCAGTTCATCGGTTCAATATGTTATTTAACTCAAATCTAGTTACATACTCCATGAGTTTTAATTCTTGAAACTTAAAAGTGACTTCATTTTAGCTTTATACAACTTTTCTAAGGCTGAATATCTGGCATCACACCAGACATTATAAACCGTTACTAGGTTCGGTACAGGCATACATTGGTCCTTGTTTCAGATTCCACATTGTCTTTTTTTTCTGTTCTCATTTAGTTCCAACCAGTCCTGGATTTATGGGAAAACTTGAAAATCGACTATAGTATTAATTTCTTACATGTTTTTTTAGATTCACTTATTTGATTTCAAAGTATTAGAAAATAACATTACAGTTATCGAACAGTCTTAGCTTAAATTTTTGGTTGCTGAGATTTTAGATGAAAGGGTGTTTTGGATGTGATTCTGGTTTTCGCATTTCGATCATATTAAGAATCATGCATATCAGATAATAACTGGATATAAATTTGAAAGTATTGAGCTTTAGCTAGAATTAATCGGCTGACAATGTCATTTTACTGCATTTTGAAATGGTAATAACCGCCTCCAAGATGGAAGTTCAAGGACTTTGCTATTTAGTATACATAGTAACGGGTCGAGATGTGATAGCTACTCTCAAGATGGATGTCTAAATGCCTCCTTATATAGCATCTATAGTTATGTGGCAAAGTTATAATTCTCGCTTTTAAAATGCATGACCATAAACCCCCAATTTTAAGCCATCTACAGTTATGGGTCCAAACAAATGTCTGCTTATATAGTATTTTGATGGTAACTTGCAGAGTTCAGTTTTGTTGTTATGGGACACGAGTTTGATAACTACCCAAAGAAAATGATCCGTGACTTACGGAGTTGGGATTGGTTTCTTGAAGAACATAAAGAATACAGTGATGAAGACAAAGATGAAGTTAGTAATAAAAAAGCAAAAAAGGGAAAAAGACGAAAGAGGAAGAAAGGTGGAGCGAATGATGACGATGATGATGATGATGTGTGGACGGGTGAGAGTGAGGAACATGCTGAATTGATTAAGAAACTAAAAAATGACCCAAAACCCAAGTATAAGACAAGGTCAAAAGACCAAAAGAAAAACAAAAAGGGAGCGAGTACAAGTAGAAGTGGTACTGATATGACAAAGAGTTCTGCAATGGACATTGATGTTGAAGATGATGACGATGAAGATGAAAATGATGAAACGTTGGGTGGTTTCATAGTTGATGACGAGGACGCGGGTGAAGGAATCGACGAGGATGTGGAAGAAGAAACCGACAATGATGATGAAGAGGAAGAATTTGAAGAAGATGAAGATGACGAGTAGTTGTTGGTTTTAAATTCACTTTAGATGTTTAGTGTTTCTACTTTGTTGTATGGTTGTATGATACTACTAACATGTACACTTACACAAGACTTTGCGAGGCTCGTGATCTTTGTTAATATCCCTATATGAAATTGTTGGTTTGTTTCATACTTCCATTTGTATCGACTTATCTAACTATATGTGATCCGAACTTATGATATTATACATACAGTAAATTAAAAAAAAAAAAAGTTATTAGTAGTGTTATTACGATTTCCGATTTTCTTGTTTAGATTAGGCATCTCATCTTTGCATAAAAAGTTTGATCAGGGCTCAACACACTCGATAACTGTCAAAATTTTGATCAGTTCATAGATCCTAACTGGGGTATCCCCATGACCGTTTCTACCCTTTCCTTGACCACCCTCCGATGTGTACCTAATGAGCTTTGAACACTTTAACCTCTGGTGAGGTCAAGTGACTTACCACAAGACCATTTGATGATGATTTAACTAACATATTAAATATCATAAAAGTTCCGTGGCACCACATTACATGGCAATACTTCTCTACTCTACCACATAAAAGTTCAGTAGGAAAGCACCATAAATAGGCTTCCAAACAACGGTTGAGCACCTCCGTTTGCCCATCCGTTTGTGGGTGGTAACTAGTGCTTAATTGTAATTTGGTTTGGCTCAAACGAAATAGCTCTTGCCAAAAATTACTAAGGAAGATCACATCCCTGTCCGAAACAAT
Source organism: Artemisia argyi (assembly GCA_030686995.1). Classification (NCBI taxonomy): domain Eukaryota; kingdom Viridiplantae; phylum Streptophyta; class Magnoliopsida; order Asterales; family Asteraceae; genus Artemisia; species Artemisia argyi. The sequence continues at coordinate 178,631,831 of CM060690.1, forward strand.
AGAACGTGGAAAGCCATGTAAGCGTACAATCTCTTTACAGAATACCGAAGCAACACTCTTGGCAGTGAATGGATGAGATAAACATATGAAGTGGGCGTATTTGCTCAAACGGTCCACCACAGCAAGGATTGTATCAAACCGATTAGATGGAGGTAGACCCACAATAAAATCCATTGATATATCCTCCCAAATCTGAGTTGGAATTGGTAAGGGTTGGAGTAAACCTGCAGGGGATAAAGTTTGGTATTTCTGTTGTTGACAAACCACACACTGTTGTACAAAAAGCCGAACCTCCTGCTTCATTTTGGGCCAGAAATATTGAGCAGTCAAATGCTTTATTGTTTTATAAGAAAACCACCATGTCCACCAATAGGGGTGGTATGAGCCTCCTGCAACAACTTAAGTTTGATGTTGGGTACCTCTGGTATCACCAAACGGTTCTTATAAAACAAAAATTGCTCCACCAAATGGAAATCAGAGACTGCAGTTGGATCAGATAATAACTCACCAATATGGAATACGATATTAAGAAATCATATGGAATAGTTAGAGTTAATAACTCACCAGAATGTGGCATACGAGAGAGGGCATCTGCCCCTCTATTCTCTTTTCCAGCTCGGTGATGAATTGAGAAATCATAGCGCACGAGCTTAAGTAAAAGCTGTTGTTGTTCAGTGGTGGTAATGCGCTGCTCGAGTAAGAATTTCAGTGTGCTGTTTTAAAATCCTAAAATGACATGACCCAACTCCTCATTGTTCTTTTTTTGCAGAAAATTAATTCCTTGCGCAAGAGCTTGCAAATGGGTTATTTATAGACCACTCAAAATTCTAAACCAGTGTTCATAAAGAATTGGAAATGAGTTTGTTTTTAAGGCTTAGGATACGTTCTCTTCTTACTGCTTTTAATTCTATGAAGTCGACATGTTTGGCGACTAGAAACTTTAGTCAACCTGCACCGCAAGTGAAAGAAGAAGAAGAAGTAATCGAGATTGATCAAAGAAGACTACCCACAGATTACGACCCTGCAACATTTGATCCAACTGAACACATGCAGCCCTCCAACAGACCGTGTATGGAGGCTAGTACATTTTCCGAAGTTGCAGAACTTTCTTCAATAATGATGAAAAAGATGGGTATGGAGCCACCAGTCATAGCCGTGATGAAAGGAGAGGAGCAGCTGGGTTAGCCGGTGTGGGTGTGAAAGGTCAAGGGGGAGCAAAGGAAGAGGCAAAGCCTGAGAAGTCTGTCTTTGAACTGAAATTGGACTCATTTGAAGCAGCTTCAAAAGATCAAGATTATTAAGGAAGTGAGGAGCTGTACGGATCTTGGGCTTAAAGAAGCAAAATAATTAGTTGAAAAGGCGCCTATCGTGTTCAAAAAAGGAGTTACCAAAGAAGACGCCGAACAAATAATCGAGAAAATGAAAGCTGTTGGTGCTAAAGTTGTGATGGAATAGCAAATCATTGCGCATTTTTTGCTTGCGTTTACGGTACACTTAGACCGTTAAAGCACATTTTGTCATGTTCACTTTCTGTTAAACTTCAGTTCTTAGTGAATGCTTTTCATTAGTTTTTAGGAATCTAGCGCCATATCTATACTTATGTGTGCTCAAGATATAATAATATGAGCTGTGATGTGGCTCAATTTATTATGTTTGTTTGACAAATTGTCTTGAATTAAAATTTTGATGTTTTTATAGCAAAATGATTTGATTTTAGAAGTATACACAAGGTAAGTTGAAACTACTTGTATGCTTCTAGTTTACTGATTATTGCTTTTGAAAATCGACATCCAAACATTCATTCTCATATTTGACAACCTTTTATCAATCACAATCCAGATTATCCATATAAATATCGTTACAAATATGATGGAAAAAACTCCCAATTCCAGTGCAGTTTCTACCATCGTTCTTGTAGATACTCAACCGTCTTAGTTGGATCCAAATGCACCAGTTCTTCAGAAGCTATTTTCTAAGAAGACAAAAAAATTTCATCCAAGTACCCACTGAACATGCGTTGTTTTATATCACATTGATTCTTCATATCAACTACTATCTTATTCATGACGGTCTTGGTTTTTTCAGACAATCTAGAAAAATATGCTTGCATCTCAACCCTTTTTCGTGCAGGCACATTGGTGAGTAGTAATTTTATATTTTGCAGTGTGCAGAATATCACTTCAGTTTTATCCAGTGGCCAAATATTCATTCTGAAATCATCAAAATAGCAATCAACAAGTTTCTTCTTCCACTCCACATTAGCCGTTTTAGTCTCAGTATAAGCTTCCACTCCCTCTAGAATCTTCCATAAAGCTGCCAAAAGGCGGTGTGCCATTTTGGTGATTTTTATAGCTCTAGCCTCCTCATGTGAGACCATTGTAAAGGTTGCATTTGAAGAACTGTTGAGCAAATATTTTGTAACTTCAGCAGACAATTTTATTTTCATTGCTTCTTGCTCCTGATCTGGTTGAATTCGAAATATATCTAAACTACTCTCTAATGGATAAGTCTCTAAATCCCGTGGCGTCCAGGTCTTTAAATTTACATAAATCTTTAAACTCTTTAAGCTAGGAAATGGTGAAGGTTGATGTGAGGTAACTTCTTCCAAGGTAGAAAGAAGCTCGACAACCTCCAAGCTAAGTGCAAGAGATTTGACACTCTGGAGACGTTGAAACAGATCAGAGATTTTATGAACATCTGTCTCTTGCGGAGAAGATATACAGAGATCCACCTTCTCCAAAGAATGGAATCCATCCAAGATTAACTCAGGAAAATAAGAACCTTTAACGCGTAAGTAGGTAAGGTCACGTGCAGAAATCGCAACCCCTGACAATTCACTAATACTTCTACCATAGTAGTACTCCTCCTCCTCCTCCTGTTGAGATTTGTCCACCAATATCAGGTTCTTCAGTTGAGGTGTGTCCACAAGTACACATCCCACATACCATTTTACTTTTTTTAACGTGAGACTAACAAGTCTGGAATTAGTTATAGTAAAACCATCAGAGTCTTTATGTTCATACACATGACATCGCTCTATGGTAAGATTATTCAAGTTGTGACACATGGCTAAGATAGAAGTGCAGTTAGGCAAACTGACATGGTTGAGATGTAATGTAGTTAAAGCTGGGAGATCCCAAGGGGAATAGGGACCACAAGCAAATTCGGTCGTAATGATTGTGAGATGTTTGAGCGACTTAGAACTTAACCAAGAGGGAGGAATTTTCAAACTTTTTACGCTGAAAGACAGTTGTTGGACATTGTGAGAGAATGCATACTCGAGTATTCTTTTGACAGACGATTCAGGATTTTTTATAGCAAGGCCCAGGCTGACAGAAGACACGTTAATCTTATTATTGCGGCCAGATAGAACATTGTTAACAAATTCGTGATAGTGTGAGGATCCGCTATATGGTTCGCACCTTGAAAACTTGAGACTGGGCATTGAAGTCCAAATAAACCTCCATCTAGATGATAAAACACTTAATCTAATACAATATTCGATGTCAACATACGAGAAGATTTTATATATAAGATCATCTGACAAACTGCTTAGTCTGTCCACTTCTACATCCATCGTCTTCCCACTCTGCATGGACCTAGCTAGAGTACTCAAAAGTGATTTTGACGATTAATTATAAAATCTTCAGCCTGATTATATTCGTCACCGATCGAGACTTAGGGTTTTTGGGATTACGAATGTGAATGAAAACAATACGAGTATATAAAAGGTTTTGGGAACCGCATGTTCCTACCCGGTTCTTGATTTTGAGGCTAGAAACCGGTTTGGAACCGGTTTTTTAGAACCGGTTCGAAATCCGGGTTGGAAGAACCGGTTTCAGACCGGTTTTTTAAAGCTACTAAATATGTTGGGTTTTCACTAAATATGCTGTTTTTCATGGCCCAAATGTTATATGTTGAAGACCAAAAAATTATTATAACCCAATCCATCTACAACCATCAAACCTTATCCCTCCAACTTCATAATGAAACAAAGAAATGGAGATTGTCGACCAAGTTTGGTTCAAAGGAATTGTCGACCAAGTTTGGTTCGAAGTTAAAAGAGCCTGTTTGACCGGATATTGTCCACTATTAAGGAATATACAATCAAGTGCTGTTCAGGAATTGTCGACCGGTTCTTGGGAACAGGTTCGACCGGATATTAGGATCCGATCCGGTTTGGAATCGAACCGGAACCGGTGCTACCGGTCCGGGTTTTTTATAGGGCGGATCCGAAAATATCCGATCCGGTTTGGAACCGGATCCTTGACTTTGACCGTGAACCGGAACCGGATTTTGGCCACCTCTATCGGTCCGATCCTCGGTCCACCTTTTTTCTCATATTCGGTTTTTGATCTACTCCAGTTCAGTTTGGTCTTAAGTTAAACCGGCCATTATGCCAAGAACAAGATATAATAATATGACACTTCTCTGATATTTATTAGTTTGGGTTTTTGTATGGGCTTGTGATGTGGTTCCAATTATTATGTTTGTTTGACAAATTGTCTAGAATAAAAAAAATATTTGATGTTTTTACAGCAAAAATGATTGTATTTCAGAACTATACAAGGACTAGTTGCAACGTTAGATAAGTTGGTGCAATAAAACTAAATTTGAAATAAAAGATAAAGTTTACATTGCCAATTGTATCTCTAATCTTCTTGTGATAGTTTGTGTTTCATTGTTGTTTTAATCATTGGATACTTAAAATCATCTATTGTAATATAATTTAATAATTATGTGATCAAAAAATGGAAAAATAAATAAATAAATAAAATGTTTAAGGTATGTCTACCTATCATTTTATGTCTTTATGTTAAAAGTACTTTTTCTCCTTTCTTTGAAGTTTAAAAACTTTTATATTAATTTTGTATTTGATAAACTTTTTACTGACTATTCTGAAAATGGTAAGATGTCTCTAAAATTTTGGAAAAGACTTTGAACCTAATTGATGAATACGTTTAGATGATCGGAAAAGTTTGAAAACAGTCGCAAAAATAACAGTTAAACTATGTACACTGAAGCCAGAAGAAAAAAAAAGACTTAATTTCCTCAAGTAATCTAAAAAGAGATAATTTTCATTACTAATAATAAACTTTTACTGTTACAGGTAGTACTTATTTGCTCACTTCTTACTTTATGGTCCATCGAGTTATGTCACACTTATTTTTTTCTTCCAGAATTTCCAGTTTTCAACAAAAATGAGTTATAGGCATGTTCTATTTTTTGATTTATTAAGCACCTACTACAAGTATGAGTTACTAAAAACCAATGTGAAATAGTGATGAATACGAAGATGAAGTTATTAATAAAAAAGCAAAAAAGGGAAAAAGACGAAAGAGGAAGAAATGTGGAGCGAATGATGATGATGTGTGGACGGGTGAGAGTGAGGAAGACACTGAATTGATTAAGAAACTAAGAAATGACCCAAAACCCAAGTATAAAACTAGGTCAAAAGACCAAAAGAAAAACAGAAAAGGTGCGAGTACAAGTAGAAGTGGTAATGATACTACAAAGAGTTCTGCAATGGACGTTGATGTTGAAGATGATGACGATGAAGATGAAAATGATGAAACGTTGGGTGGTTTCATAGTTGATGACGAGGACGTGAGTGAAGGAATCGACGAGGATGTGGATGAAGAAACCGACGAGGATGATGAAGAATTTGAAGAAGATGAAGATGACGAGTAGTTGTTGGTTTTAACGTCACTTTAGATGTTTAGTGTTTCTATTTTGTTGTATTGTTGTATGATGCTACTAACGTGTACATTTGCACAAAGACTCTGCTGAGGCTCGTGATCTTTGTTAGTATCCTGTATGAAATCGTTGGTTTGTTTCATACTTCCATTTTTGTATTGAGTTATTAGTTATCACACTATATATGTTATCTGAACTTATGATATCTGACTTCACAGTTCGAAATATTCTAGTATACAAACGGTATAAAATCGTTTTCTTTAGTGAGTTAGCAGTAGACATAACTTCTCTAAGTGGTAAACTTATATTAACAATGCTGTCAATTATGATCTATATTATTCTTTTATGACCGTAACGGGTACCTTTGATCTAAATGTGCTAAGACGATCCACCTACGAGAGGACAGGATTGCTTGTTCATGAATCACTGCCAATACAAAGTTTGAGAGTTCAAATACTGTTAAAAGTTATGACCTATGAACTGAATTTTTGGTTGACTATTAGTGATCAAATTCATGCTGTCGCTCTCGCTTCTAGCTTGCATTATCGGATGACTCGGTTCCCAATTTTGATCAAGTATGGGGTCAAAATACTCTCATGAATGATGGTGGAAGAGGAGGAATATCAACTTCATTTTCCGTTTCTTGATCAACACAACGCTCTTGATCATTGACCATTTGCGGTTGGAACTGAAGAAGCTTCTTTTTCGTATTTGGAGTTCCAGAAGTTTTTTGCAGCACTATCGGTTCTTCCTGCTAAGTAACTTGCTATTTGTGCCCATCTGTTGTTAAAGAAAATAACAAAAGAAATTAAACATCTTTAACGAAAGTATACAAAGAAATTGTGTGTAAAGTAGCTCGTGGTTTTTTATACTTGTTTCCTAACATGTTGTGTAGCTTGATTATGAGTGCCGCTTCTTGTAACGAAAAGCTTCCTCTTTTTAAACCTGGTCGCAGATAATTATTCCATCGTAACCTGCAACTTTTGCCGCATCTTTGTAATCCTGCTTAGCATAAAAACATAAATCTACATAATAAGTTTAGCAGATTTGGATAGTGTACATGCATCATTTGGTGTTTGATTTTTGCAAGCGGGTCATATGGCGAATCAAGTGTTTGGTTTGCAGGTTCGGAATCACTAAGTCTTTGTGGAATGACCTATCAGGATTTTTAGGAGATTACAAGGATTAATCGATTAAGCCTAATGAGTGAAATAAGGAGAAATACCGGCAAGATTAGGAACGGAGCTCCAACAACCATGGCGGCCATAGGTAATAATATAGTTAACGAGTTTCTTGTCTTCTACTGGTGACCATAGCCCTCTCTTCAACTTTTGTCTAGTGCTCAATCTATTTCCCCCCTCACGCATGACGCATCTCTCTTGTCTGAAGCAAGAACGAGTGATGCCATATCTTCTTATATAGAAGACAGTTTCAACATTCTGAATGATGATACTGAAATGTCGGGAATCCAAGATAACTTTTTATCTCACAAATGAACGATATAAATTAGGGGGCTTGGTAGTTCTTGTATAATATGGGTCCTACTTTAGCTTAGGTACTAGATTCTTGATTGAGTTTACTTACCTCAGATTGCTTTATCTTATTTGACTGCGGCCATGGTTTGAAGATAACTGATCCGAGCTCATACTAGACGATCTTAGCCTATTCTCAAATTTGAATCGCCAGCTTCACAAGTCGTTATGATTTGGGCTTAAGCTTGAATAATTCAATAAAAGCTGCACCACACACGTCACGGCCTTATGGCCATAATCACTATAATTAGAACATAAGCTGATAAAAACTAAACACCAAACAGCATATCATTAGCACATTGATTGTCATTTTGAGTATGCAAAGCCGCTTTACATGTCTGCTAAGGGATCAAGAAGATTAATAAAGTGAACTTGTATATGATTAGATACGAGGATATTAGTTTTCTTTATGATAGATAAGTAGCTTTAGAAACAGGTCTTCGGTCATATCTTCCAAAACACGATTCCGATTTTGGTTAAGACTCGCGAGAAAGAACAAACAATGTCCTCTCTTTAATGAACAATTTTAGGTTACTGCTACGTAAGTCCCATGACACCGCACTACATGGCAGTACTTCTATGCTCTACTAGATAAATGCTGCAACTTTGACTCAAAACGTACAATTGTACAAAGAAGTCGATTTGGATTGTTTTGTACTATCTCAAACGGGTTAAATTAAGTAAAACTCACTAAAAGTGAACGGGTCAAAAGACGAGCCGAACGTGTGATAATGTGTCAAAGTCTATCTTAACGGATACGACATCCCAAGTCATGTATAAATGTGCTAATATTTGTTAGATCATAAATAATGAACTCAATGTTTTTGAACACAGGAAAAGTTAATAGGTTTTTGAACATTATACAGGTGGGGTCCAGTTTTCATATTAGATGATATTTCCGACTAAAACGCTAAGCAAACAGTTGATGTCTCTTTGCTGGAACCTTGGGCTTGCTCTTTTCTAAAGCGCCCTTTTTCCGGTCATGGATCCCTTGAGTTGATTTCAATATTTCCATGCCTCTGCATCTCACCAGCACTTATAACCTCATCAATAAGTTGATTTTGATCCTTTAGACCACGATAATTTATGTTCGTTTAGTTTAATGAACGCACATGAACAAAAGTCTTACTCGTTCATTTATGTTCGTGAGTGTCCAATTATGCATTTGTTAACCTTCGTTTATATTCGTATATAGTATAATTTTTTATACACTTTAAAACTAGTTTACTTAAAAATGTGTTTTTATATACATAAAAACACATTTTTAAGTCTATGTTTAAAAATTTAATGTTTATTAGTCTACGTTTATGTATCTTCGTTCGTTTATGTTCGTTTAATATCATATTAAACAAATATAAACGAACATGAACAATCTTAGTTTCTTAATAAGCGAATATGAATAAGAAAATTTGTCAATTTAAATGACTGTGTTCGTTTATTTGTTCGATTAAATCAATCAAACAAATTACATGAACAATATCTTGCCTTTGCTCACCAAATTTATTTACAGCACTAATGGGTGGTCTAAGGGAAGTGAAATAATGCATGAAAATTAATAAATAAAATGAAGTAAATGTGGCCTATCTAAAACAAAAAAATCGCGTGGACCTCATTCAGTGTAATGTATGCCGACATAAATAATTGATGTTTAACAGGACCGGTTGTTTCTTTCTAGTGGCGGCGATTAGATGTGCAAATGATACAACATATAGGGCCCCTCATTATAAGGGGCCTACAATTTAGTATACATCTATTAATATTTATAGTTTTATACATATCCAAGTATACAATGTTTTGAGTTTTTAGTGTATTTGCTAAATATTATCAAAGTTGAATTTTAGTGTCTTTGCGTAATATCAAAGAACTTTTTATTTTCTATAATAGTTAAACTTTTCGTGATTTATGGGGGCCTCATTCGTGATTTCGCACCGGGCCACCCAAATCAATGAGACGACCCTATTTCTTTCATCTGTTTACGTTGTCCTATGCCGTATCTCCTCTCCATGCCGAGATATTAGCGCTACACTACGCTTGCTCACTATCATTTAATCGAGGATGGTTTAATGCTACTGTGGAATCTGACTCCCAACTAGCTATCTTCTTATCATCTTGTGAAACGTCCCCACCTTGGAATGTAGATGCTCTTGTGGAAGACATTTGTAACAATTCGCATTTTCAGGATAATTACTTTTCCCGGAAAATTTCACTATTCACTTTTACTATTCATTTTTCCCAAAAATTTTCCCGAAATTTGATTTTTATTTCTTGGGCTAAAGTGATAAATCATTTCCATGGCAAATTAAAAGTTTGACATTCATAAGCTCATTTTCGTGAAAGTTATTAAGGAATTACACGGAATTACACGTTTTAGGGTAAAACGTCAATCAGAAATTCTACGCACAACGAAACTCGGTCGCGTTAATTTTCCCCGTATCAGAAAAATATTTGACACACTCATGATTTATTTGAGAATAAATCATGACTGAGAAAAACATGACCAAAATAAACCTCGGCCGTGAAAAACTGGAATTTTCAGTTTTAAGCATTTTTACTCAGCCGTAACCTTAGCCTATACCTGCACCGCATTTCTAAGACGATTTGAGTTTTCAACTTATTAGAAAAAGTCAACATATTTTTCCCTCCTCCATTGACCAAAAATCATTCCTTGATTTTATAAGTCATTTCGTGATTTTTAGGCTTACGGTTTGATGTCTAAAATATATTTAATACCAACCGACACTAGACTGAGCCCAGTCTAAACATTATAAGTCTTTCTAAATCATTTTTATCCTATTAGAAAAGTAACATTTTACTTTTCTCAATTTTACGCAATATTCGTACGTTTTACGTATTACGCGTTTTAGACCCGTGTTTCCAGTTTTAGCAGGGTTTTACCACCCCAATGGAACCTACCACTCATTTTATATTTTATTATGGAGTATTTTGACAAGTTTAACCATTCTTCCAAGTTTCGTATTTTTACGATACCCGGTTTTAAGTTTCATGACTTAACGACTTACCGTTAGCGATTAACGGGACCAAAACTCACTCCGTAACTTAGATAAGACCATGACTACTCATCTAGTCACCCTAGACCAGCCTTGGCCGACTATAGGGGGGGGGGATTCATCACCCATGTGGCTTGATTTCAAGCCTTAAGCTCTAGGAAGCATGCATGTGTCTAAACTTCTTCAATAAGCTTCCTAAATATCCTATAAGACTTCATCTAAGACTTGGCAACTCATAAGAACTCATCTCTTCCTTTTTCTCTCTATAGCAACGACCAAACACACCCTAAAACACCCCATTTGATCATTGATCTTGCTTATTCAATCCATCACAAGTTCAAGGCATAGTTCCTAGTTGATCCTTAACACCTTTCAACCATAAAACACTAAAATTCACCACAAAAACTCATCAAATTTCCAAGTGTTCTTAGTGAAGATTTTTACTAAAGGTTGTTTTTATGTTAGATTAGTGTTTATCAAGGGATTATAAGATAGGGTTTTTGATATGGAAGCATGGCTATGGTTGGAAAGGTTTTGGAAGATTAAGTAGTGGTTCTTGGTCTTGATCTTGGTTCTAGTTAGTTTCTTCACAAGTTGTAAGCAAACCCTAACTTGCTTCTTGTTAAATAATCATATTCATGTTATTTACATATTATTTGTGCTATATTATGTCTTGTATTCATGTCCATGATGTATAAAAATGAGCAAAACAAGTTATTGTAATTGATTGTTAAGATAAGTTATTAAAACAAGTAAACTAATGACTTTCTTGGTAAGACCTGATCAAAATGGTAAAAATATGATATTGTATTATTACATATTGTAGTAGAGGACCTAACAAGGAAACCGTAGCAACTTGAACCACCTAAAACGAGTATACGAGTCAAAAGTTAATGGCGATTTGAAGTTACCAAAACTTTCCGGCAAAACTGCCAAAATGTTTCTGTGACAGAATAGAAAACACGCAAAAAGAGGCCTTTTTGGTCCGTTTCATGAAAAAGTTAAAACACGAAAGTTGTCCGGAATCACGTTTTCGTTCAAGAACAAAGAAGTTCGAGCCTTGAAAACGCTTTCTGAGTGAGATATTTCTCAGTTTCTTAACAGCTATTTACATATATATAAGTCACTATATTATGGTTATACTTTAAAAGGAACAAGAGGTCTTATGACCTATAATCAAGACCACCACCATGGATAGAGCCAAGGTTGAGTCTCATGACCTTGGAACAAGGACCAAAGGTCATGGCTAGGCCATGACGAAATGACCATACAAACTTACTTAGGCGAAAACATGAAACAAGGAATTGGCGACAACTTGAACAAGCAATTTGGATCTACTTCACCTAAAAGGAACCATGAGATATTACAAAGAAAAATGGTCATACAAGACTTATGAAACTTACCCTAATAACAATCTTCATGTAATACTAAACTTTCCTAAGTTTATACAAATATCGGATGTGTAACTTTTCGGATCAAAACTTATATCTATATATTTTATCAACTACTACAATAGTAGGGAGCCTCATGTGAGGAGTTCATTATGTAAGCCATCGAGACGAGTTGTGGATTTACAAATTAAAGTGTCCTGGCTCCTCGAACGTTTACTAACATGACTTCTGAATTATGTCGGCCCGAACGGTAGTAAACGATATATAAACATACATGTTTCATGAATCATTTCTTTTAAAGACTTACACTATACATCATACCACATCATGGACTAAGTGCAAGACATATATTGGCGTGTTTATGTTTCCTTAGACATTATTCCAAACCTAAGTTACAACAATTATTCTAGGTTGCTCGTAGAAGTTCTTACAGCATATCCATCATTCTCATTATACATCATCCAACTCAAGGTGAGTTCATAGCCCCACTTTCCATTACTTAATTGTTTTACAAACCCTTGGGGGGAATACATGCTATTTCTAAATCGAACACAATGCTTTCTACTGTATGCTATTCGACTATGTTTTATTATCACTAAGTAACATCCTTGCCAAACCAAGATCCCTTATTATGAACCATTTAATCACTTGCGAGGGTTACTTGCAAGTGAGCGCGAATATTGTGAATAGGCCTATTGGGATTGACGAATCCCATTTGTTTTGACTAAGTTCAAACAAATGCATTAATATTTGAGACATTAGGTATGACGGCAAAGTACCTACCGGGATAAATCTGCCGATCGATATTGGTACACGTTAACGTTTTGGTTTCATAAGCTTAGTGTATAATACATTTTATGGGCGTATAATAACGTAGCCTACCTGTTTTGTTTTCCAAACATTGGTGTGAGTCTACAGCTCACACTACGATTATTGTGTTCAAACGATTTAACTACAAACACTACGATTATTGTGTTCAAACGATTTAACTACAAACACTACGATTATTGTGTTCAAACGATTTAACTACAAACACTACGATCATTGTGTTCAAACGATTTAACTACAAACACTACGATTATTGTGTTCAACGATTTAACTACCAACACATTGTGTTCAAACATTAAACAAACTCTATGAATATCACTCAACCTTTGTGTTGACCTCTCAAGCATGTATTTCAGGTTCATGACGATCAAGGATGGCACGGAAGGGCACGGATACTCAAGAGGGCTATAAATTTTATTATCATTCAAAACTCATTTAATGTAAATTGTAAACATAGAACCATTTGGGACCTCATTTTGTAATCTCTGATATTTATACAATTTGAATGATAAATCTTTTAAAACGACTCAATTGGAGTTCGTTTTCTATTATTGTGACTATTGTGCCGTCGAGTAACACCCAGTTTGAATTCCGCTGCAACCATGAATTGGGGGTGTTACAACATTCGCTTATGGGCAAATAATATGCGATTATCGTTTTCTTGGGTTAATCGAGAACATAATCAAGTGGCTCATTGGGTTGCTCGTCATGCGTTTTCTACCACTTCAAAGTTTAGTTGGGATGTTTATTTTCCTCAAGAACTAACATCGATTGCGAGGAGTGATTTGTATGCTCTTTAGTTTTTCTAATGCAAGTTTCCGTTCAAAAAAATAATGGTGAAATCTTTGTTAAGGAAAAAATAATCATATACATTTGAGCTCAAATGGACCTCCCATGTTATATATCTTAGAAATTTGCTACACCCACATAAAAGTATCCACAAAAATAATCCATTCATTGAGGTGTCAGCGGGTGATTGATTTTTTTTGTGAGATCCACATCCCACAAAAAACCAATTACCCATTGACATCTCAGCGAGTGAATTGTTTTTGTGAATAATTTTATGTGGATGTATTATATCTTAACCTATAATCGAGCTAAGTGTTATACATGACATAATCAACAAATATGAGTGCTCAAAAATATAATGAAGTATTACCAACTCAAAATGAAATATGATAACTAATTAAATTATATATTTTATTTTAAAAATAAAATTAGCTTTTTTTACAACTCATGTATTAAATATAATTGGTAAACTTTTTAATTATAGTTGTAAGACAACATATTTAAAAAACAAGCCAAACATTTTTTATGTGAGAAAGTAAAAGAAATTTTATATTTCAAATTTTAAATATAACACATTACTCATTGTTATAGTTTTAAAGTTTTTTAAAAAACTTATGCACCCTTTATATGTATTATAAATTACTAGATGAATACCCCTGCAAAGCGACAGTGTATAGGGGCAAATAATTATACTTGCAAAATTGTGGTTCTGGTTTGACCATTGATGCAAAACTTATTGTTTCAATTCGTAGTCATTGCGAGAAAAAAATTAATGGGTTAGAAACAAATAATGGCAAAAGTTTATAGCATTCATAATCAAAGGTAAACAATTCACTAAAATTACTCAAATTTTAAGCATTTTAAATTTGAAGAATGCATATGCATGCAATATAAGTAGTAGATAGATACATTATAAATTTAACACCACTCGGTTTAAATTTAATCACATTGCTGATGAGTTATTTTTAAATGTTTCAACCTAAGATTAGTTCGCAATTTATATAGTTTTATGATCTTTTGATAAGACTATTTACATTTTTTTTATTTCAACATTACATTCTTTATATTATATTTTTATTCGAGTTAATAATTGTTTTATCACATGGTATATTCTCTTCAATACAAAATCAGACTGAAGGTTAAATTGGTAATTTCAGACAACTCAGATTGCTCATTCAGAACAAATATCAAACAATAACTTTCACTCAGAATCATGTTCACTCGGCATCTTGGAATCATTCAACACCTTTAATTCATTCAGCGCTAAATCATAATTTTTATCAAACATCCCGTCTACTATGATTTTTTGAGATAGTGTATTATAATTTGAAGCAACACCTCAACCAAAATGCGAGGAGACCATCATTTAACAGTATATTCATTAACCTAATAATTATAAAATCTGAAAACATGTAAACATTTTATTGATACTTAAATAAGTCAATACAAGCATGGAAAATAAGTGACTTTGTGAACAATGAATACAGAAAAGCAGACACTCAAATTTATTGGTTGCTTTCATCAGCGAAAGTAATCCAGGATGGCAAAAATGGCCGAAACCACGGTAGCAAGAAACACAATGAATCCAACAAGTAGTGCAATAACACTCCATGGATTACTGAAATATACGCGTCTCAGCCGTGCAATATGCTTGGGCCAAAAACCATTGTAGTACTTATCCATTTGTTTGAACGCTTGAATGTAATAGAAATCTGCAACAAACACGTTTTTGGATATCTTGTTGATCATATCTGCAGCCTCTTGGTTTGAGCCGAGGTCGTTGACAAGGACTTTAGATTCTACCAGTTTAGCAATATCCTCTTGAGTATCAATAAGTAGATCCATGGCAACTGCATATGATGTAAAGTAATAACGATCTTGAAGGAACGATTGCTCATAAGCAATACAGTTCCTTAAAATTAGCTCAGTCTTATCACTAATAACCAGGGTTGGCATTAGAAGAGTAGGCTTACTCCAAAACCAGGGTAAACATGCAAAACGGGATGATTGAAATTTAATGGTCATTGACCAACCATCCTCTTGGTGAGGCTTAAACTTCATCCCAGATCTATCCAGTTCTACTATCGAGTGGTATGCCGGGATATTCGATGACTTGGCACCTACAAGCTGGTAGCGTTTGTGCATATAGCCAAGAACATGAGCAGGAGTTGAATCTGAGTCAACATCTGTGGTTGAGATTTTTTCAGGCAACAGAGAACAGAATAGCTTAATGCTGGGTGCCAAATATGCATCGAGAACGTTGCTAAGAGTGAAAGGCACTTCCCCCATGGAGCAGTCAAACAAATCTTGAAGAACAAAGAAAGGGACTTGGTTTTCTAGCAACATCAGATCCAATGCAATACGAAGGGTTTGCATACTATTTGGGATATACAAATCTACTTCTTGCTTGAAACAGAATTCAAGTATGAAACAACCATCCATAACCATCATCCTGGCAAGCTCAGAGTCACTATAGTTCTCGATACCAGCATAAGATTCTCTGATTTTGTCTATTAAAGTATTTACCTTTAGCAGACATGCTTCTAATATTTCCTTTGGCGTGGAACGAGAACGAGAACGCTTCAATAGGTCATGAAGATAACATTCTTTCATCCCTTCAAACTCTTTCAACTTCGGATCTTCTCTATGTATAGGTCCTATAGAGACTAGCTGAGGGTGGAATGAACTTTCGCTAACATCTCTAAGAATTCTAGAAACCTTGCAAATAGATGGTGAAGGTTGAAGGCAACGATTTTCTCCTCTTTCTGCACAATCAAGAAGAAAGCCTAAAGTCGGGTCATCTCTTTCATCCACGTAGTATGGTGTCTGGTTGACCTCCGTGATACGGTCAATGATCGGAGTACTAGTGGATGCATCACGGTCCTCCATAGTCAAACCTGCAGAAAATGACAAAATCATATTTAAAGAAAATGAAAAAAAATAAGGTAGGATGAGACTGAGGGTACCTTGGGTGGCTTCCAGTAAGGGGGCGGTCAGCTCTACCTGTTGTTTGTTGTTGCTCATTGTTTGTTTTTGAGGTTTTGCAAGTCGTATCACTACTTAATTGTAGATTTGATACTAATGTTTTTGGATGAGATATAGTGAGTATAAATAGATAAACTTATATACGATGTGTTTAATTTGAATTTTGATCTTTTATATCTGTGAATAATATAAAATAAAATATATATATAAAAAATGAAGAAAAAAATGTAGTAGTAGTAGTAGTATGTGAGTCCATAAAAGCTTTTCCATGTGCCCAACCGTTGTATGATGGTGACATCCGAATTTTAATATATTGTCGTTAACATTTTTCTTGACAAGTTTTTGAAAATAAATGTCGCGGGGTACTATACATGTTAAATGCGTTAAAAAGTTGACTCTGCTTTGTGTGCTTTCTTTGTTTGTTTGCTTTGCTCTGTTCGCTTGTTGTGCCTGCTTTTGCCTACTCGTTGCTTGTTTTTTGATTCTTGCTCTTTTTTTCTCACTCGCACACCTGCACTTGCCGGAGGTCTCGTTGGAAGCAGTCTCCCTACTCTCGGGTTTATCCTGGGTAGGGGTAGAATGTGTCTACATTCTACCTCCCCCATACCCTGCCCCGGCGGAATTGGGTTTGTTGTTGTTGTTGTATATAGATGAAAAGCACCATACAAACTTGCCACCTGCCCAAAGGTAGTAAAATGGTTACATCCGAATTTTAATGGTTGTTAACATTTTATGCATCATTTGTTTTTGAAAATAAATGCTGCGGGGTATTATAGCTTTCACATATAGTCAACTCAGTGGTTGTTAGTCGATATTAGTCAATTCCTATTTTGCATTAAATACTACTCCGTTGTACATAACTAAACATGTAATGTTCACACACTTAGCTTCAAACAGTTGTACATAACCCTTTTCAATGACAATGTGAGAACAAGTGAAGGTTAAGTTATAGGGTTTAGGCCGCACAATAGCTACCTACTTTCACTAATATACTGTTTTGGTACGTGTACTTATTTCGGTTTCACTTAATGTTTTCTTTTATTTTTTGCTCCATTTTGGTACATGATGTTGATGTGTCGTGCTTGTGACACGTCAGCGTCACGTACCAAAATGGAACAAAAAATAAAGTAGACAACATTAAGTGGAACGGAAATAAGTACAATTACCAAAACGGTACATTAGTGAAAGTACGTAGCTATTTTATGACCTAAACCCTAAGTTATATTCTCTGTTCACACACCTAGTTTCACACAGTTGTACATAATCCAAATAAGCGTTCTTCGAATCTCATAGTTTTATTGAGGTAGGTATCTTTTGGGTTGTTTTCGTGTATATTGTTTTATTGACGTAGTTGATTTCTTCGGGGAAAGAGGTATAAAATTGATAATTGGTGTCTAAATGGGTTTTATAGGCATTCAATATGAATTTGAAGAGTATTATTTTGTTAAACTTACTGAGTATAGAAGTTGTTGATACAAAAGTTGGGCGTACCTGGTTGTTGGGCTTTGCTCTTATACCAATTAGTTCCTTAGCACTTTGTTACCTGCGTACTAAGAAAAAGAACAACACCGTTAGGCTTATCGAGGGATTGTCTCCCCCGATTAGACTCCGGCGTGAGAGTAAGTAATCGAATTTGGGTTTTGGTTGAAGAGTTTAGGGATTGTGTGAATCGTACCTTGAATGAGAATCGTATGATTCTATATATAGGGGCTAAGAAACCGTGTTTCTTGCTCCTTACTCTTCGCATGCATGGTGCTTATCCGAGGTAAGGATATCATTTCCTTGAATAGATAATCCTTATCGGGTACCCGGTGGGTTAGAGTGGGCCTTTGGGCTTCGTGAGCCCAAGCGCTGATACTACGGCCCATACCATTTGTCATGGTAGCCCATTCGTGATGGGCTTAGGTGTAAGTAATGTCCATCATTTGGGCTTGCGGCCCAAATATAGGATATACGTCATCATGTCCCCCCAGTCTAGTATGCGCGGCGCGTAGCCGCGGGTACTAGACTTAATGTAAGCAGCGGTAAGCGTGGCGGGAAATTGAACAAATTGTTACCGCCTTTTTGGAGGTGCAATGCACCTAAATAGGTTCAAAATAGTTGCCTCGGTAATCGGGGGTGGTGTCCACGTATCCCTTGGGATTCGGGAAAAAGTGTATGTACCCCTTCACCTTCTAACCACACATTCACTGTGAGTGGGTTCCACGTGGATAGGGATTAGGGTTTTACTACCCCTATATAAGGGTCACCGCCCCCCTTTTTTACACACACAGTAAAAACACACATAGCTACTATTCACCTTCTTCTTCATTTCTAGAGCGTTTTTTGCAGAAAACCTTTTAACCCTCGTAGGTAACTTGTGCGTCTGCTTAGGTTTAAGATGAAAATTGTCGCTCAGTTGGATGAGTTTCGCTCTGCGATGTCCGTCGAGGATGTAATGCATTTTTCTTCCGACTATTTCGTGCCTTTGGATGTACATCCAGAGGTGCCAGATGTCGATGCGTGTATAGCCGACTTCCCCGAAGGGAAGATAGGTTTATACACAAAATTTTTTGAGTACGCTAATTACCGCGTACCTATTTCTGTATTTCTGAGCGACTTGCTCAATCACTATCGCCTTCACATCTCTCAGCTGCACTGTATAGGTGCGGCGAAGGTGTCGAATTTTGAGATAAACTGCCGTTTATTGGCGATAGAACCCACCGTGGACTTGTTCCGCTCTTTTTACCACTCAACGTGGTCAAACGGTTGGGTATCCTTTGCGAAGCGCCCGGGGGCGTTTCAGTGTTACACGGAGAAGGTTGACGCACTCAAGAATTGGAGGGAATATTTCTTTTGGGTAGACGACGTGGTCTTTCCCTCCGATTTTGAGTTTTATACTCAGGCGTCCTTACCAAGGGATGGACGCCCCGCACCCGGTTCATATAGGATTGCTGACGCGCAGACGTTAGATGCCAATCGATTGGCCATTAACCCTTATCCGGAGGAGTTTTTGGTTCATGTAGGATTGAGTCGCGCGTATTTTGGCGCAGCAGATGAGGTTCCCACTTTCCTAAGTGAGGATGGCCGGGGTGGGTGTTCATCCTTTGTAATTTGTTAGTAAGTTTTCCTTTCTTTTATTTCTTCGCGCATTTGCCAACTAATCTTTCGTTGTTTTTCTTGTTTTATTGTTATATGTGCAGAGATGGACTTGTTCGCGGTCGTGAAGCTTGATAAGCCAAAGCAGGTCACTATAGGGGTTCGTCCGTTGAGGGAAGGGGAGACACCCCTACTTGACGCGACCGCGGGGCATTCGACTGTTCTGCCCTCGGCCACCCCTGAGAGTACGCCCCCATTCGTGGTCGCGCCTGTGCAAACTGTAGCTCCCGAGGTGGTGGAGGAGCCTGCTGAGAAGGCGGTGCCTGAATTGGAGGTGGCGCACGAAGAGGCGCACTCAGGGTCATCTGATAGCATTCAGATTCTGAAGCCTGAGGAAGTGCTGAGAGAGGAGGTTGCGCAAAGTTCGAAGCGCAAGGCTGAGGCTGGTGGGAGTAATAATAGGAAGAGGCGTCGCCACGTCATTGGAGACGCGGAGTCAAACGCAGAGGAGACTTCGACCTCTGGCGCTCGATTGAAGGTGGATGACGCTTCCCCATTTTTGTAAGTATAAATTAGTGGTTGTCTCTCTTTTCCCTCTTCATGCTATTATTACTTGTTGTAATTATTGTCTTTGTTGCGCAGGGATGATGGCGCAAAGGATGATGAAGTCTCCTCTCCACAGAATGAAAACAAGGAGGGGGGTACCTTTGCTGCTGATGGTGGTGCGGCGCAGCAACTACTTGATGAGTTGGCTGCGACTACTGCCCGTCAGGCTGAGCTGGTGGCGCAGCTAAAGGGAAAGCGTGCTGGGGAGAGTCGTGCTCTAGCCCAGAAGGAGGAGGAGCTGGAAAAACTTCGCGCGCAACTGGCGGGCGTGCAAGTTGAGCTTGGGGAGTCAAGGGCGTATGGGGAGAAAATCGCCCAGGACAAGATGAGCATCTTGGCTGATCTGCTATTTGCGAGGGCGAAGCTCGAGCAGATAAAGGCCAAGGCGTCGTGGTCTGTGTCGTTCCTTGAGGAGAAGAGATCTGAGCATTATGCTAGGCTTCAAGAATTCAAGGAGAACATGGAGAAGACGCTTGTGGCGTATGAGGAGAAGCTGCGCGCCCTTAGCATTGAGTACGACGAGGAGCTGTATCCTCATCTCATGTCTGTAATTGCTGAGCGCAAGTATTCTTACACCCTTATCTTTTAAAATTGTTTTCTTCACTCCATTGTTTATCTTATCTTGTTACCAATTTGTGAATGCAGGTGGTTGATCAGCCATGGGCTGCGTCTGGCAGCTCTAAGTACTCTAGAGTCTGCGGAAGTGGTGGAGGCCTTTGGGAAGGTCGTCCACTGCGCGATGGCGCGTGGCCGTTCGCAGGCCATGGAGGAGCTCCGCGAGGCCAAGTTGTTGGAGAAGGACTTGGCGGAGATTCCTGGATATAGCGCAACAGCGTACGATGAGCTGGTGCAGGCGATGGCGGGGTTGAAGGTTCTTGAGCTGCCCCATATTGGGAAATTGGAGCGTGACCAAGATGACCCCATTGATGTGCTCATGGCGGGTCTGACGTTGCAGCGTCATCTTGTGGAGAATGCCGAAGAGGAGTTAGATTATTATCTAAAGCCTAATCCCTCGCAGCTTCAAGTTCCAGTTTTTGCGCGGCCCCGTGACATTCTCAAGCCTTTTGCTTTGGAGAAGGAAATCCCTTTGAAGGAGGTGCTGGAGCGTCACGAGCAAAGAGTTGCCATAAAGAAAGGTATTAAGGGCAAGGCTGTGATGTGCGGCATCGGTGCTGCGCACCTTCCTCGATCTGATGGCGTGGCTGTCAGTGTTCCAACCGTTTCGCTTAAGGATGCTATAACCTTGAGGAAGCTGAAGGAGGCGGAGAGTTCCGCCGCACCAGAAGAGAGCCATGAGTTCCGCCATAGTATATAGGTTGTTTTGTAAATGTATGTATTTTCCTTGTAATTTTAATAAATATGGAATAAGATACATTTTGTTATAAGTTCGTAACTTAAATGTGCTTGCATTGTTTGCTAAGTATTGATTTTTTATTAAGTTTTTTTTTTTTTTTTTTTTTTTTTTTTTTTTTTAAGTGCGTGACTTAAATGTACTTGCATTGTTTGCTAAGTTTTATTATTTGACCAAGTGTTTTGGCTCGTTATGTTGCTAAGCTCGTACGGTGTACTTGGTATATGCGCATCCGTCGTGGGGTGCGCATTCGAATCTTACCTCGACGTCTCGAGGGTAAGGCGCTTAGCAAGGATTCGTGATCCACTGTTGATGGGTTTGCAACCCTCTTATTCAACAAGTCAATTAGTAGGTTAACTTATCCTTTATGCCGTCGTGGGTCTTTAAGTGGTGCATGCACGCCATGTAGGCAAAAATATAAGATAGACAATATTGACATATATGCAATAAAGTAAAAGTGCGCTATGGAGTTAGCTAGAAACCATAACATTTTATTAATACTTGCAAGTTTATTGAAAAAATGGAAAATAAAATTCCTAAAAGATAAAAGAAAGACAAACACTTATTGGGCACCTTGTAGGGTGTTTGTGTGTTTGTATGAGGGCCATAGCCTAAAAGTAACATTTTTTGAGATTGCAGATGTTCCAAGTGCGCGCCAGGTCGTGACCTTCCATATCGCGCAACCTGTATGCGCCGTTGCCGAGCGCGTCTGTGACCTCGTAGGGTCCTTCCCATTTGGGTCCGAGTTTGCCTGTGTCCTCTGCGTGGCTTGCGTCATTGGCGCGATAAACAAAGTCCCCTGGTCTGAATGAAGTGTTCTTGACTTTTGCATCATAATACTTCTTCATTTTTGCCTTGGCCTTTGCTTCTCGTATAGCTGCACGTTCGCGTCTTTCTTCCAGTATATCTAAGTCTATGCGCCGCTCTTCGTCATTTGTCGTGACGTTGACTTCTGCCGTGCGTATAGTAGGCATTCCTATCTCAGCTGGTATGACGGCTTCTGTTCCATAGACTAAGGAAAATGGCGTATCGCCAGTACCGGTTTTGATTGTCGTGCGATGCGCCCACAAGACATGCGAGAGCTCATCTACCCATCTTCCTTTGTGTCTGTCTAGGCGCGCTTTTATTCCTTCGCCTAGACTGCGATTGGCGCGCTCAACTAGGCCATTGGTTTGTGGGTGTTTGACTGAAGCAAAGTGTTGTGTTATGTTCAAATTGGTGCACCAATCTTTGAATGGGTTGTCACAGAATTGTTTTCCGTTGTCTGATACGATCTCGCCTGGTAGGCCGAAGCGACAGACAATATTGTCCCAGACAAAGCGTTTGACTTGGTTACCCGTAATGTTCACCACAGCTTTTGCTTCGATCCACTTTGTAAAATAATCTATGGCTACGATGAGGAATTTTACTCCTCCCGCTGCGACGGGAAAAGGTCCTGCGATGTCGATACCCCATTTGTAAAATGGCCATGGTGAGGTAATCGGTGTTAGCTCGTGCTGTGGTCGGCGCGGAATAGGTCTATGTACTTGGCAGTTGCTGCACTTTCTTATTAGGTAGCGTGCGTCGCGGTGCATTGTTGGCCAATAGTATCTTGCCCTTAAAGCGCTTGCCACCACGGATCGTGGCCCTGAGTGCATACTACATGACCCAGCGTGAAGTTCGCGGAGTACATAGTCTGCTTGAAGGGGTCCAACACATCGGAGCCATGGTTGTAAGAAAGATCGCCGATAGAGTACGTTGTCGCGGAATTCGAATCGTTGCGCTGTGCGCCGTATTCTTCGAGCGTCTTTATTATCTTGGGGTAGGGTTCCCTTGCTAATAAATTCGATGATAGGTGTCATCCACGTAGGATCTTGTTCTTCTATCACCGTCGATATCTCCATATCAAGGATTGACTTGTTCTTTAGGGTTTCCACCAATACCTGTTTTGAAAGGTGTGCGAAGCTTGTGGATGCGATCTTGCTGAGTGCGTCCGCCTTTCTGTTTTCCCCTCTAGGTACTTGCTTTATTGTGAACCTATCAAAGTTTTTGATCAAAGATTTTGTCTTATCCAGGTATTGGATCATGTGGTCATCCTTGGCTTCGTATTCTCCTAACACGTGGTTAGCGACTAGCCGAGCATCTACATTTGCTTCTAGGTTGCGTACACCCATTTGGATTGCGATGCGTAGTCCAGCTAGTAGGGCTTCATATTCTGCCTCATTGTTTGTGGCTGTGAACTCGAAGCGTAGCGCATAGGTGAATTCCATGCCTTCTGGATTTGTAAGAATAAGTCCTGCGCCTGATCCATCTGCGCATGAGGATCCATCGGTGAACAGTGTCCATGGTTCTTGTAGATCCGTTTTTGCTGCAGATGTTGGGTCGTCGCCCTCTGGCTTCTCCACGATGAAATCAGCTAAGACTTGTCCTTTGATAGTAGTGCGCGGCCTGTATGAGATGTTGTGCTCACTTAGCATTACACTCCATTTTTGTAAGCGTCCTGATGCGTCTGGTTTAGAGATAACTTGTTTAATTGGCTGATCAGTGATTACCGCAATTGGATGCGCTTGGAAGTATCTACGCAGTCTTTTGGCGGCGAACACTAAAGCCAAGACCAGCTTTTCCATGGCACTGTAGTTAACCTCTATTTTCTTTAAGGCTTTGCTTACGAAGTATATGGGTGTCTGGACGGAGTCTCTGTCTGTCAATAGTACTGCGCTAACTGCTCCGTGGGTTGCTGATAAGTACATGATTAGTTCTTCCCCTTGTCGTGGTGCGACGAGTTTGGGAAGAGATGCCAGATGGTGTTTGAGTTGTTGGAAGGCTTCCTCCGCTTCGTTGGTCCAGCGAAAGTCTCCCTTTTTTGTGCACTTCGTGAGTGTTTTAAAGAGAGGAAGGGACTTATCTGCTGACTTAGATAAGAAGCGATTCAGCCCTGCCAGCTTTCCATTTAGTGACTAGACTTCTTTGAGTGTGCGCGGGGAGGGGAGATCAATGACAGCCTTCGTCTTCTCTGGGCATGGTTTGATTCCATCGGGTTCTATTAAGTATCCGAGGAACATGCCTTCAGTCGCGCCGAAGGTGCACTTTTTGGGATTCAGTTTCATGTTTATCCGCCCCAGTGTTCGGAATGTTTCCTCGATGTCGCGCACCAACTCATCCTCTGTATGGCTTTTTATAACAAGGTCGTCAACGTAAACTTCCAAGTTGCGGCCTACTTGTTTTTCGAAAGCTGTGTCCACCAGCCGTTGGTATGTCGCGCCTGCGTTTTTTAAGCCAAAAGGCATTTTTGTGTAGCAGTAGACCCCTTGACTGGTGTGGAAAGCTGTTTTTTCTTCATCTTCCACTGCCATTTGGATCTGATGGTACCCTTTATATGCGTCTAGGAAGCATTTGAAGGGGTATCCACATAAGGATTCGACCTTCCAATCTATTTCTGGCAATGGATAGCAGTCCTGCGGGCATGCTTTGTTGAGGTCTGTGAAGTCCACGCACATCCTCCAACTACCATCGCTCTTCCTTACCATAACTGGGTTAGAAAGCCAATCGTGGTAGTACACTTCGCGCATGATGCCCGCATCTACTAACTTGTGTACTTCCTCCAAAATAGCTTTTGCACGATCTGGAGCCTGGCCGCGCTTCTTTTGTCGTATTGGAGGGTATCCTTGTCGGATTTGTAGCTTGTGCTCTGTGATAGAGCGAGGCACTCCTGTCATATGTTTTGGTTCCCATGCAAAGATGTCTAGGTTCTTTTGCAAGAGTGCGCATACGGCTGCTTTACCTTTGTCAGATAAAGATCCTCCAATCGAAACTTGTTGTTCCGGATAGTCTGGGTGAATAGCGACCTTTAAATTTGGCGATTTTTCCGTGCGCTGTTCTGGAATAGTTTCTGCTTCAGTTGTCACTGCGATGCATTCTTTTGGTGGTACCGTTGTGTTATAAAGAGTAACCACTCCTCCTTCAACTGGGAATTTAAGCATTCCGTGTGCTGTGGATGGTACTGCGCGCATGGATGATATTCCTGGTCTTCCAATTATACCATTGTATGGTGAAGGAGACTTGATTACCATAAAATTTATCCATGCCGCAGTTGAGTGTTGCTCATCTCCTACGACCACCAATAAGCGTAACTGCCCCATGGGCCAAATTTTTTCTCCTGTAAATCCTGTTAGTGACATTGTAGCTGGTATCAACTGACTCTGGATTTCAGGTCGCAGCCTTTTGAAGCAGTGATCATACATGATGTCTGCGGATGCTCCTCCATCGATATACATGCGGTGGATGTCGTGTCCCCCTGCATGTATTTCAATGGTCAGAGGTTCCACGACTGCGTTGTCCGCGGCTATTGTAGGGAAGGATATCTCTTTTTCTGGAGAGAATTTTTGGCTGACTCTCTGCTTTATCTTGCGCTGCCATGATTGTATCATGTATATAGTCTCAGCCTTTTCCTTTGGAAGTTCCTTCTTGCCCCCATTTTTAGGTCTATCTTTCCCTTCTTTGATGTTCTTTACGAGGTGGTCCATCCTTCCTTCTTTGACTAATTTTTCGATCAGTTGTTTCAGTTGGACGCACTCGTTGGTTGCATGGCCCTTTTGGCCGTGCGCATTGGTGGTGGTCTTGGGAAGTTCGCACCTTCTGTTGCAAATATCTCCCTTGGAGTTTTAGTTAAAGGGGTATATTTGTCGTTGTCTTTTCCACTGCGGTAATTCCTGTTGCGGTTGTGTTGATCATTGGATTGTTTCCGCGGCTGTTCTTGTTGCCGATAATTTGAATATCCTTTCTTGCTGTCCGCAGCAGCTGCTTCTCCTTGTATAAAGGATCTGGTGCGTTTTGTTAGTTCATCGAAAGACTGTGGAACTCTATCATTGAGCTTCCGGATGAGTTCTGGATTATTAATTCCATTCATGAACCCTGAAATTTTTAGTATTTCGGGACATGCTTTGACTTGTATGCACTCATCCTTGAAGCGCTCCATAAAGGCGCTGGTTGATTCCCCTTTCCGTTGCTTCACCCTTGCCAATTCCACAGGATTTTTAGCGCACTTCTTTCGTTGGGTGAAGTTGTGGCGGAATGCTTTTCGTAATTCCTCAAAGCCGCCTATACTCCTACGTGGGAGTTTGCTAAACCATGTGCGCGCGTTCCCTACCAATGTGGAATTAAACATGTGACACCACACAGGCTGTGGCCAATTTTCGATAGTTGCGGCTGACTCGAAAATTTTTAGGTGATCGTCCGGGTCACCTGTTCCATCATATGTCTTCACATTAGTGGGCATGCGTCTGCGCCTGTCGTCCGAGTAATCACTTATGCGACGTGTGAACGCATCAATTTTATGGCGTCGCCATGGGAGAGACATATCTTCGTTCTCTTCCTCGCGACGTCTTCCTTTTGATTTCCAATGCCCTGTTTCTCTATCCTCGTTGTCCGAGGAATCGCTAGAGGAAGAATAATCTCTCCTTCGGCGTTTGCGCCTGCTCCTTTTAGAAGAGGAGTCTGAGGGATCTCTGCTTGGGGATCTTCTTCTACCCAATCTGTCTTGGATCCGCCTACTTCTGGGATTGGAGGATCCTTGGCTCGGCGAATGCTGAGGGCCTAATCGGTCGTGTATTCCCCGACTGCCAAGTCTGGAATGGACATTGGTGCGCCTACCGCTGTCCCCAGAATTTTGTGAGCCAGATACCGTACCCAACCTGTCATGGACATTGGTACGCTCTGTACGTCTTCCTCGTGGGTGACGTAGTGGTGATGGTTCATGTTCTGGTCCAAAATTAAGTCGGGTTTGCAGATCCGTACCGGCTCTTCTTGCCGCTTCTTCCTGCATGAGGGCAGTTAGGGTTTCATAATTTTGGGACACAAAATTACCCAAAGTTAGATCGGGTACGTCCTCAGTCGTTGCAAGGATCTCTGCCTCAGTATGGGACGCCCGGTTTCGTTCAGGCGCGCCTGGCGGCACAGTGTTGTTCACTACGGGTGCAGTCTGATGAGGAGTGGTGAATAGGGTGCGTTGGAGTTCTTCAACGCTTGGGACCACTGAAGAGATTATAGGTAGTTCCATTGTTGGAATAGGCTGGGTTGTTCCCGCCCCTTGGTGATCAGGTGCGCTGGTTGTCCCAGCAACCTGCTTAGAGGTCGAATCTTGTCGATTCTTCTTTTGATGGTCACGTTTTTCTGACTGCGGAGTCCGCTGGCCTAAATTCTTGTGTTTCGTCATTCTAGTTCGTTGTAGGGTCCCACGGATGGCGCCACTTGTTGATACAAAAGTTGGGCGTACCTGGTTGTTGGGCTTTGCTCTTATACCAATTAGTTCCTTAGCACTTTGTTACCTGCGTACTAAGAAAAAGAACAACACCGTTAGGCTTATCGAGGGATTGTCTCCCCCGATTAGACTCCGGCGTGAGAGTAAGTAATCGAATTTGGGTTTTGGTTGAAGAGTTTAGGGATTGTGTGAATCGTACCTTGAATGAGAATCGTATGATTCTATATATAGGGGCTAAGAAACCGTGTTTCTTGCTCCTTACTCTTCGCATGCATGGTGCTTATCCGAGGTAAGGATATCTATTCCTTGAATAGATAATCCTTATCGGGTACCCGGTGGGTTAGAGTGGGCCTTTGGGCTTCGTGAGCCCAAGCGCTGATACTACGGCCCATACCATTTGTCATGGTAGCCCATTCGTGATGGGCTTAGGTGTAAGTAATGTCCATCATTTGGGCTTGCGGCCCAAATATAGGATATACGTCATCAGAAGTAAAGTCTTGAATGGTGGATGTAGAAATGTGGTTGAGTATTCGATGTAGAATTGTGGTTCAATATTTATTACTGAATAAGAAATCATAAAATGGTAATTCATAAGTGGTTTTATCAATGAAGAAATAGACGATCTAATTTCTCTGAATCGGTTTTCAAAAATTCAATAGGACGACACAATTTTCTAATCTATTTGAGTGGGCTGAATACTTTATTTTTGGTGGGTCAATTGAAATTTTGTGTACAAAATACATTGCAACATATCTATACTAGTATTCATAAAAAAGTGGGGTTGGCCTTGGCCCATCCAAGTGCCAATGTGGCCCCGTCCCTTGGTGCTTGTACAACTTGCTTTAGAATATACATGTATCATTTCAAATTCTTGTTTGTGAAATTTTAAAAAGAATTGAGAAAAGAGTGACAATCTTCTATGTATGTGAAAAAGGTTGACCATAACGGAATAAATTCATGATGAAAGATGACGATAAATAGTTAGAAAGTAATCATAAGGAAGGAGGAGGTAGGTGATGTAAAAAATAACATGTTTTGATGATTTGGTTGTGTTTCTTATGTGAGGGATGTAGCAGATTATATACATAATACTTCCTTGAACTAACATGCGGATCACAATATATACACTTTTGTATTTGTATTCCTTAAATTGTTAACTTTTGTATTTGTATTCCTTAAATTGTTGCTTTTGTGGTTGATTGGTGTATACAATATGCTTTAGATTGTTGTATTACTTGATTTTTCAATTCTGAAATGTCTTTGTCTCATTTAATGAAGAAAATGGCATTAGTCAATTATATGCGGTTAAGATAATATAACGTTCACTTGTTGTCGTGTTCTTTCATTTGTTCCAAACATAAATTTGCAAGACAAATAAATGAAAAAATTGACACCACTTTAATTTTGAAAGGAAAATGATAGTGTCACTGTACAAGTCATTTATTCATTAGATCACTTTTTAAGTCCATTTAGTTAGGTTCGTATATCAATGCTCATTCTAAAAACATTACGGAGTACTCCGTACTATGTAATTGATTGTCTTTGTTAGAGAGAGAGAGAAAAAAAAGACAAAATTTCACCGTTCGTCCCGAAAGTTGTCGCGATTCGCGCATATCGTCCTTAAACTATTTTTTTGGAATTTTCGTCCCTGAACTCTGCATTTTGGGCCTGGTTAGTCCTTTTCACCCCTATTTCGCTAACCATGGTAAGTTTGCTGGTTAAGTCACTTGGAAAGTTACTAAAATGCCCTTTTTTTCTCTTCTTTTTCCAAACACTTTTAACAATCACACACCCAATTAAAAACACTGATGCGTGGGAATCGCACCTTGCTTTACCTCTCGAGGGATCTCGCGAGGCTTACAACCCCCACCAGGCAGTGTACCTGATCGTTGTAGTATAGTATAGTGACAAGTACCGGGGGATTGATCGTTCAGCTTAGGAATAGTGTCGCTAGGATTAGAAAGCCTAATTAATAGTTCTAGAGATGGAAGATGATTATTTTTGTATTTTTATATTTTTATAAAAGCAATTAAAATCTCGGGTTTTGGAAGAGTGGGCGGAATTAGTTGCTATTCAACTAACCCAAAACTATTATATAATTAAATTAAACTAATGAAAATGAAATTAAACTAATTTAAACTAAGGTTGTGAGCAGTGGTTGGAGAAATTGTGTTTTACTTAGACTTCATTACTCCCTAGATATCTTTTACATGTCAATTACTTGTTACACTTGTATGGATGACGGATTGTATTCCTTAATACCATTCGTGGGGTGGCATACATAACTCCCCAACTCTATGAGCTCTTATCTCCTCCTACACCATGACCCAGCACAACTATAGGGATTGTAAACAGTGGCTCATGCATTAAATACAACCAATAAAGACCTAGTACGCCTCGGTTCATGTTTCTTAAGACGTTCAAGCATGTTACTATTTGGAGATCTGCCAGTTTTCTTAAGCCTAACATATAATATCATTCATCCAAAACAAGAATAGACAAGTAATCAACACATAATCAACATCTAGGTTTCATTAGATCTAAGCAAACACAAAGGAAATCTAGCCTAGCATAGTAGAATTAAGATAAGAACAAAAGATAAACAACCAACACATAGACATATTGATTGAATTAAGAGTATACTTATCTCAATTACAATGCAAGGTCTCAAGGGTTTGGAACCCTTGAAAAACCTGTAAAAGAGGCACCAAAATCGTATTTAGGGTTTCACCAAAACTTCTCTTTTTTAATGAAAAAACTAGAAAATTATATATAGGAAAAACACTCTGACGGCGTCAAGAGTTAATTCTGACGCCGTCACCTCGCCGCCATATACTTCCTCGGACGCCCTTGATCCACTTGTGACGGCCTATGTGACGCCGTCACCACCTACGGTATTTTATTCTTTGCCACTTTGACGCCGTCATCAATCCATCTGACGCCGTCACCAGCTACGGTGTTTAATTCTCCATGTCTGACGCCGTCAAGAAGGGAGTCTTGACGCCGTCACCTTGTACCTTCAGCATGGATTTTTGGTACTTTGCCGTTTTCTTCACTTTTATGCTCCAAAAACGTCCAAAATAGCTTCTTTTCCAGAATTCACTCTCCAAACACCTAAAATCACAAAAGGAACGATTTAGGGCAATATTTGATCAAATAAAGTCGGATTCGGGCTTAAATGACCCCCTAAAAACGGATCATTTTTCGCCTCATCATATACCCTTACACTTGAGATTTGCTTGTCCTCAAGCAAATGAGCTTTTATTCTACTCAAAAGACAAGTTAGGGGTCATTTAACACTAATATAAAAGTAATTACAACAAATAATCGTTCCACTAAAGACCAATAGACAAGCACGGAGGTCATACACAAGCACCTCACAAATAGTGTTTAGATACTCACATCTCTCGGGTGTAATAAAGTAATATAACATTATGGAAATGGAAGATATCTCTCACTACCTGTCATAGCAAAATAGATTACCATAGGCTTGGGAAAGGATCAAACCTCCACCACATGGCGTAAGCACCTAGGATAAACTATCAAAGAGGTCTTTTAAAGGGCTATAACGTTAGGTGTAGGGATATGAATTACACGGTTTTGTTGGATAAAGAGAATTTTACTGGTGGCGAGTTAACAATCTTGGTTAATTACATGTACAAGATGGCGTTGCTAAGCCAAGACTAGACTCGACTTAAGCTAATAAATGAAAAATAACAAAAACATAAAATGAACATAGAATGAAAACGGGATGGTAGTCCGTATGTTTTTTTCTTTCTTTTTCCTTTTTTCTATTTTTTTTTTCTTTTTCTTAATTTTTTTTCGATTTTTTTTTTTTTTTTTTTTCATACACTCTTACCCTACCATCCAAAATAATACATCATAGGGGTTTGAGCAATCCCCTTACACTTGAATCTTTACATACTTTACATTAACTATTCTAATGACTCGAATTAAGAAAATCAAAACACTTGGAGCACTTTTAAGATTAACGTACATATGGGGGTAATAAGTGATGTTCTTCCCCATTACTCCATAAAATAAGTACTTACCCATGAGTCCCAATCGTCCCAAAACAATATGTACAAGGATATGACTCGACTTAGCAACCATGTAATCAATTAGAAAGTTAACTTAGGGTTTAACAAATAACAATAATGCACTAAAAATGAGCGCATACACGGAAGGCTAAGGCGATTTGGTTGTACATTTAAGTGGGGTGTAACAAATTCTTTCTTTAAGTAAGATGCTTAAAGTTAGAAACGAAAAGATAGGCTCGGAGGGGTGTACTAGGGGTTTCGTGTACTAAAAATGAGTACAACGCTAAGGGTGTGGGAAAAATTAGTTGACTTAACTAGTCAAGTAATATGACTTAAACGGTCAAGTAATTATGATACGGGTTTAACACAAGGGTAATCCTAATGCCTCTTATCATGTAGTAAATCCTACCACACGAATGTAGTCTCACTAGCGGTCTCGGGATGCATCACTAACGCAAGTTCTAGAATCTAAATGCTACCGGTACACTCATAAGCACCAATAATAAATGCTTTTCCTATCAAATCTAAAGGCGAACCTCACATTTTTGGGTGGAAAATTTTTCTGAATATACGGTTATGTGCTAGTCATACAACCTCCTATCCATGAGACGCTTGCTATGGCTAAAGTTTCACTCCTAAATGTTGTAAAAAATTTTAAATTTGGCGCTAAAATTACACTAACAAGTATTTCTCATAGTTTTATTACACACCTACTATCAAACAAAACAAACTCAAGCGAAAGTGCATATGTAAGGTATCATCTTTTTACCCTTCCCTTACACTTAGGATGAACATTGTCCCCAATGTTCATGTAAAGAATGTAAAAGTGAAAAAGTAAAGATAATGAAATCAAATACTCCCCTGATTCGCTCGGTATGGATTATAGGTTGGCCAGGTTAAGTCTTCCTCCAAGAAAATGAACAATCAAAGCTTCCCTTCCAGAATATAAATCATCTTCTTGTCTTAAATAACCTGTAAATCCTGACAAAAGTAGACAAGGCAACCTAGCGTAAAATCGGCGGCATCCTATATAAGTTACTAAATCCTAGAAAATAAAGTAAGATATAATGCTTGTGGAATGAAGTTTGCAGATTTCCTGGAGATTATAAAACTTAATAATTCACAAAAACCATAAGACTCCGTTAGAAAAACAAAACTGGTAAAATTTCCAGATTTTTGACTCCTGACGCCGTCAAGAGCAATGCCCTGACGCCGTCAGAATGGACCTGCAGAAATCCTTATGTTAAGTTTCCGGAAAATTTCTGGAAAAACTTTGTCCTACTTCCTGGAAAATCCTGCAAAACTTCATTATGACTCAATACAAGCATTTGACTCTAACAAATACGAATATACATGTTCATTAAATATTGTGGAGAATCATGATCGGTTTGTTTCTTAAAAACATATTTGGGGTTTCCCCTTACACTTATCTTTTGTAAAAATACCTTTAGGTTGAAGTTAAGACTAGGCCAAACAACATAATAAAGTATTTTCACATTTTAATTGAGAAACATGATCAACCAACAATAAAAATAAAACATGCATACGGAAGCAAATAACAATCAAACAATTAAAATCACACAAAACATGGGTTGCCTCCCAAGAAGCGCTTTTCTTTATTTACGAGTCTTGTAGCTAGACTCAAATTCGTGGGTTACTACGTAATCTCATCATTGGTTCCACTCTCTAGGTCGTCTTCTAAACCAGTTTTGTATTCCGGACCTAGTTGCAAGCATTCTTTGTAGAAACCAAGCATCCTATTTCTAACATACTCTACTCCTCTACGTCTATCCTCCTCATTTCTATAATAAGCCGCTTGCTTGTGTTCTTTTTCGAAATTAGAGAGAAGGCGGTATTGTTCGATCTTGTAGGGCATTTGATAGGCGACCTCATCATTATCTTTCTTAAACCTAACTATTCCTAAAGTCGGATCATAACTCATCCTAGTGGCTTCAACAAATGGCTTCCCAAATATAATTTGGCTAAGGCAAGCATCTATCACGGGACGAGTATCTTCCACTATCATAAAATCGATCTCGTAGGTGAGATTCCCTATAATGACATGCAATCCCTTCACTCTTCCTGCAAAATTACTTATCCGATTCATACCGGGCATCAACCTAAAATTGAGTTGCTCCTTCATCACCCAATTGTAATAAGTCCTAGTCATGATATTCACGGGGGATCTAAGGTCGATGTAAGCTTTCCATATATGCATGTGCCCGATATTACATAGGATGTTAATGTTGGAGGGATCTCCCATTTTGATCAGGGGGTCGCCAAAGATATATGTTTTCTCGGGACCATCGAATAAATCCTTATGGTATTCCCGTTCCTCTTCGGTTGGCAACTTATCAAAGTATTTTTCTATAGGTTCTATCTCCTCCAATTCCTCATCCTTATTAACCTCAACTTCCCTACTCTCATCCTCACTATCGGCTTCTACCTTAGCTTCATCCTTGTCACTCTCCTCTATCTCTCTATCTATTGGCTTAATGGTGACAATATTGACAAAGTGGACATGTTTGGATGATGAGGGGTCCTTAATTTGAATTCCACTATTGGTGTCCCTAGTGTCCTTCCTAGGTGTGGCTAATGTTTGGTTGTTGAGGGCTTTCAACAAGTTGTCGATCTTGTTGGTCATCTCCGTTTGTTGTTGGTTGAATTCGTTTTCGAACCTAACTATGCGGGCTTCTTGAGATGCCATAAATTTTGACATCAATCCTTCAAGATTGTTGGTACTACCATAGTTGTTAGAAGGATTGTTGTTGAAGGTACGGTTGGATGGTGGACCGTTTGATTGGTAACGATTAGGCGGATTGGAAGAATTGGGTTGATTTTGTTTCCACCTAAGGTTTGGGTGATTTTTCCATGAGGGGTTGTATGAATCACCGTATGTGTTTGGCTCGGGCTTGAAAGTGTACCACTTATCTCCCGCTTCGTCGGTACGCGTGGATGCGTAGTCCGCAAAAGCTGTTCCGGGGAGTTCCATACAATCACGAGTGTCATGGGGACCACTACATAATTCGCATGAAGAAGTGATTTTGTTCACTTGGCTTGAATGCTTCGGAGCTTCGTAAGATTTCATGAGAAACTTGACTTGGTCTTCAAGTTCCATGATCCTACGGTCGGGAGTGCTTGAATTGTTCGAAGGCAAAGATATTGCCTTGACCGTTTTGTTCAAATCACGGGGATCATTCCAACTTTCATTGTCATAGAGAGCAAGATCTTCTATGAGTTCCCATGATTGTTCCGCACTAAGATCACGTAGCTTACCACCGGCCGATTGGTCAATGGTTCGTCTCGTGGGGATATCGATATGGTCATAGAAAATTTGGACTTGGAGCCAAAGATCTATGCCATGATGAGGGACTTTTTGGAGTAAGTCCTTGAAACGAGTCCATGCTTCATAAAGAGATTCATTTTGACGTTGTTGCAACATCAAGATGTCATTCCTAAGCTTAGTAGTTCTCCCCGGTGGGAAAAATTGAGCAAGGAAACGAGTGGTGAGATCATCCCATGTGGTGATGGATCCCGTGGGTAAACGCTCAAGCCATTGACTAGCTTGATCCCGTAGAGAGAATTGGAATAGGCGTAAACGGGTAGTCTCTCTAGTTTCAACACCTAGGTCTATGGAATCTACGATTTTGAGGAAGTCCTTAAGGTGTTGGTTTGGATCTTTGGAACGAAGTCCATGGAATGCACATCCGCTTTGCACCAACCGGATGGTGTCGGATCGCAAGAGGGTCACATTGGCTCCGGTGAGCTCAATGGTGTTTCGGTAGTCTTGGTGGCTAGGTCGGGAATACTCTCCTAAGGTTCGGGGCCTAAGGGGTCCTAGTGGTGGGTTTTGTTGTGGTGGGATGATGGGTTCAAAGATGTTACCACCTTCCATGATGTCGGATGGTAAAGAGTTACGAACAAAGGCACGAAGAAATAAGATAGACTAAAGAAGACCTAAAAAATAAAAAAAATAAAAATCTTACTAGAAAGGAATCTAGCAAGTAGACCTAATAAAAAGAAATCCTAACCTAGATAATAACTATTCCCCGGGCTGCGGCGCCAAAAACTTGATGCGTGGGAATCGCACCTTGCTTTACCTCTCGAGGGATCTCGCGAGGCTTACAACCCCCACCAGGCAGTGTACCTGATCGTTGTAGTATAGTATAGTGACAAGTACCGGGGGATTGATCGTTCAGCTTAGGAATAGTGTCGCTAGGATTAGAAAGCCTAATTAATAGTTCTAGAGATGGAAGATGATTATTTTTGTATTTTTATATTTTTATAAAAGCAATTAAAATCTCGGGTTTTGGAAGAGTGGGCGGAATTAGTTGCTATTCAACTAACCCAAAACTATTATATAATTAAATTAAACTAATGAAAATGAAATTAAACTAATTTAAACTAAGGTTGTGAGCAGTGGTTGGAGAAATTGTGTTTTACTTAGACTTCATTACTCCCTAGATATCTTTTACATGTCAATTACTTGTTACACTTGTATGGATGACGGATTGTATTCCTTAATACCATTCGTGGGGTGGCATACATAACTCCCCAACTCTATGAGCTCTTATCTCCTCCTACACCATGACCCAGCACAACTATAGGGATTGTAAACAGTGGCTCATGCATTAAATACAACCAATAAAGACCTAGTACGCCTCGGTTCATGTTTCTTAAGACGTTCAAGCATGTTACTATTTGGAGATCTGCCAGTTTTCTTAAGCCTAACATATAATATCATTCATCCAAAACAAGAATAGACAAGTAATCAACACATAATCAACATCTAGGTTTCATTAGATCTAAGCAAACACAAAGGAAATCTAGCCTAGCATAGTAGAATTAAGATAAGAACAAAAGATAAACAACCAACACATAAACATATTGATTGAATTAAGAGTATACTTATCTCAATTACAATGCAAGGTCTCAAGGGTTTGGAACCCTTGAAAAACCTGTAAAAGAGGCACCAAAATCGTCTTTAGGGTTTCACCAAAACTTCTCTTTTTTAATGAAAAAACTAGAAAACTATATATAGGAAAAACACTCTGACGGCGTCAAGAGTTAATTCTGACGCCGTCACCTCGCCGCCATATACTTCCTCGGACGCCCTTGATCCACTTGTGACGGCCTATGTGACGCCGTCACCACCTACGGTATTTTATTCTTTGCCACTTTGACGCCGTCATCAATCCATCTGACGCCGTCACCAGCTACGGTGTTTAATTCTCCATGTCTGACGCCGTCAAGAAGGGAGTCTTGACGCCGTCACTTTGTACCTTCAGCATGGATTTTTGGTACTTTGCCGTTTTCTTCACTTTTATGCTCCAAAAACGTCCAAAATAGCTTCTTTTCCAGAATTCACTCTCCAAACACCTAAAATCACAAAAGGAACGATTTAGGGCAATATTTGATCAAATAAAGTCGGATTCGGGCTTAAATGACCCCCTAAAAACGGATAATTTTTCGCCTCATCAAACACACACAGATGCACAATCCAAAATCCAAAAAAAAAAAATCAAATTCAATCCAAACACCACCAGGTTTGACATTTTCTAACTGCATTTGCAATTTACAATTTACAGAAAGCCATTTTTGTCTTTTAGATCAATTTAATTGTGTCCTACTCTTATGAGCGTTACTTTTTTAATCAGAATATTAGAGCATGGATCAAGTTTGTAGCTGCTTGTAGCAAAGCAAGGTTAGGTCAAATTAGATATACCATTACATAATCATTAAACTTTCTTGATTTGCACTTGATATATTATATAGTTTTTGTGTTAGGAATATGTGTATCGTGTTCTCAATGTCAGAAGCAGAAGAGCTAGTGATGGTTATAATATGTCTTGTGTTAGATCGACAACTACTAGGCTTGTCTCTGGATTTGAATGAATGTTTGCTAGTGTTAGTTAATTTCTTCATGGATGGTGAATGGAGTTTCTAAAGTGTGAGAGTAGCTAAATCTGTCGCTTTAAGGTTTTTCATTTACCAGTGTTGCCTACGTTTTTCACTTACCACTGTTGCCTAGGATATATCGTGAATTATATATTTTGATTTTATATGCTCTATTCTTGTTTGTTATTTAAAAACGGTATTCCAATGGACACTAATAGCTTGAGAGCTGTTGAGTGTATCTCCGCAATTTGTGGACACACCAAGCAGCTTAGAAGTGTAATTGCATACCAAATTCTACCTGGCTACTTTGAGAAGGTATGTTTTACATTTGAATTTGTTCTGAGAGTGATCATCTCAGATTCTTGTTGCTTGAAATCCATTAATCATGCCAACGACACTAATTGGTGCCTTAAATGCATGGCCAACAGTACTAATAAACTCGTAACTCGCAAGCAGTACTAATTGCAACTCATCAGTATTAACAAAGCTGTGGTTCTTGATTTCTTTTCAAACGCCGCCTTTGAAGTTACTAAAAGTCAACATTTATACTTGTACCATTTGGCTTGCGTGATATGATGATCATCATCATTAATAGATTTTTTTGGACAACACCCCATGAGAAAATATAAATGTGTGGCTAGTATAGTAATCACTGTTTAGAAAATAAAATTCGAGATTTCATCTTCAATATAGAATGCTATCTTATTTCTGCCTGTGGATTTACTATTGGTGATGTTCTCGCAGGGAACATTTATTCCGTTGGTAATCCCACCAACAAAAGTTCAAGCAGGGTTGTGGTCTGCATGGTTGACTGTGCTATGCTCTTTAAAGGTATTATTACACTCAGGTTTTAGAGTTGATTTGTGGTAAAGTTAAAAATTTGCAAATTTTATAGCACTTTTATGTATATCATTTTCTACAGATGTTTCAAGCTTTAGCTAGGGATCGCCTTGAACGGCTGAATGCATCTCCATCTGCAACTCCGTGGACTTACTTCCGTGTATATTGTGTTTTATTGCTGGTTTTCACTGTTGACGCAGTTTGGTATTTACTAACTATTTTATACATCTTGTTGTTCTCCTTATTTTTGTTCCAACATGGTGTTCTCTTGAAACTAACAGTGTTTTATAAACCTAAAAATTCACTTTTTTCCAATATCATATTTGTTTGATAATTATGAATTTATGATTCAGTAACTCTTATTACGTTCCATTCGCTCAATAATTTCACTATCTCAGAATTAAAGTAAATTGCTAATTACTGTTTCAATCGTGTATTTGCTCGATGATGAGTGTGTAAATACTCATCATTTTTAGTCAAATCTGAACTGCAAAACGTTTAAAAACACTAAAAAACGCACCAAAATACGGAAAAAATCCCAAAGATAGTGTTTTATATGTTTCTGATGCAAAACGAGTGAAAACAAACGAAAAACAAACAAAATTTGCATAATTGGCAGTTTCAGTCCTCCAACTTTCAAAATTTAACAAAACTAGTCCTTGAGCATCTATTTTAAAGAAAAGTCAACCCAAACTCTTTAAAAGTCAAATAACTTCACAAATAATCTTTGGGTGAAAAGTTTTCAAAAATTTACAAGATTGGTCCCTTAACTTTGAGTTTTGGCAGTTTTGGTCCCTGGGCATTTTAAAATGGAAAAATCATAAATCATGGTCCTTGGGAATTAATGACTTGGCAATTTTAACCCTTGGTGATAATTTGAAAAGTTGGCAGAAAAGGACCCTCAAAATTCAGTTATTACAAATTTGGTCCTTAGTGGAAATGGTATCATACTCCAAATACAACACAACCTTGGTACTAAAACACAACCATCACCAGCCCACCACTTCAATCCAATCCTACAAGTCCTTCCCTGGCCCAATTCCACTCACCCCTAGACCATCTAAACCCTCTTTACATTTTATTAATAAAAACGTATTCATTGACTTGGTCAAACTCCATCCCTTCCACATCACTCCCCCCCCCCCCCCCCCCCCCCATACCAGTCCACAACCATCACCATCCCACCCATCACCATCCTCATTTGTCTTCAAACACCAACTCCAATCCCACTACAATCCTTTATTACTCACAAACTTGTACCTAACCACTGCCATGTTGGAAATCCACAACTTTCACTTTGGCGCCAAAAATGGAGGTATTGCTAGGATCAATGGTGCTCTAATTAAACGACTAGGATTTGATCACAGGGATCAAGGCATGATAATGAAGCCCGAAATTCAGAGGAAGAAGCACAAAGGAAGAGTTTTGGTACCTACCTCCTCAAGTAGTATAAATAGGATACTCATGTAGCCTCAATGGCATCCATCTCTTTCTCTTGTATTTTCTGTTTTAAAAAACTTAGTTTTCATTTGTAATTTCAGTTATCAAGTTTAATGAAAGTTTCATTTTAGTTTATGCAAATTCGAATTTCTACTCAAAAGTCAAGTTTCCTTTTCTGTCTTTTAAATTTTGTTTGTTGATCTCAAAATCTCATTTAATCATTGTTTAAGTTTGTTGGAATCAGAGAAAGCAAAATTCAGAAAAGAAAAGAGATAAATTCAAAAGAAATTTCAAAAATGTAAAAAAAAAAATATATATGGAAGAAGGTGTTGTTGTAGTAACAGATGATTGTGAATATTGGTTTAGAGCTCAGGGGAGCACTTAGGTTGTTCATGTGTTCTTGGTTGTCAGATTCTTCCTTACATGGATGTCAAGTAGGTTTTTGAACCATTTTCTACTTATAATCTGCATTGCTTAATAATTTTTGTATTCAGTGAATAATTTATGTGTGATTCAACATGTTTTAGTGTAGTTTGAGTTTATTAATTAAGTAGGATTGATTATTTAGTGGTTTGCTTCTTTAACCTTTGAAAACTGTCAACAAGGGGTGTTTGGGATAAGCTATAACTATGACTTGTTATTGTTAGAATCGCTTTAGTTCACTTGGTTCATAATTCTTAGGTATATCACTATCCCATTTGACCATTACTTGGTCCATTTTATTAAAGAAAGTCAAGTTTACCTCTTGAGATTCATAACAGCTTAACTGTTGTGATCTCTTGTGTGACACGTTTTAAAATGCTTCAATACTAGTTAAAGTTGCTTGATTTAGGCTTATTCTATGGTAAAATAACATCACTGATCAATCAAGCTCAGTTAAAACTCACCTAAGTCAATTTTGTCCAAAATCTCTTCAAAGTCAAAGTTGCATACCCAGTTTTTGACCAATTTTCAAAACAGTCT
Organism: Artemisia argyi; assembly: GCA_030686995.1. Lineage (NCBI taxonomy): Eukaryota > Viridiplantae > Streptophyta > Magnoliopsida > Asterales > Asteraceae > Artemisia > Artemisia argyi. Next base: position 178,672,512 of record CM060690.1, read on the forward strand.
CTAGTGTTCATTACTTGTTGGAAACTCGAAAACTCTGTTGATTTGTGTTGTCTCCCAGCTTGTTCACAAATCTCAAAAAGAAAATTTAATTTTGGAATTTATTTGCTTATTGAAAAGCAGTATTGAAATTGGGTGTGTGACTGGAAATTCCCCTACATCCAGGAACTGACCCAGTTGTGATTGACCTTAGGTTGGTAAATTGTGGACCCTAAACCTTGATCTTTGTAGTTTTGAGTTCCCCCCTAGGTAGTTTTTAAGATTCTGCTTTGAGTTTTCTAGATAGAGCTTAATTAGTCTGCTTATTAGGACCCTAACTTTGCTTATTTTGAACTGCATATATTATTCGTAACCCGTATGAACTGAGCATACTTGATCTTGTTTGTGTCCTTGATTATTGCTATCCTTGTTCTAGTTGTTGGTGATTATTGTTCTAGTTGTTGTATAATCGACTGTATAAGCTCTTGAAAGCTTAGCTTATTTGAGCTTATTATTATTCTTGTTAGCTACTGATAGTGTTCTGGTGGTTGTTTGTTCTTGCCATTATTCTGGTTCCTTGATCTTGTTGTTGTTGACTGTTGTGATTGTTAGTTTATATACAACAAGCTTGTTTAAGATTTATATGTTTTTGTTTAATTAAGTTTGTGACCTTTGCAAAGTACCAAAAAGAAATGGAAGAAAAGTTTTTGATAAAAACATTTTGAATTCTTGAATCTGTGTTTGAATTGATTTTTTTTGTTGGTATAAGTCTGTTTTCAAAAGTGAACTTGAGGTTGTGTTTAAATTTAAGCGAGTAGTTAACAAAGAATCAAAGGAAGGAAAGACAAAAAGAAAATAAAGTTGCAAAAACTGACATGGGTGGGATTCGCACCCAGCCCACTCAGTTCACAAACTCAACACACCACTCAATACCATCCGCCCTTGGGTCTTTTTCATGTAATAGTTTACAAAGTTTAATTTTATACTAGTTTTAGTAGCTTAAGCTTATTTTAGCCTTTATGCTTATTACAGCTTATTGAAACCACTTATTCCTAGCTTTTTATTTTTCACAGGTTTATTTTAACTTGTTAGATTTTTCAGAAAAAACTTAGATTTATTTAAATGGTTTAGCTATTTATTTCGATTTTATTTCATTAAATTAGTAATTAATCCATATTAAATAGAATTTTTGTTTAAAAATTAATTTTCTTTTTCCTAAAAATTTCTTTTGTATTTTAGTACGCTAGAAAATTATTCGTAAACCCGTAGGACATTTTTAGCTCAACTTTCACGTTTTATTTTATACGTTGACGTTTATTTCTAAATAAACGTCACGTTTTTAATTTAGTTTGCGTTTTAGGATTCCGGATACCTAATTATGTTTTCCGTAGTGTTTTAGGACTTCCCTAGTTTGGTAATTAACTTTTGTTTACCCTTAGGTTAATTTATCTTCACTCTCGTTCGTTAATTTTCCAATTTCGTTAATTTAACGTATCATAAAACCAAATAATCCTTCCAATCATACAAGATTTTAATCCCAATCTCATTCGAAGCTTTTCATTCACACCTCGTTGGGGTACGACCCGGGAAATCACTTTCCGGTTTCACAATTTAATATCACCTTCACGAGTTTTGCGAGGGAATCTTTTTCCTAAAAGGTTTACTCGCATTTCTCCACGTCTAGTTGTCTCACGATAACTTAGACCTCACATTTGTTGATATTTTGATAAATGTTGTTTGCACACACCAAAACACAACGAATCACTCGAACATTCTACTATGCTTATATTGAGTTTCTATTCAGCAATCGCTGTTTATGCCAACAAGGCAAAAAGTTATGACTTTGCATATTAGAAAATGTACTGTACTTATACATTTTTCCATGGTATCTCCAGGATAAGGATGTGTCTACTCATCTACCAAGCAGTACCAAACTACCAAGATCATATTCATCTATGTTTTTGTTATTATTCTTTGAGCCTCTCAGTATTGCTTTCGAAACGTTACAGGTACAGCAATTTATATTAATCTTTCCTAATTCATTTGCATTTATGATTTTTGTACTTCATTTCTTTGTTCTTTAGATCTTCGTAATGTGGCTGATATTTTTTTTACTTATTTTATATTATATTGCTTTCAGGCCATTTTGGTTCATGGATTTCAATTACTTGATATATGGGTTCATCACTCAGCGAGCAATGCCACAGATTCCAAAATATCAATGCTTTTGGATATGTCAGCAGCAAGCAAGTGACTTTGATTTTTATTATTCTACTACTTGGTTTTTGTAGTTTCCCTCTGCGTTATTTATGTCTGGCTTTCTTATTCTAGACATGGTGTATACTTGCAGGCTCACTGTGGGAATGGAAGAGTGTTATATTAAGAAATGTAGGATTTTTTCTAGATATTATGACTTTGCTAATGGCTCTTGGTCATTATGTGCATATTTGGCGGCTTCATGGCATGACATTTCATCTTGTAGACGCTGCGCTTTTCTTAAATATACGTGTAAGTTCTGTAATATGCTTTCAAGTGCTGAATGGACATAAATTTTTATGCTATTTTTGATTATATTGATTATTGTCGTACGCAGGCCTTGTTAAGTGCAGTTGCAAAGCGTACCAGAGGGTTTATTAAGTTAAGGTTTATTAAGTTAAGGATAGCTTTGGGAACCCTTCATGGGGGCTCTCCCTGATGCAACATCTGAAGAGATACAAACTTATGACGATGAATGTGCCATTTGTCGGGTAATAATTGAAATTTATTTTGTTTGTCCTATTTTATTAAATTCTATCTGATGTATATGTCATGAAGTACTTTTTCTGTAAATTTCAGGAACCAATGGCCAAGGCTAAGAATTTGAATAGACTGCACGTACCTTGAAATCAGTCTTATGTTGTCATCAACCCAATGCATTTATGAGATTCTTTTTACAGAATTTGAATAGACTGCACGTAGCATGACGCGTGTAACACCAAATGTAGGTAAGGGAAATATTGAGAATACTAAAATAAGTAATGATGCTAACACTAGTACTTCTCATGCTGTGAATGAGTTACCTGTTGTTAATAAGGAGGTTAGTGAAACTAATGTTAGTAGTGAGGATTTGAATGGAAAGAGTACTGATAATAAGAGTCCCAATGAATCATATGTGAATAAGGTGAAATTGAATGATGTACCTAAGAAGCTTAAGTACATTCCAACTGTGATTAATGAAACTGGAGTAGAAGTAGTAGTGTTTGATGATATGCTTGTTAAGAAAGGTAGTGAAAGATGGAATCTCACTGTTAGTGGTTACTTTGTTGGTTATAAGATGTCGCTCTATGACCTCAGATACAACATAAGGAGAATGTGGAGTAGGTTTGGGGTTAAAGACATAATTGTTAATAATAATGGCACATACTTGTTTAAGTTTGGGAATATGGATGGCGTGAATGATGTTGTTGATAAAGGCCCCTGGATGGTCAATAATAAGCCGTTAATAGTGCAAAGGTGGAATCCTGAGTTAGGTATGCAAATGATTGAGCACAGCAAACTACCAGTGTGGGTTAGATTTGAAAACATACCTCTTGAAGCTTGGAGTGTTGATGGAATAAGTGCTTTAGCTAGCAGTTTAGGGAACCCTTTGATCATGGATTCAATGACTGCTACCATGTGTCACAAGGGTTTTGGGAGAATTGATTATGCTAGAGTGCTTGTAGAAATGGAGGCTGAAAAAGAGTTTAAGAAAACAATTGAAATACAATACAGAGATAAGGATAATAAAGTGAAAGGAACTAAAATAGTAAATGTTACATATGACTGGAAACCTTCTGCATGTACTCATTGCAAAGTGTTTGGTCATGATTTCCAAGGGTGTAATAAGAGGCCTAGAACTGCTGAGGAAGATAGTGTGAGAAGGAGGAAGGAGGAGGAAAAGATCAGTAAAGCTAAGCAGGCAGAATCAGAGTTTAAAGTGCAAGGGGGAAGGAAGACTAATGGTAATGTGCAGGGTAACAATAATGGGAAACAAAGAGAGGTTGAAATGAATCAGAGGAATAGGAAGACTGATAATAATGGGTATAAATTTGAAAACAAAGGTACTCATAAATTCAACAATCAGGAGTATAGGAAGAAACAAACTAATAAAGAGGAGATGGGTAAGGATAAGACTAAGAATGGTACTTCAGGTAGTGGGAAGCAATGGAACCTCCAAGCTAATGAGTTGAATGCTATGAAGCAAACAGCTAACAAGTATGCTATATTGGAAACCCTTCCAGAGGATGATCCAAATGAAATAAGTATTCTTAAGGGGAGAACGATAGTTGATAAGTTACTAAATCAGAAGTTACAACCCAGTGTTATGGAGCTCACTAAATGGACACCAGATATGATCAAATACTTCCAGGACCAAGAAAAAGAGGACAAGAGGAAGGAAGATGATGCTCAGAACCTGAATGATGATGGCAACTGTGTTGAGGATATAGTAGAAGGAGAAGCTGAATTGAATAAGAATATTATTGCTGATGAGATAAGTGGGAGCAGTACTAATATCTTGAATTAGTATATATGGAGTTCAAAATTGCTATATGGAACATACGGGGAATGAGCAATGGCAGTAAGAAAAAAGAGGTACAGAAGTTTATTAGAAATGAAAAAGTTCAGGTATGTACTATTATTGAAACTCACATTAAAAAAGAAAAAATAAAAGATGTTTGTGATAGGGTATTTGGTAATTGGAATTGGATTACAAATTGCCACTTGAGTACTAACAGTTGTAGGATAATGGTTTGTTGGAACCCTCAAGATGTTAATATTCAGATCATTCAAGTGACAAGGAAGGCTGTTTTGTGTCATATTGAAAGTGTGCAAGGAAAGGTGCATCTGCTCTGTACTTTTGTATATGCTTCTAATGATGGGATAGAAAGAAGAGAACTATGGAAGGAATTGTATCTTCATAAAAGAATTAGTGGAATGCAGCCATGGGTTCTTATGGGAGACATGAATGTCACTTTGAAATTAGAAGAACATTCTAATGGTGGTTCTATTATCACTGAGGAAATGGAGGAATTTCAAGACTGTGTTAACTTGGTTGAAGTTGAAGACATTGGAAGCACCGGATTCTTTTACACCTGGACAAAGAGCTTGAAGAACCCGGATAATAGCACTATGAAGAAACTTGACAGAGTAATGGTTTCTGAGCAATTCCTGAAAGAATTCCCTAATAGTCAAGCTGTTTTTCAACCATTTCTAATATCTGATCACTCCCCTGCAATTCTCTCCATTCCCACTGTTTGGCATAAGAAAGCTAAATCTTTCAGATTTGCAAACTACATAACTGACAAACCTGAGTTCATCAATCAAGTTTTTGATGGCTGGAAGATTCAAGTGGAAGGCTATGCTATGTATTGTTTGGTCAAGAAGCTTAAAAACCTTAAACCAATCATGAACAAACTTAACTGGAAAAATGGTGATCTTACTACTAGAGTTGAATTATTGAATGAGAATTTGAAAATAGCACAAGCTCTAGTAGAAAAGGATCCATACAATAAAGAGGTGAAGAAGGAGGCAATTAATGCTCTTGCTGAATATAATGAGGCTGTTCTAGATGAGGAGAAATTGTTGGCTCAAAAAGCTAGAGTTGAGTGGTTGAATGTTGGGGATAAGAATAGCTCTTTCTTTCACAAGGTTATTCAAGGCAGAAGAAATAAGAATAGAGTGGATACTATATGTGATGAGAATGGTGTTAGATATGAAAAGGATGAGGTTCCTACTCAATTTGTGAAACATTTTCAACAATTCTTGGGAAATACATCTTCTGTTATAGATTTAAGGATGAGTGAGGATTTGTTCACAACAGTCTTGAATCATGATGAAGCAAACCACATGGTGAGAATGGTGACTGATAATGAAATCAAGGATGCTATGTTTGACATTGGGGATAACAAAGCTCCAGGACCAGATGGATATACTGCTAGGTTTTTTAAAGAAGCTTGGAATGTGGTTGGTAAGGATGCGTGTGCAGCTGTAAAGGAATTTTTCACTTCTGGGCAGTTATTGGGAGAAATTAATGCAACTCTAATTACACTTGTCCCTAAAATCCAAACACCTCTCAAAGTTTCTGATTTTAGGCCTATTGCCTGTTGCAATGTACTTTACAAATGCATTAGTAAGGTACTTACAAATAGGATTAAAGGTGCCTTGAAAAAGCTTGTGCAAAATAACCAAAGTGCATTTATTCCAGGAAGACTTATTCAAGACAACATAATGCTTTCTCAGGAGATCTTAAAAGGTTATGGTAGGAAGAATGGCCCAAAAAGATGTGCAATGAAGATTGATCTCCAAAAAGCTTATGACACTGTGAGTAGGAAATTTCTAAGAGTGGTTCTACAGTCCTTTGGTTTTCATAATAACATGGTGGAATGGATAATGAAGGGGGTAGAAACTGGGGTAGAAACTGCTGCTTTTACAATATGCATCAATGGTGAAAGGTATGGGTATTTCAAAGGAGGTAGGGGTCTAAGACAAGGGGATCCTATATCTCCATATCTTTTCACCTTGGTAATGGAAATGTTAACTCTACTGCTACAAAGGAAGATTAGAAGCAATATTGGTTTCAAATACCACCATGGCTGCAAAGATCTGAATTTGGTCAACCTATGCTTTGCTGATGATCTGATAATCTTTTGTCATGGAGATCAAACTTCAGTTGGTATTATTAAAGATGCTCTGATGGAATTCAGTGAAGTTTCTGGCCTTTTTCCTAACCTAAGTAAAAGTACAATGTTCTTTAGAAGTCTCAATATTATGGAGAAGGCTCAGTTAAAAAGTCTAATGGAGTTTAAGGAAGGTGCTTTACCCACTAAGTACTTGGGTGTTCCACTATGTGCTAAAAGGCTAAGTGTGAGTGACTGCAAAATTCTCATTAATAAGATCAAAAATAAAACTGAAGATTGGAAGTGTAAATACGTGTCTCATGCTGGAAAGCTTCTTCTTATTGCAACTGTTCTTGAATCTATGAGCATGTATTGGGCATCAGTATTCATGTTGCCCAAAACTGTCATTAAGGAGATTAATGGTATTCTTAAAAGATTCCTTTGGAGCAATGGGGATTCAGCTAGAGGGAAAGCTAAGGTGGCATGGAAACAGGTTTGTCAACCTAAGGTAATGGGTGGTTTGGGTATTAAAAACCTTGAAGCATGGAATGCAGCATTAATGACAAAGCATTTATGGGATATTGCCTCAAAAAAGGACACATTATGGGTAAAATGGGTACATAGCATGAGGTTGAAAGAAGCTAGTATTTGGAATGTTCAATACAATGCCAATGACAGTTGGAGTTGGAAATGTCTTTTGGAGATAAGAGACAGAATTGCTAGTCACTTACAGTTCAAAGTTGGTGATGGGAGAAATATTTGTATGTGGATTGATAATTGGCATAATAATGGGTTGTTAATGGAGTATATTTCTCACAGAGACCTATATGATGTGAGAATCTCTAAAACAATTACAATTGATGAAATGATTGAAGATGGTGTTTGGAAATGGCCTAATGGATGGAGAGATTCTGATCTTGAAGTTCTGAATATTCAACCCCCAATTTTGACTGATGGTTCTTCTGATAAGGTAATGTGGAGGAAAAATGATAACTGCTTAATTCCTTTTCATATTAAACATGTCATGATCAAGCTGTGCCCAAACATGGAAGAAGTTGGATGGCATGATGTTGTCTGGGTCAAGCAGTGCATACCTAAACATTCCTTTTGCCTTTTATTGGGAGGCTGTTAACTCAGGATATGATTATGTCTTGGGGGGCTCAAAGTGGCTTGCTATGCCCTCTATGCAATGAAGTAAATGACTCACATAGTCACCTATTTTTCCTATGTAAGTTCACTCAAGAAATTTGGAATGAATTAGGCTACAAAATTAATATGGGGAAGAAGTATAACAGTCTTAATAGCATTGTTAATGAGCTGTCAAAGCAGGAAAGTGGGCATTTTATATGGTGTACAGTTAGGAAACTTTGTTTGGCACCTGTTATTTATCATATTTGGCAAGAAAGAAATCAAATGATATTCAGAGGTGACAAAAGAGATGCAAAGAAGTTATATGAAATCATTTGTGAAGTAATCAAACTTAAGATAATGAGTCTTACTGTTAAAGATACAAGTGATGTAAGGAAGGTTGCTGACATATGGGGAGTGAAATTTAATATCAAGAACTGATTTAGGGAGTATCTGGTGGAAGCTGAATGGAAAGGTAGATGTTTATGTTGACATAAATAATGTCTTAAAACATTGTTAGCATATTAACAATGTCTCTATGTTTTGATAATTACAAAGCATAAACTCATTAATCTAAAACTTATGACGTAAACAATTTTTTAGTGCTTAATATTTGTCTTTGCTTCCATATCACTTAAGGTATGAATAAACAAAGGGTTTATTACATTTCATGATCAAAGGAAATTTCTCTAATCACTAGAATTTTTATAAAATGCATTAAACATCTTATATCTTTTACAAAATTACTTTTGGAATTAAAAGAATATGTTTAATTCATTATAAATATATGATTTCAAATTTTCAACCAAAAATGGCAAATTTTATCCAGAAAAACATTCCCCACTAAAAGACAAGAAAAACCAACGTTCTGAAAGGGGCGGCCCCCTTAATTCCTTAGGCGGCCCCCTTAATCATTAAGGGGACCGGCCATTAATTAAGGGGACCGGCCATGCTCCAGAACAGTATTTTTCTCCCCTATAAATACTGGTTCATCCCTCAGAATTTTCTCACCTTTTGCACTTCTAAACTTTCTGATCTAGATCCAAATTTATATTCTCTTATCCTTTGATCATAAGCGTATAATTCTTTGTTTCAAAGTGATCCAAACTTCATCCTCTCAAGTGCAAGAGAAGAATACTTCTATCCCCCAAGACAAGAAGTATTACAACTTGTTGTGATCTCTACATCCAAGTTGTTGGTGCATCATCAAAGATCATTTACATTATTCTTTGTGAAGATTGTTGTGAATATTTGATTCTAGATAGTTTTGCTAGATATATAGATTGTGTGATTAGTTAGTAGCTTGGTGTGAAGAAGAAAAGTTAGGAACTAGATTGGTGTGAAGAAGATAGGTGTGGAGTAGTTAGTTGTGAATTAGATTGATTTGAAGAAGTTGTGTAGAAGTTGTGACTTAGGTGTGAAGAAGTTGTGGTGTGAAAATTGGTGTGTAAATTGGTGTGTAAGGTTTTCTCTGCCATAAGGGAGCTTGTTGATATAGTGAAGAAAACTCTCGAGTTAGGTGCTCGGGGAGTGGAGTAGGGCAAGGAAGGTGTCCTTGTAGCCGAACCACTATAAATCTCTTGTCTCGCGGTTCGATCTTTCCATCTCTTACTTATTTCATTACTTATCATTGTTATATATTGTTTATTGATAGTTGTTTATATTGTGCAAGACTTGAGATCACATATTATCGAATCTAAGTTTTTAAAAGCTTAGAAAACACTAAAACTATCTTTTATAACAAATTAAAAAGACGTAAAACTATTCAACACCCCTTCTAGTTTTTCACAATTGGTATCAGGAGCCACGTCTAGCAAGATTTTTAAAATATATTGTATTTTAAAACTTGTAACGATCTATGGAATCTGAAAAATATTTAGAAGGGCAATCTATGCAAAGACCACCACTATTTGAAAGAGATGGATTTTTATATTGGAAAAATAGATTCGAAACATATGTGAAATCAAAAGATCTTGATCTTTGGCATATTATTACCTTTGGTGATTTTCCCCCTATTCAATATAATGTTGAAACTAAAATGAATGAAATTGTATCTTTCGAAGAACAAAATGATGATTTGAACAAGAGATTAGCAAAAAATAATGAGGCCAAAATGGTTATTTATAATGCGTTACCACGCAAAGAGTATGAAAGAATTTTTATGTGTAAAACCACCAAAAAAATTCGGGATTCTTTACTAATTACTCACCAAGGTAATAGCCAAGTCAAAGATAATAAAATAGATCTTCTTGTACAACAATATGAACAATTTACGATTCCGGAAAAGGAATCAATTGATAATGCTTTTGCTAAGTTTAACACTATTATCACAAGTTTAAAAGCGCTTGATGAGACATTTTCTAGTAAAAATTGTGTTAGGAAATTTCTTAGGGCATTGCATCCAAAATGGCGAGCTAAGGTCACGGCAATTGAAGAATCAAAGAACTTGATGACGTTATCACTAGATGAACTAATTGGCAACTTGAAGGTTCATGAAGAAATCATAAGAAGAGATTCGGAAACGGTCAAAGTCAAGAAAGAACAAACCAAATCCATTGCTCTAAAAGCCAAAAAGGAACATAGTGATGATGATGATTCAAGTGACGAAAGTGAAGACGAAGAATATGCAATGGCCGTAAGAGAATTCAAGAAATTCTTCAAGAGACGAGGAAGATTCACTAAATCATCACGAGACGAAAGAAGAGCGTTCCAAAGAAATAGAAGTGAAAACTACGGGAAAAGAAAGTGCTTTAGATGTGGAAGTCCAAATCATCTCATTGGCGAATGTCTAAAGCCACCGGGTTATGAAAATCAAGGCGCTTTTGTTAGTGGAACATGGAGTGATAGTGACAAAGAAGAAGTTGAAAAACCAAGAGACGAAAAGTGTTTTATGGCAAAAGAAACCGACGAAATATGTTTAGGAATTGACTTGGAACCTGACGAATGGATCAAAGATAGCGGATGTTCGAGGCACATGACGGGGAACCACAAGCTATTCTCTACATACAAGGCATACAATGGAGGTAACGTTATTTTCGGTAGTGACTTACGCGGAAAAATCATTGGCAAAGGTACGATTTCTCAAAACTCACTTACTATTGAAAATGTAGAGCATGTAGATAAATTAACATATAACTTGCTTAGTGTAGGACAAATATGTGATAATAAATGTAGAGTCACATTTACCGAAGAGGATAGCGAAATAGTTAAGAATGGAAAAATTATAGGTAGAGGAATTAGGAAAGGTGGCATATATGTTATGAAACTAGGAAACAAACCTGAGGATAGGATATGCCTAACGACGCTAGATGAAAAGTGGCATAGGAGATTAGGACATGCTAACATGCAACAAATACAATCTTTGGCCTCTAAGGAATTAGTTAGAAATTTACCTAATCTAAAATATGACAAGCATTTTTGTGATGCATGTAAAATTGGAAAACAAACTCATGCTAGTCACAAAGCTAAGAATATAGTATCCACTACTAGGTGCCTAGAATTATTACATATGGATCTTTTTGGTCCATCCGCTGTGCGGAGCTATGGAGGAAACAAATATACCTTAGTAATAGTAGATGACTTCTCACGATACACGTGGACTAGGTTTCTAAGTGACAAAACCCAAGCCTTTGAAAAATTCGAAATATTTAGTAAAATGATTCAAAATAAATTAGGATGCTCAATAGTTGCCATTAGGACGGACCATGGTAGGGAATTTGATAACGAAGTACAATTCGGAAAATATTGTGAGTTAAATGGAATATCTCACAATTTCTCCGCTCCTCGTACTCCTCAATCAAATGGCATAGTAGAAAGAAAAAATAGGTCACTACAAGAAATGAGTAGAACTATGTTAAATGAACAATCCATCCCACAAAAAATTTGGTGTCACGCCGTAGATACATCAACTTATATTTTAAATAGGGTATCAATTAGAAGAATTCTAGGAAAAACTCCTTATGAGTTATTAAGAGGTAGAAAACCAAACTTAAGTTACTTTAGGGTATTTGGAAGTAAATGTCATATTCTAAACACTAAGGATTACCTCACTAAATTTGATCCAAAATCATATGAAGGAATATTTTTAGGATACTCACAAAATAGCAAAGCATATATAATACTTAACAAACATTCCATGAAAGTAGAGGAATCACTAAATGTAACATTTGATGAAACACCACCACCTCCTAAAACATTACCTTTAGAAGATGATGATTTAGTCGAAGATGAAGCTGTTGAGGTTAGTAAAACTAAACCCATAGGAAATGATAATGAAGACATTCACTTAGAAAATAACGAAACTGTTAATATTAAAGAATCTAGATCACATCCATTAGATAATATAATAGGACATCTTAACCAAAGAACCCTTAGGTCACAAGCCCAAGATAAAAACAATTTCTTTTGTTTCCTCTCAGCAATAGAACCTAAGAATATTAACGAGGCTTTAAAAGATGAAAGTTGGGTTATAGCTATGCAAGAAGAATTAAATCAATTTAAGGCAAATGATGTTTGGGAATTAGTCCCAACTCTAAAGAATATGACCATCATAGGAACCAAATGGGTATATAGGAATAAGTTAGATGAGAATGGAATAGTTACTAGGAATAAAGCTAGGTTAGTTGCCCAAGGTTATAATCAACAAGAAGGAATTGATTATGACGAAACTTATGCTCCCGTAGCTAGACTAGAATCGATTAGGATATTACTTGCCTATGCTTGCGCCCTAGATTTTAAGTTATTCCAAATGGACATGAAAAGTGCATTCCTTAATGGTTTTATCAATGAGGAGGTATATGTGGAACAACCTCCAGGATTCATTGACTTCGCAAAACCTGATTATGTTTATAAGTTAAAGAAAGCTTTGTATGGACTTAAACAAGCTCCCAAAGCTTGGTATGATCGATTAAAAGCTTTTCTTATTAAACATGATTATTCCATGGGAATGGTAGATAACACTCTTTTCACTAAAAGGAAAGACCCAAATCTCATCATTGTCCAAATATATGTCGATGACATTATATTTGGATCGACTTGTCAAGACATGTGTGATGAATTTGCCAAAATCATGCATGATGAGTTTGAGATGAGTATGATGGGTGAACTTAACTTCTTCCTAGGATTACAAATAAAACAATTAGAAGATGGAATATTTTTTAACCAATCTATGTACATTAAGGAAATGCTTAAGAAATTTGGCCTAGAAGACTCAAAACCCATGAAAACACCCATGTCTACGGAAGTAAAGCTCACAAAGGACGATGAAGGTGAGTCCGTAGATAACACCAAGTATAGAGGAATGATAGGTAGTTTACTATACTTGACGGCAAGTAGACCCGATATCATGTTTAGTGTCTGCCTTTGTTCCCGTTTTCAAGAGGATCCCAAAACCTCTCACCTAGAAGCGGTTAAGCGTATCTTCCGATACGTTAAAGGCACTATACACTTAGGATTATGGTATCCTAAGGGATCCGGCATAGAAACCATCGTCTATGCGGATTCGGATCATGCGGGAGACTACGTAGATAGGAAGAGCACTAGCGGTATTTGCACGTTTATGGGATGTTGTCTAACATCTTGGTTTTCGAAGAAGCAAACCGCTCTTGCTATTTCTACCACCGAAGCCGAATATGTAAGCGCTGGAAAGGCATGTCAACAAGCACTATGGATGAAACAAGCTCTCGTAGAATATGGCATTAGGTTAGAAAATGTCCTCATTATGTGCGATAACAAAGGTGCGATAGATTTAAGTAAAAATCCGGTGCAACACTCTAGGACTAAACACATAGAAATACACCACCATTTTCTTAGGGATAATGTACAAAAAGGAAATATATCTATAGAAAAGGTTGCATCGGAAGACAACATTGCGGATATATTTACAAAACCCCTTAAGCGTGAATTATTCAACCACTTGTGTTTAGGATTAGGAATGATGGAACAAGTTGACTAAATTATATTGAATTAATACAAATTTATACTTGCATAAAATTTATTTTTCTTCCATTTCATCTTTTCTGAGTTTAGGAATCTATTTTGCAGAAAACTAAAGATTGGGAAAATTTATTTTCTTTGTATAAACTCCTTTGTAAAACCCAATCAATTTTCTCTAAAAATTATTCTCACATCTAGGAATCACATGAAGATCATTTTCCTTGCATTGTTGACTAATTCTAAAAACATTATTTTTCAAAATCATGCATGAACTCTCACATAAATTGTCAAGGTATATAATCTAATATATGTCTTTGACACTCATGATTGAGCAAAAATTGAATCAAGGAGATCATTTGGATTGTTTCTTAGGATCATTATTTATTTTTTTTGCATTTAGGAGTCGAAACAATCACAACTCCACATTTGTTGCATATAGACACACACTAGGACAAATTCACTAATAATGTTGTCATCTTGATCCATCACTAGTTTTTCACTCACTAATTGCCTTTGCCTTTAATCTAAGATAGGTGCCTTAGGAAGTTTAAGTGATCTTGCCCTTACTTACCTCCTCTTGCTTATTTTGTGTTGATTATTTGCTCTTTTGTCTATGTGTTATTGCATGCATGCTATATCTTGATTAGATTAGATTCTATATTGCCTAAAGGAATTGAACTTGCTTGAATTCTAATCCAAACACACAACCTTTCTGCAAATTTTCTGCCAAAAACCTAATTCTGGCAACCTGGAAATCACCAGATGGGCGGCCCCCTTAATTTTGTAAGGCGGCCCCCTTAATCATTAAGGGGACCGCCCCCTAATTAAGGAGACCGGCCATCTGATGGTCGGGTTTACAGAATCTTTTCTGCTTTTTAGCCCATTTCAACCTACATTTCCCAATTTTCACCAACACATTTTGTCCTAATCTCCCAAACAAACTTTATCCATCCATAAACACACAAATCTTACACTATAAATACCTCCAATCCTCAAAACTCTTCACTCATTCCTTCATGGCTTCTCCAAACAAACCAAAATCAAAAGCCTCAAGGCTTGCAAGAATGACGGAAAAACCCGTTTGGCGAAGAAAAAGCCCTCGAAACAAATCCATCATAACAAATGAAGTTGGAAGTCACTCAACACCACCAACCACTTACTTTCCAAAATTTCCACCAAATTCACAAGGACATTCATTTGATCTTCTTTACAAATCATACAACATTGGCCAAACATCTTCCTTCATGCCAAACCACTCATCTCATCCTCCAATCACTTGTAATGATCCATACAAGTTTGATCAACCTTCCCACTACAACTCCAACTACACAAACCCAATTCATCCATATCAACACAATGAATTTCTCCGCATTACCACGGAAAAGCAAAAGTTCCGTGATGAAATATCACAAATCCATGATCTTTGTGATCTCAATGCCATGGATCTTGCACAACGCAACAAAGGGCAACCTCCATCATCACCCTACAACAATTGCCTTCCTCACTCTCTCAACTTGGATCAAGTTACAAACCACACTCACTATTGCCCTTGTTGCATCTTTCTTCAAAAACAACTCCTTTACTTGAGTGAAGATATTTCTTGGATTGAATATCTCCTCACACGACCTCATCCCATTCCACCCTTAACACGATACAATATCGTAAGGGCTACCTCTTCCACTCCATACCCCACTCCATATCCCTCTCCATCTAACAACTAAGCTTTATGCTTATGTTATCCTTTAAGGAAATAAAACAATCAACCATGAGTTGCAAGCAAGTCCAAGTGCTCTTTTTAGGCAATATAGGACTATTCCTTTTCTTTTGTTTTATTATGATTAATATGCCTTAAGCATATTAAATGTTGTAATGCTTTCGATGATGCTTGAATGAATCTATTTTTATAATTATTGCTTTGCATATATATGTGCCTTGTTCTCTTCTAATATTTTGTGTAGCCAAGATTTCCATAGCTCATTCCCTTGGTGCTCTCAAATGAGGGGGAGCATGCATTAAGGGGGAGCATTAACCTTTTTGATTTTACAAAAAGGGGGAGAAGAGAATGTTAAACTCTAAATACTAGTCTAAAAATTATTTTTTAGACCTAATGAGTTTAAGGTTTTGTAATCATCAAAAAGGGGGAGATTGTTGACATAAATAATGTCTTAAAACATTGTTAGCATATTAACAATGTCTCTATGTTTTGATAATTACAAAGCATAAACTCATTAATCTAAAACTTATGACGTAAACAAGTTTTTAGTGCTTAATATTTGTGTTTGCTTCCATATCACTTAAGGTATGAATAAACAAAGGGTTTATTACATTTCATGATCAAAGGAAATTTCTCTAATCACTAGAATTTTTATAAAATGCATTAAACATCTTATATCTTTTACAAAATTACTTTTGGAATTAAAAGAATATGTTTAATTCATTATAAATATATGATTTCAAATTTTCAACCAAAAATGGCAAATTTTATCCAGAAAAACATTCCCCACTAAAAGACAAGAAAAACCAACGTTCTGAAAGGGGCGGCCCCCTTAATCCCTTAGGCGGCCCCCTTAATCATTAAGGGGACCGGCCATTAATTAAGGGGACCGGCCACGCTCCAGAACAGTATTTTTCTCCCCTATAAATACTGGTTCATCCCTCAGAATTTTCTCACCTTTTGCAGTTCTAAACTTTCTGATCTAGATCCATATTTCTATTCTCTTATCCTTTGATCATAAGTGTATAATTCTTTGTTTCAAAGTGATCCAAACTTCATCCTCTCAAGTGCAAGAGAAGAATACTTCTATCCCCCAAGACAAGAAGTATTACAACTTGTTGTGATCTCCACATCCAAGTTGTTGGTGCATCATCAAAGATCATTTACATTATTCTTTGTGAAGATTGTTGTGAATATTTGATTCTAGATAGTTGTGCTAGATATATAGATTGTGTGATTAGTTAGTAGCTTGGTGTGAAGAAGAAAAGTTAGGAACTAGATTGGTGTGAAGAAGATAGGTGTGGAGTAGTTAGTTGTGAAGTAGATTGATTTGAAGAAGTTGTGACTTAGGTGTGAAGAAGTTGTGGTGTGAAAATTGGTGTGTAAATTGGTGTGTAAATTGGTGTGTAAGGTTTTCTCCGCAATAAGGGAGCTTGTTGATATAGTGAAGAAAACTCTCGAGTTAGGTGCTCGGGGAGTGGAGTAGGGCAAGGAAGGTGTCCTTGTAGCCGAACCACTATAAATCTCTTGTCTCGCGGTTCGATCTTTCCATCTCTTACTTATTCCATTACTTATCATTGTTATATATTGTTTATTGATAGTTGTTTATATTGTGCAAGACTTGAGATCACATATTATCGAATCTAAGTTTTTAAAAGCTAAGAAAACACTAAAACTATCTTTTATAACGAATTAAAAAGACGTAAAACTATTCAACCCCCCTACTAGTTTTCCACAGTTTAGACTGAAATATTGGGGTGTTTGGAATAGGCTCTGAGTTGATCCAAACAAGCATATTTTTGAACTGGTATGACTGCTCGGATTTATGGGTGTTTGGCACATAGTTACCTAATACGCGGTACGCTCCGGTACGAATACGAAATTCGGGTACGCAATTTGCTATAGGTCACGTATTCGGTACGAAGGGGGTAGGTTCATTTCGGTACGAAACGGTACGAAGTGGTACGTATATTTAAATTCGAAATTCATTGTACCATACAAAACAAAAACTTAATTCGAAAAACATATTGCAACGTAATACTAATATGAGTAGTGCTATCATCTCCACCTTGGGTATTTCTTCCAAAAGCCATTTGAATAAGGTGAAGAAGAAAGAAAGTTAAGGGGATGTATTTATACTTGTAAATTGATGTATTAGAATAATGGAATGTATTGGCATTATGGAATGTATTTAATTGGAACGCTGATTTGTAGTTAATTGATGTATTGGAATAATGGAAATTATGGAATGTATTTAATTGGAACGCTGATTTGTAGTTAATTGATTGATTGTATTGGAATTATGGAATGTAATTAATTGGAACGCGATTTGCAATTAATGGAACGCCGATTTGCAATTAAATGGAATGCCGAATTGTAGTTAATTGGAATGCCGATTTGCAATTAATGGAACGCACCGAATTTCGATTTGGTACATCGTACCGCATCGAATTGGAACGCAGTGAATTTCGAATTGGTACAATTCGATCCAATACTAAATTCGTCCTTCACCCAGCGAATTCGGTAACTATGGTTTGGCAACATGTATAACAAAAGCAAATTGTATTTTGTTTAATGTCTTCTATATAACAGGCCATTACAAATGTGAAGTTCCTTGTACCTTGGAGTCCTAACTGCATGGCTGTACCTACTATGGCCCCATAGTCTCTTCTAGTATGGCCTTGGGAGGATGCTAGAAGGCTATGTTTGGCTGCGTAGGAGGTCTAGCTCAGTATGGATGTACCATAAAGTAGGGCTTTCTTTTGTGAAGGGTTAAAGGTCTTGGAGGGGAGTGTAAGCAGTATGGAATTGAGAGTGATGAAAGATGACACTTCATGGTCCATACTTTACATTCCCACAGGAGGTTAGGTTGGTCCTCACTGGAGGAGTGTGTTCCCAGTTATATGAAGCCATTCTTGAGATGGAAATGTAGTATAACTGGCAGAGCCCTTTTGTAAAGGGGTTATGGGTGCCTAGTGAAGCCATTAATCTTGCTTGCTATGTTTACTGTGGGTGTTGGTGGAGTATCCATGGCAAGAAGGTAAGATGGAAATGTAGCTAGATGGTAAAAGGTGCAATCTACATGGTGAATTTGTGTTGGTATAGGTGAATCTGTATATGTTCTGGTATGATAGTGCTTAGACAGAGTCATGTATCTGTCAGATATCCTCATTGGTTATGTTTGATATGTGACAAATGGTTGCTAGTAGTATAGTCTGTTTGTATAAAGATTTGGGGTATGTCCAAATCTGTTTCTTCTATCTTTTGATGTACATCTGTTGGAGAAATAATATATTTTCACCTTTGCACACTATATATATATATATATATATATATATATATATATATATATATATATATATATATATATAGGGTGAGGTTATTTTCAGAACCAAATAAATTGCGAGAACTGCGAGAACCGATATTAGCCTTTAAATTTTATGATCAATGGTTGAGAATGCACATGGCAGTTTTGTAAATAAATGGAACTAGTTCCCTGCATTTTTTTTAAAATTGAGGGTCAAAATAGGTATTATACATTTCACATTTAATTTGTAACTGATCTTGTTCCAGAATATTTGCACAATAACCGGAGAAGTTATCATGACTTCTCCAACTTGTTTCAGTCAAATCACGTCCAAAAATAAATCACAATTTAAAAACACATAATCCTTATCTTCTTTCTCAGTTAATCAATTGGAAAAAACAATGTTTCGAAATAGATTTTTTTTATGAGTTTTAGTGAAGATGCCGATCGATTAAGAGTATGGTTAATAAGGTTCGATTTCTATCTACGAATTATTTTCTTTCATAACACTTTAATTTATGCATTTGAGTTGGTTTTAGTTTTTGTATTGGCAAGCAAATCCATGTCTCAATATATGTTTCAATGAATCTAGTTAGTATTTTAGTTTCTTAGATAAATAACTTGAACTAATTTTTTCACTGATGCATGCATGTACGAAGGTTTGATGTTGTGTTGGGTTCATTCAAATTTATAAATGTGATAACATATGAGTTTTAATCTTATATATTATTTTGTTGTTAAGTTAGTGTGTGGTTCTAGTAAAATGCGGCGTGTGATGACGAAGACGGTGATGATCGACGAAGACACATATGCACGTCTACAAAATTAAAGATTTACATGTGTACAATGTATGGGAAGTACATGGTGATGAAGAAGACGTGGATGACGAAAACACATACGCATGTATGCAAAGATAGCATGTGTATAACGGGGTGCGATGAAGAAGACGGGGTTGCCGTAAACACATATGCGCGTTTGTAAATTGCATGTGTATAGCAGACTGTGATGAAAACAGGGATGATGAAAACACATATGCACATTTGCAAAATTCAAGATCACATGTGTACGTAGAACGCGGTGTAATGAAGAAGAGAGGACAGGGATGACGAAAACACATATGCACGCCAACGAAATTCAACATCACATGTGCAGATGTTCATTTCTAAAGCCAGACCTCAATATGAAGATAATAATTGTATACATGACAGAATATTCTATTATTAGTGATTTCTAACCATTTTGTAACTTAGTTTAATAATATGTCAATTGAGTTTTTAGATTTTTTGTTGTGGCATTGAAAAAGTTACATTAATGGTTATATTTTTAGCTTTTTTTTTTTTTTTTTTTTTTTTTTTTTTTTTCTTCTTCTCTTAATGGGATTTGAGGTTAATAAAGTTTTAAAAGCATACTAAAATAATGTGAAATCATAGCTCGTAAATGCACATGTCATTTTTAAATGTGAAACACATGTGCACAGGTAGTAACTTAGAAGGAATTAACAAAAACATTTGTTAGAAAGTTTATTTATTTATTTATTTATTTTTTTATTTATTTTTTAATTAATATGTTTTAGGGTTTGATATTTGAGCGTATAATTATGATAAACATAACTAATTGATCGTGTCTTCCATTAAATTAATCAAATTAAACAAGGATATTTTTAGTTCGCGTCAATAAATTACTACAAAGCTTTTAGCATCAATTTTTTAAAATGGAATATCGTTATAAATTTTTGCTAAGTTGTACATGTGCACAAGATGTAAAGTTAAGTTGTACAATTTTGGCAACAAACACCATTTGCACATATGCAGCGGGCATAGTTTAGCTCCTTTAATCAATCTAAAAACGATCTTGTATAATTTCGGCAAGAAACAAGCTATGCACATATGCACCGGGTATAAATATGCTCTTTACATCAAACTAAAAGCACTGTTATACGCGTGCACCGGGTGTAAATTTATGTACAATCCGAGAAAAAACAAGTTATGCACATATGCACCGGGCATAGTTTAGCTCCTTAAATTAATGTAAAAATGATCTTATACATGTGTACCGGATGTAAAGTATAATTTCGACAAGAAACAAGCTATGCACATATGCACCGAGCATAGTTTAGCTCCTTCAATTAATCTAAAAATGTTCTTGTACATGTGTACCGGATGTAAAGTATAATTTCGGCAAGAAACAAGCTATGCACATATGCACCGGGTATAAATATACTCTTTACATCAAACTAAAAGCACCGTTATACATGTGCACCGGGTGTAAATTTATGTACAATCCGAGAAAAAACAAGTTATGCACATATGCACCAGGTATAGACGGGCTCTTTATATCAATCTAAAAACATCCTTATACATAATACCCACGTCAGCACAAATATACTTTTTCAGTGATGATTTTACAAAGAAATTCTTGGGCAGCGCATGTTAACCATAGCAGAGATGCCTACAAAAATCATTCAATTAAAAAAAATAGAAACACTGACAAAGCATAAAGTATTGATTATTAAAATGTACAAATCGTAAAAAAGAAGGGAAAAAAAAGAAAAAAAAAAAAAAAACTCTAAACTCCGTAGGCAAATCATTTTAAGCATTGTTTAAAAAAAAAAAAATAAATAAAAAAAAAAAAAAATAAATAAAAAAACTTTACTTTTATTATACGCTACAATATCAGCAACTCCGGCGACCACTAGCGATCCAATACTTCTATTATGGATTTTCTTTTTCCACAAAGATCATTCATTTAGAAAAGCAAAACCATGATTTTAGATAACAAAAATAAAAACAAAAAAATACCATACCAACGTGACCCACTTCAATAATGAAGATACATAATAAAAAAATTAGTGAAACCTCCACCATGTAACCTGATCATGAGATCATCCATTCTTATACGCATAATGTTTAAGAATCCATGAGCAAATCAATGAGAAAAAATATCAAATATTTATCTCTTTGTATTTCATGTGGCTGAGACTAAAGGAATAATTTATGGTTTGAATTTTGACGTGAATTAACTTCCCATAACAATTCCAACAATACAGGAGTAAATACCGGTAGTTAATTAATGTACCATAATACAAAATACCAAATATGCCCCTCCGAAAGTAGGCAGATAAAAATTAAATGATAATTATTTATCTAAAATATGATTGGTCCTTGCTAGTTCTCGCAGTTCTCGCAATTTATTTGGTTCTGAAAATAACCTCACACTATATATATTGCGATTGGTGAAGAAAAATATCACATTTGATTGCCTATCCATTTAGTCACTAAAACCACTAATCTATCAGTTTTTTTCAATAAAATTAATCCTAGACTAGGATTCTTTTAGTAAGCCACAAGCAGTCTTATTAGCTAGTTTTATCTGCAACTTAAAATTTTCTGTTTACTCATTAATATCATTATAAAAAGATGGAGGGTGTCTGTCCTAGATATTTGATAACTAGTAATCAGTTTTCAATAATTGCAACCACTATATTGCCTTACAACTTTCTGCGGTACGATTCACAGACTGGGTAGTTGTTCTAGTATGTTTGATGGCGATTGCTGGTTTGCTTCGTAGCTCAAGATCTCGTAGACAATGGCTTTGGGTTTCTTGCTGCTGTGGTGTTTTGCTAGCTGTTTTCTAGTTATATAATATGCTCAAGTAAGAAAGCTGTACACATTTGTTTACGTGCCTGCAAGATTTGCACTCTTTATACCATCTTAAACTACACAATGACTATATCAGAGGCTAGAAAATTGGCGGGTTGGTATATTGGGTAATGGGTCAACACGAGTAGTCATTAGTGCAGATCAGAATCGGACTCTACCTAACCGCACTCTGAACAGGAGGGCTAAAATCGAGTGTTTCAGGTTTCGGGTCAGACCAGTTTGATGAGTCAAACAAAGAATAAAAGGCCCAAATGACCAAAGAATAAAAGGCTCAAATGACCACTTTCTTTAACTGGTTCTTTTTCTTCATAAGTATTGGGCCACTTGCTGCAGTTACGGTTCTGGTTTATATCCAGGACAACCTTGGTAGGCGATGGGGATATGGGATTGTGGCGTTTTCTATTGGGATAGGTTTGGTGATCTTTTTATCCGGTACGAGAAGGTACCGGTTTAAGAAACTTGTGGGTAGTCCATTAACACAAATAGCATCTGTTTTTATCGGGGCGTGGAGGAAAAGACATTTGGAGCTCCCATCGGACCCTTCGTTGTTGTTCAATCTCGATGATATTCAAATCACTGATGATGCTAGAAAACTGAAGCAGAAGTTACCACACAGCAAGCAGTTTCGGTTAATCATTTGTTTATTTATTCCTTTCATTCATATCATTTTATATTTAATCAAAGTATTTTTAGTTGTATTTTTAAGGTTAACAATAAATATCTTGGTATGCATCCAAACAAATGGATACTGGTGAACATCACGAGCGCCTGAATATGAACCTACATATATACACTGTCAATATCAATAATTTCTGGATCTGATTCTTGGACTATATATTTGTATAGGGAACACAAATATTAGTATATTCTATATAGGATTTAGGCTATTAGTTTATGAGTTGTGACAAATAATTTGTACTAAAATTTGGATGTTTCTGTATTTTGTAGTTTTCTTGACAAGGCAGCAATCAAAAACAGCGAAAAATCTGGTGAAATCTTGAAGGTGAACAAATGGTACCTTTCGACTGTAACCGATGTAGAAGAGGTGAAAATGGTTATCACTATGCTCCCAATTTGGGCAACAACGATCATGTTTTAGACAATATACGCACAGATGACAACTTTCTCAGTGTCACAAGCTACCACCATGGACCGACACATTGGGAAATCTTTCCAAATCCCACCAGCTTCACTTACTGTCTTCTTTATTGGCAGCATTCTCTTGACGGTCCCTGTTTACGACCGTGTCATAGTCCCGCTCGCCAAACGGTTACTTAAAAACCCACAAGGGTTAACCCCTCTTCAACGTATTGGCGTGGGGCTTGTCATGTCCACATTGGCTATGGTTTCAGCTGCGTTGACAGAGATAAAAAGGCTGCGCGTGGCTCAGTCCCATGGTTTGGTAGACGACCCGTCTAAGGTGGTTCCACTCAGTGTCTTTTGGTTAGTTCCACAGTTTTTCTTTGTGGGGTCGGGTGAGGCATTTACTTACATTGGACAACTTGATTTCTTCTTGAGAGAGTGTCCTAAAGGGATGAAAACAATGAGCACAGGATTGTTTTTAAGTACCTTGTCATTGGGGTTCTTCGTTAGCTCATTATTGGTGACCATAGTGCACAAGGTGACTGGCGATGGGGAGCCATGGCTAGCTGATAACTTGAATAAGGGGAAGCTTTATAACTTCTATTGGATGCTTACAATTCTAAGTGTTATAAACATAGGGTTATATTTGATAGCGGCAAAATGATATGTCTACAGGGAGCATAGGCTTGCCGGTGAGGGTATTGAGTTGGAAGAAGAATAGTGTGGATCATGAAGCTTTCTATCTATCTAAAATTACAGTGTAACAAAGATGATGACGAAGAAATGATGGAGATGTAAAAGTACACCCGTTATTTTGTTAGGTTTGTGATCACATATAAAGTCTGTATTGGTATATCACTCTTCCGGATAGAGCTAATTGCACAGTACGTAATGTGTACGCATTAATCAAAACAGTGTTATAAATCATGTATTTCGGGTATTGATGGCAGCCTCTATATACTATTTTGATAGTTGTTGCACAATTTTCTTCAGTAGTTGCACTTGATTTATCAACCCATGTTAAGAATGAGTACAAGAAAAGAGAAATTGAAGATTATATTGACAAAAACATACATTATTTGTTCTGATTATTGCTGGATACATCCTTTTGAACGAGTTCTATAGACTTCTTCTTCACATTTCCCGGCAACGGACTCTCATTTTTCCCTTTATTTATATCCATATACGTCACGAAAAATCTTAAGTTAGTGGTACATAATTTAGTCAGCTAAGAGGGGTTCGAAACAACACAGGTTATCCCACTGAAAATCGAAGTTGTTTCTCTTTCGACCTATGAGATAGCTTGCAAGAATTGGGTTATACGCTCTTCTTTTATAGGGTTTTTCCAAAACATGACTTTATCCCTGCATTTGTGACGTCGTCATTATTTAGTCTTTTTGTTAGCAGTCTAATGTGAACATATGCAAATTTGAAATCCACTGTTACGAGACAGTAAAGAGACAATCAGTTACCTGATTATTCAGCTAATGGAATCATTAATCTCTTTCCTTAATTCACCAAATATGTTTGGGCAACCATCCCATTTGCGTTTCTCTCGTTTTTCCCAATATCCACCTACATAGCGGTAGGTACCTTCTTCACTATCTCTTTGGAACCATCGTGGTTTCCATCCATTTTCTTGCAACTTCCTCGACTACAGAGTTTTTCAGAGAACAAGATGGTAAATCATCGTTTTTATAGGTCCCATCTTACTTCTATCTGAATCATATTTTAACGTGTCCGACAATCTTATCCTCATTTAAAATGATAAATAACAAGGATAAATGAAGATGATGTTGAAGTTAAATGACAAGCTATTTTTATTTCAAAAGAGGGCTATTCTAGATAAAGTGTGAGATGCGTACCATTCTCTGCCTTGTCTCGAGACGTAGCTTTTCAGCATTTGCCATGTCATATTCCCCGTTCTCCAGATGACGTTGGTCGGGTCTAAGCCTTGAATCATTAGGTGGAAGCTTCTCCTTAACCCGTATGAAACACCCCAAATCAGAAACACAACAAATATATGAAATATATACAGTATGAAACTTTGAATACATGAGTCATCTCTACCTGCAATCCCGGGGTTAACTCGTTCAGTGTGATAGCAAATGATGTTAGATTGTAGCGAGTGAGATTAGTGGGAGGCATAGTCCTTTGCCACAACAGATGTGCATCACCCATATCCTTTGGCTTCACATATGCAAACTCCATTTATAGAATACATACTATCATCCACCTTGCCGAATAATGTCGCATGTTTCTTGCCACTAGCATCTTCAACAAACCCAGGTACCTATTAAAAAACAAGTTGTCGGTATAGCATGTGCACTAAGAATAAAGACTGTCTAACGATGCATCTTTGAGGCCTACAATTTTTAATTATTTGCTAAAAGTGTGATGCATAACAGAATCCTATCTGACGGGAATTCCTTTCAAGAAAATGTTGTCCTTTGAACCTGAGGTTGCATGAGTATTCTCGATTATCATGTATATGCATCAAGCCATGATGATCACAGTAAACTTCACCCAAAATAAGATTATAAATGCTGGTTGTGA
Organism: Artemisia argyi; assembly: GCA_030686995.1. NCBI lineage: Eukaryota > Viridiplantae > Streptophyta > Magnoliopsida > Asterales > Asteraceae > Artemisia > Artemisia argyi. The sequence goes on from CM060690.1 coordinate 178,698,504, forward strand.
CATGATAGTAGGAAAAATTCACCATTGTCAAATTCTAATACTATACAAGGCTATAAGACCATTTTTTAAAGTTTTCCATACATTGCTCCACTGGAAAATCTCACCATCATCAAATTCTAGAGTGAGAATGCCAACAGGGTTAAGTTGAATTGATGTCCCCCCAAAATTTTGTTCTGATGTTACTATCCCCCCAGAATTTCCACCCTTTACCTTGGTTGAATATGGAACATGTGTGTGTTAATTGTGTTTGTATAGTGTTTGTAAAAGAAGAGAAAAAAGGGGCATTTTAGTAACTTTCCAAGTGACTTAACCAGCAAACTTACCATGGTTAGCGAAATAAGGGTGAAAAGGACTAACCACGCCAAAAATGCAGAGTTCAGGGACGAAAATGCAAAAAAAAATAGTTTAAGGACGATATGCGTGAATCGCAACAACTTTAGGGACGAACGGTGAAATTTTGAAAAAAAAAAAAAAAAAAAAAAAAAAAAGCCACAATAGTAAGTAACTAAAATCAACACTCCACGTCTTAGAGCATTAGGTGTAGTGATCGTTGAAGGAGCTCGTCGTCCGACCTGGCAATATCAACGGCGAGCCGAAGCTCGCCGCTACACCACAACGGCCTCGCCCGTTCGTCTTTGTTGGGTAGTTCTTCGTGGCCAAGGCGAACCAAATGCTCTGACAAAAAGTGAATGTTTACGTTGGAGAGAGCAGAGGTGGAAATTGAAATAATACCGTTTGGTTTACAACGGTTTTTTTTTTCCTCTCTCCCTACCCTCTTTTACATAAACACTATAAATACTAACCTCATTTTCACTTCTCTTCACTACATTCAACAAACTAAACTAAAAATTTCTATACCTCTTCTCCTAATCAAAACAAAAATGTCTCAAAACCCGAATGAAAGGGGCTATTTCACGAACCTCCGTATTGTATGCGTGTTTTTTTTTCTCGTATCGTATTTTTTTTCTCGGTATTGTAACTTTCTTATTTAATGAAATAAAATTAGTATGTTTTGTTATTTTTAAGTATTTTGTGAAATGAATTTAATTTATTTAATAAAAATGAATAAAAAAATAAATGTGTAAGAGGTGGGCCGAAGTTGAGGTTTGTTGTTTGGTGAGGGAGGTTTGTTGTGAAGAGTTGAAGTTGAGGTGTTGGATGATGTGACACAAGTGGGACCCGAATGGGGAGATGAGGTTCCCAACTACACTTAATGCTCTTATAAACGTGTCATCAAATCAAAACTTAAAAACAAGTCAAACTTCAAAAATGGAACTCGAATCCACAAATGGCTCCAAAATCACCCTCCAAAAAAACCCAAACACCCCAATCCAACTCGGCCGCAATTCTTTATCCCAAACACCCGACAAAACAGTCTCCCGTCATCACATTACATTGAATTACAATACCCAGAAAGGAATTTTGAAATTCGTGGTGTATGGAAAAAACCCCATTTGGGTACATGAAGTTGATAAAGATGAGATTAAGCTTTATAAAAGGGGGGACAAGGGGGAAATGAAAGTGGGTGATTCGTTTTGTGTTGGGAGTAAAGATTTTGTTTGGTTTAAGTTGAGGGAGATTGATGGGGTTGATGTGAAGATGGAGTTGGGGGATGAATTTGGTGAGATTGGGGAAAGTTTAGGGGGTGAAAGTGAAAGTTTAGGGAGTGGTGATGTTACAGATGTTTATGATCCTGTTGAAGGTTTGTTTTTGTATGAATATAAGTGTTAGTTTATGTTTGTTTCGGCTTATATATTATGGTACATTTAGTTTTTCGGCTTATGTTTCATAAGCTTACTTTTTGTGGCTTATTTTGAAACTTTTCGGCTTATATAATTTTATTATGACATGATAAACTTAATGGCTTATATGGTTTTCGGCTTATGTTTCATAAGCCCGGTTTTTGTAGACCTCTTCATGACACTTACCAGGTCATTAATTTGTATACTATATAGTCAATAAACCTTCAGGATAGGAAACATGATAACAATAGTTACATTTCCTTTAAGTGTCTTGAGATCCACATTCCAAAAGAAGTTGTTCCATCTTTCATGACACACTAACTTTTGAACTTAGAAACTCAAATATAGAAAGGCTTCACCATCACTTTCGAAGCCATCTATAGAAACTCGCCCTTGTCTATTGACTTTAGCATCAAATTTGATAGTCCAAACAGCCTCGACTTTCTTTACAGCAGGAGATTGTTTAACACTCAGTTTCAACAATTTAAGCTTTACTGTTTTCACTATAGTGTTATAGATACTTGGTGAGTGCTTATTCACTCACTATTATTTGACCAAATACCAATCCAAAACGACCATTTGAGCTAACAAATGCAAAGAAAACGTGTGTTTTTGTGTTTGTGATATGCAGGTACGGATAAATCACAAAAAGCTGAAAAATCACAAGAAAACCGGAAAACGAGCACGAGAGTTGAAGTTGGTCAAAAAGTCAAAGCCGAGGATCCAAGATTCAGTTTCAGTCCTCCATCTATTTAGAACTGGCAAGAATAGTCCCTGATTTATTTTTGAGGAACTTACACATTTTAGCCCTTGGAGTTTGAAAGTTAACATAAATGGTCCTTGTAATTCTCATTTCTAAATTTGAAAACATGATACAAATAAAACCGATCCAAGCCCAATTTACTTTTACCCAAAGCCCAAGTCCTCAATTCAACCCGAGCCCATATCATCCCTTGGTCAAAGTTTATTATAGCTGGTCCATTTTTCTCACTCGGTCAAATGAAGTCAACACTTTAGAAATAAAACCAAACGCGCCCTTTACTTTCCCAAACCCAGAAACCCCCAATTATGAACCCTAAATTGCTCAAGAGATCAAATTGGCTCGAACCACATCAATCCACTTCAATTAGCCATTAATAGCCAATCATTTGAGCTTCTAGAAACCTATCACGTGATGTATCATGTGTCAGAGAGAAAGTATTAGTATCTATCAAGGACATCTGGCATGATTCTATTGGGTTAGACACGTCTTGGATCCTGCTGACAAGTCAGAGAAGGAGTTGCACACACGAATGGGACAGATGGAAGAAGCTAATTGGTCAGGCCACATCACTGATTTGATCCAAGGGTTGTGAGAGAATCAAAGAAGCACAAAAATTGATCAGAGGGCTGAGAGATGGATTAAAGAAACACATTGAGTTGCGGATTGCCAGCTTGGCATTTGAAGACCCAACCCTCTCACCTCATCTATAAATAGGTGTCATTTTAAGCTCATTGTATGTAGATTTTTAAGTAGGGTTATGCTACCGAATTGTATTTAGACTAGTTCTTGTAATAGCTTAATTGAGTTTTTAATAAAATTTTGAATTTCTTTTTTTACATTTCCAGCTTATTCATCAATTCCAATTGCTTATTCTGTTTTTCACTTAGCTTATTATTAGCTTATATCAATTAATCTCAGCTTAATTTCTCTTCTAAACTCTCTTCTTATTTCAAATATAGCTTTTACTAGTTTCCTTTTCAATTCAGACTTAAGTATTTCAAATATAGAAAATAAAAAAATAAAAAAATCAGAAAAATAAAAAAAATAAAAAAAATAGTTTCAAATCAATCTTAGATCTTCAATTAGCACAAATCAGTATATACATATCATTTTCAAACTTTGAAAGTTAATGGTTCATGAGTACTGTTTCATCCATGAAGAGTTGAATAGTTTCATATTGAAGCTGAGGTGATTTTGATAGCTGATTCAGACAGTTAGACATTAGCCTATCTAAGAGATAGGCCTCTGTGAACTCCCTCTTTTCAAGCTGAGGGAGAGTTTGTGGTAACTCTTGTATTCATTTTCAATTTGTAGAAATTAGCTTAGCATAATAGTTGTAGTAAGTAGTTAACTGTTTCATCTTTTAGTAGTAGCTTATCAGATTAAATTGAGTTTGATTGATAAATGATTAGTGTACATTTGATAGCATAATTGATAGTTTAAATCTATTTTAGTATAGCTATTTGAGTTCTGTTTTGATTTAGCCATTGATATTGATAGTTTGTAGTATAATTTTGATATTCTGAGTAGTGTAATGGATTTTTGATCATCTGTCATTTAGCTTGTAGCTAGATATTGTGATAGAGATAGAATTGAGATTTGATTAACTTTCATTTTGTGGATCTGATTTGTTATATGCTCATATATTGTATTAGATTTGGTCTGAGTAGCTAATTTGCATAACCTGAAGTATCTTGTTGATCATCTGTTTATCTGTTGATTTGAGAATCTGAGTATGGTTGGATTTTAGTAATAACTAGTTGTAGTTATAGCTTCTCTGATACATTTAGAAGCTGTTTAGGACAGGTTGATTGTGATTTGAAGTGTAAATCAAATAGTTGCTTAGTATTAATCATCATTAAGGGGTGTTTGGCTGTAGTAGTTCTGCTAAGAACAAAAAGCCAAAAATCTCTTGTACTCATAAATTGGTCAGATCTTTACGACAATTTCTAGACTTCATTATTCATTGGAAATACATATGGAAAGCTGTTTTTGAAAGTTTGGTAGTAGGAGAATAAATTTCAAAAATAAAATTGGGATTTGAAATTTAATAGCTTATTGGAAGTTGGTTTGGAAGTAGCCTGTTCAGACTTACATTTCCCCTGCACCACTTGTGTGCACCTGTTTTCTAGGCCTGATTCAAGTAGGATTTTTAGTTTGGAAATCCAAGTTTTTGGTTGATTTGTAATCTCAGACTAGCAGGGTAGTAATTGATACCAATTGCTTCTCACTTGCAGCTTATTTCATCAGCTTTTCTAGTCCTTGTAACTCATAGCTTGTAATTGAGATCTGTTTGCAACTTGTAACCTGCTAGTTTGTATTTGAGCTTATTATTGTGAGTAGTGTAGTCACTTGTGCTTAATCTGAGTAATTCTAGCATTGTAATTGGTCTGATAGCCTCTGTGTTGGCTTGTGCTTATTCTGCATAGCCTTAGTGCTTATTCCATAGCTTATTGATCATCAATCTGTGCATTTGAGCATTTCTCAGCTTATCATACATCATTTTCTGTCACATCTGAGCTTAATACATCATAATTGGTCAGTGTTCAAAGTTTTACAAAGATTGATTCACAAGTGCTTATAAATAAGCACTTGTGATAAGCAGTTTAGTCCAAATAAGCTGATTTTAACTTCAAATTTTTATTCTGAGTTTCTTTTATTATTTTTGATTTTCTGGAAATTTTCCAGATTTTTCCAAAGCTTTTTACTATTTTTCTTATTTTCTTTTGATTATTTTCAAATTTTAAATAGTTTTTAATTTCCAATAATCCATAAAAAGTCAGAAAAAGGTCAGAAAATTACAAAAAGATTTTTAGAAATTCTTTTATAATATTTTAGAATTTTTAGATTTGAAATTTTATTTTTCCACCTTATTTTTCTATTTTTCTCTATTTTTAATTCATTTTTAATTCAATATTTCAATTTTAATTCATAGAAAATAAAAGAAAAGTCAAAAAAAAAAAATATTTTTCTTTTTCCAGAAATTATTTTTCATAGTTTAAGATTTTTAGAAATTTTTTTTCAAGTTTGTAGGATAATTTTTAGATAAACGTTGCATTTTAAATAACGCAGGTGTATTACCGTTTGTACGTTTTAGGATTGTGTGCATTTATAGCTTGTACTCTTTGCATGCTTTATCATTGTTTGTGAATAATTGAATACCTTGATTGCTATTTTCACTCTATCACTCTTCCACCATTCACTTACACTACACGATTCCCAAATTGATAATTCGAGTTTTCCATTCGAGCCTTCGTTGGGAGAACGACCCGGGAATTACTTTCACAAGTATTTCCTTGGAGTATAAATATACTATAATTGACACGAATCAATACTCTCCTCTGACCTCTTCTCATTTCTGAACCACCTTGCATTCCTTTCCCGCCATATGAAGTACACACATGCTCCCACACACAGTCTTCTAATGATACTCTATAGAGAGTTTATGTTTGGCATTTTGATTATGTTATCAATAACCTCATCCCATATCACATGAATTTGGATTCCATAGTAATAATTTTTCGGGCTAATGACTGGAAAATGTTTGTGTTATAATAGCAAAAAATAAAGTTGGCTACATAGAACAACAAAAAGTGTCAAGTTGGATGTATTTTCAAGCCATTAGCCCTTATTCTTGAGTACTCAGTCTTCTTTGTATAGCCATCCATAGTACAAATGAGTTTCTTGGAATGTTTTGTGTAAACCATACGAAAGAGTACCAATCCACATTATTTATACTGTTTTTCATTTCCTCCCATGCTATTTTCACTGAGAATTTTGCAATCATTCTATTTGACGTAATCCAAACCACCCTATCCTCCTCATTTGGGTTAAGATTAGGCACAGGAATGCAACTACTGCTAGTTATGCCAGCCTGTATATAAAAATGTTTAAATTCGTATAAAAGTGTTATTTTTATCAAAGAATGTTGATTTTTCAGCTTTAATATCCAATTTTTAATAACTTATAAATGAAATAGAGTGACTAAAATGACATGTATTTAGTATCCAGGGATTTATGGGAAAACTTGAAAATCGACTATACTATTAGTTTCTTACATGTTTGTTTAGATTCACTTATTTGATTTCAAAGTATTAGAAAATAACATTACCGTTATCAAACAGTCTTAGCTTAAATTTTTGGTTGCTGACAATTTAGATGAAAGGGTGTTTGGATGTGATTCTGGTTTTCGCATTTCAAGTCAAAAAATGATCATACTAAGAAGCACATATATCAGATGATAAGTCGAAATAAATTTGAAAGTATCCAGCTTTAGCTAGAATTAAACGACCGACGATTTCGTTTTACTGCATTTTGAAATGGTAATAACCGCTTCCAAGATGGAAGTTCAAGGGCTTTGTTATTTAGTATACATAGTAACGGGTCGAGATGTGATAGCTACTCTCAAGATGCATGACCAAACACCCCCAATTTTAAGCCATCTACAGTTATGGGTCCAAACAAGTGTCTGCTTATTTATTATTTTGATGGTAAATTGCAGAGTTCGGTTTTGTTATTATGGGACACGAGTTTGATCACTACCCGAAGAAAATGATACGTGACATACGGAGTAGGGATTGGTTTCTTGAAGAACATAAAGAAGACAGTGATGAAGACGAAGATGAAGTTAGTAATAAAAAGGCAAAAAAGGGAAAAAGACGAAAGAGGAAGAAAGGTGCAGCAAATGATGATGATGATGTGTGGACTGGTGAGAGTGAGGAAGACGCTGAATTGATTAAGAAATTAAGAAATGACCCAAAACCCAAGTATAAGACTAGGTCAAAAGACCAAAAGAAAAACAGAAAAGATGCGAGTACAAGTAAATGTGGTACTGATACTACAAAGAGTTCTGCGATGGACGTTGATGTTGAAGATGATGACGATGAAGATGAAAATGATGAAACATTGGGTGGTTTCATAGTTGATGACGAGGACGTGGGTGAAGGAATCGACGAGGATGTGGAAGAAGAAACTGACGAAGATGATGAAGAAGAAGAATTTGAAGAAGATGAAGATGACGAGTAGTTGGTTTTAAATTCACTTTAGATGTTTAGTGTTTCTACTTTGTTGTATGGTTGTATGACATGTACACTTACACAAATCTCTCTGAGGCTCGTGATCTTTGTTAATATCCTATATGAAATCGTTGGTTTGTTTCATACTTTAATTTGTATCCGAGTTATCTCAGTATATGTGATCCGGACCATGGTAAGGCTAAATTAACAGACAATTTCACTTTTAATACAGATATTGCAGCACATAATTGATATTGTTGAGGCAAGAACACTTGGTAACAAGAATTTGTTGTACGTCTTAAGGTTCAATCATTGTAGAAGACTATTTCAATTTGTTAAAACTGTATGCATATTGGGAGTTGATCTTCGGTCTTAACTTTGTGCTGAAAGTGTTGTGAAATCACTGAAGGATTCCAAGGTGTTAATTTCCTAACCATTGGCGCTCGTTTAGGAAAATTTAATATTATCATACTGTCAGTTGTGATTATATTGGACATGATCACTACTAGAATTGTTCTTTCCCGAATCCCCTTCTGCTTATCCACTCATTTTAGGTGTAAATATCCAAGAAAAACAATCGCCAAAAGGTAACTCTCATGGCGATTATAAAATGATACGATATGGGCATACTTTAGTTTTGAACCAGTGGATAACAGAATTTGGTTGGTCTTCATGTGATTAAATGCTTAACTGATGATAAGTTTTCTACTTAACAGGAGTACAAGCTGCCAGTTATGATCTGCATTATTCTTTTGTGGCCGTAACGGATAGCTATGATCCTCATGTGCTAAGACAAAACACCTATAAGCCAGGATTGTTTACTCAGATTGTGCCTCCAGATGAGCCAAGATACGATCCAAATGATTGCTGCATCATGTAGCAACTTCATAAAATGCGAAAACAAAATTCTGGTGTTTCCATTTTTTTTTTTTTTTTTTTTTTTTTTTGTCTAAGCATCTCATTTTTGCCTACTGGATAGGATTTGTGGTACTGTATGAAGAACCAGTCAATTTTTTATTTTTTTTTCCTAAAAAAAGGTAAAAAACATGCAAATCGAATCCCAAATATGGCTGTCAATCAGGGTTCAAAACACTAGATCACTGTCAAAAACTTGGAACACAGATAAATGAATCACTTTCAATACATGGTTTGAGAGTTCAGACACTGTTAAAGGTATGACCTACGAATTGAATATTTGGTTGACTATTAGTGATCAAATTCATGCTGTCGCTCTTGCTTCCAGTTTGCATTATCAGATGATTCGGACCCCAATATTGATCAAGTATCGGGCCAAAATACTCTCTCATGAATGATGGTGGAAGAGGGGGAAGATCAACTTCATTTTCCGTTTCTTGATCATGTTTGACCAATGGCAATGGTGCATCAACACGAGGATACTGTTCATTGACTGTTTTCAGTTGGAACTGAATGAGTTTCTTTTTCTTATTGGAGTTCCAGAAGTTTTTTACAGCACTATCGGTTCTTCCTGGTAAGTAACTTGCTATTTGTGCCCATCTGTTGTTAAAGAAAATAACAAAAGAAATTAAACATCTTTAACAAAAGTATACAAAGAAATTGCGTGTAACGTAGCTCATGGTCTTTTATACTTGTTTCCTAACATGTTGTGTAGCTCGATTATGAATGCGGCTTCTTGCAACGAAAAGCTTCCTCTTTTTAAACCTGGTCGCAGATAATTATTCCATCGTAACCTGCAACTTTTGCTGCATCTTTCTAATCCTGCTTAGCATTAAAACGTAAATATATTAATAATAAGTTTTGCAGATTTGGATGGTCTAGATGCATCACTTGGTGTTTGATTATTGCAAGCGGGTCATTTGGCGTATCAAGTTTTTGGTTTGCAGGTTCGGAATCACGAAGTCTTTGTAGAGTGACCTCTCAGAGGATTTTTAGGAGGTTACAAGGATTAATCGATTAAGCCTACTGAGTGAAATAGGGAGAAACACCGGCAAGATTAGGAACGGAGCTCCAACAACTATGGCGGCCGTAGGTAATAATATAGTTAACGAGTTTCTCGTCTTCTTCTGGTGACCATAGCCCTCTGTTCAACTTTTGTCTAGTGCTCAATCTATTTTCACCCTCACACATCTCTCTTGTATGAAGCAAGAACGAGTGATGCCATATGTTCTTATATAGACATTTTCAACATTCTGAATGATGATACTGAAATGTCGGGAATCCAAGAAAACTTTTTATATCTCAAATGAACGATATAAATTAGGGGGCCTGGTAGTTCTTGTATAATACAGGTCCTACTTTAGCTTATGTACTAGATTCTTGATTGAGTTTACTTACTTCCTACTTCCTAGATTGCTTTATCTTATTTGACTGCGGCTATGGCTTGAAGATTACTGATCCGAGCTCATACTAGACGACCTTAGCCTATTCTCAAAGTTGAATTGCCAGTTTCACAAGTCGTTATGATTTGGCCTTTGGGCTTAAGCTAGAATAATTCAATAAAAGCTGCACCACACACGTCACGGCCTTATGGCCATAATCACTATAATTAGAACATAAGCTGATAAAACTAAACACCAAACAGCATATCATTAGCACATTGATTGGCATTTTGAGTATGCAAAGCCGCTTTACATGTCTGCTAAGGGATCAAGAAGATTAATAAAGTGAACTTGTATATGATTAGATACGAGGATATTAGTTTTCTTTGTGATAGATAAGTAGCTTTTGAAACAGGTCTTCGGTCATATCTTCCAAAACACGCTTCCGATTTTGGTTAAGACTCACGAGAAAGAACAAACAATGTCCTCTCTTTTATGAACAATTTTAGGTTACTGCTACATAAGTCCCATGACACCACACTACATGGCAGTACTTCTGTGCTCTACTAGATAAATGCTGCAACTTTGACTCAAAACGTACAATTGTACAAAGAAGTCGATTTCGATTGTTTTGTACTATCTCAAACGGGTCAAATTAAGTAAAGCTCACTAAAAGTGAACGGGTCAAAAGACTAGCCGGACGGGTAATAATGTGTCAAAGTCTATCTTAATGCATACAACATCCCAAATCATATATAAATGTGCTAATATTTATTAAATCATAAATAATGAACTCAATGTTTTTAAACACATTAAATGTTTATGTTCACAGGACGTTTGCCAACATTTCTAGAATGCAAGATGTGTTTGTAATTAACCATGTTTTCTGTGAGTTTTGTATTTGTGTCGTGTGCAGTAAAGATACAATAAGAACAACAATGTTACTATAACAATATGGACTTTTATTATATAAACGAAAGAGTTAGTTATATTTTCTGAAAGAAAACATATTTATACATAGTGAAGAGTCACAACTCTTTCCTAAACGATATGACTATCTAATGACAGTTATTTCCAAGCGTTGCATCCTTTGGCAAATAACTGTCACATAACTAATTTAACTGTCAATCAATATTCGACCCATACAACATTAATATTCGACCCAAACTAAACTAAATAATACATATACTAAAGTTTTAATAGACTTATACTAGACTGCAAATGATTTTCTTCCAAACTTGTGATATGAAGCATTACAAGGTCTACATCTCCCTCCTAATGCTTTAGTATCAAAGTTTCTTGTGAGTGCTTCTTTTCCTTCACACAATGACATCAAAGTCACTGCTACTTCCATTGCTTGTACCTTCATCATTCTGATCTTCATTGCTTGCATCTCTAACACCAAGCCGGTTCACCTCTTCTTCTGTGTACCCATCCCTAACTGATCTAACTATTGAACCTTCAAAGCCTTGTGGGTTCTTCTTTTCTGCAGTCCAACTGCTTTCACCCTTCTCCTCTTGTGCTTTCTCTGTCCATGATACTTGAGCAGTGTCTTGGTATTCCAAAACCATATCTATGAACTTTGTGATACAATCTTTTGTTGCCTCTCCTTCCTCGGTTGTCAGACCATGCATTTGTGCAACCAAACCCCATTTGCCTCTTAATGTGACTGCAACATAGCCTCCATGACTATCCACTAATTTGTGTAAGGCTAGCAAATCCATTTCAATCACTCCAATATTTGGTGGTATCTCATCCAAAGAATCTTAATTTAGATACACCAAGTAAAACCATTTTAGCATGTCCACAAACTTTCTACTGAACACTTCCTAATTTTTATACACAATACTATCCTTTTTAAGTAAATTCATGAAAGATAAAAACCTATTGTATGAATTAACTTTTAAGGCATAGAGTGTACCATTCCAACTTATATAGTCGTCATCTATATAATCATGCTCATCATCTCTGTCAACATTCAGATCAACCAATCCTTTAACCAGGGAGCACTCTTCTTTAGGATTCAAAGATTCAAAGTAATCATCCAAGTATCTGTTGTGTTCTGCTATTACATGCTTTGGCCCCCATATCTGATCCAAATCTTCTGTGTTCATTCCGTCTTTCTTTCTAGTCCTTCCCTCATCAAACATGTATTTGATTTTGCATTTGTTGTTTTCTGTATTCACCATATACCCTTGCTCTTCCAATAAATCATAACTGAGAATGTTTAGAGATACCTCTGGTGCATATTGAACGTTTGGTATTATCACTTCTCCATCTTCTGTGTCAATCGAAACATGACCAATTCCATATGAAAATATGAATTTCTTCTCTGTCTCCTCTTTCCCAATCATTTTGAATTTGTATTTAATCTTCTTGAATAGTTTTCTTCTTGGACATAGATGGAACTTGTACTGATTACTGATGTACCAGACTTCTTTCCAAGTTTTCAAGTTTGTTCCTTCTACCATGTAATCTCCGGTAACATGAACAGTCTCTGGGTATTTTGCTTCTTCTTCAAGAATATTTGATGTAGTAGACAATTCTTGGTTTGATTCTGCAACTGCAATTCTTTTCCTACTTTCACACGCCCAGAAGGCATGTCCCTTCTCTTTACAGATATAGCATCTTGATTTCTTTTCTCTCTTTGTTTTCATCTTCTCTTCTTTCTGGTTTTCTTTCAACTTGTCATCGTTATATGCTTTATTCTCCATGACCTCTTTCAGAAGCATTTCTTTCTCTTTGGGAGAGATGCTTGTCTTCCTTGTGTTCCATTGATAAACACGCGTGGGTGTTTCCCTGAGCAAATAACTTCCAGTGTGAAAACCTCCATTGATCATTGATGTTGGCAAATCCCATGGTCGAGAGCCATAGCTCTGATACCATTTGTTCACAGGACGTTTGCCAACATTTCTAGAATGCAAGATGTGTTTGTAATTAACCATGTTTTCTGTGAGTTTTGTATTTGTGTCGTGTGCAGTAAAGATACAATAAGAACAACAATGTTACTATAACAATATGGACTTTTATTATATAAACGAAAGAGTTAGTTATGTTTTCTGAAAGAAAACATATTTATACATAGTGAAGAGTCACAACTCTTTCCTAAACGATATGACTATCTAATGACAGTTATTTCCAAGCGTTGCATCCTTTGACAAATAACTGTCACATAACTAATATAAGTGTCAATCAATATTCGACCCATACAACATTAATATTCGACCCAAACTAAACTAAATAATACATATACTAAAGTTTTAATAGACTTATACTAGACTGTAAATGATTTTCTTCCAAACTTGTGATATGAAGCATTACAAGGTCTACAGTTTATAGGTTTTTGAACATTATACAGGTGGGGTCCAGTTTTCATATTAGATGCTATTTCCGACTAAAACGCTTGGCAAACAGTTGATGTCTCTTTGCTGGAACCTTGGGCTTGCTCTTTGCTAAAGCGCCCTTTTGTCCGGTCATAGATCCCTGAGTTGAGCCTTATGAAGCGCTTTGCCGTCTGCATCATCGATCTTTCAATATTTCCATGCCTACTGCATCATCACCAGCACTTAAAACATCATCAATAAGTTGATTTTGATCCTTCAGACTAAAATAATTTATGTTCGTTTAGTTTAATGAACGGACATGAACAAACGTCTTACATGTTCATTTATGTTTGTGAGTGTCCAATTATGCAATTAACCTTTAAAATTGGTTTACTTAAACAAAACAACACTTAAAAACACATTTTTAAGTTTATTTTTATAAATTTAATGTTTATTATTTATGTATCTTCGTTCGTTTATGCTCGTTTAATATCTTACCGAACGAACATGAACAATCTTAGTTTTTTAACATGAATAACAAAATTCGTCCATTTAAATGATTGTGTTCGTTCATTTTGTCCGATAAAAATTAATCAAACGAACATGAACGATACCCTATGCTCGCCGGGTGTTGATATCTACACATATGAATATGATTCATACACATAAATATCATTGTAAATTTACGATTATGCCCTTTTTTATATTTTAGTCATATATTATTTGAAGGGCATAATGGTCAAAATACAATGTTAATTATGTGTATGAATCAAATTTATATGTGTAGATATCAATTGCCCAAATTCATTTACAGCCCTAACGGGTGGTTTAAGGAAAGTGAAATAATGCATGAACATTAATAAATAAAATGAAGTAAATGTGGCCTATCTAAAACAAAAAAAAATCATGTGGCCTATCTAAAACCAAAAAAACTCGTGGACCTGATTCTGTGTAATGTATGGGGACATAAATAATTGATGTCTAACAGGACCGGTTGTTTCTTTCATATGTTTACGTTGATTTTTAATGGTGATTTTTATTATTTTTTTTTTAAGGGAACTCAACCATTTTAAGGGTGAAATCTTTGTTAAGGAAAAAAAAATCATATACATTTTTACTTAAATGGACCTCCCATGTTATATATCTTAACCTATAAATCGAGCTGAGTGGTTATTCATGACATAGTCAACAAATATGAGTGCTCAAAAATATAATGAAGTATTACCAACTCAAAATGAACTATGACAACTAATTAAAATATTTATTATTTTTTTATTTTTTTTAAATAGGTTTTTTTACAACTGATATATTATATATAGTTGAAATAATAAATATATACTATTATATACTAACTTCGTCCCATATTAAATGTCCACTTTGACTTTTTGAAGTCTTTCTTGTTTAACTTTAACCTTAAATTCTATTTTTTGTGTTATATAATACTTGATGCAAAATATATGAATGAATTTGGTTTTAAATGTATTTTCATTAGTATAATTTTCATCAAGTATTATATTGTAAAAATAAAAATATTCACAATCAAAGTTGAACAAAATAGACTCAAAAAAATTAAAGTGGACACTTAATGTGAGACGGAGGGAGTATTAATATAATTGGTAAGCTTTTTAATTATAATTGTAAGACAACATATTAAAAAACAAGTCAAACATTTTTTATGTGAGAAAGTAAAAGAAATTTCAAATTTTAGGTATAACACATTACTTATTTTTTATTTTTAAACTTTTAAAAAAATTATGCACCGTTTATATGTATTATAGATTAATAGACGGTGTATAGCAACAACTAATTATACTTATGAAATCATGATTCTGGTTTAACCCTTGATTACTGGTTCAATTCTTAATTCTTAGTCATTGCTAAAATTTTTAAAGCTAGAAACAAAATATGACAAAAGTTTATGGGTTAAACAATACTATTTAAAATATTAATATTAGTTGTAGATGATATTCATTCTTAATCAAATGTATAATAAACCACTAACATTACTCAAATTTTAAGCATTTTAAATTTAAAGAATGCATATGCATGTAATATAAATGGTAGGTAGGTAGATTATGTTAAAGGATAAGTATAAGCCCAAGCCCGGTTTGTGGGTTTAGGGTATTAGGGTTTCACTATTATAAATAGTAGATGATTAATAGGATTATACCTACGGGTTTCATTATCTTACATGGTATCACGAGTCAGAAACTATTCGATCCACTAAAACCCTAAAACCAAAAACAGCCTCTTCTCCGGCCGTCGGCTTCGGCCGGTGGTCCGGAGGTTCTCTCCATCATCATTTTAATTTTTACCGGTCCATACAAAAAAAAAAAAAAAAAAAAAAAAAAAATCTTTTCTTTAATCTTCACCACCTACCGCCGGAACACCGACTCACAATCACAAACCCTAACCACACTAAAACCTAACTCACCTCAATAAAAATGACTTATTTTGTTTCCACTGGTTCAAAGAAAATCGTTCCAAGTTAAGTATTCTTGGGTTAATACTTTCTTCACTCGTTAGTTTTACATCCAGATCTGGTTTTGTTGATGATTTTAGATCCGGTGGTTTCTTTGATGGTTTTGGAAGCGGCTACAACAGATCTGGATGCAAAAGAATATCTCCAAAGTCGAGTGTCGTTGTGGGTTTCTGGTGGTGGTGAGTTCCCGGAGGTGATGGCAATCGGAGGTGGACGTTTCTGGCGCATTTGGTTGCAGTAGTTAGTTTTAGATAAAGAGATGTAAATGGTACTGGGTTATGTTTCGTGATGTAGTTGAGAGAAAAAGAAGAAAGTGGGTTTGGGGTGTGTTCTGTTGATTTCATCATGAGCTTTTGTTTGATGGAGTTGAACTAGCAATGAGGTTATTGATTAGTATCGAACAATTACATTTTATATTTAGTGTCTTAAAAAAAAAGTACTAGTTATTTAATTGTTTGTTTTTTGTTTTTTATGTCGAATCTAGGGTATAAATTCCCAAGACGACTTTTGTTGGTGTCGAATCCAGGGTATAAATTCCCGAGACGACTTTTGTTTGGTGTCGAATCCAGGGTATAAATTCCCGAGATGACTTTTGTTTGGTGTCGAATCCAGGGTATCAATTCCCGAGACGACTTTTGTTTGATGTCGAATCCAGGGTATCAATTCCCGAGATGACTTTTGTTTGATGTCGAATCCAAGGTATCAATTCCCGAGACGACTTGTGTTGGTGTCGAATCTAGGGTATCAATTCCCGAGACGACTTTTGTTGGTGTCAAATTTGTTTTCTTAGTTTATTTTGGTTTATTGTTTTAATTTGCTTTCTTAGTTTACTACTCCAGTTCGAGCTTTCGCGATTTCGCCGCTCGAACTGCGGGGGAGTGTTAATGGATAAGTATAAGCCCAAGCCCGGTTTGTGGGTTTAGGGTATTAGGGTTTCACTATTATAAATAGTGGATGATTAATAAGATTATACCTACGGGTTTCATTATCTTACAGATTATAGATTTAACACCACTCGGTCTAAGTCTACTATGAATTTTTGAGATAGTGTATTATAATTTGAAGCAGCATCTCAACCAAATGTGAGGAGACCATCATTTAACAGTATATTCAGTAACCTAATAAGTAATAATGTAAAATCTGAAAACATGCAAACATTTTATTGATACTTAAATAAGTCAATATAAGCATGGAAAATAAGTGACTTTGTGAACAATCAATAAAGAAAAGTAGACACTCAAATTTATTGGTTGCTTCCATCAGCTCAAAGTGAGTATACAATTATGTGGCCCTGATGGTAAAAATGGTCTGAATCACGGTAAGACCAAACAGAATGATTGCAGCAAGTAGTGCAATTATACTCCATGGATTACTGAAATATACGCGTCTCAGCCGTGCAATATGCTTGGGCCAAAAACCATTGTAGTACTTATCCATTTGATTGAACTCTTCGGTGTAATAGAAATCTTTAACAAAAACGTTTTTGCATATCTTGTTGATCATATCTGCAGCCTGTTGGTTTGAGCCGAGTCCGTTAACAAGGACTTTAGATTCTATCAGTTTAGCAATATCCTCTTGAGTATCAATAAGCATATCCATGGCACATGCATATGATGTAAAGTAATAACGATCTTGAGGGAACGATTGCTCATAAGCAATAAAGTTCCTTAAAATTAGCTCAGTGAAATCTTGAATAGCCAGGGTTGGCATTAGAAGAGTAGGCTTACTCCAAAACCAGGGTAAACATGCAAAAAGAGATGATCGAAATTTAATGGTCATTGACCATTCATCCTCTTGGTGAGGCTTAAAGTTCATCCCAGATCTATCCAGTTCTACTATCGAGTGGGATGCTGGGATATTCGATGGCTTGGCACCTACAAGCTGGTAGTATTTGTGCATATAGCCAAGAACATGAGCAGGAGTTGAATCTGAGTCAACATCTGTGGTTGAACTTTTTTCAGGCAAATCTGAGTCAACATTTGTGGTTGAAATTTTTTCAGGCAAAAGAGAACAAAATAGCTTAATGTAGGGTGCCAAATATTTATCGCGAACGTTGCTGGGAATTGAATTTTTTTTAGGCGACCGACAGAATAGTACAATGTAGGGTGCCAAATGTGTATCGAGAACTTGGCTAAGAGTGACAGACAAGCATTCACACAAAGCTTGAAGAACAACGAAAGGTATTTGGTTTTCTAGCAATATCAGATCCATGGCAATACGAAGGTTTTGCATCTTATTTGGCAAATTCAAATCTTCGTTTCTATGCTTGAGACAGAATTCAAGTATGAAACAACCATCCATAACCATCATCGTGGCAAGCTTATCGTCACTATAGTTCTCGATCATACCAGCATAAGATTCTCTGATTTGGGGTATTAAAGGGTTTACCTTTAGCAGACATGCTTCTAACATTTCCTTTGGCGTGGAACGAGAAGGAAAACGAAAACGAAAACGCTTCATGAATAGGTCATGAAGATAACATTCTTTCAGCCTTTCAAATTCTTGCAACTTCGGATCTTCTCTATGTATAGGTCCTATAGAGACCAGCTGAGGGGTGAATGAACTTTCGCTAAGATCTCTATGAATTCTAGAAACCTTGCAAATAGATGGTGGACGTTGCTTGACATAATTTTCTCCTCTTTCTACACACTCAAGAAGAAAGCCTATAGACGGGTCATCACTTTTATCCACGTAGTATGGTGTCTGGTTGACCTCCGTGATACCGTCAATGATCGGAGCACTAGTGGATCCTTTATCTGAATGAGATAGATTTCCCGTAGTCACATCTAGCTGATTAATTCCAGAAATGCCCAAGCTATCATTTTTCTCCCGCGGTTTGACATCTCTGGACCTCCTTTCCACCAAACTAATTCCATCATAGTCTAGTTTATTGACGGTTGGAGTAGTAGTGGACGCTTCAGCCCATTGAACTAGATTTTGCAGAGCTGCAGCTATCCGGTCAATTTCAGGAATGCCCAAGTCAACATCCCCGACATTTAAGTAGTCTAGCGGTTGTTTGTTGTTGGTGTTGTTGTTGTTGCTCATTGTGTGTGTGTGAGATGAGGGTGAGTTGAGTTCAAGTAAAACTATCTCTTATAGTAAAAATGATCACAGGACACCGGCCATAAAAGCTTGCCATGCATGTGCCCAACCGTATGATGGTGACATCCGAATTTTAATGGTGGTTAACATTTTTCTTGTCAAGTTTTTGAAAATAAATGTAGCGGGGTACTATATACATGTTAAATGCATTGAAAAGCTGACGTTGGCAATATGACGTTTGAAGGTGTCATTTATTTTATTTTTTTTAATTTTTTTTTCATTTAATTATTAAATACTCCGTATTTAGATATAGATGAAAAGACCCCATAAAAGCTTGTCACCTGCCCACCTCTAAAGCGTAAAATGGTCACATCCGAATTTTAATGGTCGTTAACATTTTATGCATCATCGTTGATAAGTTTTTGAAAATATATGTTGCGAGGTACTATAGCTTTCACATATAGTCGACACAGTGGTTGTTAGTAGATATTAGTCTATTCCTATTTTGCATTAAATATTGATTTGTAATTCACTTGTTAGCTAGCTAAACATGTAGTGTAGCTAAACATGTAATGGTCACACACTTAGCTTTAATTAGACAGTTGTACATAATCCAGATTACTCTTACAGGTTGAATTCCTTGGTAAGAAATAACCTTTTTTCGTGACAATGTGAGAACAACTGAACAAGTGAAGGTTAAGTTATATTTTGTGTTCACACGCCGAGTTTCACATAGTTGTACATAATCCAAATAAGCGTTAAGTTTTTCGAATCTCATTGTGATTTAAAGTGTTGATGTGGTTGAGCATAAAAACATGACTTTTGTTTTAGTATATTTTATAAGCTCAGTAGAATAAGCAATAACATATGTAATTGTTGCCCACACACTTCATTTGTAGTTTTATGTAGGTTTCTTTTCGTGTATATTGTTTTATTGATGTAGTTGATTTCTTCAGAGAAAAAGGTATAAAATTGATAATTGGTGTCTATATGGGTTTTATAATAATATGAATT
The DNA here is from genome assembly GCA_030686995.1 of Artemisia argyi. Classification (NCBI taxonomy): domain Eukaryota; kingdom Viridiplantae; phylum Streptophyta; class Magnoliopsida; order Asterales; family Asteraceae; genus Artemisia; species Artemisia argyi. Next base: position 178,718,182 of record CM060690.1, read on the forward strand.
TGAAGAGTATGTATTTGTTGCAAATTATGACTTGCTTTAGAATATACATGCATCATTTCAAATTTTTGTTTGTGAAATTATAAAAAGAATTGAGAAAAGAGAGACAAATCTTCTATGTAGTATGTGAAAAGGTTTGACCGTAACGGAATAAATCCAATGATGGAAGGCGATGATATATGGTAATAAAATAATCATAATCACCCTCCAAAAAAACCCAAACACCCCCATAAACCTCGGTCGTACTTCACTCTCCCAAATACCCGACAAAACAGTCTCACGTCATCACATTACATTCAATTACAATACCCAGAAAGGAATTTTGAAATTCGTGGTGTATGGAAAAAACCCCATTTGGGTACATGAATTTGATAAAGATGAGATTAAGGTTTATAAAAGGGGGAAATGAAAGTAGGTGATTCGTTTTGTGTTGGGTGTAAGGATTTTGTGTGGTTTAAGTTGAGGGAGATTGATGGGGTTGATGATGATGATGATGTGAAGATGGAGTTGGGGGATGAATTTGGTGAGATTGGGGAAAGTTTAGGGGGTGGAAGTGAAAGTTTGGGGGTTGGTGATGTATCAGATGTTGATGATCCTGTTAAAGGTTTGTTTTTGTATGAATATATGTTAGTTGGTGTTTGTTTCGGCTTATTATATAGCGGGCTTATGGCACATTTAGTTTTTCGGCTTATGTTTCATAAGCTCATTTTTTGTGGCTTGTTTGGTTTTGGCCTTATGTTTCTCATTATAATATAAGAAACTTATATAAGCCGAAAATATTCAAAATAAGCCACAAAAAGTGAGCTTATGAAACATAAGCCGAAAAGCTAAATGTGCCATAAGCCAGCTATATAAGCCGAAACAAACACCCCCTAAATGTTGAATTTTGTGTTTGGTGACGAGCTTTTTGGAGCATTTAGTGCATACCTTTTAGCATATGTTTGGAAAAACTAGGAACATTAATTAGCGGTAGTTGCTAGCATGTTTTATAAAATGTTAGTTTAGCGCGTGAAATTGAATGTTTTGGGGGTGCTGATGTTTCAGATGTTGTTGATCCTCTTAAAGGTTTGTTTTTGTATGAATAAATGTTAGGGGGTATTTGTTTCGGCTTATATAGTGGGCTTATGGCTTATCTGGTTTTCGGTGCAGTTTTGTTGCTTATATAAGCTTATATAAGCTGAAAAGTTTCAAAATAAGCTACAAAATGTGAGCTTATGAAACATAAGCCGAAAACCAAAATAAGCCATAATCCCGCAATATAAGCCAAAACAAACACCCTGTAAGTATATTTTGTGTTTGGTGAAGAGCTTTTAGCGTTCAGAGTTTTTTTGGCAAAACTAGGATTAGCCATTAGCTTTATCAGCATTTATTAGTTAGCAATAAAGTTTTATATAGTTAGCAACTAGTACGTGTTAGAGTATATGTTTGTTTTATAAAAGTGTTTGGTCTGTATACTTAATTATTAAGTGTAAATTGATGAAAAAGCTAAACGCTAACACTATATCCTTCTTCAAATAGCATTTGAAATTTTGAAAAGTAGTGTTTAGAATATGTTGGGAATTCTGTTAAGTAAGAATTCTGCTGCTGTTTCTGCTGAAGGTTCCTGCTGAAGAGTTGGTTCCTGCTGAAGCAGTATATCTGCTGAAGACTAGTTTCAGCATTATTAGTTTCTGCGGATTTAGTATTTCCGTATTTTATGTATTATAGTTTGGATATGCATGAGTTTATTTAGGAAGTGATAATGCATATCTTTTAGAAGTTTTAGAATATACGTTTCTTGGAAAACGGTTTAGGGTTCCTTGTGTATAAAAGGAACACACGATTATGTATTGATTAAGTTTTTAGAAAACACTCTTATTATTATTAAAAGATCCATAGAGGATCAAGAGTTCTTAGTATAACGCTTGTGTTTTGTTTCCGCTTTAAAAATACAAGTTGCAGAGATTGTCTATTAGTGTGTTATTGATTACAGTGACATAACTAACGATTCTAGAGTGCTCAAGAAGATCTATCAAGGTCTAACAGTTTCAACAAGTGGTATTAGAGCCTCGAGAGAGTCTCTGTCATACTAAGAAACACAAATCTTACACCTTAAGAATCCAAACAAATCAACAACCATGCCTGGATCTGATGATGATGCTGATACAACCCAAAACATTAACACCACTTCTCTTTAACAACTCAACCTCTCCAACAGTAATGCTAAGTTTCCATACTTAAAGAATGCTGAAGAATATCATCTGTGGTCCATGAAGATGCAGAACTGTATCACAAACATAGATTGGAATCTGTGGGAGATTGTCAAAAAGGGGAATAGCCTGAAGAAGCATGTTACAGATGCTGATGGAGTAATTACAATTGTAGGTCCCAAAACTGCTGAAGAGATTCTGGCTGTGCAAAGGGAGAGCAAGGTAAGAACAATTCTGCTCCAAGCTATACCTGATGACCATATGGGTGACTTCCACTTCATGGAGGATGCCAAGGACATCTGGATGGCAATAAAAGCTAGAGTTGGTGGGAATGATGAATCAAGAAGGTTGCAGAAGTTTATGTTAAAGCAGAAGTTCCAAGAGTTTCAGATATCTGAAGAAGAGGGAATTCATAAAGGCTATGACAGGTTTCATCGGATCTTAAGCCAACTTAATCAGCTGAAGGCTAGACCTGACAACGAGGACTGCAATGCTAAGTTTCTGAGATCCTTGCCACCATCTTGGTTGCAAGTCTGTATTGCTCTCAAGACCAAGGGTGGGTTGGACATAATGTCCTTTGATGACCTCTACAACAAGCTTAAATCACTTGACCCTGATGTTAGAAGTCCTATTCGTCCAGCCACTCACTCTGCATTTGTTGGTGCCTCTACAAAACCTGTGCATCAAGCCTCAAGTTCTTATTCATCAGGAGCATCCTCTCAAACTCATACTCAATCTGCTCCCAAACCAAAATCCAGTAGTGTGTTGGATGATATCGTTCATTCATTTGTGGCTGAATATGAACATCAGCAGTTTCTTGCTTGTGAGGATTTTGAACAGGTGGATCCATTGGAGATGGAGGAGATGCACTTAAAATGGCAGCTTGCAATGATCTCCATGAACATTAAGAGGTTTGAAGCCAAGTCTAGAAGAAAGTTTGGTTTTAATGGAAGAGAGGCAGCAAGGTTTGATAGAAGGAAAGTTAAATGCTACACTTGTGGTCAAGTGGGACATTTTTCAAGAGAATGAAAGGAGAGAAAGCCTGGAGATGAAGTTAGATATGGCTCCTATCCAGTGGAAGCAGGGACTACTAAGGCTGCACCTTCAAAGGCGATGGTGACTCTGGATCACCAAATTGATTAGGCTGAACATGAACCTGCTGGAGAGGAAGCTTCTACTTCCTCACAAGTGAATCTACTGGCATACTCATCTTCAGAGGACAAGAAGGAGCAAGTCTCCTTGATGGGAATCTCTCAGGTACACAACTGTGTGTTTGGATGTAGTGTAAGATACAATGAGCTTAAACAAGAATTTGATGAATTGAAACCAAAGTACAATGAGTGTTATATAGAGGTAGAGTCTTATAAAATGGCTTTAAAAACTTTAGAGAAACAAAAAGTATGGTTTCAAAAGAATCAAGTTAAATATGATGAAAAAATAAGAGTTCTAGAAAGTGATTTAGAAATTGCTAAGATAGACTTAAAACGTACTGAAAAAGAGAAGTCTGATCTAGAAAAGGAAAAACAAGGATTACAAGTTAAGTTGGACAAAGAGATAGCTAGAGGTAAACAATGGCAAATGTCAGATGATAATCTAGCTTGTGAACTCTATGGTAGTCAGGCTGTGAACTCTAAAATAGGTTTAGGATTTCAAAAATATGTTGGTTTAGAAGCTTGGAATGACCTAGGTAAAACCACATCAGCAGGGTTAGCTAATTTTGTCAAAGAAGGTAACTTACATGCTGTCCCTGGACCTATAAGAGGGGAACATATGCCTATTGACCTATCCATACCTAGTGAATTTGATGGATCACACCATCTCTATGGCAAAAAGTCAACTGACTTGCCAGACCCTAGTGTTAAATCTACTAACTTTGTCTCTTGTTGTGACAGTGACAAGTCTTCTGATGAAGGGTCTACCTCATTTGCTAGCTGTGATTCAAGTGAGAAGTCTGACCTGCCCAAGACCACTCCCAAGACCTCTCCCAAGACCATACCAAAGACATCAACCAAGTCTCCCCACAAGCCTTCTAGAGTTGCTGCTGATAACAAGACAGTTTCTACTGAAGACTTGTTTTTAAATTCTTTGCAAAATAATTCTTTTGGTTATGTTAAAAACAATTCTGTTTATCATGGTGGTTTGAATACTTTTTCTTGTTATGGAACTTCTTTTGGTTTGAATAAAACTTCTAAAAAGAAGAAGTGTTTTGTGTGTGGAAGCAAATCTCACTTGATTAAGGATTGTACCTTTCATGAGCAAAGAATAGGTGTTGGTTTTAGTCAAAGAAAACCTAGGCAAATGTGGAAGAATGTTAGTGAAATACCCTCTTTTGTTCCACATCAGCAGAAATCCAATTCTGCTGAACCACATTCTTCATGGAGAAGAACCATTACTAGACCTTATGTTCGACCCACTAGTTCTTTCTTTTCTAATGGTTATTGGCCTAATCACTTTGACTCAATGTATTATGGTGGTGGGTGTTGGGATACTGCTGTGAAGCCCTCAGTAGGTTGTTCTTGGACAAAGAAGGGACCTAATATGCAATACAGGCCCAAGAACAATGGTGGATCTAAAACATCTACGTGGCCTATCACTAATGATCCACAAGGCAGGCTCAAGTCAGCAATGACTTGAGTCTCCAAAGTGTACTAACTCTTTGTATATTTATTTTTGTTGTTGTTGTAGGATCATCCTTTAAAGAGTACTGAAGTAGGTATAGTTGACAGTGGTTGTTCTAGAAGTATGTCAGGGAACAAGGACAAGATGCATGACTTTGTGCCCATAGAAGGAGGAGGCACTGTTACTTTTGGTGGTGGAGATGGCAAAATTACTGGGAAAGGGACTATTAAGACACCCTTGTTAGACTTTGAAAATGTTTATTGTGTGAAGGAACTAGAGCATTTTAATCTATTCTCTGTATCACAAATTTGTGACACTAAGAATAAGGTTTTCTTCTCTGAGGATGAATGTCTTGTACTGTCCAAGGACTTCAAACTTCCAGAAGACACAACTGTTTTGCTAAGATTTCCTAGAACCTTCAACTTGTACACATTCAATCTGAATGATGTCAAGCCAGAAGGTGATCTAACATGTTTGGTGGCCAAAGCTTCCCAGGATGAAACTACCAAGTGGCATAGGAGAATGGCTCATGTGAATTACAAGACAATCAACAAGTTGTCTAAACTTGGTCTTGTTAAGGGTCTACCTTCTAAACTCTTCACCAATGAACACAATTGTATTGCTTGCAACAAGGGAAAGCAACACAGAGCCTCTTACCAAGCAGTCAAAGCTGTGAGCACCATTTCAGAACCACTTCAGCTGTTGCACATGGATCTATTTGGTCCAACTCCTATCAGAAGTATTGATCACAAGTATTTCTGCCTGGTTATCACAGATGATTTTAGCAGGTTTTGCTGGGTATTCTTTCTTAAAACAAAAGATGAAACAACTCCTATTTTGAAAGAATTCATCATTTTAATTGAAAACCAGCTTAATAAAAAGGTTAAAGGGATTAGGTGTGACAATGGGACAGAATTCAAAAATGTTGTTTTCATAGAATTCTGTAAGTCTAAGGGGATTAGAAGGGACTATAGTACTCCAAGAACCCTACAACAAAATGGGGTTGCTGAAAGGAAAAATAGAACCCTCATTGAGGCAGCAAGATCAATGCTTGCAGACTCCAAATTACCCACAATGTTTTGGACTGAAGCTGTAAGTACTGCATGCTTTGTCATGAACAGGGTATCCATCACTAGACACCATGTCAAAACACCTTATGAACTTCTCACTGGGAAAGTTCCAGCCATACATTACCTTAAGCCTTTTGGATGTAAAGTGACCATTTTAAATACTGCTGATATACTGGGTAAGTTTGATGGGAAAGCTGATGAGGGATACATAGTTGGTTATTCAGCTCATAGCAAGGCCTATAGGGTTTATAATCTGAATGCCAAAAGGATAGAAGAGACCCTTAATCTAAGATTTCTAGAAGATCAGCCTAATATTCAGGGACAAGGCCATTCTTGGTATTTTGACCTAGATTATTTGACTAACTATTTGGGTTATACTAGACATGCTTTTAATCCTAATGCAGGTACCAAAGATCCAAACTCTAACCCTGCAAGTTCCATGGATGATGACTCAGACTGTGAATCTGAGCCAGATGAACAAACCATTGTTGTACCATCTTTTCCACCTAACCATTTTGTAGGTAATCATTCTGCTGCTGAACAAGATGATGAGTCACATTATGCAGAGGATCTTGCAAGACTGCAGAAGCAAGAACATGCTACTACACAGGAAGCTCAGAAACTCAATGAAAAGGTTACACAAGAGACTGAAGCAATCCTACATCAATCAGCACAAGCAGTCAGTGAAAACAAGGTTACTGCTGATGCATCTGCTGAAGGCAAATCTACTCCCACTGATAAGGTCTCAGATGCTGATACTGCTGATGCTCAATCTCCCATTTCTACTGAAGTGTCTACAGACTTTGAGAAGCCCTTTATAACATTTCCAAGTCCTTTTGATCTTGGGAATTATCAGCCAAAGCCTGGCCTATTTCACTCAGCTTCTTATGACACTGAGTTTGGGCCTACAGTCAACAATCTTGATGCCAAGATTGATGTTCACACCACAGCCACTAAAAGGATTCATAATGCTCATCCCCTATCAAAGATTATTGGGGATCCTAAAGATCCTGTTCGAACTAGAAGCACTGTCAAGAATACAAAATATGGTGAAGTTGCTTTCATCTCTTATGTCTACAATCAAAAGAGGAACAATCACAGAGACTTCAAACATTGTCTGTTTGCATGCTTTCTTTCTCAGATAGAGCCAACTAGTGTTCCTCAAGCACTGGCAGATTCAAGTTGGCTTGAAGCAATGCAAGAAGAAATGCTGCAATTTAAGAATTAGCAAGTTTGGATTTTGGTTCCTCTTCCTGATGGTAAATATGCCATTGGGACAAAATGGATTTTGAAGAATAAAAGAGATGCTAGGGGGATTGTGGTGAAGAACAAAGCTAGATTGGTGGCTCAAGGGTTTAGACAAGAGGAAGGCATTGACTATGATAAAGTCTTTGCACCAGTGGCCAGAGTTGAAGCTATAAGGATATTTTTGGCCTATGCCTCTTATATGGGCTTCATGGTTTATCAGATGGATGTTAAAGGTGCTTTCTTATATGGTGAGATTGAAGAGGAAGTATATGTGACTCAACCCAAAGGATTTGAAGACCCTGATCATCCTGAGTATGTATACACGGTTGTCAAAGCTCTCTATGGACTTCATCAAGCTCCCAGAGCTTGGTATGCTAGACTTTCCACATTTCTGCTGAAGCATGGCTACAGGAGAGGTGCCATTGACAAGACTCTATTCCTCAAGAAAGATTCAAGGGATATTATTCTTGTTCAGGTGTATGTGGATGATATTATCTTTGGTTCAACCAAAGAAGCATGGTGTAGAGAGTTTGAGGATCTAATGAAGGGTGAATTTCAAATGAGGGCCATGTGAGAACTCACTTTCTTTTTGGGTTTACAGGTTCAACAGAAACCTGATGGTATTTTCATTCATCAGGAGAAATATGTAAAAGATATGTTGTCAAAGTTTGCTATGGAGAATATCAGGACTACCACTACACCATATGAGGCTCCCAAACCAAAGAACAATATTGATCCTGATCTCCCTGTGAATGTTCATTTATACAGGTCAATGATTGATTCTTTGATGTATTTGACTGCCTCAAGACCTGATATTACATTTGCTGTGAGTGCATGTTCAAGGTACCAAGTTACTCCACTTACCTCTCATTTGAATGCTGTCAAGAAGATTTTTAAGTACCTAAAAGGCCAACCCAAATTAGGTCTTTGGTATCCCAAAGAGTCTCCATTTCAGCTAGCAGCTTATAGTGATAGTGACTATGCTGGTGCAAATTTGGATAGAAGATCCACAACTGGAGGTTGCCAATTCCTTGGACGAAGACTGATTTCTTGGAAATGCAAGAAACAGACCATTGTTGCTACCTCTACTACTGAAGCATAGTATGTTGCTGCTGCCAATTGTTGTGGACAGGTTCTATGGATTCAGAATCAATTACTGGATTATGGGTATAACTTTATGAATACTACCATTTTCATTGACAATCAAAGTACAATTTGTATTGTTAAAAATTCAGTTTTTTATAATAGAACCAAACATATTGAAATCAGGCACCACTTTATAAGGGATGCTTATGAAAAACATTTGGTTAAAGTGGTCAAAATTCACACAGATGAGAATGTGGCAGATTTGTTAACCAAAGCATTTGATGGACCAAGGTTTCAATATTTAGTGGTCCATATTGGAATGCTTAACCCTTAACTGCAAAGTTTAAGGGGAGGCATAAGCCTCAGGGGAGGCATATGCCTCAGGGGAGGATAATGAGTGTAAACTTTGTAGATTTGTATAAGTTGTATAATTTTTGAGTTTTAACACTAACCCACTAATATGTTTGCAAGTTGTTTGGTTAAGTTGTATGATAATGTCACCAAGAGCAGAAGTCAAAGGAATGTGGTCAAAAAAAAATGCTGAACATGGTTTCTACTGATGAGTTGATTATGCTGAAGGTCTTACACAGTTGATAAATTAAGAAGATCTTTTCATTCATTCAAAGAAACAAGTTACAGCTTACATTCAAAGTTCCAACTGAATTACAATGACCATTCCTAAACATTTGGCTAATTAAGTACTTCTACTAGCTTCTATCACTTATTTCAAAATACTTGAGGCTATGACAAGTACAATGATGAAGCTGAAGATGAAAATGGAAAAAGAAGAGAAGGAAGACTGTGAAGATGCTCAAGTAACAAAGTCAAGAAAATACTCAAGAACTTTGTTCCATGGCAAAATTCATTAATCATCTACTTCAGCTTCTCCTTTCCCTTACGTATGATCTCTGTCTTCTTGCTCTGTCCAATATGTTCTTGATGTGGAAGACCAGGTCCTGGAGCAGGAAGATCCAACACCAAATTTTGTGATGCTGGAAGAGATGGATCCCTCTTACTTGATCTTGGTTGGGATCTCTCTGGTGTGGAAGGAGGAAGAAAGGTTGGATCTTCATTTTCTTCCTCTGAGGAGTCTTCATCAGAGGTAATCTTCATTTTCTTCCTCTGAGGAGTCTTCTTCAGAGGTATAGATGAAGGGAGAGACAAGCTCTCTCTCAGCAGGAATGGGTACATGGCTTGATTCACCCTTCCTATGAGCATTCCATTATCTTTCTTGTGCATCCCATCGTTTCTCCAGTTCTGTTTCAAAGTCAGGACCATCAAGCCCCCATGGATATGGTGGTAAATCTTCTGATGATGATGGAGAAGAGGAATTTGGATCTGAGGTTTCTGGGTTTGAGGACATGATTTTGGTGAAGAATTGGGTTTTAATTGGAAAATTGGGGTTTGAAAAATGATTTAGGCTAAATTGGTGACTGAGATGTGATTTGGGGGTGATTAAATAAGTAAAGTTTAGGCGTTACGATAATTAATGCGAGTTGGGTGGCACAGTAAAACCAAGATATTGACCGAAGATATTTTTACTTTTGGGTGGTTTCTGCTGATGTTGACCATTCTTCAGCAGATTTGACTTTCATTTCTGCTGAAGGGTAAATGTTCAAATTGGAAGTTTTTGAATTACACGTCAGACTAGGTCAATAATTTGTTCCGATAATTTTGACCACAATTGGGGAACTTCCAAATTTAACCCACTTTGCATATCTATTCCTAAACAAAATTATTCGCTTATCACTCCATTTAAGCCCATTATTATCTGTGTAATTCATAACCGTCTCACGCAAGTTCATTCAAATGGCACAACTCGAATTGAAAGGCGATCATAACAAGTATGCTATTCTGAAAAAGGCAAAGGGACATGAAGAATTCGATTTAATGGTGGAATTTCTACAAAGGTCAAAGATTCATTATGCTTTGACACATAGTCCCAATCTGGTTTGTGAATCCTCAGTGAAGCAATTTTGGGCATCTGCTGCTAAGAGATCTGCTACAGAGATTATTGCAGAAGTTGATGGTGTAGAGTATGTGGTGACAGAAGGATTGATTAGGACAAAGCTTCAGTTGGATGATGAGAATGGTGTGTATCATTCCAACACTGCAGAGATTCTTGCTGGGCTAAGAGAAGCTGGATATCAAAGTACTGACACATCTAAGTGGCACAAGAATCAATTTTGTCCTAAGTGGAGATATTTGGTGCATCTGCTGCTGCAATGTATAAGCAACAAGTGTGCTGGATGGAACCAATTCTCTCTGCAATTGGGTTGTGGTATTGTTTGTCTTTCTAAGGGTCTAACTTATAACTTTTCTAAGTTTATTTTTGATAATATGCTTGAAAACATAGATAAACAACAGCATAAGTTTTTGATGTATCCTAGATTCTTACAAATGATTTTAGACATAACCACTGAAGATAGAACCCATGTGCCTATTAAAAGTCTTGGTTCTAAGTTGTTTGCCTCAATGAAAACTAATTATACTGGGGAACATCACCCTATGTTAGAGGATATGTTGCCACCTGGCAATGATAATGTAGTTGAGGGTGATGATGTTGGTAATATGCCTGCTCCTAATGCTGCTGATGATGGTAATCCATCATCTTCTGGTGTTGCTGCTGATGGTAATCCTTCAGTGGTAATGGAGGAAGGGCCAGCTACAACTGCTGAACAAGTACCTATTTCTACTGACTTACCATCACCTACCACTGTACATGTGTCACCTAGTCCTACCATATCACCAGCTCCGGATGCTCCAGTTGAGCAATTTCATGAGTTTGAAGATAACTTTCAACCTCATGAACCTGAGTTAACCAGACTACCTTCACCTAGCCCTATGAGAGAGCCAATTAACGAAGGCTTTCCTAATGTTGTGCATGAGTCTGTTTCTCCTGCTGGGTTCAATGAAGCTCTATTTACCACTGAGCAATCAGCTGGTAGAGCAGAGGACCCTGTTACTCTCACTGTTGTATATGATTCTCTTACCAGGTACATGAAAATGACTGAGGATCTCCAAAAGGAACTTGCGGATACCAAGACTACTCTTGGTAATGAAATTGAAAGTTTGAAGAGTAAGGTTCAAGATTTGGAGACACAGCTGACTCAGCAGAAGCAAAGTAAGGATGGATTGGATACTGATGAAGTTGCTCAGGAGGCAAATTTGGATTCTCTTGAAATTCTAGCTGAATTTGCTAGACAGTCTAAGGTTTTACCTCCTAAAGCTGCTGAAGTACCTAAATCTAAACCACCAATTCTAGTCAGCAGAAGAAGAAGTACAAGACAGTATTTGGCTAGAAAAGCTGCTGAATCTTCCAAAGTGTCTAGTGGAGATGATGATGTGCTCATGACTGAAGCTGCTGATATACTTCAGAAGAAACCATCACTAAGTGGTGTTGCTGCTGAAAAATCTGCTGATCAAGTTAAAACATAAGGAGAAGTATTCTTTGTAGCAGGGAAAGAGTATTTGAATTCCCCTGTTCATCATTCATCTGAGAATCAACAAGTTTCTCCTGATAGAGAGGTTCAAGCAGTACATGATGAACCTATGGAAGATGTGAATGTTCCTCATGATAATATTGCTGAAGGAACATATGATGATTTGGATGAGCTTGTTACAGCTGAAGACAGAGCTGGACAAGAAAAACTATTCCAAGAATGGGAAGATTATAAAATCAGTGCGAATATGACTGAGGAACCGCAAGAAAAGTTTGATGCAGCATATGAGTCAGTCAATCAAAGATATGTTTCTACTTTGCCCATTGAAAGACAAAGAGAATTGGATGCAGCTGTTCAAGAATTTGATGAGTCAGATTGGCAGCAGATTGGACAACAAATGCTTGATAATCCTGATGTAGCTGCAGAAATTATTGGTAAAAGGGTAGAGAAGCAAGACTGGCCTTCTGAAATTGTGAAATTGATGAAATTGAGAAAGAAGGTAGCAGATGAGTTGAAAGCTAAAGCTAAAAGAGAAAAACCTATGACTCAAGCACAACAGAGAGATTATATAAGAACCTATGTAAAAAATCAAAGCAGCTCATTGTTTAACAGTGCTTGGTCTAAGCAAAAGGTGTGGGGACTTCCATTTGACAAACTGGTTGAGATTTATAACAGAATCAAGGCTAGGAATGATAAAGATGGAATGGGTGCTTCCAAGAATATTCCTCTCCTCAATGCTGATGCTGATGATGCTGAACAAGTATCTTTACCTGATACTTCTGCTGATGTACCACATGTTGCTGCTTCATCTTATGTGGATAAAGGTAAAGCAAAAGTGATGACATCAGATCCTCCAACTAGAAAGAGAACTAGGAAACAATTGGAGCAGGAAAGATTGGGTGAAGAGGCTGCTAGGAAGTTAGATGAGGCACTAAAAGATGAACAAAAAGCTGAACTTGCAAGATTTCATGAGCTGAAAGTAAGAGAAGTTGAAATTCAAGCTGCTAGAAACAAACAGATAAGGAAGGCTATGGATGAACAATATGCCTCTGCTGCACTTGAATCTTCTCAAGATTCTACTGATGAACAACTGGATACTCCATCAATGGAAACTGATGTTGCAGAAGGTGAATCTGCTGAAACAGAAGTTCCTGCTGCTATTTATATTCCTGGAAGAAGAGGCAAGAGAATGGCTAAACTCAGATCTTCACATTCAAAACAAAGTCTAATCAATGTGAATGCTTCTGATGGTTCATTTTTAAGAGAAGGATCCCCTGATGATTGGCCTGAGGGAACTAGAGATGTTTTGGTTCACTGAGAGTTAAGTAAAAATGGTCAAGTTAATACCATTTACAGATTGGATAAAACTTTCATATCCTTTACATTTCTTCAACAGATTCTACATCTTGTGGATCATCAGGATTTGGTAACTCTATATGAGTTGGTTCTTAAGTATTATGCAACTCATACTCCTGAAGGGTCTGGATTGTATTTGTTGGGTGATCTTCAAGTGGTGTTTGATTCTTCTACTCCTACTGGTGCAAGCTATGACATATGGAAGAACAATCAAAAATGGAAAGTTCAGAGTTGGAAGTTCTATCCTATGCCTTATGTTCATGTTTTGGAAACTACAACTGGTCTAAGGCTGATTACGGATCTTACCAAAAGATATCCACTGAAGGTGTCTCTGATGGAGAAAATGATGCAACATAAATTGGAGATTCCTCCTAATCCAGTTGGGAATGCAAGATTGTTTGCTGAATCTTTGGTGAAGGTTTTCAAACAAAGGATTAAGACTTCCAGAGCTGCATCTGATTAGGGATATTATGTTGTATATTTGTTTTTATTTAAAATTAAAAAAAAAAAAAAAAAAATTAACTTGTTGTTGTATAGTTTTGTATGCAGGTTTGGTTATCAACTTACCTGATGTTGACTATTCCATCAAAAAGTTGGCTAGTCCAAAGGGTACAGCTTTGGTAAAGACACATCAAATCTGTTGATAGCTGTAATGGTTTGCTCAAAACCATAGGGTTTTTCAACTCACCCATGCTTTGTTGCTGAGTAGTTGAAATGGTTGTCAATTGACCATGGATTTTTCCTTTATGGATTCCAAATAATTGGCTAGCCCACATGTATATGGCTTGTGGTAAAGGCAGTGGAAAACCATATTTGGTAATCAGTTAACCAAGATGATTTTCATCAAAATAATTGGCTAGTCCTGAGCAAATGGCTACAGGTAAAGACATCTCAAATCCGTTTATAGCTGATGATTTGCTAAAAATCATGTGGTTATCAGTGTACCTTTGAACACTTGGCTACTCCAGTAGTAATGGCTATTGGTAAAGAGACATCAAATCCATTATTTTCAATGATTCACCTCTCACAGGAGTTAACACACCTGGAAGTGATGAGAATAGTATGAAACTAATTTGTTTTGATGTACATTAAGTCATTTGTTGCTGCAAAGAATGGAGCTTTCAAGTATTTGCTGATCATAGAGATTCTGCTGAAGATGATTTTTTGCTGGTGCTATCTTATTACAATCCTCTTGGTATGTTCTTTTGCAGATCTATCAAGAATCTTGAACTTAACCAGGTCAAATTCAAGATTAGGGGAGGATTGTTGGGAATTCTGTTAAGTAAGAATTCTGCTGCTGTTTCTGCTGAAGGTTCCTGTTGAAGAGTTGGTTCCTGCTGAAGCAGTATATCTGCTGAAGACTAGTTTCAGCATTATTAGTTTCTGCGGATTTAGTATTTCCGTATTTTATGTATTATAGTTTGGATATGCATGTGTTTATTTAGGAAGTGATAATGCATATCTTTTAGAAGTTTTAGAATATACGTTTCTTGGAAAACGGTTTAGGGTTCCTTGTGTATAAAAAGAACACACGATTATGTATTGATTAAGTTTTTAGAAAACACTCTTATTATTATTAAAAGATCCATAGAGGATCAAGAGTTCTTAGTATAACGCTTGTGTTTTGTTTCCGCTTTAAAAATACAAGTTGCAGAGATTGTCTATTAGTGTGTTATTGATTTCAGTGACATAACTAACGATTCTAGAGTGCTCAAGAAGATCTATCAAGGTCTAACAGTTTCAACAGAATATAACGCGTGTTTGGCAATGGAAGGTTGGATTTTGTTTAAACACTTCTATGTCGAACACTAATAATAGAAGCGTTTAGCATTTTTGTTCTTTTACACTCTATAATTTACAGCTACCTTAAGGAATGCTTTTACTAAAACAAACTTGCAACTACTGCCAGTTATGCCAAACATAGCCTGTGTATAAAATGTTTAAATTCGTATAAATGTGTTACTTTTATAAAAGATTGTTGATTTTTCAGCTTAAATATCCAATTTTTGATGACTTATAAATGAAATAGAGTGATTAAACTGACTTGTATTTAGTATCCAGGGATTTATGGGAAAACTTGAAAATCGACCATAGTATTAGTTTCTTACATGTTTGTTTAGATTCAAATTTTCTCTCTCATCTAACTAATTTCCCCCTTTTACCCACCATTAAAAAACCTTCAAAATTCACGATTCTGATCTCATTTCAAAGCCAATTCAAAAAATAATTCTTTCATCATATTCAGTTTTGAATTCCGCACATTTCCCAATGCTTTTTAGAGATTTTGCATGACTAATTTTGAAGTTTGGTTAATGGAGATTTGGCGCCAAAATTTGGGTAAAAGTAGATATTAGTCAATTGATGATACTAGAGTAGTTAGTATTTCGTTCCTGTGGTTTAATTGTCAGTTTTTACTGGTTAATTGAATAGATTCTTCTTTAATAACATTTTCCCCTAATTGTATAAACCCTAATTTTGATGATGAGATCTAAGAGACAATTTAAAGTTCCTTAGAAACTTGCTGATTCAGATTTCTCTGTTAATGATACTAAACCTAATAGTAATAAAAATGTATCAAAAAAAGAAAAAAAATGTTGTGAATAATAACAGTGGAGATGTCGGTGAAGGGGCTAAATGTGATGGAGATAACAGGAATATGGAGGATACTGTGAATGGGATTGAGAAAGGTAATAAGATAGAGAAAGTTGCTGTAGTGGTGAATAAGGAAATGGTGAATGAGGCTGTTAAGGAGGTATCAATGGTCAATGTAACAGAGGACAGACAGGAAATCAATAAGGAGACATCTGGTGACAGTTTGAGTGGTGCAGTCAAAAGTAATGGATCTGAAGTGCCTTCCAATGTAAGTGATTCAAATGCTAAGAAATTTGATGTGAATAATGCTGAGAATGGAGGTACTAAAACATATGCTAAAGTTGTCACTAAGAATGAAAGTTTTATGAGTAATAAGCTTGATTTTATTCAAACTGAGAGATTAGATGATAGTGAAGAGGTTGTTATTTTTTATGATGATGTTGTGAAAGAAGGAAGTAAACACTGGCAGCTTACTGTTTGTGGATATTTTCTAGGGTGTGATATGAATGTTAATGAAATAAACTACAATCTATGAAGAATGTGGTCTATATATGGGTTAAAGGATATTGTAGTTGATGACAATAATATGTGTTATTTCAAGTTTAAGCATGAGGATGGATTGAATTTGGTAATTGAACAAAGTCCTTGGTTAGTTAATGGGAAACAATTACTTGTCCAAAAGTGGAGTCCAGATGTGTGCTGTGTTAAGACTGATCCCTGTAAAATCCCTATTTGGATTAAGCTAACTAATGTCCCATTGGAAGCTTGGAGTTTGAGGGGCATTAGTGCTTTATCTAGCAGGTTAGGGAAGCCAGTTATAATAGATCAAATGACTGCTAACATGTGTACTAAAGGACAAGGTAGATTGGGGTACGCAAGGGTTCTAGTTGAAATGGAAGCTGCTAAGGGTCTGCCAGATAAGATTGACATTGTGTATAAAAATGCTGAAAATCAAATTATGAGAAGGAAGATAGTAAATGTTGAGTATCCATGGAAGCCTATGATTTGTTCTCATTGTAATGTTTTTGGTCATAGTTTGCAAGGTTGTAAAGTGAGGCCTAAAACTAGTGAAGAGATTGAGCTTGAAAAAGACAAGAAAGGGAATGGTATGGTATAAAAGGATAAGGAGAAGAAAGAGGTGAAGAATGATAACAAGGATGTACAAAATAAGGAAGATGAAGGTTTTATTGAAGCTAAGTCTAGAAAGAATAATGGAAGAAACAACTTTTTTCAACAGAAAAAACAAGTTTTCAGACCTAAAGAAGCTCAGAATAAGAGTAAAGAAAATGGGAAGAGCAATGAGCAGGGTAGTATGGTAAATAATGTGGGTAAAGTGAATGGTAAAGGTAAAGAGATTGTACAGAGTACTAGTGAATAAGGGAGTAGTAGTGCTCAATCCCCACCATCTTTGGAAAAAAGTATGGAGAGTTAGTCCTGAAACTGTAAAAGAAATTCATAGAAATGCTAATAAATATGCTGCTTTAGCCACTAATGATGATCAAAAGATAAAAGGGGATAATTTAGAGCAGGAAGCAAAAGCAGTTGTAGAATGTTTTGTCCTCACTAAAAAGAAGCCAACAAATGCAAAATACTTTAAATGGACAATTGAGATGAGAGACTATTTCAAGTATAGATGGAGCATTGTGAATGACAACATGGAGTTGAATATGGATGAAGAGGATATTATTAACAACAAGAATGATAATGAATGCCTGATTGCTGATGAGATAGTGGGAAGGGATACTCAGTTACTTAACTGAGTGGTCAAATCTTATATGCTTTTAATGGAATTCTAATTAGCAGTTTGGAATATCAGAGGAATGTGTAATGAATTGAAGCAGAATGAAGCAATGAAATTCTTAAATGATGAAAAGTTGCAGGTATGTGCATTTATTGAAACTTATCTTAAACACAATAATATTTTGAAAGTTGGAAATAGGGTGTTTGGACAATAGGATTGGATTTCAAATGTGCAGTATAGCCCATCTAGTTGTAGAATTGTTCTTGGTTGGAAACCCTATTATGTAAGGTTGATGATTATCAATATGACTGCTCAAACAATCATGTGTAAAGTGGAATTGGTTCAAAGTGATGTAAAGTTTTACTGTAGAATTGTGTATGCTAGTAATAGTGGTATAGAAAGGAAAAGTTTATGGGATGATCTGCTTCTGAATAAACAAATTGTGAGTAAGATTCCATGGGTCATTTTAGGGGATTTTAATGTTACTTTGGATATATCTGAACATTCTTCTAGTGGTTTACATAGCAGTCAAGATATGCATGATTTCAAAGAAGTTGTGAATAACTTGGAAGTGGAGGATATTTGTAGTAGTGGTTTTCATTTTACATGGACAAAGTCTCTGAAGAATCCTAGGTGTTCTGTTCTTAAGAAGTTGGATAGAATTCTTGTCAATGCAGAGTTTATAAGAGTGTTCCAGGGTGCTTATGGAATTTTTTTTACCTTACATCATATCAGATCATAGCCCATTAGTTCTTCATATCAAAAATGGTATCCCTAAAAAACAAAGATCATTCAAGTTTTCCAATTTCATAGCTAACAAAGTGGATTTCATTAATACAGTGAAAAAGGAGTGGGATGAGGTTATTGTTGGTTGTTATATGTATAAGCTGGTCAAGAAGCTTAAGAAGTTGAAAAAGCCTTTGAATAGTCTAAGTTGGAAGAATGGTAATGTTTTTGAGAATGTGAAAAAGTTAAAAGAGGAATTGAAAAATAAGCAAATGAATGTTGATAAATGTCCACATGACGAGAATATAAAGAAAGAAGTAGTTGATACTCTAAACAAGTACACTCAAGCTACATGTGATGAGTTGTGTTTATTGAAGCAGCAGGCAAAAGTCTTATGGCTCAAAAATGGGGACAAAAAAACAAGCTTTTTCCATAGCACCCTTAAAGCTAAAAGAAATAGGAGTAGAGTGGAGAGTATTTGTGATGAGGATGGAAATAGATGTGAAGGAAATGATGTGCCTATGCAATTTGTTAAACATTTTGAGAAGTTTCTAGGTATTTTAGTTCCTGTTGAGTCTGTTATGGAGAGTATTTTCAGTTGCAAGCTTAGTGTTGATGAAGCTGAGGGTATGGTAAAAGATGTTACATATGCTGAGATCAAAGAAGCTATGTTTGATATTGATAGTGATAAAGCATCGAGACCTGATGGATACTTATCTGAATTCTTTAAAAAAGCTTGGAATATGGTTAGGAATGAAGTATGTCTTGCTGTGAAAGAGTTTTTCAGGAACAATAAATTGTTGGGAGAAGTGAATGCTACACTGATTGCTTTAATCCCCAAGATCAGTGTTCCTAACAAAGTCTCTGAATTTAGACCTATTGCTTGTTGCAATGTCATATATAAATGTATTATTAAGATTCTTACTAATAGGATTAAGGATGGGCTAGAAAAGGTTGTACATATCAATCAAAGTGCTTTTATTCCTGGTAGACACATTCAAGATAATATTCTTATTGCTCAAGAATTGTTAAGAGGATACAATAGAAAGAATGGTCCAAAAAGATGTGCTATGCAAATTGATACTCAGAAAGCCTATGATACTGTTAGTTGGGCTTTTTTGGAGGATATTCTGCACAAATTTGGATTTCACAGTAAGATGGTAAATTGGATCATGCAATGTGTATCTACTATAAAATTCTCTATATGCTTAAATGGCGAGTCTCATGGATATTTTAAAGGAGGAAGGGGACTTAGGCAGGGAGATCCTATATCTCCATACCTGTTTACTTTGGTAATGGAAGTGTTTAATCTGCTCATGATCAAGAATGTAGAAGAATCAGATGAGTTTGGATATCATTTTGGTTGTAAGGAGCTTAAACTCACCCATATGTGTTTTGCTGATGATCTTCTTGTGCTATGTAATGGTAATAAGGGTTCTATTGAGGTTGTTAAAAAGACTCTTGATGAATTTAGTATTGTTTCTGGTTTACATCCAAACATAAGCAAAAGCATAATGTTTTTTGGAAGTATTAAGATGGAGGAAAAAATGGAATTGCTGCAAATCTTACCTTTCAAGAGTGGAGGTCTTCCAGTGAGATATCTAGGAGTACCTTTAATAGCTAAAAGATTGAGTGTGCAAGACTGCAGAGTTTTAATTGACAAAGTGGAAGCAAAGATTAATTGTTGGAGAAGTAAATTATTGCCAGATGCTGGAAGAATTCAGCTTATTGCATCTGTTTTAGCTTCTATGCAATTATACTGGGCATCTGTATATCTATTACCTAATTCTGTGATTGATGATCTTGATAAGTTCTTTAAAAGGTTCTTATGGAATGTTTGTTTAGATTCACTTATTTTGATTTCAAAATATTAGAAAATAACATTATGGTTATCAAACAGTCTTAGCTTAAATTTTTGGTTGCTGTGATTTTAGATGAAAGGGTGTTTGGATGTGATTATGCTTTTCACATTTCAAGTCAAAATGATCATATAAGAGGCACACATATCAGATAATAAGACATAAGTCGATATAAATTTGAAAGTATCGAGCTTTAGCTGGAATTAATGGACTGATAATTTCATTTTACTGCATTTTGAAATGGTAATAAGCGCTTCCAAGATGGAAGTTTAAGGACTTTGTTATTTAGTATACATAGTAATGGGTCGAGATGTGATAGCTACTCTCAAAATGGATGTCTAAATGCCTCCTTATATATAGCATCTATAGTTATGTGGCAAAGTTATACCGCTCACTTTTAAAAAGCATGGCCAAACACCCCCAATTTAAAACCATTTACAGTTGTGGGTACAAAAAAATGTCTGTTTATATATTATTTTGATGGTAAATTGCAGAGTTCAGTTTTGTTGTTATGAGACACAAGTTTGATAACTACCCGAAGAAAATGATCCGTGACATACGGAGTTGGGATTGGTTTCTTGAAAAACATAAAGAAGACAGTGATGAAGACGACGAAGATGAAGTTAGTAATAAAAAAGCAAAAAAGGGAAAAAGACGAAAGAGGAAGAAAGGTGCAACAAATGATGACGAGGATGATGATGTGTGGATGGGTGAGAGTGAGGAAGACGCTGAATTGATTAAGAAAATAAGAAATGACCCAAAACCCAAGTATAAGACTAGGTCAAAAGACCAAAGGAAAAACAAGAAGGGAGCGAGTACAAGTAAAAGTGGTACTGATACTACAAAGAGATCTGCAATGGACGTTGATGTTGAAGATGATGACGATGAAGATGAAAATGATGAAACGTTGGGTGGTTTCATAGTTGATGATGAGGACATGGGTGAAGGAGTCGACGAGGATGTGGAAGAAGAAACCGATGAGGTTGACAAAGAGGAAGAATTTGAAGAAGATGAATATGACGAGTAGTTGGTTCTAACGTCACTTTAGATGTTTAGTGTTTCTAGTTTGTTGTATGATTGTATGATACTACTAACATGTACAATTACACAAGATTCTGGGAGGCTTGTGATCTTTGTTAATATCTATATTAAATTGTTGGTTTGTTTCATACTACCATTTGTATTGAGTTATCTCATTATATGTGATCCGAACTTATGATATATCTGACTTCACAGTGTTAAAATTTAAATTCCATGACAATCATATAAATCAAAGTACACACGTATGCGGAATCTATGGATCAAGTATAACATATAATTATTAACAGAAACATAAATAGGAATGTACCGTATGCAATCTTGAATTCTAGAACAATTGGATGAACCCTAATTAGGGTTAATAAGGATCAATGATTAACCCCTTACCATTTTGTTAATCGATCCAAGATGTAAACAATAATGTATTTACACCACGTTCTTGTACACACGTACTAATAGCGATTCGATGTGAATGCTAGTTCTTGAATCACAAATAAAACACAAAACAATGTTTAGCTTTATATAATATAAAATGAGTCAAACCCTTTGGTATCTTTTGGATCGAATGAAACAATAGATTAAGACATAATCATATTGTTCCATGTATACAGTGAGTATACATGTGTATACTATTCTCATGCATGAATTATGCCATACACATGATAACAACTTGCTGTGACAATTAATGCATGCACACTAGTAATATATACAACAAATATGTTATTTGAGAATAGACAAAACGAGTGGGAAAACCCGCGCGTTGCCGCGGGGTGTTTTCCTATATAGTCATGTGTACACAGATATTGAAATGCTCATTTCCATGTAGATATAAGCTGAGCTGGAAAGCTGCATGCATTGGCTGATTAAATGTTTTACAAAAGAGTATAGCCAAATGCTATCTGCTATGAAAAGTAGTTTTGTGAATATTAGACAAAAGCATAGATAGGTGTTTACTTCTGGTGGTTACACAAAAGGCCACATAGGTGTTTTGAGACATATTTGTGCAGATGTAGCACAAATATTGCACAAAACACAGTGTTTTTAGCTAACGGTTGTAAACCGTTTATATATTTACATTGAGAACATTAACTTCAGGTTGTCTTGGTCTTGTCGGTTGATCTGGTTCTTAGTTTTTCTGTTGCTGGGGTATCGGCTGTAACTGCAGCACAAAAAAATATAAATAAATGATACATCAGTTTGTATTCAAGAGAAATAATCAAATATGGTAATGGTAGCTATGCAAAGAGGGCTGTTACAAAGAGAAGATGATATGAGGTTGCTGACCAGTATAAGGCTGCTGAATTAGCAGTGCTTTATTATGCTAGTGGTGGATTGTAAATCTGAAGCGAATCTATTAAAGATTTGAGACATATTTCTAACTGTTGGCATGTGACAATTTGCTTTTATAGATGGGCCAATCTTTTGCAGTGGCCTATTTGTATGTAGGTGATGAGCAACTTAAAGTGTTATCCTACGGTTCAAATAAAAAGGATGCTGTGGAAATAATATGTTCCTAATTGGTTTATTTATGTATGTGTAAAATGACTTTTATTTTTTATCGTGGCTATTTAAAATATGTAGGTACATGTTATTTTTTAGATAAAAAGATGTAGTGTCTAATTATCTTAGATGTGTGAAGTTGAAAGGCGGTAAGAGAGATGAGTGGACTGTGTGCAAAATTGGTTGGGCTTATGAGCAAAGTTTATGTATTTGGCGATATTGGTAGATGAAGATGACCTAAATGCTTGTGGCAAAGATGTGTTTGCTTTAAAATTTAAGGGAATCACTGATTTCTAAGTGTTGTGCTAGGCTGTGAAACAATGTCTCTTTGCTTTGCAGAGACGGTGATTATGTTTATGTAATATGTTTGTGTAAAATATCGCTTTCAATATCAGTGGTAATAAAACTTATGGACAAGTTATGCGTGCACTGTATTATGAAAGTGGATTTAAATTAAACCTATAAGATATGATTGGACTGGAATGAGGTGTTTTTATACAAACAGTGAAAATGAAATCAAGAAAACATTTCTTATTCAATATGTAATGATGCTTTATAGATATCAGTATTTTGTTTTATTCCTTTTGGAAGAGAGTGATGTGAGATATTTTTTTTTCTGTGATTTTGCTATTTAATAGAGCTGAAATGTACATGCAATTTCATATTCTTTTTCTGAGTATCTAATAAAAGCTCCAAAAAACACAATGGCTAGGCGTCCTAAGTGTGAGCAGCTCAGAGCTGAAGCCAACTCTAAGAATTGGTCTGAGATATTAGTTTTGTATTGCCGACAATCTAGTATCGAGGATATTCAAATGGCACAACAGATGAATGCGCTTTGCGGTAGATTAGTTGGTGTCAATTGTGCGAGGGCGAGTTTTATTCAAGAACTTGAGACTGTTGGGAGTACTTATGCTTAGAAAACAGCTGAGTATCTAAAAGAAGTTTTGGCAAAAGATGAACAAAAAGTGTTGCAGATGCGGTTGATGGTGGCTGAATTGGAACTCAATGCTCGTAACAATGACGTGTTTATTATGAAACTCAAGGGTCTAATGCATTTCTATGTGCATTGTCAGAGTCAGGGGAGATCATGTCTTATGTGTTTAGTCCTAGCATAGTCAACTCTGGTTGAGTGTAAGATATTCATTTCAATAAAAGCTAGGGCGTATGGTGTGCATGCTTATGTCTATTGTAAGATATTTTATGCAAGAAAAAGTATGGATTTTAGTTTAGTAAATGTAAAGCTTACTTTTTTGCCTTTTTTGATGATGTTCATCTTGGTGAGAAAGTGTTTGTGCTATTCCTTCGTTGCTGATCTCCTTGCCTTTTGGTTCCTCTGAATCTTTTTCTTGAAAAAGTGAACGTTTAACTGTTTTGCTTTTAATGTGCTCTCCTTTAACTTTTGCTGAGTCTTTATCAGCTGTTATTGACAGGATTGGTGGTGGTGTTCCTATTTTATTGACAAATAGTTAGAAAATGCATATGTATATATGTATTTACATAAAAGAAAGTATTTGACAATATAGAAAGTTTGTACCTGGTTTTTGCTCTGCCGTGACAGTTGCATCTTGCTGATCATTCAAAGATGGGATGTTTGGTCCTGTAGCTGGTAGGTTTTCATATGACTCCTGGCATGAATCGGCCTCGTTTGTTATGGAGACAAATGATGCAGATGATCCTGTTTTTTTTTTTTTTTTTTTTTTTTTTTTTTTTTTAAATGGCAGTTAAAATTTGCATTTGTACATTGTATCTTTAATGTTGAAAATTTGTAAAGTAAAACAGGCTTACCTTCAATGGTTTCTATTGATGTGGTTAGTGTTTCGCTCTTCCTTTTTTTGTAGAAAACTTTATCTAGAATAAAGCTAGTGGTGTCACCTCCCTGGTTGAAACGGATTTGGAAAATATTTTTGTGTCCTTCAGTATCAAAGATCTGCGATGGTATCTCTTGTTGGTCCTCTGCTTCATGCATTGCAATGAGCTCTGAACACGTATACCCCACGATATCATCTGCTCCAGGAGTAAAGAAAGTGATAGGAGCTGCTGCAGATTCATCTTTGATGAAACCTTTGAAAGAAAACCTGCGTATCGACAACAGTGTTAGATATTTTTTTAATGCTCATATATTTGCATTTTTTTTAAGGTGTAATATTGAGCAAATTTACCTATAAAAGGGCTTATCTTGCATTCCATGATTCAAGCAGTGGTATGCTCCATTTTGCTCTACTACTTTTGCCATGCATTCGTTGCAAGATATGTAGAACCAATTTCTCTTGATGTTGATGCCGGCTATTACTGCGTCAATAGTGAATTGCACGCCCTACAGAAGTTTATCTAAACGGTAAGATATTGGAAGAATCTTGGGTGAAAGCTTAATGTATGTTATAAGTAAAGTACCTTGTAAGTTTCGGGTTCTACTTTCAGAAGGGTTTTAAGAGGAAATCTGCTGCGGAACTTTTTTCTCTCAACATCTTTGTGGAAGGATTCTTTGTATTGATTTGTGCAAACACTTGGGATGTTAATCTCAGTAATGTGTTTAGGATATTTATGAATGAATGTGAGTTAGTACGCGGAATTTACTAAAACACACTAAAGGAACAAAGGTGGTGAATAAGTAAATGAGAATGAACACAACATGAATAACACAAAACGATTCAATATTATTGATGAAATAATACGGGTGATCTTAACTATCACCAGGATTCGAGTGTAACCTTGAATCTTTGATACGTTAAAGGGTTCAAATATGGAAGTTATGCATGGGAAAGATGAGTGTAAGAGCTGGGAAAGTTGTGTAAGTTATATCTAAGAAGGTGTCTTAAGGGTTCCTTTTATAGTATAAGGAGCCCTTATTACAAGTGGTCAAGTTGCTTAATATAATATACTAGAGGTTTATCTTATCCTAATATTACACCTTTCAAGGTAAAACACTCCATTATATCTACTGAGACTTCTGTACTACTTCTACTTAACGTATAACTTTGTACAAAGACTAATAATACAAGTAAATATCTCTAATTAAAATATAGCAACTTGTCGTGAAAACTAGCACGACCTTCTTTAACTAGCAGTACCTTCTTACCCAGAAGGTACTGTTAGTATATCTTCAACATCAGTGATGCGTGGGAATCGCAACAGGCTTTACCTCTCGAGGGATCTCGAGAAGCTTACAACCCCCACCAGGCAGTGTACCTGATCGTTGTAGTATAGTATAGTGACAAGTACCGGGAGATTGATCGTTCAGCTTAGGAATAGTGTCGCTAGGGTTAGAAAGCCTAAATACTAGTTCTAAAGGTGAGGGATGATTATTTTTGTGTTTTTATATTTTTTAGAAAGCAAGTAAAATCTCGGGTTTTGGAAGAGTGGGCGGAATTAGTTGCTATTCAACTAACCCAAAACTAAGATGCTATCAAAATAAAATACTAAAAATGAAAATAAACTAATTATACTAAGGTTGTGAGCAGTAATTGGAGAAAATGTGTTTACTTAGATTTCACTACTCCCTAGATATCTTTTACACGTTAATTACTTGTTATAATTGCATGGATGACGGATTGTATTCCTTAATACCATTCATGGGGTGGCATACATAACTCCCCAATTCTATGAGCTCTTATCTCCTCCTACACCATGCCCAGCACAACTATAGGGATTGTAAACAGTGGCTCATGCATTAAATACAACCAATAAAGACCTAGTACGCCTCGGTTCATGTTTCTTAAGACGTTCAAGCATGTTACCATTTGGAGATCTGCCGGTTTTCTTAAGCCTAACATATAAATCATTCATCCACAACAAGAATAAACAAGTAATCAACACATAATCAATATCTAGGTTTCATTAGATCTAAGCAAACACAAAAGAGATCTAGCCTAGCATGATAGAATTAAGACAAGAACAAGATATAGACAACTAACACATAGACATATTGATTGAATTAAGAGAACACTTATCTTGATTAATCATGCAAGGTATCAAGGGGTTGGAACCCTTGAAAAACCTGTAAAGTTACACCAAAATCGTCTTTAGGGTTTCTCCCCAAAACTTCTCTCTTTTAAATGTGAAAAACTAGAAAACTATATATAGGAAAATAGGGATGACGGCATCAAGAACAAAGGTGTGACGCCGTCATCTCGCCGCCAAATACTTCCTCGGACGGCCTTGATCTACTTCTGACGCCGTCAAGGCCTAGGCCGTCACATAAATTACTCTTGACGCCCTGTGTGTGACGCCGTCATCAACTACGGATTTTAATTCTTGGGGTTTTGACGCCGTCAGGAAAAACTCTTGACGCCTTCATGTACTGTTCCCAGCATGGAAAATTGAGACTTTGCCGTTTTCTTCACTTTTATGCTCCAAAAACGTCCAAAATGGCTTCTTTTCCAGAATTCACTCTCCAAGTACCTAAAATCACAAAAGGAACGATTTAGGGCAATATTTGATCAAATAAATTCGGATTCGGGCTTAAATGACCCCCTAAAAACGGACCATTTTTCGCCTCATCATATACCCTTACACTTGAGATATGCTTGTCCTCAAGCAAATGCGCTTTTATTCTACTCAAAAGACAAGTTAGGGGTCATTTAACACTAATATAAAAGTAATTACAACAAATAATCGTTCCACTAAAGACCAATAGACAAGCTCGGAGGTCATACACTAGCACCTCACAAATAGTGTTTAGATACTCACATCTCTCGGGTGTAATAAAGTAATATAACATTATGGAAATGGAAGATATCTCTCACTACCTGTCATAGTAAAATAGATTACCATAGGCTTGGGAAAGGATCAAACCTCCACCACATGGCGTAAGCACCTAGGATAAACTATCAAAGAGGTCTTTTAAAGGGTTGTAACGTTAGGTATAGGGATATGAATTACACGGTTTTGTTGGATAAAGGAAGTTTTACTGGTGGCGAGTTAACAATCTTGGTTAATTACATGTACAATATGGCGTTGCTAAGCCAAGCCTAGACTCGACTTAAGCTAATAAATGAAAAATAACAAAAACATAAAATGAACATAGAATGAAATGGGATGGTAGTCCGCATGTTTTTTTTTCTTTTTTTTCTCTTTTTTTTTTTTTTTTTTTTTTTTTTTTTTTTTTTTGCATACACTCTTACCCTACCATCCAAAATAATACATCATAGGGAATGAACACTCCCCTTATGTAACAATTCGCAATTTCAGGTTAATTACTATTCCCGGAAAATTTCACTATTCACTTTTACTATTCATTTTTCCCGAAAATTTTCCCGAAACTTGATTTTTGTTTCTTGGCCTCGAGTGATAAATCATTTCCATGACAAATTAAAAGTTTGACATTCATAAGCTCATTTTCGTGAAAGTTATTAAGGAATTACACGTTTTAGGGTAAAACGTCATTCAAAAACTCATTTAATGTAAATTGTAAACATGGAACCATCTGGGACCTCATCTTGTAATCTCTGATATTTATACAATTTGAATGATAAATCTTTTAAAACGACTCAATTGGAGTTCGTTTTCTATTATTGTGACTATTGTGCCGTCAAGTAACACCCAGTTCGAATTCCGCTGCAACCATGAATTGGGGGTGTTACAGATTGGTACCAGAGCCATGGTTATAGAGAAACGGGTCTAATTGAGACCTAAACTATAACTACAATTACAAGCAAAAACATTTTTATAGCCTTTCGATCTTCGTGCCTTCCATCCTCCAGACGATTATGGACTTATTAAGCATTTTATGCTACATGAACATATAAGTATATTCATATATACACACTAGGCGTTTTACACTACACGAACAAATACTAGTATATTTATATACACATTCGAGTTATTTTCAATCATTTTATCTAAACATATCTGCGTATGCCTATTCCAGGGCATTTCGGCACAACTACATTCTCCCAATCATGTTCCTACTCCAACATTTTATGTCCAAGATATTGTAACGAATTACAATGGTCTTTCCTATTTCCCAGACATTGTATGATACAATGGTCTTAATCATTTCTCAAATGTTTTGAGTCACACAATGGTCTAATCTACTTCCGAGACATTGTGATTTGTGCAATGGTCTTTGGAATTATTCCATCACATCATCAATATCATTTCATATGATATCAAAAACCTATCACAATTTATCGATTTCCAAACAAGAAATATGAGATTTCTAAAGGACAAACTAATCCATCACCTACAAAAGCTGAAGTTCAGCTCTACATTCATCAAAGTTTTCTTCTGAAACCTTCATTATTAAAAGTTAGTGATCCTGGCCAAGTATGTTCTATTTTAGAACTACTTAAAACTTCCTTTCCACACATATCTACCCGTACTATCTTCTATGCGATGGAATGTGAAAACATGGGTTACAAGTCTTGTATGGGCGGGACTTGCAACTGAAGGGTTTGACATCGCCTTTGTTTAGTGGACAGTTTCCCGAAAGCAACGGACATATCACAAGTATACCTAATTTAGGTATTTGAAAATTTTATCGAACCTTGGCTAAATATAGACTAGTCACCTATATTTAACCTAGGGACAGTGGAATATAGTCTGACTAACTATATTCGACTTAAAATTTTCAAATACTGAGAGTAGTTGTACTAGGGTTATGTTCAGATTGATTTCCTACTTTAACTCAATAAACCACCAGAATTCTTTAAAACGATCTAGAGACATGATAGTGTTTTACCACTCAGCGAAATCTTAACACCTTATTTGTACTACCTAATTTCATTCTTGAAAGTTTTCATTTATGAGATAATCCGAACTACTATCTTGGGATAGTTTTCAATTCTTCTCTTCATCCCGTAGAAGTACTATCCTATTTAGGTCCTAAGGATACCACTCCATCATAAACCTTTAAAATCTCTTAAGATTTTCAAAACAAACTCAACATCTCTACCAATATTAATGTTAAGCATACACTACACACTTTTGTTCGTCAACATATCACATCATTATCTTCACAACCGTTGAAACCACAAGCTCATTAACAGATCTTGATGCATTTTTAAAGCTCAAATCATCCTTAGCTACACCACCCTCATCAGCTTTACAAGATTGAATATTCATTTTGTACTTTTGGAACACCAGTATCATCTCGTAATACCCTACCTTGTAACTCACCGGCTAATTGTGAATGTTGTGTTGGGAATTCTTAAGTAGGATGATTTGTAATTATTTGAATGGATTGGGATGCCTTTTCATTTAAATAAAGACATTGTAAATCACCGAACCATAAGTTTATATTTCCCTATTTACATTGTTTGGGATGCCTCTCTATGTAAATAAAGAATTATAAACAAGTGGGCTTATTTGTATCCGAAATAACATTGTATGGAGTCAATAAACACTAGGTACAACAACAGATTACCTACTAGGCTATGATTGTAACCACTATCTCAATTCCTATTAATATTCGACTGCTATATCAATTTCCTTTGATATTTGACTATTACCATACCTTTCCTACATAAAAGTAAGCCTCATCCTACACCATACACTGAAATGACAAATCAAACTACATCACCGGTAATCCCAGACTTTAGTCCTCATAAGTAACCACACCTTTTCATCGACACCACTCCAACATATGACACACAAAGAACTTCGGGACGAAGTTCCCCGTAAGGGGTAGAGACTGTAACAATTCGCAATTTCAGGTTAATTACTATTCCCAAAAAATTTCACTATTCACTTTTACTATTCATTTTTCCCGAAACTTGATTTTTGTTTCTTGGCCTCGAGTGATAAATCATTTCCATGACAAATTAAAAGTTTGACATTCATAAGCTCATTTTCGTGAAAGTTATTAAGGAATTACACGTTTTAGGGTAAAACGTCATTCAAAAATTCTACACACAACGAAACTCGACCGCGTTAAGTGACCCCGCATCGGAAAAATGTTTGACACACTCATGATTTATTTGAGAATAAATCATGACTGTGAAAAACGTGACCAAAATAAACCTCGGCCGTGAAAAACTGGAATTTTCAGTTTTAAGCGTTTTTACTCAGCCGTAACCTTAGCCTATACCTGCACCGCATTTCTAAGACGATTTAAGTTTTCAACTTATTAGAAAAAGTCAACATATTTTTCCCTCCTCCTTTGACCAAAAATCATCCCTTGATTTTATAAGTCATTCCTTGATTTTTAGGCTTACGGTTTGATGTCTAAAAGACATTTAATACCAACCGACACTAGACTGAGCCCAGTCTAGACATTATAAGTCATTTTAAATCAATATTATCCTATTAGAAAAGTAACATTTTACTTTTCTTAATTTTACGCAATATTCGTACGTTTTACGTATTACGCGTTTTAGACCCGTGTTTCCAGTTTTAGCAGGGTTTAGCACCCAAATGGAACCTACCACTCATTTTATATTTTATTATGGAACATATGGACATGTTTAACAATATTTTCATATTCCATAATTTTACGACACCCGGTTTTACGTTTCGTGGCTTAACCATTTATGGTTAGCATTTTACGGAGCCAAAACTATCAATATAACTTGGATAATATCAACAAAGTCCAACCCTTCCTCCCCAAGTTATGCAAACCGCCACTAGGGGGGGGGGGGTTTCACACTTGTGGCTTGATCTTGACCCTTGATTCCTTAGATGATTACATGTGTACAACTTT
The DNA here is from genome assembly GCA_030686995.1 of Artemisia argyi. Classification (NCBI taxonomy): domain Eukaryota; kingdom Viridiplantae; phylum Streptophyta; class Magnoliopsida; order Asterales; family Asteraceae; genus Artemisia; species Artemisia argyi. The sequence goes on from CM060690.1 coordinate 178,749,284, forward strand.
GGCTCCAAGTAAAACTTGGTCACCAAGTTTTGGTAATTTCCTAGTTGTTTCCTAACCTCCTCAAGGCCTTATAAATAGCCCCTCCTCCTCCTTCTTGTACGCCACACATACCACACTCCAACACCATCTCCTTTGCTCATTCTCTTCCAAATTTCATGCAAGGATCAAGAGCATAACAATACATAAACCATAGTTTGGTTTTGATTCATCAAACTATTTCCAAACCCTAGAAACTTTGGTGATTTCTCTTGAGTTTGAATCTACTCAAGTCACCTCAACCTTCATCATCCATCTTTCAAGATTACAAGAGTAGAAAGATTGCATGAAGTGAAGTGGGTTGAAGCAAAAGTCTATCAAAGTCCTTTTCCTTGTTACTTTCCTTTCTTTGTTGAAAGCCAAAAGTTGTAAGCCAAACCCTAACTTGCTTCTTGTTAAATAATCATGTTCATGTTATTTACATATTATTCTTGCTATATTATGTCTTGTATGCATGTCCATGATGTATAAAAATGAGTAAAACAAGTTGTTGTAATTGATTGTTAAGATAAGTTATTAAAACAAGTAAACTAGTGACTTTCTTGGTATAACCTGATCAAAATGGTAAAAATATGATATTGGATCATTACATATTATAGTAGAGGACCTAACAAAGAAAACAAAGCAATTTGAACCACCTAAAACGAGTATACGAGTCAAAAGTTATGACCATTTGAAGTTACCAAAACTTTGCGGCAAGGCTGCCAAAACTTTCTGTTACAGAAACTTAAAACACGCAAAAAGAGGCATTTCTGGTCCGATTCATCAAAAAGTTAAAACACGAAAGTTGTCCGGAACGACGTTTTCGTTCAGGAACAAAGAAGCTCGAGACCTGAAAACGCTTTTTGAGTGATAATTTCTTCAAATTCTTAACATCCCATTTTTAGACCAAAGTCACTATATTATGGTTATACTTTAAAAGGAACAAGAGGTCTTATGACCTATAATCAAGACCACCACCATGGCTAGAGCCAAGGTTGTGTCTCATGACCTTGGAACAAGGACCAAAGGTCATGGCTAGGCCATGACGAAATAACCATGTAAGCTTACTTAGGCGTAAACATGAAACAAGGAATTGGCGATAACTTGAACAAACAATTTGGATCTACTTCACTTAAAAGAACCATGAGAGAATACAAAGAAAAATGGTCATACAAGACTTATGAAACTTGCCCTAATAACAATCTTCATGTAATACTAAACTTCCCTAAGTTTACTCAAATATCGGACATGTAACTTTTCGAATCAAAACTTATATCTATATATGTTATCAACTACTACAATAGTAGGGAGCCTCATGTGAGGAGTTCATTATGTAAGCCGTCGAGTTAAGTTGTGGATTTACGAATTAAAGTGTCCTGGCTCCTCGAACGCTTACTAACATGACTTCTGAATTATGTCGGCCCGAACGATAGTAAACGATATATCAAAACATACATGTTTCATGAATCTTTTCTTTCAAGACTTACAATATACATCATACCACATCATGGACTTAATTGCAAGATATATATATAGGCACATCTTCATATTCTTTACTCCGATCCTAAGTCGCAACATTCTATTATAGGTTGCTCGTAGAAACCTTCGCGATTCGACCATTACATTCACTACTCACTACATAACTTAAGGTGAGTTCGTAGCCCCACTTTCTATTGTTTAACTATTTTACAAACCCATGGGGGGAATACATGCTATTATTTTTCTACTCGAACACAATGCTTTCTACTGTATGCTACCCGACTATGTTTTATTGTCACTAAGTAACGATTGCCATGTTCGAAGTCCCTATATCATGAACCATTAGTCACTACCTATAGTGAGCGCGAATATTGTGAATAGATCTATTGGGATTGACGGATCCCATTTGTGTTGAACAACGATGAGTTCCACAAATGCACTATATTTGAGATTTAGCGGTATAATGGCAAAAGTACCTTGATAGGGATTCTATAATGCCAATTTTGTTGGTTCGATGTTAATGTTTTGGTTGCATTAGCTTAGTGAAATAAATAACGATTTTGTTTTCTAAGTATGAGTGTGAGTCTATAGCTCACACTACGATTATTGTGTTCAAACGATTTAACTAAACTCTACGAATTCCACTCAACCTTTGTGTTGACCTCTCAAGCATGTATTTCAGGTTCATGACGATCAAGGATGGCACGGAAGGACACGGATGTTCAAGAGGGCTATAAATTTTATTATCATTCAAAAACTCATTTAATGTAAATTGTAAACATGGAACCATCTGGGACCTCATTTTGTAATCTCTGATATTTATACAATTTGAATGATAAATCTTTTAAAACGACTCAATTGGAGTTCGTTTTCTATTATTGTGACTATTGTGCCGTCAAGTAACACCCAGTTCGAATTCCGCTGCAACCATGAATTGGGGGTGTTACACCTTACACTTGAATCTTTACATACTTTACATTCAACTATTCTAATGACTCGAATTAAGAAAATCAAAACACTTGGAGCACTTTTAAGATTAACGTACATATGGGGGTAATAATATTATGTTCTTCCCCATTACTCCATAAAATAAGTACTTACCCATGAGTCCCAATCGTCCCAAAACAATATGTACAAGGATATGACTCGACTTAGCAACCATGTAATCAATTAGATAGTTAACTTAGGGTTTAACAAATACAAATAATGAACTAAAAATGAGCGCATACACGGAAGGCTAAGGCGATTTGGGTGTACATTTAAGTGGGGTGTAACAAATTCTTCCTTTAAGTAAGATGCTTAAAGTTAGAAACGAAAAGATAGGCTTGGAGGGGTGTACTAGGGGTTTCGTGTACTAAAAATGAGTACAACGCTAAGGGTGTGGGAAAAATTAGTTGACTTAACTAGCCAAGTAGTATGACTTAAATGGTCAAGTAATTATGATACGGGTTTAACACAAGGGTGATCCTAATGCCTTTTATCATGTAGTAAATCCTACCACACGAATGTAGTCTCACTAGCGGTCTCGGGATGCATCACTAACGCAAGTTCTAGAATCTAAATGCTACCGGTACACTCATAAGCACTAATAATGAATGCTTTTCCTATCAAATCTAAAGGCGAACCTCACATATTTGGGTGGAAAATTTTTCTGAATATACGGTTATGTGCTAGTCATACAATCTCCTATCCATGAGACGCTTGCTATGGCTAAAGTTTCACTCCTAAATGTTGTAAAAAATTTTAAATTTGGCGCTAAAATTACACTAACAAGTATTTCTCATAGTTTTATTACACATCTACTATCAAACAAAACAAACTCAAGCGAAAGTTAAGGTATCATCTTTTTACCCTCCCCTTACACTTAAGATGAACATTGTCCCCAATGTTCAAGTAAAGAATGTAAAAGTGAAAAAGTAAAGAGAATGAAATCAAATACTCCCCTGATTCGCTCGGTATGGATAATAGGATGGCCAGGTTAAATCTTCCTCCAAGAAAATAAACAATCAAAGCTTCCCTTCCAGAATATAAATCATCTCCTTGTCATACATAACCTGTAAAACCTGACAAAATAGACAAGACAACCTCGCGTAAAATCGGCGGCATCCTATATAAGTTTCTAAATCCTAGAAAACAAGATAAGATATAATGCTTGTGGAATGAAGTTTGCAGATCTCCTGGAGATTATAAAACTTAATAATTCACAAAAACCATAAGACTTCGTTAGAAAAACAAAACCGGTAAAATTTCCAGATTTTTTAACTCCTGACGCCGTCAAGAGTAAAACTCTGACGCCGTCAGAATGGACCTGCAGAAATTCTTATGTTAAGTTTCCGGAAAATTTCTAGAAAAACTTGGTCTTACTTCCTGGAAAATCCTGCAAAACTTCATTATGACTCAATACAAGCATTTGACTCTAACAAGTACTAATACACATGTCCATTTAATATTGTTGTGGTTCATGCTCAATTTTGTTCTTATAAACAAATTTGGATCTCCCTTACACTTATCTTTTGCAAAATACCTTTATATGCAATTAAGACGAAGTTAAAAACAAAATAAAGCATTTTCACAATTTACTTTGAAACATGAGCCACAAACAATAAAAATAGAACATGCATACGGAAACAAATAAAATCAAATAAACAAACAAACAAATAAAAACACACAAAACATGGGTTGCCTTCCAAGAAGCGCTTGTTTTTATTTGAGTCACGAGCTTGACTCTACCCTTATTTAATGGAAATAGGGGAGGTTCTCCCTACACTTAGGATTAAGTGTGGGTGAAAGTAGCGATACACACCCTTAGGGTGTGAATATGCCACGTGAGGTGAAGGGGGTAAGTGAATGGCTTCCTTCATCCTAAAACTACCCGGATAATATTGGTTGATGGGTGGGTCGGTTCCTCTTTTGTCTCCTAGAAATATATCTAAGGATGGAAAGGTGTGTAAAGATTGAGGTTCCGGTTCATCAACACTAGGAAATTCCCTAGAACTAGGAGTAAGGTTATAACTACAAGTATTCAAACCTATATCCTCAAGTGGTGCCTGGTCCAAGGGTTCTACTTCTATTGGGGTTCCTATAGTCTCTTCTACTTCTTCCGGGTGAGTCACGGGCAGTGTGTATGACTCAAATGATGGTAGGACTTGTGGGGTACTTAGTGGGCTTGGGTTTTCTACTATCTCTTCCATCACATCAATATCACCTATGTGTTCATCTTGTATTATGGTAGTACCTAACCATGACATGCAACTAGGTGGCTCAACTCTAACCTCATGTGTGTCGTATGTTTTGGTGAAATCTATCCCGCTCATGCAACTAGGTAGTTCAACACTAACCATCTCATAATCTTGGTTTGATTCTAAGTTCATGCTCTTAGAAACTAGGTCATCTCGCTCATACAAATCCACCAATTCGTTGAACTTTTGGGTAATGGTTAGGAAGCTTTTCTCAAAATTCATCCAAAGGATCTCACTAAAAGGAATTGATCCTAAAAATGATCGTCTAATGGAAAACACACATGCATAAAATTCATCAAACCCATCTAACTTTACACCCATATCCTCTTGTATATATGTAAGATCACTTAAAAATTCATTGGAACAACAGGAGGCAAATCGATCCGAGTAAACTAATTGTTCCTCTATAGTTAATGATCTAAATGGAATTTCATCCGCCATGGAGACAAATGAAAATGGTTTCACAAACAAAGGGCACAAAGAAAAAGATAGACTAAAGAAAACCTAAAAATAAAAATAAAATCTTACTAGAAAGGAATCTAGCAAGTAGACCTAATAAAAAGAAATTCTAACCTAGACAATAACTATTCCCCGGGCTGCGGCGCCAAAAACTTGATGCGTGGGAATCTTAACAGGCTTTACCTCTCGAGGGATCTCGAGAAGCTTACAACCCCCACCAGGCAGTGTACCTGATCGTTGTAGTATAGTATAGTGACAAGTACCGGGGGATTGATCGTTCAGCTTAGGAATAGTGTCGCTAGGATTAGAAAGCCTAAATAATAGTTCTAAAGGTGAGGGATGATTATTTTTGTGTTTTTATATTTTTTAGAAAGCAAGTAAAATCTCGGGTTTTGGAAGAGTGGGCGGAATTAGTTGCTATTCAACTAACCCAAAACTAAGATGCAATCAAAATAAAATACTAAAAATGAAAATAAACTAATTATACTAAGGTTGTGAGCAGTAATTGGAGAAAATGTATTTACTTAGATTTCACTACTCCCTAGATATCTTTTACACGTTAACTACTTGTTATAATTGCATGGATGACGGATTGTATTCCTTAATACCATTCATGGGGTGGCATACATAACTCCCCAATTCTATGAGCTCTTATCTCCTCCTACACCATGCCCAGCACAACTATAGGGATTGTAAACAGTGGCTCATGCATTAAATACAACCAATAAAGACCTAGTACGCCTCGGTTCATGTTTCTTAAGACGTTCAAGCATGTTACCATTTGGAGATCTGCCAGTTTTCTTAAGCCTAACATATAAATCATTCATCCACAACAAGAATAAACAAGTAATCAACACATAATCAATATCTAGGTTTCATTAGATCTAAGCAAACACAAAAGAGATCTAGCCTAGCATGATAGAATTAAGACAAGAACAAGATATAGACAACCAACACATAGACATATTGATTGAATTAAGAGAACACTTATCTTGATTAATCATGCAAGGTATCAAGGGGTTGGAACCCTTGAAAAACCTGTAAAGTTACACCAAAATCGTCTTTAGGGTTTCTCCCCAAAACTTCTCTCTTTTAAATGTGAAAAACTAGAAAACTATATATAGGAAAATAGGGATGACGGCGTCAAGAACAAAGGTGTGACGCCGTCATCTCGTCGCCAAATACTTCCTCGGACGGCCTTGATCTACTTCTGACGCCGTCAAGGCTTAGGTCGTCACATAAATTACTCTTGACGCCCTGTGTGTGACGCCGTCATCAACTACAGATTTTAATTCTTGGGGTTTTGACGCCGTCAGGAAAAACTCTTGACGCCTTCATGTACTATTCCCAGCATGGAAAATTGAGACTTTGCCGTTTTCTTCACTTTTTTGCTCCAAAAACGTCCAAAATGGCTTCTTTTCCAGAATTCACTCTCCAAGTACCTAAAATCACAAAAGGAACGATTTAGGGCAATATTTGATCAAATAAATTCGGATTCGGGCTTAAATGACCCCCTAAAAACGGACCATTTTTCGCCTCATCAATCAGCAAAACTGAAGAGGTAGGCTTAACTATCACTAGCAGGCTCTTCTGGCAGACTCTTTACTTTGTGCATTTTATTCCCAACAATCCTCCCCTAAACTTGTTATTCCCATATAAAATAACCAAGTTTCTTTGTGAATAAAATTCATACCTTGAGGATTTGAGGGAACTCTTCCAAAAACCTTACCTTTTTCTCCTTAGGCTTTCATACTGATCAAATATGCTCTCCTTCAATCTTTTGACTGCATCAGTCTCTTCTTCACATAAAAGCTTATTTGAGATCAAGACTGATAATACTTCATAGCTTAAAGGATACTCCTTCTCACCTAGTATAAAGAGCTCTATTCCACTATGAGTGGAAAGATGATGAACATGACTCGTGCTGAAGTATTCCCATGTAATAGATAAATCATAGTAAGGAAATTTCCAATGAGTATCAGAAGGATTTGGATCATATAGTCTGCTGAACTCAACCCATAGCTCTTGCTCCTTTGCATCTGGCTTATACTTGGTTTTCAGCTTCTCTTGAACTAATACCCATAATTCATCTAAATCCATTCTGCTACATGCTCTGAGTAGATTTTCAAAGTTCTTGAAAATCTCAACCTTGTTTCCCACTCTTGTTATCTTCCATGCTTTGCCAAACTTGTCATTGAAGATTTCCCAATCTATGACTGAATGCCTTACATGTAAGGGTTCAGCAAAAACAACTTGTGGAACATGGACAACCATTTCTCTTGATTGAACAGGAGGCAATTCTGCTTTCTCTTTTTGTTCCTTCTGATCATCTTCTCTTCCTTTGGAAGGCCTTTCTTGAGTATCCATGAGAAAACTGGTTTTGTTTCTTCTGTGAGCCTCTAAGTATAGAAGCTTCAATTCATCAAAAGATTTACCCTTGATATGATGATCCTTCATGTTCACTTCTCTTTTCAGATATATCATGAAGAATTTCTTTTGATCTGCTTCAGAATGTGGCATTTTGAATCCTTTCTTCTGATTCTTCTGGATCTGCTGATAGACATCATCCAATGCCTCTTGATTGTATTTCTTGGTGATGAAATCATTGAGCTTGATTGTCATTTCATCTGAGCTGAGAGACTCATCACACACCAGAGTGTAAGCTTCACCTCTTACAATTGGATCAATGGAAATGATGTATTGCAGCTGAGCATCAAACTTTTCTTGCAACATTCTTGATTCTTCTTCAGCCCTCATAACTTCTTCTTCATGAAGCTGTTTGGACAATTTTTCATCTACAATCAATTGTGCTTACTCTTTCTGCTTCATCTTTTTAGGCTTTGGTTCATCTTCAACTACAATTTTCTTGCCCTTGTCTTTTGGTGATGATACTGGACTTGGAGCAGCAGATTGTTCATCAGAGACAATAAACCTCCCCTGAGGCTGTGATCCCCTCTTTCTTTGGTAAGACACTTGATCAGAACCTTTTAAATTCATAGCTAATAGCCTCTGAATCCCAGCAGGCTCTTGCTCTGCTTCAGCAGTATCTTGCTTTGCTTCAGCAGTATCTGTTGCAGCAGTATCTTTCAAGCTAGCAGGCTCTTGTTCTTGAGTAGCAGGCTCTTCATCAATCACTGGAGTTCCTTCATGAATCTGAAATTGATTCTCCTCTTCATTTTTAGAACTACCCATCCTCCCCTTTTTGGAAGAGAGACCCAAACCCTCTGCATCTGAACTTGAGGAACTAGAAACAACCAACTGAGATGTTCCTTTACCCTTCAACAATTTCACCTTCAACTCTAATTTCTCAACCCTCTTAACTAACTTGGTGTTGATCTCTGTAAAATGTTTGTTTTGACTGTCAAGAGAAGTTTGTAAGTACTGCACTTGCTCCTTTAATTCCTTGATAGTCTGAGCATCTACATTTTGTTGTGGAGGAGATTAAGGTGGTGAGTTATGATGTGATAATGATGGTGATGTTGCAGATGGTGTTTGTGTTTGTTGATGAGATGGTAATGGTACTGGTGATGGTGGTGTGACTGATGGTGTTGTTGGTGTGAGTGATGGTACTGGTGATGGATGTGGTGATGAATGATCAGGTTCTTCAGAGTGTTGTGGTAACATTTCCTCAAAAAGTGGTACTTCTTCTCCTTCAAAACCAATTTTCATGTTTGAAAACACCTTGTGTGTAAGTTTGGGAGTCTTAAAAGGTTTGTTTGGGGGATGTAACAAATGTTTGGATTTGTTTATGAGGCACTGAATGAACCTTGGGTACATCAAAAACTTTGTTTCACTGTCCACATTTTTAACCAATCCTTCAAAAATATATTTTGAAAAGTTGAATTTCTTGTTTGTTGCCAGGCAAATGAGAGTTGCAGCCATGTTACCACTAAATTGCTCCCATGAGGTTTTCTTTTGGCTTAAACAATGAAGGATGGTATGAATCAAAAATCTCCATTGAGGGGTAAAATGCTTTTTAAGAAATGTAAGCTTTGTAGAAGTTACATTATACCCCATTTTTGTCAAATTTTCAAAAATTTTAGTATCAGGTAGTTGACTAATGCCATCTGAATCATCCAAACGAAGATGTCTTCTAATGGATGATTCGGTAAAAGTCAAGGTTCTACCATCCACTTTGGCCTCTAACTCCTGAATCCCATTCCTAAGAGTGTTAACTCTAGCAGTTTGCCAAAATTGTGAAATTTGAGATTCAAAAATAGTGGGATTCACGAGTAAAGCAAACCTGACATAAGAATTGTTTAGAAAATCCACTGCTTGATGAAAAGTTTCATTGTCATCAGGCTTTTCCAAAAAATGCTAATTGGTTGTGACGTTTGACAAAACTTAGAGGAGCCATGGTGAAAGGTTTGATGAAAATTTTGATTTCGATGGTGGGATTTTATTGTTGTACTGGTAGAGGATGAAAGGTGAGTGTGAATTATGATAAGGATTGATTACGAGAAAAATGACTTTTGACCGACTATAAAAGTTATGGATAAGAAATTGAAGAGGCGGTCAAAAAGATCTTTTATTATAATAACTATATCCTTAATTCGAGGAAAACATGAATAATTCACAAAAATACTCTTTAAAAACAACGGCTATAATATAACCTGACAGACTCAACGGCTATGTAGCAGTACCATTTTACTCTACCAGTACTAAAATTTGAACTACCAGTACCTTGTTTTTGTATTAAAACTTTGCAGTCTCTTTGAAATTTTAGAAAATATCCCTTATAGTTTTTAGCAAACTATCAGCTATCAACGGATTTGATAAGTCTTTACCAAGAGCCGTTTGCTTTGGACTAGTCAATTCGTTTAAGTTTTTGAAACTGGGTGAATTGATTACCTTATAGTTTTTAGCAAACTATCAGCTATCAACAGATTTGAGAAGTCTTTACCATTAGCCGTTTGCTTTGGACTAGCCAGCTCTTAAAGTTTTGAAAAACTTGGTGAACTGATTACCATTTCCATATCCTGATGGTGTTAGCAAGCTTGAGAAACCTGAAATGGTTAGTTGTAAACCAAAAGAACAGAGTGCAAAGCACTTGTTTTATAGCATTGTTAACATTTAAACATCAAGATGAGCAAAAACAGAGCAAACTTTGAATAACAGTACCAATTTTGTACTGACAGTACCTTATGACTCACTAGCAGTACCATGTTTAGAGACCAGAACTTGTTTATTTATATACAAAACACATGTTTTTCAAAGATTTATCATACCAATACCTGCTACCAGGTATTTAAACCTACCTAAATCAAAAGCTTTGGTGAGAAGGTCTGCAAAATTATTTTCAGAGTCAATTTTGACAACTTGAATTAACCTTTTCTCATTGCAATCTCTTATGAAATGGTGTCTGATTTCAATGTGTTTTGTCTTTGAATATTGAACTGGATTTTTAATGATACAAATAGTACTGCTGTTGTCAATGTAAATAATGGTGTTAAGAAAATTTTACCCATAGTCAAGCAATTGATTCTGGATCCCAAGAACTTGGCCACAACAACTTGCACTTGCAACATATTCTGCTTCAGTTGTAGAATTGGCCACCATTGTTTGCTTCTTGCATTGCCATGATATGAGTCTGCAGCCAAGAAATTGACATCCACCAGTTGTGGATTTTCTGTCTAGGGTTGCACCAGCGTAGTCACTATCTGAGTAAGCTACCAAATCAAAAGATGATTCCCTTGGATACCATAGACCCAACTTAGGCTGGCCCTTGAGGTATCTGAAGATCCGTTTGACTGCTGTGAGATGAGAAACTTTTGGATTGACTTGAAATCTTGCACATACACATACTGAGAACATGATATCTGGTCTTGATGATGTAAGGTACATTAGAGACCCAATCATTGATCTGTAGTTGTGCACATCAACATCTTCACCCTCCGCATCTTTGTGTAACCCCTTTTCTGGATCCATTGGTGTACTTGCAACCTTTGAATCTGCAAACCCAAATTTCCTTAAGATCTCAGCTACATACTTATCTTGGCTGATAAATATGCCTTCATTTGATTGTTTCACTTGGAGACCTAAAAAGAAAGTAAGTTCCCCCATGGAACTCATTTCAAACTTTCTATGCATAAGTTTTTCAAACTCTACACACAATTCCTGATTTGTAGATCCAAAGATAATGTCATCAACATAAATCTGCACCAGCAAGATGTCTTTCTTGGTTCTTTTGATGAACAAAGTTGGATCAATCTTGCCTCTTTGAAATCCATTTTCTAATAAATAGAAAGCCAACGTTTCATACCATGCTCTAGGAGCTTGGTGTAGACCATAAAGAGCTTTGGTAACCTTGTACACCTTGTCTGGATATTCTGCATCAATGAAGCCTGGAGGTTGAGAAACATACACCTCTTCTTCAATAGTACCATATAAAAAGGCACTTTTCACATCCATTTGGTAGACAGTGAATCCTATGAAAGAAGCATAGGCCAAGAATAGCCTAATTGCTTCAATTCTTGCAACTGGAGCAAAAACTTCTTCATAATCCACTCCTTCTTCTTGAGTATACCCTTGGGCTACCAATCTGGCTTTGTTTTTTATCACTATTCCCCTTTCATCTTTCTTATTTCTAAAAACCCATTTGGTTCCAATTTCCCTGTAACCTTTGGGCAAATTAACCAGTACCCAAACCTTCTGTAGTTTGAATTGAAGTAGCTCTTCTTGCATTGCTTCAACCCAACTTGAATCATCTAAGGCTTTTGTAATGTTTTTGGGTTCTACTTGAGAGAGAAAGCATGAAAACAGGCATATGTGGGCAACTTCATGGTTCTTTTCTTCATACACAGCTAGGACAAACCCATCTTTGTCTGAAGATAAGACCTGAGTTCTTGTTTTAACACCAGAATCAATGCTGCCAATCACATTATCAATGGAGTGATCTTTGAGAATTCTTGTGTTGTGTGTTGTTGGAACATCATAGGAAATTGGAAGGTTTCCAATCCTTACATCTTCTGGTAAGGAATCATCTGATAGAACATTTAATGGTTCAGCAAGACCAATTTGTGAGCTGGCAGTACCATCTGTTGAACTGGCAGTACCATCTTGTGAATTGACAGTACCATTTTCATTTTCAGAATTGATTCCCTTGATCTTGAGTTCCATGATCATCTTCAATACCTTCATTTGTTTCTTGATTCTCTTGATTTGTAGAATTTGAAGGCTCTCCATGACTTGAAGATGACTCCAATCCTGTCCAAATTGGCATCAAGATGTAATCTTGATCCTCAGTTGTTTCATCATTGTCTTCAGAACCTTCATTATCATTAGTATTTGTACCTGTGACAGGCACATAATTCATAGATTTTGAAAGCTTATCAATGTCAAAACACCAATCTGGTCCAGTGCCTGCAACATTTGGTAGTTTCTCTTGGAACTCTATGTGCAGGTTTTCTTCCACTAGCCTAGTGCATTTATTATACACCCTATAGGCCTTACTTTGCAAAGAATACCCTATCATATAACCTTCATCAGCTTTTCCTTCAAACTTTCCTAGATGATCTTTGGTATTGAGAATAGTGACATGACATCCAAAAGGTCACATAAAACTTAGAGATGGTGTTCTACCAAACAAAAGTTCATAAGGAGTCTTTCTATGAGGTTTGATCACAAGAACCCTATTCTGTACATAACAAGCAGTACCTACTGCTTCAGCCCAAAACGAAATAGGCAACTTAGAATCTACTAGCATTGTTCTAGCAGCCTCAATAAGTGTTCTATTTTTCCTTTCTGCTACTCCATTTTGCTGTGGGGTTCTAGCTACACTATATTCTCTTTTTATTCCATTTTCTTTGCAAAATACATCCAGAACTCTATTCTTGAATTCTGTCCCATTGTCACATCTAATTACTTTTACTTTCTTATCAATTTGGTTTTCTATCCCTGTAATGTAGGACTTAAGGATCTCACTTGTTTCATCCTTAGTACTTAAAAAGAAAACCCAAGAGAATCTGCTGTAATCATCAGTAACTACAAGACAATATCTTTTACCATTCAAGCTATTCACAGAAGTAGGACCAAAGAGGTCCATATGAAGCATGTATAAAGCTTGAGAAATTGAGTTATGGGTCTTGGGCTTACAAGAAGCTCTATGTTGTTTGCCTTTTAGACAATCAACACAGGTTTGGTCATTTTGAAAAATCTTTTTGGGTAAACCTCTAACCAAATCATATTTTGCAATTGTATTGATTGTTTTAAAGTTTACATGACCAAGTCTTCTATGCCAAAGCATAGATTCATCCAATGAGGCTTTTGCTACTAGACAGGTTAAACTCTCTTTAGGAACAATGTTCTTCAAGTCAACAATGTACATATTGTTCTTTCTAGGGATTTTAAGAAGAATCTGACTTTCATCAGGAATTTTAAAATCAGGAGAAAGTACAATGCATTCAGTGTCAGTAAAAAGAACATTGTTCTTTGTGTCACACATTTGTGAGACACTTAAGAGATTAAACTGTATTTCTTTCACAAAGTACACATTTTCAAAATCTAATTTACTGGTTTTAATTGTACCTTTACCAGTAATCTTTCCTTTGATTCCTCCCCCAAAGGTAACATATCCTCCATCAAATGATTTGAAGTTTGTGAGGTAAGACATGTTGCCTGTCATGTGCCTTGAACATCCACTATCTACATATCCTTGATCTGCAATATCATTTGAATGTTCCTGCAAATGTATACACATATTAGTTTCTTTGGGGTACCCAAGCCATGACTGACTTGGGTTTGCCTCATGCATCAATGTAATCAAACCTTTTTAGGACTGTTGATGCACCATTTGGTTGGAGAGGTTTCCAAATCCAACATGCTGAGGACTTAACAGCATTTTCATTTTTGACATATTTTGTGGTTTTTGGTCTGACAGTACCAAATTTGGCAGTACCATTTGGTCTAGCAGGACCATATGGTCTAGCAGGACCTTTTGGTTTTGGTCTCCAATTTTGTGTTTTAACCACATAATCCCTTTCAGTGAGACTTTTCACAACTCTTGGTGTATGTTTGAAAGTATTACTTGCACCCTTAGTAGTGAATTTTGGGTAAACAGGCTCATTTGGTCTAACAATATGATTAACTTTTGGTGTGTTAGATTTCACAGAACCTTTTCTGGGGTTTGTTTTACTTGTTTTAGACCTTGATGTATTCCCAGAAACCCAATTGTTACAGTAAGCATGAGTATGATTAAAACTACCACAGTAATAGCATGCCTTATTGTACAAAACAAAGTTATCACCAAGTTGATGTGACTTAAGATTGTTCCAATTTCTTTGACTACCTCTAGGTTTGCTATTACATTTTGCACAACATTCAACTGTTTTTAGAACAACTTTAGTCTTTGTGATACTTTCTACATTTTTAGGACTGGTTGGTCCTACTTTGTTTCCTTTCTTAGAAACAGTCTCTTTTCTATTTCCATTAGATGTCCACTTTTCATTAGATGTAACATCTGAGCTCTTATCAGTGAGCACCTTTTCTTTGGAAAGTGAAGTATCACTTGCACTCTCAAAAGGTTCACTATTTTCTACAGGTTTTACTTTTTCTAGTGGTTTATTTGTGAGCTCATGTAAACCTGATTCAGCAAGATCTAAACCTGGGGGACAGGGAATTCCTCTGTAAGGAGGTGGACATGTGTTGTATCCAATCCCAGATTTGATTTTCTTGTTCATTTGGTTCTCAACTATACTTTTAGTACAAGCAGAAGCATTTTCTAATGTTGTAACAGTTAGTTGAATATTATCTTTTGCTTGTTTCACTTTAGCAAACTCAGTTCTTAACAGGTTTATTTCAGCATCTTTAAGAAATATGTCTCTATTAAGAATAGCTTTTGTATCAGAAAAGGTGAGTTCATTTTCTCTAAAGTGAATTATCTGTTTCTCAAGTTTGGACATACCACACTTATGATTAACTAGGTCTTGATGAGTTTTTCTTTGTTCTTCTTTCAGTTCATCATAAAGTTTTCTTAAGATTTCTAGTTCTTTAAAAACTTCATAAGTAGCAGAACATTTAGTAATTTGTACCTCAGGATTGGAGAGAGCCATTAAAGCCATTTCATTTGAGGATGACTCTTCTTCACCCATAAAGCTCCAATCAAAACCCAGCCCATCAATGGCTACCATTGCTCTTGTTTCAGTGATGTCCACTTCCTTGCTCTTGTTCTCATTGTTTCCCCTGTTCTTGTTCTCAAAACCTCTTCCCTTATCACCCTGCTTCTTTGGTCTTCTACATTCTCTTGAGTAGTGACCCTTCATGTGGCAGTTGTAGCACTCCACTTTAGATTTGTCATACCCAGCAGGTTCATTGCCATTGATGACAATCTTCTTTCCAGTCCTCATCAAATATTTCTTAGCCCTCATGCTAAGAAGTGAAAGCTGCCATTTTATGTCCATTTCTTCAAGGTCATCATCACTGATCTCTTGAAGATCTTCAAAGGTCAATGTGGAACCATTGTGTTGTGATGTTAGGAAAGCACAACCAATTGTTTCATCTAAAATGGTTTTGGTACTGCTAGAAGTACTGGCAGTACCAAAATTTGTGTTGGCAGTACCTTCTTCTCTACCATCTATTTTGAAGTTGCTGTAAAGATCATTGAGACTCATGGAATCAATATCTGGTTTGTTTTTCCAGACAATGACATTCATGGCCCATTCAGAGGGTAGACTTCTAAGAAATTTAGAGTTTAAGTCTTCTTGAGATATTATCACTTCATGAATGGCTAATTGACTAGAAAGCTTTTGTAGTCTATTGAACATGCTGTCCAAAGACTCATTTGGTGTGGCTGAAAAGTTTTCAAACTGTTGTTTTAAAAGTGTTTTCTGGGTTTTCTTGGTGGCATCATTACCACCAAATCTAGCTACAATAGCTTGAAAAAGAGTTTTAGCACACTTGTATTTGTTAAAGACTAGAAGCTGGTCATTTGGAATAGACATGAGAAGCATACTCCTGGCTTTAAGATCATTTCTCTTTTGAATTCTTTCTTCAGCAGTTATTGGGTTTACTTGCACAGTTGTGACAAGTGCATCATTTACTGGAGGTGGTGGTTACTAGTTTAAATGAGTTTCCTTCTTCAATAATCTCCCAAAGTGCATAGTCTTGCACTTGGAAGTATTGTTCAACCCTCAGTCTTCGCATCTCAAACTCATTCTATTTGAGTAATGGAAGTTTTGCAGCCACATTGGTTTGAATGTGCTCAACATCCATTTTTGCTTTGTTCTTTTATGTCGTAAATATCAGCCTTGCTCTGATACCACTTGTGGAAGGATTCTTTGTATTGATTTGTGCAAACACTTGGGATGTTAATCTCAGTAATGTGTTTAGGATATTTATGAATGAATGTGAGTTAGCACGCGGAATTTACTAAAACACACTAAAGGAACAAAGGTGGTGAATAAGTAAATGAGAATGAACACAACATGAATAACACAAAACAATTCAATATTATTGATGAAATAATACGGGTGATCTTAACTATTACCAGGATTACAAGTGTAACCTTGAATCTTTGATACGTGAAAGGGTTCAAATATGGAAGTTATGCATGGGAAAGATGAGTGTAAGAGCTGGGAAAGTTGTGTAAGTTATATCTAAGAAGGTGTCTTAAGGGTTCCTTTTATAGTATAAGGAGCCCTTATTACAAGTGGTCAAGTTGCTTAATATAATATACTAGAGGTTTATCTTATCCTAATATTACACCTTTCAAGGTAAAACACTCCATTATATCTACTGAGACTTCTGTACTACTTCTACTTAACGTATAACTTTGTACAAAGACTAATAATACAAGTAAATATCTCTAATTAAAATATAGCAACTTGTCGTGAAAACTGGCAGGACCTTCTTTAACTAGCAGTACCTTCTTACCCAGAAGGTACTGTTAGTATATCTTCAACATCAGCAAAACTGAAGAGGCAGGCTTAACTATCACTAGCAGGCTCTTCTGGCAGACTCTTTACTTTGTGCATTTTATTCCCAACAATCCTCCCCTAAACTTGTTATTCCCATATAAAATAACCAAGTTTCTTTGTGAATAAAATTCATACCTTGAGGATTTGAGGGAACTCTTCCAAAAACCTTACCTTTTTCTCCTTAGGCTTTCATACTGAATCTTTCGACACGGCAAGAGCTGATAGCAATCATAACAGGTTGTTCCATCGTGTCAAGCCTGTGATTTTCGAAACTTTCTGCCATTTGATCCCACATTGTGAATTCAACTATACTACCACTGTTCACATAAGCGACTGATGAGTGTGTAAATACTCATCATTTTTAGTCAAATCCGAGCTGCAAAATGATCAAAAACACTCAAAAACGCACCAAAATACGAAGGAAATCCCAAAGATCGTATTTTATATGTTTCTGATGCAAAACGAGTGAAAACAAACGAAAAATGAACAAAATTTGCATATTTGGCAGTTTCAGTCCCCCAACTTTCAAAGTTTTACAAAACTAGTTCCTGGTCAGTCATTTCAAAAGAAAAGTCAACCCTTGCTCTTTAAAAGTCAAAATGAATCACAAATGATCTTTGGGTAAAATGTTTTCAAAAGATTTCAAGTTAAACCTTTGAAATTTCACAATTGGCATGTTTAGCCCTTGGACTTTCAAAAATGACAATTTTGGTCCCTTGTGTTTTCAAAACTGGAAAAATAACTTTCAAGGTCCTTGTAATATTAATATTTGGCAGGAATGGCCCTTTGAAGGAGTTTGGAAAAAAGGAAGAAGTGGTCCTCAAGTTTCAGCAAATTTGCAACATTGGTCCTTGTGGTTTCATAGTTAACATGACAAACGGACCCTTATTATTACTAGCCTAAAAACCAACCCCTGGCCCAGTTACATAACTAATCTCATCATTGGCCCAAAACACACTCCTAGCACAAATCCATACCCTAATACGTTTAATAAAATGTACATACCCTTCATTGACCGGTCAAACAATAAAAAATACCATCCCTTTCTTCCCCAAAACTCCACCCCGTGACTGCATACCTCCAACACCCCCATCACCATCTCCACCATCCCTTTCATTCCCTTTGTCCTCAACCTCATTCCCCAATCCCACTAATCCCCCTCCAACTTGTACCTAACACCTTGAACCAGTCACTGAATGACATGCTGGCATTCCACCTCTTGCAATTGGGCGCCAAAACGGATTAAAGGGCTGGGATGAGTTATGATCAATCAAAAGGCTAAGGTTCGTTGTGTAGAAGCACAAAGGGATCACATGACTTTTCTGTCTCAGCAAATAAACACACCAGAGATGAAGACAAGGAAGAAGCTTGATGTGTACCTACCACTTTAGTAGTACAAATAGGATCAGTGTAAGCCCTAATGAGGCATCCATCTTTTATCTTTATATCTTTTATGTTTTCTAAAAGAAAAGTTCAGTAGCTGTTGTAATTTCAAGTTTTGAGTTTAATGAAAAAAATTATCTTTAAGTTTAATTTTCACTTGCAGTTAGTTAAATTTTTAAATTCCTTGTTGTTACTCATTGGTTTTATTTAAATTGCTTACAAAATCTCAGATTGAAAAAGAAAAAAAAAAGAAATAAACAGAATTCAGAAAAAAAGATAGAAAGAAAAAAGTCAGAAAAATAAAATATGGTGGAATGAAAAAGAAGAAGCAGTTGCAGAATGGAGATGAAAGGGTTTAGAGCTCATGGGAGCACCTAGGTAGTTCATATGATTTGGGTTCTCAGTCTCTTTTGACTCCTCACAGTTTTGGATATCAAGTAGGTATTACTTTCACTAGTTGTTATTTGACTTTAGTAGCTGTTAATTTTTATGTTTCTAAGTTAGTTAAGCCTTATTAGAGATTAATCAGTTGAGCTTGTTCAAAAGAATAGTGGTCGGCTTTGAAAATCTTTTGAATTCAGTAGGTATAGGGGTGTTTGGATCAAGGTAGTCCACTTATCAATTTGCCATATTCTGAGGTAAAAATTGTTTAGACTTAATCCTAGTGTAGAATTAAAGTAGTGATTGCTTAATAGTGATAGTTTTCTAGTCAAATTGGTAAAAATCACTTTCACTTTCAATTAGAAGCTTAACTGTTAAACAACTTTTTGCCCCTAACAGTTATAAAAGTGCACAAGTTTAACTGATTTAGCCTTATCTTAGTCTAAAAAATAACTCTCAGTAACTTAGAAATAGTAGAATTTCAGTTAAGTCATTTTGTTACCAAAAGTTCAAAAGTCAAGTTCAAAGATTTCAGAAAATACAAAACTTCAAAGAATTATCCTGAATTTTGTGTGAGGTTTTAAAGTTTGAAATTTTTTGAGTGTGAAGTATCCCAGCTCACCTTTATAATCCCATAAGTGTGTTATTTTTGTGATTTTTCTAAGTGGGTCCCACTACCCATCAAACAGGCCTGCAGGGGAGGATTTTGCCCAGCACAGTTTTTGTAAAAGTTTTGTTGCAATTAGATTGCTTGTGGACTGATCATTAGTAGGTGTTAGGATGTTTTCTTTGATGATTTAGGAAGCCCCCTAGGTAGTCTATAGTTTTTAGGAGTTAGCTTGCTTATTTGGGCTTATTAAGAGCTCATTCTGAGGTCATCATTTGGCCTATGCTTAATGGTCTGCTGATGCACTAGACCCTTGTTGTTCTTGTATTGCTGTTTAGATCTTGTTCTTGTTTGAATGAATTAGTGTTAATTGATTCTTGTTGTTTGTACTTGTCCCACTGTCTTGCTTAAGCTGAGCTTGTTTTGGTATTTTTAGCTTCATTTGAGTGGTTAATCTTGAACAAAGATTTTAAAGCAAAGTCAAATTTGAGTCTTGAAACTAATTTGGAATCTGAATTTGAATTGGAAGTCAGTGAGTTTGTATTTGAAAAAGAATTGTTAGTTTGTTTGTGTAAAACTGAGTTGAGAAGGACAAAGAAAAAATAAATAAATAAATAAACAATAAAAGTTGCAAAAAGTCTTGGTGGGATTCGAACCCCAGACCTCTTGCACGAAGTCTCAACACACAACACCACAACCACTGCGCCCTTGGGTCTTTTTCAATCATTCCTTGCAAGGTTTAATATTAGACCTTTAATGAGTATTATAACCTTAATAAGCTTCCCAGCTTATAACTGCTTAACCTGAGCTTATTTTGTACTGTGCATAGCTTGTTTTTATTTTTCCTAAAATAATATTAGTTTATAGTTTTTATTAAAAAAGTTTCATAATTTTCGGATTAGTTTTAGTATTTACTATAAATTAATTAGAGTTTAATAGTAATTTAATTATAATAAATAGAATTTTGTTTGAAAAATTAATTTTCTTTTTTCAAAAATTTTCTTTTGTCTTTTAGCACGTAAGAAAATTGATTGGAAACCCGTAGGACCTTCATAGCTCAAAATTCACGTTTTATTTTGCGCACTCGCGTAATTTTTAATTAAAACGTCACGTTTTGAATTTAGTTTACGTTTTAGGATTCCCGATACCTAATTATGTTTTCCCGTAGTTTTTAGGTATTTCTTAGATTGTTAGTTGCCTTAGGTTAATTTACTTTTACATTCGTTCGTTAATTTTCAAATTCGTTAATTTAACGTATCGTAATACCAAATAACCTTTCCAATCATACAAGATTTTAATCTCAATCTCATTCGAAGCTTTCCATTCACACCTCGTTGGGGTATGACCCGGGAAGTCACTTCCCGGTCTCACAATTTGAATATCATTTTCACAAGTTTTGCGAGGTAATCGTTTTCCTAAACGGTTTACTTGTACTACTTCACGTTTATTTGTCTCACAACAAATTAAACTTCACGTTTGTTGATATTTTGATAAATTGTTGTTTGCACACACCAAAACACAACGAATCAGCGACATATCAAAGGAATTTAAAAGTGCATACTTTAAACTCTCAATGTCAACTATTCTATAGACAGTTTCTTCTTGATTGTCTTTTGGTTTATGGGTCACTTGGCCAACCGATCTCAGATGACCCATGAAATCTGTTAATGAATAAGCATTAGTATTTGACCATTTTTTTTTTGTAAAAAGCTGCTATTAAAAACATGACCTGTTAGAACTAGGTAGTGCATTTTTCCTGTTCCATCGTCTCTTGGTATTTTTGACTGAAGCTGGTTGTATGAAACAAATTTAAAGTAGTAGTGGGGGATTGATTCGTGAAAATCAAGTTATAGTATAGATATAAGCTCAAGAAATCCGCAAAGAAATACGGATAACCCGAGGTCGTATTCCGTGTGAAGGATGAATGGAATTTCGAATTCCCGATTCGTGAAACGTGTCGTGAAAGTGGTAAAAAGTGATATATATGAGATTACACTAATGATATAGCAAATAAAGCACAATTAATCACTTAAGCACGTAATTCAAATAAGGAAAATAAAAACGTCACGTAAAATCGAAACCGTACGCTAAAACGTTAATTAAACGTTAACGTACGAAATAAAACGCGAGTTTTAAGCTACACGACTCCTACGAACTTGGAAATAATTTCTAAAAATCAAAAATGATAAAAGAAAATTTTGAGAAAAAGAAAAATAATTTTTTTGACTTTTTAATGATTTTTTATGAATTAAAAACTAATTAACTAATTTAAAAATCAAAAGAAAATGAAATAAAAGTGAGAAAAATGCAAAATTACTTTCTAAAATTCCGAAATAACTAAAAATAATTTTCTAAAATATTTTTGGATTTTTCTTGGCTTTTTTTGATTTTTTTGTATTTTTTAATAATTAAAAAGTAATTAAAAATGATTAAAAAGGAAAATTAAATAAGAAAAATAGCAAAACTACTAAGAAAAATCTGAAAATTTCAGGGAAAATCAAAAATTATGTTCTGAATCCAGGAAAAATATCAAATTTGAAAAATAAGCACTGGAAGTGCTTATTGCTTTGAAAACAGCTTATGATAGTGCTTATTAATAAGCACTTCTGACCAAATCTTAACCAAACTTTCACAAAATGATTTCAGTACTAAAATAAGCTAGTAACAACAATCCAGAAGTGTTTTGAAACTCAGAAGCACAAGTTATGATGCAATAAGTCACTAATAAGCACTTTATAAGAGAAATAAGCCAAAGAGATTAAGCAGAGATCAAACAACACTAGAAACAGAAGCACTATACTGTATTAAACTTATATCAACCAGAAATTCCAACTATAGATCAAGAATAAGCTGTAGCAGCCCTAATAAGCCAAACAGAATAGGATAGAATTGCACAAAAAGGAGGGCTCAATAAGCTGTGTAGACAAGCACTTTAGTGAAACTTTTTGGAGTAAGCTTATACTATACCAACCCAAGAACAAGATTAAGCCTTAATATTAGATCCTGGAACAAGTTTGCTAACCTAGAAACACCCAAGAACAAGGGCCTAAGCCTGTGGTGTAGGGCAAGTTGTTGGTCAATAAGCAGACTTTAATGAGCTTTTTCAATAAGCTAATGACTTTCAAAATCCAATTTTCTTTTTCAATTATGAAGACTAAGTACCAGGCTTTACAAAATGACAAGTTTCAATTATTTCCAAACTTTAATGAATTCTACACAGTCCTCCAAATTTTTGATCAAAAGCTGATTACTCAGCTTTGCTTGACTTTTTGATGAAAACAGAATGTTGACTTTTTTCAAGTTTGATTACTTCTAAATGATCAATAAGATGAAAAATAAGCTATTTAATGATTACACTAAGTTACTACTACTAATATTGCAACTACTATAAAGATTTCTTACCCTAAATCCTACTTATACTAACTGTTAAGCTAATTAGACTAGTAAGTTGACTATTTTACCAAATGACTAACTGATTTTATGTATTAACTAACTATATTATAGCCTAGGTGAGATGTGTGAACTATCAATACCCTCTGTCACAGACTTTATGACAGCAAACAAACACAATCCAAACACCCCTTTTGGGTTCTGTCACACCCAAAAAACAAACACAGACCTTGCTAATCACTTCCAATCCATACCAAACCTACTTAATATGTTCCACAAACATGATTATAACCAGAAACAAAAATCACAAACACCATTCATCAACAAATGCTATGAATCACAGATTATGATATGATCAAACAGTATACTTAGCAAATCACACCACAATGCTCAAATATGATGAAACAGCAATTAAGAAGCAATAGTAAGCTATACTAAGCAATATTCAAGAGTAATAAGCTAGAGTTATCAGATCTACACTACTGTACCAATAAGCTATAAAAGATAAGAAAAATGGAAATGATACTCACAAGTTCAAGACCCCTCAGCTAGAACAGAGGGGTTTCACTAAGCAAGCCTGTCTTTAGACAGGCCAATGGTCACCTTTTGACTGTCTTTAACCACCACAACCCTCAGCTTATTGAAATAAGCTGAGGTTGACTTTCGTTGACTTTTTAAAGTCTTGAACTTTTGGGAACAAGAAAGAAGTAACAATTATCACAACAAGCTATAGAAGCTTATATGACCTTGAAACAACAATAAAACAACAAGGGAAAGATCAAAAGAGAAAACAGATACCACTATTTTTTTTTTTGCTTTTTGTAAGTTTTTCTATTTTTTTGGTTTTTCTTTGATAAGTAAACAACAATAACAAATAAAAGAAATGCAAACAGATGATGAGTACTAAATAAGAAACAAGAAAAGACTTTGCTTTAAAGTAAATAAGAAGTAAATAAGCTAAGTAAGACAATAAGCAAATAAGTAAAAACAGAATTGAAATAAGACAATAAAAATGCTTTTCATTAATATTAAAAGGTTTACAAAAACATTTTGGCAGAGTAACAATACATGAAAACTCCACCCGCTTACAATATGGGGGGGGGGGGGTATATATAAGCTAGCAACTAGGGTTTGGGATGATTCTAGATGTGCTCAGCTGATTCAATCTTGGCCATTGATCCTTTGCTTGGTCACTAAGCAGTATTGTGGTCCATTGATTCCCTGTTTTATGGAGCACGATGATGTTTGGCCTCTCCCATTGGTCCACGTATACTCCTCTGTGTCCTTCTTCATATCGTGCTCAAAAGATGCTTGTGACACCTGATTGGTCCATATTTATTACCCAATTGAGGTAAGTGAGGGTAATTTAAGGGTTTGGGGGTTTAGGGTTTATGGGAACAGTAAAATCTGGGTACGGGGTATAATTTGGGGGGCGGGTAAATATGAAAGGTAATTAATGTTTGGGGTTGGGTCGGGTTGTAGGTGTGGGCTGGGTATAGGTTAGAGAGGTGGGCTGATGGGGTTTTAGTATTTGGGCTTTGGTTTATTTTTGGGTTTAGGAAAGAGATAGTATTATTGGATCCGGTGTAGTATTGTTTTAGGACTAGTAATATTAGACAAGGACCAATTTTGTATTTATGAAAACTGTAGGGACCAATCTATAATAAATGGAAACATTCATCCAAGGGTATAATTTGTAATATTCAGAATGATGGAGGACCGCAATTTCCATTTTCTTCAAATTATGCTTTAAGGACCATAATTGCCAAACTCTGAAACTGCAGGGACTAAATCTGCCAATCTCCCAAAGTTTCTTCCAAGGACCAGTATTGAACTTTCTGAATCTCTGAGGACTTCAAATGACTTTCTGAGCAATCTTTGATCATTTTGCTTCCCCGGCTACGGCTTTTGACCTTTTTCCATTCCCGTGCTCGTTTTTGTCGGTTTTGGCTTGTTTTCGTTCAGTTTTCACATATTCGTACCTGCACATACACAAATACAAAAACACACGTTCTCTTGGCATTTAAGGTTAGTATTTGGTATTTTTGGTCTGATATAAGGCCTAAAAAGATGAGTGATTAAGCACTCATCAAAATCCCCCAGACAAAGGTATTGCCGTGCCCTCACGCAATGTCATCACCTCACGCTTAAGAGATAAACAATTTCAAAACCTCTCTTTACTGACGTTGTAAAGTAGCAATGACTTTCAGAAGAGATAGTAAAATCATTTATCCTCAAAAACGCTCCGTTTTCCGATTTTCATAAGTAATAACTACTACTACTCTTTTTGTATTTTTCATTTTTATATGTGACGGTTTATTTTGACTTTCATTATCAATTCATATCTGTTGATAATTATCAGGGTCAACGAGTAGAAACACTTCTCACAGAGAAGAGACCATACGGATAAAAATCGTCATCCTTGATTTTTCACAAGCTCCCAAACTAAGCGTAAAATCGAAATCATTGTTTACCTAGAAGTTAGATGCTAACACTGCCCACAAAAGTTACTTGTGTATTACCTCTTGTCCCCAGGTCCTAAGTTTTATATCTAAAGATTTTAATTTGTGAGAAATGAATTGCTTCACATTTTCTCGTTTCGATATTTGTTAGTCCGATAAGAGCACAAAATTTGAACGCTAAGTAGTTTCCAAACTTTCCCTCGAAAATCTCTGCATACAAAATTCGGGTCCACATGAAGGTCTCTGATTTAACACGATTTGTAGGGGCTCCCTTTTTATTTACGACCGAGACATACCATGTTTGTTACCCGAAACGGAAGCTTTTTATTAGGGAAACCCCCGGAGTCGAAGTTTGGCATTTTTGCATAACTATAAGCACTTTAATAATATTTGGTCCTTTGTCCTTTATTTCAATTACAATCAACGGTTTTAAGCCGCCAAGATGTAAGAGCTTTATTATGACTTTTGGATTATATCCTTTGCTTTTTATAGCTTTGGATTCCTCTGCCTTTTTATTTGGCTTTGGATTATTATTATTGATATTCATAATCATATGCCAAACCCCAAGTCCTACGGCTTTTACTAAGATCACAACATCGGCTGCGAACCGGCAAGATGCAATAGTCTATTTTACCGTAACACTGGCAGTACCTCAATGTGTACCAAACCCTCATATGCAGAAATTTTGTTGGGAACGAGAAAAAACTAAGTATTGCCCAAACCGTATACACTTAATTAATCCTAGACATCTATTTATATATTGGTGACGTTTCTGATGGGAACAAGGAGGCCACAAGTACCTCTCGTGGGTTTTTTAAATCCCAAAGTTGAGATCCGTGTATAGCACGAAACTTCTAAATAAACTCTATCATTCCTCGATCTCCGCAAATTTAAAATCCCAAATAATGAGATCCGCGGATGCTTAGCCATAATCTTTTGATTATTTTGGTTAAGGGAGACGAGCTAGGGCTCAACACGCCCGGTCAAGTCGAAACATTTATTTCTACTCTCGCCGGTAGGAAAGTCAAAACAAGGTGTCAAATCTTATTATTCATATCATATCATTCATTTTTTTTTTTTTTTTTTTTTTTTTGCATAATAAAATGGTGACAAAATTTAAAATTTTTGGTGGAAAAACGGAGTTGCGCAAGTTAAACAGCCCAGACTATGGTACAGGTCAAATCGAATCGAAGATTCACCCCCCCAGACTAAAGTGAAACATTGTCCTCAATGTTTTAAGGGTTCGGGTAGTCTACGTAAAATCTAAGGTCGTTTATTAAGTATGCCAAGAGATAAACGTTAGTCGATAAGATTTTTGGATATGGTGAATTTCCGAAAGAGCAGCGAAGGATGAGACTCGAGTGGAGAGAACGACAAACCACGAGCACGAGAGTCCACAAACTTCGGGGAAATTCCTGAACATTCACAAACAACCACGAAAACACGAGTTTGGAAAGGGTCGCCCCCCTCACGTAACGTTATTCTTAGAAAATAGATAATATAGAAAATGAAATGGATAAGCATGGGGTGCCTCCCACGAAGCGCTTGTTTTTGATTACCGAGTCACATGAGCTTGACTCGATCCCCGAATTTAATCGTCCTTGGGGAAAGTTTGGAGATCCGGGACAACCATGGGTGGTATGTCCCCTCCAAAGTAATGTTTGATACGGTGACCATTCACCTTAAAATTGGGACCGTCATTTTGAGCAAGCTCAACGGTTCCATAAGGAAAAACTTGGGTAATGGTGAATGGTCCAGACCAACGGGTTTTTAACTTGCCCGAGAAAATCTTTAATCGAGAATTGAAAAGGAGGACTCGGTCACCAACATTGAAGACGCGATCTTTAATCTTAGCATCATGAATCCTCTTCGTCTTCTCTTTGTAGATCAAAGAGTTCTCATAGGCTTGATCACGAAGTTCGACTAATTCATTCAATTGAACTTTACGGTGATCACCCGCGGTTTGTAAGTCAAAATTAGCATGTTTCAAGGCCCAATAGGCCTTGTGCTCAAGTTCAAGGGGAAAGTGGCAGGCCTTCCCGTAAACCAGCTTGTATGGAGTGCACCTGATGGGTGTTTTGTAAGCTGTACAGAAGGCCCAAAGTGCATCATCTAACTTGTCAGCCCATGAAGCACGGTTTTCTCCTACGGTCCTCTCTAAGATACGTTTCAAGCCACGATTGGAGACCTCAACTTGACCACTCGTCTGTGGATGATATGCCGTAGAAAGACGATGTGTGACACCATATTTGAGCATAACCTTAGCGAATTGGTCGTTACAAAAATGGGTCCCACGATCGCTTATAATAGCACGAGGTGCACCAAATCGGGCGAAGAGATTTTTGAGAAATTTCACAACAACTCGGGCGTCATTGGTGGGGAGCGCCTTCGCTTCCACCCATTTAGACAAATAATCGACAGCCACGAGTATATATTTGTTACCACGAGAAGACGGGAATGGACCCATGAAGTCGATACCCCAGACGTCAAAAATTTCACAGACATGGATGGCATTTTGAGGCATCTCGTCCTTCTGAGTAATTTTTCCTTGACGCTGGCAAGAATCACATGATTTAACCAACTCATGAGCATCCCGGTAAATCGTCGGCCAATAGAAGCCGGAATCAAATACTTTCTTAGCGGTGAAGTTGGCACCATGATGTCCCCCCGTGGGTCCATTGTGGCATGTCATAAGAATGTCAGCGGCTTCCGTGCCGTGAACACACCGCCGGATCACTTGATCCGCACAAATTTTGAACAAATAAGGGTCGTCCCAAAAATAATGCTTAACATCTTTAAAGAATTTCTTCTTTTGTTGGAACGACATCCCTTTACGGATAAAATTCCCCGCATAGTAATTCGCAAAGTCGGCGAACCATGGGGTACTAGAATCACCATGTGATAAACTCCCCAGCGTTTCGAGAGGAAATGATTCGTTAATTTCCTTTTTCTCGAAAGCACTTTGATGGGGATTCTCTAAACGTGAAAGATGATCGGCAGCAAGGTTCTCAGCTCCCTTTTTATCTCGAATTTCAATTTTGAATTCTTGAAGGAGGAGAACCCACCGCATCAAGCGTGGCTTGGGATCTTTCTTTGCCATTAGGTATTTAAGAGCCGAATGATCCGTATACACTATGCTTTTCTTCAAGAGCAAATAAGATCGAAATTTTTCAAAAGCGTAAATGACAGCTAACATTTCTATTTCAGTAGTCGTGTAATGATATTGAGCGTCGGTCATAGTTTTACTAGCATAGTGTATCGGCTGAAAATGTTTTAGCTTACGTTGCCCCAGGACTGCACCAATAGCATAATCGCTCGCATCGCACATTAGCTCAAAGGGCAAGTCCCAGTCGGGGGCAATTAAGACCGGAGCCTCCGTTAACTTCTCCTTAAGAATATTAAATGCTTCGATGCATTCATTAGAGAAGATAAACGGAGCATCTTTTTCAAGTAAGTGGGTCAGAGGCCGGGCTATCTTAGAAAAGTCTTGAATGAAACGTCGGTAAAAGTCGGCATGACCCAGAAAACTTCTAATTCCTTTAACGGTGGTGGGATGAGGTAATTTAGCAATCACATCGACTTTTGCTCTATCGACCTCAATCCCAGATTTTGATATCTTATGGCCGAGGACAATGCCCTCTTTGACCATGAAATGGCACTTCTCCCAATTTAGAACCAAGTTGGTGTCTTCACACCGTTTTAGCATACTTTCTAAATGGGAGAGGCAAGAAGTGAAAGAATCTCCATAAACCGAGAAATCATCCATGAAAACTTCCATGGTTTTCTCGATCATGTCCGAGAAAATAGACATCATGCACCTTTGGAACGTGCCTGGAGCATTGCATAAGCCAAAAGGCATACGACGATAGGCAAACGTACCATAAGGGCAAGTAAAGGTAGTCTTCTCCTGGTCTGGAGGGTCAATCGGTATTTGAAAATAACCGGAGAATCCATCAAGAAAACAATAGAACTCATTTCCCGCTAGGCGTTCTAGCATTTGATCCATAAATGGAAGTGGGAAATGGTCCTTACGAGTCGCATCATTTAATTTTCGATAATCAATACAAACTCTCCATCCGGTAACAAGACGTGTCGGAATCAATTCATTATCTTCATTAGTTACGACGGTCATTCCACCTTTTTTCGGAACGCAGTGGATCGGGCTAACCCAAGAGCTATCCGAGATTGGATAAATCATTCCGGCATCGAGGAGTTTGATAACTTCCTTTTTGATAACCTCATGAATTTTCGGGTTAACCCGTCGTTGTTGCTGAACGGACGGTTTGTAATTATCTTCAAACAAGATTTTATGCGTGCAAAAACGAGGGTCGATACCCTTTATATCGGAAATTTGCCAAGCGATAGCATTTTTATGCTTCTTGAGCACATCTACGAGACGGTTTATTCTCCTCATCTTTAAGTTCCTTTGAAATAATGACAGGAAGTTTGTCGGTTCCTTCCAAAAATGCGTATTCGAGATGAGGAGGTAAATCCTTGAGCTCGGGCTCCGGAGGATTCTCAGTAGACGGCTTAATTTCTTTAACATCGGCCATTTTGAGGTCCATCGGAGGGAGGGATGGGTTGGGATCTTCATTTAATAATTTTTCAATCAAAAGAACATCTCCCTCCGGGTCACAAACGGAATGATCAATTTCCGGTGAAATCGAATCATTAGCAAGAAAGGCCTCGATCTCTTCCAAGATGAAATCACTCCCCTCAAACGGAGTGAGGGAAGGGGAAGGATCGGAAATGATTGGTTCAGAAGAATGAGTAGGATTGCCACTCGAAGCATGTTCGGTAAAACCAAGTAACTCTTGAGCATACTCCTCCGTAACTTCGTCGATAACGTCGATTCGGTTAACGGAATATTTGTCATAATCAGAGGAGTACCTCGCGGTTTGATCCAAATTAAAAGTTACGGCTTCGTTACCCATGCGTAGGGTAATTTCTTCATCGAAAACATCAATTAAAGCACGGCCGGTCCTTAGGAAACCTCTTCCGAGAATGAGAGGAACCCGTGGATCGGCATCAAAATCAACCACGACAAAATCGGCCGGGAAATGAAATTTTCCCACATTAACAAAGACATCCTCGGCTATTCCCATCGGGCGGGAAGTAGTTCGGTCGGCTAGCTCGAGGGTCATGCAAGTCGGAGTCAAATCGGGTAAAGACAACTTTTTCCAAAGGGATAACGGCATAAGGTTAATGCTAGCACCAAGATCGGCCAAGGCGAAGCATTGAACCATCCCAGGAAAATTACATGGAATGAGAAATCGACCGGGGTCTTCAAGCTTTTCGGGAAGCTTTTTGAGGATAACCGCCGAACAATTCTCATTCATCTGGGTTCGTGATATCTCAAACAATTTTTCTTTGTTATTCAAAAGACCTTTTAGCATTGAGGCAAATTTAGGCATCAAAAGTATAGCATCCACGAGATTTATATCAAAATGCAATTCTTGAAAAATTTGATAAAACTTTTCCATTTGGTGTTTGTCTTTCTCGCGGTGCTTTTGTTCATTCAATCGAGACGGATAAGGCAAATTTGTTTTGACGGGAGTTTCTTTCTCAGTTTCATAAACAATTTTATCTTTTCCTTTAGATGTTGGGATTACCGGAGGTTGGATGTTTTCGGTCCTTCCATTATTAATAGGAATTCCCGTATCCGTTGTCGCCTCGGTTTCACGGGCGACTACCTTGGGAGGAAGAGAAGAAGAGGTAGTCGGAGCCGTCGGTTCATTGATTACAATACCACTCCTAGTCGTGATCGCCTTAGCATCGCCCCTCGGGTTAGCGATCGTGTTGCTTGGAAGAGTTCCCGAGCCCGAGGGTCGATCATTTAAAGACTTCTTCAATTCGGACATTTGATTAATTAACATTTTATTCATTTCCTCTTGACTTTTCATAAACTGCTTAAGTAACTCATCCGAAGAAGATTGATTTTGATTTTGACTTTGATTCACAACTGGATTTTGAAAGTTTTGACCACGATTGTTGTTGTTAAAACCTTGATTTTGATTTTGAAAATTTTGGTTTCCATGATAATAATTTCCTTGATTAGCATAGTTTCCTTGAAAATTCCCTTGATTCGGGCCTTGATTATAATTTACCCGATTTTGATTTTGAAAACCATGACTTTGATTTTGAAATCCATTGTTAACCCGATTTTGATTAGCATTTTGATTAAATTGATGGTTTCGGTTTTGCATGTTTTGATTCACTTGATTCACTTGATTAACTTGAGACGGTTGATTAAAACCGGGTGGTCAAACATAATGGTTCGAACGGTAGCTAAGAAGATTTCGGTCACCCTGTGGTTGGTATCCGTTACCGCCCATATTGTAGGTTCCCGAAGTAGCATACACATTCTCGGGAGTGCAGCCACCGGTGGCTGGGCACTCAAAATACGAATGAGGACCACCACAAGTCTCACAAATATGATTAACCATATTGACTTGATGGTTCTTGACTTGATTTGGATTATTAGACGTTTGGTGCATTCGTAAAACGGCCGTCGATAAATCATCGAGTTTCTTAGTGATGGCGGCTATTTCGGGATTAGACGTTGAAGAATTGTGAACAACGGTTGTTCTCGACTCATTCCTCTCGGCAGAGGAATCCCAGTAATTGTAGTGAGCGGTCATATTCTCGATGAGTTCGTAACAATCTTCAGGACGTCGTTTCATAAAAGTACCACCCGCAGCTGCATTGATCGTGTCCCGATGTTGTAGAGTCAAACCATTGTAAAACGTATCGATTATCGTAACAAGAAGCATGTTATGGTTTGGACACCGATCAATAGCAAGCTTATAGCATTCCCAAGCTTCGAATAAAGATTCGTCGGGAAGCTGACGGAAATTGCTAATATCGTTTCGGAGTTTCGTCACCATCGATGGTGGAAAATATTTCGCCAAGAACTTCGATACCATTTCTTCGAAGTTATGAATCGAGTTCTTGGGAAGACGATCAAACCAAGCGGTAGCATGATGTGTCAAAGAATAGGGGAAGAGAGAAAGACGAAGGGCGTCATCGGAGACCCCGTGTTGTTTCATACTTTGGGTGACGGTTAAGAATTTATCGAGATGCTTGTTTGCATCGTCACCCGGTAAACCGTGAAATTGGCATGAATTTTGGACTTGTTGAATCATGTGGTGCTTAAGTCCAAAATCCGTAGCCTCGATATTGAGAGGGGCAATCGGACCGCCTCTACCGTGCATTGTCGGTTGACACAGCTCCTCCATCGTTCGGAGATCGGGAGCTGGTGCATTTTCAATACCCACCGGAGGGTGTTGATTGTCGTGTTCCATTTCCGTGAGATTAGGGAAACGAACTTTGTGTGTGTGACGTATCAAACTCTCGGGGTTCGATAATGGAGAAATAAGACGTTTAGAAGATGAGCGGGTGTTCATACACCACAAAAACTCAAATTTTGAAAAATAAAAGGAAAATCAAATTTGAAAAGGAAACTCTTTTTGTATTTTCTTGTAAAACCCTTTTTTTTATTTTTATTTTTTTTTATTTTTTTTTTTTTCAAATAAAACTTTTCTCTTTTGTTTTTCTTTTTCTACGTTACGTTAATTGAAACCGTTTCCCTCAATCTACTCGCGACGGAACGGGAGAGAAGAATGGATCTCTCTTCAGCTTGCAATTTAATGTCAAAGCTATCCGTATTTTCCGCTTATCCGGTCGTAGAATTAAAGTAGTTCGATTAACAACTAATTTCACGCTTTTGTTATATTGTTAAGCTTATTTGGTTTACAACGCTCCTCCTTTCGGTCGAGTCGAGGCAATAACTTTATTATTTTTTTTTGGTATTTTTGTGAAAACACTTTAGGAAAAGTGTTTTTGATTTTTCAATATATATATAATATATACAAAATAGAGGAAGGCTTATCAAAACACAATTTTTCAAAAACGAATATTCAAAAATTCACTTCAAACCTTCCCCGGCAGCGGCGCCAAAATTGATTCGTGAAAATCAAGTTATAGTATACATATAAGCTCAAGAAATCCGCAAAGAAATACGGATAACCCGAGGTCGTATTCCGTGTGAAGGATGAATGGAATTTCGAATTCCCGATTCGTGAAACGTGTCGTGAAAGTGGTAAAAAGTGATATATATGAGATTACACTAATGATATAGCAAATAAAGCACAATTAATCACTTAAGCACGTAATTCAAATAAGGAAAATAAAAACGTCACGTAAAATCGAAACCGTACGCTAAAACATTAATTAAACGTTAACGTACGAAATAAAACGCGAGTTTTAAGCTACACGACTCCTACGAACTTGGAAATAATTTCTAAAAATCAAAAATGATAAAAGAAAATTTTGAGAAAAAGAAAAATAATTTTTTTGACTTTTTAATGATTTTTTATGAATTAAAAACTAATTAACTAATTTAAAAATCAAAAGAAAATGAAATAAAAGTGAGAAAAATGCAAAATTACTTTCTAAAATTCCGAAATAACTAAAAATAATTTTCTAAAATATTTTTGGATTTTTCTTGGCTTTTTCTGATTTTTTTGTATTTTTTAATAATTAAAAAGTAATTAAAAATGATTAAAAAGGAAAATTAAATAAGAAAAATAGCAAAACTACTAAGAAAAATCTGAAAATTTCAGGGAAAATCAAAAATTATGTTCTGAATCCAGGAAAAATATCAAATTTGAAAAATAAGCACTGGAAGTGCTTATTGCTTTGAAAACAGCTTATGATAGTGCTTATTAATAAGCACTTCTGACCAAATCTTAACCAAACTTTCACAAAATGATTTCAGTACTAAAATAAGCTAGTAACAACA
Source organism: Artemisia argyi (assembly GCA_030686995.1). NCBI lineage: Eukaryota > Viridiplantae > Streptophyta > Magnoliopsida > Asterales > Asteraceae > Artemisia > Artemisia argyi. Next base: position 178,783,417 of record CM060690.1, read on the forward strand.
ATCCAGAAGTGTTTTGAAACTCAGAAGCACAAGTTATGATGCAATAAGTCACTAATAAGCACTTTATAAGAGAAATAAGCCAAAGAGATTAAGCAGAGATCAAACAACACTAGAAACAGAAGCACTATACTGTATTAAACTTATATCAACCAGAAATTCCAACTATAGATCAAGAATAAGCTGTAGCAGCCCTAATAAGCCAAACAGAATAGGATAGAATTGCACAAAAAGGAGGGCTCAATAAGATGTGTAGACAAGCACTTTAGTGAAACTTTTTGGAGTAAGCTTATACTATACCAACCCAAGAACAAGATTAAGCCTTAATATTAGATCCTGGAACAAGTTTGCTAACCTAGAAACACCCAAGAACAAGGGCCTAAGCCTGTGGTGCAGGGCAAGCTGTTGGTCAATAAGCAGACTTTAATGAGCTTTTTCAATAAGCTAATGACTTTCAAAATCCAATTTTCTTTTTCAATTATGAAGACTAAGTACTAGGCTTTACAAAATGACAAGTTTCAATTATTTCCAAACTTTAATGAATTCTACACAGTCCTCCAAATTTTTGATCAAAAGCTGATTACTCAGCTTTGCTTGACTTTTTGATGAAAACAGAATGTTGACTTTTTTCAAGTTTGATTACTTCTAAATGATCAATAAGATGAAAAATAAGCTATTTAATGATTACACTAAGTTACTACTACTAATATTGCAACTACTATAAAGATTTCTTACCCTAAATCCTACTTATACTAACTGTTAAGCTAATTAGACTAGTAAGTTGACTATTTTACCAAATGACTAACTGATTTTATGTATTAACTAACTATATTATAGCCTAGGTGAGATGTGTGAACTATCAATACCCTCTGTCACAGACTTTATGACAGCAAACAAACACAATCCAAACACCCCTTTTGGGTTCTGTCACACCCAAAAAACAAACACAGACCTTGCTAATCACTTCCAATCCAAACCAAACCTACTTAATATGTTCCACAAACATGATTATAACCAGAAACAAAAATCACAAACACCATTCATCAACAAATGCTATGAATCACAGATTATGATATGATCAAACAGTATACTTAGCAAATCACACCACAATGCTCAAATATGATGAAACAGCAATTAAGAAGCAATAGTAAGCTATACTAAGCAATATTCAAGAGTAATAAGCTAGAGTTATCAGATCTACACTACTGTACCAATAAGCTGTAAAAGATAAGAAAAATGGAAATGATACTCACAAGTTCAAGACCCCTCAGCTAGAACAGAGGGGTTTCACTAAGCAAGCCTGTCTTTAGACAGGCCAATGGTCACCTTTTGACTGTCTTTAACCACCACAACCCTCAGCTTATTGAAATAAGCTGAGGTTGACTTTCGTTGACTTTTTAAAGTCTTGAACTTTTGGGAACAAGAAAGAAGTAACAATTATCACAACAAGCTATAGAAGCTTATATGACCTTGAAACAACAATAAAACAACAAGGGAAAGATCAAAAGAGAAAACAGATACCACTATTTTTTTTTTTTGCTTTTTGTAAGTTTTTCTATTTTTTTGGTTTTTCTTTGATAAGTAAACAACAATAACAAATAAAAGAAATGCAAACAGATGATGAGTACTAAATAAGAAACAAGAAAAGACTTTGCTTTAAAGTAAATAAGAAGTAAATAAGCTAAGTAAGACAATAAGCAAATAAGTAAAAACAGAATTGAAATAAGACAATAAAAATGCTTTTCATTAATATTAAAAGGTTTACAAAAACATTTTGGCAGAGTAACAATACATGAAAACTCCACCCGATTACAATATGAGGGGGGGGGGGGTTATATATAAGCTAGCAACTAGGGTTTGGGATGATTCTAGATGTGCTCAGCTGATTCAATCTTGGCCATTGATCCTTTGCTTGGTCACTAAGCAGTATTGTGGTCCATTGATTCCCTGTTTTATGGAGCACGATGATGTCTGGCCTCTCCCATTGGTCCACGTATACTCCTCTGTGTCCTTCTTCATATCGTGCTCAAAAGATGCTTGTGACACCTGATTGGTCCATATTTATTACCCAATTGAGGTAAGCGAGGGTAATTTAAGGGTTTGGGGGTTTAGGGTTTATGGGAACAGTAAAATCTGGGTACGGGGTATAATTTAGGGGGCGGGTAAATATGAAAGGTAATTAATGTTTGGGGTTGGGTCGGGTTGTAGGTGTGGGCTGGGTATAGGTTAGAGAGGTGGGCTGATGGGGTTTTAGTATTTGGGCTTTGGTTTATTTTTGGGTTTAGGAAAGAGATAGTATTATTGGATCCGGTGTAGTATTGTTTTAGGACTAGTAATATTAGACAAGGACCAATTTTGTATTTATGAAAACTGTAGGGACCAATCTGTAATAAATGGAAACATTCATCCAAGGGTATAATTTGTAATATTCTGAATGATGGAGGACCACAATTTCCATTTTCTTCAAATTATGCTTTAAGGACCATAATTGCCAAACTCTGAAACTGCAGGGACTAAATCTGCCAATCTCCCAAAGTTTCTTCCAAGGACCAGTATTGAACTTTCTGAATCTCTGAGGACTTCAAATGACTTTCTGAGCAATCTTTGATCATTTTGCTTCCCCGGCTACGGCTTTTGACCTTTTTCCATTCCCGTGCTCGTTTTTGTCAGTTTTGGCTTGTTTTCGTTCAGTTTTCACATATTCGTACCTGCACATACACAAATACAAAAACACACGTTCTCTTGGCATTTAAGGTTAGTATTTGGTATTTTTGGTCTGATATAAGGCCTAAAAAGATGAGTGATTAAGCACTCATCAGGGATGTCTGGTGCTGTTATATGATCAAACTTGGTGATTCTTCCAAATCTAAGGCTTGTTTTGTTATCGATTGTTTGTTGGTAAGGATCTGTGGGCTCACACATGAAGTTTGAAATTCTGTAGACTAAACCAAGTTTAATTTTTTGGTCAAAGTAGTTGATTTCTTTGACATTCATGTTGCCTTGTATCGTATTGCCCTGTCAATGTGTGTTTGTTGTAAGATAAGTAAAAAATGTAACACTTAATTTTGACAGGGATTGAGTTTTACCATACCTCCTTGTCTATTAAGATACAGCAGTAGGCGTTTTCCTTTTTTTTTAGAGAAACCGCTTTCCTTTTTCTTGCTGTAGGTAACTGAAATCCTGTAGACTCTTACTTCAATTACTTTGTTATAAGAGTTTGATCGCAGCTCAGCAATTGTTGTAATGTCCGCCACATTGCTGCTTTGAATGATGGCTTTTTCAGATTGATGGGCTACTTCGCTGATTGCAGTATCTGAAGTTTCCACCATTTGCCCTTGAGATATTTCTGAAACTGAAGTGATTACAGGTTTGTCCATTTTGCTGGCAAGACATAGCATATAAGAGTATATTAGAAACATAAAGTATTAAAGCAAAGTGGTGCATAAAAAATTGTTTATTAATGATATAACATTAGATGTCAAATACCGTTGGTGTTCAGAGAATATAAATGAAGATTCACAAAAAGCCTAGCACATACTGAGTATGACAAAAGGAAATCAAAGTGGGCTAAAATTTAAAAAAAAAAAAAAAGAAAAAAAAAAAAAAAAGGTATTAATTAAAGAAGGAAAAAGGGAGTTGGAGTATGATAGATACTAAATTATGTACTGATGGTGTTAGTAAAATTTTGTATTGTTTAATTTTGCCAAGAAATCTTTGTAAACGATGTTTTTGTCTCATTTGGTCTCCGATTATCCTGCTGCTTTATAAGAACTTTTAATCCATGAGGAGACGTGGCTCTAGAAAGAGCTATATACAGCTGCCCATGACCAAAAACCGGCTCCGGAAGGTAAACATCAATTTTGTTGAGGGATTGTCCCTGACTTTTGTTGATTGTCATGGCGTTACAAAGTCTAATTGGAAATTGGTGGCGTTTAAAAAGGAATGGAAGATTTGGGTCTGTGTGGATTAAAGGAATCCTATGTATAAAAAATTTCTCGCCAACTCTCGTCCCTGTGATGATTTAAACTTCTATAAGCTTTGACATCAGTTGTGTGACAATCATGCGTGTCCCATTGCATAAACCTCCTGCGAGAGCAACATTCCTCAGAAGCATCACTGGCGCTCTGATTTTAAGCTCGAGCAAATGTGGCGGGAAGCCTGGCAAATTAAAGGTGTTGAGATAGTCATCAGGGTACAATATCTATGTGTCAGCACCACTTTGAGCAAGTGGTATAGCAACATCATGGCTTGCATAAGTCGTAGTTTCTACTTCAATCATTGACAGAACATGTGAGTTAATAATGTCAGCAGTCTGATTTTTGGGACAGATGATCGCTTTTTGTTGGAGAGTTATTGCCGAAGGTATTTGCAGAGTACTTTGTCATAGATGAAATCAATCAGTTTGGAGAGACCTTCTTCATCATCTTCTATGCAATATCTTTCTGGGATTTCAATCCATGATGCATTTGCACCATCTTCTTCGTCAGGTTGGCCTATTTTCCCATCACCAATATCCAAGAGCCATGAAGCAAAGGATTACGCAGAGCTTTGTTCTTCTAAGGTTAGGTCTGACCGAAACAACCTCATGTTTTCTTTCAGTTTCATAAGCCTAAATTATGGCCAAAGGTGTGACCTTGCAATTGATGATGCTATTATATCCATTTTTGGTGTGCCTTTCTTTACTGGCAATGTTTGCCTAAAATCTCCTCCTAAAATGATTGTTTTTCCGCCGAAGAGAATATCTGGTGAATCGAGTATGTCTCTAAGGGTTCTGTCTAAGGCTTCAAAGCACTGACGATCATTCATAGGTGCTTCGTCCCAAATAATGAGATGTGTTTCTGCAAGCAGATTGCCTATAAGCGTGCTCTTTTTAACTCTGCATAGCGACTCGTCTATGAGTTCCAGGGGTAATTTGAAACTTGAATGCGCAGTACGCCCTGATGGAAGACGCAAAGAAGCGATGCCTGATGAAGCAACCGCAAGAACGATCTTCCCTTCTAAGCGCAGAGCACGAATAACAGTTTTCCACAGGAAAGTTTGCCCTGTACCTCCATGACCGTAGACGAATATCAATTCTTGTCTATTCGTTGCGCATGCATTTATGATCAGATCATAAATTTTTTTCTACGAAGTATTCAGTTTAGGCACGGAATCATCTCTTTGTTATGCTAGCAATGGTCTGTTGTAGTTTTTTCTTCCATGAGCAGATGATTATTTAGTTCATCTAGTAGTTTTTTTGGGGGCAATTGGAGGCCATAATTTTGGACTGATTTGCCACAACTGGTCAACAATATCTCCAACTCATATAATATGTAGCCTTGTAATTCTGCATCGTTGACATAGTAATTTGGAATCCGTACTTGCTCTGAAACAATCCTTGGAATATCGTGGCCCATTTCTCTCCAAAACTTATTCCATAACTGTATAGGGTCTCCCACTTCACAATGAGTGAGGAGCTGAGCGAAGAGAAACCTGAGCTCTTGCGAGGATGCTGATATACATGCCTCTTGAAGAGTGGTTTCCCATTCTTTGTCATCACCAAGAAGGCCTAGAGCCTGACATGCAGCTCGATATGTAGGATAGAGGGTTTGGTTAACTTTCCGCACATCTTTAAACCCCTTACAACCTTTCTGATGGCAGAGCAACATTCTGAAGTAGAAAAGCTCACCTGAAGCTGGGTGCACATATGCCAGGCGACCAATAGAATGTCGGTTATTTTTTCTTCTTGTCCAGGCCTTGCTGTCGTCGTGCCAAACATACTCTGATGCAAACTTGAGGTAAGTCAAATGATGGCCATCCGTGTTTTCAATGTTGTATGTAAACCACTCTGTTAGTGTTGTCATTTTCTTATCCTGGCGATTCACAACGCCTCCAAATTGTCCCCATCCCGAAAAGTTATATGTTGCATGTTTTCGAGGTGGACCTGAAGTATCTCTACTGCTGGTTCCCGGCTATGTATCTGAAATTGTAGGATCCTCCAACAGGCTTCAGGAGGACATATGAAACGACCATCAACAAAATTTTGGATTTCGTCAATGTGTGGTTTTGACTGTATTGCTGAAGTAGATGCATCACCAATAGACCTTGTTACTTGTGCAAATATTCGGTCTATTCCCTTGGATATATACTTAAACAAATACTTAATAAGCATACTCCATCCACAATACTCTACATTGATATGTGCTTCAAACTTTAAGCACAAAGATCGGTTATATGGTACAACATAGGTGTTGTCAAGCTTCATGCGATTTTTAGTTGCAAAAATGTTTGATTGCCTTCTATGATAATGTACATGACCTTTATCGTCAAAAAAAGTTTAATTGTTGTACTTCTTTGGGAAATTTTTTGTGCACTTGTTACCTTCCATACACGGTGCGTTCATGTTGGCTTTTCCACAAGGTCCGTGCATCATCATTTCAGAGACAATTTTATAAGCACGTGGATCAGCAACTTGATCAGGCAATTCTGCGGATATGTATTGGTCAACATCTTTAGCATCCTGGACTCTGGTTGATGAAGATAGCCACAGCAGTGTGTGACAATGCGGTAGTCCTCGTTTCTGGAATTTGATGGTATACAAAACTGGATAGGAAAAAACATGAAAGGCAAAAAAGTCAGAGATTAAATTTACGACGCATACAGTATATAATTGGCTGTCCAAGTTATAAACTGTAATGAAAGATTAAATTTATAGAACTGTAAATGTAGATAAACTGTAATGAAAGATTAAATTTATAGAACTGTAAATGTAGATACCTCCAGTCACAGTTCCAAAAGGCTTTTTTTGCTTTAGAAATTTCACGAAGGTTTTTAGTTTTTGCTCAAACACCCGGCATATCACATTTGCCCTATCGGATGTGGCCAACTGGGGAAAATCTGCCATGTATCGCCGAATCTCAGGCCAGTTTGCATTGCAAGTAAAAGTTATGAAAAACTGTGGGTTATGATCGCCTCTCGAGACTGTATCGCCTCTCGAGACCACCAGTGAATGAAGAAGGCAAAATAATTCTTGACCCAACCTCAGACCCATTATGATCGCCTCTCGAGACTGCATCATATAGGCCCGATAAATATTCGCCACGAATGTCATCCTGGTGTGTCCTATAGAAATCCATTTTGTTCTATTCTATACAGCAATAGACAGCCACAACGTATTGCTGGAAAAGACGGCCTGTTCGGAAAAGCAAGTTATAGCTATCATGCCTTGGGTGTAGCTGATACGTGTAAAATGCGTTCATTGAAACTCGTCGCATTCTTTCATTTGGATCTGATGATCGTGTCATCAGCTTTATATGGTATCCTGGTTGTCCATAAATGAAGATGAGCGGAAACTGTAACGACATGTATGATTGATGAAGTTTATTGATTCTTTTCGCCGGCCCATCTCTGTACTCAATAACAATATCATAATCTGACTCAGTTGTTGGACCGCTGTCAAATACTATAGCTCCAATAGCCTGTGATGTAGGTAGCTCATAACCACGCGCACCATTACAATTATAAAGCCTGACCTTAAATTCAGGGATATCATTCTCTGCTCACTTATCACGTGCTGTTCTGAATACCTGGACCAGCTCATTGTGGGTGTCCAAAAATTATATGAGGCCTTGCACGACTTCAGGATCTAATGGATTTGCGCCAGAATTTATAAAGTAGGCCATCTTGTTCTGCACTTAATTCTGGGTGTCGTAGATGTATAATTGTAAGAAACATGGCTTGTCATCACCGGTAGGACAAAGCGTTCCAATCTGATGATAGATCTGGCCTGAAACTTTGAAGACATATGGTCCCCTTCCTTGGTTGATTGTGTTGTCAATATTTGCGCGAAATGAAGTCATCACAAACATCTAATTGTAAGCTCTTATATGCTGCATAAAAGTAGCGTCTGAAAGAAGTTGCTTTATATAGGCTCACGCCAAAATGCAGCATCGCAATAACGAGAGCGCTCATCACAATCTCCTAAATCCTCGTAGACAGGCGATTCATCTAGAAATTATAAACGGAATGTCATCCAACAAAGTGAAAGACAACACCTGTGAACGAAAGGTAAGCTTTTGAAAAAGGGATAACTAAGGTTTACCTACACTCTGCCAAAGATTAGATCGCCGATGATGATTGTGGACACCGGCTCCTGTATTAGCAGCTGCATGGCTTTCTGGCCTACTTTCTTGATCAATTGTCAACAAATAACGGCGGAGATTAAACTCTTGGCTACTATTGTTGATACTATTCCCTGTATCAACAATCACCTCTGCAACAAAATAATAGAAAATCTATTAGCTAAAATACAGCCACAAAATGAGTTGTGTAAAGCCGTTTATTCAATTGTCATGCAGTGTCCTGGGTTAGCTATGGCTGGCATTACCTGGTGCTGGATAATAATCCTGTTGGTTTTCAGAACTATAAAAATTGTTGTCTGAAGCATTTTGTGAGCCACCTGTCGACAAACACTGTTGGACACGGCGTGTGGTGATATCAGTGATCGCCTTTCTTTTGTTACCAGTATGGTTTGATTGATTGGCATCACCTGGCGGCATATCTGGTGCGAAATAGACGGCAACATTAGATGGGCCTACAATGAAGGCAAAGAGACGATATTAATCAAAATAGATATACAAACGCGTTTGGTAAAGTCTCTGAAAGTCACCTTTGGTTGCCTGGCAATATGGTTGCTGTGTATTATCATAAACAAGATTGTCTGGCCTAATCTGTAACACAGCCGGGGAGGAGCAATTTTTAGAAGCACATGTTGTCGCATCAGCTGATGCTTCACCACTTTTCCAAGGTTGCTTGCCTGAATGATTGTCACTCTTTTCAGTGGTTTTTCTCCTTTTGCGGGTAACTTTATCTGTATTATTTAAAGAATTAGGAAGTGTGTGTCCTATTTCATATTGTATAAGCATAAAAAATATTGTTTCTTTGCACTGCAATTATAACCAAATAGTAACTGACCAAAGTTGCTGCCAACATTAGATCTCTTTAGACGTTGGGTACTAAAAAAGTTGGGCAGCGGCACTGGCGATTGACTGTCGGGAAGAGTATGCCGTGAACGCACTTGCCTTGCTATGATTCTGCGATTCTGCCCGCCAAAATCCGAGGACTCAAATGGAATACGGCGAACCGCTTGCATATCAAAGTCTAATATTACCGGGCCTGTATAAGTGTTGCCTAAAAGCATCAACAACAATTAGAAAGAGAAAACGTGCAAAACACCCGATGATATAAAATCCATAAAATAATGGAGTGTCATAAAACTCACCACAACTAAAATCGGATGCAGAGGGTAAGTTCGAAGAGCCGACAACAGGAGGAGGCAACAATATTTGGTCAGGCCAATGAGGCGCAGACTCACGGACACTTGAACCGTTGGGTGATTTTGGGTTTCCAAGGAGTTGTTCATGGATTTTTTTAGAGTTATTTTTCAAGTTGAGTTTCATAATAAGAGCAGTGAAACGGTAGACCAATGAGACAATGCAGCAAAGTTAAGCAAAGAATAACGACTAAGTTTTTACAATAAGCCATGATGATAAGCAGATACATTTTCAAATCATATGTTTTGAAAATATAGGTAAAAAAAAAGGCAATGGAAGTTAGGCTGTGTTCGGGAAAAAAAATCAAAACGGTTATAACACACTATAGAGAGGGCCTCCTTAAATTACTCTATTAAATGCAGGGGCCTATTTATTTTGAGGGAAATGCATACTTATCACAACTATAAATGCATATCATTTTTTAACCCAAATCATGTCATTAAATTAGCCCTTAGATATTGACCACATTGATTAGACCCTAACAACACACCATATCTATGCACACATATCATATCATTAAATTAGGCCTAACACCCAAAAACAGAAAACCATGGTGCACTCAGGTCGCACGAAACCCTAAAAACCCTAACCTATTTTTCCCAATCTAACCTAACCAATCAGAAGAGCAAAGCAAATATCACTAACATCTAAACACAGGAAAGCAATGATCAACCGAAAAAAATAAAAAATAAAAAAATAATAAAAAAGAAAAAAAAAAGAAAAAAAAAATCCAAACCTTCTGATAATGGCAAGATTTTTTTTTTTTTTGGGGTTTCTTTTGGGCAATACAGTGTATGAAGATAAATAAGGCTAAGATGTGGTTGGAAAATGCTTAGCAACACAACCATAACACCTGGATACCCTAAGAACCACACATCGAATAAAAAAGTATTAGAACTGTTCAAAGCACTGTAGCCTCCCTCACAAATCACTGTAGTTGCAAACAGGCCACTGAGGTCGGATCGGGGCAGCGTGTGGTAGCGGTGGGTCTCGTTGGTCGGAGCATAAATTGTGAGTGACAATGAATAGAGTTTCGGGTATAACCTGTTCTGTGATACTCGGGTGGGATGGGTTGGGTTGGCAAAATATTTTTGGCCCAACAGCCCACTCTTTAGTATATATCTATAATATACTGAATAAAGATCCATGTAATATCTAAAGTTAAGGGTTGTGGGTCGTATTGAGTTTTTTCAATCATCCGAGAATGAGACCAAGTTGTGTTTATATAGCATTAAATCTTGTCCAACAAGTAATTGCTAGCACCTCCTTAAGTTCTAAAACTCGACACTCAACCCCCTCCCTTTTCCTTGTTCGACCCTATAAATATTTGTGATTTAATAATTAAATATAACTATTTATCTATTAATTATTTAACATCAATTTTCATAAGCAAAGTGTGCAATCCCGTGGTCTTGAGTTCGATTCTAGTCATACGAATATTAATATTTATCCACAAACTCTAACAGCTCCCACTTGGATATCTATTAATAGTGTAATGACATTGGTTAGCGTCTAGTAACACGTCAATGCCCCTAGTTCAACTCGAGGGAGGTCTCCTGGAAAGACCTTTAATGATTCATCATTATTATTATTCTTTTGTTACTAATACCACGTTAATAAAGATATGGATCTTAGTCATTCTTTAATTAACAATTCTGTTTCTCGTTGTTTATGATTGAGCAAGATTACCAAAACATCTGAACGTATTTCAGATAGACTTTGGGCGTGCGCACGCAAACATCTTGTCAACCCTACGAGGGGCGCAGCAGTATTAAACTTCAAAACAAATTTGAAGGAACAAATTCTTTCTTGACTACAAGAATAACCCATGGACTTTGCAACACTTCTGAAAACAACCCTTATAACTCCCTGTTACGGTGAGCGGTAGATTGCTTTACAAAAATGCACTACATCCATGACTCTTATCTGGTATCTCAAGTCTGAGGATAACAAATTCATGATTTACTTACTGACAAGATCCATAAAGTAAAATCATGTAGTTGGGATAAGTCCTATATTCAATTCATTGAATATCATGTGAAATTGGTATGTCAACGCATCAATATACTTTCAAGTATATTCTAACCAATACTCAGATTTGTCTTAGTTTAATGATATTCCCATATCATTAATTGACAGCGGACAGTTTAAAATAACATAAATTATTCACGGATTTAAACATGAAAATAAAGGACACAATTTATTATTAATGAAAACAAACGTACTAAGCACTTTAATTCATTATAGATAATAATTGCTTAGTGTCCTTTATCCAAATACTAAATAGATCAATGCATGATAATTCTAGTTAATGAATTTTGTCTCAAGTACTGACTTGTTGACAATTATGCCTCAAGTAATGACAATCATACTTGTTAACAAGGCATTTATTTCAACTAACTTTGATCAATCCGAATTTTGAGAATACTTATTTCAAGAATTCAATTATTGAAGTTCTTGTATGTGCGCATCCAACTATTTTGATATAGTCACATAATAATGCTTGATGCCTTCCAATCTTTCAAGATTTATTGTCAGCAATTAACAATTACACAGCAATTTGCCATATTGTTTATACTTAGAATTTAGGAGCAATTCCAGGCTGATGATCATTTATTCTAAGTCCAAACATATTCCATTAGAATATTCATTACACAAGCTATCAAATATTTTTTAATTAGATTTATTTACTACACATGTTTATTAAATAATAAACTTTAGTTCCAAGGTTGTATGTTTTATTTTCTAAATCTTTAAAGTAAAGTTTCATTCCAAACTAAGACTCAACATTTTACTTATATGGAATGTTACTTCTTATATGTTATACAACATATATGATTTAGTAAATCAAACATAATACTCCCACTAGCTTTCAAGAATACTTAAAAATTATCTTATTTTAATTATAAATCAATACATAGATTCAATAATTAAATATAAGAGTAATCTCCTAGATGCATGCATTTATTCATTCATGGATTATTGCACTTTGTATACTTCCAAAGATTTATTTAAACTCATAAACTCCTTTTGATTATTTATCGTCCTCGCTCAAGTAATCATTCAAGAAAAAGTTTTTGATATTCATTGTCAAATTTCATATTCATATAAATATGACAATTACCATCTTTGTATCTTTAATGTGCTTAGAAAAGAGTATTCAATCATATTTAATTGCTTAAATATGATTAATAATCTTGTCATTGTCCATATAATTTCTACACAAGGATTTAAACCACTAGGGTTTCATTATCTTTGAGTAAACTCATTTTCAGTTTATAACTATTAATAAACCAAATTTTAAATTTGAATATTTTATGAACAACATCTATAACATTCATAGTATGAGTAATTTACCTAATTCATTATTTTGGTAATAGTACATCAAATAATCGCCAACATATTAATTAAATATCTGAGATATGCAAGTGGATCTATGAATAATAATTCCATCATCTTGAGCTTTATTATTTACATGTTTATCCTCATCATGATTTTCACTAGTGTGTATTTAGAAGATTATGTATCTTGTAATTAAAACTCCCACTTGCCTTTAGTAATATATAGACTATCTATAAATATTTGGCAATTAGAGCAACAATCCAATTTTCTCTTTTAGGACATTACAAATACACATTGACAGTTCCTAACATTCTTTTGTTAATGACCTACACATAAGTAGCTTAACAAATTCAGAACTTCAATTTTTAAAACTTAATGTGATTCATCACATTTCATAATTCAATAACGTCTTATTAATCTTCTAGGAATCTAATTGAGTATATTAAATTCATACTCAATTTTCTAACTGTTACACCCCGCCACATTGGAAACGCGCAGGTGTAACTTCATGGATATCATCACAACACATGGTGTCTATATAGAGAATAACTACATGCAATAAAAATGGCAAAGTATAGACACAAAGTGTCATAACAATACCCAAAAGATAACAACATGATAACCTCCAAAAAACACTGATAAACCACTTCCAATGCAACTAAGGTCTCGTCTAACCACGTCCCTCTATCTTATCCTTAGAAAGCTCACCTGAAAATGATGCTTAAAACGTCAACATAATGTTGGTGAGATTCATAGGTTTAAGACTCATACACACTAGGCAACCAAAATCACTGTGATTATAAAACATAGCTGGACAAATAATTATAGTTATCATATAAGCTACATATGTTCACATGGCAATATCACACATAAGGCAACCATCGGGCGGAACGTGCCCACCGATCCAAATTCACAATATACCGGGCCGGAACGTGACCCCCGCTCCAAAAAAATGGGTAAATTAATACCCTCCGATCGGACCACACAACATAAAAATGAGTAGGGATGCTACTCTCCAATTAGGTCGTATGCACGAGCAACAGGGTAAGCACCCTCCCAATTGGACCACACAGCATTATCACACAACATTTCTAGATTGCATAACCATTCATATATAGCATACATACGATACATTATAAGTCCAAGCTCTTTAACACATACACATAATCACAGTAATTCAAATCATTTAAGACAAGCATCATTCCCATCCCAAGTTTAAAACAAGTTAAAATATAGGACTATGAACTCACCTCAAACCTTGCAGCTTCCACAACACAAATCACAAATCTAAACAACACAAATAAGTCCACATTACACAAGGCCAAGCAAAAACTACAACCCATGTAATACACATATGATGGATGTCTAAGACTCATATGACCCACCATGGATCTCCTAGACACCATACTAACCACTACCATAACTTAATACTCAATAAATCCCTTGCACTCTTAAAATCAGAAAACGCAGAATTTTTGGGTACATTCGCCCACATGAAATCACGACAATTAAAGCTCAACAACTCACACCAAAATTTTACCATGGTCTCTCATAAGCATACAAGCTAATCCCAGAAGGCCATGGACCAATAACACACACAAATACTCATAATAAATTCAAACTTGTCAACTACTCGTGGTAGTCTAATATAACCTAATACTTAACTATTCCAGAAGGCCTAGTCAAAATACCACTTTTACAACCACATGACACCCTCAAACTTTTACCCAAAATCTGTCCCGGTTTGACAGCTTTGACACCTTAACAAAGAAAAATCAAAAGACCGACTTCCCGACCTTAAAATCGATCGTGGCTGGACTTTTTGGAAAGCTCTTTCATTATACTTCAATTTAGACCTAAAATTCGTGACTTAACTCTTCACCATCTGTTATTTACACTCACATCTTTACAGCCATAGTTTTCTGTCCAAACCCTAACCCAATAACTAGCATGTTTTACGCTCAATTCTCTTAACCAATCATCATACTATTATCATTAATTGATCACAACATGTTTAATAACATTAATTTACAGAAGTTAACACAAACCCTAATCTATCATACTTTATATTACATGAATTAGATCAATAACTAATTAATTGAATGAAAACTAGTATCGAAAATATCGACCCCCCCAAAACAATTAGGGTTAGGGTTCCGAAAATTTTAAAAAAAATTTAAAGAAAAACCCTAGATCCAAAACATGTATCTAAAATAATTAAAGATACGATTTTTATTACGTTTTAGTACTCACTTACATGTTATACATGGCTCGTGATGCCACTGTTAAAATTTAAATACCATGACAATCATATAAATCAAAGTGCACACGTATGCGGAAGCTATGGATCAAGTATAACATATAATTATTAACAGAAACATAAATAGGAATGTACCGTATGCAATCTTGAATTCTAGAACAATTGGATGAACCCTAATTAGGGTTAATAAGGATCAATGATTAACCCCTTACCGTTTTGTTAATCGATCCAAGATGTAAACAATAATGTATTTACACCACGTTTTTGTACACACGTACTAATAGCGATTCGATATGAATGTTAGTTCTTGAATCACAAATATAACACAAAACAATGTTTAGCTTTATATAATATAAAACAAGTCAAACCCTTTGGTATCTTTTGGATCGAATAAAACAATAGATTAAGACATAATCATATTGTTCCATGTATACAGTGAGTATACATGTGTATACTATTCTCATGCATGAATTATGCCATACACATGATAACAACTTGCTGTGACAATTAGTGCATGCACACTAGTAATATATACAACAAATATGTTATTTGAGAATAGACAAAATATACTGAATAAAGATCCATGTAATATCTAAAGTTAAGGGTTGTGGGTCGTATTGAGTTTTTTCAATCATCCGAGAATGAGACCAAGTTATGTTTATATAGCATTAAATCTTGTCCAACAAGTAATTGCTAGCACCTCCTTAAGTTCTAAAACTCGACACTCAACCCCCTCCCTTTTCCTTGTTCGACCCTATAAATATTTGTGATTTAATAATTAAATATAACTATTTATATATTAATTATTTAACATCGATTCTCATACGCAAAGTTTGCAATCCCATGGTCTCGAGTTCGATTCTAATCATACGAATATTAATATTTATCCTCAAACTCTAACACACAGTTCAAAATCTATTAATATTCATACAAACTGTATAAAATCATTTTCTTTAGTGAGTTAGCAGTTGACGTAACTGCTCTAAGTGGTAAATTTATACTGTATTAACAATGCTGTCAGTTATGATCTGTATTATTCTTTTGTGACCATAACGGGTACCATTGATCCAAATGTGCTAAGACAATCCACCTACGAGAAGACAGGATTGCTTGTTTAGGAATCATTGTACTGTCAATACAAAGTTTGAGAGTTCAGATACTGTTAAAGTTATGACCTATACTGAATATTTTGTTGACTATTAGTGATCAAATTCATGCTGTCGCTCTCGCTTCTAGCTTGCATTATCAGATAATTTGGACCCCAAATTTGATCAAGTATCGGGTCAAAATACTGTCTCATGAATGATGGTGGAAGAGGAGGAAGATCAACTTCATTTTCCTTATCTTGATCAACACGATGCTCTTGATCAGTGACCATTTGCATTTAGAACTGGATAAGTTTCTTTTTCGTATTGGAGTTCCAGAAGTTTTTTACAGCACTATCGGTTCTTCCTGGTAAGTAACTTGCTATTTGTGCCCATCTATTGTTAAACACATAACAAAAGAAATTAAATATCTTGAACGAAAGGATACAAATAAATTGCGCGTAAAGTAGCTTGTGGTCTTTTATACTAGTTTCCTAACATGTTGTGTAGCTTGATTATGAGTGTGGCTTCTTGCAACGAAAAGCTTCCTCTTTTTAAACCTGGTCGCAGATAATTATTCCATCGTAACCTGCAACTTTTGCCGCATCTTTGTAATCCTGCTTAGCATAAAAACGTAAATATATTAATAATAAGTTTTGCAGATTTGGATGGTGTACATGCATCATTTGGTGTTTGATCTTTGAAAACGGGTCGTATGGCGTATCAAGTGTTTGGTTTGCAGGTTCCGAATCACTAAGTCTTTGTGGAGTGACCTCTTAGAGGATTTTTAGGAGGTTATAGGATTACTCAATTATGCATAATGACTAATGAGTGAAATAAGGAGAAATACCGGCAAGATTAGGAATGGAGCTCCAACAACCATGGTGGTCGTAGGTAGTAAAATAGTTGACGAGTTGCTCGTCTTCTTCGGGTGACCATAGCCCTCTCTTTAACTTTTGTTTAGTGCTCAGGCTATTTTCCCCCTCAGCCATGTCTGAAGAAAGAACGAGTGACACCATATCTGCTTATATAAGAGACATTTTCGACATTGTTATCATATATGTAAGATGATGATATTGAAATGTCGGGAATCCAAGATATATTTGTAGGTCACAAATGAGCGAGATAATCTAGAGGGTCTGGTCGTTCTTGTATAATACGGATCCTACTTTAGCTTAAGTACTAAAATCTTGATTGAGTTTACTTACCTCCTAGATTGCTTTATCTTATTTGACTGCGGCTATGGCTTGAAAATAGCTTATCCAAGCTCATACTAAACGACCTTAGCCTAGCTTCACGAGTCTTTAATTCGATAAAAGCTATGATGCTGAATTGGAAGTTAATTAAGATTCTTGTTTTTAATGAAGTCGCATGAAAACAATAAATGAAATGAAGATAACCTTAACAGGACTAAACAATCAATGTTGAAAACACAGCCATTATCACATCAAGTACAAGATAGTGTTGCGTTACTGCTCTTGTAGGAATCAAGGTCTCGTCCATTGCCATAGATGGTAAAATTTTGTAATGTGTCACTTTCGGTTAATAATTTTTCATAAATCTTGACAGTAGAAATGACATTCTTAAGCTAAACCATACGCCGATACGCGTCTTGGCCTTATGGTCATAATCAGATAATCTAGAGTTTTTCCGTGCTTGGTCAAGACTTGTGCTCGTTTATGAACAATTCTAGATTCCTGCTACAAAACGTCTATGTTCGACCAACACAATGTGGCAATACTCCTTTGCTCTACTAGACATATGTGACGACTTTGGCTAGTAGTACACAAGATCTTGTACTACAAAATCACAAACTGGTAAACTTTAATAAAAATATGTTATATTATACCTTTAATAATGTCTTGGAGCATCTCCAAAAGCTTGACAAACTTCAAGTCATTCTTCAAAGTCTTAGTTATTAATTGTTGTATACATTAAATGCATCAAGTATTTAAAAACTTGATGCATTGTAGATGCTCTTATACAATTATATTTTGAAACCCGGCTCGACCCGGCCTGGTTAACCGGTCGAACCGGTTCAAGTGTCTTTATTATTTTGAAACCCAGTGCGAACCGCCAGTTTTTTCTAGCAGAATCAGTGTTTGAAAAGTTGAAAGAAACATGGGTGTCATGTGTATCAACTGTTAGGTACTTAGGTTTTTTGTTGCATAAACCGGGTTGACCTGTTGACCTGGCCAGGTCGATCACAGGCCCGGTCTTGAAAACATTATTAGATGGGACCATAAAGAAGTAAGAAGATAATAAGACCAAAAAGAGCTTATTGGAGAGCTTATTAAGGGGGATGTTTGTGTTTGGCTAAGTTTAATAGATTAGGCTTATGGACTTAATCAATGGGGTGCTGTTTTAAAATATTGCTTATTGTGGAGATTTTAAGCTTTTTGGGCTATTAGTGGAATAAGAAAATCCAAGCACTCACCAAAACGTATGAGATTATTTGTCATAAGCTGCAATTGTAGATTTTGCTTAAGCCCACAAATAAGCTTTAGTAACATGATAAAAGCTCGAATTGGTTTAAACTGGACACAAATGCAGGAATCAAAGTCTCATCCACTGTTACAGATAGTAGATTTTGGTAATGTGTCGTTTTCGAAAAATAAAAATTTATAAATCTTAGTTCCTCGCATCCTATAATTGAAGTTGTTCCGCGTATTCACCTATAGAGTTTATTACCCCCCATGAGATTGTTAAGCTGCACCACACGAATCACGGCCTTATGGCCATAATCACTATAATTGGAACATAATCTGATAAAACTAAACACCAAACAACATATCATTAGCACAATGATTTTCATTTCAAGTATGCAAAACTCTACATTGCTATTTTTAGATGTCTCATAATAAGTGTTCACTATTTCAAATAATTAAAGTAGAATTTAGTGATTAGATATATATTTGATTAGTGAGAAGTGTAATTAGCGAGATTTTCTAATCTTTGTGTATTATTAATGTGGACACTTAATACATATAAGACGGAAAGAGTAGCTTTATAATGACTATTGAGAATACTTCAAAACCTTAAACCAAACGCACCCTAAATATATTTTTAAAAGCAAAATGGAGTAACAAGTTTAATGGAGTATAACGAAAGGCATGGTAATTTGTTACTCCGTAATTTATAATGATATATTGTTGGCATAATAAATTATGATTTACGTATAATAAATGTAAAAATGCATAGATATTAAGGTTTAGAAAATGGTACGTGCAATTTAAACTCAAATGCCAATTAACTATGTGAACACATAAGGTGAGGAGAAAGTAAATAGTGAAACCAAAATATATTTAAATTCATAATAATATAATGCTCTTTATTTTATTACAAAAACAAACCGGAAAAAAATGTTGTTAATCTAGCATGTCTTAATAAAATTATACTACATCCGTCCCAAAATATAAGTCCAGTTTGACTTTTTTAATCGAACTTTGACCGTAAATATTTTTGTTTGTATTATATATCACTTGATGAAAATTATACCAAACGAAAATACATATAAAACACTATCTATTGATATATGTTGCATAAAGTATTATATAATACAAACAAAAATATTTAAGGTCAAAGTTTGATTCAAAAAGTCAAACTGTACTTATATTTTGGGACGGAGGGAGTAGCTATTTAAGAAAGTTTTTGACATTAAAGACTACTTTCTCATTGTGTCATGTTTTATTATTCATCTTTTCCCTGTTGCACATGTTTACTTTTTGAGAAAAAATTTATATGAACCTTTTATGATAGTCTATTACGAAAATGAACCACGCATTTGTATTTAATGATCTTTCAATGCGCAAGCATATATATCGCTTCCGTTAGATATAAGACACGTTGCTCATCAACAACTCAGGAGTAACCACGTGTTCAAACAGCGCGCATAACATCAGCACAAGTTACCTGTGATACGAATAATTCTTAAATACCATTTAACACCGGTCGGCCTAAGTCTACTATGGGTCTTTGAGATAGTGTATTATGATTTGAAACAGCACCTCAAACACATGTGAGGAGACTATCATTTAACAGTATATTCAGTAACCAAATGATTATAAAATCTGAAAACATGTAAACATTTTACTGAAGCACTTACAGATACTTAAATAAGAAAATGAGAAAGAAGCAATATAGAATTGAGAGATATTTTGGAGTAATTTTCTGCATATCATAAACATAAGACTTGTCCCTTTTAAAAGAGAACAGATACATAAACCACTATGGAGTACTTCCTAAAATGATGAAAACATGGAAACGTGGGCATCCCCATCAATCTCCTTTATTGCACAACTCTAACGGACATATAAAATAGACCAATTACATAATTGACCCAACATGACATCTTCTACTGCATGAGATTTTGCATAGACGACTTTGAATGTTGCATAGACTTGATCACGTAACAGCAGACACTCAAATTTATTGGTTGCTTCCATCAGCTCAAAGTGAGTATACAATTATGCGGCCCTGATGGTAAAAATGGTCTGAGTCACGGTAAGACCAAACAGAATGAATGCAGCAAGTAGTGCAATAATACTCCATGGATTACTGAAATATACGCGTCTCAGCCGTGCAATATTCTTGGGCCAATAACCATTGCAGTACATATCCATTTGTTTGAACTCTTGGGAGTAATAGAAATCTGTCAAATAAGTGTTTTTGCATATCTTGTTGATCATATCTGCAGCCTCTTGGTTTGAGCCGAGGTTGTTGACAAGGACTTTTGATTCTACCAGCTTAGCAATATCCTCTTGACTATCAATAAGCTTATCCATGGCATGTGCATATGATGTAAAGTAATAACGATCTTGAGGGAACGATTGCTCGTAAGCAATAAAGTTCCTTAAAATTAGCTCAGTGAAATCTTGAATACCCAGTGTTGGCATTAGAAGAGTAGGCTTACTCCAAAACCAGGGTAAACATGCAAAAAGAGATGATTGAAATTTAATGGACATTGACCAACCACACTCTTGGTGAGGCTTAAAGTTCATCCCAGATCTATCCAGTTCTACTATCGAGTGGGATGCCGGGATATTTGATGGCTTGGCACCTACAAGATGGTAGCGTTTGTGCAGATAGCCAAGAACATGAGCAGGAGTTGAATCTGAGTCAACATCTGTGGTTGAAATTTTTTTAGGCAAATGTGGGCCAACAAGATTGATAAAAATCGATTTTTTTTCAGGCAAATCTGAGTAAACATCTGTGGTTGAAGTTTTTTTAGGCAAATCTGAGTAAACATCTGTGGTTGAATTTTTTTTAGGCAAATCTGAGTGAACATCTGTGGTTGAATTTTTTTTAGGCAAATCTGAGTGAACATCTGTGGTTGAATTTTTTTAGGCAAATCTGAGTGAACATCTGTGGTTGAATTTTTTTTAGGCAAATCTGAGTGAACATCTGTGGTTGAAATTTTTTCAGGCAACACAGGACGGAATAGATTAATGTAGGGTGCCAAATATTCATCGAGAACGTTGCTAAGAGTGAAAGACTCTTTCCCCATGGAGCAGTCAAACAAAGCTTTAAGAACAATGAAAGGAACTTGGTTTTCTAGCAAAATCAGATCCACGGCAATACGACTGTTTTGCATCTTATTTGGCAAATACAAATGTTCCTCATCATGCTTGAAACAAAATTCAAGTATGAAACAACCATCCATAACCATCATCCTGGCAAGCTCAACGTCACTATAGTTCTTGATCAAACCAGCATAAGATTCTCTGATTTGGGGTATTAAAGTGTTTACCTTTAGCAGGCATGCTTCTAATCTTTTCTTTGGCGTGGAATCTTCACAACGTTTTAATAGGTCAGCAAGAAAACATTCTTTGAGCCATTCAAATTCTTTCAACTTCGGATCTTCTCTATGTATAGGTCCTATGGAGACCAGCTGAGGTTCGTATGAACTTTCGTTATGATCTCTAAGAATTCTAGAAACCTTGCAAATAGATGGTGGACATTGGTTGCCACGATTTTCTCCTCTTTCTGCACAATCAAGAAGAAAGCCTATAGTCTCGTCAACGATCGGAGTACTAGTGGATGCATCACGGTCCTCCATAGTCAAACCTGCAGAAAATGACAAAACTAATATTTAAAGAAAATGAAAAAAATAATGTAGGATGAGACTGACGGTACCTTGGGTGGCTGCGAGTAAGGGGGCGGTTATGTCGGCCAGCTCTACCTGTTGTTTGTTGTTGTTCATTGTTTAATGTGTGTTTTTGTGTGTGTTTTTAGTGTATGAAAATGAAACGCTCGAAAAAGTGAAAGGGGAGGGTGAGGAAATAAAGTGAGGGAAAGTTAAAGTGTGTAGGATTTGGAGATAAATAAAAGAGAAAATGCAAAAAAAAAAAAAAAAAAAAAAAAAAAAAAAAAAAAAAAAAGTTTATCCCACAATATTATTACTTCCTTATTTATTTATTTATTTATTTATTCTCGTATAATTTTTTGGATTAAACAAGTGATATTGTCACTTACTGTGTGAATTTTCTTTTGTAAATTTTTAGTGAGCATATCATACCTCATTTTGAAAACTAAGTCACATATCATGTATTTAGTTGTGGAAAGAGCAGTGGCGAAGCTTGGATTTTGTAAGTGGGAGGTCGGGATCTAAATTTTTTTTTTCCTAAGGCTATATTTCAGGTATACCGAAATTTTTGGGGGGTCGAAACCGAATATACCGAATTTTTCTACACGAAAACTATATACCCCCTACATCGCAAAAAAAATTTCGGGGGGTCGGGCGCCCCCCCCCCCCCCCCCGGCCCCTATGAAGCTTCGCCCCTGGGAAAGAGTAACACTTCTTGATTCAAAAAGTCTTTTGAAAACTTGAGAACGCTAAATTCAAGTTCTCCAACTCATAGTTATAATAGCAGAAAATCTTCTGTTTTCAGTAAATAAATTTAAAAAATTACTTATTTAAACACGTTTTCTGTATGTTTCTAAGAAAACTTTTATGAGAAACTTCTCATTTTCCAACAACAAAACACACCATACAAGGATGGAGCCAAAAGATTGTGTTAAGGGATGCCGTAAATAATTTGTACAATAACATACAACTCGTAGACTTAATTACTAATGGTTCAACCAACTCGGTCGGTCTTCAGCACAAATGAAATTACAACTAGGTCTTAGAGTTATGGTGTATGCCCTTAAATCATCAATAAAACACTAACATTATGTCAAATTAACAGGTATCAAGCTTTTGCTAAATTTATACTACTATATATTATCCAAAGAAGAAGAAGAATGGGAAAAAAAGTATCAAATAAATAGGGAGTAATGAACAAGTAGAAGCAAAGAATAAAAATAATTTCTTTTTTTTTCAAAGCAATGTGACAAGAAGCAAGGTTGGTACTACTACAAACACAAAAAATATTTTATATTAACTATACAACTACCCATGAATAGTAACGAGATCTTCTAATAATATATTAGTTACACAAAAAAGTTAATCAAAATATTATTATAACTATATGCCACTATTAAATATCGTTACTACGCATGGGCACTCATATGGACATACAAAAAAAGTCAAATTGGTTTTCAAACATATACTTAAACGAAATTATCATGGTTTGATGGTCAACAACTTAGCAGTTGATAATCCTTGCTTGGTAAGGAGGTCCAACATTTTTGGCTATTCTAGTTCGAGATCCTTTAAGAGTCTAAGTAAGAATGGCATTTTCCTTTTTAACAACTTTTCTTTGTATGTCTAAATCTTTGTTTCTGATAAGGAGTGTTTGGATCAATTTTAATCATATCAGGAGTGTAGGAAATAAATTTTATTCCATGTTTAAGGTTTATATTGCCCACCTTATATACGTATAGAAGTTAGGGTATTGTTTATGTTCCGGTTTGATTAATAAAGCTTGGTTTTTGATGATTTATGTTTCATAAAGGTTTTATTATCGTTCTCGTTACGTGTCATGTTCTCTACCTCTAGGCTTTATTATCAAGAAGTAATAACAGGTACTTAGGTAGCAAAGGTGGTCAAAGGGATGGATGAATGGGTTCGAGAATCGAGAGTGGTGTTGGACCACGAAACAACCATGAGGAAGGGTGTTACAGTTTCGAGTCCTTTCCCGACCATGTCAAGAATCGAAGCATATTATATAGTTATAAATGACTTTGCCAAATGAAAATTACAATCACTTTCTAAAAGACATAAAAAAAGAACAATCACACCATCACAATACATTTAAAGGATAAATATCAACAACTCAAAATGAGCTTGTTGATAAAAACAAGGTTTGTGCTAGGGATGGCAATTTCTGACCCGACATGAAACCCGACCTAAAACCGACATGAAAATTAACAGGTTCGGGTTGAGCTAAATAGATTGTGGGTCAGGTTTGGGTCGACATATCTAACCCGCTTATTAAACAAGTCAGGTTCGGGTTGGGAATAAAATAAACGTGTCGACCTAGCAATCTGTTTAAATTTTTTTTCTTAATTAAAAATTATTTATATTTAATTATACGGGTTAAATAGGTTAAACGGGTCGACCCACTAACACGTTTAACCCATTTAACTCGTGTAATGTGCTAACTTTTATATATAAAACGGATTAAATGGGTCAACATGAAACCCGTTTAACATATTTAACCTGTCAACCTAAGTATATATACGGGTTAAATAGGTCAGGTTCGGGTTACGTGTAAACAGGTTAGGGTTGACATAGCTGACCCGATGATTTAAATGGGTCAGGTTCAGGTTGGGGTTTTCTGACCTGCCAACCTGACAACCCGAACCCGCCAACCCGAACCTGACCCAAATTGCCACCCTTAGTTTGCGCCACCAAGGGTCGAAAGAACTTGTTCCCCCAAGATAGCTCATTTGCTCCATTTAGTATTCAGGGATCGAAATAATGCTATCTAGATGCTGCTTATTGGGTCATTATTCACTTTAATTTCTTTGAGATAGTTGGGTTCTTGTTTCCATACTTGATTGGTTATGAAGCCATTATTGTGATTCCGCACTTGCCGCTTCTTGTATTGTGTATGTTACGCTCCAACCTAAAGTACCCATCCTCTCCCCAGTTAGTTCCCCATGAGTTCCTAACGAGCCAATAATCCTTCCCGTTTTTTGAACCGTATCCCACCACAAGCACACCATGCTCTAATTTAGTCCCACACGTGTACCAGTGAATACACCCTGAAAAATTGGATATAAAGAAATTTGGTTACAAGAAATCCTTCATTAACCGTTATCAACTTGAAACACTTACTTTTATATTATCAAACTAGTTATAATGCTCGCACACGCGCGTGTTTTTTTTAATTTTTTTGAATCATGTATTTTTATTTATTAAAAAATAAATAATTTAATCTTTGTTTTGTTTGATTTATAATGTTTAATTATAGTTTTTTATTATTAAAGATAATTATTTTAAAATTTTAATCCTATTATGAATTGCATCTTATCTATATTTTTTGTATTTATCTTCTACTTGTGTTATTGATAAATATAAAATGTTACCTAATAAGAAAATAATCTTTTTTTTAAATAAAATTATTACTAAATAAGGTATGAATGCATATTTTTGAAATGAAAAATTTCCAATAAAGGTTTTGTCTTATTATATAAAAGATACATCAACGTACTTTTAAATTTTATCTCAACTTGAAACACACTATGTACCATATCCAATTTGGTTTTCGATTCAAATAGCCAAAACTATAGCCCATACATAATCTAGTTACAAAAACTCAAAAAAAATAACTAAAAACCAACAACACTCCACGTCCTATAAACGTGTCATCAAAAAGTCAAACTTCAGAAAATGGAACTGGAATCCCAAAAAGGCTCCAAAATCACCCTCCAAAAAAACCCAAACACCCCAATCCAACTCGGCCACAATTCTTTATCCCAAACACCCGACAAAACAGTCTCACGTCATCACATTTGTAACACCCCCAAAATTTGGTACAGCGGAAGACTCAACAAGCTTTCGGGGTGCTACGGGGATTGGTATCCATTCAAAGTCATGAAAGAACGATATAAAGTAAACATAAGTAAAACACAACCCAACCGGGTTTTAAAGTTTACATTTATCCCAAAAATATTCCAAAGTAAGGCCCAAAAGAAATAAATATAGGTCCCCAATAGTTATCAGAGTTTTAGAAAACATAGATCCATAACCGGTGTCAAATGCCAAGCCTCCAATCCCAAGCATCCGCAGAGCATCACTTAATTACCTGAGAAAACGTGCTAAAAGTCAGCTTTCGCTGGTGAGATCATAGGTTTAGATTCTTAACTCAATATAGTGGACATATACGCAAAACGCTTGCTAGCTAGACTAGGGCTCAATCATCCAACCAAAATAATCCAACCAAATCAAATCATCCCTATAGGTGCACGCTATAGCTCAAATCAATCCAATCAATAGCTTACCTAGCTCAAGTCTAGGCCTCGCTCGATAATCAATCCAATAGCTTACCTAGTTCGGGGACTAGGCCTCGCTCAACAACCAAATCAATAGCTTACCTAGATCTAGTCTAGGCCTCGCTCTATAACCAAATCAAATAGCTTACCTAGTTCAAGTCTAGGCCTCGCTCTACCTAGTTCTATAAGCATAGCAAGTTTTGAAATCAAAAAGCGATAACAGTCCACATAAAGCATTTGCACGTTTCTCACCCCAAGTATTGAAGACAAAGTTCAAGAGTAAAAGTGGGGCTATGACTCACCTCAAGTCCAGCAAAACCTCAAAAGAAATCGATAGAAGAAAGACATAAGCAAACTCAAGCAACTCACGTAACGGCGACTACAGACTCGGCACTTCCTAACAATATCAAGCTTGTTCAGAAATCATTTCCTCAAAATCAAATATTCCCATTCCCGAACGTATTCCATTTTACTTTCCAAAAATATCCATTTCTCGAATTATCTTCATATTAATATGAAATTTGACGTTTGGTATCCATGTGGGTGGTGGGTCGACACAACTCAAACCAAGAAGCCACAACGAACGAAATAATAACAAATCTATAGGTCTAATATTAGCCCGATATATTATTTAAATAAATCATCGAAGCTTATCAAATCCGTCGATTTGGTACTCCCCCATATTTATTTACTTAATATACCATTCTAAGATTATACCCGAATCCTAGGTCACACATTGCACATAAAGTACTATATGGTATATATCAAAGTTTAATAAATTCACTAATTATACCGTTAAGCTTACCAAATTCGTCAATTTGACAATCTCACGAGATACTTAGCAACTTATTATTCTTGTACACATACCACAACCTATGGGCGTCGTAGGATACAATGCCCATTAATATACTCAATTTAAACAACTAAATAGCTCTTATTTAACCCGTCGATTAAATAAGTTACGTAGTTATCGAAAATGAATGTATTAATCGTCATATATCCGTGACAACACAAACGTCACAAATAATAAACCACTTGGACTCAAGTGACCACGGCCCCGTATAACTCGATAGTTTCCTTTATTTATTTAAAGAAATTATTTTATTTAATATTATTTAACGTCAAGATTTCATCGTTATTTATAGTCGTTTAATTACAATAACGCTCCCGACATTTATTACACCACTTTCATAGTATAATATTTATCGTTACGTTATTGTTATAATATTACTCGTGATCATTTTATCATTAATATACGCATTTATATATTTATATATACGTTATTCACGTCTATATATTTATATAAACGTTTATATTACCAATAATATTATTACGAGTTTTATTATTTGCGTTTTAATTGTAATAGTTATCGAGTCATACGAAATGGTCACATGTCCGAGTAATCACTCTCGGCTCATTGTCCAAGTCAAAAATAGAAATAATAAACAACACAACCAAGTAATCCATCTCCGTCCACAATTCCCAAACACGTGCTACAACAATAGGGTCCGACTACGGCACCCGACTAACCTATCTCCGTCATTCTAGTTTGACCGTCTCACAATCGGTCCCCAATACCACTTTTCGTCAACACAACTCCAATATTAATATAAATCATAATACCCTTCCATTTCAGCTCCAAAGTAACGACCATGATTTCAAAAGTATCAATACTCATATACCACAACAACAATAGAATAACAACAACAACCAGGTTAACTACAGCAACAATATACAAAACAGCAACCATAGCAGTTAATGCTAATAATGAACAAGAAAACATCAAGTATAAAGATGTGTTCCGGGTCGATTTTACCAAGTCAACCCGTGCCGAGAGACTCCACTTGAGTCTCGGCTCAAAAATAAACCCCAAGGGTCATACCCGAGACCACCGTGGTCTCGGCTAGCTCATCCGAGCTTGACCCAAAACTAAACCGACCCCAAGGGTCACGGCACACAAGAACGACATCATGCAACCAAGAATCAAGCTCCAATATAATCGGCTACTCTCGCTAAAATGACCACGAGACTAAAACCATCAAGAAAACCACATGGGCTCAAAATAATCACCAAGCTGAGAGCATGGGCTCTCGGTTTCACTTCGACCAACACCAAAACACGTGAAACCCGGATACCAAACTTGTTCAAAACTTGTTTTTATATCTAAACCCACTTATTTTTCATGTTTTAGATCAAGAAAAACCCAAAACCCAGCAAGTTTTACACCGTAATACACGGGTTTAATCATACCGAGACACATTTATAGTCGTTTAGATGCTTTGCTCACCTTCTCGATCTCAATACTCACGGATCTAGCAAAAACTACAAGGAATAGTGGTGGTTCAAGGCTCGACCTTCATGTAATCGTGGTGAGGGGGTGGGTTTTGATGCGCGTGATATATGTAGAAATGAAGAGGATGAGATGAGTGTTAAGATGGTGGTGGCGGTGTAGTTGTAGTTGTGGCGGTGGAACGGCGGCTGGCCGGAAAATAGGGCGGCTAGGGTTTGATGGATGAAGATGGTGATGGAGAGAGAGAGAGATAATAGATGTGGGTTTGTTTGTGTGTTTCCTGATCCCAGCCACAAGGACCAATTTGTAGCATATACTCTTTAACAAAAAATAAAAATAAAAAAAAAATAATAATAATAATAATATTATTATTATTAAGGGGTAGAGTGGGTTAAGTAACTCGGTGTAAATACACGGACCAAACCCGAAACCTTTTAAAACAAATCAACACTCTCGAACCGAACTCGTTCCAAATAATAATATCCGATCCAACAATAAAATATAATTAAAATTGTTAGGTTAACCTAGTGCCGGAGTCAATGTAGTGCCAAAATAATGATCTCAAAATAAATCATCACGAATGATTCGAACCAAACCATCAAATAAATAATCAAATTCCATAATTAACGTACGATTTAAAAATCACGTTCCAACGTTTATAAATCTCCTCACGAATAAACTTTTCAAATATTCTAAAGTTATAAGTTTTAAAGTAATGCGGGTTTTCAAAACGGCTCCCTAATTTGCCAGTTGTCACATCCTCCCAGCCTCAGAAGAAACCCGTCCCGGGTTTCTCTCGGAACAAACCATCTACGAAGTAAAAAGCTTCGGATATCTCTTGCGACACTCATCCTCACGTTCCCACGTGAATTCCGGTCCATGCCGCGAATTCCAATGAACTTTGATGAGCGGAATACGACTTCTCTTAAGTCGTTTAATCTCTCTATCCAGTATCTCAATCAGCACTTCCACAAAATTCAAACTCTCATCCACACGAATATCCTTAATCGGTATAACCGGTGTTTCCTCCGAAAGACACTTCTTCAAATTGTTAACATGAAATACATCATGAACTTTACTCAGTTCCATAGGTAATTCCAAACGATACGCTACGGCCCAATTCTTTCCAAAATAAGAAATGGTCCAATGTAGCGGGGATTAAGTTTCCCACGTTTCCCAAAACGTATCACACCCTTCCAAGGCGAGACTTTCAGCATCACTTGTCTCCAACCTGGAATTCTAAGGGTTTACGCCTCTGATCGGCGTAACTTTTATGTCTACCTCTAGCTGCTTGTAATCGATCTCGAATTTGTGTTACTTTTTCAGTAGTCTCCAAAATAAGTTCAGGGCCTGTGAGTTGGCTATCTCCAACTTCTGCCCAACCAATAGGTGAACGAGATTTACGACCATATAAAGCTTCAAATGGTGCAGCTTTAAGACTTGTGTGGTAGCTATTGTTATAGGAGAACTCCGCAAGGGGTAGATACTTCTCCCAGCCTTTACCAAAGTCTATTATGCATGCACGAAGCATATCCTCCAAAGTCTGAATAGTTCTCTCACTTTGACCATCGGTTTGGGGGTGATATGCAGTACTCATATCAAGTCTCGTTCCCAAAGCGGTTTGAAGTGATCGCCACAATGCTGATGTGAAGCGGCTGTCGCGATCCGAAATAATCGATATCGGAACTCCATGACGAGAAACAATCTCCTTCACATACAATCTCGCAAGTTTATCCACACTATCATCTTCACTAATTGCCAGGAAATGAGCAGATTTAGTCAATCGATCCGCAATTACCCATATAGCGTCACAACCGCTAGCTGTCTTTGGTAATTTGGTAATAAAGTCCATCATAATCCGCTCCCACTTCCAAACCGGTAGTTCTGGCTGCGTCAATAATCCTGACGGTCTTTGATGTTCCGCCTCAACTTTAGAACATGTCAAACACTTACTAACATACAGTGCTATATCTGCCTTCATACTTGGCCACCAATATAACTTTCTCAAATCCTGGTACATCTTGTCAGACCCAGGATGAATAGAGTATCTTATGCGACTCGTGCATAATCAACTCTCGAATTCCTCCATACAAAGGTACCCAACTTCGCTCTCCAAAACATAACACTCCATCAGAACGTCTAACAAATCCCTTCTCGTTTTCTGCCATCCCAAATATATTCTCAGCAGACCGATTTTCTGCTTTCAACGCTTCCGTTTGAGCTTCTAATATTTGAGATGGTAAAGGCGATACGATGGTCATTCCTAATGACCTCACTCGTAACGGTGGAATTCTCTCCTTTCGACTAAGAGCATCAGCAACAACGTTTGCTTTACCCGGATGGTAGCGAATCTCACAATCGTAATCGCTTAGCAGCTCAATCCAACGTCGCTGCCTCATGTTAAGCTCTTTTTGGTTCAAAATGTGTTGCAGACTTTTGTGGTCAGTAAACACTACACACTTGGTTCCATATAAGTAATGTCTCCATATCCTCAAAGCAAAAACCACAGCACCTAACTCCAAATCATGGGTGGTGTTGTTCTTCTCATGCTTCTTGAGCTGTCGGGAAGCATAAGCTATCACTTTCTCTCATTGCATTAACACAACTCCTAAACCCTTATGTGAAGCGTCACAATAGACGACAAAATCCTCGTTACCTTCGGGTAATGCCAAGATAGGAGCACTACACAACATCTCCTTAAGTAACTGAAAGGCTTCCTCTTCCTTATCTCCCCATTCATACTTAACACTCTTTTGTGTCAATTTGGTCAACGGTTTTGCTATCTTCGAAAATCCCTCAATGAATCTTCGGTAGTAACCGGCTAATCCCAAAAACTGACGAACTTCCGTTGGGGTCATAGGTGCAGCCCAATCTTTATTCGCTTCAATCTTAGCAGGGTCCACATGAACTCCTAGTCTATCAATCACATGACCTAGAAATTGTACCGTCGGAATCCAAAATTCACATTTCAAAAACTTGGCATACAGTTCCTCCTTCCTGAGCAATTCTAAGATAAGTCTTAGATGCTCCTCATGCTCCTTCTCACTCTTCGAATAAATCAGAATGTCATCGATGAACACAATCACAAACTTATCTAAGTAAGGCTTACACACCCGATTCATGAGATCCATGAATACCGCCGGTGCATTAGTCAACCCAAACGGCATCACCTGAAACTCGTAATGCCGTAACGGGTTCTGAAAGCTATTTTCGGAATATCCTCCTCGCGAACTCGAAGCTGATGATATCTCGAACTCAGATCGATCTTCGAATACACACTCGATCCTTGAAGCTGATCGAACAAATCGTCGATCCTCAGTAACGGGTATCTATTCTTCACCGTTAACTTGTTCAACTCTCGATAGTCAATACACATACGAAACGATCCATCCTTCTTCTTCACAAATAAGACCGGGGCTCCCCAAGGCGACGAACTTGGTCTTATGAATCCCTTTTCGGCTAACTCCGCTAATTGTTTCGACCACTCTTCCAATTTAGTAGGTGCAAGACGATAAGGCACTCGTGCTACAGGTGCAGCACCAGGTATCAACTCAATCTGAAATTCCACTTGTCTAGTAGGCGGGATTCCCGGCAATTTATCGGGAAACACATCCGAAAAATCACGAACTATAGGTACATCTCCAATGCACCTTTCCTTCTTCTCCTTCCCTCCTTTCTCAGAAGTTTGAGCTAAGAAAAGACAACATCCTTTTTCCATTAGCTTCAGCAATTTAGTGCAGGATATGACCGCTAATCTAGATGGGCCTCTCAAATCCTTTCTATCTCCTGGTATGTTCAGGATCTCCTTGCCGTAAGGCACACGCACAATCTTCTCATCGCAAATTATATGAGCACGATACTTCAACAACCAATACCAATAATGACATCAAAACTTCCTAATGTGACGGGTAGAAGATCTATGTTGAAAGGACGATTCAGAAAGTTTAACGTGCAACCGCGAATGATAGTCCTAATCCTCTCTATGTTCCCATTAGCTAACTTTACATCATAACCAATTCCTAAAGCCATCGGGGGTTTCTCAGTAAGGACGTTCGGATCATCTCCTCTCTCGTTTCCAAGTGCATACACTCTTCCATGAGCAGCTCCAACTTCCACACGTTGGTCCCCATTATCTTGTCGTCCACGGTTTCCTCCAGCTCCACGGTTTCCATTATTGTACCCATTACCACCCGATCCTTGATTTCCTTGGTTCCACGATTCCCTACACTCATTCCGATAATGTCCTTCCTTTCCATATCCATAACAAGTAACATTTGCTTTGCTCATAGTTTCAGGAGTAGCTTGAACCATAGCAAGTGGTCGAGCTCTACAATCCTTAGCTATGTATCCCATCTTAGAGCAATTCTTGCACATCACAGTACATCGACCAGAATGATGCTTGTAACATTGGTTACATTTGGGTGCATCTCCATTGTAGTTCTTTTTATCTCCATCTCCCATGGCATAAGCTCTAGTAGTTAGTTGTCGCTTGTTTCGACGATCATTACCCTTAGAGTGATCGTCCCTCTTTCTCTTTCCATTCTTATCTTTCTCAGCTTCCTCCAATGCCAACGAGTCCATCAATTGTTGAGCAATAGTAATAGCCTCATGAATGCTTGCAGGCTTAGCAGAAATCACATCGTTCCTGGTAGCTACCGGCAATCCATCGGTATACCTCTCAATCCTTTGAGTCTCAGTCCTAACCATATTGGGACAAAGTAAGGCTAACTCTCGATAACGGCGATTGTAAGTTGCCATATCGGTACCTTTCACCTTATGGTTCCAGAACTCAATCTCCAGCTTCTTAATCTCATTCCTTGGGCAGTAAGTCTGAATCAGCAAAGACTTAAATTGCTCCCAAGTCATAGCATAAGCCACATCACTACCAACCGAATTTCGGTAATTGTTCCACCAAGTTAAAGCTTCATCCTTGAAGGTAAAAGAAGCAAACTTTACCTTCGCATTCTTCGCACAACCACTGACATTGAACACCGACTCAGTTTTCTCTGTCCACCTGACCAAGTAGACCACTCATTCAGTTCCACCAAACTCAATGGATCCACAAATTTTAAACACCTTGTAGTTACATCCATTAGCACGAACAGGTGGAAATGTTCCAGCATGAATGTTGGAATGATTTGACTCAGCTAGTAGCTCAGCAACTCGTTGCTCCGCAAGTTGATTGATCATCGCTTGATCCACAGTAGGTGCGTTAAGTGGAACATGATCATTGTCTCCCTGAACATCAACATTTTGATTCCTGTTGTTGCGGTTGGTAGCGTCCAGGTTGTCAGGAGTAGGGGTTTCAACATTTCGAGTAGGACGGCGTCCTCGGCGACCAGGGTAGTCGCGGCAGTTCCAGTTCGGGTAGCTCTAACAGGGTTTCGTCGTGGGGCCATTGAACGAAGTCACAATACAAGGTTCGTGAGTCTCCAATAATACGTACCATAACGTCCAAAAAGAATCCGATTGGTGAAAGTCAAAGTACGAACACCAGACCAACACGATATGAACCACGCAACTAGAAACACAATTCTCCATGTATGCCAGAAACCATAGAATATCATGTGAAATCACCATCATCCATAAAAGTAGCAATCGATACATCGTTCCAAAATACCAAAAGACTTAATAATTACTTAATCGTTCCAAACGAGACGAACATACAATCCAAATAACATGGCATAAGAGATAGAATAACTAGCTCTCCTAACCAAGTACTCTCTGGCTTAAGAAGCAACACAAATCCAATTTGATCTAGCCATGAAGCTGGCGTAGACTATTCAACTCCGATCTCAAACCATCCAAATCTCTCCATAACGATTCCAGCTCAACACTGTATATATCTCTATCTCTCTTGAGGTCTGTTGCCTCCTTCTCTAACTCCGTGTTCCTCTGTCACAGCTTGCGAT
The DNA here is from genome assembly GCA_030686995.1 of Artemisia argyi. Lineage (NCBI taxonomy): Eukaryota > Viridiplantae > Streptophyta > Magnoliopsida > Asterales > Asteraceae > Artemisia > Artemisia argyi. Next base: position 178,817,997 of record CM060690.1, read on the forward strand.
CTGCCTCGCGAGCCGTGAGGAAACCTCTTTGCAGACTCTCTATCTGCTCATGTATCTCAATCATACCTCTCCTAATCGCGGTCATCCTTCCTACGATTTTAGTCAAATCAACTCTTATCTTAGCAATAAACTCAGCGATAAACTCAGCAATAATCATCTCAAGTCGGTCAGACATCCGCGAGATCCACTCGCCCTGTGCAATAATCCGAGTCCACATCCTACCAATTTCACCCAAATCTGCATGCTCAGCAGAAACCTCAGAAGGTGCATCCAACTCAACGGGACTGCCAGGTGGCAACTCAAAAAAAAAGGATGATCAGGTGAAACCGGCTCTAACAGATGTATCGGGGAATCGGGCTTCGCAGAATGAACTGAATGTGCTAGCGACCCATCATCATCAGGCATATCCTCCTCCTGAGGATCATCCTCTTCCCAATCCTGAGGGTCATCATTCTCTTCCTCATCTTGAGGGTCATCATTCTGCTCACCCTCGCACTCCTCCTCATACTCCTCGTCGGGAGGTACTCCATCGATCGTCATCTCTGAGTAGGTGATCCACGAGGCGATAAAAATCGGTGACGTAGGGCGTCAATGAGGCGATAAAGTAGTGGCCGAACGCATGACCAACACGTATGGGTCATCAAGGGCCATAGTGATCTACGAGGGGCGACGCGTACTAGCAATAACAATCCTTAATAACAACACGTGCAAAGGAGGCTATGATTTGTGACAACGGCGTAGGGTAGGTGTAAGTGTTTCAAAACAACTAAGCCGCGAATTCAAAATACCATATCCAAAAATCATCATATAATTCCAAATCATATATAATCAAGAAAGATTTAAAATACCGCATTACTAAAACCATTCGCAAAACAATTAAGCCATATAATTCCTCAAAACGCATATAATTCCTCTAAACGCCATCATATCGCTAAATCAATAAACCTCAAATCCTCAAATCATCTCAAGAATCCCAATTCTAATAATCATCTCAATAATCTCATTCCAAGTCAATATCTCATAATGCCTCAATAATAAACAATGATGCTTCGGCTTGGCGGGCTGGCGGGCAATGGTCGAGGATCGTTTTCTATAAAAATCGGTTATAGTTTAGGTGTCTATTTACCTAGTTCTCTATAACCTTGGCTCTGATACCAATCTGTAACACCCCCAAAATTTGGTACAGCGGAAGACTCAACAAGCTTTCGGGGTGCTACGGGGATTGGTATCCATTCAAAGTCATGAAAGAACGAGATAAAGTAAACATAAGTAAAACACAACCCAACCGAGTTTTAAAGTTTACATTTATCCCAAAAATATTCCAAAGTAAGGCCCAAAAGAAATAAATATAGGTCCCCAATAGTTATCAGAGTTTTAGAAAACATAGATCCATAACCGGTGCCAAATGCCAAGCCTCCAATCCCAAGCATCCGCAGAGCATCACTTAATTACCTGAGAAAACGTGCTAAAAGTTAGCTTTCGCTGGTGAGATCATAGGTTTAGATTCTTAACTCAATATAGTGGACATATACGCAAAACGCTTGCTAGCTAGACAAGGGCTCAATCATCCAACCAAAATAATCCAACCAAATCAAATCATCCCTATAGGTGCACGCTATAGCTCAAATCAATCCAATCAATAGCTTACCTAGCTCAAGTCTAGGCCTCGCTCTATAATCAATCCAATAGCTTACCTAGTTTGGGGACTAGGCCTCGCTCAACGACCAAATCAATAGCTTACCTAGATCTAGTCTAGGCCTCGCTCTATAACCAAATCAAATAGCTTACCTAGTTCAAGTCTAGGCCTCGCTCTACCTAGTTCTATAAGCATAGCAAGTTTTGAAATCAAAAAGCGATAACAGTCCACATAAAGCATTTGCACGTTTCTCACCCCAAGTATTGAAGACAAAGTTCAAGAGTAAAAGTGGGGCTATGACTCACCTCAAGTCCAGCAAAACCTCAAAAGAAATCGATAGAAGAAAGACATAAGCAAACTCAAGCAACTCACGTAACGGCGACTACAGACTCGGCACTTCCTAACCATATCAAGCTTGTTCAGAAATCATTTCCTCAAAATCAAATATTCCCATTCCCGAACGTATTCCATTTTACTTTCCAAAAATATCCATTTCTCGAATTATCTTCATATTAATATGAAATTTGACGTTTGGTATCTATGTGGGTGGTGGGTCGACACAACACAAACCAAGAAGCCACAACGAACGAAATAATAACAAATCTATAGGTCTAATATTAGCCCGATATATTATTTAAATAAATCATCGAAGCTTATCAAATCCATCGATTTGGTACTCCCCCATATTTATTTACTTAATATACCATTCTAAGATTATACCCGAATCCTAGGTCACACATTGCACATAAAGCACTATATGGTATATATCAAAGTTTAATAAATTCACTAATTATACCGTTAAGCTTACCAAATTCGTCAATTTGACAATCTCACGAGATACTTAGCAACTTATTATTCTTGTACACATACCACAACCTATGGGCGTCGTAGGATACAATGCCCATTAATATACTCAATTTAAACAACTAAATAGCTCTTATTTAACCCGTCGATTAAATAAGTTACGTAGTTATTGAAAATGAATGTATTAATCGTCATATATCCATGACAACACAAACGTCACAAATAATAAACCACTTGGACTCAAGTGACCACGGCCCCGTATAACTCGATAGTTTCCTTTATTTATTTAAAGAAATTATTTTATTTAATATTATTTAACGTCAAGATTTCATCGTTATTTATAGTCGTTTAATTCCAATAACGCTCCCGACATTTATTACACCACTTTCATAGTATAATATTTATCGTTACGTTATTGTTATAATATTACTCGTGATCGTTTTATCATTAATATACGCATTTATATATTTATATATACGTTATTCACGTCTATATATTTATATAAACGTTTATATTACCAATAATATTATTACGAGTTTTATTATTTGCGTTTTAATTGTAATAGTTATCGAGTCATACGAAATGGTCACATGTCCGAGTCATCACTCTCGGCTCATTGTCCAAGTCCAAAATAGAAATAATAAACAACACAACCAAGTAATCCATCTCCGTCCACAATTCCCAAACACGTGCTACAACAATAGGGTCCGACTACGGCACCCGACTAACATATCTCCGTCATTCTAGTTTGACCGTCTCACAATCGGTCCCCAATACCACTTTTCGTCAACACAACTCCAATATCAATATAAATCATAATACCCTTCCATTTCAGCTCCAAAGTAACGACCATGATTTCAAAAGTATCAATACTCATATACCACAACAACAATAGAATAACAACAACAACCAGGTTAACTACAGCAACAATATACAAAACCGCAACCATAGCAGTTAATGCTAATAATGAACAAGAAAACATCAAGTATAAAGATGTGTTCCGGGTCGATTTTACCAAGTCAACCCGTGCCGAGAGACTCCACTTGAGTCTCGGCTCAAAAATAAACCCCAAGGGTCATACCCGAGACCACCGTGGTCTCGGCTAGCTCATCCGAGCTTGACCCAAAACTAAATCGACCCCAAGGGTCACGGCACACAAGAACGACATCACGCAACCAAGAATCAAGCTCCAATATAATCGGCTACTCTCGCTAAAATGACCACGAGACTAAAACCATCAAGAAAACCACATGGGCTCAAAATAATCACCAAGCCGAGAGCATGGGCTCTCGGTTTCACTTCGACCAACACCAAAACACGTGAAACCCGGATACCAAACTTGTTCAAAACTTGTTTTTATATCTAAACCCACTTATTTTTCATGTTTTAGATCAAGAAAAACCCAAAACCCAGCAAGTTTTACACCGTAATACACGGGTTTAATCATACCGAGACACATTTATAGTCGTTTAGATGCTTTGCTCACCTTCTCGATCTCAATACTCACGGATCTAGCAAAAACTACAAGGAATAGTGGTGGTTCAAGGCTCGACCTTCATGTATTCGTGGTGAGGGGGTGGGTTTTGAGGCGCGTGATATATGTAGAAATGAAGAGGATGAGATGAGTGTTAAGATGGTGGTGGCGGTGTAGTTGTAGTTGTGGCGGTGGAACGGCGGCTGGCCGAAAAATAGGGCGGCTAGGGTTTGATGGATGAAGATGGTGATGGAGAGAGAGAGATAATAGATGTGGGTTTGTTTGCGTGTTTCCTGATCCCAGCCACAAGGACCAATTTGTAGCATATACTCTTTAACAAAAACAAAAAAAAAAAAAAAAAAAAAAAAAAAAAAAAAAAAAAAAAAAAAAAAAAATTAATAATAATAATAATAATAATATTATTATTAAGGGGTAGAGTGGGCTAAGTAACTCGGTGTAAATACACGGACCAAACCCGAAACCTTTTAAAACAAATCAACACTCTCGAACCGAACTCGTTCCAAATAATAATATCCGATCCAACAATAAAATATAATTAAAATTGTTAGGTTAACCTAGTGCCGGAGTCAATGTAGTGCCAAAATAATGATCTCAAAATAAATCATCACGAATGATTCGAACCAAACCATCAAATAAATAATCAAATTCCATAATTAACGTACGATTTAAAAATCACGTTCCAACGTTTATAAATCTCCTCACGAATAAACTTTTCAAATATTCCAAAGTTATAAGTTTTAAAGTAATGCGGGTTTTCAAAACGGCTCCCTAATTTGCCAGTTGTCACAACATTACATTGAATTACAATACCCAGAAAGGAATTTTGAAATTTGTGGTGTATGGAAAAAACCCCATTTGGGTTCATGAATTTGATAAAAATGAGATTAAGGTTTATAGAAGGGGTGACAAGAGGGAAATGAAAGTGGGTGATGAGTTTTGTGTTGGGTCTAAGGATTTTGTGTGGTTTAAATTGAGGGAAGTTGATGGGGTTGATTTTGATGACATTGGGGAAAATTTGGGGGGTGAAATTGATGAGATTGGAAGTTTAGGGGGTGAAGGTGAAAGTTTAGGGGGTGGTGATGTTTCAGATGTTGATGATCTTGTTAAAGGTTTGTTTTTGTATGAATAAAATGTTTGTTGGGGTTTGTTTCGGCTTATATAGCGGGCTTATGGCTTATGTGGTTTTCAGCTTATGCTGCATAAGCCCAGTTTTTGTGGCTTATTTTGAAACTTTTCGGCTTATATAAGTTTATTATGACATGATAAACTTAATGGCTTATGTGGTTTTCGGCTATGTTTCATAAGCCCAGTTTTTGTGGCTTATTTTGAAACATTTCGGCTTCTATAAGCTTATTACGACATGATAAGCTTATATAAGCCGAATTATTTCAAAATAAGCTACAAAAAGCGAGCTTGTGTAATATAAGCCGAAAAACGAAATGTGCAGTAATCCCGCTATATAAGCCGAAACAAACACCCCCTTATTATCTTTTGTGTTTGGTGACTAGCTTTTAGGGTTCAGAATATTTTGGCCACAAAGCTAGGATTAGCCGTTAGGTGTAGCAGCATTTAGCAGTTAGCAATTAAGTTATATATAGCTAGCTACTAGTAGGTGTTACACTATTTGTTTGTTTTATAAAAGTGTTCGGTAATGTAGCTGTATACTTATTATTAAGTGTAAAATGATGAAAAAGCTAAACACTAATGCTAAATGCTTCTTCAAATAGCATTTGAAAAGTAGCGTTTAGAAAAAATAAACGCGGCTTTTAGCGTTTAGAATATAATGCGTTTTTTGCAGCAGAAGGTTAGCTTTTGTATTTTGTTAAAATACCCTACGTGGAGCACTAATATTAGAGTGTTAAGCTTTTATGTCCTTTTACGCTATAATATACAGCTACCTTAAAGTTTTGCAGGTAATGTGTCACTTTCAGTCAATAATTTTTTATCTGATAATGTTGATTTTTCAGCTTAAATATGCAGTTTTTAATGACTTATAAATGAAATAGAGTGACTAAAATGACATGTATTTAGCAGCATTTTTTTTTTTTTGGCTTCGGCTGTGGTAAGAGTTGTTAATATTTGCCTGTTAGGTGGTAAATGTTCTACGTATTGTCGTCGTTTTAGATAATGTGTCAAACGGATTTGGGTTAAATATGATATTCAAGCTCTAATCAAAATAGACTTGCCTTTGCCTTTTGAAATCATTGTCTTTTTCTGTTTGACCCGTTTGAGATAAAAGTTAACCTAAAGTATCCAATTTATTAACACTTTTGGCCACTGTTTGATTAATGGTATGCAACTAAATACCCAAAATAAACATGCTTTGTGTGACTAAATATTACAAAAGGCCACACAAACATAAAATTCACGTGGCCATTGGATGATCAATTGTCACACAAAATACACATTTCTTCACTTTCTTTAATAGCATATGGTCACACTTATTTACACTTTTGGCCACTGCTTGCTTAATGGTATGTGACTAAATACCCAAAACAAACATGCTTTATGTGACTAAATATTACAAAAGGCCACACAAACATAAAATTCATGTGGCCATTGGATGATCAATAGTCACACAAAATACAGATTTCTTCACTTTAAATAGCATATGCTCACACTTATTAACACTTTTGGCCACTTTGTGTTAAATTGTATGGTCACACTTATTAACACTTTTGGTCACTGTTTGATTAATGGTATGCGACTAAATACCCAAAACAAACATGCTTTGTGTGACTAAATATTACAAAAGGCCACACAAACATAAAATTCACGTGGTCATTGGATGATCAATTGTCACACAAAATACACATTTCTTCACTTTAAACAGCATATGGTCACACGTATTTACACTTTTGACCACTGCTTGCTTAATGGTATGTGACTAAATACCCAAAACAAACATGCTTTATGTGACTAAATATTACAAAATGCCACACAAACATAAAATTCATGTGGATATTGGATGATCAATAGTCACACAAAATACACATTTCTTCACTTTAAATAGCATATGCTCACACTTATTAACACTTTTGGCTACTTTGTGCTAAATTGTATGTGACTAACTCCAAAAAAACAATACCCATTGTGTGACTAAATCATCACAAACGTCACATTTATTGTATATTCTTGTGGCCACATTACGGGAAATAGTCACACAAAATACACATTTACTTGAATATATCATTTCAAATGTCACATATATTATATATTTATGTGGCCAAAGGACGAACAATTTCCACTCTCAAAAAACATTCGTGTGACTATAAGTTGTTTACGGTCACTGATAATGACTAATCCAACAAAACTTGTGCCTAATTTGTCACACATATTCGGGGTTTTGGTCACTCTTTTTCGATGAAAAAAGCCACGAACTCAACAATGTGACCATATGCCAGCTACGGTGGCGGGACTTTTAGTGACACACAACGAAAAAAACGTGTGTGACTATAGGCATATCGTCACACATTTTTGGCGTGACCAATACAACTTTTTGTACCAGTGTTCAGGTCTTCAGTCTTCATTCTTCAGTATGTAGTTGTTGTTGAGGAGTCCTGGGGGTTCAGTGAGTTATTGTCATCCTCACTGAACCCATCATCTTCTTTTTGGCATAGATTCCAAACACTGAGTTCCGCCTCACTGAATGGTGAGCCTTTCGACATAGACCTGCTCCAAGCATCCTGAAGATGACTCACTGAGGTACTGTTTACTCAGTGACTTGTTTGTATATACGGATAATAGACACTTAGGTTATTTTATGTTCAAATCCAAGTTAAAAAGAAGCTTGGGGAATTCAGTGACCCAACATTATCTCACAAACTCGAATCACTTTAACTGTTTTTACATAAACTCTTTGAACTCACCAACCTTTGTGTTGACACTTTTTAGCATGTATTCTCAGGTTTCCTAAGGTGATAACTTACTCTTGGAGGCACTTGGCAAACGGCATGGCATGGTCATGGATTACTCTGATATAAGTGAGACCGCTTAAACTCTTTTATGGGCCTATATTTTCCGCACTATTTCCAAATGATGTAAACTAAATGTTTCGAATATGAAATTTATTCTTAATGGTTGAGTTAAAACCGTTCTTTGTTCCTTGTGTTGTGATGCAAATTTAGTAGCACCCCAGTGAATTGTGATGCAAAATCTCACAAACCGATTTTTGGGGGTGTTACAACTACTTTTTCCGTCTCAAAATTATTGTTAGGAGACAAAAATCACATTATTTAATAAAAGTGGATAATTATTTTGAGACAACCTAAAAAGGAATTGTGGACTATTATTTTGAGACGGAGGGAGTAGTTTGGGTAAATTGCAAATTTGGTCCCTAAAGTAACATGAATGCGCAAAGATCTCACCGAGATGATTTTTGTTACAAAAAAGACATTAATATTTATGTTTTTTTGCAAAAAAGCCATCAAGAGACTTTTTATTAACACCCGTTATTAATCTCGTTAAGTGCCTCGTCACTGAGGGAATTATTGTCATTAATTTGCAATTTTAAGTTTTGTCTATTTATTTCACAGCAAACATCACCACCACCCTCTACCACCACACAACCACCACCACCATCCTCTAGCACCACACAACGGATTTGTTGTTTATGATATTGTTTGTCACTGGACCAAAACCACCGCCTATTATTTCATTTAATTTTCCTGATAGTTTACTTTGCAAAAATAACTTTCCTGATGTATGTAGCGTATATCATCTTTATTGTTTTTAAGCAACATGTATTAATGTATTTATAGTCAATGAATTTGGATGTCAATGTTCTATCTAACCCTGTATTATTTTATCGTGAATGATTCCATTCGCATTTCTTGGAAGTGATAAATTTCGACAGTCTTATCTCTTATTTTAAGTTATAAAAAGAGATGCATTTGCCAGTTTTTGTTACCTTCAATTCTATTTTTCGTTTCATAAGTTAAAAACTATAATACATATATAATGGCTGATCACTTTAAAGAACTAGCCATCGACTGCCTCAGAATTCCACTTGATGATATCAAACTGGCCACCAACAACTTTGCCAATGGTAATTTCATCGGGCAAGGCTGATTTGGCAGTCTACAAAGGCAAACTCAAAACGAGCTCCCATGAGCCAGACACCATAGTTGCCGTAAAACGGTTAGACATAAAGATCATAGGACAAGGACGGCGTGAGTTCTTAAAGGAGATCATGATGCTCGCTAGTTATAAACACGATAACCTTGTGTGATCTCTTGTTGGGTTCTATGATGAAGAGGAGGTGAAAGCTCTTATACAAGCATGAGGTTCATGGTAACCTCGATATGCATCTAGCTACCACGGACCTTAAATGGGAGACACGTCTTGAGATATGTCTTGGTGCGGCTCGTGGACTTGAGTATCTTCATGACGATGTTGGAACCGGACACAGGGTAATACACCGCGACATTAAATCCTCTCATATTTTGCTAGATGACACCTAGGGCCTAGGAAGCAAAAAATTTCATATTTTGGATTGTCTAAAATAGGTCCCAAAAAACAACAATTCACTTTACTTGTCACAGATGCCTGCGGCACTGTTGGCTATATTGATCCACAATATATAAAGACCGATATACTAACAAAAGAATCGGATCAAACTTGTAATCTTCTTCTCGCTTTGTTGTGTCCTCAGTGGAGGTCTCTCGGAGCCACCAAAAGATGACAATTCTTCAATTTCAAATGACGTTTTTGTCGATGAGTTGATTGGGTTCCGATTGCTTGTATAATGGATACCTGGCCCCTGATGTTTTAATTAGATGACCACAGTCACCACACAATTAGTTTTTTGCATTTCTGGGTTTTTATTCTTGATTCTTGATTTCTTTGTTGTTGTATTAAAATTAAATATAAATTCAAATGGAGAAGAAGACGAGAGTATATTAGTCACTGCGTTTGACCTTGACTTAACGAGAGAACTAACGAAAGTTAGTGAACAATGCGTCTCAGTGGCTTTTTTGCATTAATATTTTTATTTTGCAACAAAAATTATCTTTGCCCATTCGTGTTACTTTAAGGACCAAATTTGCAATTTACACTTTTTGGTTTAAATCATTGAACAACTAAAATAATTTGTTGGGATCACAGATCACTTACTAGACTTTTGGTATTGCATGACATTTCTCGCAAAAACAAAACTAGAGAACAAATTTGGGCTAGGCCCATACATAATTCTGGTTACAAAAACTCAAAAGAACTAAAACCAAAAAAACAACACTCCACGAGTCATCAAATTTCAAAACCAGTCAAAGTCAGACTTCAAAAAATGGAACTGGAATCCAAAAATGGCTCCAAAAAAACCCAAACACCCACATAAACCTCGGCCGCAATTCACTGTCCCAAACACCCGATAAAACAGTCTCACGTCATCACATTACATTGAATTACAATACCCAGAAAGGAATTTTGAAATTCGTGGTGTATGGAAAAAACCCCATTTGGGTTCATGAAGTTGAAAATGATGAGATTAAGGTTTATAGAAGGGGGGACAAGGGTGAGATGAAAGTGAGTGATGAGTTTTGTGTTGGGTGTAAAGATTTTGTGTGGTTTAAGTTGAGGGAGATTGATGATGAGGATGTGAAGATGGAGTTGGGGGGTGAGTTTGGTGAGATTGGGGAAAGTTTAGGGGGTGATGTATCAGATGTTGATGATCCTGTTGAAGGTTTGATTTTTTGTTTTCATATTACCTTAGGCGCATTTGTTTTGAAAGTTTAGTAACATATTTGTGTATTAACCATTTTGTATAAATATGTTAACTTTGTTGCTAGCAAATAACTTGCACTGAATACGTTGAATTTTGTGTTTGGTGACGAGCTTTTTGGAGCGTCACATACCTTTTAGCATATGTTTGGCAAAACTAGGAATGTTAGTTAGCGGTAGTTGCTAGCATGTTTTATAAAAGTGTTTGGTGACGTAGTTGTATCCGTGTGTGTAATTATTAAGTGTAAATGACGTAAAAGGTAGACGCAGACGGTAAATGCTTCTTCAAGTAACGTTTAGAAAAGATAAATTCTCGTTGCCAAATGATTTTTTTTTTAATTAAAAATGCTATGGCTTACAAAAATATAAGATAGTCATTCTATGGCTTACCTTGGACATACCCAAGGCCACATATAAGACTAACTTGAATTCATACAGAAATACACCTAAACAAAGACCATAAAGTTAATACAAGCATACCACAGCCAACTTTACTAGCTAAACTTCCAGACCATGCTCCCACACCTTTTAACTTTCAACCTTTATTCGTACTCCATAGCATACAATACATCAGAAGTAGAATCCCAGTAGCTAAGAAAGCATTCCCAATGCACAAAGCTATTTGCATATTCATAATCAAACTGAATAAAAGCAATATCCAAACACCCCTCTTCCAGTTTTTCTGCTGCAATTTTAAACAGAACATCTACTATCCTTAACATTTTCCAGACCTTTTAATGATATGCACCAAGTCTGCAACTTCCTTTATACAAACAACTCTTTTCAAGATTAAAATTCATTATTGAACCATTCATTAGCACGAAACTTTCCTAGTATTTTGTGTGCTCCATCTTTCATAGCACACAAAATACTAGGAACAAGAAGTTTAGTGCATATAAGGATCAAGTCCAAGGTACAAAGCCATCGGCAAAAATATACACACCCTCCAATACCATAAAACTCATATCCAAACACCCTGCTGAGAGACAAACCATAGAATAATTGCTTCTACTTTAAACTGTAGACCACTTCATGACATTTACCAGGTCGTTAATTTGTATACTATATAGTCAATAAACCTTAATAAGTTGTCCCATCTTTCATGACACACCAACTTTTGAACATGTGATAGAAAGGCTTCACCATCACTTTCGAAGCCATCTATCGAAACATTTCTCTATAGAAACTCACCCTTGTCTGTTGACTTTAGCATCAAATTTGATATTCCAAACAGCCTCGACTTTCTTTACAGCAGGAGATTGTTTAACACTCAGTTTCAACAATTTAAGCTTTACAGTTTTCACTATAGTGTTACAGATACTCTCCTCTGACCTCTTCTCATTTCTGAACAACCTTGCATAGTTGCATTCCTTTCCCGCCATATGAAGTACACACATGCTCCCACACACAGTCTTCTAATGATATTCTATAGAGAGTTTATGTTTTGGCATTTTGATTATGTTATCAATAACCTCACCCCATATCACATGAATTTGGATTCCATAGTAATAATTTGTCTTGAGTACTCAGTCTTCTTTGTATAGCCATCCATAGTACAAATGAGTTTCTTGGAATGTTTTGTGTAAACCATACGAAAAAGTACAAATCCACATTATTTATACTGTTTTTCATTTCCTCCCATGCTATTTTCACTGAGAATTTTGCAATCATTCCATTTGACTTAATCCAAACCACCCTATCCTCCTCATTTGGGTTACGATTAGGCACAGGAATGCAACTACTGCTAGTTATGCCAGCCTGTATATAAAAGTGTTTACATTCGTATAAAAGTGTTACTTTTATCAAAGAACGTTGATTTTTCAGCTTAAATATCCAATTTTTAATGACATATAAATGAAATAGAGTGACTAAAATGACATGTATTTAGTATCCAGGGATTTATGGGAAAACTTGAAAATCGACTATAGTATTTGTTTCTTACATGTTTGTTTAGATTCACTTATTTTGATTCCAAAGTATTAGAAAATATCATTACAGTTATGGAACAGTCTTTGCTTAAATTTTTGGTTGCTGAGATTTTAGATGAAAGGGTGTTTGGATGTGATTCTGCTTAAATTAAGAAGCACGTGTATCAGATAATAAGTATATAAATTTGAAAGTATCGAGCTTTGGCTAGAATTAATCGACTGATAATTTCATTTTACTGCATTTTGAAATGGTAATAACCTCTTCCAAGATGGAAGTTCAAGGACTTTGTTATTTAGTATACATAGTAACGGGTCTAGATGTGATAGTTGACCAAACACCCCCAGTTTTAAGCCATCTACAGTTACGGGTCCAAACAAATGTCTGCTTACATTTTATTTTGATGGTAAATTGCAGAGTTCGGTATTCTTGTTATGGGACACGAGTTTGATGACTACCCGAAGAAAATGATCCGTGACATATGGAGTTGGGATTGGTTTCTTGAAGAACATAAAGACAACAGTGATGAAGACGAAGATGAAGTTAGTAATAAAAAAGCAAAAAAGGGAAACAGACGAAAGAGGAAGAAAGGTGGAGTGAATGATGATGAGGATGATGATGTGTGGACGGGTGAGAGTGAGGAAGATGCTGAATTGATTAAGAAACTAAAAAATGACCCAAAACCCAAGTATAAGACTAGGTCAAAAGACCAAAAGAATTCTGCGATGGACGTTGATGTTGAAGATGATGACGATGAAGATGAAAATGATGAAACGTTGGGTGGTTTCATAGTTGATGATGATTACGTGGGTGAAGGAATCGACGAGGATGTGGAAGAAGAAACCGACAATGATGATGAAGAAGAAGAATTTGAAGAAGATGAAGATGACGAGTAGGTGTTGGTTTTAAATTCACTTTAGATGTTTAGTGTTTTAGTTTGTTGTATTGTTGTATGATACTGCTAACATGTACACTTAGACAAGACTGCGAGGCTCGTGATTTTTGTTAATATCCTATATGAAATCGTTGGTTTGTTTCATACTTCCACTTGTATTGAGTTATCTCACTATATGTGATCCGAACTTATGATATCTGACTTCACAGTTCGAAATCTATTTATATTCAAGTATACAAACAGTATAAAATCATTTTCTTTAGTGAGTTAGCAGTAGACATAACTGCTCTAAGTGGTAAATTTATATTAACAATGCTGTCAGTTATGATCTGTATTATTCTTTTGTGACCGTAAGGGGCACCTAGGATCCTTATGTGCTAAGACAAAACACCTATAAGAAGACAGGATTGCTTACTCGGATTGACGGATTGTGCCTCCAGAGGAGCCAAGACACCATCCAAATAGTTGCTTGTGATGTACTAGGTATCATACACAGCGAAAACAAACTTTTGGTGTTTGGATTCTCGGTTTCCCCATATTTATGTGGAATCAGTCACCACAATCTACATGAATAATGATCAGAGTTTTATCCAGTAAATTAACCAAAAAGTTACTAGTAATGTTACTATGATTTCGGTTTTTCTTGTTTAGTTTAGGCATCTCATCTTTGCATAAAAAGTTCCATCAGGGCTCAACACACTCGATCACTGTCAATACAAAGTTTGAGAGTTCAAATACTGTAATAGTATCGGGTCAAAATACTCTCATGAATGATGGTGGAAGAGGAGGAAGATCAACTTCATTTTCCGTTTCTTGATCAACACGACGCTCTTGATCATTGACCATATGCAGTTGGAACTGGAGAAGTTTCTTTTTCGTATTGGAGTTCCAGAAGTTTTTTACAGCACTATCGGTTCTTCCTGGTAAGTAACTTGCTATTTGTGCCCATCTGTTGTTAAAGAAAATAGCAAAAGAAATTAAACATCTTTAATGAAAGTATACAAAGAAATTGTGTGTATACTAGCTCGTGGTCTTTTATACTTGTTTCCTAACATGTTGTGTAGCTTGATTATGAGTGCCGCTTCTTGCAACGAAAAGCTTCCTCTTTTTTAAACCTGGTCGCAGATAATTATTCCATCGTAACCTGCAACTTTTGCGGCATCTTTGTAATCCTGCTTAGCATAAAAACATAAATATACTAATAATAAGTTTAGCAGATTTGGATGGTGTACATACATCATTTGGTGTTTGATTTTTGCAAGCGGGTCATATGGCGAATCAAGTGTTTGGTTTGCAGGTTCGGAATCACGAAGTCTTTGTAGAGTGACCTCTTTAGGAGGTTACAAGGATTAATCGATTACGCCTACTGAGTGAAATAAGGAGAAATACCGGCAAGATTAGGAATGGAGCTCCAACAACCATGGCGGCCATAGGTAATAATATAGTTAACGAGTTTCTCGTCTTCTTCTGGTGACCATAGCCCTCTCTTCAACATTTGTCTAGTGCTCAATCTATTTTCTCCCTCACACATCTCTCTTGTATGAAGCAAGAACGAGTGATGCCATATGTTCTTATATAGAAGACATTTTCGACATTCTGAATGATGATACTGAAATGTCGGGAATCCAAGATAAATTTTTATCTCACAAATAAACGATATAAATTAGGGGGCCTGGTAGTTCTTGTATAATACGGTTCCTACTTTAGCTTACGTACTAGATTTTTGATTGATTTTACTTGCCTCCTAGATTGCTTTATCTTTTTTGACTCCGGCTATGGCTTGAAGATAACTGATCCGAGCTCATACCAGACGACCTTAGCCTATTCTCAAATTTGAATCGCTAGCTTCACAAGTCGTTATGATTTGGACTTAAGCTCGAATAATTCAATAAAAGCTGCACCACACACGTCACGGCCTTATGGCCATAATCACTATAATTAGAACATAAGCTGATAAAACTAAACACCAAACAGCACATCATTAGCATATTGATTGTCATTTTGAGTATGCAAAGCCGCTTTACATGTCTGCTAAGGGATCAAGAAGATTAATAAAGTGAACCTGTATATGATTAGATACGAGGATATTAGTTTTCTTTGTGATAGATAAGTAGCTTTCGAAACAGGTCTTCGGTCATATCTTCCAAAATACGCTTCCGATTTTGGTTAAGACTCGCGAGAAAGAACAAACAATGTCCTCTCTTTAATGAACAATTTTAGGTTACTGCTACATAAGTCCCATGACACCACACTACATGGCAGTACTTCTATGCTCTACTAGATAAATGCTGCAACTTTGACTCAAAACGTACAATTGTACAAAGAAGTCGATTTGGATTGTTTTGTACTATCTAAAACGGGTCAAATTAAGTAAAACTCACTAAAAGTGAACGGGTCAAAAGAAGAGCCGAACGGGTGATAATGTGTCAAAGTCTATCTTAATGCATACAACATCCCAAATCATATATAAATGTGCTAAGAATCATAAATAATGAACTCAATTTTCTTGAACACAGGAAATGTTTATAGGTTTTTGAACATTATACAGGTGGGGTCCAGTTTTCATATTAGATGCTATTTCCGACTAAAACGCTTGGCAAACAGTTGATGTCTCTTTGCTGGAACCTTGGGCTTGCTGTTTGCTAAAGCGCCCTTTTGTCCGGTCATGGATCCCTGAGTTGAGCCTTATGAAGCGCTTTGCCGTCTGCATTATCTTTCAATATTTCCATGCCTACTGCATCATCACCAGCACTTAAAACCTCATCAATAAGTTGATTTTGATCCTTTAGACGACGATAATTTATGTTCGTTTAGTTTAATGAACGGACATGAACAAAAGCCTTACTCGTTCATTTATGTTTGTGAGTGTCCAATTATGCATTCGTTAACCTTCGTTTATATTTGTATATAGTAATTTTTTTATATACTTTAACATTGATTTACTTAAAAATTTGTTTTTATGTACATAAAAACACATTTTTAAGTCCATTTTTAAAATTTTAATGTTTATTAGTCTACTTTTATGTATCTTCGTTAGTTTATGTTCGTTTAAGATCATATTGAACAAATATAAACGAACATGAATAATCTTAGTTTCTTAATAAGTGAACATGAATAAGAAAATTTGTCAATTTAAATGACTGCGTTCGTTTATTTGTCCGATTAAAATTAATCGAACAAAAATGAATAATAGCCTGCCTATGCTCTCCAAATTTATTTACAGCACTAATGGGTGGTCTAAGGGAAGTGAAATAATGCATGAAAATTAATAAATAAAATGAAGTAAATGTGGCCTATCTAAAACAAAAAAATCGCGTGGACCTCATTCAGTGTAATGTATGCCGACATAAACAATTGATGTTTAACGGACCGGTTGTTTCTTTCTAGTGGCGGCGATTAGCGCATGTGCAAATGATACAACCATATAGGGCCCCTCATTAATATTTAAAGTTTTATACATATCCAAGTATACAATGTTTTGAGTTTTTAGTGTATTTGCTAAATATCATCAAAGTTGAATTTTAATGTCTTTGCGTAATATCAAAGAACTTTTTATTTTCCATAATATTTAAACTTTTCATGATTTATGGGGGCCTCATTCGTGATTTTGCATCGGGCCACCCAAATCAATGAGACAACCCTATTTCTTTCATCTGTTTACGTTGTCCTATGCCATATCTCCTCTCCATGCCGAGATATTAGCGCTACACTACGCTTGCTCACTAGCATTTAATCGAGGATGGTTTAATGCTACTGTGGAATCTGACTCCCAACTAGCTATCTCCTTATCATCTTGTGAAACGCCCCCACCTTGGAATGTAGATGCTCTTGTGGAAGACATTCGCTTATGGGCAAATAATATGCGATTATCGTTTTCTTGGGTTAATCGAGAACAGAATCAAATGGCTCATTGAGTTGCTCGTCATGCGTTTTCTACCACTTCAAAGTTTAGTTGGGATGTTTATTTTCCTCAAGAACTAACATCGCTTGCGAGGAGTGATTTGTATGCTCTTTAGTTTTTCTAATGCAAGTTTCCGTTCAAAAAATAATGGTGAAATCTTTGTTAAGGAAAAAATAATCATATACATTTGAGCTCAAATGGACCTCCCATGTTATATATCTTAGAAATTTGCTACACCCACATAAAAGTATATAAAAAAATAATCCATTCACTGAGGTGTCAGCCGGTGATTGGCTTTTTTTGTGAGATCCACATCCCACAAAAAACCAATTACCCATTGACATCTCAGCGAGTGAATTGTTTTTGTGAATACTTTTATGTGGATGTATTATATCTTAACCTATAATCGAGCTAACTGTTATTCATGACATAATCAACAAATATGAATGCTCAAAAATATAATGAAGTATTACCAACTCAAAATGAAATATGATAACTAATTAAAATATATATTTTATTTTAAAAATAAAATTAGCTTTTTTTACAACTCATGTATTAAATATCATTGGTAAACTTTTTAATTATAGTTGTAAGACAACATATTTAAAAAACAAGCCAAACATTTTTTATGTGAGAAAGTAAAAGAAATTTTATATTTCACATTTTAAATATAACACATTACTCATTGTTATAGTTTTAAAGTTTTTTAAAAAACTTATGCACCCTTTATATGCATTATCTTTTATATAATAAAAGAATTACATCATTTCGGAGTATTTTGGCAAATCTCTTCTCTTTGAAAAAAAATTGGACAAATAGTAGAGCTCGATTTTGCCACGTAGGCGAAATTAAGCAATGTGATTGGTCAATAGAAAGTCAAAATTAAATTGATTTTGGTCAAACTTAATAAATTTAGTAGAGAAATTTGGTTAAGAAAAAAAATGCATAAAAATATTGGTGTCAAATTTATGTAAACAAAAACTTAAAAAAAGAGAAAATAATTAATAAAACTTTAGTGATTGAATTTTAAATAATTTATATAGAGGAAAGTGTAAAATTACAAGTTTCCATATTTTTTAATAACTTTATAAAAAACACAAATAACCCCTTACACTTTATACCCCTTATACTTTATAATATTAACTTTGTTTAAAATTACATGAGTATTAGTATTAGTATTTAGACTTTCATCTATTAAAATTACAAAATTTGATAAATATGCCAATTAGTTTTAGTATACGTTAAATATTTTTTTAAACTAATGTTAGTCTTAAACTTTCATCTATTAGATTTTTTTTTTTTTAAATAAGGACTCATTGCTATTTAAAAGTTTAATTTATGCGTACACGGGTTTGAAATACGAGTAAATTTTTAGTAACGGGAATATAAATATCAAATGATAAGCACTATACTGTGATATGAAAATAAGTATACGCAATTCTACTTATAACAACGACTCATGAAATTGTTATTTAAAATTTGTATATAGATATCCATAAAAACATTTTAAAAACTTTACGGAGCATATTTTAACTTTATCAACGCTCATTATGTGCTACTAAATTTACACATTTTGTACAACACGATATCAATAGTTAAAGTTAAACAACAAAATCAACTTCAACGTCAACATATCTGTCAGTTAAAAACGTTATACAAAGCTAATTATTAAAAAAAAAAAAAAAAAAAAAAAAAAAGTTAGATAGTCGTTGTTTACTATAGAAGGTGTTTTCCTTAAATTATTAAAAAAAAAAAAAAAAAAAAAAAAAAAAAAAAAAAAAAATACACGCATCACAATCCTTATTTGATAACAATCACCTCCTAAAAAAAAAAAAAAAAAAAAAAAAAAAAAAAAAAAAAAAAAAAACGTAGGTGATAACCTAACTTTATTTATTAACATGATGTTTTATCAAAAAAAAATAATAATAACAAAAATAAATAAAAAAACGTAATAGTTAGCTGTTGTAAACAAATTATATGCAAGAATATTCAAAAAATTAAAACACATAAACCACAATTACAAAAAAATTACAAAATTTATAGTGAACTTTTTACATCATAAAACACATGAGAATTATTCAGCAAGAATATATAAGTAAAAGAAATACCACAATTACAAAACACATCGTAAATTAATAGCATGGGTTTGCAAAACTAAAAACATATATCACTAACATCTCATGCAAGTCAAGTATCATTATGTAATTTTGCTTGAATAATAAAATATAATTTTTAATTCAAAAACACTCTCATAAAATAATAGGTAGGTTATAACATATACATATGATTTTTTATTTTTAGTCCACCAAGTAAAACCATTTAAAACATTTTAAGTAGTTCATTTCTTAATCGATAATAATACATAATTAAAATGAAATTTTAAAAACCATGTGCGTGCACAGGTATTATAACTAGTAAATTACTAGACGAATACCCCTACAAAGCGATAGTGTATATGGGCAAATAATTATACTTGCAAAATCGTGATTCTGGTTTGACCATTGATGCAAAACTTATGGATTCAATTCGTAGTCATTGCGAGAAAAAAATCAATGGTTTAGAAACAAAAAATGGCAAAAGTTTATAGCATTCATAATCAAAGGTAAACAATTCACTAAAATTACTCAAATTTTAAGCATTTAAAATTTGAAGAATGCATATGCATGCAATATAAGTAGTAGATAGATACATTATAAATTTAACACCACTCGGTTTAAATTTAATCACATTGCTGATGAGTTATTTTTAAATGCTTCAACCTAAGATTAGTTCGCAATTTATATAGTTTTATGATCTTTTGATAAGACTATTTACATTTTTTTTTTATTCCAACATTACATTCTTTATATTATATTTTAAAAATAAAAATGGTATTTAGCGGAACCATCTCAAGTCCGTGTACCTTTTTGGTACCGAGCCCCCCACCCAACAAGGAAGGCATATCCCGGTAAATTACCTAGGCAACACTGGCTGACCAAGTTGGAGTCCGGATTCGAACCCCCGCCTTTAAGCTTTGACTTGGTCAACTGCGCACTTTTGCGGTAGTTGGTGGCCATCTTTATATTATATTTTTATTCGAGTTAATAATTGTTTTATCACATGGTATATTCTCTTCAATACAAAATCAGACTGAAGGTTAAATTGGTAATTTCAGACAACTCAGATTGCTCATTCAGAACAAATATCAAACAATTATTTTCACTCAGAATCATGTTCATTCAGCATCTTGGAATCATTCAACACCTTTAATTCATTCAGCACTAAATCATAATTTTTATCAAACATCCCGTCTACTATGATTTTTTGAGATACTGTATTATAATTTGAAGCAACACCTCAACCAAAATGTGAGGAGACCATCATTTAACAGTATATTCATTAACCTAATAATTATAAAATCTGAAAACATGTAAACATTTTATTGATACTTAAATAAGTCAATACAAGCATGGAAAATAAGTGACTTTGTGAACAATGAATAAAGAAAAGCAGACACTCAAATTTATTGGTTGCTTTCATCAGCGAAAGTAATCCAGGATGGCAAAAATGGCCGAAACCACGGTAGCAAGAAACACAATGAATCCAACAAGTAGTGCAATAACACTCCATGGATTACTGAAATATACGCGTCTCAGCCGTGCAATATGCTTGGGCCAAAAACCATTGTAGTACGTATCCATTTGTTTGAACGCCTTGTCGTAATAGAAATCTGTAAGAAACATGTTTTTGCATATTTTGTTGATCATATCTGCAGCCTCTTGGTTTGAGCCGAGGTCGTTGACAAGGACTTTTGATTCTACAAGTTTAGCAATATCCTCTTGAGTATCAATAAGCTTATCCATGGCAAATGCATATGATGTATAGTAATAACGATTGTGAGGGAACAATTGCTCATAAGCAATAAAGTTCCTTA
Organism: Artemisia argyi; assembly: GCA_030686995.1. Lineage (NCBI taxonomy): Eukaryota > Viridiplantae > Streptophyta > Magnoliopsida > Asterales > Asteraceae > Artemisia > Artemisia argyi. The sequence continues at coordinate 178,839,284 of CM060690.1, forward strand.
AAATTAGCTCAGTGGAATCTTCAATAACCAGGGTTGGCATTAGAAGAGTAGGCTTACTCCGAAACCAGCTGGGTAAATATGCAAAAGGAGATGATGATTGAAATTTAATGGTCATTGACCATTCATCCTCTTGGTGAGGCTTAAACTTCATCCCAGATCTATCCAGTTCTACTATCGAGTGGGATGCCGGGATATTCGATGGCTTGGCACCTACAAGCTGGTAGTGTTTGTGCATATAGCCAAGAACATGAGCAGGAGTTGAATCTGAGTCAACATCTGTGGTTGAAATTTTTTTGAGCAAATCTGAGTCAATATCTGTGGTTGAACATTTTTCAGGCAACAGAGAACAGAATAGTTTAATGTAGGGTGCCAAATATTTATTGAGAACGTTGCTAGGAATTGAATTTTTTTCAGGACGGAATAGCCTAATGCAGGGTGCCAAATATGCATCGAGAACGTTGCTAAGAGTGAAAGGCACTTCCCCCATGGAGCAGTCAAACAAATCTTGAAGAACAAAGAAAGGGACTTGGTTTTCTAGCAACATCAGATCCATGGCAATACGAAGGGTTTGCATACTATTTGGGAAATACAAATCTACTTGTCGCTTGAAACAGAATTCAAGTATGAAACAACCATCCATAACCATCATCCTGGCAAGCTCAACGTCATTATAGTTCTTCTTCACACCAGCATAAGATTCTCTGATTATGGATATTTTTGTCTTTACCTTTTTCAGACATGCTTCTAACATTTCCTTTGGCGTGGAACGAAAACGACGACGATTTAATAGGTCATGAAGATAACATTCTTTCAGCCCTTCAAATTCTTTCAAGTTCGGATCTTCTCTATGTATAGGTCCTATAGAGACTAGCTGAGGGTGGAATGAACTTTCGCTAAGATCTCTATGAATTCTAGGAACCTTGCAAATAGATGGTGGACGTTGCTTGCCATGATTTTCTCCTCTTTCTACACACTCAAGAAGAAAGCCTATAGTCGGGTCATCACTTTCATCCATGTCGTATGGTGTCTGGTTGACATCTGTAATATGGTCAATGATCGGAGTACTAGTGGATGCATCACGGTCCTCCCTAGTCAAACCTGCAGAAAATGAGAAAATTATATTTAAAGAAAATGAAAAAAAAAAAAAAAAAAAAAAAAAAAAAAAAAAGTAGGATGTGACTGACGGTACCTTGGGTGGCTACCAGTAACGAGGCGGTGATGTCGGTCAGCTCTAGCGCTTGTTTGTTGTTGCTCATTGTTTGTTTTTGAGGTTTTGCAAGTCGTATCACACTACTTGTATAAATGATACTGATGTTTTTGGTGGTTTTTTGATGAGATATTGTGAGTATAAATAAAATGCAAAATAAAATAAAATGTAAGCGTATATACGGTGTGATTAATTTGAATTTTGATCTTAGATCTGCGAATAATCTATACTACCTATAAAGCAAAAATAGTCAAAGGTGAAAGTGGAAAAGTCAAGAAGTGAAATGTGAAATGTTGAAAAATGTATATAAGGAAATTATGAAATGTAATTAATACTCTTATTAAAACACCCCATTACTTAAAAGTACAATAATTTATACACATTGTACAACCAATTAAAACAATTAATACAAATCACAAACCGGGTTGACCCGGGACGCTTCAAACCCAACAGGTTGAACCGGTTTAATTTGACCCGTTTTCGACCCAACCTAGCAAATTGACCCGGTTTAAATCGACCAAATTTTTGACCGGAACGGTTTAACCGGTTGATCTAGCAAATTAAATACAACCAATTAAAACAATTAATACAAATCACAAACAGGGTTGACCCGGGACGCTTCAAACCCGACGGGTTGGATTGGTTTAATTTGACCCATTTTCGACCCAACCTAGCAAATTGACCCGGTTTAAATCAACCAATTTTTCGACCGGAACGGTTCAACCGGTTGAACCACCCGGGTCGAACCGGGTTTCAAAACATATCTACCAAATTAAATATAACAAATTAAAACAATTAATACATATCACAAACCGGGTTGACCCGAGACGCTTCAAACCCGAAGGGTTGAACCGGTTTAATTTGACCCGTTTTCGACCCAACCTAGCAAGTTGACCCGGTTTAAATCGACCAATTTTTCGACCGGAACGGTTCAACCGGTTGAACCACCCGGGTCGAACCAGGTTTCAAAACATTATGTTTAATTCCCAAATCTTCAAACTTTTATTATTTTTCATTTATAACCTATAAATTTTGTTTTATCAATAAACTATTTGTCGCTATAATATCCCGTTGTTATGCACGGGTACTCGTCTAGTATAAAATAAAATGTAAAACATTCAAAAAATGAAGAAAAAAATGTAAATGAAATCCATTATTCCATTGTAAACTTGTAGTCATGAAGATGATATGAGGGTTGTAAGGCATGAATATTTTATAAGAGTAAGTGGGAATGAAGGGATTAGTAGGTATTGTTACATCAAAATGTTTTAGAGACTCTACAAACCAAACATTTCTCACATATCAAGAGACTCATCCCCACTATTCATCTAAAAAGGAAATGAATGGTTGAGGTTAAAAGGATTTTAATATTTCACTCATTTTTTATAATTTAAATATCTCTTAAACCGTTAATCGTTAAGCGAAAATAATTATACCATCGCGACGGGCATTTAATTATCTATCTATAGACGGGCACTTTGATATACTTTCGAAAAAAAAAAAGATCGTTTTTTCACTTTTTTTTTCGTGGCCGAAAAAAATTTATATATGATATTACATACCATATATGATATGTAATATCATATATGATTTTTTCGGCCACGAAAAAAAACATGAAAAAACGAAGAAAAAAAAATTGTCGAAAATATGTCAAAGTGCCTATCTGTAGAAAGCTAATTAAATGCCCGGCGTAACGGTATAATTTTTTTCGCTTAACGATTAACGGTTTGAAAGATATTAATATTTGAAAAAAAAGATGAAAGTGGGTTTTTTAAATTGTTGGGATTAATCTCATCAATTAGATCAAATAAAGAAGTTTGGTCCTCAAATGATCTTCTATCCTCCTAACCACACTTACTACTTTTTATTCTTTTACAGTATCTATACTACCTTATAATGTATTTAGGACATCTATATTTAGAAGTCTTAAAATGTTTAAGACCAAAAACATTTCTTTAATAGGAAAGATGCATACATGCTTGTAATTTTTTAAGACTTACAAGAAAAGAAGCATAGTGTACACCACTTTAATGCACACATTAAAAAAACATTAATGCTATTTAATGTAATTAATTAATTAATTGGTTAATAAATACAATTAATACATTTATTAAAACACCCATTACATAAGAAATACAAATTATCAAGCATATTGTACAACCAAATTAAACACAATTCCAGCATTAAATGTCACTAATATAAATAATAAAGCACATTATTCAAGCCCGAATGGGTAACGGGCCAAATAGGCTTGAGCCCGAACGGGTGCAGGCCAAACGGGCCCAACGGACTCGAGCCCGAACGAGCTCGGGCTAAATGAAATTCTTGATATCCATAAAGTTATTATCAAAAAAACATAATAAATTAAAATGCATAGTTCACCGAAAAAATTAATTTCAGGGTACCCGCCGCTGCAACGCGTGGGTACCCATCTAGTTATTTATTAAGAGGACATATGACAGTTTTTTTATGGTTTTTGTTTTGTATCTTTTGTTTTTTTTACTATTTTTAGGGTAAATTGCAAAAATGGTCCTTAACGTTTCACGAAATTGCAAAAACGGGACCGAGACAAAAAGTAGTGCAAAAAAGACACCAACGTTCCACATTTTCGCAAAATCGCCACCGAGAGGCCTTTTCCGTTAATTTTCCCGTTAAGTGCCACATAGTTGAGGGTAGTATCGTCATTTCATTTCCATTTTTATTTCCAATTCAATTCCAATTCATACTTTCTTCTCCTGTAAAGAAAAACGACATATCCAGTCATTAGTATCGCCAGGAGAAACATTATCACTGCTACACTTGCAATGATTGCCACAAATTTAGCTGAAATCTTGCTAGACCGTTCTGATTTGGATCCGGAATTACAAGAACTAAGTCCCATTGACGGATTATTTGAACAAAGACCAGGATTGTTCAAGAAACTTGTATCGAATGCATCGTTATCCAGCTGACTTGGGATTATTCCATTGAGCTTATTTTCTGAAAGATCAAGTATAACGAGCTGTCGTTCGAGCTGACTTGGTATTTGACCGGAAAGATTGTTTCTTGATAAGTCCAAAACCGTGAGACGTTCTAAGAACCCCAGACCAGCCGAAAAGATTGATTTATCAACTTCAGATTCGCCTCAACTGTATTGATTGCTGGCAATGTTGTACCAAGCAAGAGGCATTGATTGCTGGCAATGAGTGTCAGTTGACCATTCCGCAATAAGTCATCAAAGGTATTGATTGCTGGCTATGTTGTACCAAGCAAGAGGCATTCTTTATTCACTCAAACTCCATTTCTAATTTGATTCCTTGTTTTTTTTTTTTTTTTTATCATTTGATATCAACTTCAGGTGTTGAGTTGATATGCTACCCGAGTGCATTTAATATAACCACAGGATCTATGCTTTGGGAGCTCGAACAACAAGCAAGGCAAGTACATTATAGCAAATCACCTTACACTTGATTTAGCCCCAAATAATCGGGTTGCCTTGCAAAAAATGAGCATTGATGCAATACTGCAATGTGGTAAAAAAGATGATTTGTAACGGTTTCTCGTTTCTTTTAATATTTCAGGGCAATTGATAACCAGGTAATCACATGCTCTAGGCACTTATTATCTGCACTTAATGGAATACTAAGTTGTGTTGTTTACACGTTTGCTAAAAGAGCTTTGTAGCAACTTGCTCACCATCGCGAAACTCCCGTGGCACCTACGAGATATGGGGCCATTCTACTCTAGTTGCTCTGGTAATATGCGTTTAACTGCTAACACTCGTTTACCTTCTTCACCAGTCCCCATTTTAGCAACATGATTTATGGCTAATTCTTGGTTCCTTACACTCTAAACCATGTGTCTAATAATGTCCAAACTCATACTATTAAGCCAAGTGCCGATTTGAAAAGCTACCTTATAATAGTGTCCAAAAATGGAGGCTGTGACAAATTATAACAAGATATTACGTGAAGACATAAGCTAAAAAGAAACAACTTTTGACAATATCAGATTAAGAGCACAGAGAGGGGCATCCCTGGTTTGAGGAAAACTTCAGCTATATAAGAAATCAAAAGCTATGTCCCTCCTATGGAAATAAAAGTGCATTTTTTTGTGACCGTCGTATACTATCATCAATCAAGATCAGCCTTAATACTCTCAACTGAAGATAGTGAATCATTCATATGCAAGCAGGTATGTAGAATACATTATTGCCTACACTCTTCTAGACCAACTTTATGGGTAACAATTTGCTTTCGAAGTTTATGGATAGTGCAAGCAGGATAGAAGCCTATGTAGTTGAAGGCCAACGTTTCTCCAACTTTTTCCATTGCAAAGATAGCCCAACTTAGTACACGGAAACAAAAACAAGTAACAAGATAACCAACTTGTATTTAGTTCAAAAAAATGAGATAATTAATAACTATGCAAAAAAGCTGAGCCTCGTTAGGATATCAAGTAACTAACATCCTACCTCTAGTACATCATTTTACTGTAACTATCAGAACAAAGGTCACATGAGATGTCTGTGTATTATGTCAACATTGCACCAAAAGCGTAGCTTGGTCTTATTCGAAGCAGTTTCAATAAGTCTGTATTGCTGCATATAAAAGCATACACATCTTTTCTAACAGATAATTGTCGCTTGAGTTGGCAATTGTAAGGTTAGTATCCTATTCAGCTATTCCACAAAAAACTATTTTGCCAAAAGTAAGGCTACTCCTACTCGTTTCCTTGAGTAACTCTAAAGTTTGGTACAGAAAGCAGACTATGAAAACAAAATTCTAATACATGCCGTAATGTTTCAAATTCCTATGAATTTGCAATCTCACGGTTTTGGACTTATCAAGAAACAATCTTTCCGGTCAAATATCAAGTCAGCTCGGATGACAGCTCGTTATACTTGATCTTTCAGAAAATAAGCTCAATGGAATAATCCCAAGTCAGCTGGATAACGATGCATTCGATACAAGTTTCTTGAACAATCCTGGTCTTTGTTCAAATAATCTGTCAATGGGACTTAGTTCTTGTAATTCTGGATCCAAATCAGAACGGTCTAGCAAGATTTCAGCTAAATTTGTGGCAATCATTGCAAGTGTAGCAGTGATAATGTTTCTCCTGGCGGTACTAATGACTGGATATGTCGTTGTTCTTTACAGGAGAAGAAAGTATGAATTGGAAATAAAAAAGGAAATGAAATGACGATACTACCCTCAACTACGTGGCACTTAATGGGAAAATTAACGGAAAAGGCCTCTCGGTGGCGATTTTGCGAAAATGTGGAACGTTGGTGTCTTTTTTGTGCTACTTTTTGCCTCGGTCCCGTTTTTGCAATTTCGTGAAACGTTAAAGACCATTTTTGCAATTTACCCCTATTTTTAACTTGTCAAACTTTATATTTTATGTCTCACACTTTTATTCAACACTTTTACCCTCTATTAATAAGACAAGACAATTTTCAAAGATTCTATGCTCCTTATCCTTTGTGTTTTACTATTTTTAACTTGTCAAACTTTATATTTTATGTTTCTTAATTTCTATTTATAATAAAAAAAACATTATAAAAATAAAATTAAATAAAAGAATAAGGTATTGGTATCACTTTAAGAAAAACATTATTAAAATAAAACTAGTTATAATACCTGTGCACGCACAGTGTTTTAAAATTTCATTTTAATTATGTATTATTATCGATTAAGAAATGAACCACTTAATATGTTTTAAATGGTTTTACTTGGTGGGCTAAAAATAAAAAATCATATGTATATGTTATAATCTACCTATTATTTTAGGAGAATGATTTTGGATTAAAAATTATATTTTATTATTCAAGCAAAATCACATGATGATACTTGATTTGCATGAGATGTTAGTGATATATGTTTTTAGTTTTGCAAACCGTGCTATCAATTTACGATGTTTTTTGTAATTGTGGTATTCTTTTACTTATGTTTTCATTAAAATATGTAGAATATTTAGATACCTTTGAAGATTGATTCATTTTCTTAATTATGAATAACCATCATATCATTTTTACTAATGTACCTTTTTGTTTGGAAAGTTGTATTTTCATAAGTTTGTGTTATTTACTTCTCATGTTTGATTATAAAATTAGCAAATTAACATAGATGCTTACACTATAGCTTCTTTATTATATAAAGATAAACGAAAAAAGATGTAATGGATAGAACTCAAATTTAATCTTACGTTTATGTATAATGTATAAGAATAATTTTTCTCTAAGCCCGAACTATATAAGGAAATTATTATTACTTGTATAAGTAAATTATAAATGCATGAAAAAATGACAAAGAGTATATTTGCAAGTCTTTTAGGATTGTTTGAATCTTTACCGATCTTTCACTTTAATGCAATTTTCTTCACAATTGGCCTAAATCATCAAGGTAAAAGACACCCATATTTTAGACCGATGGTTGACACCCATAGTGTTATCAATGACAGCAAACACCTGCTAAGTTTCATTAACTCATTCAATGACAAATTACACTCCGAAAATAATTCCTACCATAAAATTCCTCATGTAGGCACTAAAACACATCTTTGGTACATTAAAATACATTCATGTATTATCTAAATCAGCAACTCAACTAAATTATACATTCATACCTTGAGTAGGCATAGAAAATCCTTCCATGACAATCATATGTTGATACTTAATCCACCTCTAAAAAACACACACAACAAATTGCATTAGACTTTAGTGTGTGCGATAAGATAATAAAACTACAAAAACTGCTAACATGTTGTATTATAGTGAGGATAACAACAAAGTTAGTCATAACATCAAATAAGAAAACTTCATATTAGAACTAAAGGGGTGTTTGGTTATGCTTATTAAAGGTGCTTATTGGCTTATTCAATTACCATAACACAATAAGTGTACGATAAAGCTATAAGCTTTTTTTAGAAGCTTAGTGAAAAACCCCTGAACTCACAACTAATTCTATTATAGCTTAGTGTGTTTATAGTAAAAACACAAATATTAAGTGTAGAAGTTTTCAATAAAACATAAAAAAGAGTTACTAAAAGTTGGTTTGTACAACAAAAAAGTTAAACCATAAAAAAGGTTACTAAATACTATCAGCTAGATAATGCATAAGCCAAAGTTCTATTGAGGTCTATTTCTGATTTTATTCAGAAGCAAAAAGAGGTTTACACATAAATCATAAGTATAGAATAATGGTTGTATCTCACATACGTGATTACCAACTCAATAACATTATCGCAGTATAATAACGTAATAACCTGATTAAAACTATATATTCTTGCTGAATAATTCTCATGTACAAACTTGTAATTCGTTTACAACGGCCAACTATTATTATTGTTTTTTTTTTTGTTTTTTTTTAATTTTTATAAAACACACATCAATGAATGAAGTTAGGTTATCAGCTACGTTTTTTTTTTTTTTTTTTAATGTAAGGAAAATACCTTCTATATTAAACAATAATTATCTAACTCATGTGTTTTTTTTTTTAATAATTAGCTTTGTATAACGTTTTTAACTGACATACTTGTTGAGGTTGAGGTTGATTTTGTTGTTTAACTTTAACTATTGATATCATGTTGTACAAAATGTGTGAATTTAGTAACACATAATGAGCGTTGATGAAGTTAAAATATGCTACGTAAAGTTTTTAAAATGTTTTTATGGATATCCATATACAAATTTTAAATAACAATTTCATGAGTCGTTGTTATAAGTAGAATCACGTATATTTATGTTCATATCACAGTATCGTGCTTACTATTTGATATTTATATTCCCGTTATTAATAATTTAGCCGTATTTCAAACCCGTGTAAGCATAAATTAAACTTTTAAATAGTAACATGAGTCTTTATTTAAAAAAATATTCTAATGGATGAAAGTTTAAAACTAACATTAGTTAAAAAAAAAATATTTAACGTATATTAAAACTAATTCGCATATTTATCAAATTTTGTAATTTTAATGGATGAAAGTTTAAAAACTAATACTAATACTCATGTAATTTTAAACATAGTTAATATAATAAAGTATAGGGGGCATAAAGTGTAAGGGGTTATTTGTGTTTTTTATAAAGTTATTAAAAAATATGGAAACTTGTAATTTTATACTTTACTCTATATAAATTATTTAAAATTCAATCACTAAAGTTTTATTAATTACTTTATCTTTTTTTAAGTTTTTGTTTTCATAAATTTGACACCTATATTTTTATGCATATTTTTTCTTAACCAAAATTTTCCACCAAATTTATTAAGTTTGACCAAAATCAATTTAATTTTGACTTTTTATTGACCAATCACGTTGCTCGATTTCAGCTACGTGGCAAAATTGAGCTCTGCTATTGGTCCATTTTTTTTCAATGAGAATGGATTTGCAAAAACACTCCAAAATGATGTAATTCTTTTATTATATAAAAAATTAAATAAAAGAATAAGGTATTGGTATCACTTTAAGAAGTGTACCAATAACTAATCTCATTGTGTATTTGTTTTGAGAGAGAGGAAATCGGAAAAGAGTGTTCGAAAAGAGGTGATAGTTTGACTTTTAAGTTGATATGGTCTAATGCTCACTAAAGCCGGATGGGTTTTCTCTAGGCTTTGCGTGGCTTAAGATTTAAGCCGGGTCGCTATCAAGTGTTTGCTCATGGGCCTAGGTAATAGATTTGATTCGAGCGTGTATTTAGTAGGCTTGAGCCACTGACATTGATACGTAATTGAGGCAAACTAAATTAATTTAAGTTTTCAAGATTCCAACAATAGTCATTTAATCTTTATAAGTTTTCTAATTTTATAATAACTTATTTTACCCAAAGCGTAATGAGCCTTTAACTGCTTTAATATTTTAAGCGTAATTGTCACATGTTTTATATTTTTCTTTTTATCGTCGTTTATGTCTTCTTTTGCATCTTCATGTTTTTTTTATCAAACACCTCTTGTTACATTTATTATCGTGTCTATGTAATCATAAGAAGTCAATTGAATAGCTCTCTCTAAGTGGCGACAAAAAAAAAAAAAAAAAAAAAAAAAAAAAAAAAAAAAAAAAAAAAACCCTAAACATTCAATTCGTTTTTTCATCAATTCCACTCAAATCCTTGTTTTTCTTTCATAAACCTGTTAGGGTTATTGATTATTATTCGTACTAATCACTTTCTTGATCAAATTCGTGGAATTAAAGAGGTTCTTGTTGTGATTTTGTGAAATCGCTTTTTAGGGTTTTTTGTTGCCGACTTTTTGATTTTCAATCGTTTCATCCAATCTAATCCTAATTGAAGTCGGTTTATGGTACCTTATATATCTTAATCGGTTTTAGGGTATTCATAATCGATTATATTACTTTGGTTTGATCGAATTCGTTTATCCAGATCTACTCTTCATTGAAGTCGGTTTGTTGGTAACTTATTGTTTTAGGGTATTCAAAATCGATTTAATTTTAGCGGGAAACAGGCTTACGAGTCACTGGAATCGAAGAATGCTCAAGGGTTGATTATGGAGAAAGTGGGTACGGGAGAGGATAATACTATATTGTTGTCGAATGTGACTGTGAGGAAAAATAATAAGTCTCGAAAACATGCTACCATGAAGGATACTAGTACACCTGCCGTCACTAGTAACCCTCCTGCAACTGTTGATACAGTTTCAATTGATGCAAACCTGCCTCAAGAGTTTCTTGATGCGAATAAGGTTAATGCTAATGCTCCTCCTAGCAATCCTAACACTGTGTCAACCAATGCCTCGACACTAACACATGTGTCTCCTTTGAACTCTACCAAAAGTAAGCATGATTTTATTGAATTGGTGTTTGGGGTCTCGCTGAAATCATCTTTGGATATTGATTTATTCCTTAAGGAGATTGAAGCCGGCAAATATCCAAAATGGTCTAATTTGGATAGTGCTACTCGTTCACATGTGCATGACACTATGTATGGATTGTTTGAGGCTTATGAGATTGAAAGGAAGGCTAATGCTACTACTTCTAATTCTGGAGATAGTGTCAAAGATCCAACGTCCAATGGTGTCAATGTGGATGCCAATCCAAATACTACGGTGAATGTTGTGGCTATTGATTCAGTTTGTGAAGGAGTTAATGTTTCTATTCCACGTAGAGTGGTCGAAAAGGTTAGTGCACGTCTTGAATACACTATATATGGTTACTTTATTGGTAATAAAATGACGTTTCCAGTGGTTGAATACTATGTTAGAAAGAATTGGGCTAAATATGGTTTGAAAAAGATTATGATGAATGCAAAAGGTTTTTTCTTTTTCAAGTTTGATACTCAGGCTGGTTTAGAAGCAATATTGGAAGATGGCCCTTGGTTGATACGCAATTCACCGATCATTCTCAACAAATGGTCAATTGATACTAGATTAAGTAAGGAAGAGTTGACCCGTATTCCGGTATGGGTTAAATTACATGATGTGCCTATTCAAGTTTTTGAAGATGATGGTATTAGCTTGATTGCTTCATTTGTTGGTAATCCTATTATGCTTGATTCGTACACTAGCTCTATGTGTAAAGATTCTTGGGGTAGATGTAGTTTTGCTCGGTGCTTAATCGAGGTTTGCTCTGAGGCTGAGCTCGTTGAGGTTATTACTATTGGTGTCCCCTCTCTTATAGGGGATGGGTTTACTAAAGAAACTATCCGAGTCGAGTATGAACGGAGGCCTCCCATGTGTACTTCATGTAAGATTTTTGGGCATACCCAGGATCATTGTCCTAAAAACGTGGTCAGTCCTCCTGTTGCTTCTACTCCCAGTGTCGCTACTCCTGTAGAGCCTCTTAATGATGGTTTCCAAAAGGTAAGTCATAAGAAGAAGAAGGGTAAAGCCCAGTCTAGTAATGTGAGTCAGGTTGGTATTTCAGTCAAACTGAATCTCAGGTATGAGCCTAAAAAGACTACTAGTGAGCCAAACAAGGGAGCTACTGATAGGAATAATGTGCCTACATCGTCATCTATGTTGAACTCTAAAAGTTTATCCTCTAAGGAAAGCGATATAGCTACGTCAAATCCATATGCTGCTTTGGCTACTGATGAAGGCGGTGATGAAGATTTTGTTGAAAACGTGTTTGATGAATCGACTAATTTATTTCCTAACTCTACTACTGATGGTAGTTCATCATTCATGGCAGCAGTTGGTTAGCTTGTTTTGCTTAGTTCTTGTTCTAGGTTCATTTTTTGATTCTAGAGTTGTTATGAGCTTTTAGCATGTCATAAGCTCTAGGCTTTTTGTTTATCAAGTTGTTTAAGCTTGAGGTTAATGTGGTACTTCAGCCACATTCCATTTGTACTTAAACGGTTTGGGTTTTAATATATTTACCAGGGTGCAGGATTACTCCCCTTTACCCAAAAAAAAATGACTTTTCATAGCGCAAAAGGTACGTCGTCCAGCCAGTTTAGCTTGTTGGAAATAAAATAAGAGTTTCAGATCCGCTATTTTATTTAATTGTTACTAATACCAAGGCTGTTAAACTCGTGAGTTTACACGTAAGATCGTACGATCTTATGTGCACACAAGTCAAAATCTTGTAGGATCGTGGTAGGATCGCATCTGAGGTAAGATTGTAAGTAAGATCGTAGGATCACACGTAAGATCGTAAGATCGACACGCGATTCGAGTTCACTTTTTTTTTTTATATATATATATATATATATTTTAAGTCTATCCCACTTGCTTAGGCCAAAAAAACAAACGTGTGTTTTACTAATATCTAATGAGTAAACCACTATTGTTTCATTTTCTAAATAGATTATAGTTTATAAATAGTTTTCTACTTTTCTAAATAAATTATAGTCTAAAAGTGTTCAATAGTTTAATTTACTTTACTTCACTGTGATTAAACTAATCAAAGGGTATGTTTTGGAATGCCACTTATGAAACGTTTGTTTTCTTGAAATCATGTTGATGGCTCATATGTTTTGAGACATATAGGACCTATGTTATGTAATATTAAGGGTGAGTATTCCAACCGTTTGGACCGGACCGACCGAAGGACCAACGGTCCGGTATCGGTCTAGGATTTTTCATTAATTCGGTCCTCGGTCCGGTCGGTCCGGTCCGGACCGACCAAAAACCGAAAAACTTGCCAAAATCTTGCCTAATTGGACCGGACCGACCAAAGACCGACCGGACCGAACCGGACCGACCACATTCGGTCCGGTCTCGGTCTATGGTTTTTCCCAAACTCGGTCTTCGGTCAGGTCCGGTCTTGGCCGGTCCGGTCCGGTTTTTGGACCGTGATCACCCCTATGTAATATTATTCTACTAAATCGTTAATGTAACGATTGAAACTTGACTTTTTTGTGTTTTACTATTACTTTGATGTTTGAAATTTGAACTTTGTCAGTTTTAAGAGGATGTTATATGAATTTATCTTTGACGTTGAGTAGAAATGTAAAACAGTTTGACTCGTATATCATTTGTTTACAAAATATGACAAATTGATAGGATCGTAGGATCGCGATCTGATCCTACAATCTCGATCTTGCAAAGAAAAAAACGATCCTGCGCGGGATCGCGATCTTGACAGCGTTGACTAATACCATTTCAGACCTACCACATTGAGATTAAATAACAAATCAATTATTTTTATTTGAGCAGTGGGTAGTATAATTGTTTAAGATGATATTTAACTATTACAATAAGCTTGGTTTTATGACAGCCATTTAGAGATGCCTATATATATCATCGGTATATAAAACGTAAGAAACTGATAATTAATTAAGACAATGTATTAGATGCATCCCCATTAACATCATTCTTACATATGTTCTAAGAAAGATGTTAAGTTTGAGCTACAATACCTTTTTTTGTAAACTATCAAAATGAAAAAACATGAAGAACAATTATTAATCTATATGATCCAAACTTTAATGAAAAGCGAAAAAATCAGTAACCTCCGTGTATCTTAACTTGACATCCCATTATTCAAAAGGTATTTAATATTTCACGATGTTTTTTAAAATGAGATCTAACAGCAAACACAACAAAAAACGGATGCCATATACTTATGGTAAATTAAAATGGGTGCTACATAATGTGGGACTGATACGACCCGGTTAGGGGTTGTATCAGGATAAGGCACCACTTCAAGCGTGTGCTGGCTCCGTCAGAAAATAGAAGAAAAGAACTAGAGATTTGTTTATCTTTACTTTGATTGATTATAATAAATGATTACAAGAGTATTTATAAGACAAAGTAAACCCTAAGACCTAAATAAGCCATGGGCTCGGGCCCAGGCGTATCATTCCCCACTCCTTCAAAACCACCTTGCCCTCAAGGCGTTGTCTTAAAACATTCTTAATCGACTTTCCTAAAGAAACATGAAAATAATCCTAAACAAAGACATGTAAATAAAGATAGATTATATGACATAATCTTTATGCCATACGTTTGGACTTCTTGAGTCATTTAGGCAGTCCGTCCTCCTGCAACATTGGCGTAATCCGAGATCCCATAATCTTCTTTGAATTGTAGCCTTCACCTTTTCCTTCTTTCGTATTCCTTTTGAGAGTCCGCCAATTCCTCACTTAAATTCAAATTTATTTCATCCAAACCACTATCAAATTCACCACTTCCATCCTTAAGTGTCGATATCACTCTACTCAACTCATCCTGGACAACCTTAAGCACTTCGCCACCACCCACAACCTCTTCAACTCTAATATACTCATCAGCATTCAATGACTCTTCAGCCGCTTTAGGTGAAGCAAATTCACCCTCTAATGGTAGAATGACATCTATTTTCTTTTCAACGATATGCTCTTTCTCTTCCCTTGCAATTGTCTCAAAACGAACTTCGGTGATACGAGCTTTGAAGAAGTCTTCTCCCAAAGTTAAAGGATTGGACCTCAAAAATTCCCAAATATCTAGATTCGCGAAGCATGTTTCCGCCGCACGGGTCAATGAGAAAGCTTCATCTAACATTTTGGGATTTGACCGTAAGAGTAAACATTGTAGATCCAGTTTAAGTCCAGAGATATAAAACGATATAAGTAAAGATTCAGATATCCCTGTTACTCGATTTGCAAGTACCATAAACTCACTCTGATATTCAGCCACGTTACCCATTTAAAAGAGCTTAGATAGTGCGTCCCGATGCCATGAACAATATCTCGAAGAAGAATTTTTTTTTCTTGATGAACAGTAACTCGTGAACAGTATCCGTGAATAGTGATCGATGAACAGTACTCTGGAATGAATAGTGCTGATGAATAGTGTTCGATGAACATTTTTTTTTGGAAGATTGGAACCCTAATCAAAAACCCTCTCAACGAGAGCTCTCAATGAAAGCACCAATTGATACGACCCGGTTAGAGGTTGTATCGGGATAGGGCACATCTTTTAGCGTGTGCGAGCTCCTTAAGAAAATAGAGAGAAACTAGAGATTTGTTTATCTTTACTTTGATTGATTATAATAAATGATTACAAGAGTATTTATAAGACAAAGTAAACCCTAAGACCTAAATAAGCCATGGGCTCGGGCCCAGGCGTATCAGGGACTTGGTTGGGCCAACGTTCCTTCAGCCAATCTGTCGTGAGCTTCTATGGACTACTACAGACACAGTTCCTCATGATTTGGGATCGGAGTAGTACATTCTAAACTTCAGATTATTGCTGCCGTTGTTTCATAGTTAGTCTGCATATTTTCTCAATTGGCTCCATAGAGCTTTGAATTTGAGGGTTAGATGTTGAAAGAAACAAAGTCTCGTATTATATTACTCCGTAGTAAATAGCAACACTGGCAAAAAATTTAGTTATACTAAATATATAGTACGTAGTAAATTATCTTTATTTTCAGAAAATAAGTATACAACAATGAATTTTATAAATAATAATCTTTGTAAACATGACTTTTCATAGCGGGAAAGGTGGATCATGCAGTTCAGCTTGCTGGAAATTAAAATAAGTTGCAGATGTCATGCACTTTTATGTTGACTTGAATAACAAGTGAATAAAATAAGACTTTTGACTAATACATATTTTAAGCCGTGAGGTGATAGTTTTAATTAATTATTACTAATACCATTTCAGACCTACCACGTTGATAGAGATTAAACAACTAATCAATTATTTTTATTTGACAGTGGGTGGTCTAATTTTTCAAGATGATATTTAACTATTACAATAAGCTTATTTTAATGATAGCCCTTTAGAGATGCCTAAATCATCATTATTAAAAACGTAAAATGTTGATAAGACAATCTACTAGATGCATCCCCTTTAACAACAATCTTAATCTTTATAAGGTTGGTTACTTACATATATATGCTCCTAAGAAAGATGTTAAGTTTGAGCTACAATTAATACCTCTTTTTCTAAACGATCAAAATGAAACAATATTAAGAAAAATCATCTATCTGTGATCCAAACTTCAATGAAAAGCGAAAAAAACTGTTGGTTTGTTGTCAGTATGTTCCCAGTTGGGTGTAAATAATCAATGAGTACCGGATATCACTTGAAATCGTGTTATCACTTTACAATAGAAAATATTCGGCCCTATGTCTAGGTTACACGAATATCTCTATCGGATAAGACCAAGTGATATTCTTGTTTTAGACACAAATCAAGAGCCAGTTCGCTTTCAAGTGTTTATGTTTCGTGTGTTTTTTCATGGAAAAAAATGTTTTCCTCTATTTATAGAGATGAAACTCTTATTCAAAACAAGAGTTGTAACTCCTAGTCAAAGGAATTATGAGCATTAATCGCCAATTATCTCATAACCTCCTCCATGAATTCATTAGTGGTTACATGACCAATAATTATGGTCATTAACTTAATCTTGAACCGCCCATTAATAGGTCAAGGTGGTTACAACTATTTTCCAAGTGTTATCAGGTATTGATCAGCAAGCGCACTTATCAACATGCTCACCAAGTGTATACGCGCTGATAAGTTATCATACATGTTGATTAGTATCACACTTGCTCATCAGTTCTGACTTGTGAGATACTTTCTGATGAACACATCAGCAAACCACTAAAATGAGTCAGGGAGGTCAGAGACTTAATGGGTGTACACTCCATACCTCCAACCCTAATTCCAAGTATAACCTGATCCCTCAATTGCACTAAATTTCCAACAATCCTCCCCAATTTAGTACAATTCCTTATGCATGAAATTTAACATAAAACAAAACCAGTGCATAAATAAAAATATCTTGAAGATTGAATTCCCATCTTAGTACATTACACGTTCAAATACTCGAGAATCGGTGTGTTCTAAGAATTAAACCCTTCAACCCATTTGAATACCTGAAGATAACACACACACAAAGTTTTCAAACACTTAAACGCTCTTGACACTAAATAAGCCATGTGTTCATATCAAATTCACAAATGTTGTAAGAGCCAAAAGTCCAAAGCTCCATGAAGCGGCAAAACTTCAACATTCACATAGGTGGTTCCTCTATATTCATGCTCCTGCTTAGCACTTTTTCAAATAAATTAACCATTGAGAAGTAAAGACTTCATCCTCCATTTCAGCAGGTTCCAAGCACAACCTTGGGATGTTTGTAAAACATGTGCTCCAGTCCAGTAATTGTTCAGCTTTCTACATTGAACTCAGCTCCCAAGTTTCCTCGGAGGGAGTTGGGTATCTTAGCATTCAGTGACTAGGTTGGACTTTAAACCCATCCCTTTAGCAGACTTTAAAACCAAGTCTCTAGCCAAACCCTTCGTCAAGTGATCAGCTAAATTTTGTTGAGATCTAACAAACTCATTAGATACCACCCCATTCATAATAAGCTCACGAATCATGCTATGCATGACACCTAAGTGTATAGACTTTCCATTGTACATCTGGCAATATGCCTTAGCCAATGTAGCAGCACTATCACAACAGATAGAAATAGGTGCTATAAGTTTAAGCCACAATGGAATCTCAAGAATCAAGTTTTTCAACCATTCAGCTTCTTTACCAGCAGTTGCTAAAGCCACAAATTCAGATTCCATTGTTGAACTAGTGATGCAAGTTTGCTTCTTGGATGCCCAAGAAATTGCACCTCCACCAAGTAGGAATACCAGCCACTGGTAGACGAATTGTCTTCAGTGTTACTGATCCAACTTGCATCAGTGTATCCTTCTAATACTGAAGGATAACCAGTATATTAGAGACAATAATTCATAGTCTTTTTCAAATACTTCAGTACCCTCTGAACTGCTTGCCAGTGATGAGCACTAGGATTACTAGTAGAGGTGGCAATTTAAAACCAATGGATAAAAGTTGGGTAAATATTTTCAGTGGGATGGTTTTAGTTGGGTATTATTAAATAATTTAAATATGTTCAGATGAGTTTAGGTGAATTTTATTAAAATAATAAAGTGGATCTAGATGGATCTACTATTATAACCAAATGAGTCTATTATTAAAATAAAGTCAATAATACTCTATGTACTAATCGAACAGGTCTATTTTTTAAATGTTTTATGTGTTTTTATGTTTTTGTACATTTTTATACATTTTCATCCATTTTTTACGTTTTTGTCTGTTCTTTTACGTTTATGTCTGTTTTTTTACGTTTTCATCTTTTTTTTTACGTTTTAGTCCAATTTTTTACATTTTCGACTCTCTTTTTCCGTTTTCGTCTGTTTTTTACGATTTCATCTTGCTTTTTTACGTTTTCGTCTATTTTTTACGTTTTCATCCATTTTTTTACGTTTTTGATTGTTTTTTTAACATTTTCGTCTGTTTTTTTTACGTTTTCATCTGTTTTTTTGCGTTTTCGTCAGGTTTTTATGTTTTCGTCTGTTTAAATTATGTCTTCATCCATTTTTTACATATTCGTCCATTTTTTTACGTTTTTGTCCTATTTTTTAAGTTTTCGTCTGTTTTTAACGTTTTCGTCCGTTTTACTTTTATGTTTTATACGTTTTTGACTCTTTTTTAATGTTTTCATCCTATATTTTTGCGTTTTCGTCTATTTTCATCTATTTTCGTTCGTTTTCATATGGAAAAAAAACAAACAAAAACGTAAAAACGGATGAAAACGTAAAAAAAGAGTCGAAAGCGTAAAAAAATAGACAAAAAAGTAAAAAAACGGACGAAAAAATAACCACCGGACGAAAACGTAAAAAATAGATAAAAACGTGAAAAAGGACGAAAACATTAAAAAACAGACGAAAACGTAAAAAACTTAACGAAAACGTAAACATACGAAGACGTTAAAAAATGCCCGAAAACGTAAAAAAACAAATGAATACGTAAAAAATGGACAAAAACTTAAAAAACAGGACGAAAATGCAAAAAAAAACAGACGAAAACGTAATTAAAACGGACGGAAATGTAAAAAACCTGACGAAAACGTAAAAAAAAACTAACTAGAATGTAAAAAACCGGACAAAAGCATAAAAACCGAACGAAAACTTAATATATAGGCCGGAAATGTAAAAAAACAGACGGAAACGTAATTAAAACGGACGGAAACATAAAAAACCTGAAGAAAACGTAAAAAAATTGACGAAAGTGTAAACAAATGGACGAAAACGTTAAAAAGAGTGGAAAACGTTAAAAACCTGACAAAAACGTAAAAACAGACGAAAACGTAAAAAACAGGACGAAAACGTAAAAAAGGACGAAAACTTAAAAAAAAACATACGAAAACGTAAAATAGAGTCGAAAATATAAAAAAAACGGACGAAAACGTAAAAACAATAGATGAAAACGTTAAATAAATAGTCAAAAACGTAAAAAAATTGACGAAAATGATGCAGGTTTCACTGACCAGGTCTTAATATTTATATTAGCTCAATTACCTAAGGTCTACCTATTTGCACTAATGGACAAAGAATCCGGTCACGTGTAGACTAGTAAATGGTAAAACCGAGGTCGTCCTAAGAGCTATGTGGTTTGGATTATATCTAAGTCTAGGTGTCACAATTTTAACTGGTTTGAAGAGTGAAATGATTTATTAAACTGATAAACTGAAAGTAAATAAAACAAGAAGATTAAATGTAAGTTGTGAGCAATAAGAGAGAAATGTACTAGCCTATTTAATCATCCTATATTGTTTACGATTACGTTTCCTATTAAGCTGATCTCATGCTTCAATTGGGGCGGACATATATCACTAGGTTCATATGGTCAAGTTCCCTAGCTTATCTCCCCCAAATCCTGCTGGGAACCAAAGGCACTACTCCTTGCCTCTGTTGTAAAAATCGGTCCAGGCGGCCGATTAATCCCCGCATAATCGCTGATCGCTCACTAAGCGCCTTGATTTATCATAATCGGCCTATTTAATCGTTTTGGTCAAAGATCGCTTAAAAATCGGTCAACAAACCGATTAATCGGACAAAATCGATCTAATCGGACAAAATTACTTAAAAATTGGTCAAAAAATCGCTTAAAAATCAGTCAAAATCGCTTAAAAATCGGTCCACAAACCGATTAATCAGACAAAATCAGTCAAATATCGCTTAAAAATAGTCAACAAACTGAGAAATATCTATGTTTGACTTTAAACTTTGAAGAATTATGTATTATGTTTATATTTGAACACTTGAAATATTTGAACTTTGATGCATTATGTTTATCGCATACATATAATATAATATAATGTCTAAAATTACAATTTTGTGCATAAAAATTCCAATCTGATTAATCCCCGATTAATCCCCGCCTAACCGATTAATCGCTAGGCCCTACTCGACCGCCTCACTAACGCCTAGCGATTTTTACAACCTTGCTCCTTGCTAGTAAGCCGATGTACGGTAGACGGGTTTGAGTTATTAAGTGCCACTACATGCTAGATTTATCCTTATATGGTCCGGTGTCACGATCATAGACCACACTCTAACTGCTTAAGTTTATCCAACCCGAAAAGTGGTCCTATGGTCAATTTGCACACAAGGTAACTAGTCGGTTGTCATCCCAACCATATCCTCGCAACCCAACTACGCAAGGGTCCTATGGTCAACTCCTTGCATACTAGGTATAACCGGTTCTTTTAAACTACCGCAAATAAATGATCTATGATAAACTAAGCATGCACACACTAGAAGCATTATGAAAAGCACGAAAACATAATCAAAACAGTATAAGAATCATAACTAGCCTAGCACCGGAGGTGCTTAGCCGATCATAATAAATTCAACACTTAATTCAATGTTTACAAAAGCCATGAATACAAAATGTAAATGAAATAATGAAAAACTAAAACTTATGGTGTTATAGGCGTTATTTCTCCCTTGAAAACGCTCCGTATGCTGCTGTAGAATGGCCTTCTAAAAGCTCCCAATGATCTCATACTTTGTGTGTGAGAAAGTTGTATAACAAATGCAGAAATTAGGGTTGTATTTATAGGCCCATCGTAGCTACGGCGTAGCTCCAAAAGAGTGTTACGCCGTAGCTAGTGTAATCCTATTAAGATCTTATCCAAAAGTAATAGTTACGGCGTAGTTGATGAATGTGTTAAGTCGTAACTCCAATTAGGGTTTCTTCTACGTCGTAGTCACATGTGTTGTTACGTCGTAGCTTAGTTCTTAGATCTTAGATTACTCTCGTAGTCATTGCTACGCCGTAACTCCATAATCATGTTACGACGTAGCCTCCAATTCGAGGGATTCTTCAAAGACTTGAGTATGTTACGGCATAGCTCAAGAATTGGTTACGCCATAGCTCTTGATCCGCGTTGACTTTGGTATTCATGTTTGAATTCCCAGCTACGGCGTAATAGAGAGTGAATGTTACGCCGTAGCTCCTTCCAGTATACTAGAAATGTTTATCTTTTGTGAATTCTTTCCAATTTCTACGCCTCTTTAACTCCTATGCTCATTTGTGACCTGGAAATCAAAGTATATATCCATATAATAAGTATAATAAATGAGCATATAAGGGGGAAATTAACACTTAAATATCAGGATTATTTGACGTCATCACGTAAAAAAAGACGAAAACTTAAAAAACGGGACGGAAACATAAAAAACATGACAAAAAAGTAAAAAAGTGAACGAAAACGTAAAAAAACAAACGAAAACGTAAATAAAATGGACGAAACTTAAAAAAATAGACGAAAACGTAAAAAACCCTGACGAAAACATAAAAAAACGGATGAAAACAGAAGAGAACAAAAAAACCCGACCCGACCCGACCAAAGACCCGTTTGACCCAAACTCGTCTAGACCCATCGTTCAAGTGACTCATCTAGACGACTAGACCCACACCCATCTAATACCCAAGACCCAACCTGACCCAACTCAACCATTTTGCCACCTCTAATTACTAGTATACCTGCTCTGTTTACCCACTGCAAAAGCAATATCAAGTCTTGTACTAGTCATGGAATAAATTAGGCAGCCAATCACCCTAGAATACTCAAGTTGAGATACAACCTTACCAGTATCAGGCATCAGCTTCTCACTTGTATCCATAGGAGTACTGATAAGGATTTATTTGATACGTTTTTAGGGGGTCATTTAAGCCCTAAATCGTAAATGTATGGTCAAATATTTACGCAGAGTCATTCAACTACACAACCTTTGATGAGTGTGTAAATACTCATCATTTTTTGTCAATCTGAACTGCAAAAACATTTAAAAACACTCAGAAATGCGTCAAAATACAGAAAATATCTCAAAATTGTGTTTTATATGTTTCAGATGCAAAATGAGTAAAAACAGATGAAAAATGAACAAAGTTTGCATAATTGGCAATTTCAGTCCCCCAACTTTCACAAATTGACAAATTTAGTCCCTGGTAAAATATTTTTGAAAGAAAAGTCAACTTGAGCCCTTGGGAAATCACAATTTATCACTATTGGTCCTTGGGTGAAATTTTTCATGAAACGACAAGTTAGGTCCCTCCATTTTGAAAAGTGATAGTTTTAGTCCCTGGAGGTTTAAAAATGGAAAATTGATATTTATGGTCCTTTGGTTTATCTAACTTGGCAATATTAGTCCTTGTGATGACTTTTGAAAAGTTACAGGTTTAGCCCTTCAAGAAATCAGAAGTTACAAATTTGGTCCTTGGGCTTTTGTATACTACATACCAAACGGATCCTTTAATCCAAATCCTTAAAATCCAATCCAAACACAAAATACCCAACACCCTCACTCCGCCCCATCAGCCCAACCACTTTCATCCAGGCCCAAGTTATTAAAGCCCAACCCCTTTTTCCCTTTTAATATTACCCCGGTCAAACCCACGTTTGACCCTGCCAAAACCGCTCACCCCTGTCTTCTTCCTCACACCAAAACCACCATCCAACCCTGGTATTTCCATCACCACTTGCACCCCTGCTCACCCCATCATCCCTTATCCCTTCTAATACCACTTCCCAAGAAGCAATAAATGCCACCCCCTAGTCTACGCTATCAGAGAGCAATTTGGCTTAAAAGCTTTTTCCCGCCAAAACACCACCAAGGGCTAGGATCAAAATAAACTCATCCTGTGGCTCAAATTCAAGTGGGAAAGTCAAAGAAGGAACCATGGACTTATAAAAGTGAAAGAAAAGAAAGTGAAGGATGGTAGTTAGAGTAGAATAGTTCTTAGGGTAGATTTTAATGTCGAATTAAATGTATTTTCCATTTTTAGTGTCACTTTTAGATTTCAAGTTGTATTCTGAGTACTAGTAGTGTATTACAAAGGTTTAATTCAATAAAAACTTCAGTTGTCTTACTTAATCCTTATTTTTGCTCAAATATGCTTAATTCTTCATGTTCATTTAAATGTTGTTAATCTCTATTTTATAAGCTCATTTTTAGTTCCTTATTAAGTTTCCATAAGCCTAATATCATTTGAACAAGTCTTGTTCACTAATATCAAAAAAAAAAAAAAAAAAAAAAAAAAAAAAAAAAAAAAAAAAAATAAAAATTAGAAAAATAGTGAGAAAATAAAAAATCAAGAGAAGAAGATGATGAAGCAATGGAGCAGTGTTTGTTTTGGATTGTAAATGGTTTAGAAGCTCTTGGGAGCAAGTAGGATGTGAATTGGATCCTTGGATGCTTATTGCTCAGTCTTGATCAATTGTAAGCTTGTTTCTCAAATTTTTGCTAATCACTGTTCCACTATTATTTTATGTGTTTCTTTCATGTTCATTGCTTATTCAGACTAAGTGAGTTGCTAATCCACCATTGTAAACTTATTTGCTCATTTAAAATCTTTGTTGCTCATTCTCTCATAATTCACTATCACACTAGCATAAAGATGATTCCTGATGTATTGTGGTTAAAATTTATGTTTCTGTGTTAAAGTTAGTCCTCTATATCATTGTATAATCATTGGAATCTATGTCATGTCCTGAGACTAGCTTATGTTCTGAAAATCTCATATGAAGATAGATAAGGCAGTGTTTGGATATAGGTTGTTTCCTGTGTGCTTGTTGGTGTTTTGGCATGAGCAGACTACAATAGGCCAACATAGATTAGTTAAAGCTTAAAATCAAGGTCTTCATCAGTAAAAAGTCAAAATTTGTTTCCAATATCATTACTGTGTTCTCTGTTGGTGTTTTAGGACTTATAATCATCATAATCAGTTTAATAGTTGTTGTTATAGCCTATGTTAGTTTCATTTTAGCTTATCTTATCATAATTAGTCAATAGGATCAGATCATATCTCACAATAGTCAAACTAGATCATATTTCAAAAAGTCAAAATTGCATGTTGTTCAGTTTTTCCAAAAGTTCCAAGAATTGTTGTGATTTTTCTATTTGGATCTAGGGCTTGTGCTTTTCATGAATTGTAGTCTACCACCTCAACTTTGATGTCCCATAATTAGTTCATTTTTGTGATTTTTTCTGTGGTCCCCACAAGCCAAGAAACACAGCTGCAGGGCTGGCACCTCCCCTGTGCAGCTGCTGAATCAGTCCTTCACCACCACTTCTGTGGGTCCCACAGGACTCTACAGTGGGCCCCACACCCTCCCCCTTGGATATTTAGATTCACAAGCCTGCCAAATTTCTATTTGTACCAAGATTTTGAGCTTAAGCCACCTTGTGGGCCCCCTAGATCAGCCCCAAAACCTGTCCCATTTCTGTGTTGAAACCAAGATACTAAGTGCTTATTTGAGTGCTTATTGGCTTATCAGTGGTACCCTTTAGTTGTTTTGACTTCTTATCAGTCCACTTTACTTATTAGAACCTAAATCCACCCCTGTGGACCCACAAGGGCGGATTTCCATCTAAAGTCAACAAAAGTCGACTGTTTTTGCTTATTGTGTCCATTTTGCTTATTTTTAAGTTTGGAAAAAGGTTTTTTTCACAAAAGTTCTTTGTTTTTAAGTATGAAATAGTGTTCCAAAAGAAAATCCAGAAAAAACCAATTTAAAATTAAGTGATAGTTTCTATTTAATATTAATTATCTTTTTAATTTTCCTTTTTAGCTTTTTATTAAGTAATTTGCATTTTTATATTTTTCTGAATTTTCATTTATGTTAAAGTATTTTTAATAATTTTTCCAGAATTTTATCTTGTCATTTAGTACTTATTAGATTTAATATTAGTTTTATTAATAATTAATTAATATTTAAGTATTAAATAGCATAATTAGTTTTTATCAAGTAATACCTAGTTTTTATATTTTTTCTAGCTTTTATATGTTATAAAATAATTTTAGAAATTTTTTTAGAATTTTTACTGTTCATATTCTAATTTTTATAATTTAATTAGTAATTAATTAATATTTAGTTTAATAATTAGTAAAATAGTTTAAAAACCTATAAAATAAACTTTTTATAATTTTTTAGGATTCCTGTGATGGTTAATTAGATTTATAAAATTTTCTATAAGTATCTAAGTCATTGTAGTATTATTAGTAATTTGAAATTAGTTAATTAGTTTAATTAATATAATTAGTAATTAATTAATAGAAAATCACAAAAAGACAAAAAGACATATTTTTTAGTTTTTATATTATTTTAGAAGTTTTAAAAATAAATTTTCATTTTCTTATTTTTAATTTAATATTATATTATATTTAGTATAAGTTTAATATTAATAATAAGTAATTAAATAGTTTTAATTAATAATAAATAATAAAATAATCAAAAAAATATTTTTCTTTTTAATTTAATTTAATTTTAATATTAAGTTTATGAAAGTTTCATTTTCACCCCCTGTAGTTTATTTTTGCTTAAAACTCACCTTTTTCCCAGCACGCAATTGTGTCTGATTTTAATTTGGTTTACGTTTATACACATCTGTTTCATGTAATTGTTAATACTGTTATTCCTAATCATTCCAGTAGTGTAAAACAAACCCAAATCTTTATCTGGTTACTTCCCATTCAAATTCACCCGATCACAAACCCGTTTTTATATCATCACAGCTCGTTGGGACATAACAACCCGGGGAAACACTGTACTTCCACGGAGATTGACTCTAGGCAGTTTGACTTGTTGACCATTCACCTGGTCAATTAGGTTGACCGTTTGGAGCCAATCAACCTTATATTATTAAGTCATATATTAATCGCATATACAAGTTTTTTAACACTAGCAAATCAAAACAATTGATATTGACTACACACATGACAGTCATATTCATATACACAATCTGTCTTACTAAACTAAACACTTATAAAACTTACCAATAATCACTACCTAACACACACAAACAAACACCTAGTTTCGTATTTCAAAATTAAGCACTTGAAGATAAAATTAACTGATAATCACTACCCTAATAAACACACACCGAACAGAAGTTTCAACCTACCAATATTACATAACCGATAATCACTACCTAATTATAGTAACAATATTTCTTAACATATTTTGCAAAATTAAGCACTTGCGAATAAAATTAATCACTAATCAGTACCTGACACATACATAATAGAAGTAAAACACGTGCGGACAAAATTAACGGACAATCACTACCTAAAACACACGCACGCAGAGTTACACACAGTAAAAATTCTTTTAACCTTACACATATTACAAAACTAAACAATCATGCCTATAATCGCTACCTAGCACATACACAGTTAAAAATAAATTACAAAATTACACAATCTCGCATATAATTTAACCGATAACCGCTAACACGCACATTACAAAATTACACAATCGCGCGTATAATTTAACCGATAATTGCTACCTAGCACATACACAATAAAACTAAAACACGCGCAAATAATATTAACTAATTATCACTACCAAACACGCGCTAAAAAATAAATAGTAACCTATTTACATAACTAAACACTTACCTAACACACACAGTTACAAACAGTAAAACTAAATTTTAACCTATATTACAAAATTACACAATCGCGCCGATAATCGCTAACTAGCACATACACAGTAAAAGTAACAAACAGTAAAAATAAATTTTAGCCTAATTAAAAAATTAATTAATAAAAACTAACTTTGAGTGCGTTGACTAGTCCAACACGGTCCTCCATACTCAAACCTGCACAAAACGACAAAATTATTTAAAAAATTGGAAAAATTGGAAAAAATTAGGGTTTGGAGATGAGATGTGACGGTGATGGTACCTTGGGCGGCTGCCGGTAAGGAGGCGGTGATGTCAGAGATGTCTAGCGGTTGTTTGTTGTTGCTCATTGTTTTTGTGTGTGTTTTTTAGTGTGTGAAAGTGAAACCCTAGAAAAAGTGAAAGGGGGAGGGTGGGGAAATAAAGGGAGGGAAAGTGAAATTGTGTGTGTGATTTGGAGATAGATAAATAAGGTGGGTCGGGTCAGTGTCAAGAGTTTGGGTTAGGACCGACAAAAATCAACTGATAACTTATCACACCGATAAACCGAGCGGAACCGGGCCTAACCGAATCGAACCACTCTTATTCGGTTCGGTTTTCAGTTTTGTATATTTATTTCGATTTTACTCGATTTGTTTCGGTTCGGTTCGATTCGGATTAAAACACAACTATGCGGTTCAAACTAACTAAACCGAACCGAATCGGCCTTATTCGGTTCGATTTTGATTTTGATAGGTTTAACACGGTTCGGTTATAGGTTCACGTTTTACCCTTAAAATTGGTTTTCGGGCCCAGTCGGTATGATCGGTTCAGACGAGGTTTTAACCATTGCTCAGCCCTAGGCTGGGTGTAGAAATGTCTTCTAGAAACATTGATGTAAATTGGTTCGGGTCTAAATGGGTTGGTTCCGGATCTAGATGGGTTTTGGTGGGGTTGACAA
Source organism: Artemisia argyi (assembly GCA_030686995.1). Taxonomy (NCBI): domain Eukaryota; kingdom Viridiplantae; phylum Streptophyta; class Magnoliopsida; order Asterales; family Asteraceae; genus Artemisia; species Artemisia argyi. The sequence continues at coordinate 178,867,565 of CM060690.1, forward strand.
GATTTTTTTTTTGATAATAAAAAAAGGGGCATTTACATCTATGACCTTACAAAAGTTGAATATTACATAAATATCCTTCTCAATTTTGTAATTACGTTATTATCCTTTATAAACTTTTATAATTACATTAATATCATTCCCAACTTTTTTAATTACATCAATATCATTTCTCACACTTTTAAAATTACATCAATATCCTTCCCAAACATTTAAATTGTCATATATAAAAACAAAAATCAACATGTTCTCTCTTCAACTGAGGTAAAAAATGCATATGAACAAATAAATATATATGAGCAATATTTCTTTCATAATTATATCCAAACTTTTGTAATTGCATCATCACGTTCTTTTGTCGTTCGAGACCAAAAAGTATGTATGAATAATATGATCATTTTCAATATAATAGATAAATAAAAGTTTCATAATCTAAAATCAATATAATTATGATTTAATTGATTTTTGAACATATATATCCTTCTAAAAGTGTGAGAAGGATATTGATGTAATTACAAAAGTTTAGGAAGGACGTTGATGTAATTACAAAATTAAGAAGGATATTTATGTAATATCAACTTTCAAGAAGGACATACATGTAAATCTCCCTAAAAAAACTATATACTTTTTTACTTACTAGACCCACCTAGACCCGTTGGGTAATTGTTATATACCAATAATTGCACATTCCGTTTAATAACTAACTAGCAAGGTACCTGCGCGTTGCGGCGGCGGGTACCGTATGATTGACAATTTTGGCGAATAATATTTTGCTATTATATGATTACCATGACGATAACTTTATAGAAAAAGATATATTTTTTGTTGTAATATCTTTAAGCAATCGGATACTATTTCATATAAAAATATTAATGCACTCATGCGATATAAGTCACGAACCATGTGAGTGTGAGTTAGTTTTCGTTTTGGTTTGATACAAAAATGTCGATGATGAGTTGATGACCAAAACCGAGATCTTTAATTTTGTATTTCAAGGTCAACAGTGCAAAATCAACCCGAGATCTTGATTTCGAAACACAAACCCTTTTCAAGATCCCGTTGTTTCGTCTATGTGTTGGCTTCAAGATCCGGAACCACACAAATCAATGACACAAGGCTTGAACTGTGGCTTTGTAATTATGGTTTTATTGGTTCTTGTTTTCAATAGATCGATGATTGGTTGTGTTGGATCTTTAAAGATATGATTAATTTTTTCGTTTAAGATCTTGAGAAGGATGGCTTTTTTTTTTTTTTTTTTTTTTTTTTTTTTTTTTTGGGTGGTTTTTTGTATCTAAGGAGATTGACCGTGATATTGTTGCAGTTGTTTTCTGTTGGCTACTTTTTGTTGTGGATATGAGACAGTAACATGCAACTGTTATGAGTTGTGCATGGTTATTGAATGAATGTTATTATGTTAACCAGTTGATCGACAATAACATGCAACTGCTATAGCATGGCAAAAGAAAAATCATGCAACTTCTATAGACTTTGTGTATTAGATGTTTGTACAAATGGTTTAATCGAATGTATTACTTAAACTCTATTTTATATGTGCTCATTTTTATGATTCGAAATTGTTTGAAGTTGGTGGAAGCAAAAGTTTTTTCATATTTATGTTTTGGAATTGAAATGATGGCTTTATTTTTAGGAGTTTGGCTTTTGTTTTGGAAGCTTAATTAGATAGTACATTTTGGTTAAATAGTTGTATATTTTGGTGAAGGGGTGAATTAAATTGTGTATTAATTATATGTGTTGAATAGTGTTTTATTTAGTTTTATTTGTGCTTTAAATACTTGTAAATGATGCTTCTTTACTTGTATTTACTTAAAAATCTATTCTAAGAAATCTTAAAAAATTAATAAGAGGGAAGTGTCAAAATGCTTTATAAGTAGTATAGATTTTACTCATCTATACTATTTAGAGAGACCTAACTAAACTCATATACTATTAGATATTTAGATAACTCAACTTATGTTTAACCAATAAGCCTCAAATTTTCACCTCTAGTTTTTAATAGTGCTCGGTCAGTTTCAGTTTGCAATTTTAAGTATCAGTGGTGAGGCGGATAGATTATTAAGTTAATATAATCGGATAAACAATAATATAATGTAAAATATTCAAGCTTTGCTGATGTAAGATATTCACCTTCACACATTCATTGTGTCTGACGTCGAATGCTTAGTTAATTTGTTATACATGATTATTCTAATGTTTTTATTATGACGGAACAATTTTACTATGACTATGTGGGTACCCGAAATAAGCGTTAACCATAGTAACCATGAGTGTCAACTATACATTAGTACCTACTAAGGTACTCTCACTACTATATCGCGAAAGTTTCGCAATAGCTGACATCAAACTTATCATATAAATATACATAAGTTGCACATAAATACATCACAGACATACTCGTGTAAATAAACAAATATTATTTGGCAATCTACATCATTACTCTAGGAGGAGGGAGTATAATTTGCTCACCATGCGTGAAAAGGGTGGCTTTGCGTGGTGATGTTGATTGTTATGCCTAATTCAAATGTTCTTTCTTAGGTTATACAAAAATAAGGCAAATGTTTGATTCAGTTTTACACGGTTTAACTAAAATATATGTTGATTGTTTTTTATTCGTTTTTAAGTTACTTATGTATCCAGTGAAGTTTAAACACGTAATGTCATATATATATCAAAGGGTAAAAATGCAATTCAATATAAGGTTTGCGAGTTTGATGACTCGAGTATTTTTAGAGCTCGGCTCAAATAAAAAATCTATTCGCATCATTTAAAACAAATCAGTTTCGAGTATTTTGGGAGAATTTCAAATAACTCACGAGCTATTCATCCCATTTAAGGGTGTTCATTGGTCCAGTTATTGCGTTGTTTAGTTTATTTGGTTCGGTTAATTCGGTTAAATTCTTTTATTTTATCAAAATCATATCTAAACTGCAAACCAAATATTTAATTTGGTATAGACAAATTTGATTCCGTTACAAATTCGGTTCAGTTTCATTTGACTCGATTCTAATTCGATTTTCATTTTTTCTTTTTTTTAGGGTTATTAGACAAAGATGTCACTAAAGTTTGCGTTTTGGTTGTCCTAAGGTAACATAGTTTGAAACTTGTCATCTAAGTTACTCAACTTCACAGTTAAAATAAATTACAAAATTACACAATTGCGCATATAATTTAACCGATAACCACTAACACGCACATTACAAAATTACACAATTGCACGTGCAATTTAACCGATAATCTCTACCTAGCACATAAACAATAAAACTAAAACACGCGCAGATAATATTAACTAATTATGACTACCAAACACGCGCTAAAAAACAAATAGTAACCTAATTACATAACTAAACACTTACCTAACACACACAGTTACAAACAGTAAAACTAAATTTTAACCTATATTACAAAATTACACAATCACGCGTATAATCGCTACCTAGCACATCCACAGTAAAAGTAACAAACAGTAAAAATAAATTTTAACCTAATTAATTAATTAATTCACAAATTAATTAATAAAAACTAACTTTGAGTGCGTTGACTAGTCCAACACGGTCCTCCATACTCAAACCTGCACAAAACGACAAATTTATATAAAAAAATTGGAAAAAATTAGGGTTTGGAGATGAGATGTGACGATGACGGTACCTTGGGCGGCTGCCGGTAAGGAGGCGGTGATGTCGGAGAGGTCTAGCGGTTGTTTGTTGTTGCTAATTGTTTTGTGTGTGTGTGAAAGTGAAACCCTAGAAAAAGTGAAAGGGGGGAGGGTGGGGAAATAAAGGGAGGGAAAGTGAAAGTGTGTGTGACTTGGAGATAAATAAGTATAAGGTGGATCGGGTCGGGTGGGTGTCAACATGGGTTTGGGTTTAGACGGTTGGGTCTAGAAGATAGTCTAAATGGGTCTGGATCTAGATGAGCTAAGTCTCGATCGAAATGGTTTTCGTCAGGTTGATAAAATAAAAATCTTTTTTTTTTCTTTTTTTTTTATCTAAGTGAAAAAAAGAGCTATAAAAATTTTTTGACTCGTTAGACTTTCTATCAAATAATTAAGGGTTCGTTTGGTATAAGTGTGTGGGAATTAGGGTATGAGTTTGATACCATTTATGTTTATTTGGTTGAGGAGTTTTGCCAAACCATTCTTTTAGGCCCTATAGATGAAACCTACGTAGTATATATCTATACCACTTGGACTTGGTGGATTTTGCCAAACCATTCTTGTGGGCCCTATTCCACCACTAATTTCACTCGCCGCACTATTTTTCTTTATAGTTATCAAACAATATTCAAACCCAAATATATAAACCAAACAACATTTTTTGAACTATAAAACTCATTCACATACCACCATATTATCATACTAATATCTATTGTGATTTTTATAAGCAAACCAAAAGGACTCTAATTATACTCATCTATGGTTTTTAGAAAGACCCAATTAAACTCATCTACTATTAGATATTTACACAACTAGACTAATGTTTAACAAGTATGTCTCAAATTGTCACCTCTAGTTTCTAGTAGTGGTCGGTCCAGTTCAGTTTGCAATTTTAAGTCTCAGTGGTGAGACGGATAGTTCATTTTACTACCCTTATACTGAACTGTATTAGGCGGGTAACCGAACATACGTGTACTTGAAATGAGCGGTTATCTATGATTTGGGTCATGATGAACCATTTTAAATAATTAAATGAATAGAACCATATGAACAATAATACAATCTAAAATGTAAAATATTGAAGCTTTGTCGTTGTAAGATATATTCACCTTCACACATTCATTGTGTCTAATATTGAAGGCTTAAATTTGTTATATATGATGATTCTAATATTTTTATTATGACATAACAACTTTACTATGATTACACGGGTACCTGAATAAATGTTAGACATAGTAAAGATGAATGTTTTTTTTTTTTTTTGAAAGGTAGTAAAGATGAATGTCAACTCTACATTAGTACTTATTCAAGTACTCTCTTACTATATATGTTGATTGTTTTTTATTCTGTTTTAAGTTACTTATGTATCCAGTGAAGTTTAACACACGTAATATCATATACATATATATCAAAGGGTAAAAATGTAATTCAATCTAAGGTTCGCGAGTTTGATGACTCGAGTATTTTTAGAGCTCGGCTCAAATAAAAAATCTATTCGCATCTTTTAAAACAAATCAGTTTCGAGTATTTTGGGAGTCAGTTTCAAATAACTCACGAGCTATCTCGTCCCATTTAAGGGTGTTCATTTGTCGGTTATTGCATTGTTCAATTTATTCGGTTCGGTTTATTTGGTTAAATTTTTTTTAATTTTTCAAAATCATATCTAAACTGCAAACCAAATATTTCATTTGGTATAGACAAATTTTATTCCGTTACAAATTCGGTTCAGTTTCATTTGAGTAATTCGATTTTCGTTTTTTTTTTTTTTTTTTTTTTTTTTATATTACCCGATTGATGAACACCCATTCACATCTAGCCCTGGAAGGCTAGGCGCATACATAATTCTAGTTACAAAAACTCAAAAGAACTAAAACCAACAACACTCCACGTCTTATAAACGTGTCATCAAAAAGTCAAACTTCAAAAAATGGAACTGGAATCCAAAAATGGCTCCAAAATCACCCTCCAAGAAAACCCAAACACCCCCATAAACCTCGGCCGCAATTCTTTATCCCAAACACCCGACAAAACAGTCTCACGTCATCACATTACATTGAATTTCAATACCCAGAAAGGAATTTTAAATTTGGTGGTGTATGGAAAAAACCCCATTTGGGTACATGAAGTTGAAAAAGATGAGATTAAGGTTTATAGAAGGGGCGACAAGGGGGAGTTGAAAGTGGGTGATGAGTTTTGTGTTGGGGGTAAAGATTTTGTGTGGTTTAAGTTGAGGGAGAATTTGGTAAGATTGGGGAAAGTTTAGGGGGTGAAATTGAAAGTTTGGGAGGTGGTGATGTTACAGATGTTGATGATCCTGTTAAAGGTTTGATTTTGTATGAATATAAGTGTTAGTTAGTGTTTGTTTCGGCTTATATAGCTGGCTTATGTTTGATAAGCCCAGTTTTTGTGGCTTATTTTGAAACATCTCGGCTTCTATAAGGTTATTATGACATGATAAGCTTATACAAGCCGAATGTTTCAAATAATCCACAAAAAGTAAGCTTCTGAAACATAAGCCGAAAACCAAATAAGCGATAAGCTGGAGTTAGCTGGCTATATAAGCCGAAACAAACACCCCCTAACGGGGGTATTCGTTTTGGCTTATATTGCGGGCTTATGACTTATATGGCTTTCTGCGCAGTTTTTGTGGCTTATTTTGAAACATTTCAGCTTATATAAGCTTATTATGACATGATAAGCTTATATAAGCAAAAAGTTTCAAAATAAGCTGCAAAAGGTGAGCTTATGAAACATAAGTCGAAAACCAAATAAGCCATATGCCTGCTATATAAGCCGAAACAAACATCCCCTTAGAATATTTTGTGTTTGGTGACGAGCTTTTTGGAGTGTTTAGCGCTTAGCTTTTAGGGTTGAGAGTATTTTTGGCAAAACTAGGATTAGCCATTAGCTGTAGCAGCAAATAGCATTTAGAAATTAAGTTATATATAGTTGGCTACTAGTAGGTGTTAGAGTATATGTTTGTTTTCTAAATGTGTTTGGTAACGTAGCTGTATACTTAATTATTAAGTGTAAAATGATGAAAAACTAGGAACGTTAGTTAGCAGTAGTTGCTAGCATGTTTTATTTAAGTGTTCGATGACGTATTAGTTGTGTCTGTGTGTGTAATTCTTAAGTGTAAAATGACGAAAAAACTAAAATGCTTCTTCGAGTAGCATATGAAAAGTAGCGTTTAGAAAAGATAAATTCTCGTTGCCAAATGATCTTTTAACTAAAAACGCTAAACGCTCTTATATGCTCTTTGCAAAACATATAAACATGGCTTTTAGGCTTTAGCGTTTAGAATATAATGCGTGTTTGGCAACGGAAGATTGGATTTTGTTTAAACACTTCTATGCTAAACACTAATAATAGAAGCTTTTAGCTTTTTTGTCCTTTTACACTCTATAATATACAGCTACCTTAAGGAATGCTTTTACTAAAACAAACTTGCAACTACTACTAGTTATGCCAAACGTAGCCTGTATATAAAATGTTTAAATTCGTATAAAGGTGTTATTTTTATCAAAGAATGTTGATTTTTCAGCTTAAATATCCAAATTTTAATGACTTATAAATGAAATAGAGTGACTAAAATGACATGTACTTAGTAGCATGTTTTGATTTTAGTGTTTTTGTGCTTCGGCCATGCTAGGAGTTGTTAATCTTTGCCTGTTAGGTGGTAAATGTTCTACGCATTGTCGTCGGTTTAGATAATGTGTCAAACGGGTTTGGGTCAAAACTGGTATTTTTAAGCAAAAACGGTCAGGTTGCTTTTACCCTGAAGCCTTGTCCTTCTTTCAATCTTGGCAACTTAGTGTGTTAAATATGATATTCAAGTTCTGATCAAAATAGACTTGACTTTGCCTTTTGAAATCGTCGTCTTTTTCTGTTTGACCCGTTTGAGATAAAAGTTAAAAGTATCCAATTTATAAACAGGCGGGTTAATATTGCTATATCTACCCAGTCCCTTGGTGTCTATTTTGATATGGTTGTACATTCAACTAAGAATCGGTTTTGGAAAAATATTGAATTGAAAACCAACATGAATATAGTAGGATTGGCTCCCATACGTTTTGACATTTGTTGATCCCAAGCATATTTTTGGTTTTCAGTTCATCGGTTCAATATGATATTTACCTCAAATCTAGTTACATACTCCATGAGTTTTAATTCTTGAAACTTAAATGCGACGTCATTTTAGATTTATACAACTTTTCTAAGGTTGAATATCTGGCATCACACCAGACATTATAAACCGTAACTAGGTTTGGTACAGGCATACATTGGTCCTTGTTTCAGATTCCACATTGTCTTTTTTTTTCTTTCTTTTTTTTATTTTTTATTTTTTTATTTTTTTTATTTTTTCTCATTTGGTTCCAACCAGTCCAGGGATTTATGGGAAAACTTGAAAATCGACTATAGTATTAATTTCTTACATGTTTGTTTAGATTCACTTATTTGATTTCAAAGTATTAGAAAATAACATTACAGTTATCGAACAGTCTTAGCTTAAATTTTTGGTTGCTGACAATTTAGATGAAAGGGTGTTTGGATGTGATTCTGGTTTTCGCATTTCAAGTCAAAAAATGATCATCTTAAGAAGCACATATATCAGATAATAAGTCTAAATAAATTTGAAAGTATCCAGCTTTAGCTAGAATTAACCGACCGACGATTTCGTTTTACTGCATTTTGAAATGGTAATAACCACTTCCAAGATGGAAGTTCAAGGGCTTTGTTATTTAGTATACATAGTAGCAGGTCAAGATGTGATAGCTACTCTCAAGATGCATGACCAAACACCCCCAATTTTAAGCCATCTACAGTTATGGGTCCAAACAAATGTCTGCTTATTTATTATTTTGATGGTAAATTGCAGAGTTCGGTTTTGTTATTATGGGACACGAGTTTGATCACTACCCGAAGAAAATGATACGTGACATAAGGAATTGGGATTGGTTTCTTGAAGAACATAAAGAAGATAGTGATGAAGACGAAGATGAAGTTAGTAACAGTAAAGCAAAAAAGGGAAAAAGACGAAAGAGGAAGAAAGGTGCAGCAAATGATGACGAGGATGATGATGTGTGGACGGGTGAGAGTGAGGAAGACGCTGAATTGATTAAGAAACTAAAAAATGACCCAAAACCCAAGTATAAGACTAGGTCGAAAGACCAAAAGAAAAACAAAAAGGGAGCAATTACAAGTAGAAGCGGTGCTGATACTACAAAGAGTTCTGCGATGGACGTTGATGTTGAAGATGACGACGATGAAGATGAAAATGATGAAACGTTGGGTGGTTTCATAGTTGATGATGAGGACGTGGGTGAAGGAATTGACGAGGATGTGGAAGAAGAAACCGACAATGATGATGATGAAGAAGAATTTGAAGAAGATGAAGATGACGAGTAGTTGTTGATTTTAAATTCACTTTGGATGTTTAGTGTTTCTAGTTTGTTGTATGGTTGTATGTTACTACTAACATGTACACTTACACAAGACTCTGCGAGGCTCGTGATCTTTGTTAATATCCTATATGAATTCCTTGGTTTGTTTCATACTTCCATTTGTATTGAGTTATCTCACTAATTGTGATCTGAACTTATAATATCTGACTTCACAGTTAGAAATCTATTAATATTCTAATTATACATACAGTAAATTATCGAAAAAGTTATTAGCAGTGTTATTATGATTTCCGTTTTTCGTGTTTAGTTTAGGCATCTCATCTTTGCATAAAAAGTTTGATCAGGGCTCAACACACTCGATCTGTATATACAAAATCACAAACTGGCAAACTTTTATAAAAATATGTTATATTATACCTTTAATAATATCTTATACAATAATATTTTGAAACCTGGCTCGACCCGGCCGGCACAACCGGTCAAACCAGTTCCGGTTTCTTTAATATTTGAAACCCAGTGCTAACCGTTGGTTTTTTTCTTGCAGAATCAGTATTTGAAAAGCTGAAAGAAACATGGGTGTATGGACATGTGTATCAACTGTTAGGTTTTTTGTTGCATGAACCGGGTTGGCCCGTTGACCCGGCCGGGTCAATCACAGACTCGGGTTTGAAAACATTCGTCAGAGGGGACCTTAAAGAAGTAAGAAGATAATAAGCCCAAGAAGAGCTTATTAAGGGGGATTTTTGTGTTTGGCTAAGTTTAGTACATTAGGCTTCTGGACTTAATCAATGGGGTTTTGATAACCTCTTCTAAAAATGTTGCTTATTGTGGAGATTTTAAGCTTATTTTTCTTTTTGGGCCAATAGTGGCATAAACTAATCCAAGCACTCAGCAAACATGTATGAGATTATTTGGTTTAAACTTGAGTAACATGATAAAAGCTCGACTTGGTTTAAACTTGACACAAATGCGGGAATCAAAGTCTCATCCATTGACACACATAGTAGTAGATTTTGGTAATGTGTCATTTTCGAAAACTAAAAATTTATGAATCTTGGTTCCTCGCATCCAATAATTGAAGTTGTTCCGCGTATTCACCTATAGAGTTTATTACCCCATGAGATTGTTAAGCTGCACCACACGAATCACGACCTTATGGCCATAATCACTATAATTGGAACATAATCTGATAAACTAAACACCAAACAACATATCATTAGCACATTGATTGTCATTTCAAGTATGCAAAGCCCTTATATGTGTCTGCTTAGAGATCGACAAGATAAAAAATAAAAAAAAAATAAAATAAAATAAAAAAACTACATTGCTATTTTGAGATGTCTCATAATAAGTGTTCACTATTTCAGCTAATTAAAGTAGACTTTAATGAGTGGACATGATATTTGATTAGTGAGAAGTGTTATTAGCGGGATTTTCTAATATTTGTGTATTACTAAAATGAACAGTTAATATAAGACGGAAGGAGTAGCTAGCTTTATAGACGACTAAATATATTTTTAAAAGTAAAACGGAGTAACAAGTTTAATGGAGTATAATGAAAGGCATGGTTGGTAATTAATAATTATATATATTGTTGGCCTAATAAATTATGATTTACATGTGATACGCAATAGATATTCAGGTTTAGAAAATAGTACTACAATTTAAACTCAAACGCCAATTAACAACGTGGACACATAATGTGAGACGGAGAGAGTACGTAGTGAAGCCAAAAATTTTAGATTCATAATAATGCTCTTTATTTTATTACAACAAACAAGCCAAAAAAATGTTGTTATTCTAGCATGTCTGTATAAAATTATAGCTATATAAGAAAGTTTTTGACATGATCGAAAGACTAATTTTTCATTGCGTCATGTTTTATTATTCATCTTTTCGCTGTTGCACATGATTTATTTTTTGAGAAAAAGTTTATATGAACCTTTTATGATAGTATATTACGAAAATGAACCACGCATTCGTATTTTACGAAAAAAAATCTTTCAACCCGCAAGCACATCGCTTCTGTTAGATATAAGACACATTGCTCATCAACAACTCAGGAGTAACCACGTGTCCAAACAGCGAGCATAACATCAGTGCGAGTTACTTGGCGCGAGTTACCTGTAATACGAATTATTCTCAAATACAAGTACCATTTAATTTAGTGCCGCACGGTTTAAGTCTACTATGAGTCTTTGAGATAGTGTATTATAATTTGAAACAGCACCTCAACCAAATGTGAGGAGACCATCATTTAACAGTATATTCAGTAACCTAATAATTATAAAATCTGAAAACATGTAAACATTTTACTGAAGCACTTACTGATACTTAAATAAGAAAATGAGAAAGAAGCAAGATAGAATTGAGAGATATTTTGGAGTAATTTTCTGTATATCATAAACATAAGACTTGTCCCTTTTAAAAGAGAACAGATACATAAGCCACTACGGAGTACTTCCTAAAATGATGAAAACATGGAAACGTGGGCATCCCCATCAATCTCCTTTATTCTAGCACAACTCGATCTAACGGATATATAAGGAAAACAAAAGCAGCAATTAAAATAGACCCAACATGACATCTTCTACTGCATGAGATTTTGCATGGACTTCGAATGTTGCATGGACTTGGTCACGTAACAGTAGACACTCAAATTTATTGGTTGCTTCCATCAGCACAAAGCGAGTATACAATTATGCGGCCCTGATAGTATAAACAGTCTGAACCACGGTATAAATAGTCTGCACCACGGTAAGAGAAAACAGAATGATTGCAGCAACTAGTGCAAAATACTCCATGGATTACTGAAATATACGCGTCTCAGCCGTGCAATATGCTTGGGCCAAAAACCATTGTAGTACTTATCCATTTGTACGAACTCATGGTTGTAATAGAAATCATCAAAAACAATGTTTTTGCCCATCTTGTTGATCATATCTGCAGCCGCTTGGTTTGAGCCGAGGTCGTTGACAAGGACTTTTGATTCTACCAGTTTAGCAATATCCTCTTGAGTATCAATAAGTAGATCCATGGCAATTGCATATGATGTAAAGCAATAAAGATCTTGAGGGAACGATTGCTCATAAGCAATAAAGTTCCTTAAAATTAGCTCAGTTCCATCATCCATAACCAGGGTTGGCATTAGAAGAGTAGGCTTACTCCAAAACAAGGGTAAACATGCAAAAAGAGATGATTGAAATGTAATGGTCATTGACCATACATTTTCTTGGTGACACTTAAATTTCATCCCAGATCTATCCAGTTCTACTGCCGAGTGGAATGCTGTATCCCCCGGCTCTGACTTGGTAACTACAAGCTGGTAGCGTTTGTGCAGATATCCAAGAACATGATCATGTTTATGAGTTGGAGCTGAATCAACATGAGTTGGAGCTGGATGAGTTGGAGTTGAAGCTGGATCATGAAAACGGAATAGCTTAGCGTAGCGTGCCAAACTTCTATCCAGAACTTGGCTAAGAGTCTTGACAGACTCTTCCCCCAAAACCATGTAGGGTGACAAGCAGTCAAACAAAGCTTGAAGAACAAAGAAAGGGACTTGGTTTTCTAGCAACATCAGATCCTTGGAAATACGAGTGTTTAGCACCATATTTGGCAAATGAACATGTTTTTTCATAAGCTTGAAACAGAATTCAAGTATGAAACAACCATCCATAACCATCATCCTGGCAAGCTCATCGTCCTTATAGTTCTTGATCACAACGTCACTATAAGATTTTCTGATTTCGGGTATTAATGTGTTTACCTTTAGCAGACATGTATCTGATAATGTTTTCTTTGACGTGGAATCTTCACAACGATTTAATAGGTCATTACGATAACCCTCTTTCTGCCATTCAAATTCTTGCAACTTCGGATCTTCTCTATGTATAGGTCCTATAGAGACCACCTGAGGGGTGAATGAACTTTCGCTAAGATCTCTAACAATACTAGAAACCTTGCAAATAAATGGTGAGCGTATAGTCGGGTCATCACTTTCACCTGGTGACTGGTTGACCTCCGTGATAACGTTAATGATCGTAGTACTACTACTGGATGCCTTATCTGAATGAGATAGACTTACGGTTGGAGAAGTAGTGGACGGAGCTTTTGCCTTGCCGTTTGTCGATAAGGATTCGATCACTAGCGGTTGTTTGCTGTTGTTGTTGCACATTGTGTGTGTGTTTTTAGTGGCGGTGAGCTCTAGCCGTTGTTTGCCGTTGTTGTTGCTCATTGTGCGTGTGTTTTTAGTGTGTGTGTGAGATGAGTGTTGAGTTCAAGTAAAACAATCTCTTATAGCAAAAATGAAAGGACACCATAAAAGCTTGCCATCTACCCAACTGTATGATGGTCACATCCAAATTTTAATGGCGGCTGACATTTTTCTTGACAAGTTTTTGAAAACAAATGCTGCAAGCCTGCAAAGTACTATACATATTAATTTTACCGTACTTTTTTAGACTACAGTTGATGGTGCTGCTGGGTACTAAGCACGTTAAAGGTGAGTATTGAGGCATCCTATAGCAACACCCCTTATCAGAAGTGATTAATGTAGAAAGAAGCATTATTTTGCCTTAAAAAAAGACTAAGAGGAGAAGACCTTTAGAGGTTGAAAACAAAAGCTGCAGCAGTACTATACATATGAATTTTACCGTACTTTTTTAGACTACAGGTGATGGTGCTGCTGGGTACTAAGCACGTTAAAGGTGAGTATTGAGGCATCTTATAGCAACACCCCTTATCAGAAGTGATTAATGTAGAACTTCAGAGTGAGAAGCGTTATTTTGCCTTAAAAAAAGACTAAGAGGAGAAGACCTTTAGAGGTTGAAAACAAAAGCTGCAGCAGCACTATACATATGAATTTTACCGTACTTTTTTTGACAAGAGGTGATCCTGTTGATGGCTCTCTCGTGAGGGAGTGGGGTCACGCGCATGGTTATCACGTTTTTGAAAATGCTGCTGCTGAGTACTAAACATGTTAAAGGTGAGTATTGAGGCGTGTAACAGAGTCAGAAGTGACTAATGTAGATATTCACAGTGAGAAGCATTATTTTGCCTTAAAAAAAAAGAGAAAATTACACCATTCGTCCCTATGGTTTACCCAAAACAACACCGCAAGTCCTTTGGTTTTCATTTTTGCGTCACGAGTCCTTATAATGAAGTTTATTAACACCATTAGTCCCTATCCTTAACGATCGTTAGCTTTCTCCGTTAACTCTCACATGTGCGTTACATGTGTCGTCCATTTCTAACGACCGTTAACTTTTTTTTCACGTTTTCGTCTGTTTTCGCACGTTTTTGTTCGTTTTTTCACGTTTTCGTTCGTTTTTTTCACGTTTTCGTCCGTTTTGGACGTTTTCGTCCGTTTTTTTGACGTTTTCGTCTGTTTTTACATGTTTTCGTCTGTTTTTGCACCTTTTCGTTCATTAGAAAAAAAAAATTAGAAAAAAAATTTAGAAAAAAAATTCAAAAAATCCTAAAAAAATATTTTCGATAAAGTTTTCATACGGTTTTGTCCGCTTTTTTATGTTTTCGTCCGTATTTCTTCGTTAGTAATTTTTTTTAATTTTATTTTTCAAAAACTTTTTTTTTCTAAATTTATTTTTAGAATTTTTTTTTTAAAATGTTTTTTTTCTAAAATTTTATAGAAAAACAAATTTTGAAAAAAAAAAGTTATAGAAAAAGATTTTCAATTATTATTTTTTTTTCAAATTTTTTTTTTTCTAAAATATTTTTTTCAAAATTTTTAAGAAAAAAAAATTTTAGAATTTTTTTTAGCGAAAATTTTAAATTTTTTACAAAAATATTTTTTTTGAATTTTTTTTTCTAAAATTATTTTCGAAAAAAAAATTAGAAAAAAATTGAAAAAAAAAAAGTTTTTGATATTTTTTTGAAAACCTTTTTTGCGAAAATATTTTTTTGAAATTTTTTTTTCAAATTTTTTTTTTGAATTTTTTTTCTAAATTCTTTTTTTCTAATTTTTTTTTTCTAATGAACGAAAAGGTGCAAAAACAGACGAAAACATGTAAAAACAGACGAAAACGTGAAAAAAACGGACGAAAACGTCCAAAACGGACGAAAACGTGAAAAAACGAACGAAAATGTGCGAAAACAGACGAAAACGTGAAAAAAAGTTAACGGTCGTTAGAAATGGACGACACATGTAACGCACATGTGGGAGTTAACGGAGAAAGTTAACGATCGTTAAGGATAGGGACTAATGGTGTTAATAAACTTCTTTATAAGGACTCGTGACGCAAAAATGAAAACCAAGGGACTTGCGGTGTTATTTTGGGTAAACCATAGGGACGAATGGTGTAATTTTCTCAAAAAAAAAAGACTTAGAGAAGACTTTTAGAAGTTTGACTTCTACCATGATAAAAGATAAAAATCAACACCCCTACCTTCATATATGCGAGAAGTAAGAAGTAACTAATGACAAACAGGGTAAATTGCAAATTTAGTCGCTCGCTTTTTGCAAAATTGCAAAAATAATCTCGAGTCATAAAGGTATGCAAAAAAACTACTCATGTTACGGATAAGTGCAAAAAAGCCACCTAGACCTAACTCTCGTTACTTTCCTCGTTAAGTGTCACGTCACTGAGGGTATTATTGTCATTTCACGGTTCCCGCTTAAACCAATATAACACCCACCGATTATCTCTAAACATAATAAACCCAATTATTCTAAGTCAATTGTAATTTCTGCCCTAAACTTTCCAAATACGCGTTCCGATCAACCAGAAATTGAAGAAGATGCCTTTAACATTTGGGAAAAACCGCGCAAGATCTTCCCCGATCTTTAATCTTCATAAACTATATGGTATGTTTTGGGCATTGTTAATTGTATCGATTTTTTTAGCTACAATCATATATTAACATCATGAACCATACGAATAAGCATAAGATTCTACATTAAGATGATTTTTTTTATGTTTTTAGTGTGTGTGTTGATGTTTATTGTTTCTACATAGAATCAAACCAGAACTTGTTCTCTCTCAAAATCACCCATAGTGGAAACTTTACCTCACCACCAGGAAGGGTGTATCTTCATCCAGTTATAGATTGTATGATTGTGTTGATTACGACCTGTTTACTTTTTACACCTTTGAATCATTGTTAGATGACATAAATGTAAAAAAGGGTGGGGTTTTGTCGCATTATAGGATACCGGGTGAGACACTAGATGTTGGGTTGTTACCATTGCAGAATGATGACGATGTCATGAACATGTTGAATTTGGTTCCAACACATAGAGAGATAGAGGTTTATGAAGAGGTTAAACCCAAAAGAGCAAAAAAAAACTCCAAAATAATTGATGAAGTACTGGAGGAGCCTTCAACTGATGGAACCATTAGTACAATGTTGTTAACTGACACAAACACTCCTATTGCTCAATCACCTGTGAGTCTGGTTGCTGGTCCAGAAGAAGCTGAGCAACACTCACAAGTAATTGATGAAGTACTGGATGAGCCTTCAACTAGCAAACTTGTGGAACCATTGGTACCAGGTTGGTAACTGACACAGACACTCCTGCTGCTGAACCACTTGGAAGTCTACATGTTGGTCCAGAACAAGCTGAGCAACAATCCTAAATTATGGATGAATACTTGTTCCAGTTTGCCCCTCGTGCAGAATATGTTGGTGTGGAAGAAGACTATACAGACATGGTCGAAGAACTTCAGGGTGAGGATGTGGTTTTAGAGATTAACAATATTGATTTTGAAGAGCTAGTTGAAAGGGATGATGTGGGCACCTCCACACAACAGGATAATGAGAAAGAACATGAATTGGAAGTGTCTGATTTTGAAGAGGATGATGTTGGAACCCCAGTGACCCACCGGTTGACATGAGTAGGATTAAGTTTGATATTGGTGACCACTTTGACCATGTTTTAAAATTAGCTGAAAGTATGGCAGAGGATGTGGATCGAAATGTTGCCTATAACTTTGATGAGTTTCATAGCGAGGAAGAAGGCAATGCTTACAGACTTGTGAACTTACGCAAGAAAAGGTTGAAAGAAATCAGGAGGGAGTACGAGGGTAGAGAAAATGTTAAGAAGGGTGAGTTTTTTGTAACAGAAACATTTTCGACACCAAAGGAAATCAAACAGAAGATCAGAATGTATGCATTGGAGTGTAGAAGAGATATTAGGATTGAAAAATGTGACCTAGAAAGGGTTAGAGCATATTGTAAAGGAACTGTTGTTGGTTATGGCAGAAATGATACTGCAAGTTGTCAAACATCGGCTTCTTATTCACAGTCAAAGGGCAAGTTTGCCACTTCCAAAACCTACAACAAAAAGGCCAAGCCCATGTGCCCATGGTCCCTACATGTGTCAAAAGTCAGTGATGAACGTTGTTGGAGTGTCAAAACATTAAAGGATGAACATAAATGCCTCCAAACAAGAAACATTAAATTGTTGACTTCAAGATTTATTTCATCCAAGAATGCTAAAATTCTTGTCAGGGACCGCACAACCCCAACCTCTGCAATAGCAATTGAAATTAATCAAAGATTTCAGATCAAAGACCCTACGACAAAGATATCCAGAGCAAGGGATTTTGCAATCAAATGGATTTCGGGTGACCATGAAGAACAGTATGCTAATCTTAAGGATTACGCTTTGGAATTGAAAAATAAAAACAAGAATACAACTGTGAAGATTCAAGTTGAAACAAACTCTGATTCAACCGATGCTTCAAGGGTTTTCAGGCGGATCTATGTTTGTCTTGGTGCCTTGAAAAAGGTTACAAAGCAGGAAGAAGGACATACTAGGTTTGGATGGGGCTTTTATGAAAGGACAAAACACTGGTCAAGTCTTAACTGCTGTTCGTGTCGATAGCAATAATGACCTATATCCAGTTGCTTACGCGGTAGTTGAAGCTGAATAATTATTTCGAGTTTTTTCAAAACCATTTGTATAAAACAAGCTTGAGTAAAATATGTTATTTGGTTGCATGAATTGTTTAAGCACACTTGAAAATTCATAGCTTTGGCAACCAAGAACATGTTTTAAAAATTTCCGTCAAATCAATTCATTCACACAAAGTGCACATAAAGATGCAATCATAGTATAGTCTATATTTACTAATTAAACATATGTATCACAACTACTTGTGAGGCGATATAGTGATACAATCCTAGTCTAATTTTTAATGTTAAACTAAACATATGCAACTTAATATCTCAAAAGTTAAAAATTTCTTCCTTTGAATAAGAAATGTTCATTTGTCTTTGATTTAAAACTTTTGAATAAACACTTGTGAATTTTCAAAAAAAAAAAAAAAAACTTGGCTTCATTTGAAAATTTTTGTCACAAGTAAATTTGATTTGAACAAGTTATGATTTTGTTAAAAAGGAATGTTTGATCATATCAATTACTAATAAAAAAGAGAAATTGCAAAAATCATCCTTGTGGTTTGGTTAAATTGCAAGTTTCGTCCTTACTGTTCATTAATTGCAAAAATGGTACGTTGACTGCACTGTTACATGCACTTTTGGTCCTTTGACTTAACTGGCGTTAAATGGACTCCGTTAGCAGTGACACTTTAGCCCCTTTTGGTTAACCACCATTGCAGCACCCATCCTTTAACCTATAATTTAGTTTTTTTTCGAATTTAAAAAAAAAAAAAATAATAATTCCTCCGTTTTTTTTCGAATTCTTTTTAATATTTTTTTTCCTTATTTACACTTTAGCTCCTTTTGTCCGTTTTTTTTACGTTTTTGTCCGTTTTTCTTACGTTTCCTCGTCTTTTTATATGTTTTTATCCGTTTTTATTCATTTTTGTCCATTTTTATAAGTGTTTATCCATTTTTGTCTTTTTTATCCGTTGTTGTCCATTTTTATCTGTTTTTATCCATCCTTATTACGTTTTTTCTCAAAATTTTAAATATATCACAAAAATGTTTTATATAAAAAATTTTTCTATAAAAAAGTTTTATACGAAACCTTTTTATATAAATTTTTGCGACATACTGAAAATTTTGAAGAAAAAATCACTTTTTTTTTGAAAAGTTTTTTACAAAAAGAATTTTCAAATTTTTTCAAAAAAGTATTTGCGGCAAATTGCAAATTTTTAATAAAAAATCAATTTTTTTGAAAAATTTTTTGAAAAAATTTTTTGGATAAATTTTTTTACAAAGATTTCTCAATTTTTATTTATTTATTTTTGTGTGTTTTGAAAAAAAAATCAAATTTTTCAATATGTCAAAAACGGATAAAAATGGACTAAAACGTAAGAAAAACGGATAAATACATATAAAGATGGATAATAACGGACTAAAATGCAAGAAAACGGACATAACATAAGGAATACGGATAAAAACGGACAAAAACGTAAGAAAAATTAAAAAAATGGATGAAAACGGATAAAAAGGTAAAAACGGATAAAACGCTAGAAAAATTACTTGACGAAACATTTTTATATAAAATACATTTTCGAAAAAAATTACTTGACGAAAAAAAATATTAAAAAGAAATTGAAAAAAAACGGCGGAATTTTTTTTTTCAAAAAATTCGAAAAAAAATTAAATTATAGGTTAAAGGATGTGTGCTGCAATGGTGGTTAACCAAAAGGGGCTAAAGTGTAACTGCTGATGGAGTCTATTTAACGCCAGTTAAGTCAAAGGACCAAAAGTGTACGTAATAGTGCAGTCAACATAACATTTTTGCAATTAATGAATAGTAAGGATGAAACCTGCAATTTGGCCAAACCACAAGGACGATTTTTGCAATTTTATGTATAAAATTTTTTGCAAAGATTTTAAAATTTTGGGCAGAGTAACGTTTGAAAAAGGTGGGTAACAAAAGGTTCGGAATATTTCACATCGCAGAATATGATAATGCGAGCTGGGTCAAACATGATCAAACATCGTAGAGAAAGTAAAACAGATATCGCATTCCAAATTGTCATAGAAAATTTTCGTTGCAAAAAAGTTTCGGAATGGACTCTCGTATTGAGAAGCTGAGATAGCAAGCTATCACAAGACACTTAGGACATCTGTCATCTCAGAGAAATCAACTGCGATGCAAGGAAAAGTTTTCCATCGTAGCCAAAGTCTCGGAAAATTTAAATTAGTATTAAATGTTGTTTTTTGGCTCTATCCTAAAGTCTCGGATCGCACCATTATTGGTGTCGCAGCCTTAACTGTCTTCTACCTCGAATTTGACCCATTTTACCCAAAATCAAACCGTTAAGGTTCCCGTTTTCTTTCAAAAACATGATCTAAACATCCTGTCTCAATCATCTAACCACATAAACACATCCAAAACACTCTACAAAGCAAACTCAATAGTGATCTTATGTTGACTCAATAATGCAGCCCTAATTAATCAATTTCGCATCAAATACTTAAAATTAAAGACTGATATTAAAGACAAAGATGTAAAACCAAATTATAACAAGATTTGCAAGCTTACTTTTTGCACGGAATCAACTTAATGGACAAAGAAATCTTGAAAATGGCACGAGTTTTGTGATGCAAGGCAATTGGGGGTTTTAAGAGAGAGAAAGTGTGATAGATACTGTGTGTTGTGTGTTTTTCCTTCGCATTCTCAAAAGGGGATTTATTGACCGTTTTGACTTTTTGACCCTTTTTCTTTGAACCAGTCTGCGAGAGTTTTTGGACTGGGGGAGGGTTCAAACACTGTTTTAATAATTTTAGCAAAAACTCCCCCTGTGATTTTTACAAATCACATATGATTTTTACAAATCATGTGTGATTTTTCTGGGCGAAAATTTAAAAAAAAAATGGTCGAAAGTATATAGAATTGCATATCTATAGAAAGATAATTTTATTTTCGTCGCGATGGTATGCTTTTTTTCGCGTAACGATTAACGGGTTTGCTAGTTGACTAAGATTTGTTAATTGGATTTATGACAAATATGATATCTATATTGAACTTTTGTCATTACTCCATTTGTTACAAAGGGTCCTAATAAACGAACTCTTAATCCACTATTTGATCCTTGAGCATTGCTAAATCTTCCTACAATATCCTCCTACTAATCCTCCTAAACACACAACAATATTATATTATTTTTTTCACTCATTCTATCTCTGCATCCAAACCGTCAATTCAGACACTTGTCAGGATCCTGTGAGTAGAAGGATAAGTAGGAGGTTTTTGTTGGAGGATTTATCATTTCTCCTGAACCTTAGTCAATTATCAATGTTTATTGCTATCCGAACCTTAGTCAATTACCACCTGAAGAAAGTAATACAATTATGGGCTAATTATTTAAAAATGCATCAAACTTGACACTTTTTTCCGTTGTATGTAGTCATGTTTTTCTTTTCCTAATGTGTAATATCTCAAATTCTAAAATATGCAAAAATGACCAAAATGCCCTTAAGTTTTAAAAATTTGTAATAACACTTAAATAATACCAAATAAGCCCTAGAAATTTGAAATTTGGCATCATATGATCTAAATAAATTTAGTAAAAATGAGATTTGTCACTTTTGTAAAAGTAAAATCAATTTATTGTATATATTTAATTATGCCGATTTTATTTAATTATATATGTATTTATATTAAAGAAATAAATCCTAAATATAATAACAAACTTGTATAATAATTTAATTTGGACTTATCACAGAAATCTCAGCCCAAGATAAGTATTATATCTATTATATATAACATATACACGTTTTATATTTTTGGATAATCCCTAAATCGACTTTTAAATCCCTAACCGAACATCAAAAATCCCATTCAGTCGAATACAAGTTTCCACAGCTCCCAAGTATTTTTCCTGGTCTTTTACAAGTCTAAAGAAGGTGATAAAAATTTTGGTTTCAATTCTAGATCGATCGTGTGAGCTGAGAATATTTAATTGAGTCAGTTTTGTGCTAGCAAAAGGAAAATTCGTGCTGCCTCATCTATACATTCCATAATCTTTCTGGTATTTTTATAACACCCTAAAATTCATATATGATCTTTATAAAATAGTGTAAACGAATCATGCAAGCTAATTCTGATCGTATGATTTATATAAAATTATAAACCCTAAATCGAACAAAAATAAGAAATCAGTTCATGCGATTTTGTGAGGCCTGATATATATTTTTCTCTGGTTCTATGGATATCATATAACATCAGAAAAATAGTCCTTATAATATTCGAAGCCTAGAACATCATTTTGAATTTTATTTGTGGCGTATGAAAGTAAAAAAGAAAAGAAAAATAATAAAAGGGTGCGTGTGAATTAGGTTTAGGGTTAGAGGGATTGGATTTTGGTAATTAATGTTATTAATGATGAAGTAATAATGGTATGATGATGGGAAAAATTAGGGTTTGTGTTTTGGAGATTGTTTGGATCGAATGGAAATATTAAAACTATAAGGGTTCGTTTTGTAATTTTATAAACTTAAGTGTTGCTTTAGAAATCATAATAAGACCAGGTCTGATCATATGAAATTAGTACAAGGGTGGAAAGTGTGAGTTTTGTAATTTAAAGGTTAATTTGTGAGTTATACTATATAAAGGGTACGAGTTGTATTTTTATTAAATTAAGGGGTTTAATTTGTAAATTATGGAAGTTAAGGGTTAAAATTGGATAAAGTTGAAATTTGTGTTAACTATATTTAAAACCTTGTAATTTACTATAATTACACTTTGAACCCTAAGATATTAACAAGTGTAAGAATTAAACCTTAGAAATTCTATTAATAATTTATTTAATGATTAACTTAATAAATCTTACTAGATATGTAAAGTTACCATTTAAAGAAGGTTAATAAAAATGGAAAGCCAATTAAGAGAAATAATCTGATTTAAGATAAAGTCGTTAACAAATTAAATGATTCCTAAATCAGGTGGATACATTAAAGAAGAAGTGGACTTTTTCCTTCGTGAATCCTTCTTTTGAATTCATTGCTTTGCTAAGGTACAGATATTCTGACCTTACTCTTAAGGTTTTCTTTGTGATATGCACCTTTGATATGAACTTTCTGTTTGAACCTTACTATGATAAACCTTTGCTATGAACCTTTGACATGAACCTTTGTTTCTGAACTTTCTGATTTGATAAATATGATTTGAACCTTTGTATGAACCTTTTATTACATGAGCTTCATTAGGCATGGGGTTCCATGTCCGTGTCATAGATACAACTATGGCATGACTCTAGGGCAGTAGAGTGATGTTCTGCCACGTCCATTCCGTTAAATATGAATGCACACTAATTTTCAGGGGTGTATGGATGCATCCTAGATCTGCTTTCTGTTATGATATGATATGATTCTGTTTAGTGACTGGTTATACGTGCAATGTACTCCTTTCACTTCCGATACAATGGAGTCTGCAGCTCCTTGTGCAAACTTATGATTTGACGATGATATGATAATGATATGTTTCTGAGCTCATGGTATTATTTTGGTTTCTGATTCTGTTTATACAGGTGACTGTATAGATTCTTTACTTAACCTACACATTATATTTCCGTATTATCTGTTATACCTAAATATGTTTTTCAAAATTATATATCTGTTCTTCAGCATTTATTTCAGTTTACTTTTGTTATATCCGTTCACTGAGCTTTCGTAGCTCAGCCGCATTTCTTTTCTCCGCGGCAGGTATTCAAGATAGCTTTTGGGATAGTTTTCTGGGCTTGAGTGTAGAACCGAGTGAAGAATTTGACCATAGTTATTTGAAGTAAGTTATTTATGTAAGTTTTCTGCTTTTGATCTGTCTGATTGTTCTGATGTAACACCATAATTTGTGACATTTTTACCCTTGTTGGGTTGGAGTGTTACATAATGTGTGACTAAACTTTTGAATTTGGTACATTGTGTGTATTTTGTGACCATTTTACCCTTACTTTTTCCAAATTTTGAAGGGTAAAATAGTCATTTTATAGGGGCTGAATAGTCCAAGATACACACAATGTACCAAATTCGAAAGTTTAGTCACACATTAAAAAAAATAAACATGACTACATACAACGGTAAAAAGTGTCAAGTTTGATGCATTTTTAGATGATTAGCTCTACAATTATCAATGTTTAGAACCTTTTTAGTGTATTTAGTAGTACCCGAAATTAATTGTCAGATAGCTTATGGCATGCATTTCGTAAAAAGAAAAGAAAAGTGAATAATAGCCTAGAGTAACTAGTGAGTTTTTTTTTTGTAAATGGGTTTTCTAACTTGTGCCTTTGGGACACAAGTTAAGCACACCCAAAGTACATCAAAAGTATATATGGACCTACATAAAAGTACACCTGTCTGTACTTTTATGTGGATCAATGTTTACTTTTTCGTGAGCCCTTATGTACTTTTAATGTACTTAACTTATGCCCCTAAGGCACAAGTTAGAAAAACTTTTTTTTTCCCACTTATTATTTAAAGTTGTAATATAAGGCCGAGCAAGGTAAAGTAAAGGAGTACCAATAGTACAACTTGTTGCTTTTTTAGATTAAGACTTTTGGTATTGTCAAGTCATTCTACTATTTAAAAATGTTTATATAACTCATTTTACTACTTTTTCCGTCTCAAAATTATTGTTAGGATACAAAAATCACATAATTTAATAAAAGTGTATAATTATTTTGAGACAACCTAAAAAGGAATTGTGGACTATTATTTTGAGACGGATGGAGTAGTTTGGGTAAATTGCAAATTTGATCTCTAAAGTAACATGAATGCGCAAAGATCTCACCGAGATGATTTTTGTTGCAAAAAAGACATAATATTTATGTTTTTTGCAAAAAGCCACCGAGAGACTTTTTATTAACACCCGTTGTTAATCTCGTTAAGTGCCTCGTCACTGAGGGTATTATTGTCATTAATTTGCAATTTAAGTTTTGTGTATTTATTTCATAGCCAACATCACCACCACCCTCTACCACTACACAACCACCACCACCACCCTCTAACACCACACAAAGGATTTGTTGTTTATGATATTGTTTGTCACTGGACCAAAAGTCCAAAACCACCGCCTATGATTTCATTTAATTTTCCTGATAGTTTACTTTGCAAAAATAATTTTCCTGATGTATGTAGCGTATATCATCTTTATTGTTTTTAAGCAAAATGTATTAATGCTTTTATAGTCAATGAATTTGGATGTCAAAGTTCTATCCAACCCTGTATTATTTTATCGTGAATGATTCCATTCGCATTTCTTGGAAGTAATAAATTTCGACAGTCTTATCTCTTATTTTAAGTTATAAAAAGAGATTGCATTTGCCAGTTTTTGTTACCTTCAATTCTATTTTTCGTTTCATAAGTTAAAATCAAGAATACATATATAATGGCTGATCACTTTAAAGAACTAGCCATCGACTGCCTCAGAATTCCACTTGATGATATCAAACTGGCCACCAACAACTTTGCCAATGGTAATTTCATCGGGCAAGGCTGATTTGGCAGAGTCTACAAAGGCAAACTCAAAACAAGCTCCCGTGAGCCAGACACCCTAGTTGCCGTAAAACGGTTAGACATAAAGATCATAGGACAAGGACGGCGTGAGTTCTTAAAGGAGATGATGATGCTTGCTAGTTATAAACATAATAACCTTGTGTCTCTTGTTGGGTTCTATGATGAAGAGGAGGTGAAAGCTCTTATACAAGCATGAGGTTCATGGTAACCTCGATATGCATCTAGCTACCACGGACCTTAAATGGGAGACACGTCTTGAGACATGTCTTGGTGCGGCTCGTGGACTTGAGTATTTTCATGACGATGTTGGAACCGGACACAGGGTAATACACCGTGACATTAACTCCTCTAATATTTTGCTAGATGACACCTAGGAAGCAAAAATTTCAGATTTTGGATTGTCTACAATAGGTCCCAAAAATCAAGAATTCACTTTACTTGGCACAGATGCCTGCGGCACTGTTGGCTATATTGATCCACAATATATAAAGACCGGTATACTAACAAAAGAATCTGATCAAACTTGTAATCTTCTTCCCACTTTGTTGTGTCCTTAGTGGAGGTCTCGGAGCCACCAAAAGATAGCAATTCTTCAATTTCAAATGATGTTTTTGTCGATGAGTTGGTTGGGTTCCGATTGCTTGTCGATGTATAAAATTAAATATAATGGATGCTCTGCCCCTGATGTTTTAATTAGACGACCACACAATTAGTTTTTCCATTTATGGGTTTTTATTCTCCAATTTTCTTGTTTTTGTATTAAAATTAAATATAAATTCAAAAGAAATTCAAATGGGGAAGAAGACGAGGGTATATTAGTCATTTCATTGCGTTTCGGTGGTTTTTATTTGCAAAAAATAGAAACATTAAGGGTGCGTTTAGTTGGGGGAAACACCCTTATTTTTCACAAATATTTTCTGAAAAACAAGAAAACAGAGATCGCGTTCAAATCAGCATTTTCTAACAAAATGTTTTGCAAAACACAAAATCCCCTATTTACTAACTTAACAAGGAAAATAACAAAACAATTTTTAGTTGTTTTCCTTGTAACCCACAACCCTCCCTCCTCTTCTTCAAAATAGAAAATACAAACATCAACTAAACCTGTTTTTCATATTTTCAAATGTTTTGTGGAGATAAATTACCTTTCTGAATTTTTACAAAACTAGAAATAGAAAACAAAAGAATTTTTCTGCAACTAAAAGCACCATAATTTTTTTTTTTTTTTTTTTTTTTTTTGCAACAAAAATCGTCTCGGTGCAATCCTTTCGCATACGTGTTATTTTAGGGACCAAATTTGCAATTTACACTTTTTTATTAACAATATATATTAAAACACAAACCATACGACGTCGTTTTACATAGCCAGTTTCCCGCCAAAATTATCGGGCTGCTCTGGCCCATTTTTGTGAGCCTGTTTTGCCCCGGCCTTGGCCCGTTCCATTGTTTTAATAGTTGCTTGGAACGGTGCCTTTCACAGATTTATTCCATCCTGACACTTCCAGAACCCTCCACACCATAGTCACTTCCAGAATCATACAACAAATTTATGGAATGATAATTGACGGCCGTTTTGATGTGGTGGCGTGGACCGATCAAGGTGGTGTGCGATGATGGAGGATTTAGCCGCGGTTTTGGTATGTGTGATTCTTTGAAAACCCTAAATAGGGTTTTGTTGTTGATTCATTTTTTTGGTTTCCACCTAATTTTGTGGGTTTCTATTTAATATTTGAAGGTGAATGCAGTGTTCTAATTGTTGATGGGTTATTACCTATGTGGCAGCTGTGGTGAAAGACAGACTGGTGGTGACGAGTTGGACGTTCCAGTTGCTTTATTGATTGCAGCTCGCAGGTAATTTTTTGTTTTAATTTTATATATGGTTTATTGATTTTAGTGTATGGTTAACAGTTTTAGTTTATTACAGATGTTTGTTTCAGCCTATGTAGTCGGCCTTGCACCTTATTTGGTTTTGGCCTTATTCCTATAAAAGTAGTATTCTTTTGTTAGACTACATATGTAAATTGCAAAATCAGTTTCTGAATCTTTGGATAGTAATTTAATCACGTCTGTTTGAAAATGTAGGTGTTTGTTCAGGTCTATTTGTGCGCTAATGAGCCTGTTAGGATGCCGAAGACGCATTCAAAAGTAGAGCTGGAGTTAACTGAATAATTTTGCTACAAACGGTAAAGCACGAAAAAAACCTTTAAAGCTAATGAAGCTTGAATATATTTATGATATTTGCTCACTGAAATCCGGTAGCTTCACTATGTTTATGATATTTATACAAGTTTTTTTCTTTCTATTTTTTCTGTATATGTTTTTAAAGGATATTGTTGGCTACTAACAATATGTTGTTTCCTCAATTTTGTTAGGAGTGCGAGATGGACACCTCTGTGTGCAGCGGTAGTTCCCAGTTTCCACCTACCGATGTGCAGTTATGAAGTTAAGAACATGTGCTCTTTTTCACCTTTAACTATGTTTCCCGTGTACTCAATGACCCACTGCTACATATAGATATTTGGTACATTGAACACTCAATTAGTCCTTAAGTAATTTGCAACACTCAACATGCGATATTCACTGGCCTGTTGTGGTAATAAATTCGGCTAGATGGCATATGATGAGTTGGATTTAAGTAAAACCAAATCAGGTTTATAATGGTATTCTTTCATAGAGTTGCTTCACGTTGGCTGCCATGATTAATTATTTCCAGTAGACAATAAAAATTTATATATTGCATAAAACTCTTATAACCTGTTGCGACATTCTTTGGTGTAAAAGAAACAGAGGCATACTGTTTCTTTTTTACATTTTTTATATCATTGAAAATTAAGTTTTCAACATTTGGATATGTTGGTTTCACTGATCTTAGTGAAGGTTTTGTGTTCTTTGGTGCAGGCGACATTCATCTCTTCTATGTACCCATGGAAACATTATTCGGTGAAAAGCTTGGCTTGAAAGTAATCAAGATCAGGACCTGTAATGTAAGCTATGGTGCTTATTTGTATGTTGCTCTTGCGGTATGATACATTGGGTCGACCCATGTCATTTTAATATATACAACAAATCTTTCTACACCCATATTTATAGATTCTTGATTGTGCTTCACTATCATGTCATTGACAATCTAAACAATCTTGCAAATTAGACATTCTTAAGCTTTTGTGTTTGTTTTCAGAGTGGAGGAACAAGTGTAACGAATACAATATACAATATACAATAACAAGCGTAGGTTCACCAACAGGTGTGTTCTTCTTGGCCTGCTATAGACTTTCAAATTTTGACTCATGTAAAGTGATGAGCAGGTTATAAGCCAAAAAAAAGACAAACAGAAACTGAATAGTATATCTATTTAAATGTTACTTTGCGAATATAACCATATCAACATACGTTAGCGTACAATACTAAATATTTGGTAACCAGGATACAATTTTACCATGTAGGTTTCTGAAGATTGCAAAATAAAATTTAATTTCCTTTCATTATCTTTTGTGGAAGGTAACAACCAACAGTATGTGGCATCGTAGCAGCCGTCGTCGGCTTGCGTTTCAAGGTAAATTGACCCATTCCTTTCATTGACTTTTCTTTTTATTAAGGTGTTTGTTTCAGTGTGCTTGCTTTCATTGATTGCAGAGTACTTTTTAATAAGGGTGTTCTTATACTTCCTTATGTTTTCAGGTGCCACCCTGGCGGGGCAGGGTTGCTTAGATTGGACCCATAGCAGACCACAATTATATCTAAATCATGAAGATCTGAGCCTCAATTTTATGAGTCGGGTATATATCACCTGATGAAGGTGCACCAGATATGAGCAAGCAAAGGTTGAAAGCCTTGGTCCGTGTCTTTATTCGAAAAATTTCTTATGTATACTTCTGTTTACAAGTTTTATGTCATACTTAATAACACAAAACAACTTCATGCTTTTGCAGGAGTGCACTGGAATATTCATGTAAGCAGAGGTTGAATGAGGTAAAACATTGATGAAGTGCGAACGATGGATGAACCGACACGAGGGTTTGCAGCCAATGAATTGTTATGCAAAATAGAAGACAATGACATACGCCTTTTCAACGACCGCTATGCCTGCTCCTATGGTAAGTTGCATATATAGATTACAAATAATATGTCCTCTTAAATGCTATTCAAACTGTTCAAGTAGAAGTGCCAACCATAGATTCATTGCTATACCTTTTCCATTATCAGGTAGGCCATGTTCTTCGTCACCGATACATGCAAGTACAGGTGAACGGTTGAATCAACAACTAACTATCACACAAGATTTGTTCCTGTCTTTGATTTTTATTGCTTTTACATTGTTATGTCTTTCCAATGCCTAATTATATTAGTATCTGCATCGTCCCCCTTTCACTTACTGATTTTGGACTTATTTGGCCAAGCTAACGCAAGCCTTTCATCAACAACCGTACAGCCTGCACAAATATATGTCTACCAGTTCTCTGTATTCACACTAGCAACAGCGGGTTCACATGTACACCTACTATATGTTAACATCTTGCCCTTAACCATACTTACATATGCCGACTAACAGTTCCACAACCTCAGCTGCTAAGTGCATATGCAGAGTTAGGTGCGACTTCCTATACATCTACTATCGGCTATGTGACCACTATAACAGTTAGGTTCGACTTCCTCCACATGTAATATCGGCTATCTTATGTGTGCTTATTATTAGCAGCTACTATGTACACATTGTTCGTTCAACAGCTTAGATAATGCTAAATGTTTGTCATATATGACTACTATAGGTGTTAAGAAATTACCAAAGATCCCAAGGTACGTGAATTTCTGCTTTCTGTACGTTGTACGCCCTTTAGTAGTTGCTCCCTTTTTGTTGTCAAATACCACCTCCATTTGGACTAGAAGTGCTTTAACATATGAATAGCAGCTATCAAAACATACGAAGAGCTGAAATTTTGGGAACCAATTTCAGCCGTCGAGGGTCCTGTGGTTAGTAATGTACTGGTGACATTGCTGCTAATATGGGTACGTTTTAGGTTGCTTTTTATTTTTTTAAATTTTCATTTCTGATTTATCTTCGAATATGTATCACCTAACAGTTTTATGTGTTGTAGTGCGGTGTTATCCTACCCTGCAAACTTCTGAAAAATCGCCCGTTATACGTACATCGACATTTGAGCCAGTGCCTAAACAAAGGGAAAAGAAAACATTCGAATTAAAGAAAACTGATGACACCAGCTGCAAAAAAAAAATAAAAATAATAATAATAATAATAAAAAAAAAGGTCAAGGTAAATCCCATTACTTTTATCTTATTCTGTTTATTAAATTTTTGTTATACAAAGTGTAGTATTCAAACAAACATCATTTATGCAGGTGATATTCCTTTGGAAACTGAATATTTGTTTAGTACAGATACAACTGAACCTATTTCAACTACCAATGTTACAAATGACCCTGTGACTATGGCGTAAATTTTCGAAGGGGTCTAACTAATGTAACAAGAGTGACAGGACAGAAACGACAACAAGATCCTAGAGAAAAAAATGATACACAAAATTTTGTCCAACGAAAAAGTTATCGCCAACAACAACATACTACTACGAGCACTGCAATATCCGAATTACAGGCTAGCTGTAATTACACAAGATCAAACTCGCTGTCTCACACTAATGTAACTGGATATCTGATTCAGACACTTGAGAATACAGAGAATTGTGAAGCATCCGACAAATTTCAAGGCAATACTTCAGGCAACAATGATTCTGTAAAAAGATGCAGAGGTTTAAATAATCGAACCAGAAGTTATTCATCACGTTCTTCAAGCGAGAAGGTAACTTATCAAAAAAAATTGCCCCAACACCTATTATTTTTGTGCAATAATTAATTCTTTCCATTTTTTAATCAAACACTCTTTTGCTAAAAATATAACAGGAAAGAAGACATTAGGACAAAAACGACATGTAAATGATATAAATGTTCAACAAAATGCGCCAAATTACAATATGAGCAGTATACGCAATGTCAGGAACCGCAATCGTTTAGCACAAACAACAAATGAGGGTGAACTAAACAGTAGTTCATGGCAACGTAAATTAAAGGCTACCAATTTGCTTTAGTAATAATATTCCATTTCACTGTTATTAATTCGTTCTTTATACTCTTTTCAAAATGATACAATATGTCAAAAGGTAGTTGCGAGTTGGAACATAGTCAAACAGTTTATTAGCAAGTACCATCTGAGTAAATATCATATTCTACTAATGATTTTTTTTTTTGGGAGAAACTTACATAAACTATAGAATGTAGGTGAACCATCTTAATATATTGATTTGGGGGACGCTGATTGGACACGTGAATATTGCAACGCTTCCTTTGGTATGATGAACACCTAAAAGGTTATTCTAAGGACCAAAAAGTGCGATACAGCCATTGTTGTGGTCGAGGCAAAGTCTTTCTACACGCAGAAATGGAACCGCCAGATCGGATCAGGGAGTTATTCAACAACAGGCATTTTTTAGACTTAATATGTCTGCTTTTCTTTCTTATGGTTAAGGGTTGTTAAGAATGTAGTGCAGGGACATTTAAATTTTGCATTACTGTTATTGCATTCAACTAGACTTGACCAACTTGGCTATGTAGTTAATACTATGTTCTGTATATATGTAACAACTTTAGTAACCATTTCCGTCATGCCTATTATAGAGAAACCGTACGTTCCAAGTTATAGGTAAAATGTATGTTCCCCGACACTCTATATTGTTACTTAGTTTCGTTCTACACTTGGCCTACCAAATTGGTAAATTCTTTAATAAACAAGATTAGAAACCAAATACAACGAAAAAATCGCCGCCCTGCGGCCGGCCGTCGCCATGCTTGTTTAAATCATTGAACAACTAAAATAATTTGTTGGGATCACAGATCACTTACTAGACTTTTGGTATTGCATGACATTTCTGGCTAGAGAACAAATTTGGGCTAGCCCAGCCACCTAGGGCATGATGCATATTTGAGCTAGGCCCAATACATAATTCTGGTTACAAAAACTCAAAAGAACTAAAACCAACAACACTCCACGAGTCCACGTCTTATAAACGTGTCATCAAAAAGTCAAACTTCAAAAATGGAACTGGAATCCAAAAATGGCTCCAAAATCACCCTCCAAAAAAACCCAAACACCCCCATAAAACTCGGCCGCAATTCTTTATCCCAAACACCCGACAAAACAGTCTCACGTCATCACATTACCTTGAATTACAATACCCAGAAAGGAATTTTGAATTTCGTGGTGTATGGAAAAAACCCCATTTGGGTTCATGAATTTGAAAAAGATGAAATTAAGGTTTATAGAAGGGGGGACAAGGGGGATATGAAAGTGGGTGATGAGTTTTGTGTTGGGGGTAAAGATTTTGTTTGGTTTAGGGGGTGAAATTGACGAGATTGGAAATTTAGGGGGTGAAGGTGAAAGTTTAGGGGGTGGTGATGTTACAGATGTTGATGATCCTGTTAAAGGTTTGATTTTATATGATAACTGTTGAATTTTGTGTTTGGTAACGAGCTTTTTGGAGCGTTTAGCGTATATCTTTTTGGGGTGTTTGTTTCGGCTTATATAGATGTCTTATGACTTATTTGGTTTTGGTTTTGGGCTTATGTTTCATAAACTTACTTTTTGTGATTTATTTAGAAAATTTTCCGCTTATATAAGCTTATTATGACATGATAAGCTTATATAAGCCAAAAGTTTCAAAATAAGCTGCAAAAGGTGAGCTTATGAAACATAAGTCGAAAACCAAATAAGCCATATGCCTGCTATATAAGCCGAAACAAACATCCCCTTAGAATATTTTGTGTTTGGTGACGAGCTTTTTGGAGTGTTTAGTGCTTAGCTTTTAGGGTTGAGAGTATTTTTGGCAAAACTAGGATTAATCGTTAGCTGTAGCAGCATTTAGCAGTTAGCAATTAAGTTATATATAGTTACTAGTAGGTGTTAGAGTATTTGTTTGTTTTATAAGAGTGTTTGGTAACGTAGCTGTATACTTATTATTAGCGTTTAGAAAATATAAACGCGGCTTTTAGTGTTTAGAATATAATGCGTGTTTTGCAGCGAAAGGTTAGCTTTTGTATTTTGTTTAAAAACCCTACGTGGAGCGCTAATATTAGAGGTGTTAAGCTTCTATGTTCTTTTACATTCTATATAATATACAGCTACCTTAAGGAACACTTTTAAAAAAATAAATAAATAAATAAAAAATAAATAAAAGAAGAAGAAGAAACTTTGCAACTGCCGCTAGTTATGTCAGCCTGTTTTAAATCCATATAAAAGTGTTATTTTTATCAAAGAATGTTGATTTTTCAGCTTAAATATCCAATTTTTAATGACTTATAAATGAAATAGAGTGACTAAAATGACATGTATTTAGTAGCATGTTTTGTTTTTAGTTTTTTTGTGCTTCGGCCATACTAGGAGTTGTTAATCTTTGCCTGTTAGGTGGTAAAGGTTCTACGCATTGTCGTCGGTTTAGATAATGTGTCAAACGGGTTTGGGTCAAAACTGGTATTTTTATTGCCAGCAGAAACAGTCAGGTTGCTTTTACCGTGAAGCCTTGTCCTTCTTTCAAGCTTGGCAGTGTGTTAAGTATGATATTCAAGTTCTGATCAAAATAGACTTGACTTTGCCTTTTGAAATCATTGTTTTTTTCTGTTTGACCCATTTGAGATAAAAGTTAACCTAAAGTATCTAATTTATAAACAGATGGGTTAATATTGCTATATCTGCCCACTCCCTTGGTATCTATTTTGATATGGTTGTACATTGAACTAATAATTGGTTTTGGAAAAATATTGAATTGAAAACCAACATGAATATAGTAGGATTGGCTCCCATACGTTTTGACATTTGTTGATCCCAAGCATATTTTTGGTTTTCAGTTCATCGGTTCAATATGTATGGTATTTAACTCAAATCTAGTTACACACTCCATGAGTTTTAATTCTTGAAACTTAAAAGTGACGTCATTTTAGCTTTATACAACTTTTCTAAGGCTGTATATCTGGCATCACACCAGACATTATAAACCGTAACTAGGTTTGGTACAGGCATACATTGGTCCTTGTTTCAGATTCCACGTTGTCTTTTTTTCTGTTCTCATTTAGTTCCAACCAGTCCAGGATTTATGGGAAAACTTGAAGATCGACTATAGTATTAATTTCTTACATGTTTGTATAGATTCACTTATTTGATTTCAAAGTATTAGAAAATAACATTACAGTTATCGAACAGTCTTAGCTTAAATTTTTGGTTGCTGAGATTTTAGATGAAATGGTGTTTGGATGTGATTCTGGTTTTCGCATTTCAAGTCAAAATGATCATATTAAGAATCATGCATATCAGATAATAAGTGAATATAAATTTGAAAGTATTGAGCTTTAGCTTGAATTAATCGGCTGACAATTTCATTTTACTGCATTTTGAAATGGTAATAACCGCCTCCAAGATGGAAGTTCAAGGACTTTGCTATTTAGTATACATAGTAACGGGTCGAGATGTGATAGCTACTCTCAAGATGGATGTCTAAATGCTTCCTTATATAGCATCTATAGTTATGCGGAAAAGTTTTAATAGTCACTTTTAAAATGCAAGACCAAACACCCCCAATTTTAAGCCATCTACAGTTATGGTTCCAAACAAATGTCTGCTTATATATTATTTTGATGGTAAATTGCAGAGTTTGGTTTTGTTGTTATGGGACATGAGTTTGATAACTACCCGAAGAAAATGATCCGTAACATAAGGAATTGGGATTGGTTTCTTGAAGAACATAAAGAAGACAGTGATGAAGACGAAGATGAAGTCAGTAATAAAAAAGGAAAAAAGGGAAAAAGACGAAAGAGGAAGAAAGGTGCAGCGAATGATGATGAGGATGATGGTGTGTGGACGGGTGAGAGTGAGGAAGACGCTGAATTGATTAAGAAACTAAAAAATGACCCAAAACCCAAGTATAAGACAAGGTCAAAAGACCAAAAGAAAAACAGAAAAGGTGCGAGTACAAGTAGAAGCCGTAATGATACTACAAAGAGTTCTGTGATGGACGTTGATGTTGAAGATGATGAAGATGGAAATGATGAAACGTTGGGTGGTTTCATAGTTGATGACGAGGATGTGGGTGAAGGAATCGAGGAGGATGTGGAAGAAGAAACCGACGAGGATGATGAAGAAGAAGAATTTGAAAAAGATGAAGATGACGAGTAGTTGGTTTTAAATTCACTTTAGATGTTTAGTGTTTCTACTTTGTTGTATGGTTGTATGTTACTACTAACATGTACATTTACACAAGTCTTTACGAGGCTAGTGATCTTTGTTAATATCTTATATGAAATGGTTGGTCTGTTTCATACTTCTATTTGTATTGAGTTATCTAACTATATGTGATCCTAACGTATGATATCTGACTTCACATTCGATCACTGTCAAAAACTCGGACCATGGATTTATTCTATAATTGAGAAATATTGTATTGTAGTATGACCGTTCAAGTATTGGGTCGAAATACTCTCATGAATGATGGTGGAAGAGGAGGAAGATCAACTTCATTTTCCGTTTCTTGATCAACACGACGCTCTTGATCATTGACCATATGCAGTCGGAACTGGAGAAGTTTCTTTTTCGTATTGAAGTTCCAGAAGATTTTTATAGCACTATCGGTTCTTCCTGGTAAGTAACTTGCTATTTCTGCCCATCTGTTGTTAAAGAAAATAACAAAAGAAACTAAACATCTTTAACGAAAGTATACAAAGAAATTGTGTGTAAAGTAGCTCGTGGTCTTTTATACTTGTTTCCTAACATGTTGTGTAGCTTGATTATGAGTGCCGCTTCTTGCAATGAAAAGCTTCCTCTTTTTAAACCTGGTCGCAGATGATTATTCCATTGTAACCTGCAACTTATTGCTGCATCTTTGTAATCCTGCTTAGCATAAAAACATAAATATACTAATAATAAGTTTAGCAGATTTGGACGGTGTATATGCATCATTTGGTGTTTGATTTTTGCAAGCGTGTCATATGGCGAATCAAGTGTTTGGTTTGCAGGTTTGGAATCACGAAGTCTTTGTAGAGTGACCTCTCAGAGGATTTTTAGGAGGTTACAAGGATTAATCGATTAAGCCTACTGAGTCGAACATAAAAAATCTGACAAAAACGTAAAAACATAGTCGAACATAAAAAATCTGCCGAAAACGGAAAAAACAGACGAAAACGTAAAAAAACAGACGAAAACGTAAAAAAATAGGCGAAAACGTAAAAAATCGGACGAAAATATAAAAAATAGACGAATACGTTAAAAATAAGACGAAAACTTAAAAAAACAGACGAAAACATAAAAATTCGGACGAAAACGTAAAAAATGGACGAAAACGTAAAAAATCTGACGAAAACATAAAAAAACAAACGAAAACGTAAAAAATCTGACGAAAACGAAAAAAAATAACAAAAACGTAAAAAATCGGATGAGAACGTAAAGGGCGAAAACGTAAAAAAATCAGACGAAAACATTAAAAAACAGACGAAAACATAAAAATTCGGATGAAAACATAAAAAAAACGGACGAAAACGTAAAAAAAATCGGACGAAAACGTAAAAAATCTGACAAAAACGGAAAAAAACAGAGGAAAACGTAAAAAATATGACGAAAACGTAAAAAAATAGACAAAAACATAAAAAATCTGACCAAAAAGTAAAAAATCTGACGAAAACGTAAAAATACGAACGAAAATTAAAAAATCATACGAAAACGTAAAAATTCGGACGAAAACGTAAAAAAACGGACGAAAACATAAAAAAACGAATGAAAACGTAAAAAACGGACGAAAACGTATAAATTCTGACAAAAACGTAAAAAACATATGAAAACGTAAAAAATCAGACAAAAAAGTAAAAATCGGACGAAAACAGAGAAAAATAGACAAAAACGGATAAAAACCGGCGAAAATATATAAGAATGGACGAAAACGGATTGTGAGGTATTTTAAAGGAAAATATGTGAAAACAAAAAAAAATGTTTTGAACGCGATCTCTGTTTTCCATAAAATATTTTGTAGAAAACAAGGGTGTTTTCCCTCAACTAAATGCACCCTTAATATTTCACGAAGTTTTTTAAGATAAGATCTACTAGCAGACAAGATAAAAGACGAATGCCCTATACTTATGCCTTTTGGTAAATTGAAATGGGTGCTCCACATACAAAGCAATGTGGGACTTATAGTTGGGCCAACGTTCCTTCAACTAATCAGTCGTGAGCTTCTATGGACTACTACAGTTCCTCGTGATTTGCGATTGTTGGGTCACTGAATTCCCCAAACTTCCTCTAACTAGGATTTGAACATAAAATAACCTAAGTGTTTAATATCCGTAAATACTATCAAGTCACTGAGTGAACAGTTGATCAGTAAGTCATCTTTAGGATGCTTAGACCGAGCCTAAGATGAAAGGTTCTCCAGTCAGTGAGGCGGAACTCAGTGAGTGGCATCTAAGCCAAGAAGAAGATGATGGGTTCAGTGAGGATGACAATAACTCACTGAACCCCCAGGACTCCTTAACAACTACTGAAGACTGAAGACCTGAAGACTGAAGAATGGGCGGGATGAAGTGGGAAATGTTTGAAAGTCTAGACAGGTGTCCCTATCGACATGAAGTCAAACTTTCTCTGAAAGGCATCATGTCAGGATGGTGTCATCACTGTGCACCAGAAAGACATATTGTCCTTTACCCAATATAGTATATTGTAACAGAGACAAAATACGCAAGCATTTTGTCTCTACTAGCTTAGGTAATCTATTTGTCTTTATCAGTAAAGTTGTAATTTACTTGTGTATAAATAGGTAGCATAAGCGAGGAGTAAAAGTTGACAAGTTTGTGCAATTAATGCTTAGACATTCACAAACAACTTTTACTCCTCCAAAGAACAACACAGTCCCTAAGATAGCTCAGTGAGACCTTTTAGTTGTCACTCAAACTTTGTTTGGGTTTAGAGAGGAGTCATACCATACCATACTTGTCGTTTTCAATCCCAAATGTTATTCCGCAAACACTTAGGTATAATTCTTTTTTATTAACTTCTAATAAGAATTAAACGTTGAAAAATATTGTCTCTTATCTTTACATTTATTTGTTGTTAATCATTTTACATCGTTGTTAAAAGTCATGGAACTTGGTTAGATTAACTCGTTAGTTAACTTTAACCTTGTAAACGGGACCAACAAGTGGTATCAGAGCCTCTGATTTGTAAAACTTTTCAAAATTTGTTTCAAAACTAAAGGGTGCTCAAAATTTTTAAAATCAAGATCCCACCATGGCTGACATTGATGTTCCGCATGTAACACCCCAACCCGTCAAGGGTAAAGATATCACAATAGATAGTGTCTAACAAAGCAAATCACAAGCTTAATACTTTAACAATACAATGAGTACAAGGATTACAAGGATATTCCAAAATAAGGAAAATACGATAATAAACAAAGTCCATCATTCAAAGGAACTCTAGGGTTGGTCCACACTCTCTCATCCCCAAAGCTAAACCCCGCATCCTAGCTTAAGTACCTGCCACATGAAAAAGAAAGCGGCTGAGCATAAAAAGCTCAGTGAACATATACGAAGATAACAAGCACATCAAGTAATAAGATATGAGAATACGAAATGATTTTACATATGGTGTCACAAGGTATATCAAAGGATTATGAAGGTTAAGTATGAAAAGTCATCAAGGTTAAGTATCAAGGATCATCAAGTGTAATATCAAGGATTAACAAGTTTCAAGGATCGTCAAGTATAATATCAAGGGTTAACAAGTTTCAAGGATCATCAAGTATAATATCAAGGGTTAACAAGTTTCAAGGATTTCAATTATAATATCAAGGATTAACAAGTTTCAAGGCTTTCAGTATTTAACCCCCAGGCCAAGCAAGTATCCAAGTAAACAAGTAGTCCAAGATTGGAGTGACCAACTCCCAAGCTGTGAGAGGTTGCAATGCACGCAAGCCCAGTCACCAAGTAAATATATAATGTAGTCCATGTCATAATCATAATGGCCGTAGCCCAAGCAAGTATCAAGTCAAGACAAATCTAGGATGCATCCATACACCCCTGCAGGCCAATAATAATCATAGTAGTAGTCGATAACAATAATCAGGGACAGTAGCGGACATCTCTCTAGCCCCACTAGAGTACATAACATTGGTGCATCAATGCTATGGTTGTGGCTACTCCACAACAAGTAGCACCTAGGTAAAATACTGAAGGGTCAAGTAGTCAAGGTTCAATATCAAGTACAAGTGTCAAGTCATAATCAAGGGTTCAAAGTCAAGGTTCAACGTCAAGCGTCAAGAT
Organism: Artemisia argyi; assembly: GCA_030686995.1. Classification (NCBI taxonomy): domain Eukaryota; kingdom Viridiplantae; phylum Streptophyta; class Magnoliopsida; order Asterales; family Asteraceae; genus Artemisia; species Artemisia argyi. Next base: position 178,907,380 of record CM060690.1, read on the forward strand.
TAAAGGGCAAATCAAGAGTCAATATCAAGGATCAATATCAAAGGGGTCAATCAAGTAATATAAAGGAGAGAGAAAGAAAAGTCATGAGAGAGAAGTAGTTATACTCTTACTGAAAGAGTACGGAATATCTGTACCTTAGTCCAACACAAAGCAAGGTTACAAGACAATCAAAATAGAAATGGATCACTCCCGCTTCACCGAACCTAGAAGAGAATGGATACGAATCAAGACGAGTCCAAATTACTCAAATTACCTCTTTTAGTTATCTTTCCAATTTTAGAAGGTTTCCATAATTAGTAGCTTTCTATTTTAGGTAACTTTCCATATTTAATAACTTTTCCAAACGTTACATATTCTTATAAGTTAGTTTCAATATTTTATCAAGTCCCCATGTTTATAAATGTCAAGGGTTTCATTTTGTACACGTTTTCCAAGATTAGGGTTTCATATGATCTCCGAATATGTTTTAGGGTTTAAAGTGTTAATATCACAAGTTAAGGGTCACAATTGATCACATTCACATAATAACACATCAACTTAAGTCAAGAAAGTCAAATATGCCAATATTATACTTCACACCCTTATGTTTACAAAGTTTCCATTATAATCCTTTAATTATTCAATTTACCATAATTAAACCATTAATTAATATAATTATCACATAAGCACAACCACTATAAAAAATGTCACAACATCATATTTAGGCAGAAATATACCCAACACATCCATATTTATATTTTTAGTCCTCCAAGTTTCACTATTTATAATTTAACCCTTTTAATTATCAAATTAATGTATAAATCACATAATTAATCAAATAACCACAAAATTCCACCAAGTATCACCAAATGACAATATTAGTCCCTCTATATTAATTTTAGGTCGAAAATCACATATTTACGATAATAGCCCCTCAAGTTAACAAAACTAGCATTAAACTTATAAAACAAATATCAAAACTCATCCAAAACCCTAACAAACATCCAATCATCACACCAATCATCATCATCATTAATCTAATCATAAAAATCAATATAAACCCTAATTCATCATTAATCTTAATCAATCCAAATTAAACCCTAAACCAATTACCATTTTAATTCAATAATTAACGAACTAATCACATAATTAATATCATATTATCATCATAAACACATTATCATCATCAAGTATCAAAAATCATCAAGAACTTATATGACAAAATTCCATTCGATCCATATGTGTATGTATATACCATTTTCATCAATTTTAACCAACCAAATCAATCACCTAATATACCAAATCAATCCAACTATGAAAATAAGCATCTATAACACATAAAATTTATCAAATTAACATCCAAAAATCATCTTGGGTCATCCATAGGCTCGGCCTTATTTTTATACATCAAGAGAATCTGTTTTCAAATCAAACAAACGTATTAGAGTGTTACAAATGTTACCACAATCATGTTTTAATCATCGTATCATCAAATTAATCAAGGTTTATCAATTTCCTCATAAAATATATCAAGGGTCGATTTTATATATACTTGTTTATCAATTCGTATCTTTTAATTCTTACATATGATGATAATCGTAACAAAAGGAAATTAAGAAGATGAACAAAGATTAAAAAGAAAAATACCAAACCCTTCTATGGGTGATATGAGGATCGAATGAAATGGAAGAGCAAGAACAAGGCCTCCAAAAGCTTCCAAACAAATTCCTATGTGCACCAAATTCTCCCACGAACACGTACAATTAATTATCAATGATCAAGAGCAAGATTTTGATGTTGGTGGTGTTGTATGTGGCGTTAGAATAAGAGGAGAGGAAGAGAGAATGTTTTAAATTTTTTGGTTATGGAAAATTTGGAAAGGAGTGTGGTTTTTAATGAGTATAATTGTGATTAGCAAAATAAAAGGGATCCTTATCCCATGATTTAGGAAATTTCAGCCAAGGGAAGGAGAGGAGGTCAAATCCTTATCACTTGGTGCAAAAAATTACTTAGGTTATGTTATTTTATTCATTTCTTAGGTTATGTACAAGTTTTAAAGGTTTTCGGACCCGTTAGATCACGTAACGTGCAATATTCGTTTCTTAGTCCAAATTTCATATTCTTGGGTTCTCATAATGTTGTAGTAGCTCAATTGTGATTTACTTGAAGTTACATGTCCATTTTGTGATCGTACGATAACCATTTTAGATTTGGGGCTTGTTTGGTAAATCTACTTAATTCTTCAAAATTTCAAATTGGAGGGTATTTTGGTAATTTAATCATGATATGAGAATGTAGGTTTTACACCCCAACTTGTCGATAAAAAGGGTGGAAGCTATTCTGCTACTGCCCCTAGACTTGAAGTTGGAAAATTCAACAAGTGGAAAAAGCGCATGCTTTGCTACTTGACTGGGATGGAACAATACTACATTAAGCTTATTAATGATGGTCCATATGTCCCTAAAACTGCTCAAGGTTTAATCAAACTTGAAGCTCAGTGGACCCAAGATGAGAGGAGGGTGGTCAATCAAGACCAACGCCTGAAAAGCATCATTATATCTTGTCTTCCTGACGATATAATGGAATCAGTCATCAACTGTCCTACTGCTAAGTAGACATGGACTGACTTGGTTCACAGCTATGAAGGTCCCTCAGATACCAAGGAAAACAGGATCATGGACCTGAAACTTGAGTACAATACTTTCAGGTCCAAAGACTCTAAAAGTCTCTTAGAGACCTATACCAGTTATAAGACCCTCCTGAATGAACTGACCAATGATGATGTCACCCTGTAAGCATTAAATCAATGTTGGCTTTGTCAACAGTCTCCCTGAGAAGTGGTTAAACTTCTCTCAGGGTCTGAGAATGCTAATCACCTTCAAAATCTTGAGCTTCCTGAGATCTATGGTAAATTTCTCTTTGAGGATAACCTAATCTCAAGGAGATACCCATACTCCAAAAAGGCTCAAGAGACTAAAAAGACCCTAACCTCCTCACCCATATCCACTGCTTTCTATTCTAATTGTGTTGTGCAGGACTTCCAAGATTGATCCGATGATGAGGTTGATGAAAGAACAAGTGAGGAGTACCTAAATGATTTACAAATTGAATTTCATGAAAGGGCACTCCTTGCAAATTCAAAAATATTTATTAAAAGAAACAAAAACTTTTCTAACTCAAAAGCAAATGACAACACTAAATGTTTTAAATGTGGTAAAAAGAGTCATTTTGCAAAAGATTGTTTCTCAAAAACAACCTCTGAACCATCTTACAAAATTCTCAGGAAACAAATCCTTCTCAGGCACTAGCAAGTTTCAACAAAAAATGCTTCAATCGAGTAAGTCTTTTCAAAACAAAATTGAAAAAGTTCCTCAAAAAGATTTTGAAGCCAAATATAGAAAAGCCAAGGCTAAACTTGCTCTTCTTGAGTCAGTCACTCAGTCACCTCAGGTTCCTAAATCTGCTCAGGCTAACAACAAGGGGCTAATTGCTGAAACATTTGATTGGGACGAGGAAGAAGTGTCCTCTGAGGATGAAGAAGTCCATATCAGTGCCTTGATGGCTCTTTCAGAAGACAACAAACTTGCTGTGGGAAAGAGTCATGCAAGGAATAGAGAGTGGGTGAGCATCACCATGAGAAAGGTAAACATCTTGCTATCAATGGATGATGATTCTAATTGGAAATCTTACTTAGATTATATAAATGTTGATCTTAAGTATGTTAAAGAGCAAAGATTAAAATTGTTTTCAAAATTTAACAAACTAAGTTTTGAGTTAAATCAATGTAGGGATGAACTCCTTGTCTTAAAACAAGCCAAACTTGAAAATGTTACACTTCAAATTCAAAATTCTGAACTTGTAAAACAAAATCAAGCTCTTCAGGAAGAACTTAAGAAAGAAAAGGCTGTCATTTGGAAATGGACTCAAAAGAACCCAAACTTTTTGAAACACTGAGTTTCACACCCAGTACCAAAAAGGCTACTTTGGGTGAAGACCAACTCACTGAAGTGTCTGGGGAGAGTAACCATGCTACAGCCTTTCTATCAGCTAACAAACTCTATAGCAAAGAACATGAACCAAAATCCAGTGATTGGATTGAAAGAGTCAATCCTGACAGTAAAATGCCAAACTTCAACACTGGAAGAATTTTGGAGCCTGAAAGTCAGGCAATTAAGGAAATGCTAGGAGTCATTGATGAACCCAGTAGTACTGAGTCCATCTCTGAGTCTAAGTCAGATTCCCAATCACCACTCCCTCCACTGAAACAACTTCAGGGAGCGGCACCTAGTTCTGATCTTATACCATCAGTCTATCAACCACATTCTCCCAAGGAGAAATCAGGTCCAGGAATAACTATCCTAAAAAGACCTACCTCAGTACCTTCTGAAACCCACACACCTTCGGTATCCACTGAAGTGAAACCTGACAGCACTGATTCTAATTATGATCAGTTAGCTGAACTTGTCAGGAAGTTGAGTAAAAAGATTGAGTCCACTGAAAAACTCTCTGACTCAAAATCTAAACAACCAGCAACTTCCTCAAGTTCCTCCAAACCAAAATCCAGACCTTTAGTGAGATGTTAACTTTGCAATTATCCAAACCACACCACTGATAATTGCTACAGAATCATGTTCTGCATAGTATGCAAACAAGAGGACCACAGGACTTCTGATCACAACTCTCACTATGCATCCCTGAAAGCACAAGGTCTTTACAAAACACAAGGTTATCAATATGCCTCTTCTTCCAAACAAAGACAGAAGGCTAAGCCTTTCTTTCCATGTCCTCACTGTGGGTTCAATGATCATTTTCCTGATGATTGTATGATGAACAATTATTGTAACATGTGTGGAGACCCTCTCATGATGACAGAGGACATGACAAAGTCATTCAAGCCAGAAGAAACACCACTTCCAACACCTTTTAGTCTACTGAGTCTTCATCTACCACAAAATGTAAAACATGTGGAAGCTTAGTTCACTCTACTGCAGACCATGATTCTTTAGCTAAGTTCAAAAAGTCCCTGAGGACTAAGCCTACCAAGAAGTGGGTTAACAAGAAAAACTAACCCAGTTTACTATTTGTGCAGAAACATACCAGGGATCCTGTTTGGCACCTCGATAGTGGATGTTCAAGGAGTATGACTGGTGTGAAGAGTTATCTGCACAAATATGTAGAAGAACCAGGACCCAAGGTAGTATTTAGTGATAACTCATCAGCTCCCACTGAAGGTTATGGTTCATTAAACTGCAATGGTATAGTTTTTACAAGAAGAGCTTATGTCAATGGTCTCAAGTACAATCTTATCAGTGTAAGTCAGCTATGTGATGCAAAATACATAGTTCAGTTTGATGACAAGAGAGGAACCATCTTCAATGCCAACAAGGAGGTTGTGTTGATTGCTCCCAGGAGGGATGATGTCTATGTTCTAGACATGTCAACCCTTACTCAAAATGGGACTTGCCTCTTTACTAAGGCAAGTGAAACAATCAACTGGCTCTGGCATAGGAGACTCTCTCATCTTAACTTCAAGAGTATCAACAACCAAGCCAAACATAACAAAGTTCTGGGCCTTCCATCCCTGGTGTATACCAAAGACAAGCTATGTTCTGCTTGTGAAAAAGGAAAACACCATAGGGCATCATTCAAACCCAAACAAACCTTCTCCATCAAAAGCTGCCTACACCTCCTTCACATGGATCTCTTTGGACCTGTCAGTCCAATGTCTATTCACCATGAGAAGTATACTCTGGTCATTGTGGATGAATACTCAAGATACACTTGGGTTTACTTCCTGACCCAAAAGAGTCAGGCAGCTGACACAATCATGTCTTTTGTCAGGAACATTGAAAATCAAAATGATGTTTGGGTTAAACAGATTAGATCTGACAATGGCACTGAATTCAAAAACCATGACCTTGAGTGTTTTTGTGATGAGAAAGGCATTTCTCAGAACTTCTCTTTTCCTTATACTCATGAACAATATGGAGTAGCTGAAAGGAAGAATAGAACACTTATTGAGGCAGCAAGGACAACGTTGAATGGCTCAGCCCTCTCAAAACACTTCTGGACTGAGGCATTCAGAACAGCCTGCTACAATCAAAATAGGTCCATTATTGTGGAAAGACACAATAAAACTCCCTATGAGATATTCAAAGGAAGGATCCCTGACATCAGCTACTTCCATGTATTTGGGTGTCCTGTGTTTACTCATAATCATAAGGATCACTTAGGTAAATTTGATACTAAAGCTGATGATGGATACTTTCTGGGATACTCTCTTGTCTCCAAAGCCTTCAGGGTGTTTAACACCAGGTGACAACAAACTGAGGAAACTTATCACATAACTATTGATGAGAGCACTGAATCCATCAGGTTCTCCAATTTCTCAGTTGAAGAAATTGGTATTGATTACTCATCTAGGTATCCTCCTGATGAGTATCTCCCTGAGAATCACACTTCAACTCAATACCAAGCTGATGCAGATGTCTAATACTACATCATCCCTCATAATCTACCCCAACCAACCATCAGTGAGTTCATTGAAACTCAACAAGTCTTCAATGAGACTACTACCACTGAACCAATTGTTCAGGAAACCTCAGACCAAATTGTTCACACTGAAGTCACTGAAGATCAAAACCTTGAGTTACCTCAAATTCCTGTGACTGAACCCACTCCTCCAACAAATCAGGCTTCTACAAGTTCTAATTCCTATCCTAAACCTCAGGATAGCTGGACCAGGTCCAAAACAATTGAACTTGTGAACATCATTGGTGAGCCCACTGAAGGCATGCTTACCTGAAGCATGGCCGCTAAACTTAAGGCAGCCTCAACCAATGTATGTCTCTATGTAGACTTTCTCTCTGACATATATCCAAAGAATGTCAACGAAGCCCTAACACATGAAGTTGGTGTAACACCCCCAAAATTTTGTACGGCAGAAGACTCAACAAGCTTTTGGGGTGTTACGGGGATTGGTATCCAACACAAGTCATGAAAGAACGAGATAAAGTAAACATAAGAAAAACACAACCAAAGCGGGGTTTTAAAGTTTACATTCATCCCAAATTTATCCAAAGTAAGGCCCAAAAGAAATAAACGTAGGTCCACAATTATATATCAGAGTTTTAGAAAATAAATCCATAAACCAGGTGCCATAGCCAAGCCTCCAATCCAAGCATCCAAATCATCACTTAATTACCTGAGAAAACGTGCTAAAAGTCAGCTTTCGCTGGTGAGATCATAGGTTTAACTTTCATAATTCAATCAAGTGGACATATACGCAAAACTCTTGCTAGCTAGACTAGGCCTCAAAGCTCATTAACCATCCCTATAGGTGCACACTATAGTCCAATAACCAAATAAAATCAAATCAATCTGTATGCGTAAGGATACGACATACCCAACATGCGTAAGGATACGACATGTTCAACTTACCTAGCTCTAGTCTAGGCCTCGTTGTATAGCTTACCTAGCTCTAGGCTAGGCCTCGCTCCATAGCTTACCTAGTTCTCGACTAGGCCTCGCTCCATAGCTTACCTAGTTCTCGACTAGGCCTCGCTCTCAATCCTACCTAGTTCTATAAGCATAGCAAGTTTTGAAATCAAAGGCGATAATAGTCCACATAATACAATTTGCACGTTTCTCACCCCAAATATTGAAAACAAAGTTCAAGAGTAAAAGTGGGGCTATGACTCACCCCAAGTCCAGAAATCAGCAGAAAGAAATCGGTAGAAGTAAGGTGTATCACAACTCAAAAGACGACAACTTCGGACTCGGCACTTCCTAACAATATAAACTCTTTTCAGAATTATTTCCTCAAAATCAAATATTCCCAATCCCGAACTTATTCCTTTTTACTTTCCAAAAATCCATTTCTCGTATTAGTTTGGAGTTTGACGTTTGGTATCCATGCGGGTGGAGGGTCAACTCAACTCAAACAAGAAGCCATAACGAAAAAGAAAAATAAAACCATCTATAGGTCTAATATTAGTCCAATATATTATTTAAATAAATCATCGAAGTTTATCAAATCCGTCGATTTGGTAATCCCCCATATTTATTTACTTAATATATCACTCCAAGATTATACCCAAAACCTAAATCACTTAGCACGTATAGTACTATATGGTAAGTATCAAAGTTGTTAGCATTAAAAGTGGCGATCATTATTGAGTCGACAAGTATTGTAATAGTTAAAAATATTGGGCTATGGACTTGGTACTTATTAAGTATAACATGTAAGCCTTTATTAGAATATGTAAACCAAGCCCATTAGACAAAGCCCATAGAAAGCCTTTTAGGGCATGATATTACTTACTATATAAACACCTCAAAGGCTCATTTGAGGTGTGTGCTTGTTTGTGTAAGTGTGTGTGTTTCTCTAATAATATCCTCTCTTCTTTCTTTCTCTACATTCTCAACTTTCTCTCTCTAACATACTTCACATATCAAGTCAGCAAGGCTATTGTGTATGATAAAGTTGTCATATTTACGTTCTTACAAGTGGTATCAATTGCCAAACAATGATTTAGGAGTGTTGGGACTTTGTTGGTTTCGCTTTTTTTAAGCTTTATACACGTTTTTTAAAGAAAAGTTCATTACTTTTCTTGTTTTTCTTGGTCTTTAACACTTTTTTGATTACAAACTAGTGTTACAACCTTTTCTAACAAGAAAGTTTCAATCTTTTTGAAGATTTAAAGCTTAAAAAATTCGATTTTGGTTATTGTACTTGTTTTCTAGATCACAAAAACTTATCATAAAAATCATCAAGTTTGCAACTTTCTTTAAGTTTTGGTGTTTTTATAACTAGAAGAACAAGAATCTTGAAATACAAACTTCATTTGGATGAGCTTTTAGCAAAACCAAAATTCTAGCAAACTTTCTAGATCACAAAAAATTTTCATAAAAATCATCAAGTTTGCAACTTTCTTTAAGTTTTGGTGTTTTTATAACTAGAAGTACAAGAATCTTGGAATACAAACTTCATTTGGGTAAGCTTTTAGGAAAATCAAAATTCTAGCAAACTTTCTAGAACACACTTGTACCATCTTTCTAAATCACAAAGTTTCTAAATCACAAAGTTTCGAGAACACACTTGCTCCCGTTGCTTACTCGGTGTTTCCCTTGCTTGTATAAGTGAGAAAACACTTTGACTCGTGGTATACTCTCTAAATTGTATAATTTAGAAAGTTTTGGTGCTAAGTTTCTAGAACACTGAAAAGTTTCTAAAACACTGAAAAGTTTCTAGAACACTTAAAAGTTTCTAAAACACTGAAAAGTTTCTAGAACACTGAAAAGTTTCTAAAACACTGAAAAGTTTCTAAAACACTGAAAAGTTTCTAGAACACTGAAAAGTTTCTAAAACACTGAAGAGTTTCGAGAACACTGAAACGTTTCTAAAACACTGAAAAGTTTCTAGAACACTGAAAAGTTTCTAAAACACTGAAAAGTTTCTAGAACACTGAAAAGTTTCTAAAACACTGAAGAGTTTCGAGAACACTGAAACGTTTCTAAAACACTGAAAAGTTTCTAGAACACTGAAAACTTTCTAAAACACTGAAAAGTTTCTAGAACACTGAAAAGTTTCTAAAACACTTAAAATTTTTCTAGAACACCTTTTAGAATTTTTTTTCTAGAACACTTTTAGAAATTTTTTTTTCCTAGAACTCTTTTAGAAAATCTTTTGGTGGACAAAGTTTCGAAAATTGTTGGTGGATTAAAAGTTCGTTGACCAAGAAAAGTAACCTTCACCAAATTCAACTCCTATTTCATTGGAACGATCCAAGAATCAACTTTATCAATCATAACTTCATCAATGTCTTTCCTCAACAATCTCTTTCCATCAATAGACATGGACTCTATTGTTCAATTCTTTGCTCCATATCCTAAGATCGAGAAGACGATGACTGAGACTGAGCAAATATTGAATGAGACTGAGAAGACGTTAACTGATAATGAACAAGACGTTGATGAAAATGAGCTTCCAGATTACGTAAAATATCTTGACATGAGATTTCCATTCACACTCGTTGAGCATATGAAGCGACCACCATTGACTGTAAAGGCACAAAATGGAGAAGAATCACGTGAACATAAGTCAGATGAACCTGAAAATGCAGAACCTTCATATGACTCTGACGCACCAAAAGAGAAGTTGACGATGCAAACTGAGACTGTTGAACCTAGTTACGATCTCTTTGCACCAACTGATACGGAACTTCCAGAACCAACCTTTTCCCCAGATTCTGAGAATGTGAAGCAGAAGCAGTTGGAAGAGCAACTTGCCTACAAGGCTAGGTTTGATGAAGCAATGTTGAGACAAAAGCAGCAAGCACTTGAGGTTCTAGCAGAAATGTTTCCAACTGACTTTACTCGGAATCAAGGTACACTAGCAAATACGAGTACACAGATGGGGATTCAGATAAGGGACTATGTTGGATATCCGATGGATCAGTTTGTGAGTCAGAATGTGGTTAATCAAAATGGGAATGATTGTTGTTTCATGACTTTGATTCAGAAACCTACATCAGCAATTCACAGCAGTGTTCTTGGTAGAAATCTCAACAAGGTTGAAAAGATCCAGTACTTGTTGATGCTAGCCAATAAAGAAAAATCAGGAATACCGTTGACTGGTGAGGAAAATGCGTTTAGAGCTACAACAAGAATTAATGACAATTCAGCAGATCTTAATGAAACCTACAACTTTATTGCAAATCAGCAGGCAACAACATCAAGCAGTGATTCTGATCTTCCTCCTACTTATGATTCAGATCCATTCCATGAGGTACCAAATTATGGTAATAATGCTAATCCGTTTGCTCATGAGAAGCCACATTATGTGCCACCTGAACCTAATTATGATACATATGTGGGGGAACAAGATAATAGCAATGTTAACTATGAAACTCTAGATATGGATCCTAATGGAGTTCAAGTTGCACAAAATGGTGGTAATGATGAGGAAACCCGTGCTTTCTTTGAATCATAATTGAATAATTGTAGCATTGAAATTGAGAAAGTGAAAAAGGTCAATCGCGAAGTTAAGGACGCGAATGTTAAATTGACCGCTGAGCTTGAGAGTTACAAGGAAAACGTTAAAGCTTTTGAGTTTCATAACAAAAGATTGTCTGAATTAGAAACTGGTTATCAAAATTCCGTTTCAAGGGAAAAACAATTGCAACTCAAGTTTGATACACTTGATGTTAATTCTTTCAAGAAGATAAAATCTTTAAACACTGAAATTTCTGATTTGCAAAACAAACTTTCTAAACAAAAATCAGCTTATACCAATCTTGAAAAAGAAATGGATGAGTTGAAAAAGGACTTTGCAAAGAAAGAAGATAAACTTTTGGATGAAATCGTAGAGTCAGAACACATGATTGCACATCTAGAGGAACTAGTGGTTAAGTCGAGTCAGTCAAGTCAAACAATGAAAATGATTTCAAATCAAACTAATCCGATTTACCATACGAAACATAAAGTGGCTCTTGGTAACAACACCCCTTGTAATCTCAAGAAAGCTCAGAAAGAACAGAATGTTTTGTATAATGGTAATGTGATTTACACCAAACGTGATCCTCCCGTCGTTCGGGATTCTGTGCAAACGATGGAACTTGTCGAAGAGAGCATAAATAAAATGAAACAAAAGGATATGAAACCCATTGATTACAACAAATTGAACAAACTTTCGGGAATTACTTTTGTTCCATAACAAGAACCATCTGTGTTTTCCATAAAACGACCATTCTCAAAAAAAAAAATTTCTAAGAAAGTAATTGCTTCCAAATCTCTTTCAAAAATGGAACAAATGTCTTCTAACAACACTTTTAATACAAGTGAGGCTAGAGACATTCTGGATGACGTTAAAAAGAGAATTCAAGAACTTCAAAATATTGTTAATTCTAAAACTACTATCAGTATTAACAACTGGCATTCCAGTTTTCATATTGAGTAGAAAAAGGTTTTTGAAAACGAAATTACTATCCCACTGTATAACATCAGTGCGAGGGTAATCCATTTTGAAAACGCTTTCTTAAAAGAAACGGCCGACTTTGTCAAGGACCACAAATCCCTGGTAAAAGAAGCTAATGAAACTCGTGAAAACATGAATGTTTTGGAAAGGTTAAATGACTCTCTCTTCAAAGCAATTATGACTACTGATATAATGTCCATCATTTTACAATCATATTCTGTTGAGGACGATGAAAGACTACGAGCTGAGACATCTGAAATTGTTTCAAAATATGAAAATGCTCTTGTAAAACTTGAAAAAGAAAACATGTCATTTTTCAAGCAACTTGATCGAAAATCAGAGGAATGCAAGTATGACAAATTGTCGTATGAGCATGCCTAAAACGACATGAAAAAGCAAAATGATCTTTTGAGAGCTCAGCTTGAAAGTATAAAAGGGAAGTGTGTGGATACTAAGTTTGCAAAACCATCGACTTCGGAGACACCAAATGTTTCAAAAACGGTTGAAAAACCAAAAATGTCAATTTCCCGGTTTGCTCCAAAATTCGATGCGAAAAAGGATTTGTCAAAACCAGTCACTCCACAACCCTTGCCCAAGCAAAAGGAAATTGAAAAGATTGTTGATAAACAAAAATTGGTTGTTGAAAGAAACACAAAAGTGAGTACATCTGGCTCTTCTAGGAATAATACACCGAATGTGACAATAAAAACTGTTAAAGAGTATGTTGGTTCTAATGACATTGTCCAAAATCACCATCTAGAGGAAGCTAGGAAAAAGGCACAACTTCGAAAAGACGGAATTTTAGTTGCAAAACCTAGTGTGATGAATTCTACAAGATTCCAAAGCACTGCTAGTAGTAGTAAACCATTACCTAGGAATAATCTACAAATTACTAGGGATTGGCTTGCATCTAAGAGTAGTGGCACAAATGAAAATGCTAGGAACGTAGAATGCAACACAAAGAATTCCAAAGTCTCATCCAACAACAAACAATTTCTCAAGAAAGGAAAATCAAGTGTCAAGACACAATCCACTAAGACACCAAATCAAAATAAACCCGTTGATAGGAAGCAAGAGGTTAAGAAACCTAATAGGTGGAGACCGAAAAGATGTAGTTTTTACAAGACTGAGACTTCCGCTGCATCTGATAAGAAGACTACGTCTAGATCTTACCTTAGGTGGATTCCCACGGGAAAAGTTTTTAAAACAGTTGGCCTTAGATGGATTCCCACAGGAAAGATTTTTGATAGTTGCACCAAGATAATTAATAGTGATTATCATCAGGATAAGGAAGTAGAAACCATTACAACTGTAGACAGTCAACACCCGCAAAGTGATGGTTCATGTACTTCTAACACTGTTATTTGTGAAACCTCTTCGTCTTCGGTTGCAGGTGCTTCAACTATCTCAGAACCCAGTTCATCAGAGGGCTCAAATTCTATAAATTCTATAAAATCATTCTTTCAATCTTCTATTTTTGATTTTCCTTTTCTTTTATAAAAATAAAAACAAAATACAAAATTTGAAAAACCAACAAAAACAAAATACAAAAATATAAAATTTTCAAAAAATACAAAAACAATATAAAATCAAAAAAATACAAAAATATTCTTCTCACGACATGTCTCTCGTATAAATCAATATTCTGTACGTTTCTAGAAATGTCATTCAACAATGATACGGACATGTACAGATGCTTGAGCGGGAGTTCTTTAAAATGTTTTTTTTAAACATGTCGTTTCTCAAAAAGTTTCTTCACAATGGCTTGTAAGTACTTCAGCTTACAACCCGTGATTCAAAGTGAAATCTTTTCAAAACTTAAGTCCGGGTATAACAACTCGAAAAGATTTCAAATAAGGACTTAAATAATGGCTTCTGGACACATCAGTTCAGGACCCGCGCTTTAAAGAAAGGAAAGTGCTCAATCAAAAGAAAGGTTTTAAATATTTTTTCGAGCACTTATCCTAAAATGAGAACCAAACTCTTATCTGGCTTGAGTTTTTTTAGAAAAACTTTCAAAATCTTTAAGCTCAAGACCATGATTGTTGATCTAATGATAAATTAGATTTTCAACAATTCTCTTACATTTTGAGCACCAACTTTTCAAGAGTTTTCAAAAAGATTTTCAAAATCTATCAAAATCGGTGCTCATGATCAAAATGACTTGTGTACACCTTACAGTGCACAACTCAAATTTTAAAAGAAAGGAATGTGCTACGCAAAAATGATTTTCATGCAAAAAGTGCACTTATCCTAAAATTGGACACCGTTGTATGCCTCAGTGCGACATTCCTATTCAAACAAAGAGAAGTCTTTGTTTTTCAAAAAACCTTGATGCAAAATTCATTAAATCTGAAACTTCTTTCTCTTTCAGAATTTTGCTTCAAGAAGACTCCTTCCCTATAAACTTTAAAAATTTAACATTCTCTAAAACATATGCGAGTTTTGAGGGGGAGTATTTCACAAAAACAAAAATGTTTCGAATTCATGCAAAATGAAATCTGTCTATCTCTCCAAAAAGCTTTTTCTTAATCAGTTGATATCAAAAATATCACGATATGCTATTTTTGAGGGGGAGAAGACATGATTATAATTTGATCAAAGATGTTTAAAGTTTGTGACTGAATCTCAGAAGAGCTCGACTCAGTAAGTACCAATGAATTGACGAAGCTTAAAAAGTCAGTAATCGAAAAGACTTGTCCTGGACGGGTAATAATTTCAATCTAGTCTAACTAGTGATGTAAGCGTGTCTCGAATAGGACTTGTCTAATTAGAGTGTACCGTATCGAGAGACTTTCTTTCGATTTGACCAGGACGGGTAATAATTTCAAGCTATTCTAACTAGTGATGTAAGCGTGTCTCGAATCGGTCATGTTCACTGAAAGTTGATCAATTCAAAAAGTGCAAACTCCTCCCGCATGTGCAAATTTCTTAAAAATTTCATGAGCACATGTGAAGGGGTTGTCCTTCAAATGAAATACAAAACTCTCAAAGTGGTAACAACAATGTGTTGTATTATTATAAACACTTTGAAAGATTTTTCAATAAATAGTTTCATGGCAACAATAGGATAATCATGGAGTTATAAGGTGACTAAGGTTAGGAAAAACCGTCCTATGATCCGCCAGAGCCGGAGGGATCTACCCAAGGACAATTCCAATAGAGTAGAATTAGAAGTCCTTAGGTATGATTGAAAAAAGGAATAAATGAGAAAGGAGAAAGAAGGGGTTGAAGAATTAAAAAGAAAAGCAAAGAAAAGGGTAAAAAGAAATAGCCCTCCATATGTTCAACCTTAGGGCAGACACCGGGTTCAACTCATATGCTATTGGTTGTTACTAAGGTGACACCAGTATTGAAGATAAAGACGTCATGGACCCAGTGACGCACTGCACTTAACCTTCTAGCCACTCAAGTTCTCTTAAAAGAGCTTGTTTCATTCTCACGGGGAACCGGTGTAAACTATCAACGTATCTCTTAGAGATGGTTGATATTGAAGCAGGAGACCCATCCCTAGTCCCCGCATAGGAAAACCAAATGTGCACTTATCGAGTCTAGAGCCATGAGATTCATTAAAATATCTCTTAGGATACACTTCCTATGAATACACTTGTGTTCGCCAAAAAGGACACAAGTTGTAAGAGTCTTTATGAGATCTATTGATCTTGCCTTATCTATCATGATGGTTAGTATGTTCCAAATCGGTCTACAGTTGTGGGGTGATCTCCAACAACTCACCTGAATCATTGATGTACTTCGGTGGATCTAGTAAGCCCTTTCAGGGGTATCTGGTTCAGGAAAGGCCTTGGTAAGGGTTAGAAGGAGTCTTCACACTATGTTGTTGACGATCTCTAATTCCGAACCTATAAGTACCGGATGCTTTATTGCTAACTATTTTATGCAGGTACTGATGAATGTTCCTTGGAGAAAGACCGTGACCATCACTCAAAGATCCACATGCTCATACCCTGCAAAGCTCTCTTCAAAGATCAAAGCAAAGCAAAGTCAGAACGTTTCTAAGTCAAAGTCACAGAATCTACAAACTCAAGAAACAAAGATTAAAGTCAAAGAAAAGAGAACTTCACAAAGATTCAATGTCAAACAAAGTATGAGCATGTTGGAAAAGACGTAAAGACAACAGTGTAAAGATGTTGATCAAAGGCAAGAACGGCCAATCGACATTATTCAGAGATCACAAAGCATGATTGGAACAAAAGACCTAGCAAAACTATTACACAACAAGACTCAAAGTTCAAAGAGAACAAGCTTCAAAGATCAAAGATCAAGGTCACAAAAGAGAGATCTCAATGATCACCCTTAGGGGGAGATTGTTAGAATTAGAAGTGTTGATCACTTATGTAATCAAATGGAGATCTCAATGATCGTCTCTTAGAGGGAGATTGTTAGCATTAAAAGTGACGATCATTATTGAGTCGACAAGTATTGTAATAGTTAAGAATATTGGGCTATGGACTTGGTACTTATTAAGTATAACATGTAAGCCTTTATTAGAATATGTAAACCAAGCCCATTAGACAAAGCCCATAGAAAGCCTTTTAGGGCATGATGTTACTTACTATATAAACACCTCAAAGGCTCATTTGAGGTGTGTGCTTGTGTGTGTAAGTGTGTGTGTTTCTCTAATAATATCCTCTCTTCTTTCTTTCTCTACATTCTCTACTTTCTTTCTCTAACATACTTCACATATCAAGTCACCAAGGCTATTGTGTATGATAAAGTTGTCATATTTACGTTCATACAAAAGTCTAACAGATTTCCTAAATATATCGTCAAACTTACCAAACCCGTCAATTTGGTAAACCTCACGAGGTATTTAGTAATCCATTATTCCTGTACACATACCACAACCTATGGGCGTCGTAAGGTACAATGCCCATTAATATACTCATTTTATATAACTAAATAGATCCTATTTAATCTGTCGATCAAATAAATTACATAGTTATAGAAAATGGATGTATTAACGCCACATATCCGTGACAAGCACAAAGAGTCATAAAATAAATAATATAGCCCACTTGGACTCAAGTAACCACGATCCCATATAACTCGTAAGTTTCTCATTTTATTTTCCAAAAAGTATTTTATTTAATACAATTATCCAACGTTATAATTATATCGACATTTTTAATTGTTTTGATCATAATAGTGTTTCCGACATTTATTACACTATTAATATAGTATAATAAATATCATTGCGTTATTATAATATACTCGTGATCGTTTTATCTTTAATATACGCACTTATATAGTTATATATACGTTTTCACGTCTATATACTTATATAAACGTTTATATTATTAATAATATTATTACGAGTTTTATTATTAATTTTGATTAATTAATATCGAGTTATATAAGATGGTCATATGTCCGAGTCATCACCCTCGGCTCATTGTCCAAGTCCAAGTAATAATAACCAATCATAACCAAGTAATCCATCTCCGTCAATCAAGTCCCACGTCACGTGCTACAACAATAGGGTCCGACTACGACACCCGACTAAACTATCTCCGTCAATCTAATTTAACCGTCACACAATCGGTCCCCATATCATACTCGTCAACACAACTCCATAAGCATTACCTCGAGTCCGAATAATCTCAATGCCAACTCAAATATAACAAAAAGATATAAAACCAATCAACATTAAAATCATACCACTAAATATCAAAATCAACTCAAAATCACATGTACGGGTCGACTTACCAAGTCAAACCCCGGGTCAAAGTTTACCAAGAGAGGTGTGGGTCCCACCCGAGACCTCTAGGGTCTCGACTAGCTCTAACCGAGCTAAACCAAGCAAACGGACCCCCCTTGGGTCGTCGGCGTCAAATAACAACAACAAGTTATCATCACCAAAACAAAAGAATCAAACCAAACGGACCCTTAGGGTCACCCCATCTCGGCAGCACCAACAAGAAGCCAAACTCAAACAAAATCAAACAATACTAAAACAAAACTTCTAGTAATAATCATCACGAGACCAAGACTAACAAGAAAAACCCATATAAGCTCATAAAATCAACTCAAGCCGAGAGCCTAGGCTCTCGGTTTTCATTCGACACCCACAAGAATCAACAAACCCGGATACCAAACGAATTTTTATTAACAAAATATCACTTCCCATCATTATTAATTCGAACCCAATGAAAATAATCCATGAGGACACGGATTTAATGTCAATTCGAGGCACACGATGTGGAAATCGTGGCCACTCACCTTCCAACCGTCTCCAAATACAAGTTTCTTCAAAAACCCAACAAGAAAAAGATGAAAAGGTGGTGTTTAGGTGGCGGTAGTGGTGAAAACGTGGTGTTAGAGGTGTTTGTATAGCGCGTGGGTTATACCAAAAGATAGATCTCGATGAGATGGTTAAGATGGTGGTGTTGGTTTGGTTGTGGAGGCGGCGGTGTGGTCATAGTCGCCGGAAAAGATGAATGGTGGCTAGGATTTTATTAGAGAGAGAGAGAATGAAGATGAAGATGGTGTTGTGTTTGTGTTGTTGTGTGAGACCAGGAAAACACAAGGGCGATTTTGTAGTTACTCTTTTTATTGTTATATTTTTTTTTTCTTATAAAAACAATGATAATAATAATAGTATTACGAAAGGCGAAGGTTGGCTAGTTATAAAACGTAAGCCAAACCTGTAAACTTTTCAAAGTATTTCGACAATCTCAACCAAGCTCGTTCCTAAATATTTAAAATCTCACGATACGTTCAAAATAAATATAAAGTCGAACCGTAAATTCAAAACATTAAATTTTCGTTAGGTTGTTTTAGTGCCGGAGTCAACGTAGTGCCAAATGAAAATCTCAAAATAAATCACCACATATATATTCCATATCGAATCATTAAAATAAATCTCAAATTCCATAGAAACCGCGAGATTTAAAAATCACGATTCAAGTTTACAAAAAAATCACTAAATTTAAAGTAATGCGGGTTTTTAAATAGCTCCCTAATTTGCCAGTTGTCACATCCTCCTAGCCTCAGAAGAAACCCGTCCCAGGTTTCTCTCGGAACAATCCATCTACGAAATGAAAAGCTTCAGATATCTCTTTCGAAACTCATCCTCACGTTCCCACGTAAACTCCGGTCCATGACGGGAATTCCAACGGACCTTGATGAGTGGAATACGACTGTGGTTGAGTCACTTAATCTCTCGATCCAAAATCTCAATCGGCTCTTCCACAAAGTTCAGATTCTCATCAACACGAATGTCCTTCATCGGTATAACCGGTGTCTCATCAGAAAGGCACTTCTTCAAATTACTCGCATGAAATACATCGTGAACCTTACTCAATTCCTGTAGAATTCCAACCGATAAGCTACGGGCCCAATTCTTTCCAAAATTAAAAATGGTCCAATGTAGCGGGGGTTAAGTTTCCCACGTTTCCCGAAGCGTATCACACCTTTCCAAGGCGAGACTTTAAGCATCACTTTGTCCCCAACCTGGAACTCTAGGGGTTTACGTCTCTGATCGGCGTAACTTTTCTGTCTATCTCTAGCTGCTTGTAACCGATCACGAATCTGAGTCACTTTCTCAGTAGTCTCCAATATAAGCTCAGGGCCTGTGAGTTGACTATCTCCAACCTCAGCCCAACCAATCGGCGAACGGCATTTACGACCATATAAAGCTTCGAATGGTGCAGCTTTAAGACTTGTGTGGTAGCTATTGTTGTAGGAGAATTCCGCAAGGGGTAGATACTTCTCCCAGCCTTTACCAAAGTCTATTATACATACACGAAGCATATCCTCCAAAGTCTGAATAGTCCTCACTTTGACCGTCGGTTTGGGGATGATATGCAGTACTCATATCAAGTCTCGTCCCCAAAGCGGTTTAAAGAGATCCCCACAAAGCTGATGTGAAATGGCTGCATGATCAGAAATAATCAATATCGGAACACCATGACGGGAAATAATTTATTTCACATACAACCTCGCAAGTTTGTTGACACTATCATCTTCACTAATTGCCAGGAAATGAGCAGACTTAGTCAATCGATCCACAATTACCCAGATAGCGTCACAACCGCTAGCTGTCTTCGGTAATTTGGTAATAAAGTCCATCGTAATCCGCTCCCACTTCCAAACCGGGAGTTCTGGCTGCGTCAATAATGCTGACGGTCTTTGATGTTCGGCCTTAACCTTCGAACATGTCAAGCACTTGCCAACGTACAATGCTATATCTGCCTACATGTTTGTCCACCAATATAACTTCTTCAGATCCTGTATATCTTGTTAGACCCAGGATGAATGGAGTACCTTGACTTATGCGACTAATGCATAATCAACTCTCGAATTCCTCCATACAATGGTACCCAACTTCGGTCTCCAAAACACAATATTCCATCAGAACGCTTAACAAATCCTTTCTCATTTTCAGCCATCCCAAATATGTTCTCAACAGGTCGGTTTTCTACTTTCAACGCTTCTGTTTGAGCTTCTAATATTTGAGACGGTTACGGCGATATGATGGTCATTCCTAATGACCTAACTCGTAACGGTGGTATTCTCTCCTTTCGACTAAGAGCATCAGCAATGACGTTTGCTTTACCAGGATGATAGCGAATTTCGCAATCATAATCGCTTAGCAGCTCAATCCAACGTCGCTGTCTCATGTTGAGCTCTTTCTGATTCAAGATGTGTTGCAGACTTTTGTGATCAGTGAATACAACACACTTGATTCCATACAAATAATGTCTCCATATCCTTAAGGCAAAAACCACAGCACCTAACTCTAAATCATGGGTGGTGTAGTTCTTCTCGTGCTTCTTGAGCTGTCGGGAAGCATAAGCTATCACTTTCTCTCGTTGCATCAACACAACTCCCAAACCTTTATGAGAAGCGTCACAATATACAACAAAGTCTTCGCTACCTTCTGGCAACACCAAGATAGGAGCACTACACAACATCTCCTTGAGTAATTGAAATGCTTCCTCTTCCTTATCTCCCCATTCGTATTTAACATTCTTTTGAGTCAATTTGCTCAACGGATTTGCTATCTTCAAAAATCCCTCAATGAATCTTCGGTAGTAACCGGCTAAACCCAAAAATTGACGAACTCTTCCAATTGTTTCGACAACTCTTCCAATTCAGTCGGTGCAAGTCGATAAGGCGCTCGTGCCATGGGTGCAGCACCAGGTATCAACTCAATCTGAAACTCTACTTGTCTAGTAGGTGGGATTCCCGGCAAATCATCAGGAAATACATCCGGGAAATCACGAACTATAGGCACATCTCTAATGCATTTCTCCTTCTTCTCCTTCTCTCCTTTCTCAGAGATTTGAGCTAAGAAAAGGCAACATCCTTTTTCCATTAGCTTCGGTAGCTTAGTGCAAGAAATGACAGCTAACCTGGATGGGCTCCTCGAATCTTTTCGATCTCCTTGTATATTTAGAATCTCCTTGCCGTAAGGCACACGCACGATTTTCTCATCGCAAAGTATGTAAGCACGGTACTTCGACAACCAATCCATACCAATGATGACATCGAAACTTCCTAACGTGACGGGTAGAAGATCTATGTTGAAAGGATGATTCAAGAAATTCAACGTGCAACCGCGAATGATAGTCTTAATCCTTTCTATGTTTCCGTTAGCTAACTCTACATCATATCCAATTCCTAAGGCCATCGGGGGGTTTTCTAGTAAGGGTGCAAATGTAGTGGACACAAAAATTCTATTGGCACTAGTATCAAATAGTATGGAAGCATAACGATTATTGAGAAGGAACGTATCAGTAACGGTGTTCGGATCTTCTCCTCTCTCGTTTCCAAGTGCATACACTCTCCCATGAGCAGCTCCTGCTTCCACACATTGGTCCTCATTGTCTTGACGTCCACGGTTTCCTCCAGCTCTACGATTTCCATGATTACACCCATTACCACCCCGATCCTTGGTTTCCTCGGTTCCACGATTCTCTACACTCATTCCTATAGTGTCCTTTCTTTCCACATCCAAAACAAGTAACATTCGCCTTGCTCCTAGCTTCGGGAGTAGCTTGCACCATAGCAAGGGGTCGAGCTCTACAATCCCTAGCTACATGTCCTCTCCTTGAGCAATTCTGACACATCACAGTGCATTGTCCAGAATGATTCTTGTAACAACGACCACACTTGGGTGCATCACCATTATGGTTCTTCTTATTTCCATCGCCAATAGCATAAGCTTTAGCAACAGCTTGTCGCTTGTTTCGGTGATCATTACCCTTAGAGTGATGGTCTCTCTTCCTCTTTCCATTCTTATCCTTCTCAGCTCCTTCCAATACCAACGAGTCCATCAATTGTTGAGCGATCATAATAGCCTCATGAACATTTGCAGGCCTAGCAGCAATCACATCGTTCCTTGTAGCCACAGGCAACCCATCGGTATACCGCTCAAGCTTTTGAGTCTCAGTCTTAACCATATCTGGGCAAAGCAAGGCTAACTCCTGGTAACGACGATTGTAAGTTGCCATATCAGTACCCTTCACTTTATTATTCCAGAACTCAATCTCCAATTTCTTAACCTCATTCCTTGGGCAGTAAGTCTGAATCAGCAAGGACTTAAATTGCTCCCAAGTCATGGCATAGGCCACTTCACTCCCAACCGAATTTCGTTAATTGTTCCACCAGGTTAATGCTTCATCCTTGAAAGTAAGAGAAGCAAACTTTACCTTTGCATTCTCCGCACAGTTGCTGACATTGAACACTGACTCAATTTTCTCTATCTACCTGACCAAGTAGACCACTCCTTCAGTTCCACCAAACTCAATGGGTCCACAGATTCAAAACTCCTTGTAGTTACATCCATTAGTACGAACAGGTGGAAAAGTTCCAGCATAGTTGTTGGAATGATTCGACTCAGCTAGTAGCTCAGCAACTCATTGCTCCACAAGTTGATTGATCATGGCTTGATCCACAACAGGTGCATTCGGTGGCACATGATCATTGTCTCCCTTAACATCAACATTTTGATTCCTGTTATTGCGGTTGGTGGTGTCCAGGTTTTCGGGAGTAAGGGTTTCAACATTTCGAGTAGGACAGCATCCTCGGCGACCAGGGGTAGTTGCGGCAGTTCCAGTTCGGGTAGCTCTGACAGGGTTTCGTCGTACAGCCATTGATCTTAAACATCATACAAGGTTCGTAAGTCTCCGATAGCACTTATCATATGCCCAACAAGAATAGAATAAATAAAGCCAAGACATGGGAAGAACATCAACAATACACCACAAGACAACAATAAGGTGAATAGGAACTCAATTTCCATGACATCCAAAACCACATAACATCATATAATAATAACCATCATCCATACAAATAGCGATCAAGACATCGTTCCAACTACAAAAGACATAAGAGATACTAATCATTCCCAAATGAGACGAATAACCAACGAGAATACATCAAAATAAGATAACTAGCTTTTCTAACTGAACACTCCTCGGTTGTCACAACTCGTAATTTCATGTCCTGTTTCAAACGTCGAAATTCCAATTTTTATCTCGGAAGTTACTATTCACTTTACTATTCACAAAACACTATTCATGTCCGAAATTTTTATTTCATATTCTCGTAAGTTAAACTATTTTAATGATAATCCGAGAGTTTGACGCTCGTCGGATCATTTCTGCTAAAATCACAAAGCCGTGTCCGAGATTTACATTCAGGTTTAAACGTCCTTCCGGCATCCCGATATGTCCAAAAAACAATATAAACAATAAAAATATGATTTTCTTTCATTTTACGACAATTCTAAAAGTTTTGGAATTTTACGTTTTCCAGTTCAGCGTTTTATGCGAATTACGCGTTTTAAACCCGCGTTTCCAGTTTTAACTGCGTTTAAGCAACCCGATGGAACTTACCATTCATTTTATATTTTATTATGGAGTATATTGACAAGTTTAGTCATTATTTCAAGTTTCATATTTTTACGATACCCAGATTTACGTTTCGCGGCTTAACTATTTACGTTTAGCGATTAACAAAACCAAAACCGACTCCGTGAACAAGATATTACCCAAGCTTCCCACATACTCTTCCTAATTTTACCCATGTGCAGCCCCCCCCCCCCCTTTCCATGTCTTCAACTTGATCATTTAATTACAATATTGCCATTAGAAATTTCCTAAGTATACAAAACCAACTTTGTCACCAAATTCTTTACAAAAACAACTAGCAAACTCTCATCTCATCTTTCTCTTCTCCAAACCCACGACCAAGAATCAAAAACAAGCAAGAAACCATGGATTTTCCAAGATCAAGTCATTTTCTAGTTCCTTTAATGATCTTTGTTAGAGTTTTGAAATAAAAAACTCAAGATTATTAAGTTTTCTTCATCCAAGTTCACTAATCTTTGCTAAGTAAGTTGTCAAACTCTTTTTCATGATTTCTTCAAGTTATTTTCATGATTATATGATTTCCATACAAGATTTCATGCATATGCTAGTTTATACCACTCCATTTTATATATTTTCAACTTATAAACCCTAGATATGGATAATACGGAAACTCTTGTTAGTTTTACTTGATTGATGATGATTAAGAACCCATGACACCCTAAGAAGGTGTATGGTAAGATTAGATTAACTTTGTGGTGTTTGCAAGTTATTTGGTTGGATTAGAAACTAGTTTAGAACCTTAGAAATGGTTTTGGAACATATATTTATACCTACTGTCCCAAAAATGAAAACCTAGAAAACTCAGTAACTCAGGGGAACTTTTCAACCTAAGATTTAGAAAATACTTTCAAAAACGAAGCCGTAGGCGAAAGAACGGGTTAAAACGAGTTTATAACGAAGGAGATATGATTTTTGCAAGTTTATTGACGAAAACTATTTTTCTGAAAATTGTGTGCTGTTGGACGATTTTTAGTGGACAAACCGAGGCGTTAGACGTAACCTAGAGGAGCCAAGCTTTCCAAAATATATTAGTACATACTAAGACGTAACCATGGATATAAAGAACGAGTAAAACGGACTTATAACAACAAAGATATTCACGTTTCAATATCGGCAAAACCTTATACATATTGACAGCTTTTAACTAGAAAAATAATAATAATATTACTACTACGTACTAACTCTAGATTTCTAAAAATAATAACCAAGTGCCCAATTTCATAACTAATGAAGTATTAGTGATTTCAAGTATATTTTTATGGCTACAAGACGTTATTTCAAGGATTTCAAATCGAGGAGTTCAACACTAACACTTATATATACGATATATAAACATTTCGACTAGCTTTATTTTTCTAGTTGCCTTATTTTCCCAAGTTTTGGAAAAATGTATTATTTTGATAACAACAAGTATTTTTAAGTTATGAGTGGTATAGGTATCATGTGCATGTACATTCATTTCATCATTTCATGATCTAAAGTAGATCACATCATTCATATTAGGTTGCGGTTAGAGATCGTGTCTCATTTCAGTGTATCCACTTTTGTCATCATTGCTATCGCTTCGAGGTGAGTCATAGCTCCTACTCTTTTAAATTGTTTTGTTAACTTTTTGGGGGAGAATACATGCTCGTTTTTACATGAATTACTACTTGACTCTTTGAACATTGTTTTGAACCTTGAACTATTATGAACTCATTTGACCTTATAACTTGTTTTGAACTATTGAACTTGACTTGACTTTTGAACTTGACTTAAACTTTTGACCCTAAAGTACCGTACGTACTATAACCTAAAGTCTCCCATGTTCGGAGCAGTGCAAAGTCTCCCCTGTCTACGGAGCAGCATTATCAAGTCTCCCATGTTCGGAGCAACATAAAATCTCCCCTGTCTACGGAGTAACTTTGACTTTATACTATGTAATAGTTTGTGAATGATGTACTGTTCGTGCATCCGCAATTGTTAGTCTCCTGCTGGTTTGCCGTTCGCACTCCAGTTTATACGTACCGTTCGTGCGGCCTCCTTGTGTGGGGTAGTAGGTAGTATGGATAGCGCTATTAGAGGTCGGCCAACCTCTCGTTCCCCTGTCTACGGAATGCATATTATTTTTTTTAGGAGCCTTGCCACATTCTTTATTATATACTATGTGCCCACATTGTGAACTATATTGACCACTTGTGCTTGACTACTAGACATAAACTATTTAGCAGTGGGTTGTAAACACACAGGTTACAAGTCTCTTATGGCGGGACTTGCAACTGAGTGGATTTACGATGCTTTTGCTGGGGAAATCATCATTTATATGTATTACATTGTTTTTCACAAGACTCTATGAACTTACCAACCTCGTGTTGACACTTTAGCATGTATTTTCAGGTTTTAATCTATGGCACGCTACAGGAGGTTTTGGCAGGGCATGGCATGGTCATAGAAGACTCTTATTATTCATATGGGGACCGTTTTAAACTATCTTAGGGCCTACTTCCGCACTATTTTTAACATTGTAAATGCAATATTTTGATTTAACCATTTTATTGTAAATGTTTGAAGTGAAAACCATTTTTATACTTGTGTTGTAATATCAATTGAGTTACACCCCAGCTACATGTATGCTTCCGCTGGACCCGATTTTGGGGGTGTGACAGATTGGTATCAGAGCTTTTGGCTATAGCGAACTGAGTGTTTTTAAAACCTAGACTATAGCTACTTTCATGAAAACTTAACCCTATGACCGTCACGTGCCTGCCTGCCAAGATGAAGCCTCAATTGTGGTTAGTTGCTGACATAGTTAATGAGAATTTTATCTCATTATCAGGTATATTATATTCACTTATTATAGTTGATTACTATAATTGTCATTCATATAAGCATGTTCACGTATCATATATGTCACCGCGTTATGTTTTTCTTTGCATAGTTTCATCATTTGACCTCGAGTTTGGTCACCTGCCTTAGTCTATCAGAACGTCTTGGTATTCGTGAAGGACATAGTTTTAGTATAAATGAACTGAGTATTTCAAAATTCATGGAACCTCGGTAGAATATAGACTGGTCATTTATATTCGACCCGGGATAGTGGGACATAGGCTGACCACCTATATCCGACTCAGAAATGAATTTTGCAACACTGAGAATAGTTATAATAAAATTTTGTCTGGATTGAATTCTCTACCTAATTTCCAAATGTTTCATTCATGTGTGCGACTCATATATTATCATCTTTTCACCAAAATCACTTCAGAGACCAACACAAACTGAACTTCGGGACGAAGTTCCTTTTAGAGGGGAAGAATGTCACAACTCGTAATTTCATGTCCTGTTTTAAACGTCGAAATTCTAATTTTTATCTCGGAAAGTTACTATTCACTTTACTATTCACAAAACACTATTCATGTCCGAAATTTTTATTTCATATTCTCGTAAGTTAAACTATTTTAATGATAATCCGAGAGTTTGACGCTCGTCGGATCATTTCTGCTAAAATCACAAAGCCGTGTCCGAGATTTACATTCAGGTTTAAACGTCCTTCCGGCATCCCGATATGTCCATAAAACAATATAAACAATAAAAATATGATTTTCTTTCATTTTACGACAATTCTAAAAGTTTTGGAATTTTACGTTTTCCAGTTCAGCGTTTTACGCGAATTACGCGTTTTAAACCCGCGTTTCCAGTTTTAACTGCGTTTAAGCAACCCGATGGAACTTACCATTCATTTTATATTTTATTATGGAGTATATTGACAAGTTTAGTCATTATTTCAAGTTTCATATTTTTACGATACCCAGATTTACGTTTCGCGGCTTAACTATTTACGTTTAGCGATTAACGGAACCAAAACCGACTCCGTGAACAAGATATTACCCAAGCTTCCCACATACTCTTCCTAATTTTACCCATGTGCAGCCCCCCCCCCCCCTTTCCATGTCTTCAACTTGATCATTTAATTACAATATTGCCATTAGATATTTCCTAAGTATACAAAACCAACTTTGTCACCTCATTCTTTACAAAAACAACTAGCAAACTCTCATCTCATCTTGCTCTTCTCCAAACCCACGACCAAGAATAAAAAACAAGCAAGAAACCATGGATTTTCCAAGATCAAGTCATTTTCTAGTTCCTTTAATGATCTTTGTTAGAGTTTTGAAATAAAAAACTCAAGATTATTAAGTTTCCTTCATCCAAGTTCACTAATCTTTGCTAAGTAAGTTGTCAAACTCTTTTTCATGATTTCTTCAAGTTATTTTCATGATTATATGATTTCCATACAAGATTTCATGCATATGCTAGTTTATACCACTCCATTTTATA
Organism: Artemisia argyi; assembly: GCA_030686995.1. Lineage (NCBI taxonomy): Eukaryota > Viridiplantae > Streptophyta > Magnoliopsida > Asterales > Asteraceae > Artemisia > Artemisia argyi. The sequence goes on from CM060690.1 coordinate 178,935,550, forward strand.
TATTTTCAACTTATAAACCCTAGATATGGATAATATGGAAACTCTTGTTAGTTTTACTTGATTGATGATGATTAGGAACTCATGACACCCTAAGAAGGTGTATGGTAAGATTAGATTAGCTTTGTGGTGTTTGCAAGTGATTTGGTTGGATTAGAAACTAGTTTAGAACCTTAGAAATGGTTTTGGAACATATATTTATACCTACTGTCCCAAAAATGAAAACCTAGAAAACTCAGTAACTCAGGGGAACTTTTCAACCTAAGATTTAGAAAATACTTTCAAAAACAAAGCCGTAGGCGAAAGAACGGGTTAAAACGAGTTTATAACGAAGGAGATATGATTTTTGCAAGTTTATTGACGAAAACTATTTTTCTGAAAATTGTGTGCTGTTGGACGATTTTTAGTGGACAAACCGAGGTGTTAGACGTAACCTAGAGGAGCCAAGCTTTCCAAAATATATTAGTACATACTAAGACGTAACCATGGATATAAAGAACGAGTAAAACAGACTTATAACAACAAAGATATTCACGTTTCAATATCGGCAAAACCTTATACATATTGACAGCTTTTAACTAGAAAAATAATAATAATATTACTACTACGTACTAACTCTAGATTTCTAAAAATAATAACCAAGTGCCCAATTTCATAACTAATGAAGTATTAGTGATTTCAAGTATATTTTTATGGCTACAAGACGTTATTTCAAGGATTTCAAATCGAGGAGTTCAACACTAACACTTATATATACGATATATATACATTTCGACTAGCTTTATTTTTCTAGTTGCCTTATTTTCCCAAGTTTTGGAAAAATGTATTATTTTGATAACAACAAGTATTTTTAAGTTATGAGTGGTATAGGTATCATGTGCATGTACATTCATTTCATCATTTCATGATCTAAAGTAGATCACATCATTCATATTAGGTTGCGGTTAGAGATCGTGTCTCATTTCAGTGTATCCACTTTTATCATCATTGCTATCGCTTCGAGGTGAGTCATAGCCCCTACTCTTTTAAATTGTTTTGTTAACTTTTTGGGGGAGAATACATGCTCGTTTTTACATGAATTACTACTTGACTCTTTGAACATTGTTTTGAACCTTGAACTATTATGAACTCATTTGACCTTATAACTTGTTTTGAACTATTGAACTTGACTTGACTTTTGAACTTGACTTAAACTTTTGACCCTAAAGTACCGTACGTACTATAACCTAAAGTCTCCCATGTTCGGAGCAGTGCAAAGTCTCCCCTGTCTACGGAGCAGCATTATCAAGTCTCCCATGTTCGGAGCAACATAAAATCTCCCCTGTCTACGGAGTAACTTTGACTTTATACTATGTAATAGTTTGTGAATGATGTACTGTTCGTGCATCCGCAATTGTTAGTCTCCTGCTGGTTTGCCGTTCGTACTCCAGTTTATACGTACCGTTCGTGCGGCCTCCTTGTGTGGGGTAGTAGGTAGTATGGATAGTGCTATTAGAGGTCGGCCAACCTCTCGTTCCCCTGTCTACGGAATGCATATTATTTATTTTAGGAGCCTTGCCACATTCTTTATTATATACTATGTGCCCATATTGTGAACTATATTGACCACTTGTGCTTGACTACTAGACATAAACTATTTAGCAGTGGGTTGTAAACACACAGGTTACAAGTCTCTTATGGCGGGACTTGCAACTGAGTGGATTTACGATGCCTTTGCTGGGGAAATCTTCATTTATATGTATTACATTGTTTTTCACAAGACTCTATGAACTCACCAACCTTGTGTTGACACTTTAGCATGTATTTTCAGGTTTTAATCTATGGCATGCTACAGGAGGTTTTGGCAGGGCATGGCATGGTCATAGAAGACTCTGATTATTCATATGGGGACCATTTTAAACTATTTTTGGGCCTACTTCCGCACTATTTTTAACAATGTAAATGCAATATTTTGATTTAACCGTTTTATTCTAAATGTTTGAAGTGAAAACCATTTTTATACTTGTGTTGTAATATCAATTGAGTTACCCCAGCTACATGTATGCTTCCGCTGGACCCGATTTTGGGGGTGTGACATCGGTGTAGAAAGCAACATGACAACATAATCCAACTAGCTAGCCACTACGCTGGCGTAGGCTCCTCAACTCCTGCCTCAAGCCATCCAGCTCTCTCCACAATGATTCCAACTCCACACTATGAGTATCGCTATCTCTCTTGAGGTCTGCTACCTCCTTCTCCAACTTGGTGTTTCACTGCCATAGCTTGCGATCTGCCTCGCGAGCTGTGATGAAACCTCTCCGTAAGCTCTCAATCTGCTCATGAATCTCCATCAAACCTTTCCTCATCGCTGTCGTCCTGCCCACGACAGTGGTCATATCAACTCTCAACTCGGCGATAAACTCTCTAATGACCATCTCAAGTCGATCAGACAACCGCGAGATCCTCTCGCCCTGTGCGGTAATCCGTGTCCACATCCCACCAGTCTCACCCAACTCTGCATGCTCAGCATATATCTCAGATGGCGAGTCTGACGCCACGGGGCTACCAGGTGGTGAATCAAACAAGAATGGGTGATCAGGTGAAACAGGCTCTAACGGATGTATCAGAGAGTCAGGCTCCTCAGCCTGAGCTGGCTGTGCTGGCAAACCATCATCATCAGGTGGTGCAGATGTAGATGCTATCGGTGATGAAGTAGCTGAATGCATGGCAATCCTGTAGGGATCATCAGGAGCCATGGTGATCTGTGCTAGGCGGAAAGGGGCAGTAAGAATATCCTCAATAACATCGAACGTATGGGAGGCCATAGTCTGTGACAACGGCGTAGGGTAGGTGTAAGTGTTTCAAAACAACTAAATCGCGAACTCAAAATACCGTATCAAAATCATCAAAAATCCCGATCATATAGTTTCAAATAAAGATTTCAAATGCCGCATTACTAAAACATTTATAAAACAATTAAGCCATACAATTCCTCAAAATGCCAACATATCACATAATCAATATATCCAATATTCTCAAATCATCTTAAAAATCTCATATCTAATCATCTCATAATACCTCAATATAATTGAAGATGCTTCGGCTTGGCGGGCTGGCGGGCATTGGTCGAGGATCGCTTTCTATAAAAATCGGTTATAGTTTAGGTGTCTATTTACCTAGTTCTCTATAACCTTGACTCTGATACCAATCTGTAACGCCCTCAAAATTTGGTACAGCGGAAGACTCAACAAGTTTTCAGGGTGTTACGGGGATTGGTATCCAACACAAGTCATGAAAGAACGAGATAAAGTAAACATAAGAAAAACACAACCAAAGTGGGGTTTTAAAGTTTACATTCATCCCAAATTTATCCAAAGTAAGGCCCAAAAGAAATAAACGTAGGTCCACAATTATATATCAGAGTTTTAGAAAATAGATCCATAAATCAGGTGCTATAGCCAAGCTTCCAATCCAAGCATCCAAATCATCACTTAATTACCTGAGAAAATGTGCTAAAAGTCAGCTTTCGCTGGTGAGATCATAGGTTTAAATTTCATAATTCAATCAAGTGGACATATACGCAAAACTCTTGCTAGCTAGACTAGGCCTCAAAGCTCAATAACCATCCCTATAGGTGCACACTATAGTCCAATAACCAAATCAAATCAAATCAGTCTGTATGTGTAATGATACAACATACCCAACATGCGTAAGGATACGACATGTTCAACTTACCTAGCTCTAGTCTAGGTCTCGTTGTATTGCTTACCTAGCTCTAGGCTAGGCCTCGCTCCATAGCTTACCTAGTTCTCGACTAGGCCTCGCTCTCAATCCTACCAAGTTCTATAAGCATAGCAAGTTTTGAAATCAAAGGAGATAATAGTCCACATAAAACAATTTGCACGTTTGTCACCCCAAGTCAAATATTCCCAATCCCGAACTTATTCCTTTTTACTTTCCAAAAATCCATTTCTCGTATTATTCTCGTATTAGTTTGGAGTTTGACGTTTGGTATCCAAGCGGGTGGAGGGTCGACTCAACTCAAAACAAGAAGCCACAACGAAAAAGAAAAATAAAACCATCTATAGGTCTAATATTAGTACAATATATTATTTAAATAAATCATCGAAGTTTATCAAATCCGTCGATTTGGTAATCCCCCATATTTATATACTTAATATATCACTCCAAGATTATACCCAAAACCTAAATCACTTAGCACGTATAGTACTATATGGTAAGTATCAATGTCTAATAGATTTCCTAAATATATCGTCAAACTTACCAAACTCGTTAATTTGGTAAACCTCACGAGGTATTTAGTAATCCATTAATCCTGTACACATACCACAATCTATGGGCGTCGTAGGATACAATGCCCGTTAATATACTCATTTTATATAACTAAATAGATCCTATTTAATCCGTCGATCAAATAAGTTACGTAGTTATAGAAAATGGATGTATTAACGCCACGTATCCGCGACAAGCACAAAGAGTCATAAAATAAATAATATAGCCCACTTGGACTCAAGTGACCACAATCCCATATAACTCATAAGTTTCTCTTTTTATTTTCCAAAAAGTATTTTATTTAATACAATTATCCAACGTTATAATTATATCGGCATTTTTAATTGTTTTGATCATAATAGTGTTTCCGACATTTATTACACTATTAATATAGTATAATATATATCATTGCGTTATTATAATATGCTCGTGATCATTTTATCTTTAATATACGCACTTATATAGTTATATATACGTTTTCACGTCTATATACTTATATAAACATTTAAATTATTAATAATATTATTACGAGTTTTATTAGTAATTTTGATTAATTAATATCGAGTTATATAAGATGGTCACATGTCCGAGTCATCACCCTCGGCTCATTGTCCAAGTCCAAGTAATAATAACCAATCATAACCAAGTAATCTGTCTCCGTCAATCAAGTCCCATATCACGTGCTACAACAATAGGGTCCAAATACGGCACCCGACTAACCTATCTCCGTCAATCTAATTTGACCGTCACACAATCGGTCCCCATATCATACTCGTCAATACAACTCCATAAGCATTACCTCGAGTCCGAATAATCTCAATGCCAACTCAAATATAACAAAAAGATATAAAACCAATCAACATTAAAATCATACCACTAAATATCAAAATCAACTCAAAATCACATGTACGGGTCGACTTACCAAGTCAAACCCCGGGTCAAAGTTTACCACGAGAGGTGTGGGTCCCACCCGAGACCTATAGGGTCTCGGCTAGCTCTAACCGAGCTAAACCAAGCAAACGGACCCCCCTTGGGTCATCGGCGTCAAATAACAACAACAAGATATCATCACCAAAACAAAATAATCAAACCAAACGGACCCTTAGGGTCACCCCATCTCGGCAGCACCAACAAGAAGCCAAACTCAAACAAATTCAAACAATACTAAAACAAAACTTCTAGTAATCATCATCACGAGACCAAGACTAACAAGAAAAACCCATATAAGCTTATAAAATCAACCCAAGCCGAGAGCCTAGGCTCTCGGTTTTCATTCGACACCCACAAGAATCAACAAACCCGGATACCAAACAAATTTTTATTAACAAAAATATCACTTCCCATCTTTATTAATTCGAACCCAATGAAAATAATCCATGAGGACACGGATTTAATATCAATTCGAGGCACACGATGTGGAAATCATGGCCACTCACCTTCCAAACGTCTCCAAATACAAGTTTCTTCAAAAACCCAACAAGAAAAAGTTGAAAAGGTGGTGTTTAGGTGGCGGTGGTGGTGAAAACGTGGTTTTAGAGGTGTTTGTATAGCGCGTGGGTTATACCAAAAGATAGATCTCGATGAGATGGTTAAGATGGTGGTGTTGGTTTGGTTGTGGAGGCGGCGGTGTGGTGATAGTCGCCGGAAAAGATGAATGGTGGCTAGGGTTTTATTAGAAAGAGAGAGAATGAAGATGAAGATGGTGTTGTGTTTGTGTTGTTGTGTGAGACCAGGAAAACACAAGGACGATTTTGTAGTTACTCTTTATATTATTATATTTTTTTTGTTATAAAAACAATGATAATAATAATAATAGTATTATGAAAGGGGAAGGTTGGCTAGTTATAAAACGTAAGCCAAACCCGTAAAATTTTCAAAGTATTTCGACATTCTCAACCGAGCTCGTTCCCAAATATTTAAAATCTCACGATACGTTCAAAATAAATATAAAGTCGAACCGTAAATTCAAAACATTAAATTTTCGTTAGGTTGTTCTAGTGCTGGAGTCAACGTAGTACCAAATGAAAATCTCAAAATAAATCACCACATATATATTCCATATCGAATCATTAAAATAAATCTCAAATTCTATAGAAACCGCGAGATTTAAAAATCACGATTCAAGTTTACAAAAAAATCATTAAATTTAAAGTAATGTGGGTTTTTAAATAGCTCCCTAATTTGCCAGTTGTCATAGTTGGGTTCAGGCCATGAGAGATGAATTGGAGCAATTTGACATAAACAATATCATGACCCTAGTTGAATGCCCAAAGGGTGTTCTAGTCATAGGAATGAAATGGGTCTTCAAAAACAAGACTGATGAGTGTGGTACAGTCATCAAAAACAAAGCTAGACTTGTTGCCAAAGGATATAATCAACAGGAAGGTATTGTTTATGAGGAAACCTTTGCACCAGTTGCTAGAATGGAAGCCATCAGGATCTTCCTAGCATATGCAATTTACACGAACTTTAAAGTTTACCAAATGGATGTGAAAAGTGCCTTCATGAATGGTAACATTAAAGAAGATGTCTATGTGCAACAACCTCCTGGCTTTGAAAGCAGTGAGTTTCCTAACCATGTCTGCAAGCTCAACAAGGCCCTTTATAGATTGAAACAAGCACCCAGGGCATGGTATGAAACTCTTTCAGCCTTCCTGATCCAAAATAAGTTTGTTAGAGGAAGGATTGACAACACTCTGTTCATCTATAGAACAAAAAGTGATGTCATCCTTTGATGGATCTAAACACACGTCTTGTGTTAGAATGATACTTTGAGTAATACTAACAAGCACGCGGAATTTACTTTGTAGTACTTAGAAGATTTGTTTGTAAGTTTGTATGTGAGTGAGAACAGTTGTATATGAACACAGAATGTAAACCAAACTTTAAGCTCCAATATTATTAAGAATAATAATACGAGTGATCTTTTGTTATCACTAGGGTTACACCTTGAAGCCTCTCCTAATTGATACGCACGTAGACAACTGATGTATAAAACCCTAATCTAGGATCTCCTTTTATAGGACACAAGGAGTCCTTTACAAGATATGTATATTCTAAAAGAATAAGATATACACCAAATCTTTTCTATATTTATCTTCTCATTTATGTCATTATCACATAGGCAGCTGTAACTTTGTACTAGCAGTGGTAATGATGTTACAACTGCTAGTGTAGTCTTCCAGCAATGGGAATGATGTTTCCACTGCTAGTGTATTCGACCAGCAGTGGGAACTCCAACACTAGCAGTTTGTACTGTTAGTTTAATTTCCAACAATCCTCCCCTAAACTTGTGATTCCTCTGAAAATCCACAAGTTTCTTGAATTAAACTTCATTCTTGATGTTGGAAGGATTCTTCCAAACACTTATCTTTTCGATCATGCAGTTCTCATCTCTCAAACTGATGAACTCTTCTATATGCATTATAGTACAACCTTTCTATTTCTTCATTAGCTTTTCCTTTCAACTGAGCAACTGTCCATCCTTCATTGGTGGTTCTTTCTTCTTTTGCTTCAATCATGATACCTTTACCTTTTCCTTGAATTGCTACCATCAGTAGAAACTGGTATTCTATCAGTAGAAACTTGTGCATCAGCATAGCTTCCATATCTGCATCAAATTGAGTTTCTTTGATCTGAGAGCAATCCTCCCCTGAACCTTATCATCATTTTTCCTCCCTTCTTTTGGAGAATCACCACCAAAATCATCACAATCAGATAAAATGGTACAGAGTTCCATCAATTCCTTTTGTATTATACTGCCTTCAGCACTTCCAGATGTATTACCTTCTGGGAGAGGTGCATCTTTAGGCAAAGATTCAGTTTCTTACCTAGTTAAACTAGATAGTACTTCTGGACCACCCATATGTTTCATTTAGCTTGGGATTCCACCATCTGTATCCAATCCAAAAGGATGAGACACATTAGGTGTTGCCATGGTAGAGGTCTTATTGATGTTATCTCTGTCCTGTGAAGCTATTAAACTTGACACAGTAGTGATAGCCCTTTTCCATACAATTAGCTAAGCAGTATAAATAACACTGCTCATAACCTTTGAAAAATACTTATAATTTTGAGCAAATTACCAGCTATCAACGGATTTGAGATGTCTTTACCATTAGCCATTTGCTATGGACTAGCCGACTCTTCACTGTGAAGCAAGGTGAGTTGATAACCATATAGTTTTTGGTAAACTATCAACCATAAACGGATTTGATGAGTCTTTACCAGAAACTGTTTGCTCTGGACTAGTTGGTTCTTGGTGTGGGTCAGACATGGTGAACCAATTACCATTTGTTGTGTGTCCAGTTCACATACTCCAAACTCTATATCAGCATACAGTCTAATTCACATATCAAGCAATCTTATAGTTCCAAATCATTTGCTTTATGAACCTGCATTTGTTAGTCCAAAACCAAGAAAATACAAGAAAAAATATTTTCTATTTAACAATAATGAATATGACTAACAAAACATACTAGAACAGACAACTAAACATTTGAAACCCAAGCCATTACTGACTTGACTCTCCATCTTGCATCAATATAAGTGTGTTTCTTTAATACCATAGATGCTTTGTCACCTGTTATTGGTCTCCAAACCCATTGTGCTGTATCTTTCATGCCATTTCCCATATTACCCTTAACAGCTTTCTTTTGCCTATCAGTAGAAACTTTTGGCCTAGCAGTGGGAGTAGTTGATACCTTAGGTACCCATTTTTGATTTTGCGTAGCTGTTTTATTGAAAAGGGCTTTTTAACTTTTTGTGCTTGATTTGAAAATCTTGATTTAGCACTTGGAACAGTTTGCTTGGGGTAAAGAGTCTTGTTTGGCCTAGCAGGATAAAGAGGTTTAGTGCCAGACCTTATCATGACAACTCTGGGTATCATATTAATATTAGAGTGTGTTTGATTTGAAACATATTTGTTCACTCTAGGTTGTTTGTTTTCAAATACCCTTGTATCCCTTGAATTTACCTTTTTCCAAGGATTGTATTCACAATATGCAAACAAATGATCAAAACTACCACATACAAAACATGCTTTATTCAACATCACAAAATCACTACCTAGCTGTTGGGATTTTATATTATTCCAATTTCTTTGGTTACCTCTAGGTTGTGACCTGTACATCTCAGCATATCTAACAGTATTCCTAACTGGTTTATTGTTTTCAATTTTAGCCACTTTAGGAACATTTGTTTTAACTCCAACCTTCACACTTTCATCCATAAGAGATGAATCACTAGCACTTTCAAATGCATCAGTCTCAACCTTAACCTTTTCAGCACTAGCTTCTTTCACAATTTGGGGACCATAAGACCTAATTGGGTCTTGAAACTCTTCTAACCCTGTATGTGCCAAGTCAATACTAGGAGGTGCTGGAACACCTCTTAAGGGTGGTGGAACAGACTTGTAACCTACACCTGATTTGGCCTTATTGACTACTTGTGCCTCCCAAATTTTATCTATACTCTTAGATTGATAAGCTAATGTATCACAAGTTATCTGTACATTTTCATTAGCCTTTTTGACCTTTTCTAATTCTTCTCTAAGAGCCTCATTAACTACAATCTTATAGTCTAAGTCTCTTCTTAACACATCAATATCATCATTAAACTTAGACTCATTTTCTCTATAATGCTCTATTTGTGCTTCTAAAACATCAATGCCTCTTTTATGATTTGCTAGGTTATAACTAGTTTGATTTAGTTCTAACCTTTGTTCATCATATTGCTTTTTAAGTTTTTCATATTCTTTTAAAGCAGAACAAGATTTTGCACAACTTATTATAGAATGTACCTCTGAGTCAGAAAATGCCATCTTTCTTGTGAGTAAATAGTTCTTCTGGATCTTCTAATTCAAAGTATCAGCAACCTGGCTCTAATACCAATTGATGGATTTAAACACACGTCTTGTGTTAGAATGATACTTTGAGTAATACAAACAAGCACGCGGAATTTACTTTGTAGTACTTAGAAGATTTGTTTGTAAGTTTGTAGGTGAGTGAGAACACTTGTATATGAACAAAGAATGTAAACCAAACTTTAAGCTCCAATATTATTAAGAATAATAATACGAGTGATCTTTTGTTATCACTAGGGTTACACCTTGAAGCATTCTAATTGATACGTACGTAGACAACTGATGTATAAAACCCTAGTCTAGGATCTCCTTTTATAGGACACAAGAAGTCCTTTACAAGATAATTATATTCTAACAGAATAAGATATACACCAAATCTTTTCTATATTTATCTTCTCATTTCTGTCGTTATCACATAGGCAGTTGTAACTTTGTACTAGCAGTGGTAATGATGTTTCCAATGCAAGTGTAGTCTTCCAGCAGTGGGAATGATGTTTCCACTGCTAGTGTATTCGACCAGCAGTGGGAACTCCAACACTAGCAGTTTGTACTGTTAGTTTAATTCCCAGCATCCTTGTTCAAGTATACGTTGATGACATCATCTTTGGCTCAACAAGTTACAACTTTGCAAACAGTTTGAAAAACTGATGACTACTAAGTTTGAAATGAGCATGATGGGTGAACTCACTTACTTTCTAGGGCTTCAAATCAAACAAACTGACAAAGGCATATCCATTTGTCAAGAAAAGTACCTTAGGAACCTACTGAAGAAGTATGTGCTCACTGACTGCTCTTCAGTAAAAACTCCTATGGTTCCTCCAAACAACCTTGGTCCTGACCTCACTGGTAAATCTGTGAATCAACCCCTATATAGAGGAATGATAGGGTCCCTGATGTACTTACTTGCTTCAGGGCCTGACATTCAATTCTCAGTTTGCCTATGTGCTAGATATCAGGCTGATCCAAAAGAGTCTCATCTCACTGCTGTCAAGAGAATCATCATATACCTGAAGGGTACACCAAACCTTGGTTTGTATTACCCAAAATGCTCAGGGTTTGATCTCAAAGGGTACACTGACTCAAACTATGCAGGTTGCAATATGGATAGAAAGAGTACCTCAGGATCTTGTCAATTCCTTGGTGGTAAACTTGTGTGTTAGAGTACAAAGAAGCAACAGTTAGTGGCCATGTCCTCAGCTGAAGCTGAATATATGGTTGCTGCAGGATGTTGTGCAAATGTACTTTGGATGAAGAGCCAACTGAGTGACTATGGCATTCAGTAAAAGATGGTACCCATCTTTTGTGATAACACAAGTTCCATAGCCATCTCCAACAACCCTGTGCCTCAACAAAGAACCAAACCCATTGACATAAGATATCATTTCATCTGGGACCACATCATGAATGGAGAAATTGAATTACATTTCATCCCCACTGAGTATCAGTTAGCTGATATCTTTACTAAACCCTTGGATGAACCGACTTTCACCAGACTGAAAGCAGAATTGGGCATGTTGGACATTGAATTAGGCAACTGATTAAAATTGTTCCAACCTGATGTAACTTCTCTGGGGTCCCTGAATAACCCTGTCCTCAGTGATACAACAAATCACCTTTCTCACTGATCATCAACCCACTTAATGAAAAATCATTCAGGGGCTCAAGGCATCAAATGGCATTGAATACTCAACTAAATGCTCTATGTACTTAGTTAGTAAATGTCCTAGGTTGGTAACTGAATCCTATTTAATATAGGAATATATGTTACTTACACAACTGGCATCCATATCTTGAGCCCCCACACCTACCTCACCAATTCCACTGAGCATTAAATGCGCCCTCTCTCACATAATTATATGTGGTGACATCATTCTGCAAAAGTGTCTTTTGCAAGACCCACGCAACTGTTCATCTAATCATGTTGCGAAAAAAGAGGGGTAATGGGAAACATGCCAATTAATGCGGATACCAAACCAATTTTGTAACACCTTTCAAATTTAATTCAAATCGTTTGATATCCGCAAACCCTAATTCCGTTCCCTATAAATACCCTCACAAAGAAAAACACACACACGCTTTCATCATTTTTAGAAAAACTCTGGAAAAAAATTTCTTCTTTAAAAACTATGTGTGTGCTATCTTGTGACTAAAACCTTTTTCAAAACCAGACCCATTTTTCTCACAATGGCTTCTTCCAAAGCTATAACATACGCTCCTAATGTGGAATACCAGATGGAGAGCGTAGACCTAACAAAGAACAATGTGGTGGGGAATTTTGCCTACCCCGAAGGGTTCCCTAATTAGAGGGATGTGGTGAAATACCTCCAAAACTGTTTTCTCTCCACCGCATTCACAAAAACCTCCTCTGTCATATATCATGATTATTTGAGGGAATTCCGGTGCACCGCAGTGGTAGAAAATCCTGATGCACTAAAGGATATGACCATAAGATTCTTAGTGAAGAACGGGACAAAGTCCCTGACTCTTAACTACAAGACCTTTATCAAAGCCACTGGCCTTGATTACACTGAGACCTTTGTTGCCCAACCCAAAGAAGAGGATGTGAAAGCAATTTTGCTGGAACTAGGGCCATTTGACAAACTTCACCCTGATGTGACCCCAAGGGCCCTCCTATCCAAAGCTCCAATCATCAAGACATGATTCCCTGCCCCCTGGAGGATCCTGATGACCTTTGTCATTCAGGTCCTTGGGGGAAACAAATCCTCATTTGAGCAACTAAACACTACTCAGTTAATGATAGTGTATTGTCTCTTAGAGGGTATAAAAATTGACCTTGGAGAAATCATCTTCAAGGACCTCATTGCTAAACTGGGTAGGAAGTCAAGGCAAAAACTCATGTCTTACCCTAGATTAATTTCTTGTGCCCTACAAGACTTGTTGGGGTCCGAGTACATTAATCCTGATGGCGTAGGCTTTGAGCCTGAAGTCTTACATAAGACTAACTACTCTCGCGACCCCACTGAGGTTACACCTGTCGCCCTGACGACATACATGCTGACCCGTTATCCAGGATGATAACAAAATTTCACCTATTCCTTCTCCTTCCAAGAAGGTGAAGAAGAAGAAGGTATATGGGTCCAGGAAGGTGGCTTAACCCAAGTCACTCGCCATTGGTACCTCTATCTCCAAGCCTGGCAAAAGGGGGCAACAACAGACCTTGACTGCAGATACCCTCAAGATAATTGCCGACTCACTGACCCCAAAACAACCACCAATGGAGGGCACTGAGACATCACACTCAGTGTCCTCGGGCAAACCCATTCCCAAAGGCTCTACTGACATACACAAGTCAGAGGAATCAGAATCAACTCAACCCCCATATCCTGCTAAAGGCTCTAGCAAATCATAACCAGGGTCTCAGGGAGCAAGGGGTCCTATATCCTCGGTGGAGCAGCACTACTCCACTAAGACGGGGACCCACACCCTTTCACACCCTGCTAAAGGCTTTGGTAAATCACAACCAAAGTCTCAAGGAGTAGAGGTCCCTAAATCTTTGGCAGGACAGCACCATCCTGCTGGAAAAGGGGCCATAACCTTCACTCACCTGATGAGGACACTCGTAAATCAAAGCTTTTGTCTGAGGGCACCAAATCTCATCCGAAAGACTCAGAGGGACTTACACAACCAGCTGATAGGGAAAAAACAATCACGGTTCCTAAGGAAGACACTAGAAAACACCCATCACTGTCTGAAGGGGCCCTAGGGGACAAAGACTTAGGGGGCATGCGACCACCCACTGATATGGAACCTAAACCCACTCCCGAGGGTGCACAGTACTCGGGAACTGACCCTAAGGACCAGGCAGATAAAACCCAGTCTTCTGGAATTGAGGGGTCAGGACCTGGCCAAAACCAAGGCGAGTCTTCTTATGAAGAGGAGTCGGCTAACCCACTCCTGCAGATTCAGTCCATGGCAGACATTCAGGCAGCTCTGTATTCTGATGATGACTTCCACAGTGATGAGGAAGTGTTCAAAGCTGGGGAGGATATGGACACTGAGGAGCAAACCACTGAACCAATTCCTCAATCTCCTCAGTCTCCTGACCATGAAGCCGCCGATTCCCACTCAGAGTCTGAATCCTCTGATGATGATCAAGCTACTCTCACTCAGATATTCATCACCAAGTTCATCAAGAAGGCCACCAATGCCTTATTCCGAGGGGTCACTGATGAAGTTTTTAACATGCACACTAAGCAAGCTGTTCATTACTTCAATCTCAAGGATTCGGTTGAAGAATTTCATGAAGATGTCAGGGAACATAATTGATCCATTACCTTCTCACTGACATAGATGGTCTCCTACCTCAACCAGTTTATTGAATCCCTCAACAAGTTGAATACAGGGTTAAGTCTATTCAAGATTCAGTCAAGGATGACCCTGAACTCACCAGGAAGCTCCTTCAGGCATCAGAGACCTATCAGCTAAACTCTGTACACCTCACTAAGCTACTTAACCTGATGAAGTCCTCCAATCTTCAGGCTCTCAGTACCTCAGTGGAAGCTGTCAATTCCTTTCTTACTGCCCTGGAACAATCTGTGGCAGCTCAGTCTCAGGCTTCAACCTCCATGGCCTGGAACCTTGGCTCTCGAATGTCAGCAATTCAAGGAGCACAGGTGTCTCTTGAAGCCAAAGTCTCCACCATTCAACAAGACACATCTGACATCAAGTTCATGATGACTGAGATCTTTCAAGCTTTCAAGGGTACCACTCCCTCAGCATCAATAAGTCTTCCAACTCTTGCCATCACTGCGGCTCCAGCAACAGTTGAGGGGGAGAATGTAACTGATGCTCCTTCCACTGAAGCACCAGAACCCTCAACAAGTCAACCTAATGCCACTAACGCCTCTTCAAGAGAAGCTACTGATGTTGCTTCAAGAGGACAACCCTCTCACACTGAGGGGGAGCATGTCACCGAGGCCACTCCCATCTCCTCATATCAGCATCATGAAGCAACAATCTCCTCATCATACTAGCAGGATAAAGGCAAAGGCAAACTCACTACAACTGAGCCTGAAATTCCTTTGTTGGTGCCCGCTTCCTCCCTTGTCAGGCATGACCCTGATGAACCCATCAAAGCTCCATTTGAAATCAATGAAGTGATACATCACCTCACTGAAGCTGAAATTCAATTTCATATTGAAGGGGATGATCAGCTAAAAAAAGTTGCTGAGGAAGAAAGGATGAGCAAGCATGCTCTTATAAAGATTGTGCATGAGGAAGCTGAAAATATTGGGTTGGATACCAAGGCACTGGCTGGTGGGCAAGCTGGTGCAGCCTTCAAAAAGGCTCAGGAAGAGGAATGGAGTACTCTTCAAAAAGATAGGGAATAAAAGCTCAGGAAAGATGCTCAGGTCAGGAAAGACATGATTGAAAGGGATACCTGGGTGATGAAAGAAAGACTGAAACCAGAGACTATCACTGATGTTTAGATTCATCGCAACACCAAACCTGCTATTGTCACTGACTTCAGGGGACCTGACCAAAGAATACTTGATGTTCATAAACCATTCAAGTTTTCTTATTTTGGCATCACTGAGTTGGATGAGCTTCGACCTATCATTGCCAAGAAGCAAAATGTTGTGGTCCCTGATCTTTTAGAGTCACTGAAGGAGATGTACGATCGACTCAAGAAAATGCCTGAAGCTCTTGACATCCCCTCTCTTCTTCCAGCTTCATCAACTCAGACTGCTCCCCCAAAGGCCTCCAGAAGGAAAAGAAAACCAGTTGAATTGGAGCCTGGGTTAGACTATGATAGGTCACTTCCTGAAGGAATCAACTTCGTGAACAACATGGTCCTTGAGGTACCTGAAAGAGGCCTGTGCTGCACTGATGAATATGGGAACCCTGCCTTTAAAAGATGGTCTGACATGGATAGGGCTGGGATTAAGGCAATGCTTGGTTACCTCATGATGGCATCTCCCATTAAGAGTGCTGAAAATGTGAGGTTCTGCCTGGACCTGAAAGCCGTGGTTAAGGAACATCCTGACAGGCATCTGCTGAGATCCAAGAAAGCAAAGCTTGAAGCCCTCGGTTACCAACTGAATATCCGAATCTGCAACAACTATCTTTTTTTGTGTTTTGTAATTGTCTTAGGATCTTTAATAGTTATTAATGAATGTTGAAGTTTTTTTTATCAGTATCCTATTCAAATTACATTAACACTCGGTGAGAGATGAAGACCCCTGCTCACTCACACTGAACCATGATACACTTAGGCTATTTATATATCCAAATAGGGGGAGACTGTTGGGTCACTGAATTCCCCAAACTTCCTCTAACTAGGATTTAAACATAAAATAACCAGTGTTTTATATCCGTAAATACTATCAAGTCACTGAGTGAACAGTTGCTCAGTGAGTCATCTTCAGGATGCTTAGACCGAGCCTAAGATGAAAGGTTCTCCAGTCAGTGAGGCGGAACTCAGTGAGTGGCATCTAAGCCAAGAAGAAGATGATGGGTTCAGTGAGGATGACAATAACTCACTGAACCCCAGGACTCCTCAACAACTACTGAAAACTGAAGACCTGAAGACTAAAGAATGGGCAAGACGAAGCGAGAAATGTTTGAAAATCTGAACAGGTGTCCCTATCGACCTGAAGTCAAACTTTCCATAAAAGGCATCAAGTCAGGATAGTGTCATCACTGTGCACTAGAAAGACACATTGTCCTTTATCCAATATAGTCTATTGTAACAGAGACAAATTACGCAAGCATTTTGTCTCTACTAGCTTAGGTCATCTATTTGTCTTTATTAGTAAAGTTTTAATTTACTTGTGTATAAATAGGTAGCATAAGCGAGGAGTAAAAGTTGACAAGTTTGTGCAATTAATGCTTAGACATTCACAAACAACTTTTACTCCTCCAAAGAACAACACAGTCCCTGAGATAGCTCAGTGAGACCTTTTAGTTGTCACTCAAACTTTGTTTGGGTTTAGAGAGGAGTCATACCATACCATACTTGTCGTTTTCAATCCCAAGTGTTATTCCGCAAACACTTAGGTATAATTCTTTTTGATTAACTTATAATAAGAATTAAACGTTGAAAAATATTGTCTCTTATCTTTACGTTTATTTGTTGTTAATCATTTTACATCGTTGTTAAAAGTCATGAAACTTGGTTAGATTAACTCGTTAGTTAACTTTAACCTTGTAAACGGGACCAACAGGGATTACTCCTCAATTGGCTCCATAGAGCTTTGGATTTGAGGGTCAGATGTTGAAAGAAACAAAGTCTCGTATTACTCCGTAGTAAATAGCAACACTGGCAAAAAAATTAGTTATACTAAATACTCCGTATATAGTACACTTTATTCTTAGAAAATAAGTATATAACAATGACTTATAAACAATAATCTTTGTAAACATGACTTTTCATAGCGGGAAAGGTGGATCATGCAGTTCAGCTTGCTGGAAATTAAAACAAGTTGCAGATGCACTATTTATGTTGACTTGGAATAAGACTCTGCTAAAAAAAGACTTAAATAACAAGTGAATAAAATAAGACTTTTGACTAATACATGCTTTAAGCTGTGAGGTGATAGTTTTATTTAATTATTACTAACACCATTTCAGACCTCCACGTTGATAGAGATTAAACAACTAATCAATTACTTTTCTTTGTGCAGTGGGTAGAGATGCCTAAATCATCGGCATAAGAAACGTAAAATGTTGATATATAAGACAATCTACTAGATGCATCCCCTTTAACAACGATCTTAATCTTTATAAGGTTGGATACTTACATATGCTCTAAGAAAAGATGTCAAGTTTGAGCTACAATACCGCTTTTTGTTAACGACCAAAATGAAACAACATGAAGAAAAATAATCTAACACATTAAAGATAATGACCAATTAAAGCTTGCTTAATTTGATGACTAAACCTGTTTCATAACCTCAGCATGTTCATTTAACTAAACACCACTCGTTAGGTAGATAAGTTTCTAATCATTGGATGCTATATCTTTTTTGAAGTTAGCCATATTATATATATATACTAAAAGTGGGGAGTTTGATGGTGCAGTATCGTGCTTCAAAGGATTGTACGACACAGTGGTTTCTACAGTAACCGGGCCGCTGTAGCATGTTGTACGCTACAGTGGTTTGTACAGTAATTTTTTTTTTTTTTTTTTTTTTTTTTTTTTTTATCCAACCAATACAAGATTTACATAACAAAATAAACAAAAAAGTTTATATAACTTAATAACAAATCATAAAAAGAAATAGCATAATTCCGGCAGCACAACGCGACCACAATTTCTTCCCCGGCGTCAGACTCGCCGTTACAACAGCAGCAAGCGGCGGCAAATGGCATCACTACAAAAAATAAAAAAAATAAAAAATAAACACGTTAGATCTAAAAAATGTATGCATCTACAAAAAAATATATAGATAAAAAAAATATGGACCTATAAAATTTTAGATCGAAAATAGAAATTCAGATATACCACGTTATGCCATCATCTTTTTTCACTCAAGAAAATCTGACGTGATTCATGTGCATTTAAATTTTATCAACAAATTAGAAATTTTATTAACACTAACACGATATAAAAAAATTCCGCAATACACCCAAAATCAGACAAATATGAAAATCTAGAAAAAAAATGTATAGACCTATGAAATAAAGTATAGATATACGAAAAAAATATATACACATCAAGAAAAAAAAAACAATAGATCTATGAAAAAAAACTACATATCTAAAAAAATGTAAGGCGCGTGAGGGGTTTTATCGAGAAGGAATGAAGGTGAGAGGTGGTGGTAGTGTCTCGGTGGTGGTGACAGCGGCGGTCGTCGCGCGTAGGTGGTGTTGTGGTGGGAGCCGAGGGCTCAAAGTTTCCACAAATGATAAGGGTTAACCGATCTATCGAATCGGCAAGAAAAAAAAAACGCCGGAAAATATTCCGGCGACGGCGACGCCGGAAACTGCTATTGTTGCCGAACATGATGAAGATTCCGGCGAGGATGTAGAGAGAGAAGAGATTTTGTGTGTGTGTGTTTTAATTTTAATGAAATAAAATAAATAAAAAAGGTTTATATAAGGGAGGGACAAAAGTGAAAATTGAAAATGTGGGGGTGTGAAACGAAACTTAGGGGTGGAGGGACCAATTCTGCCACTTTGCCAATTCTTTTCACGAAAACACCGCTGGGCTCATTCGACATAGCAAACGGGTTCAAAAAATTACAAAACCTTCGCTATTGTTCACGAAATAATTTTTCCCATAAAAACAACAATAAATACGTATAACTTTTTCGAAGTTAATTTATTTCGCATAAAACTTGCAAACGAATATTAGAAAATCAACGAGCTTTTAAAACAGTAAAACCTATTATTCGCAAAACACAAAACATACAACATAAAACACATATTTAAACACTCTCGCCGCAACGCGCGGGTTTCCCCACTCGTTAACAACTAAGCATCACATGATTAACTTACAGCTGCATGCACTGTACTAAACCTATTTTGACCCAGTCGTCACATGCCATTTTTTTTTTCAGAACGTGCAAGAGATGCTTCAAGTAGATTAGAATAATACTTCACATGCACAAGATTCATATGTGACGTCTTCATGAAACACATAGCATGATGCATGCATTCTACTAGTTAGTTGATGTGCGGTTGATGCAAAGCAAGCTTACAAACCCCTAGGAAGTGTACCTAATCAATGTAGTGTAGTAAAGAAATGTCCATGGGATTGATCGCAGGGCCGGCCCTGAGTTTTTTCTGCCCTGGGCGAAATAGTTTTTTTGATGCCCTAACGTGATTATTGAAAACGAAGTACAAGATATAATTAAAAAAAAAATTGCATTGTCTTCTAAGAATACAACCTTTTATACAAACCCGCATATCAACCCGATCAAATTTTGGATAAGTTTCTTAATTAACTTTACTTAATCTATGAATTATTGGCTTTTTACATTTTGTATATATTTTTCAATCCTTATTACTTGGATATAATCTAAAAGATGTATTATGCACAAACCAATCTGAGTTAACATGTTATCACCTATCTATTTGACCAACATTTTGATAAACATTGTATGTCAAACATTTTTATGAACTTAAAACTAAAATTCAAGTATTTTAAATGTACAAAGCAAAAAAAATTAAAAAAAAAATAAGAAAAGTGAAACTAAAAAGATAAAAATTTTGTCGTAGAAAATGAATGTCAAATATGTAATTGAAGCTATTGTGTGAATTCAGTTTAATATGGTCAATTTACGATTTTTTTTTTTTGTGTTACTCGTACATTACATTGAATTACCTTTCGGTAAGAAACTAAGAATTATGTTTAAAATAATAATAATAATAATAATAATAATAAATAAAGTATAAGCATTTTGAAAGCATGTGACAAATTACCTTGGAAATAGAAATATGACCACTCTTATTTATTTTATTTTTCTTTTTAGCAAAAGGCTACTAGCACTATTTTTCGTCCTTTCTTAACACAAGTGATTGTTTCTCTCTCATGCTCTTCTTCTTCATATCATTTTCCTTTCATGGATGAGAAACAGAACAATACAAACCATGTATCACTGAAGCATAAATAAAACTTATACACAACACCATAATAATGATGCCCTCTGTTTGTTGGATGCCCTGGGCCGTCGCCCACACCGCCCATAGCCAGGGCCGGGCCTGATTGATCGTTTTCTACAGAGGGAGACTCGTAGAGTATGACGACGAAATGATCTAAAGAAACAAAAGGAGATTAGTTTCGGTATTTTTTGTATTTTAATAGAAAGCAAGTAAAATATCATGGTTGAAAAGATTTGTTTCTAAAACTATTATTAACCTAAAAGAAAATTAAAAAGCATTGATGCATGGACCTAATAATGGGACCTAAAAGAGACATAATACATAAATGACTTGTACAATTAATTGTACAAGTCATTTATTCATTAGGTCTCTTGTTAGGTCATTTTATCATTTCTGAAATTAAAATAAAATGCAAGGGAAAGGAAATTGTTTTGAAAACTTATAAATGGGAAAAACGTATTTACATAATACATAAAGGAAATTTGTCACGGCTTAATTGATGATTATGGAGGATATTTCTAGATTGTAATGCTCTAAGTGGTAAATTTATACGGAGTATTAACAATGTTGTCAGTTAGGGGTGAGCATCGGGTAGGAACCGACCCGTCCCGACCCGATACCGACAATCCCGAATCCTGATAACCTGCAAAAATCAAAACCGAGTCCTGAACCGATTACCAGTCGGTTTGTGTCGGTCGGTTCAGTCGGGATCGGTAATCAGTCGGGATGTCGGTATTGCTTGTTCTTTCTTCGTTTTTGGCCCGTCCCGACCCGACTACCGACTTTGCTGAAAATCCAAACCGACTACCGACCGTTTACGATCGGATCGGTGTCGGGATGATGAATCGGTATCGGGATGTCGGTTTCGGTCGGTAATGCTCACCCCTATTGTCAGTTATGATGATCTACATGAATAATTATTACAGTTTAATCCAGTAAATTAACACACACACACAAAAAAAAAAAAAAAAAAAAAAAAAAGGGGGGGGGGGGGGGGGTTATTAGCTAGTGTTATTATGATTTCCTGGTTTTTCTTGTTTAGTTTAGGCATCTCATCTTTGCATCAAAAGTTCGATCAGGGATCAACACACTCGGTCACTGTCAAAAACATGGAGCATGGATTTATTCTATTATCGAGAAATATTGTTTTGTAGTATGTTCATGAATCACTGTCAATACGAAGTTTGAAGGTTCAAATACTGTTAAAGTTATCACCAAATTCATGCCGTCACTCTCACTTCCGGTTTGCATTATTAGATAATTCGCATCACAATTTTGATCAAGTATCGGTTCAAAATAAAAATACTCTCACATGAATGATGGTGGAAGAGGAGGAAGATCAACATCGAGGTGAACTTCATTCTCGGTTTCTTGATCAGGTTTGACCAACAATAGTGCATCAGCACGACGCACTTGATCATTGACTGTTTGCAGTTGGAACTGAAGAAGTTTATGAACAATTCTAGATTCCTGCTACAAAACGTCTATGTTCGACAAACACAATTGAGTTTTAAAAGTCCCATAACACAATGTGGCAATACTCCTCTGCTCTACTCGTAATGGAAACTCAAGCTCTGGATATGATTTACCTTGTTTTCGCATATTGTATTCAAGTGTTTAATGGAAATATATGATCCCATGTTGGACTTTTGTAGAAGTGGGGAGGTTTTCCCTACAAAATACCGCTGAATCTACCAATGATTTGTTGATTTTGAAAATCAGAAACTTGAGTTCACATATTTCGTTGGTATAGTTGTTATAAATGACAACTACTCAATTTTTGGTAAAAACTCCGTTATCAGTGGGAGTTTTCTAG
Source organism: Artemisia argyi (assembly GCA_030686995.1). Classification (NCBI taxonomy): domain Eukaryota; kingdom Viridiplantae; phylum Streptophyta; class Magnoliopsida; order Asterales; family Asteraceae; genus Artemisia; species Artemisia argyi. The sequence continues at coordinate 178,958,067 of CM060690.1, forward strand.
TAGTGTCTTCTAATATTTTAGGGCACGTTTAATTCCATTTGTGTTAAGGTATTACCAGCACAACTTACAAGCCCTCGTATTAGTCAATAATCATCCAAGGGCAAGGCATTCACAACGGGTCATCTTGCGTCGCCTGTTTCAACCTGAATTTAGCGCGTATATCGTGTCCTATAATATTCCAATTTCGTATTGTGAATATAATACCTCTATGTACTAACACGTTTTTAAGCAGTGAGGTGATGGTTTTGTTTAATAAATACTACGTAGTAATACCATTTCCAACATACCATGTTGATGGAGATTGAATACCTAACCAAAATACCAAATTTTTAAAATTTGAGCGGTAGGTACGTAATCCAATTGTTTAAGATATTAATTAACTATTTCAATAAGCTTACATAGTTTTTCGATTTATATTTTTTAAATTTAGGATCAACATTATAGAGTTTTGAATTTAGACATTCGCTATTTGGCTGTGTAGGACCTTATAGGATTGTAAGAAAAGCTCTAAGAAATATGCTAGATATAGGCTATACAATACCTCTTTTCGTAAGCGATCAATAAAGAATATAATTAAGTGAAGATATATAAAACAGGAATACGAAAAACACGTACTACACACGATGCATGAGAAGATAGAATGAAGAACTATGATCGACTAACCTATGATTCAAGCACTAATGAAAAGCGAAAAAACGATAAGTAGCATAAGCTTGTCAGATATTGGATAGGCTATAGAATGTTGACTTGTGTATCCTAGTTTGGGCATGTCCAACCAGTTGGTGTTGTGTTTAAATTGTACAAAGTTTCTTATTAATATATATCACTCACCCTTTGCGCGCACAAAAAAAAAAATAAAATAAAATAAAAAAAAATAAAAATAATAATAATAATAATAATAATAATAATAATAATAATAATAATAATAATAATAATAAAATTAAGATACACATGAGCTCCGAAAAAATCCGAAGCAATAAGTAAGCATGTCTATAAAGGTAAAAATGACCAACTGTTTGATGCTAATAAGCTTACATAAGCAATCTAACATATTAAACCATGCATTTGATGACCAATCCAATTAGCTAGGTAGATGAATTTCTTTTAAAAATTCTTGTTGAGAGAGTCCGAAATAGGATAGGGGATTGGAAAAATAAATGCCTATCGTTTGCGGGTAGATTGCAACTTGTTATTTCTGTGTTGTCATTTTTACATGGTTACTGGGCGTTTTTCGATAGGGAAAGAGGCAGGGGAGTTGGTTGTAATGGAGACAATTCAGATGGCTCTCCTAATCTTAGCCATCTGACAAGTCGCCCGGCTACGCAATTTAACAATCCACAACTATACGGAGAAAGTGGATGAGTCAGTTGCAAATACCATAAAGGAGTAGCTGAGCCTCCGTATCAGTCCATGGACTAAGGTGCAATTGCCTTCTTAGAGCCAGTAACTTCGTACTGAAAATTCGAGAAAAAAGATTAGTGGATATTGGTACTGTCACTGCACAGCAAGCAAAGGATTGGGGATTCGGTGGTGTAACGTTAAGAGGTCGTTCGACATGAAGACATTAGTGGAGAACAGCCATCGAACTGGATTTGTCGTAAAATTGAGATTCTTTCGTTTTCTTCCTTATCAGAGAGGGTTGTTGAGCGGGGCTTCTTTTTTAAAAGGGGGAGTGAAGAAAGAAGGGTCGAAGTTTTTGGGCCTGTAGCTTTACCCGTCCCCCTTCGTCGGGCGGTGCTTGTGTGGGGGGTGCGCCAGCAGAAATCGGGCATCGGTTTTTACATTACCCACTGGAATCATCCATGATATTGAACAACTAATGAATGGTTTCTTATGGAGTTATGGAGAAATGAAAAAAGGTAAGGTTAAAGTGGCGTGGGATTCGGCTTGCTTCCTAAAACAAGAAGGAGGTTTAGGCATTCATAAGCTTGAAACTTTTAACGTTGCATTGAAAAGCTGAAAGAAACATGGCTATGTTAGAATTAAAGAACCATGACAATCATAAGAAACATGTAAACACATATGTGGAAGCGTAGGAACAACTATAACATATTAAAGATTAACATAAACTTAAATAAGAATGTACTTTTATTGATTCTAGCAAAACAAGAATCAAGCAATAATCTTTAATTAACTTGAACAAGTAAAGAACCTTAATTAGGGTTTATATGGATTAATGATTAACCCCTAACCGTTTTATTAATCGATCCATTGATAATTACTATAGTGAGTAATTACCTCATTCTTGTACACACGAATTAAACCGTATCAAGTTTATGCTAGCAAAAACACAAGGAATGATTTTTGATAAACAAAAATCGATCCAACAACCCTTAAGGGTGTGTTCGATCAGTTATGGAACAAGGGAGGAAAGAAAAAACACTTAGGGTTTAGTGTGTGCACAAAAGCTAGCTCAAACAATGACCCCTTGTGTTTATATTTATACTAGAAGTAAACTTAGAGGACAAGCTAGGGTAAGGGTATCCCTACCCTTGTATTCAACCGGCCACACACCTCCAAGAGGTGTTTCGGAACCTTCTTGTCATCTTATTTACAATCTAGTCCTTTCCCTTTACGTTTAATGATAGTTAGTCCATACCTTTAACAACTAACGACCATTAGTCCTTTTCTTGTGTTCAAATAATAAATATATATATATATATATATATATATATATATACATAACTTTTAATATACATTAATCATTTATTTCTTGATACTCATTCGTAATGTGTGTAATCCCGAGGTCTCGAGTTCGATTCTAGTCATATGAATATTAATATTTATCCACAAACTCTAATAGCCTAGACATGTGTATAAACTGTTCTCATATTGAGTCACTGCACAAATTCTTGTGCATACTCTTATCAATATATTGTTCATACAAGTAGCATGATTCGCAAAACGGGAAAATTCAATATGGCATCAGAGCCCATGGTTTAAAGATCCTGGAAGAAGAAAAACTAAGAAACCTGTGGAAAAATGTTTGCGAGATCATTGCAGTCCAGGAATTGAAGTCATCGCGCCTTAAAGAACAAGAAAAACCCAGAAAACAGCGCATAAAGAAAATTATGAAGATGACTCAGATTTGGCAGAAGCGCAAGTAGAAAGAAGAACAAGAAGAAGATCATGTCATTTGCAAGATTACACAAATGCAGGGACTAACAACTGAGGAAGGAAACACAATCAAAGGGTGTTTTCAAAAGTTCATAGACTTGGTCATATTGTACCATGACACTGCACAGATTCCATGTACAATAGATAAGGCACGAATTGAGAAGAGAGAAAGCAGTTGGACTGCAGAACAAAGGAACCCTCAAGGCTCGGATGGACTGGTAGTTAGGAATGGACAAGAAGGACAAGATATGAACCGGCTTGGTGTTAGGATGGATCATATGAAAATAATAAGAACAAGGACGATGATCCATGGATAAAAGGCAAGTGAACATGAAAGAAAAGGCAAGTAACAAGGCGATCAAATACAAAAGAAGCAAAGAAGGAAAGGGGCTGCAATTGGGATGAACAAGAACAGAGTGAGGATTATGATGTCTTGATTAGGGGAGTGAATGTTGGCATCGAATTTAATCAAGAATCATAAGTCCTTGAAAGTAGAAGGACCAATAGTGTAGGATAGAAACTAATTAACTGTATTCTCTGTAATTTAGGAAGAGATATGTCGTTTGATGTATAACTCTTAGAAGAGTCACATCGGTTCTAAATACCGATTGACATAGTATATATAGATATCAATTGTAAACGTTTTTTAGTGTGGAATATATTAATATCAGTGTGTTTATCAGAAAAGTTCCCACCCTCTGTTCTCATATCGAGTCACTGCACAAATTCTTGTGCATACTCTTATCAATATATTGTTCATACAAGTAGCATGATTCGCAAAACGGGAAAATTCAATAGATTAAACAACTAATCAATTATTTTTATTTGAGCAGTGGGTAGTCTAATTTTTCAAGATGATATTAAACTATTACAATAATTAAGCTTATTTTTATGAAAGCCCTTTAGAGATTCCTAAATCATCGGTACAAAAAACGTAAAATGTTGATAAGACAATCTACTAGCTAGATATGATGCATCCCCTATAACAACAAAACAACCTTGATCTTTATAAGGTTGGATACTTACATATGCTCTAAGAAAGATGTTAAGTTTGAGCTACAATACCTCTTTTTGTAAACGATCAAAATGAAACAATATTAAGAAAAATCATCTATCTGTGATCCAAACTTCAATGAAAAGCTAAAAAACATTCAAGAATCAAGATAATGACGTGATGCCAATAATCTAACATATTAAAGCTTGCATAACTTGATGGCTAACCCTGTTTCATAACCTCAGCATGTTAATTTAACTAAACACGGCTCGTTAGGTAGATAAGTTTCTAATCATGGGTGCTATGTCTTTTTTGAAGTTACCCATATTAACAACAAGCATGCATTACATGATCATTAACTTACAGTTGCACTGTATTAAACCTATTTTGACCCAGTCGTCACATGCCATTTTTTTTTCAGAACGTGCAAGAGATGATTCAAGTAGATTAGAATAACACTTCACATGCACAAAATTCATATGTGACGTCTTCAGGAAACACATAGCATGATGCATGCATATCTACTAGTTATTGATGTGTTGTTGATGGAAAGGAAGCTTAAAAACCCCTGGAAGTGTACCTATTTGATGTAGTGTAGTAAATGAACGTCTAGGTGATTGATCGTTTTTTAAAGGAATGGTGAGGGAGACTCGTAGAGTATGACGACGAAATGATCTAAAGAAAATAAAAGAGATTTTTTTTTGTGTTTTTTGTATTATAATAGAAAGCAAGTAAAATATCTGGGTTGAAAGAGATTTGATTCTAAAACTAATATTAACCTAAAAGACAATTAAAATAAAATGCAAGGGAAAGGAAATTGTTGTGAAAACTTATAGATGGGAAAAACGTGTTTACCTAGGGTGCAGTCGGTGCACTACTCCTTATTATTACCTAGTTATGTCTACTGAATTTGTCACGCCTTAATTGATGATTATGAGGATATTTCTAGATCGTAATGCTCTAAGTGGTAAATTTATACGGAGTATTAACAATGCTGTCAGTTATGATAATCTACATGACTAATTATGAGAGTTTATATCCAGTAAATTAACAAGAAAAGTTATTAGTAGTGTTATTATGATGTCCGTTTTTCTTGTTTAGTTTAGGCATCTCATCTTTGCATAAAAAGTTTGATCAGGGCTCAACACACTCGATCACTGTCAAAAACTTGGAGCATGCCAACATGGATTTATTCTATTATTGAGAAATATTGTTTTGTACGTACGTAGTATGTTCATGAATCACTGTCAATACGAAGTTTGAGAGTTCAAATACTGTTAAAGTTATGACCAAATTCATGCTGTCTCTCTCGCTTCCAGTTTGCATTATCATATAACTCGGATCCCTTTTGATCAAGTATCGGTTCAAAATACTCTCTCATGAATGATGGTGGAAGCGGAGGAAGATCAACATCTTGGTCAACTTCATTCTCAGTTTCTTGATCAGGTTTGACCAACAATGGTGCATCAGCACGACGCGCTTGATCATTGACTGTTTGCAGTTGGAACTGAAGAAGCTTCTTTTTCATCTCGGAGTTCCAGAAGTTTTTTTACAGCACGTACTATCGGTTCTTCCTGGTAAGTAACTTGCTATTCGTGCCCATCTGTTGTTAAACAATTAACTGTTAGCCCGTAATGTATTGTAGAGATGTAACGGGCTCAAGCCCGAGTTAGAATATTCCTAGTATTGCTATAAATATGTACAATGTAATCAATCAAATCAATCGACAATTATCTTCATTATCCTTACCATCTTTCATTAACAAAAGAATTCAACGTCTTTTAGAATTTAAGGAAATCATACTAAACAACTGCATGTAAAAGAGCTCCTTGTCTTTTATACTTGTTCCCTAGGGTGTTGTGTAAATCGATTATGAGTGTGGTTTCTTGCAAAGAGAAGCTTCCTCTTTTTAAACCCGGTCGCAGATAATTATTCCATCGTAATCTGCAACTTTTGCCGCATCTTTGTAACCCTGGTCTAGAAGAAAACCGTGAATATGTTTATGCAAATTTATATCAAACTAAAAGATACTAATTCATTGATGTTTAGATTTATGCACGTAGGTAGTAGGGTGACTTAGGTGGCGTTTGGTTGGCACTTAGGAATCTCTATGGGTATGAGTTTAATAACGGAAGGAAATGAGTCTGTATCTAAGGCTATTAAACCAAACACACCTCATTTTAGGAGGGCTAGGATTACTCCATTCTTATATTCTGAGGGAGACAAAGAAAAAGAGAGACCATCAAGTTTAGGAATGGAGCTCCAACAACCATGACGACCATAGGTAGTAATGTAGTTAACGAGTTACTCATCTTTTTTTTTTTTTTTTTTTTTTTTTTTTTTTTTTTTTTTTTTTTTTTTTAAGTGCTCAATCTATCCTCCTCCTCACGCATCTCACTTGTCTCAAGCAAGAACAAGCGATGTCATATCTACTATCTATATAAAACAGGGGTTTCTTAACCAATCTCCTCTCCAAAATTCTTCTAAACCTGCCACGTGGCATTTCCCCCTATCCAATGGTCCTCATTCATTTCAGATCTAAAATAGTCAATGAATCAAATTTGGGGGCGGAAGTCCACACCATCTCATTTGCTAATCTTCCTCAATCAATGAAAACACACACTTCTCTCAATTAATTGTGTTTCTAACATAAACCCTTTAATCCATCCGAACACAAATCAATAACATCACAAATAATAAACAAGATCTTCAACAGCTTTATCGAATTTATTATCATCTATTTATTATCCTTAATATGTTTCGATCGTGCCTCATAGATCGGATCTACAAAATGGTAACTTTTCCAGCATATTTATTTTGTTTGATTCATTATATACCTTTGAATTCATATTTTGGGAGATTTATATTTGTTTTATATGATTTATGTGTCATTATGCTTTTGTTCAATTCTTCAACCAATATTTTGCTCATCATTATCATCTATTTATCCTTAATATGGTTCGATCATGCCTCATAGATCTGATATTCAAAATGGCAATTTTTCCAACATATTTATTTTGTTTGATTCATTATATACCTTTGATTCATTATATTTGTTTTGTATGATTTAGGTGTCATTATGCTTTTTGTTCAATTCTATGACCAATACTTTGCTCATCATTTTTACTGTAAAGGATTTGGAGGTCTTTGTGGATTTGTTCATCTACAAATGTTGCTTGATAATATTGAGGTCCAATATTCCATGTATCTTAAATTGTTAGTCACGTTCTGCAATTCTAACTTTATGCTTGATAATAGTGTGCTGCATAAACATGTTAGGGTTCTGCATAAGTTTGTTATGTTTTGCAAGAACATTTGAGGTTCTGCATAAACATGTTCTTTTGATTTATTGTAGCCTTGTAGGCAAATATTATATGTTAATGTTATTATTAGATTAATCTCATGGTATACACTATCAAATATTTGGTCAACTATTAATGTAGTTAAGTTTTTTTTTTTTTTTTTTTTTTTTTTTTTTTTTTTTTTTTTTTTTTTTAAATCCTTAAAAATCGCCCCTAAATAAATATAGTTAAACAGAATTCTGTGATTTTTGTGGATAATTAATGTTTTCAAATTATTTCCTTACTTATCTACCTTAATTTTTAAAATTTGAAAACCATTTTAACCTAATCTTTGATCTATAAAAAGGCAATTCATATGCACATATTATCACTTACCTCTTCCCTCTCCTACGTTCTATTAGTCTGGTAACAATTAGCCGTAGTTTGAATATTAGCATTTCTATTTCTAATAATGTTTTTTTATTGATTTTGTTTTTTTATTTTGTAGATACATCAATGGAACAGAATATCACTCTCTTGTGCGACATTGATCCTATGTTAGATGATGTTAAAATACTTGGTCGCTGCATTAGCATATGGAAATCTCACCCTACAGGAAAACCTCATGAAGTTTGGAGCTTAGACATGGTTTTGCAAGATGAGCAGGTTACTTTGTAGATAGACTTTCAAATATGCTATATTTGCTATGAATACAATCCATTACAAAAATAGTTAAACTTTGATGTATGGTTTACATTTGAATTTCATATTATATTTTTGGTTTCAGGGTAATCGTGTACAAGCAACGACAAGTACAAAGGAAGTAATCAATAAGTTTCGCCTTTTAATCGATGAAGGTTCATGCTATTGCATCAGCAACTTTGGAGTAGGTGAGAATGGAGGAAAATATGCATTCTTGAATCATCGATACAAATATCTTTCTTTAGGAACACTGGTGTTACAAGGATTGCAGGCTAAGAAAGAAACCCCCGTGGTTTCAAGTTTGAACCTTTTACTAACTTTTTCACCAAAGATTTCAAAGAAACTGATGTTTCGGTGAGTTATTGTTTGTATTTATTTTATACATTTATATAATAGTAAAAGATTTCTATTTTTACATTGTCTTTACTTTATATTAAGGTATTTATTTTTGCGCAGATGTGATTGGTAGTATTGTCTCCATTACTGACCCGTTACCCTTCAACAATTCCGAAAAGGATAAAATAAGGAGAAATGTCATACTGGAGGATATTGAGTATGAGTCTTCTTATCTATCACATTTAACATCAAATAAGTTCACAGTGGCAAACAACTTGAGTTGTGTTTTTTTGATGAATGGGCTAATAAGTTCACAGAGTATGCTGAAAACAAGGAGAAGACTGGTCATGTTGTCATGATATTGTAGCTGGCGAGAGTGAAGTATTTTAATAGTAAGTGCTGACAAACATATATCATTGTTTGTAATTTTCCTTTGTAACATTTCCATATCTCATTTATTATTATTTTCTTTAGAGAAACCATCTGTTTGCCCTAGTCTCTTTGCAACTAAAATATACATCAATGATAAAATTCCTGAAATCGAGGCATTCAAACAGAGGTAACTCTTTGTACTTCAATTTAAATTTGTACAAAAACATACCCACGTAATTTACCATTAAAAATTAATTTTATTCATTATACACTTTTATAGGTATGCAGAGGTACCCGGGTATGATCCTTCAAAGCATACAATAACTGTGTTCTCATCCGCCAAAAAAATTATCAGCCCGGTTGAGTTTTTGGACGGTGCTGTCAAAAAAATGGTGGGCAGTATACGTGAGACTAACAATGTACGTTAATAATAATAATAGTGCTTCAAATTTATCTTAATGACATATATTATACATATTATTTGTGTCCTTAATACAAGTTACTATACTTTGTTATCAGGCATGCCATATGATTGTTTATGCCAAAGTTCACAAAATCCATAGAGAAAATGGATGGGCATATCTTGCGTGCAAACGGTGTGGAAGTTCCGCCAAAGAAATTGCTGGTAATGGTTCTTCATCAAGTGGCTCTAAATTCAAGAAACAACAAACTTGGCATTGTAAACAGCATGATGAGATCACTTCTGTTGGATACCGGTATTACAACTGAACAGCCTTCTAATTTTTAAACGCTTAAATTTACAATAACTTTTTTTAATGACTTTTAATTTATGTTTAATTTATATTTACTGTATTATACATATGAAATTTAGGTACAAGGTTATCGTTCGTGTGATTGACGATACCAGATCAGCATCATTATTGCTTTTTGATGATCTGGTCTTCAGGCTTTCTGGCGTTCACTGTCAAGCTTTGATCAACCAATAAGGAGAAAAAAAAGCATGATGACTATTTCCCAAATGAACTTAATGTCATGATTGGGAAAAAATTGTTATTCCGTTTTCACTATACAGATTTCTGCATGAATAACAATGCCATGTTTATCAGGTTAAGATGATGTCTGACGAAGATATCACCATCAATTCATTCAAGTCTAATTTCATCACTGAGGTCAATTCAAAACTCTATCACTTTCCTTTATCTTGAATAGCACATTCATTGAATTTACTCATAGTTTTGTAAATTTAGCACTGCACCAGCTTTTCCAATTGCATTAATAACGGTTACTATTGCATTTCATTATTATAGGAGGGCGTTAATACTGATAGTCTCCAAACTCCAAACTTACAATAGTAACCGTTACAATAGTTTTGTAAATTTAGCACTGCACCAGCTTTTCCAATTGCATTAATAACGGTTACCATTTCCAATTGCATTACTTACATTTTATGTATTGTCTATTACAAATGTCTTTTTATTAATTTGGCTGTTTGCAATTTTTCAAACACATGGTTGTTATTTTTTTTATACTTAATATCAGATAGATGTGAACCGATATTACAATATACTATCAAAGTATGCGTTTTGTTTATTTTTCGTTATGCAATATGACCATTAAATTTTATCTTATATACAATTAACATCATACTAAATGATATAGAATCACAAAGTGTGTTGCAGTTTACATTGTTAATATATTATAAATACATTTATACTAATTTTTTTTTTTTTTTTTTTTTTTTTTAATTTCTTAAAACTATCCGGCCATCTGCCGGGCCTGGAAGCCAGTATTCTTATATAGAAGACATTTTTGACATTGTTAATGATGATATTGAAATGACGGGAATCCAATATAAGCTTGTTTTTTCCCACTTTTTGTGCTCTGTCTCAAAAACTCGACTTGTTTGTGTTGGAATGAAATATCAGTAGTCAACAAATATGGCATTATCGCTTATGATGCTTTTGTTAGAAGTTGAATAAGATTCTTCAATAATCAATATGAAATTGAAGCGTAAACTGATAAAACTGAACACCAAACAACATATCATTAGCACATTGATTGTCATTTCAAGTATGCAAAGCCGCTATATGTGTCTCCTTAGATATCAACAAGATAAAAAAAGCTACATTGTAGTTGATTCGATACGAGGAGAATAGTTTTGAGTCTGATAGATAAGCAACTTTCAGAACAGGTCTTCAGTCATATCATTCAATGACACGCTTCCGTGTTTGGTCAATGCTTGCGCTCGTTTATGAACATTTCTAGATTCCTGCGACAAAACGTCTATGTTCGACCAACACAATTGAGAGTCTTAAAAGTCCCATTACACAATGTGGCAATACTTCTCTGCTCAACTTGATATGTCTGGCAATTTTGACTCAAAACGTACAAAGAAGTCGACTTGGATTGTTTTGTATCTCAAACGAGTCAAATTAAGTAAAATTCACAAAAAGTGAACGGGTCAAAAGATGAGCCGAACGGGTGATAATGTGTCAAAGTCTATCTTAATGCATACACCATCCTAAACCAAAAATGTGGTAATATTGCATTTAATCATAAATGATTTGAGTATTAAAAGAGAAGTTAAAATAATATTTTTCAAAAGGTTTAAATTGACGAGGAAACTTCAACCCGTGCACCCTTTTTGGGTGCCGACTCACCCGTCCCCAAAGGTCAAGCACTAAACAATGAAGGATATTTTCAATGTAACATAGCAAAAATACATATAATTTCAAATTATCACATAGGAAGCATGAAAGTTTCAAAAAAAACATAGGAAGCATGAATATTGATTATTAAGATAGAGTTAAAATATGTCAATAAAAGTATTTGCTTATTTGATAACCCCTTTAAAAAGTTGCTTATTTTAAAATAAGACAAAAACATGTAAGTTGCTCTTATGGGCCAAAATATTCATTGCTAAACTAGCCCAATAAAGAAGTTTTCTTTGGGCTTTCATGACCGGCCCAAAAAGTTTGTGTAGTTACCACCTTCATTTCATTTCAGAAAAAAAAGGAAGTTGATTGAAGTGGTTAACAATGGCTGATACAACATCTGTATCTACAAAATCACAAACTGGTAAACTTTTATAAAACCATGTTAAATATTATACCTTTATTAATCTTTCTTTATGGCTTGTTGATTTGTTACAGGACCTTAATTGTAAATTGAGTAAGGACCACTAAATTGTTAGATAGTAATATGGTAATTAGTTTTGTTGTGGTTATTAGAAGTATCGACATAAGTGATTGATTTTACTATATGCAAAGTGCTAGAAATAATGATTATTTGCGATTTTAAAGCGCGATAATTAAATTGTTAGTTTTAAGACTTAACGCCGAAAACGCGTAAAGGGGGTGTTGTGATTAGTTTGTTTAGGGAGCTTCAATGGCTTATTGCAGTTTCAAAACAGGATAAGCCCATTTAAGGAGAGCTTATTGGAGTGCTTAATGACTTATTTGTGTGGATTTTTTTTTTCTTTTTTGGTTGAGTTTGTTGAAACAATTTATTAAGGGTGTGTTTAGCTTATTTAGTGGGATTATGATCTTATTTAGATATCGAAAAGCTCATAAGCTCATTATTAGTATTAACTTATGAGCTTATTGAGTTGAGCTTATGGCTTATCTGTTGTCATAAACTCAACTTGATTACCTCATACGCCGAAAAAATAGGCTTATGAGCTTTTCCAAATGTACATATGCTCATAAGCCAGAAAAGATGGGCTTTTGAGCTTTTCCAAATGTACATTAGCTCATAAGCCGAAAAAGATTGGCTTATGAGCTTTTCCAAATGTACATAAGCTCATAAGCGTAACAATGTGGCCGTACGAGCTTTTCCAAATTTACATTAGCTCCTAAGCCCTGTAAATAAGCCAACACAAACTCTCCCTTAAGCTCTTTTAAAAAACTAATCCAGATACCTAAACTGCATCTATCGTCTACTATCAACAGTTAAGGATAATGATGTGAAACAAGTTCATTTTGGCCGGATTTAGCACTTCATCCCAAAAGTTCAGTTGCTTTTTGTTCCTCGATCAACCTGATTCAAGCTCAGTTATTTATGTTTTCTGTTAGTTTATGGCCTGTGAAATATTGTACAGTACTAGTTTGTACGTCTTCGATTGTACGTCTTCCATTGGAGATGGTGGTCTGATAGGGATCCACGCAGGGTCTTCTGATGATTCTGAAGACGATGGAGCCTTGGGGACATCACCTCTTTACCCCTAGAAGTGCTTGGGGTTTGATTTAGGTTCAAAAGATCTTTGAAGACAGGAAGATCATGATTCCTCTTTCTAGCTTGTTCTTTGGTTCTACAACCATTGTGTGGAGGACGGAAGGGAGGGACATATGTTTCAAATGGTGTCTCATCCTCAGAAGAAGAGTCAGATGAAATGTTGATGATCTCGGGAGAAGATTTCATTGTTATTGATGATTTGATTTGGGTGATTGGAAGTTTTAATTGCGAGATTGGCGTTTCTGATTGTAATTAGGGTTTGATTGTGGTAAATTAGGGAAAAGATTTCGTCCGGTTTTATAGGGATTACGGAGTATCAAGCGCATTAATTGTTATGGATTCTTGACTTTTTGACCATGTTTGATTAGTCAACTCTGCTGCTGGCTTAATTTCACTCTGCTGCTAGTCGTTTCATTCTGCTGCTAGTTGTGGATGACATGGTTATGCTGCTATGGTTGTAAGTGAGAGGGTGGTATGTGTAACTTCTACAAATCAGTTTAAAACCTAATTAATCTTCACAATTGGTTTTTACACGCTCCAAATTGAAGTTATCACAAAACCTAACACTCTATTATTCTCAAAGTCAATTATCCCTAATTTCTCTAAACCCTAATTCATGGATTGTGCATGTACCTGGGCAGAGCAGCACAATAGTGTGGTCGTTTTGGATGAAGAGTTGGTTCCTGAAAGGCTCACAGATATGGTCAAATTTTTGAATGCTACTTCTCTTAGGTATGCACTCACTGTGAATCCTACTATATTTGTTTCCTACATCAAACAGTTTTGGCTTACTGCTAAAGTCAAAACTATTAATGAGGAAAAATATGTCAGTGCTTTAGTAGATGGGCAAAAGGTTCGTGTAATTGAATCATCTATAAGGGAATCTCTTCTCTTAAATGATGAAACATAGACCACTTGTCTTGCCAATTCTGCTATTTTTGCTGGTTTAAAAACTTTGGGGTATGAGGGCAAGCATACAAATTTAAAATTTCAAAAGGCTCTCCTCTGTCCTCAATACAAGTTTTTGGTACACCTTCTCCTTCATTGTTTGAGTCCTAAAACTTCTGGGTGGCATAAGTTTAGTGCTACTATTGCTTCTGCAATGGTATGTCTAAGCAAAGGTCAACCATTTAATTTTTCAAATATGATCTTGGAGGGGATTGTTAAAAGTGTTAAAGAGTCTGGTTCTTATTTGCTTTATCCAAGATTTATCTAGCTCTTTCTTGAAAACCAACTTACAGATTTTAGATCTCATGCTGCTACTTATGAAGCTCCAAAATTGGTTTCAAAAACTTTTACTTTCTTGGTTAAGCATGGAAAAGGTTTTTCAGGCACACATACAAATCTTACACCTTCAATGGTGCAACTTCTGCAAAATATTCAGGGTGAAGGATCAGGAAATCCCACTGATTCCCATCATACACCCAATTTTTCTGCATCTGCTACACAACCCAAAATACACTATACCTGTAGGAAAACCAATAAGGACACTGATCTACCTCAGGATAGTGTTAGTATGGCTGTACCAGATGAGGCTGTCCCAGTTGATGGAGGGGACATGTTGGTAAAGGCTGTCACTACTGCTTCTAGCTTAGCAGCAGAGCAGGATAGTGATAACATAAATAAGACCCAAACCAAGGCAACATCTAGGGAAAAGGATTCTTCTGAATCTACTTCTCAGGATGGTAACCCTAGCCAAATGGAAAATATAGGGGGACTCAGATGATCAAACTAGGTTTGATACTGAGTTTATGTCCCAAGATTCACCTCTCGGACTAGGTCACACAGGTCAAAGTCATGAGGACAGGCAAGTGACAAATGAATTGACGGAAAATCTTGTACATGATGACAATGTCCATGATTCACCTCTCGGACCAGGTTACATAGGTCGAAGTAATGAGACTACTTTGAAACTTATACAGGAATTGACGGTTACTTGTACCAATTTGGGGTTGAAGTGTACTACATTGGAAGATAAAGTTCTTACTCTGTCTACTGTTGTTGATGGACAAGCCAAGCTCATATCCAACTTGAATAAACAGATTAAGAACTTGAAGAAATCAAGATCTTCAACCTCCTTGAAAAGGCTAAAGAAAGTGGGCACTTCTCAAGTTATCAGTTCACCTGAACTCTCTACTCATTTGGAAGAGGATGGTTCCAAACAGGGGAGGAATGAAGATGTAATGGGTTCAGGGGAGGCAAATTTGAAGAGGGTTGAAAGTGCTCAGGTTATGAATGATGACATGGTTTCAGGGGAGGTTCCAGAGAGTGGGGACATGGATGTGGAAAGTCCTCAAGATGAAAATTTTGTGATTGCTGATCAATCAGGGAATGAGGTTGTAATGGAAAAGGTGATTGCTACTCAAGAAAAGGTGGTGGAAAAACTCAAGACTTTGGAGCCTGAGCAATTAGTGAAGGCAACAGGGTTGATGGGTGAAGCTTTGATGACTTTGGGGGATTCAATGGTTAAAGAGCTTGAAAATGCTGCTATTGTTGACAAGATTGATGACTCTACTGCTGCTCATGATTCTACTGCTAAGGATCTTGCTGATCCTGCTGCTAGTGGAAAAGTGAACTCTGCTGGTGCACAAGACTCTGCTGCTAGGTCTAGTGATAATGCTGCTGCTGAGGCAATGGTTTTGTTAAGTAAGAAGACTATAGAAGTTCCATCTGAATCATCTTCAAAACATACACCACTACCAACTCCATCACTACCACAACAACCTACAACAACAATCATATCATCAACACCAAGTTTACCTCTAAAAGGAGTAGTATTCAGAGAACCTGCTGCTCAACCAAAGAAGATTGTATCATCATCTACTGATAAAGGGAAGGGCAAGCAAGTTGAAGAACCTAAATGGATGTATAAGGGGTTTGACTACTCTGTAATACCTTTTCATATGTGGCCTAAAGAATTACAAGTTAAACATGACTCAGCTGCTGCATTGAAAGAACAAGAATTGATTGATCAAGAAGAACAACAATTGGCTCAGAAGGAAAAATAAAGGGTTGAAAAGGAAACTGAAGATTTAAGGAGGTATGAGGAATGGGTTGATGAGAAGATAAGAATAGAGGCTGATATTGAACTCAACAAGATGATCAAAATTGAAGAGAATGAAGTTCCAACTTTTGATGTTCAATCTTGGGTAAGGGAGTTCACTGCTAAGAAAAGAAAAGAATATGCTGCTACTAGAAGAAAGAAAAAGGTACTTAGGGGTCCAACTCCATTGCAACAAAGAAAAGAGCAAGAAAGATACCTGAAGAGTATGAAGGGATGGAAATTGGTGCAGTTAAAACCTAAGTCTGAGCAAGAGGTTTCTAACTTGTATCAACAAGCTAAGAGACAAAAAGATACCTTCTATCCTATGGGTTGTGCTGAAGACTTGGAACATATTGCTCAGATGAATAAAAAGTTGGTACCTGAAAAGGTGGCTGAGGCAGAGCATGTTCAAGAAGCAGATATAGTTAAGCAGCTTGATGCAAATAAGACTACTTCTTCTGTGCAAAGTGGTAAAAGAAAGGGTGTTGTTCATAAATCATTTGCAAAGAAGAAGAGGAAAACAGGGAAAGAAAGCAGTTCTAAGCCAGAAGGAGATGAGTTCAAGAATGATTGTGATCATATTCCTCCTTAGCATCTAAAGGAACAATTGAAGGTTTACACTATGGTTGGCAAGATGGAAGATCCTGAAGTAGTTGATGCCATACCAATAGGAATCAAATATCCTATTATCAAAGTAACTACAGGATATGATACTAAAATTGGAGCATTTCATGATGTTGAGAGATCTGATGGAAAGACTCACAGGTTTCTTAGATTTCAACAGATGCTATACTACTTTAATAGAGAGGATGTTGATGACTTGTGGAAGTTATACAAAGCAAAGTTTGGAGCTGAGAAGTTTGATGGTAAAAAGTATGAGAAAGATCAAATTGATCATATCTTAACTATGTCTGATAATGTTCTATGGAGAGCTCTAAAACTTATGTATGAACCTTCAATGGATGATTCTGAATGGATAGAGATAGTACAATACAAAGTAAGAAAATGGAGACTCTTTCAAGATTCTGGAGTTCATATGCTAGAAATTGGACCAATTACTTTGTATATGCTAGCTGAAAAAGATTACCCAGTGGTAAGATACTGGAATACTGTCAATCAGATGGTTAATGGTGCTGGATTACTCAACTTGCAGAAAGACTATGATACTGATGATCATGCATTCAATTTGCTGTCAAAGTATAAGAAGATACTTGATCAACAGACATCTCAAGAATTGAGTGTTTGGAAGCATCGTCCTGGTGTTTAATTGAGCTTTGAAGAAACTTAATTATTTAGAAATAAATATTAAGTTTAGGGGAGGATTGTTGGATTTTGGATTCTGATGCTGAGTGAAACTACTGCTGTGATGAAACTACTGCTAATATAAATGACTCTGCTGCTGATGACAAAGTGCCGCTAATGGAAAATGCTACTGAAGGAAAGTGATAAGCATGTATTCGTAGTAGATAATTACAGAATAGATTGTGTGTATATCTTATACGTCTAGAATATTTTTATCTTGCATAGAAAGTTATTGTAAACCTAGTAGGACTCCTTGGCCTATAAAAGGAGGATCCTAGGGTTAGATTAAGTACGTATTGTTTTGTTTTCGTTTACACTTCAAGGTTGTAAAACCCTAGCATTGTTGAGTGCTCGTATTAATAATATTGAAGTGTTGATAGTGAATTGTTCTTCTTAAGTTAAGCTTTTACATTCCGCATTCAAGCTTAAATGTTAACATTAAGTCAACTTCTATATAAGATCGTTTGCTCAACTGGGATCAACAGTAATGTTGAAATTGATCTAGAATGTAAATTATGTCTAGATCACAAACATGAGATTAAAAAGCAAAATGAGAAAGGAAAAATGTTTGCTAAATTTGATGAAAGCTCAAAATCTTTTGCAAGATTGTTGAGGAGTCAAAGGTTGGTTAAAGATAAAACCGGATTAGGATTTAACTCAAAAGCATCATCAACTAGTAAAACTAAGCAAGTAAAATTAGTTAAACCTAGAAGAGAGAGTTAGAGATAATTCAATCTCTAATAGAAACTCATGATAAAAGGATTAAGATTATCATGTTCTATGCTTTTATATGATTATCTAACCTTCTTGGATACATGAGTAATTGAGTTTCCAAGCGTGTCGTCAAATCAAGATTTTACGCTTTGTGTTTATTCTCTTGATAGCATCTCTATGCAATTTAAAAGGTACGCATTACTTCAACTTGACTTTGATTGTCTCTTGTTTCTAGCATTATGTGTTGTAGTATGTGTTATTAGTAGTATTCTAAAGTGTTCACCTACTATTAGTAATAACAAAGATTAGATTCTCTGCGACAAGGAATTTCGTCATTAGTACTAGTAGGAGATATAAGGTGTTTCGGTTCTTTAACCGTCAAGAGATAAACACGAGAAACTCTTGAGTGAGTCTCACTCAACTCTTGCTTACAAGTGAGCTAACTAAGAATTTCCTAAGTGATAAAATGTCTAACACTTTTGTGATGCTTGCAAAACAAAACTTTTTAAAACAACATTCTTAAACACCACACTTTGGGTCTTAAATTGTGTTTAACTTCAACCACTCCTTTATGATAATTCCACATAAAACACACAAGGTGAAATAAATCACATTAGCATACATTAGGATGTGTGGAAGAAAATGAGTTTTAAACATCTAGGATTTACACATCAAATGTGACACTTAATCTTATGATGTACCTCTTGGACTTTTTCAAAACGAATAAAGTTCATAGTGTCTTAAGTAAGGAAACCCAAAGAGTCGAGGAGTCATTGAATATAACATTTAACGAGAGATCACCTCCTACTAAGATATCATCGTTGGTAGATGATGACTTAGTCGAAAGTCCAATGATGGCAAGACAAGTATGTTGTGTAAAACATTAAGGATAAAGGTACAAAATAACATTTTCTCACCTTGAGTCAAACATTGAATCAAGTAAAATTGACATAAGTTATAAAACTTGATTTATAGGTCATAGTTGTGTCTAAACAAATTCAACAAAAACAGTTTTTAGAATTTAGAGTAAAACAACTAGTAAAACAAAATAGATTTTTCAAAGTAATCAAGTGATTATAGTGTCAATATTTGAAAGATTTTTTTGATAATAAAAGCAAGCCCCAAAAGCAAGGGATTTTTAAAGACATTCCTAGTTACTCTCTTGTTCTCAATGGTTAAGTTATTGATGACTTATCAAGAATGAGATTAGTAAATCCGTAGGTAAAACTAAACGTCGAGAAATGTTAGGAAGACTACTTGTTCTCATAACAATTAGATCCAACATTATGTTTAGTGTTTGTCTATGTGCTCGTTTTAGAGAAGATCCTAAAACAACTCTTTAGTTGAGCTTGTTTAGATACATTAAAAGGTACTACACAACTAGGATTATGGTATCCCAAAAGAACGGGAATAGAAACCATAGTGTATGCCAAATGGAATTATGTTGGTAATAAGTTGATAAGAAAAGCACAAGACGATAAACTTCCTAACTCTAAGTTACCTCCTTTAGACTACCTTCAAGAACTCTCCGTCATTGACAATGCATCTGAAGAGTTCAAGCAAACCAAAGGAATTTTCAAGTGCTTTGGAAGGTACCTAAGCAAGCTCAATAAAAAGATAGACCGGTTGTGAGAAGCGTGATTAAGGAGTGTTTGGCTTATGAAGGTTTTAGAACCTTGTATGTGTTAAACTATGTGATTTGTATTGTTTTTCACGTTCATGCTTTATTACGTTTATCGGATTATGTTTTGTATGAGCTTTTATGCATAATGACAATATTTGAAGTGTTTGTTAACTTTTATGCTTATAGTAAATTTCACTAAGTTTAGTGAAAATCGCTAGCCCCGGTCAAAGTCCTGTAATATGAATGTCTAAATGCCAAATTTTTGCATTTCCTAATCAGACATATAATAAATTTTCATTTTTAAGAGTTTTCGAAAAATTTCAAAATCGTCTCGCGGGTCAAATTAGTGGACTGTCTGATTTTTCAGACCTGGCGAATCTTGCGGCACCTTCAAATGGGTTCCGCCAGTGTAATTTCTGGGCAACCCAGAAATGGCCCAACGGACCAGACGGAACCCAAAACAGGGTTCAGCCTCTGTTTCGCGAGGGTTCCGCCAGTCACCTGCAGAAAATTTTTGTCATTTTTCTTAAGTTCAAAACTTGTAAAGTGTCAAACCATTATCTTTAGTGAGAAACATATTCCATTACCTGCAAATACCATATTAGGACTACTCTCACTCACTAAAACAATTAGGAAGCCACTTCCCGCCAAAATTCAAATTCAAACATAACTAACCCAAGGAACCCTTTTAAAGGATCCTTCAAACCATTGGAACATTTTCAACCAAATAACATCCCATGATCACAAAGCATTGAGTGCATATGTTGGTCTTTCACTTCACCCTATTCCATTGGATTGACATCCAATGATGTGACATGTTCATGAAAATCATTTGAAACCTCAATCTTTGAATGGTAGAACATCAAATCCAAACACCCATTTCAACATCTCTTCCACCCTATAAATTTGAAACTTTTGCAACAATTCAAATCACACCATCACCATCAAAATTTCTTCTATCAAAACATCAAAACCACACCTTTGAAATGACTAAATCCAACACCTCATCCGAGTCATCAAAATCCTTCTCAAAAACCACTAGGATTAGTGATAAACCTTGTTGCTTCAACAAAACCGTCAAGTCAAGCTCATCATCTTCAAGTGATGCTTCGCTTAACATTTCTTCACCTATCCAAGATTTCCTTAACCTCACTACCTCAACACTATCCTCAACACCTTGCAATACCAATGTAATCACTATTCAAGATTTGCTTAATCTTGCTACTCCAACACCCTCTCCAACACATTGCAATACCAACATACACTATTCCACCACCAACTAGACCTTCAAGTGATTCAACATCACCTTCTCAACAAGCTCAACCATCAAAAACTCCATCACCTCAATCACCAACACTTACACCAATGGAACTTTTCCATACACCACCAACATCACCACTACCCTATTTGGAAACATTAGAAGACCTATAACCTAAATCATCAAGCCCACCATCCTTGTCACTCGTTGACACCATTGCTCAAATGGAAACCCAACAACAACCTAGTGAGAAATTAGATGATGAACCCCATCAACCATCATTGGTAGAACGGTTGGCTTACCGTTATGCTAGACCATCAATTTTTCCAAATGATCAAGGTCATACCCACTCACAATCATTTGTGTTTCACCCAATTTACAGAAACCTTCATGGTAATCCTTCTGGAGAACCAAGCTTCCGCCATTTTGTTTAAAACCAACAACCACAACAACAAGAACCACAACAACAACAACAACAACAACAACAACAACCACAAGAGCATTCCCAACACTTTGAATCTTTATTTCCTTGGTATAAGAAAATAGAAGCATCAATATGGGAAAAATCTCCAAACCTTAATGATGAGATTGACACTCATTTAAACCACCTTCATGCCTTCAAACGTATGGTTGACTCTCAAATCAACCATATTATGGTTTTACAAACAACACTACACTCAACTAATGAAGAAAGCAAAAACACCTCTCAACCATCCACATTTGCTCCTTCAAGTTCAAACCATCCACCTCCAACAAATCAAACCTCTCTTCCACCAACATTTCCCCGCCATGATTGCGAACATTGCGAAAGAACCGTTCATATTAGTGAAAGGTGTCGAACGGAAATTCGCGAGCTATCCGAAGAAATGATGTTTATACTAAACCACATTTTGGATCGTCTACAATCCTTGTCTCACCCACCTCAACCTTAGAGTCTCCAAAAATGAAACATAAGTGTTTCTTTTAGAAAATGTTTCCCATTTAAACCAACAAACCAAAACCCGTGTCACCCTCTCAACCTTCAAAATAAAGCCCGCTACAACCTCCAACACACATTTTCATCCTTAAACAACCTTAGCCTTGTTTTTGGAAAATGTTTCTCATTAAAGAAAATGATGATTTCCTTGTAGCATTTTATGTTCTTAGTTTATTTTTTGTTTTTCTTTATTTTTAAGAAGTAGGATGATGTCGTCCTAATTTCTTGTCTTTGACTTTTTAAGAGTCAAAATTTTACATGAAATGAATTTCATTCTACTACAAGGTTTGCATTGTTTGTTGACCATTTAGGTATTATGAATAAACTATACCTTGCTATGGTAACATACATACATCTTGTGTTTTAGAAACTAACCTTTCTTTTTGTAGGATCATTATCCATGTTTTCTTTCCTTGATACTCCATTTAGGGGAGTAATATTCAAGGGGGAGCATGAGTGTTGCATTATTCCAGAACACAACTGTTAGTTGTGTTCTAGACATGAAATGCTTTCATGACTTGTCTTGTGTGTCAACTAACATTTTGTTTTGTAGGGTCAAAATCCATGTCTCCTCTCTTGGCACTCCATTTAGTGGGAGTATCGTCCAAGGGGGAGCAAGTGCATACTTCCGCTTCGCTACTCTTCTTTTTGTTTCGACAAAAAGGGGGAGAATTTATATATAAACTTGTTCTCATTTTTTTTTCCTAACCCTTGTATGCCACATCATCTTAGCAAAAACAAGTTTTAATACTAACTTTATAAGACTTAATACTAAAACTAGTGATTTACTTATAAATAAAGTTTATGTTTTGTCATCAACAAAAAAAGGGAGATTGTTAATACAAATATCGCCAAAAACGTTATTTATATTTTACGATCTTTGCTAAGTTTTGTTAATGACAAAGTATGAAATTTAGCTAATAGTAAATCATCACTTTAGTGTTTAATTCTTGTTTAAACTAAGGTTTATATTTCCTTTTAAACGAAACATTGTTTTTATTTCTTTAATTAGAAAGTGTCTTGTCACATCATTCATTTATGGCAAGCTTGTGTATTTGACTTGCCATAACATCTTACACACTTTTGGAAGCTTTCCAAATTGGATTTAATGTGTTTGACTAGTTGTTGTTGATGTAACTTTGGTTGGTTTGTGTTAGTTATTGTAAAACCTACTGCAAGCCTGGCGGAACCCTGGGGGTACACGGGCGGAACCCATCTGAGGGTTCCGCCGTATCCGCCAGACCTGCTGTTTGTTTTACTATAAATACCAAGCCACTTGTTTGTTTTGAGTCATCACTTTAGGACATATATTTTCATATACTCTCTCAACTAACTCAGTAACATTTGGCTTGTGTGATCCTCTTATGTAGCAAGGGACTTCACAAGATCATTCAAGAAGTTACAAGCTTCAACTTTAAAGTTGCAAGACTTGTTAGCTTTGTTGTGTATAAGCTTTGGTAGTTTATACTGCATTTGTATCATGTGTGTAGAAGTGATCTGTTAGTATTTTAGGCCTCAAAATACATAGTGTGTTGGGAGTTGTTGTACCCATGTAAAAGAACTAACGGGAGTGGTTGTACCCTTGGTAAAGAACTCGACATCTAGCTTAGTGTCGGTAAAAGTATAAGCGACGTTGTAAAGGTTTCTCCACCGGGAAAGGAGCTTTTTGATTAGACTTATAACTCTCGAGTTGGAAACTCGGGGCGTGGATGTAGGGCAAGGAAAAAGAGTCCTTGTAGCCGAACCCCGATAAACAATCGTGTTGTGGTTTAATCGTTTCTTTCTTGATCTTTGCTTATTACATATTGTCTTTAGTTAGAATTGCTAATCACACGTAAAGCTTTTCAAAGAATTAAACAAGTAAAGTTGTGTTTATATCTTTAAACAAACGTAAAGCTTTTCAAAGAACTAAACAAGTAAAGTTAGGATTGTTATTCACACGCAAAGCTTTTCAAAGAATTGAACATGTAAAGTTGTGTTTATATCTTTAAACAAACGTAAAGTTTTTAAAGGATAATCAAGTTAAAAAGGGGTAAACTATTCAACCCCCTTCTAGTTTTCCACAATTGGCATCAAGAGCTACGTTACTCAAGATCTTTAAAATAGAGTGTATTTTAAAACTTGGATTGATCCATGGATTTTGAAAATCTCAAAGAAGGGCAACCTATTCAAAACCCACCGCTATTTGAAAAAGAAAACTTCCTTGAATGGAAAAGTATATTTGAAAACTATGTAAAATCAATTGATCAAGATCTTTGGCATATTATTTCTATTGGTGATTTCAAACCAACGAAAACAAGTTTTGAAAACCAAGATGACTATCCTAAACTTGATAAAAATAATAAAGCTAAGATAATGATTTATAAAGCTTTATCAAGTACCGAATATGAAAGAATGTATTTTTGTCAAACGGCTAATGATATTTGGAAAAATATAATCAACTTTCATCAAGAAATATGTCAAGTCAAAGATGATCAATTTGATCTTACATATGAATTAGAAGTTTTAGAAAAACTAATAGAAAGACACTTAGTAGAAGTTAATACATGTGCTACTAGTTTAAATGTTTTAAATGAAGGTACAAGTGAAGATGAGTACGCGTGTCTTGATGAACTTGCTTGCGAATCATGGAATGAAACGGATGTAGACAAAGACAATGATCCGGTGGGTGATTGTCAATTTACTGAAACAACAAGCAATGTACATGTTGAAACCAAACATTTTTGCTTTGACACATTTATCTTAGAATTTTCTAAATTAGGAAATGAGTCTAAAATTTTAGGTTACATGAACCTAAAAACTATCTTTAACAATGAGTCTTCAAAATCTTTTGTGAATAACTTTAAAAATAAATCTTGTTAGAAGATAAAATGTCTAGACTTGAGAGTTATGTTGAAATTGATCTAGAATGTAAATTATGTCTAGATCACAAACATGAGATTAAAAAGCAAAATGAGAAAGGAAAAATGTTTGCTAAATTTGATGAAAGCTCAAAATCTCTTGAAAGATTGTTTAGGAGTCAAAGGTTGGTTAAAGATAAAACCGGATTAGGATTTAACTCAAAAGCATCATCAACTAGTAAAACTAAGCAAGTAAAATTTGTTAAACCTAGAAGAGAGAGTTAGAGATAATTGAATCTCTAATAGAAACTCATGATAAAAGGATTAAGATTATCATGTTCTATGCTTTTATATGGTTATCTAACCTTCTTGGATACATGAGTAATTGAGTTTCCAAGCGTGTCGTCAAATCAAGATTTTACGCTTTGTGTTTATTCTCTTGATAGCATCTCCATGCAATTTAAAAGGTACGCATTACTTCAACTTGACTTTGATTGTCTCTTGTTTCTAGCATTACGTGTTGTAGTATGTGTTATTAGTAGTATTCTAAAGTGCTCACCTGCTATTAGTAATAACAAAGATTAGATTCTCTGCGACAAGGAATTTCGTCATTAGTACTAGTAGGAGATATAAGGTGTTTCGGTTCTTTAACCGTCAAGAGATAAACACGAGAAACTCTTGAGTGAGTCTCACTCAACTCTTGCTTACAAGTGAGCTAACTAAGAATTTCCTAAGTGATAAAATGTCTAACACTTTTGTGATGCTTGCAAAACAAAACTTTTTAAAACAACATTCTTAAACACCACACTTTGGGTCTTAAATTGTGTTTTACTTCAACCACTCCTTTATGGTAATTCCACATAAAACACACAAGGTGAAATAAATCACATTAGCATACATTAGGATGTGTGGAAGAAAATGAGTTTTAAACATCTAGGATTTACACATCAAATGTGACACTTAGTCTTATGATGTTGTACCTCTTGGAATTTTTCAAAACGAATAAAGTTCATAGTGTCTTAAATAAGGAAACCCAAAGAGTCGAGGAGTCGTTGAATATAACATTTAATGAGAGATCACCTCCTTCTAAGATATCATCTTTGGTAGATGATGACTTGGTCGAAAGTCCAATGATGGCAAGACAAGTATGTTGTGTAAAACATTAAGGATAAAGGTACAAAATAACATTTTCTCACCTTGAGTCAAACATTGAATCAAGTAAAATTGACATAAGTTATAAAACTTGATTTATAGGTCATAGTTGTGTCTAAACAAATTCAACAAAAACAGTTTTTGGAATTTAGAGTAAAACAACTAGTAAAACAAAATAGATTTTTCAAAGTAATCAAGTGATTATAGTGTCAATATTTGAAAGATTTTTTTGATAATAAAAGCAAGCCCCAAAAGCAAGCGATTTTTTAAGACATTCCTAGTTACTCTCTTGTTCTCAATGGTTAAGTTATTGATGACTTATCAAGAATGAGATTAGTAAATCCGTAGGTAAAACTAAACGTCGAGAAATGTTAGGAAGACTACTTGTTCTCATAACAATTAGATCCAACATTATGTTTAGTGTTTGTCTATGTGCTCATTTTAGAGAAGTTCCTAAAACAACTCTTTAGTTGAGCTTGTTTAGATACATCAAAAGGTACTACACAACTAGGATTATGGTATCTCAAAAGAACGGGAATAGAAACCATAGTGTTTGCCAAATGGAATTATGTTGGTAATAAGTTGATAAGAAAATCACAAGTGGTACTTGCACTTTTATACTTACTTACCCAATGATTCTCCAAAACGCGTAAGGTTCTCAAATTAGTATCGGATGGAGAAGCACATCAACAAGCTCCGCTTGAACAAGCAAATTCGTGTCAACAACGGAATTCTTTTATCAACATTCTTATCCCTTCAACAAAGGAAGCATCTACTTTAGCGACAATTCAATCCTTTATGTTCTTAATTGACATATTGTGATCCATCATTATCGCCTTGGTAAAAATGTTCATTGAGGAACGTCTTAACTAAGAAAGTCTTATACGTTAACCATTCTATCAACTTTTTCACAAAACCTCTTGAATGAGAAGCATTCATCATCCCTAGGCTTAGTCAAAGACTCATAAGACCTAAAACCTTAAGTTTTAAACATTAGGATAAAACCACAAAAATCAAGACAATCCCTTTTGAATTTTTCCCTGCAGTACCCACGGAACCCTCAGACCATACGGGCGGAACCCTCCCTTTGGTTCCGCCTGGTCCGCCAAATCTGCAGCATGTTTTATTTTTAATTTCAAAACCAAACACCCTCTTAACTTAATCATTCACTTTTCAAACAGCCATCACCCTCTCAAAAACACACAACCATACAAAATTAAGGGCTTTTAATCTAACCTCTTCAAATCCAATCAACTTTGTAAGTGTTCTAATCATAATTGCATTTTTGATTCAAGTATAACATTCTCATTTACATTCATTAACTAGAATCTTAGGGTTTATGCATAGAACTTTTTGATTCATGAAAAACTTGGTTGCTAACCAATCATGTCTTCCATTAGTTAAGAATTGTATCCTTTTTGTTGTTATTTTGATTTGCCAAACACACCAAGTGCATAATCTTTCAAAAATTACAATCCACAACTAGAACATAACTCTTCACCACATTGTTAAAACAAATGAAAAACGTCATTGAAACATCACTTGCATATTGTCTCTTGAATGCTAAAGGGGATACATAACTAATATGTATTTTCGGGTATATTCAATCGAAGACACATTCAAATAGGAGAGTTTTGGTTATCTTTTGTTTTTATAACAAAATTTGTATAACAAAACAGTTTAGGCATCAAAATGAGTCAAGATAACCAAGTCTCCACATTGTTTGCATATAGGAACACATTAGAACATCCACATTGTTAAAAGTCGTTAACATAAAATTTTGTGTTTTCTAGGAATCAACATGCCTCCCGCAAATTTCTTCGATCACAAGGAAACCCTTAAATACTTACCCAAACACCATAGGACCAAAGGTCTTACTAAAGATCAACTTGAAACCTTTAAGAGTCTAGAAAAATGCTATGTTCATGAAGGAAGAACCATTGATCCATCCTTCCTAGAGGGAACATCCATTCGCCAAAACTTTGCCGCAATCAACTTTGATTGCCTTCTAGACATCGATGATCAAATTTGCCCTAGGTTCATCTTAGAATTCTATGCAACCTTAACCCTTTACTTCGGTGACGATGGTGAACTCTCACTAACCTTTAAAACCAATCAAATACCAAACATCATATCCTTGAAAGATTTTGCAACAATTCTTGATGTCCCTAATGTTGGTACATGTCTCTACACGGATAAGTGGCCTCTTTCTAGTCTTGACTCCATTGAGCATTTTCATCCATACGATACTCCTCTTGCGAATAAGGAAGCAATTCGTGAGCATCTATTTGTTAGAACCTCAACAACTAGGAAGAATCATTCGGGTAAAGTGGTAGATAAGGACCCTTTTGGTATGGAAATCAATGAGCTCAAACCACAATTTAAGAAATGGGAAGAAATTCTTAGAGCCGACATTATAAGTTCCATAGGAAATAGAGATCATGTCAACACATGTCTTAGCTACATGCTCTATAGCATTTCCACTGGTCAACCTTTTAACTTAGCCTATTACCTCGCCAAAAGAATGGCCGACATACTATTGGTAGGAACAACTGCTCTTCCTTATGGAATGCTTCTCACCCGCCTCTTTAGAGCAATCTCACCTATTCCTCATAACGATAATGGAATGTGCCTTGACTATTCTCTCGTTCCTCACATCTTCATCCCTCTAAGTGATAAACGAGTTTTCAAAGCTAAGGGCAAACGTACTCGCTCACCTTCACCATCATCATCATCATCCGACATGAGCGAGGACGATAAACTTCCTAACTCTAAGTTACCTCCTTTAGAGTACCTTCAAGAACTCCCCGTCATTGACAATGCATCCGAAGAGTTCAAGCAAACCAAAGGAATTTTCAAGTGCTTTGGAAGGTACCTAAGTAAGCTTAATAAAAAGATAGACCGGTTGTGAGAAGCGTGATTAAGGAGTGTTTGGCTTATGAAGGTTTTAGAACCTTGTATGAGTTAAACTATGTGATTTGTATAGTTTTTCACGTTCATGCTTTATTACGTTTATCGGATTATGTTTTGTATGAGCTTTTATGCATAATGACAATATTTGAAGTGTTTGTCAATTTTTATGCTTATAGTAAATTTCACTAAGTTTAGTGGAAATCGCTAGCCCCCGGTCAAAGTCCTATAATATGAATGTCTACATGCCAAATTTTTGCATTTCCTAATCAGACATATAATAAATTTTCATTTTTAAGAGTTTTCGAAAAATTTGAAAATCGTCTCGCGGGTCAAATTAGTGGACTGTCTGATTTTTCAGACCTGGCGGATCTGGCGGCACCCACAAATGGGTTCCGCCAGTGTAATTTCTGGGCAACCCAGAAATGGCCCAACGGACCAGACGGAACCCAAAACAGGGTTCAGCCTCTGTTTCGCGAGGGTTCCGACAGTCACCTGCAGAAAATTTTTGTCATTTTTCTTAAGTTCAAAACTTGTAAAGTGTCAAACCATTATCTTTAGTGAGAAACATATTCCATTACCTGCAAATACCATATTAGGACTACTCTCACTCACTAAAACAATTAGGAAGCCACTTCCCGCCAAAATTCAAATTCAAACATAACTAACCCAAGGAACCCTTTTAAAGGATCCTTCAAACCATTGGAACATTTTCAACCAAATAACATCCCATGATCACAAAGCATTGAGTGCATATGTTGGTCTTTCACTTCACCCTATTCCATTGGATTGACATCCAATGATGTGACATGTTCATGAAAATCATTTGAAACCTCAATCTTTGAATGGTAGAACATCAAATCCAAACACCCATTTCAACATCTCTTCCACCCTATAAATTTGAAAGTTTTGCAACAATTCAAATCACACCATCACCATCAAAATTTCTTCTCTTAAAACATCAAAACCACACCTTTGAAATGACTAAATCCAACACCTCATCCGAGTCATCAAAATCCTTCTCAAAAACCACTAGGATTAGTGTTAAACCTTGTTGCTTCAACAAAACCGTCAAGTCAAGCTCATCATCTTCAAGTGATGCTTCGCTTAACATTTCTTCACCTATCCAAGATTTCCTTAACCTCACTACCTCAACACCATCATTAACACCTTGCAATACCAATGTAATCACTATTCAAGATTTGCTTAATCATGCTACTCCAACACCCTCTCCAACTCATTGCAACACCAACATAGCCACTATTCCACCACCAACTAGACCTTCAAGTGATTCAACATCACCTTCTCAACAAGCTCAACCATCAAAAACTCCATCACCTCAATCACCAACACTTACACAAATGGTACTTTTCCATACACCACCAACATCACCACTACCCTATTTGGAAACATTAGAAGACCTATCACCTAAATCATCAAGCCCACCATACTTGTCACTCGTTGACACCATTGCTCAAATGGAAACCCAACAACAACCTAGTGAGCAATTAGATGATGAACCCCATCAACCATCATTGGTAGAACGGTTGGCTTACCGTTATGCTAGACCATCAATTTTTCCAAATGATCAAGGTCATACCCACTCACAATCATTTGTGTTTCACCCAATTTACAAAAACCTTCATGGTAATCCTTCCGGAGAACCAAGCTTCCGCCATTTTATTCAAAACCAACAACCACAACAACAAGAACCACAACAACAACAACAACAACCACCACAAGAGCATTCCCAACTCTTTGAATCTCTATTTCCTTCGTATAAGAAAATAGAAGCATCCATATGGGAAAAATCTCCAAACCTTAATGATGATATTGACACTCATTTAAACCACCTTTATGCCTTCAAATGTATGGTTGACTCTCAAATCAACCATATTATGGTTTTACAAACAACACTACACTCAACTAATGAAGGAAGCAAAAACACCTCTCAACCATCCACATTTTCTCCTTCAAGTTCAAACCATCCACCTCCAACAAATCAAACCTCTCTTCCACCAACATTTCCCCGCCATGATTGCAAACATTGCGAAAGAACCGCTCACATTAGTGAAAGGTGTCGAACGGAAATTCGTGAGCTATCCGAAGAAATGAGGTTTATACTAAACCACATTTTGGATCGTCTACAATCCTTGTCTCACCCACCTCAACCTTAGAGTCTCCAAAAATGAAACATAAACGTTTCTTTTGGAAAATGTTTCCCATTTAAACCAACAAACCAAAACCCGTGTCACCCTCTCAACCTTCAAAATAAAGCCCGCTACAACCTCCAACACACATTTTCATCCTTAAATAACCTTAGCCTTGTTTTTGGAAAATGTTTCTCATTAAGGAAAATGATGATTTCCTTGTAGCATTTTATGTTCTTAGTTTATTTTTAGTTTATCTTTATTTTTAAGAAGTAGGATGATGTCGTCATAATTTCTTGTCTTTGACTTTTTAAGAGTCAAAATTTTACATAAAATGAATTTCATTCTACTACAAGGTTTGCATTGTTTGTTGACCATTTAGGTATAATGAGTAAACTATACCTTGCTATGATAGCATACATATATCTTGTGTTTTAGAAACTAACCTTTCTTTTTGTAGGATCATTATCCATGTTTTCTTTCCTTGATACTCCATTTAGGGGAGTAATATTCAAGGGGGAGCATGAGTGTTGCATTATTCCACTTCACAACTCTTAGTTGTGTTCTAGACATGAAATGCTTTCATGACTTGTCTTGTGTGGCAACTAACATTTTGTTTTGTAGGGTCAAAATCCATGTCTCCTCTCTTGGCACTCCATTTAGGGGGAGTTTCGTCCAAGGGGGAGCAAGTGCATACTTCCGCTTCGCTACTCTTCTTTTTGTTTCGACAAAAAGGGTGAGAATTTATATATAAAGTTGTTCTCATTTTTTTTTCCTAACCCCTGCATGCCACATCATCTTAGCAAAAACAAGTTTTAATACTAACATTATAAGACTTAATACTAAAACTAGTGATTTACTTATAAATAAAGTTTATGTTTTGTCATCAACAAAAAGGGAGAGATTGTTAATACAAATATCGCCTAAAAACGTTATTTATATTTTACGATCTTTGCTAAGTTTTTTAATGACAAAGTATGAACTTTAGCTAATAGTAAATCATCACTTTAGTGTTTAAGTCTTGTTTAAACTAAGGTTTACATTTCCTTTTAAACAAAACATTGTTTTTATTTCTTTAATTAGAAAGTGTCTTGTCACATCATTCATTTATGGCAAGCTTGTGTATTTGACTTGCCATAACATCTTACACACTTTTGGAAGCTTTCCAAATTGGATTTAATGTGTTTGACTAGTTGTTGTTGATGTGACTTTAGTTGGTTTGTGTTATTTATTGTAAAACCTACTGCAAGCCTGGCGGAACCCTGGGGGTACACGGGCGGAACCCATCTGAGGGTTCCGCCGTATCCGCCAGACCTGCTGTTTGTTTTACTATAAATACCAAGCCACTTGTTTGTTTTGAGTCATCACTTTAGGACATATATTTTCATATACTCTATCAACTAACTCAGTAACATTTGACTTGTGTGATCCTCTTATGTAGCAAGGGACTTCACAAGATCATTCAAGAAGTTACAAGCTTCAACTCTAAAGTTGCAAGACTTGTTAGCTTTGTTGTGTATAAGCTTTGGTAGTTTATACTGCATTTGTATCATGTGTGTAGAAGTGATCTGTTAGTATTTTAGGCCTCAAAATACATAGTGTGTCGGGAGTTGTTGTACCCATGTAAAAGAACTAACGGGAGTGGTTGTACCCTTGGTAAAGAACTCAACATCTAGCTTAGTGTCGGTAAAAGTATAAGCGACGTTGTAAAGGTTTCTCCACCGGGAAAGGAGCTTTTTGATTAGTGCTTATAACTCTCGAGTTGGAAACTCGGGGCGTGGATGTAGGGCAAGGAAAAAGAGTTCTTGTAGCCGAACCGCGATAAACAATCGTGTTGTGGTTTAATCGTTTCTTTCTTGATCTTTGCTTATTACATATTGTCTTTAGTTAGAATTGCTAATCACATGTAAAGCTTTTCAAAGAATTAAACAAGTAAAGTTGTGTTTATATCTTTAAACAAACGTAAAGCTTTTCAAAGAACTAAACAAGTAAAGTTAGGATTGTTATTCACACGTAAAGCTTTTCAAAGAATTGAACCTGTAAATTTGTGTTTATATCTTTAAACAAACGTAAAGTTTTTAAAGGATAATCAAGTTAAAAAGCGGTAAACTATTCAACCCCCCTTCTAGTTTTCCACATACTTGATAAAAGAATAACTTACGTTTACGGTTTTAATCTTGCATTAATACATTTAAAAGAATTTACAAAATTCAATTTTAGTATTTTCGATAATCAATTTTCAAAAAAATATAATACCCAAGGATATATTCATATAACCAACATACTTTTTTGAAAATCTAGGATCCAATTTTACATAGATTCCACCACATCAGTTGATCTGCTAGTGGTGAAAGTATAAAAGATGGTAATCTGTCGAACAATAATTGGCAAACACTTTTCCAATTCCTAGATCATTATGGGATTTACATCAAATTGATTCATCAATTTGTCATGTAAGCATGTTTCATCCCATCTCATGCCTTAAGTTCTAGGTCTCACGCATCAACTTAATTAAGTCGTCTAACTTAGAAACTGCAAATCCTCCATGTGTGGTCTCACGCACACTCGGAAATTTAACTTGTCAATAAAATTTAGCCTGCGTCTCACGTTTACTAAATAATAATTTCAAGTGTTTCTTATAGTTAGATGGCATGTAACTTAAATTTTTAGAGTATAAATTTTTGATGTGAAAATCAAAACATGTATAAAGATGCATGCACTCATCTTTATAACATTAGTTTAAAAAAAAACTTTTTATTACCAATTCTTGAAATTAATACACAAAGTTTTACTTGAGGTTTAAAAACCTTAAGATGACTTTCTACAAGAATGATTTTAAAGGAAATTCGTTTAAGACTTATTCGTAAGTGTGATAACCAAGGCAGACTCTAAGGCTCTTTCCAAGCCTTCTTACCACGACTATGAATTTTGTCTTAAAGGAGTTACTTTTAAAAGCATGTTGTACAAAACATCAATCAAGCAAAGTTTATGGATTCAATCTCAAAACATGTAACAAAGTATGAATCTTGCTAGTCTCGCCTTGGAGCGAATTACCGTGCGAAGCGAACCGTTGTTGGCACATAAGACACCGCAAGATTCAATCTTTATCACTTAAAGTTTCACCATTATTAGTCCATATTATTTTCTTTATAAAAAAAATAACCCTTTTATTGCTTACAACGTGTCCAACAAAATAAAACAATAAAACAAGTAATAAAGACAAATCAAGCAACTAATAACATAACAATTATTAGGTGAAACAATTAGCCACATGCATTCTTGATTAGAAAAGATCCTAATAAAATCAATTCTAGGTTTCAATATGCATATAATCAACTAAGGCCTTCCCTTCTTGAAGTAAGTGAGCCACATACATTGACGACTCAATTGCGTAGGCCAAAGTCAATCACATACCACATAGCACATAAATTGATTTTAGTAATTTTGGGGTCTTCCCCAATTTAGATCTATCTAAACATGTGACAAAGTTTAACAATTAATAACCCATGACTAACATGCATGTTTCGTCACGGATCAAAGCATAACAATTATCAATTAGGTCATAGGATACGCCCAAATAACACATAAACATGTAGGCAACCTAGGGTTTCTAATCCAATTAATATTAAAAACCTCAAACCCTAATTTGGATAAAGAGGTATTCGAACCCCCCCCCCCCCCCCCAAATTTTTAGGGTTTAGGAAATTTAAAGAACCCTAGATCTAAAAAAACCTAACATGTATCTAAAACAATCAAAATTCGTTTTTTATGTGCTTTATGTAATCAATTACATGTTATAGCAAACTCGTGATACCAGTGTTAGAATTATAGAATCATGACAATCATATAAATAGGTAAACACATATGCGGAAGCGTAGGAACATCTATAACATATAAAAGATTAACATAAATTAAATAGGAACGTACCTTTAATGATTCTAGCAAAACAAGAATCAATAATAAATCTTGAACAATATGATGAACCCTAATTAGGGTTTATATGGATAAATGATTAACCCCTTACCGTTTTGTTAATCGATCCCTTGATAATTACTATAGTGAGTAATTACCTCGTTCTTGTACACACGTATTATAACCGAATTAATGTTAATGCTAGTTAATGAAAACACAATAGTTTGTTTATAAAAAACAAACCAATCGACTCTCTTGGGAGAGATGTACGATCGGCCAAGAACAAGAAAGAAGGAAAACAATTTTAGGGTTATAGCTAGTGCACAATAGTCAAGTAACAAATAACCCTAAGCCTTGTATTTATAGTGAGTAAACTTGGAGAACAAGTTGGATATGGATTGGGCTTCCCCAACCCTCTCCAAAACCGGCCACACCCTTTAGAAGGGGTTCCGGAAGCTTCTTGGCTCTATTTTACACTCTAGTCCTTGTTCATTGATACCTAACGATAGTTAGCCAATTCCGTTAACTTCTAACGATCGTTAGTCATTATTTTGTGTTTCTAATAATCAAATATACATAACATTTTATATATTAATTATTATTCATTAATTCCTTCATACGTAATGTGTGCAATCCCGAGGTCTCAAGTT
Source organism: Artemisia argyi (assembly GCA_030686995.1). Taxonomy (NCBI): domain Eukaryota; kingdom Viridiplantae; phylum Streptophyta; class Magnoliopsida; order Asterales; family Asteraceae; genus Artemisia; species Artemisia argyi. The sequence continues at coordinate 178,993,594 of CM060690.1, forward strand.
CGATACTAGACATACACGTATTAATATTTATCCACAAACTCCAACATATCCAAGTATACAATGTTTTGAGTTTTTAGTGTATTTGCTAAATATTATCAAAGTTGAATTTTAGTGTCTTTGCGTAATATCAAAGAACTTTTTATTTTCCATAATAGTTAAACTTTTCGTGATTTATGGGGGCCTCATTCGTGATTTCGCACCGGGCCACCCAAATCAATGAGACGACCCTATTTCTTTCATCTTTTTACGTTGTCCTATGCCATATCTCCTCTCCATGCCGAGATATTAGCGCTACACTACGCTTGCTCACTAGCATTTAATCGAGGATGGTTTAATGCTACTGTGGAATCTGACTCCCAACTAGCTATCTCCTTATCATCTTGTGAAACGCCCCTACCTTGGAATGTAGCTGCTCTTGTGGAAGACATTCACTTATGGGCAAATAATATGCGATTATCGTTTTCTTGGGTTAATCGAGAACATAATCAAGTGGCTCATTGGGTTGCTCGTCATGCGTTTTCTACCACTTCAAAGTTTAGTTGGGATGTTTATTTTCATCAAGAACTAACATCGCTTGCGAAGAGTGATTTGTATGCTCTTTAGTTTTTCTAATGCAAGTTTCCATTCAAAAAAATAATGGTGAAATCTTTGTTAAGGAAAAAATAATCATATACATTTGAGCTCAAATGGACCTCCCATGTTATATATCTTAGAAATTTGCTACACCAACATAAAAGTATCCACAAAAATAATCCATTTACTGAGGTGTCAGCGGGTGATTGGTTTTTTTTGTGAGATCCACATCCAACAAAAAACCAATTACCCGTTGACATCTCAGCGAGTGAATTGTTTTTGTGAATACTTTTATGTGGATGTATTATATCTTAACCTATAATCGAGCTAAGTGTTATTCATGACATAATCAACAAATATGAGTGCTCAAAAATATAATGAAGTATTACCAACTCAAAATGAAATACGATAACTAATTAAAATATATATTTTATTTTAAAAATAAAATTAGCTTCTTTTACAACTCATGTATTAAATATAACTAGAAGGGTACCCGCGCAATGCGGCGGCGGGTACCCGGTGACTATTTTTGTGGCGAGCAAATGTTTTTCATTTTAAATTTCCTTATCTATCATGTTCCAAATAGTATAAAGTATTAGAAATATGTTTTTTTTTTTAAAGTAGAACGTCTAAATTATTAATAGTGTAAATGGTTAACACTTTTATTTTTCAAATATTAGCATTAAATTGATGGTTAATAGTGAGTTTTTCTTATAAACATTTTCATTAAAATGTATCATTATTGGAGGGGGGTTACATATGGTTTAAATTAGACTTAAATTTTCATATTTTACATTAATTTTCTACTTTTCCTTTAATAGTAATGTTTTTGGTCTTAAAATTTTAAGACTTCCTTTTGTAGTAAGTCTCAAATGCTTTATAATGTAGTATAGATTGGTAAACTTTTTAATTATAGTTGTAAGACAACATATTTAAAAAACAAGCCAAACATTTTTTATGTGAGAAAGTAAAAGAAATTTTATATTTCAAATTTTAAATATAACACATTACTCATTGTTATAGTTTTAAAGTTTTTTAAAAAACTTATGCACCCTTTATATGTATTATAAACTACTAGACGAATACCCCTGCAAAGCGACAGTGTATAGGGGCAAATAATTATACTTGCAAAATCGTGATTCTGGTTTGACCATTGATGCAAAACTTATGGATTCAATTCGTAGTCATTGCGAGAAAAAAATTAATGGGTTAGAAACAAATAATGGCAAAAGTTTATAGCATTCATAATCAAAGGTAAACAATTCACTAAAATTACTCAAATTTTAAGCATTTTAAATTTAAAGAATGCATATGCATGCAATATAAGTAGTAGATAGATACATTATAAATTTAACACCACTCGGTTTAAATTTAATCACATTGCTGATGAATTATTTTTAAATGCTTCAACCTAAGATTAGTTCGCAGTTTATATAGTTTTATGATCTTTTGATAATAGTATTTACATTTTTTTATTCCAACATTACATTCTTTATATTATATTTTTATTCGAGTTAATAATTGTTTTATCACATGGTATATTCTCTTCAATACAAAATCAGACTGAAGGTTAAATTGGTAATTTCAGACAACTCAGATTGCTCATTCAGAACAAATATCAAACAATCATTTTCACTCAGAATCATGTTCACTCGGCATCTTGGAATCATTCAACACCTTTAATTCATTCAGCGCTAAATCATAATTTTTATCAAACATCCCGTCTACTATGATTTTTTGAGATAGTGTATTATAATTTGAAGCAACACCTCAACCAAAATGTGAGGAGACCATCATTTAACAGTATATTCATTAACCTAATAATTATAAAATCTGAAAACATGTAAACATTTTATTGATACTTAAATAAGTCAATACAAGCATGGAAAATAAGTGACTTTGTGAACAATGAATACAGAAAAGCAGACACTCAAATTTATTGGTTGCTTTCATCAGCGAAAGTAATCCAGGATGGCAAAAATGGCCGAAACCACGGTAGCAAGAAACACAATGAATCCAACAAGTAGTGAAATAACACTCCATGGATTACTGAAATATACGCGTCTCAGCCGTGCAATATGCTTGGGCCAAAAACCATTGTAGTACTTATCCATTTGTTTGAACGCTTGAATGTAATAGAAATCTGCAACAAACACGTTTTTGGATATCTTGTTGATCATATCTGCAGCCTCTTGGTTTGAGCCGAGGTCGTTGACAAGGACTTTAGATTCTACCAGTTTAGCAATATCCTCTTGAGTATCAATAAGCTTATCCATTGCACATGCATATGATGCAAAGTAATAACAATCTTGAGGGAACAATTGTTCATAAGCAATAAAGTTCCTTAAACAATTGTTCATAAGCAATAAAGTTCCTTAAAATTAGCTGAGTGAAATCTTCAATAACCAGGGTTGGCATTAGAAGAGTAGGCTTACTCCAAAACCAGGGTAAACATGCAAACATTGCTAAATATGAAAAGACTTTTTCAAAGTCAAATCAAGGTTGCAAGAGAGATGGATGGGTGTTCGATATCCCTCCAGAGCTGCATAAATTTCCTAACACATGCAGTAATACAAGGTTTGAGAAACCACAGGAGGGTGAATCTTTGATGATTCATTCACTTACAGAACTTCAACCCATATGGTCTTGTTTTAAAGCAACAGATTGCAAGGTCAAATACATGGGTGGTTCGATATTTTCGCTAGAATTCAGAAACAAAGAGGAAGAATTCGATTTGAATCAGGCCAACTCTGAAAGTGCAGAACATATTGTTGAAACTGGCACTGGTAGTAAAGCGGTAGAGGGATGTGTTGATAGTATACCCTCAAAAATTAAGGAGACATATGGGATTAACATGGAGAGTGGCATGGCTGAAAAAGTTGTCACTCCTGGTGATTTTCCGGCAAAAGGTGAGAGCACGGAAACCGATGGCAGAGATTTTTCTCATTTTCCCGCCCAAGATAAAAATGAAATTTTGAATTTTGAATCAAGATTGGGGACCGGGATTCCAGATGAGCCGGTTGTACATGCTACAAAAGAGCAGGAGATGTCACCATCTGACATTGGGGAAAAGGAAATGTCACCATCTAACATTGGAGAAAAGGAAATGTCTTCATCTAACATTGGGGAAAGAGTTGACAACATTAAACCAAAGCCTTCCTACTCGGACTTAAAAAAGATAGTAGCATATTCTAAAACGCTTCGTCCAAACATGTCCATTGTAGAAATACGTGAAGGATTTGTTAAGTTTCAATCACAAGATTATTTGAGTCCATCTCAAAAAAGCAACACCAAAACGTTGGACGCAGAAGATTCTCTTGAAGGTAGAATGCATCGATCTGAAAAGGCATCTCCAATAAAACAGAAAAAGATGAGGACCGTGAAAGAGAAAAAAATTTGCAAGAAATCGGTGAATAGGAAAAAATCCCTCTCCAAAACAAAGATCAACCAAAGCACTCAAGTTGATACTTAAAGCAGCGTGTTAATTTGTTTGTTTACGGAATCATGGTTTGTTCGTGTTCTTTCGAATGGTGTTTGGTTTTTCAAGTGTGAATCTCTAGGTTTAGTATATTTTTAGGTGTTGGTTCTTTATTTCTATCTTGTAAGGTTGTTATTTTCGGATGTTTGTTTAGGCCTTCTTAGGATTTTTCTCGGTTGTTGCTTCTGGGTTTTGTATCTCCTAGCTTCTTGCTAGTTTTAATTTAAAATTGCCGTTCAAAAAAAAAAAAAAACATGCAAAAAGAGATGATTGAAATTTAATGGTCATTGACCATTTATCCTCTTGGTGAGGCTTAAAGTTCATCCCAGATCTATCCAGTTCTACTATCGAGTGGGATGCCGGGATATTGATCGATGGCTTGGCTCCTACAAGCTGGTAGCGTTTGTGCACATAGCCAAGAACATGAGCAGGAGTTGAATCTGAGTCAACATCTGTGGTTGAAAATTTTTTGGGCAAATCTGAGTCAACATCTGTGGTTGAAATTTTTTCAGGCAACAGAGAACAGAATAGCTTAATGTAGGGTGCCAAATATTTATTGAGAACGTTGCTAGGAATTGAATTTTTTTCAGGACAGAATAGCTTAATGCAGGGTGCCAAATATTCATCGAGAACGTTGCTAAGAGTGAAAGGCACTTTCCCCATGGAGCAGTCAAACAAATCTTGAAGAACAAAGAAAGGGACTTGGTTTTCTAGCAACATCAGATCCATGGCAATACGAGTGTTTTGCATCTTATTTGGCGAATACAAATCTTCTTCTCCATGCTTGAAACAGAATTCAAGTATGAAACAACCATCCATAACCATCATCTTGGCAAGCTCAACGTCACTATAGTTCTTCTTCACACCAGCATAAGATTCTCTGATTGTGGATATTTTTGTCTTTACCTTTTGCAGACATGCTTCTAACATTTCCTTTGGCGTTGAACGAAGACGACAACGATTTAATAGGTCCTTAAGATAACATTCTTTCAGCCATTCAAATTCTTGCAACTTCGGATCTTCTCTATGTATAGGTCCTATAGAGACCAGCTGAGGGTTGAATGAACTTTCGCTAAGCTCTCTAAAAATTCTAGAAACCTTGCAAATGGATGGTTGACGTTGGTTGCCACGATGTTCTCCTCTTTTTGCACAATCAAGAAGAAAGCCTATAATCTCGTCATCACTTTTATCCATGTAGTATTGTGTCTGGTTGACATCCGTGATACGGTCAATGATCAGAGCAGAAGTGGATGCTTCATCTGAGTAAGATAGATTTCGCGTAGTCACATCTAACTGATTAATTTCAGGAATGTCCAAGCTATCATTTTTCTCCCCTGGTTTGACATCTCTCAACCTCCTTCCCACCAAGCTAATTCCATTGTCTGATTCATTGACGGTTGGAGTAGTAGTGGACGCTTCAGCCGATTGAACTAGATTTTGCGGAACTGCAGCTGGCTGATTAATTTCAGGAATGCCCAAGTCAATATCCCCGACATTGAAAGTTGCAGAATCATACTCCGTATTACAAAACTAAACACTCGCGGATATGATGAAAATTAACTGATAATCGCCTCTTAACACACACACATTTACATATAGTAAAAATAAATGTAACATATACTACAAAACTAAACACTCGCAGATAAAACTAACGGATATAGTCACTACCAATCAGATAGCAAAAATAAATATTAACCTAATCACAGAACTAAACATCGTTTGCTTATTAAATTAACTGATAATCACTGCCTTAACACACACACAGCACAGTAACTGATAAAGTGATAATCACTACCTAACACACACACACAAACAGTAAAATTAAATTTTAAGCTAATTACACGTACATAGCTAAACATTATTCGGTTATAAAGTTAACTCATAATCACTAAAACACACACAGTTACACTCAGTAATAATCCTTTAACCTAATTACACATAACTAAACACTGGCAGATAAAATTAACCTATAATCATAGTTACACAGTAAAAACTAAATTGTAACCTAATTACAAACTAAGCATTATTCGCGTATAAAATTAACTACTAATCACTAACACACACACAGTTACACACAGTAATATTAAACACTAGCAGATAAAACTAACAAAAAATCACTACCTAAACACACAATTACCCATGACAAAATTATATACCTTCAGTGCGTTGACTAGTCCAACCCGGTCCTCCATACTCAAACCTGCACAAAACGAAAAAATTATATTTAAAAACAATTGAAAAAAATAAGGTAGATTTTAAAGATGAGATGTGACTGACGGTACCTTTGGTGGCTACTGGTAAGGAGGCGGTTATGTCGGTGAGGTCTAGCGCTTGTTTGTTGTTGCTCATTGTGTGTGTTTTTAGTGTGTGAAAATGAAACGCTAGAAAAAGTGAAAGGGGAGGGTGAGGAAATAAAGGGAGGGAAAGTTAAAGTGTGTGGGATTTGAAGATAAATAAAAGAGAAATGCAAAAAAAAGTTTATGCCACAATATTACTTTCTTCTTTTTAAGGCCAAAATATAATAATTTTTGGGATTAGACTAGTGATATTGTCACTTACTGTGTGAATTTTCTTTTGTAATTTTTTAGTGAACATATCATACCTCATTTTTAAAACTAAATCATATATATCGTGTATTTAGTTATGGAAAGAGTATATTATTATTATTATTATTATTATTATTATTATTATTATAAAGCTTTTTGAAAACTGAAGAATTTTATATTCAAGTTCTCCGACTAATAGTTGTAATAGTAGAAAATCTTCTGTTTTCAGTAAAGAAGTTTCAAAAAATACACATTTTCTGTGTGTTTCTAAGAAAACTTTTATGAGAAACTTCTCATTTTCCAACAACTAAACACACCCATATAGGGACGGAGCCAAAAAAATTGTGTTAAAAGAGGCCGTAAATTAATTGTACAATAATATACAACTCATAGACCTAATTACTTTACCGGTTCAATGGTTCAACCTACCCGGTCAGTCTTCAAACACAAATGAAATTACAACTAGGTTTTTGAGTTATGGTGTATGACCTTAAATCATCGATATATTATCCAAATAAAAATAAAAAGTAAAATTAAAAATAGAAAGAAATAAAGAAAGAAAGAAAAGTATCAAATAAATACGGAGTAATGAACAAGTAGAAGCAAAGAATAAAAATAATTTCCCTTTTTTCAAAAGAATCTAACAAAAAGCTAGGTAGGTATTACTACTTACACAAAACATGAGCATTAATTGGCATGCCTAACTCATGTGCCTAATTGTATGCCTAATTTGATGTGGTATAATTCTATTGTTGACAGTAAATGAACCCACTTCTCAAAAAACAGTAAAACACTTCCACATCCCTTTAGGCAAAAAATTAGACACACATTTAGGTCTTTCAATCATTTTATTTTATATTAATATTTCCAATCTTTCTTCCTATCATTACCAAACTTGCATCCATGGTACTCACTCGAGTTATTGATTTGAAATCATTTTCAAACACTCAAATATTCTCTAAATTATGTACGATGATAGAACACAGTGTTCCATAACTATTTGAAACCATTGAAAAACCTTCTAAACGAGTTGAAAATTTGAGGAAAACGATCGGTTGCTTAAAGCTGCTTGAAGACTTCAGATAAAACTTTTGCCGGAAAACTAGCTAAAAGTTGGGGTTGTTGAGCCGGTCGGGTGGTCGAGCACCCGCCAGCCCCTTGGCTCTGCCTATGCACCCATTGATACCAAAATAAAAAAAAAATTAAAAAAAAAAAATAAAAAAAAAAGAGTTATTTCCCATAATAAACCTGTACGACTTGATGACTAGACGACTCTATTAAAAATTTGGCACGTGTCTCATACAAATACAAGGTGTGTGTAAATAGTGTGTAAACTAATTTTCATTTAATTTTCTAAACGAGTGACGACTCATAAGTTGTGCGACTAACAACTTACTTTTTTAATAAACAATTTTTTATATACATTTTTTATACTTTTTCTTTGTTTACCACCACCCACCACCCACATCCCATCAAAAAAAAAAAAAAAAAAAAAAAAAAAAGTTCGGTTAAAGTAAATTTGAATTCGGTTCAGTTTGATTTTTGGTTTTACACCGAAAATAATTTAAGCGAACTAACGAAACGTAATAAACTAAAAAACCTGATAACCGAATCGATCTAGTTGGTTTCAAATAACTTGCTTACCATCTAGTCCCATTTACAGCTAGCCGGCTTGGCAATCTAGGGTATGATACAAATTTGGGCTAGGCGCATACATATAACTTCAGTGATAAAAACTCAAAAAAATAACTAAAACCAACAACACTCTACGTCTTATCAAATGTGTCATTAAAAAGTCGTCTTATCAAACGTGTCATTAAAAAGTCAAACTTCAAAAATGGAACTAGAATCCAGAAATGGCTCCAAAATCAAACTCCAAAAAAACCTAAACACCCCTAATCCAACTCGCCGTAATTCATTGTCCCAAACACCCGACAAAACAGTATCTCGTCATCACATTACCTTCAATTACAATACCCCAAAAAGAATTTTGAATTTCGTGGTGTATGGAAAAAACCCCATTTGGGTACATGAAGTTGAAAAAGATGAGATTAAGGTTTATAGAAGGGGGACAAGAGGGAAATGAAAGTGTGTGATCCCATTAGACTCATTTTTAACTAATGAGTCTATAATATTTAAAGAGACCTAACTAGACTCATCTACTATTAGATATTTATCCAAATTAGACTGATGTTTAACTAATGAGTCTCAATTTAGGACCTCTAGTTTCTAATAGTGTTCGGTCCGGTTCAGTTTGAAAATTCAAGTATCCGTGGCAAGGTAGATAGTTCATTTTACTACCCTAAACTGAACCATATTAAGCAGGTAACCGAACATATGGGTACTTGAAATAAGCAGTTATCTATGATTTTGGGTCATGGTTAACCATTTTAATCAATTAAACGAGTAGAACTGGATGAATAATAATATAATCTAGAATGTAAAATAGCAAGCTTTGTTGTTGTAATATATTCACCTTCACACATTCATTGTGTCTAACGTCGAAGGCTTAGTTAATTTGTTATATATGATAATTCTAATGTTTTTATTATGATGGAACAACTTTACCATGACTATGCGGGTACCCAAAATAAGCATTAGACATAGTAAAGGTGAATGCCAATGCTACATCAATGCCTACTTAGATACTCTCGTTACTATATTCATCACAAAAGTTCTTCAATAGCTGACATCAAACTTATCATGTAAATATACCTAAGTTGCACATAAATATACCAGACAACATACTCATGTAAATAAACAAATATTATTCGGTAATCTACACCATTACTCTAGGAGAGCGAGTATAAGAGTTATGATCCCTTTACAAAGGGAATGCAAAATAAAAGGCCTAAAAAGATTTTATAGCCATTCATAGAGTGACACATGTCCCTCACCTTAAATTATACAATAATTTCGTCAGGGGTGTTGAGGCAACATGATCAAGATCTCTTTATGTTTTAATGATGACAAATAAACCATCGAAACACATAAAATAACAAACGTTAGCTCAAAATCGCCGGAGTCAATGTCTGCTCCTGGCGCGATGCCCGCGCGTCAACGCGCGGGTGACGCGCCAGGACACTGTATGGTTCCAGGCGAATTTTAAAAGTCAGCTTTCCCCTTACCCAACAAATGTGGATCTTTCAATACAGGTATAAATATGTTATATGATTAATTGAGAACATTCAAAACGAGTTTTGAGACTTGAGAGATCCTACTTTTATAGTACCCATTTACGGGAAAACGTCAACTCATGTTTTCTAACTATCGCCTCTAGCCAAGGCTTTTCTAAACTTAGGGAGCTTGTATATTTCACGTGACATCGTGTTGAAGCATCCATATGCTCATATCCCGTGCTTACGTCTTCTCTAATTACGTAACGGGTTTACTCCCTTATTGGTCAAACTAAGTCAAAGGTCACTTTGCGTAAACGCAGCCTTTCCCACTTGGGTTATGCTTTACATCAAGGCAAAGCACTTAACTTGTTTGAACCAAGGTATTAGTTGAGAACGTCGAGTCGTGGTAAGTCACGAGATATGAAACTATGGATTCTCGACGTTGTGTTACTTGAACCTATAAGTAACCTATGATTTTATCAACTTATAATCTTAATTGTCTAAACCTTTTCTTCTTAATGACAATTAGATTATGTTTTAATCTCATCTCTACAAAAGACAAATCCAATCATATCCAATCATATCAAAATCATATATTCTCTTACACAATCTCTTACACTCTTACATATTCCCTTACACACTACATCTCAACCATCCATTCCCTTACAACACATCTTAACCCTTCATTTTCAACACATGGGAATTGTTTGAATTCCAAAGAGGCTCCATCTAATCCTAGCCATTGAATTCAAATTACAACACATCTCAACCATTCATCTCATCCTCCTCTCTATACCATCACATGTGTTTAATCCAAGCCATCCATTTCAAACCAAAACCATCTCAACCATTGACTTCCCCTTTCCCCCCAACCAAAGCATATTCCTTTGGAATATCCCTTCTCAATCCAAACACACGGCATCTTAGATCCTAACCATCTATTTCAAATCATCACATCTCAACCATCCGTATTCAACACATGCCAAATTGTTTGAAAAACAAGGGAGGCTCCCTTTGATCCTAGCCATCCAATTCAAACCACTTCATCTCAACCCTCCATTTCATTCTTCCCCCCAAGCATTGGAATATTCCTTGGCATATTCTTTCTCCCTTTTCTATGCCATGTGAGGAGATACACTTCTACCCCTTCCAAATTACCCTATCTATACTTTATACCCTTGGTAATTTGGTTTCTCTTTAAACACTTCACAAATGATTTCCAAATTGGCTATTTGAGTTGGTAAACCTTAGAATTATTAATGTTAAGGTTTAGTGAAGTACAATTGGGGGTTTAGCAAGGATAGGTATTTATAAGATCCAAACACCCAACACTTGGAAATTTCTTACAGATGCCTGGCGCGCTGCCCGTGCGTTGACGCGCGGGTGACGCGCCGGCCTCGGTAAATTTTCCCAAGTTTAGGTTCTTGGCCTATAAATACCACCCTTTCCTCTTGTATTCCTCACCCCTTGCCATTATTCTTTCTCTCTAAACACTCTCAAATCTCTCTATCTCTCTATCTCTAATCTTGTGTTCTTGATTTGCATACTAACATCTTTGAAAGAACACATATTTGCAAGGGAGGAATCACAAGAATCTAATCCACTCTTGTGATTGTGTCGAGGGTCTTCTTTTTTTTACCCTTTCTATTACAATCGAGTCTCTAGGTTAGGTTAGGGCTTGGTTGATAAAACAAACTTTTATTCATTCATTTGTTTGTAAGGGAAGTCTTGTGTCTTGGTGACCAAGCCTAGATCATTGGGGACATAGTTGGGGTTTGATACTTCCGGTGGGAAGTCTTGGTAGTGGTCTTGGTGACCCTTAGGTGAAGTCAAATCGTGAGATTCTTTTGGGTGGTTTCTGAGGGCGGAATACCGTTGGGGAGTAACTCCTTCTTTGTGAGCATCGATATTGGTGAATATCGGTGGAGTGAATTGTAACGGTTTGTAGTCCACCGAAAGGATTATACTAGTGAATAGTATCGGAGTCACGGATTCGCAACTGGACGTACGGATGGTATAAACCCCCATCCCGAACCAGTATATATCGTGGTGTCTTTTACTTGCTTTATATACTTTGGTTGTGTTAGTGGTTGTTGTATTATTATACAACCACTTGGTGTTCTCTTTGGCTTAAAGTTTTTAAACATCTAAAAAGCCGAAGAAACCGTATTCACCTCCCCCCCCCCTCTACGGTTCTACAATTGGTATCAGAGCGGAAGACTCAAGTTTTTGAGCGTTAAAGCCTTCCCTAGAAGTCGCTTTAAGTCAGAAACTTCTTTTCCAAAAATCTAAAATCCTATCTAAGATTTTTGGTTAAGTAGAGTATAGATCCATGGCTCAGGAGAACTATGTAGAGGGATGTTCTATGCAAAGACCACCTTTGCTAGAAACCGAAGGGTTTTGTTTTAGGAAAACCCAGTTTGAGACCTATGTTAGGTCCAAGGACCTTGACTTGTGGGAGGTCATTCAAAAAGGAGACTTTGTTTTCATGATGCTTGATCCGGAAACCAAGTTGATGGTTGAGAAGCCATATTCGGAACTTAAAGAAGATGAGAAGAAGAAGATTGTCAAAAATCAAGAGGCTAAGATGATGATCTACAATGCTCTACCTCGAAAGGAGTTCGAGAGAGTCCATGTGTGCAAAACCTCCAAGGAGATTTGGCATTCTCTCATCATCACCCATCAAGGAAACTCACAAGTTAAGGATTGCAAGATTGACTTACTCATTCAACAATATGAGAAGTTTGTAATCTTGGAAGAAGAAACCATTGACAATGGTTATACACTATTCAATGCTATTCTCACAAGCCTCACGGCATTGGATCCACTACTAGAAAAAGGGCTATCCTTGACTCCAAATGCGAGTGAAGAAGAGACCTTATGACGCGCAAATACGAGTCAAGGAAAGACCCGTCATAAATCTTCATGACTCGCATTTGTGCGTCATCCCTCTATGACTCGCACTTATGACCCACGTTGCGTGTCATTACCCTTAAAATTATTTTGACTAACTTTTATGACACATTTTTCTGACATATGTTTTTGCGAGTCATTACCTTAAAATCAATTTTTTTTTTTAATTTTTTCTGTTTTTTAATTTAAACCTGATTATATACATAATTACTGACAATAGACCTGATAATTTTACAAAATTAACGCATTTCATATATATCAAAACCATGCGTTACCAATTCATTACATAACAGTTCATGTCAAAATATAGACCGATAATTAGTTAAAGTTACTACAATACGATTTCTATATTCCAAAACGCCTAGCTAGCTAACACATCTTAAGCTTCTGTCATGGGGTACTCAAACGCGACGTCTTTACCAGAAAGCCTCCTGTAGACTGTCTACACTGAATGTTTCCTGCTTGTACTCGGTGTCATTACGAGCCTTTGGGTCCAAGTAGATCTGCAAAAACATACAAGTCAAGTTATAACAGGAGCAAAAAACAACTTCAAGAACATCCACATATATAACAAGAAAATAAGCAATCACCTTAATGATCTTTGAGCCATCGAGCCTGTATCAAACACGTTTTCCAACAATCTCAGCTGGGTGGCACACATCCTCAAGCATGGCATCATGCACTACTGTCAGGGTACAGGAATGAGGTCTCTGAGCAGCAGAACCCTTCTTTGGTGGCCTAACAATCCTTCTGGTGGCAGTGAAAACCACATCCTGACATGATGGGTCTAGAGATCAAGTTTTCCTGCAAGATACCATGAATGCATTGCGAGACTACCAAAAGACATGATGTTGGCTAGAGACGATAGTCCGTGAATCATTCCAAACTTCTTGTTCATTGCTGCTAGCTTTGGGTTCACCTTTGCAACCTCTTGGTTCTTTGTCCACCCAACTTCTTCTCCAATGTTTGATTCCCTCTCAATCTTGTGTCTTTGCTTCATCATCTATATCGACAAAATTATCATATAAACAACATCAGAACCCTTTAGATTGACTCTTTGGAATTGCAAGGTTTATGGTTGTTAGGGGTGTTTGCGATCGCTTATTAAGTATGCTTATCGTGGTTTGATGCAACAGATAAACAGTTTTAGAAATGTTAATAACGTATTATCCAAACTGCTTATCTGATTATTTGCGAGTGAAATAAGCTGTTTTAAATAAGCAATTTTGTGTCACCTATTGCTTATTCACATCAAACATGTGTCCTCCGACATACCAGATTTTAAGTACATACAACTACCAACCACAAGTTTATTGAAAAGAAAACCTGTGATCACGCAACCCTCATGAACTATTAACATGGCCAAGAAGAAGCTAAAAAGTATAATTGTGCCATCCCCTCCCCCTTTACCCTTTCCAATTTCTAAAGCTATAACAGATCGTCAGTTCTTCACATATTATGAGTTCTAGTATAGTTAACTTCTAGATTCTCTATGTCACTAGTCATGATTACGAAATGCAAACAAAAAATCCACAGCCCTAACTATTTGAACCACGTACTTATTCTCCATTATGTGATGAGTTGACCAGTTCGCCAATATCATACACCAAACCAGATCTACTTTTTTAGATTAGCAAAAAAAAATCAATCACTTTAGAATTATAAAAACTATTAAACAATTACATAACATTAATTAAAGCACGCTGCAATTTCAACATCAATTAAACAAAGTGACTATTAAAATCAAGCGTAATCATGTAAACAAAATATAAAATCAGTTACCTCAATCGTCATCGGAGTAATGCCCTAATTTCCCATTCACCATCAAAACAATCCACAACATCACCAAACTTCAAACTCGACACCACCTATTTGAACCAAACCCATACACAACCATGAACCAAACTTGATACCAACCACATTATTACTCATTTTTATTATTTATTCACACGTTTTTATTTGTTTATCTCGCAACCCGAGGGTTTTTGAGACAAACCCGTGGTGAGAACTTCATAAAAATGGTGGGTTTACCCACCTTGGTGAGAACAAGAAACGAGAAAAGAGGAAAAAGGTGTTCGGATTTGAGTATAAATCTTAGATTGAAGTGGTGTTAATGTAGGTCAAATGGCGCGTTTGATAGCTTAAAATGACAGGAAGGAAAAATGGTGAATGATGGTGGTGGAGGTGTAGGTAGACGCGCGGCGGTGGTGGAGTTCTCTCCGGATAAGTGATCGAAGAATAAAGGAGATGTGGGTGGGTGTGTTTGTTGGCGTAGAGAGAGAAACAGAGAAGTTGAATAACCCTAAGGGGTTATTATATGTTTGAGAAGGGGTTTGAGAGGGGGCGGGAGTGTTTTGAGTGTTTTGAGAAATTTTAGAGGGTTTTGAGAGGGAAGTGTTAGTGTTAAGAGCGGGAAGTGTTTTTGGCAAAAAAAAAAAAAAAAAAAAAAAAAAAAAAAAAAAACGAAGGAGATGACCCCTATTTAGGACGAAGCAAAACGAGCGTCATCTTGCAGGCTAAATTTTAACTGATTATGACCCTATGTTATGACGCTTCTGAAAA
Organism: Artemisia argyi; assembly: GCA_030686995.1. Classification (NCBI taxonomy): domain Eukaryota; kingdom Viridiplantae; phylum Streptophyta; class Magnoliopsida; order Asterales; family Asteraceae; genus Artemisia; species Artemisia argyi. Next base: position 179,008,785 of record CM060690.1, read on the forward strand.
CGAGTCATCCCCAATAAAAAATTTACTCGTTATGACTCTTATTTTATGACTTTGCTATTTGCGCGTCATCTTGTAGCGTGCGTCATAAAATGCGAGTGATGAGGCGAAAAATGATCCGTTTTTAGGGGGTCATTTAAGCCCAAACTCGAATTTATTTGATCAAATATTGCCCTAAATCGTTCCTTTTGTGATTTTAGGTACTTTGGGAGTGAAATCTGGAAAAGGAAGCAATTCGGACGTTTTTGGAGCATAAAAGTGAAGAAAATGCCAAAGTCTTAATTTTCCATGCTGGGAACAGTGCATGACGGCGTCAAATGTAGATCTAGGCAGTCCGAGGATTGTTTTGGCGGCGAGGTGACGGCGTCACCTAATTGGTCTTGACGCCGTCAGACCCCTTTTCCTATATATAGTTTTCTAGTTTTTCACATTTAAAGAGAGAAGTTTTGGGAGAAACCCTAAGTACGATTTTGGTGTAACTTTACAGGTTTTTCAAGGGTTCCAACCCCTTGATACCTTGCATGATTAATCAAGATAAGTGTTCTTCTAATTCAATCAATATGTCTATGTGCTGGTTGTCTATATCTTGTTCTTGTCTTAATTCCATCATGCTAGGCTAGATTTATCTTGTGTTTGCTTAGATCTAATGAAACCTAGATATTGATTATGTGTTGATTACTTGTTTATTCTTGTCTTGGATGAATGATTTATATGTTAGGCTTAAGAAAACTGGCAGATCTCCAATTGGTAACATGCTTGAACGTCTTAAGAAACATGAACCAACGTGCACTAGGTCTTTATTGGTTGTATTTAATGCATGAGCCACTGTTTACAATCCCTATAGTTGTGCTGGGCATGGTGTAGGAGGAGATAAGAACTCATAGAATTGGGGAGTTATGTGTGCCACCCCATGAATGGTATTAAGGAATACGATCCGTCATCCATGCAATTATAACAAGTAATTAACGTGTAAAAGATATCTAGGGAGTAGTGAAATCTAAGTAAACACATTTTCTCCAATTACTGCTCACAACCTTAGTATAAATTAGTTTATTTTCATTTCTAGTATTTTATTTTGATTGCATCTTAGTATTGGGTTAGTTGATTAGCAACTAATTCCGCCCAAATCCTTCAAACCCGAGATTTTAATTTGCTTTCCATAAAATATAAAAACACAAAAATAATCATCCCTCACCTTTAGAACTAGTATTTAGGCTTTCTAATCCTAGCGACACTATTCCTAAGCTGAACGATCAATCCCCCGGTACTTGTCACTATACTATACTACAACGATCAGGTACATTGCCTGGTGGGGGTTGTAAGCTTCTCAAGATCCCTTGAGAGGTAAAGCCTGTTGCGATTCCCACGCATCAAGTTTTTGGCGCCGCAGCCTGGGGAATAGTTATTGTCTAGGTTAGAATTTCTTTGTATTAGGTCTACTTGCTAGATTCCTTTCTAGTAAGATTTTATTTTTATTTTTAGGTCTTCTTTAGTCTATCTCATTTCTTTGTGCTTTTGTTCGTAACTCTTTGCCATCCGACATCATGGAAGGTGGTAACATCTTTGAACCCGTCATCCCACCACAACAAAACCCACCATTAGAACCCCTTAGGCCCCGAACCCTAGGAGAGTATTCCCAACCTAGCCACCAAGGCTACCAAAACACCATTGAGCTCACCGGAGCCAATGTGACCCCCTTGCGATCCGACACCATCCGGTTGGTGCAAAGCGGATGTGCATTCCATGGACTTCGTTCCGAAGATCCAGACCAACATCTTAAGGACTTTCTCAAAATCGTAGATTCGATAGACCTAGGTGTTGAAACTAGAGAGACCACCCGTTTACGCCTATTCCAATTCTCTCTATGGGATCAAGCTAGTCAATGGCTTGAGCGTTTACCCGCGGGATCCATCACCACATGGGATGATCTCATCACTCGTTTCCTTGCTCAATTTTTCCCACCGGGGAGAACTACTAAGCTTAGAAATGACATCTTGATGTTCCAACAACGTCAAAATGAATCTCTTTATGAAGCATGGACTCGTTTCAAGGACTTACTCCAAAAAGTCCCTCATCATGGCATAGATCTTTGGCTCCAAGTCCAAATTTTTTATGACCATATCGACATCTCCACGAGGCGAGCCATTGACCAATCGGCCGGTGGTAAGCTACGTGATCTTAGTGCGGAACAATCATGGGAACTCATAGAAGATCTTGCTCTCTATGACAACGAAAGTTGGAATGATCCCCGTGATTTGAACAAAATGGTCAAGGCAATATCTTTGCCTTCGAACAATTCTAGCACTCCCGACCGTAGGATCATGGAACTTGAGGACCAAGTCAAGTTTCTCATGAAATCTTACGAAGCTCCTAAGCCTTCAAGTCAAGTGAACAAAATCACTTCTTCATGCGAATTATGTAGTGGTCCCCATGACACTCGTGATTGTATGGAACTCCCCGGAACAGCTTTTGCAGACTACGCATCCACGCGTACCGACGAAGCGGGTGATAAGTGGTACACTTTCAAGCCCGAGCCAAACACTTACGGTGATTCATACAACCCCTCATGGAAAAGTCACCCAAACCTTAGGTGGAAACAAAATCAACCCAATTCATCCAACCCACCAAATCGTTACCAACCAAACGGTCCACCATCCAACCGTACTTTCAACAACAATCCTTCTAACAACTATGGTAGTACCAACAATCTTGAAGGATTGTTGTCAAAGTTTATGGCATCTCAAGAAGCTCGCATATCTAAGTTTGAAGCCGATTTCAAACAAAAGCAAAGCGAGATGACCACTAGAATTGATGCATTGTTGAAAGTTCTCAATGACCGAGAAATGGGAGCACTCCCAAGCGACACGGTCAAGAATCCGAAACTAACCGTTAATTCCATATCCTCAGTTTCGTCACCCACTTCGTGTCCACAATACTACTCGGTTAAATCAACGAGCACGTGTTTCAAACAAAACCAAGTTCTCCAAAAGGACCAATCAAATAAAACACCCACTATAGAGCTGGTTAAAAGCATAGTTGAAACACCTCTTACGCAAGACCTTGACGATGAATTCAAAGAACTTCACCTTGAACGCCCCGTCATTGATGTCTTAGCGCGTGCTCCTTACTATAGTGCCCTCCTAGAAAAATATGAGAAGTGTAAGCTAGGTAAGAATGGGACCGCCTTCGTTCAAAACAAGTTGCCTAAGAAGCTTGATGATCTGGGCATATTTGCTTTGCCCTGTAAGATAGGAAGATCCAAAGCTTTCGACACACTAGCCGATTTAGGGTCAAGCCTCAACTTGATTCCCTTATCCTTATTCATCACTCTTAAGCTAGGGAAGTTAGAGGAAACGGAGGTATTGATAGGGCTAGCGGATGGGAGTATTGCCCACCCGGTTGGAATGATTAAGGATGTAGTTGTTCACGTAGGAAAGTTAACTATATTAGCGGATTTTCACGTCCTAGACATGGTTAGTGACACTACATGCCCATTATTGGTAGGAAGAGGATTTTTAGCAACCGCTAGTGCCATGATAGATTGCAAGGAATCCAAGATAACGGTAGGTGAAGGCGATACTTGGTCGGTGTACGATGTAAAGAAGCATAGTTATGATTGTGATGATGAACCGACACCGCATTGGGTAGAGATGAATAGGAGACCGTCTAGATATGGACCTTGGATAGAAAGAAACTTTATAGGACCTCAATGCCCATTCTATCTAGAAAAAAGATTTTGTTGAAAAGACACATTCGGTAGAACAACTCATAGCTAGAGATGTAGAGCTAGACCCCTTTGAGGACCCCTTAGTCTTTAGGAAGATGATTGAGTTATTAAGCGTAATGCCCATCAACATAGAAAGGAATAAATGGAAAAGAGAAGGAGACAAGTGTAAATGGAGGTGGGACAAGCCACCTAAAGAAGGTGACGGGTCATGGCATATTAGAATGACTTTGTATGATCCGGATGGAGAAAAGTTTGAAAGGTCATACCATACTAAGGAAACCGATAGGAAGTTGAAACCTAAGTTTGATCCCAAGGATGTCCTCAACGAGGAACTCACCCGTATCACGTAGTAACCCATGGCCTTGAGTCTAGCTACAAGACTCGTAAATAAAGAAAAGCGCTTCTTGGGAGGCAACCCATGTTTTGTGTGATTTTATTTGTTTGTTTGTTATTTGCTTCCGTATGCATGCTTTATTCTTATTGTTGGTAGATCATGTTTCTAAACTAAATAGTGGAAATACTTTACTTTGTTGTTTTGGCCTAGTCTTAACTCCACTTAAAGGTATTTTTGCAAAAGATAAGTGTAAGGGGAAACCCCAAATATGTTTTTAAGAAACAAACCGATCATGATTCTCCACAATATTAAATGAACATGTATATTCGTATTTGTTAGAGTCAAATGCTTGTATTGAGTCATAATGAAGTTTTGCAGGATTTTCCAGGAAGTAGGACCAAGTTTTTCCAGAAATTTTCCGGAAACTTAACATAAGAATTTCTGCAGGTCAATTCTGACGGCGTCAGGAGTTTACTCTTGACGGCGTCAGGAGTAAAAATCTGGAAATTTTACCAGTTTTGTTTTTCTAACGGAGTCTTATGGTTTTTGTGAATTATTAAGTTTTATAATCTCCAGGAGATCTGCAAACTTCATTCCACAAGCATTATATCTTATCTTGTTTTCTAGGATTTAGTAACTTATATTGGATGCCGCCGATTTTACGCGAGGTTGTCTTGTCTATTTTGTCAGGTTTTACAGGTTATGTATGACAAGAAGATGATTTATATTCTGGAAGGGAAGCTTTGGTTGTTCATTTTCTTGGAGGAAGATTTAACCTGGCCATCCTATTATCCATACCGAGCGAATCAGGGGAGTATTTGATTTCATTCTCTTTACTTTTTCACTTTTACATTCTTTACTTGAACATTGGGGACAATGTTCATCTTAAGTGTAAGGGGAGGGTAAAAAGATGATACCTTACATATGCACTTTCGCTTGAGTTTGTTTTGTTTAATGGTAGATGTGTAATAAAACTATGAGAAATACTTGTTAGTGCAATTTTAGCGCCAAATTTAAAATTTTTTACAACATTTAGGAGAGAAACTTTAGCCATAGCAAGCGTCTCATGGATAGGAGATTGTACGACTAGCACATAACCGTATATTCAGAAAAATTTTCCACCCAAATATGTGAGGTTCGCCTTTAGATTTGATAGGAAAAGCATTTACTATTATTGCTTATGAGTGTACCGGTAGCATTTAGATTCTAGAACTTGCGTTAGTGATGCATCCCGAGACCGCTAGTGAGACTACATTCATGTGGTAGGATTTACTACATGATAAGAGGCATTAGGATTACCCTTGTGTTAAACCCATATTATAATTACTTGACCATTTAAGTCATATTACTTGGCTAGTTAAGTCAACTAATTTTTCCCACACCCTTAGCGTTGTACTCATTTTTAGTACACGAAACCCCTAGTACACCCCTCCGAGCCTATCTTTTCGTTTCTAACTTTAAGCATTTTACTTAAAGGAATAATTTGTTACGCCCCACTTAAATGTACAACCAAATCGCCTTAGCCTTCCGTGTATGCGCTCATTTTTAGTGCATTATTGTTATTTGTTAAACCTTAAGTTAACTTTCTAATTGATTACATGGTTGCTAAGTCGAGTCATATCCTTGTACATATTGTTTTGGGACGATTGGGACTCATGGGTTAAGTACTTATTTATGAAGTAATGGGGAAGAACATCATATATTACCCCCATATGTACGTTAATCTTAAAAGTGCTCCAAGTGTTTTGATTTTCTTAATTCGAGTCATTAGATTAGTTTAATGTAAAGTATGTAAAGATTCAAGTGTAAGGGGAATGTTCAACCCCTATGATGTATTATTTTGGATGGTAGGGTAAGAGTGTATGAAAAAAAAAATCAAAAAATCAAGAAAAAGACAAGAAAAAAATAGAAAAAGGAAAAAGAGAAAAAACATACGGACTACCATCCCTTTTTATTCTATGTTCATTTTATGTTTTTGTTATTTCGCATTTATTAGCTTAAGTCGAGTCTAGTCTTGGCTTAGCAACGCCACATTGTATATGTAATTAACCAAGATTGTTAACTAGCCACCAGTAAAACTTCCTTTATCCAACAAAACCGTGTATTTCATATCCCTACACCTAACATTACAACCCTTTAAAAGACCTCATTGATAGTTTATCCTAGGTGCTTACGCCATGTGGTGGAGGTTTGATCCTTTCCCAAGCCTATGGTAATCTATTTTGCTATGACAGGTAGTGAGAGATATCTTCCGTTTCCATATTGTAATTTACACTTTATTACACCCGAGAGATGTGAGTATCTAAACACTATTTGTGAGGTGCTTGTGTATGACCTCCGTGCTTGTCTATTGGTCTTTAGTGGAACGATTATTTGTTGTAATTACTTTTATATTAGTGTTAAATGACCCCTAACTTGTATTTTGAGTAGAATAAAAGCGCATTTGCTTGAGGACAAGCAAATCTCAAGTGTAAGGGTATATGATGAGGCGAAAAATGATCTGTTTTTAGGGGGTCATTTAAGCCCAAACTCGAATTTATTTGATCAAATATTGCCCTAAATCGTTCCTTTTGTGATTTTAGGTACTTTGAGAGTGAAATCTGGAAAAGGAAGCAATTCGGACGTTTTTGGAGCATAAAAGTGAAGAAAACGCCAAAGTCTTAATTTTCCATGCTGGGAACAGTGCATGACGGCGTCAAATGTAGATCTAGGCAGTCCGAGGATTGTTTTGGCGGCGAGGTGACGGCGTCACCTAATTGGTCTTGACGCCGTCAGACCCCTTTTCCTATATATAGTTTTCTAGTTTTTCACATTTAAAGAGAGAAGTTTTGGGAGAAACCCTAAGTACGATTTTGGTGTAACTTTACAGGTTTTTCAAGGGTTCCAACCCCTTGATACCTTGCATGATTAATCAAGATAAGTGTTCTTCTAATTCAATCAATATGTCTATGTGTTGGTTGTCTATATCTTGTTCTTGTCTTAATTCCATCATGCTAGGCTAGATCTATCTTGTGTTTGCTTAGATCTAATGAAACCTAGATATTGATTATGTGTTGATTACTTGTTTATTCTTGTCTTGGATGAATGATTTATATGTTAGGCTTAAGAAAACTGGCAGATCTCCAATTGGTAACATGCTTGAACGTCTTAAGAAACATGAACCAACGTGCACTAGGTCTTTATTGGTTGTATTTAATGCATGAGCCACTGTTTAGAATCCCTATAGTTGTGCTGGGCATGGTGTAGGAGGAGATAAGAGCTCATAGAATTGGGGAGTTATGTGTGCCACCCCATGAATGGTATTAAGGAATACGATCCGTCATCCATGCAATTATAACAAGTAATTAACGTGTAAAAGATATCTAGGGAGTAGTGAAATCTTAGTAAACACATTTTCTCCAATTACTGCTCACAACCTTAGTATAAATTAGTTTATTTTCATTTCTAGTATTTTATTTTTATTGCATCTTAGTATTGGGTTAGTTGATTAGCAACTAATTCCGCCCAAATCCTTTAAACCCGAGATTTTAATTTGCTTTCCATAAAATATAAAAACACAAAAATAATCATCCCTCACCTTTAGAACTAGTATTTAGGCTTTCTAATCCTAGCGACACTATTCCTAAGCTGAACGATCAATCCCCCGGTACTTGTCACTATACTATACTACAACGATCAGGTACACTGCCTGGTGGGGGTTGTAAGCTTCTCAAGATCCCTTGAGAGGTAAAGCCTGTTGCGATTCCCACGCATCAGCGAGTCAAGGTGTCACAACCCGCTATTTCCCAGGTCAATACTATTTTCTAAACTCGAATTTAAATTCTTGACGTTTGATTTGAAACATTTTTACATGAGCCTTTTACTTGAATCGACGCGAATTTCTAATTAAATTCTAAGTACACTAGGACTTAGGATAATTTTAGTCCACAACGCTCCGGTACCTTGCTCCTTCCCCAATTCATAATTTTATACTATAAAACAAATTTCTATTCTTTAAATACTTACGGTTTTTAAATTCAACATAACGTTAATTTTTATTCAAGAATGTAACACTCGACATGCCCGACTTTCTCAACAATTATTTTTAGGGTATTTTTATACTTCTAAAATTATTACAAAAGTCCCACAAATATTTTCTGATGTCCAAGTTAAATTCTTTACACCTTACGTTTAATTACGTATAACTCACGTTAACTACTAAACCAATACCCAAAACATATTTTTAATACCCAATACATTCAATATACACATTTTTTTTTATAAAATTTAACCTACTACTTCTATATTTTCTACATATGGCCGCCCTCCCCCTCGTGTTTTAATAACCATATCCAAACTAAAATCTTTGACCAAGTTTCTAAGTATTAAAGCTAGGAGACATGTAATTAATTTTTGGAGGCTTGACCACAATTCTTGTCTCCTCTTTTCCCTAAATTTCGGCTAGACCACAAGACCAAGAAATATCTTTGACCCTTTGAAAACATTTCTATACATATACAAGTACTTAACACATTTAGTTACTTACACTTGCAAGAAAAAAAAATAATAATCACCTCCCACTTATACATACCATTCGATCCACCCAAGGAGCAAGGAAGAAAAAGGAAGTTTGTTGGTTACTTACAAGAATACTTAGGGCAAGATTAACAAGGGTTGATACTAATCTTTGGGGTTACACAAGAGTTTTACTAATCTCATCTCATATATTACTTTGTAAGTCTCATACTACTAATACTTCATGAGTTCATGATTTTTTTTATGTTTGATAAATGTGTATACTTAGTTATCACTTGGTACATGTTGAAACATCTTACATCCACTTTGATCTCTTGCCAAGAAAATATATTTTGTACAAGTTTTGATCACAAGAAAAGTTGTTAATAAAAATCTCTACAAGAAAATGAAATAAACTTTATATATATATATATATATATATATATATATATATATATATATATATATATATATATATATATATATATATATATATATGTTAGTTTTGAATACTTGGATGATCTTGAACAAGGACTTTAAATATTATTAGGATATGTTTAGATCACTATTTTTCTAGTTGATGGATGACCTAGGACAAGATTTGGAGTTGTTGGCAAAAGGTTGTAGCAAATAAAAACACTAGAAAAATAACTTGACATCATCCATGATAAATCTGTCCCTTTTCGACTCCCTGTGGAAAATCAGTATCTTGGTGGCCTTATTAGGCTAGAAATATAGAAAATAGATTTAATAATGAAAACATAGCCGCTTGAACGGGTTAAAACTGATTTATAACGAAAAAGATATGCTATTTTCAAGATTGACGACGAAAACTATATTTTCTGAAAAATGGTTTCTGTCCCGATTTTTGAGCTAGGAAAACTGAGGTTAAATGACATTTAGGCTAGCCGAGACCTTGAAAAACCTAAAGTATACTTGAATACCTTCGCGGGAATATATAGAACTTGAAAAACGGAGTTACGACGCAAAAGTTATGGCCTAGGAAAGTTGCGACGAAACATATACTTTTTGACAGCTTTGGTTCAAATAATAAAAGCTGATGGAATATTTAAAATTGACTTTTGGACATTTTAGAGTATAATTTGACTAAAATGACGTATATAAAAATGGTAGAACATTGTGTATACTTATTAGGTGCGTTAGAGTTTTTCAAAATTTATATTTACAAGACGACTAATATTTGGTCGTGAGATTTACAAGCTACGTTTTCTAAAATGGTGGATGACTTAAATACGAGATTACTTTGATTACCTACGCTTTTGACAATAAAAATTTCAGCAACATGTACAAGTGATAATATAGTCTATGACTTGCATGCTTGACCTTGTTTTCGAACCTAAGGCATATGCATTATTTAGGCCGCGATTAGAGTACCCGGACTTTATTTCCAACTACTACTTTGTCTATCGGATATTGCTTTTGCTAAGGTGAGTTCATAACCCCTACTTTTACTTGTTTTACAACTGTTTTGGGGGAAGATACATGCTCGTTACTATTTAAATTCAATGCTTGTTTTACTTGAACGCAATTCACTTTCTCAAACATTACTGGATGGTTGAAATACTTGATTGAATACTTGAATACCTTATGAATTACTTATTCCATCCTTGATTACTTTCTTATGGATACAAGTTCTTGCTTTTGCGGACATAAATACAAATCTGTTACTTTGCCTTAGTTACCTATTACTGCCACTGAAGTCCCCTTTATCATGAACCGTTAATTACATGCGTGTGAGCGCGAATGCTGTGGATAGATCTATTTGGGTTGACACCCCGTCCGAGTTGGTCGCGCCAACCTGTCAAACGGACGCATATCATTCGGATTACTTCCGAGTGTCTGGCAAACACTTGCAAGGGGCATTATTATGATTGATTTCATACGATTACGTCGAGCTTCGGGGTCATGAGCTTAGGCACTGTATACCTTATTTTTGGCTGTGACATTGTATTTGTTATAGTGTCTTGCCTTCCGCAAAATACTTGTTTACCGAAATTACTTGTTTACTAAAATCTATGAACTCACCAGCCTTATGCTGACGTTTTAGCTTGTATTTTCAGGTTCTTAAGGCGTTATCTTACCTTTGGAGGCTTTTGGCATGGCATGGTCATAGAAGACTCTGATAACTATTGAGACCACTTTAACTAAATTATGGGCCTATTTCCACTCTTCTTTTATAATATGTAAAATAAATGCTTTGATAACAACTTTCATTCTAAATAAATGAAATGAAACTATTCTTTGTACCTTGTGTTGTGATACCATTCGAGTAGTACCCCAGTGACATGTATGCTTCCGCTGGACCCGAATTTTGGGGGTGTTACAGATTGGTATCAGAGCCTCGGTTATAGAGAATTGGGTATTTCCAAAACCCAGACTATAACTACCTTTACAAAAACTTAACCCTATGACCGCCACATGCCTGCCTGCCAAGCCACTGCCTTACTTGATATTTTACTTAATGATCTACGTGACGTAACTATGTGTTATACCTTGCTACTTGATAACTTATACTTTACATGATTTACGCCATTTACTATAAGTATTTTCTATACACTTATACATACATACCGTACCTATCACACCGTTACGCCTTTTCCCCTACGTAATCTTACCATTTGACTTCAAGTTGGGACACTCCTTTTGGTCTTTCAAAACAACTTTTAAAAGCTAGAGACATATTACTAGCGTAACTGAACTAACACACACACTCGTACTTTTGAAGGTCCTCTAAACCTTCCGACATATCATGATTAATACAAATAGTCTCTAAAAATTTTAAAATCATATGTGACATCGTTTTATGTGACATTAAAACCCATTGTAGTCTGCCAATTTCCCTGACTACCTTACTAGCCGTTTCTGAAGACTAGTTTGAACACTCGTCCCATGCTTTTGTAACATTATACCTTTGGAACACCTACTTTCGGGACACGACTTTATAACACCTCGTTCTTCCTCACTTCTTGTGGATTTGAAGAATCACGTCACCAGGAATGTAACGACGGAGCTCGACAGCAATGTTTACCCTACTTAATGTATTTTTCGATTCCGGGGACAAGTTGGAAAATTTGTCGGCCACCCTCCCAACACCCTTATCACTGACCTACTTACTAATGCCCGACAATGAGACGGAGCCATTCGAAGTCAATAGTGAGACCTCTCGAAAGACGAATAGGAGAGCCACTAATAATCTTACTCCTCCCACCCGACTAGAGTTTATCACCAGAAAATCCATTCACCACTCTACCCTATTACCGGTGACACGCATGGCGCCTCGCAAGGAACTTCACGCACCAGTAGAAACTGCTTGACGACCAACCTACAGTCTCGTTAGACCAGAATAAAGCCTGAGAGGTTGAGTACGAATATTCTGTCCTTCTCAATCAACATTCGCCATACTTATTGATTATCACATTTATTGTTGTTCTCATTCATAATCAATCAACATCCTTGATACTTATTTGACTTTGCATTTATTGACTCATTCTCGTTCGTGACACTTATTGTCTTTCCCATTTATTACTGTCTTCATCCTTACTCAATCAATATTCGACTTTTCATTTACTGTTTGCTCTCATTCGTGACATTTATTGTCTAACCGGTTATTTGTTGTTCACATTCAATCTTAATCAAAATTCGTAATACAAATTGACTTCTCGATGATTACTTGTTCATAGTTATGACATTTATTGTCTTTCTCATTTATTGTTCGCTCCCAATTACCTTCAATCAACATTCGAAAAATTTAATGTCTTTTGTATTTATTGTTGTTCTTACTTAGCATTCGATTTGCGTAATGCTTTTCTCATTTATTGCTTGTCCTCATTTATTCTCATATGGGATGCTTATTGTCGGTCTCATTTCTTGATTGTCCTCAATTGACACTCTGTCTTTCAGTATTTACCCCTCTTGATTATTATTTGAACACTTTGGTTCTCTCGGTTAATTTATTATTGTGTTGATATTCTCTATCCATCCTCTTTGCTATCGTAATGACTTATGATTCCTCTATTTGCATTTATTTGCATCATTATTGGTCTTTCTTTTACCCATCATTTCGTTTGTTTCTTTGTTCATTCTGATTTCAAACATGCCTTTTAAGCATTCTTTGTTCTTGACATCTAAACCTATTTACTATTGTTATGATTTATTGACTCTTTCGTTTGCATAAATCAATCGCGTTTTCCTTCTCCATTCGTACATCTAATCTCCTTTCAATCATTCTTTGTTTTGACATCTAATTCTATTTGTTATTGTTGTGATTCATTAATTCTTTTTCGTTAATCGATAACAGTTTGCTTCTTTATTCGTACGGATATTTAATCTTTCTTTCAAGCATTATTGGCTCATACTAGTACGAATGTTCTTTCAATTGTTGATCTTTTCGTTTGCAACCTTTCATTTTGACATTCTCTGTTCTTAAAACATGGTACTTGACATGATTCCCTTTTTATTCTTATGATTCATTAGTTCTTTCATGTGTATTGTAATGTACTTCTCACTCCTTCATTAGCATTGACATCAACTTCTTTTGGCTATTAGTACGCTTCCTTGGTCATTTCATCGTTAGAACCCATCAGGGCTTGGAACAACGCTCCAAGTCAACAGGCTGCACATGATCGACATAAGAAGCTATACGATGTGCGACGCAAACCTTTAGAATATCAAGATTGGCGACCAAGTTATGTTGAAAGTCTCGCCTTGGAAAGACGTGATATGGTTCGAAAAATGCAGGAAGTTAAAGTCGAGATACGTTGGTCCATTTAAGATATTGACTAGAGTCAGCCCTGTAGCATACGGACTAGAGCTTCCACCAGAACTCAGTAGTGAATGCTTGAATCACTCATCATGCCGCTGGACACAACTCAACCTGATAACCAACTCATATCTTTTCAGAACCATGGACCGGGATGTCCAGTAGTTAAGACATAGTCGAATTCCTATCATCAAGGTTCGCTGGAAATTTCAACGAGGTCCCGAGTTCACTTGGGAATGAGAAGACCGGATTCGTCAAGAAGTACCCCCATCTCTTCGCTAATACCACTCCAATGACCAACGCTGACTGAATCTCGCGGACGAGATTCCCTTTTTAGGGGGGTAGAATGTCACAACCCGCTATTTCCCAGGTCAATACTATTTTCTAAACTCGAATTTAAATTCTTGACGTTTGATTTGAAACATTTTTACATGAGCCTTTTACTTGAATCGACGCGAATTTCTAATTAAATTCTAAGTACACTAGGACTTAGGATAATTTTAGTCCACAACGCTCCGGTACCTTGCTCCTTCCCCAATTCATAATTTTATACTATAAAACAAATTTCTATTCTTTAAATACTTACGGTTTTTAAATTCAACATAACGTTAATTTTTATTCAAGAATGTAACACTCGACATGCCCGACTTTCTCAACAATTATTTTTAGGGTATTTTTATACTTCTAAAATTATTACAAAAGTCCCACAAATATTTTCTGATGTCCAAGTTAAATTCTTTACACCTTACGTTTAATTACGTATAACTCACGTTAACTACTAAACCAATACCCAAAACATATTTTTAATACCCAATACATTCAATATACACATTTTTTTTTATAAAATTTAACCTACTACTTCCATATTTTCTACATATGGCCGCCCTCCCCCTCGTGTTTTAATAACCATATCCAAACTAAAATCTTTGACCAAGTTTCTAAGTATTAAAGCTAGGAGACATGTAATTAATTTTTGGAGGCTTGACCACAATTCTTGTCTCCTCTTTTCCCTAAATTTCGGCTAGACCACAAGACCAAGAAATATCTTTGACCCTTTGAAAACATTTCTATACATATACAAGTACTTAACACATTTAGTTACTTACACTTGCAAGAAAAAAAAATAATAATCACCTCCCACTTATACATACCATTCGATCCACCCAAGGAGCAAGGAAGAAAAAGGAAGTTTGTTGGTTACTTACAAGAATACTTAGGGCAAGATTAACAAGGGTTGATACTAATCTTTGGGGTTACACAAGAGTTTTACTAATCTCATCTCATATATTACTTTGTAAGTCTCATACTACTAATACTTCATGAGTTCATGATTTTTTTTATGTTTGATAAATGTGTATACTTAGTTATCACTTGGTACATGTTGAAACATCTTACATCCACTTTGATCTCTTGCCAAGAAAATATATTTTGTACAAGTTTTGATCACAAGAAAAGTTGTTAATAAAAATCTCTACAAGAAAATGAAATAAACTTTATATATATATATATATATATATATATATATATATATATATATATATATATATATGTTAGTTTTGAATACTTGGATGATCTTGAACAAGGACTTTAAATATTATTAGGATATGTTTAGATCACTATTTTTCTAGTTGATGGATGACCTAGGACAAGATTTGGAGTTGTTGGCAAAAGGTTGTAGCAAATAAAAACACTAGAAAAATAACTTGACATCATCCATGATAAATCTGTCCCTTTTCGACTCCCTGTGGAAAATCAGTATCTTGGTGGCCTTATTAGGCTAGAAATATAGAAAATAGATTTAATAATGAAAACATAGCCGCTTGAACGGGTTAAAACTGATTTATAACGAAAAAGATATGCTATTTTCAAGATTGACGACGAAAACTATATTTTCTGAAAAATGGTTTCTGTCCCGATTTTTGAGCTAGGAAAACTGAGGTTAAATGACATTTAGGCTAGCCGAGACCTTGAAAAACCTAAAGTATACTTGAATACCTTCGCGGGAATATATAGAACTTGAAAAACGGAGTTACGACGCAAAAGTTATGGCCTAGGAAAGTTGCGACGAAACATATACTTTTTGACAGCTTTGGTTCAAATAATAAAAGCTGATGGAATATTTAAAATTGACTTTTGGACATTTTAGAGTATAATTTGACTAAAATGACGTATATAAAAATGGTAGAACATTGTGTATACTTATTAGGTGCGTTAGAGTTTTTCAAAATTTATATTTACAAGACGACTAATATTTGGTCGTGAGATTTACAAGCTACGTTTTCTAAAATGGTGGATGACTTAAATACGAGATTACTTTGATTACCTACGCTTTTGACAATAAAAATTTCAGCAACATGTACAAGTGATAATATAGTCTATGACTTGCATGCTTGACCTTGTTTTCGAACCTAAGGCATATGCATTATTTAGGCCGCGATTAGAGTACCCGGACTTTATTTCCAACTACTACTTTGTCTATCGGATATTGCTTTTGCTAAGGTGAGTTCATAACCCTTACTTTTACTTGTTTTACAACTGTTTTGGGGGAAGATACATGCTCGTTACTATTTAAATTCAATGCTTGTTTTACTTGAACGCAATTCACTTTCTCAAACATTACTGGATGGTTGAAATACTTGATTGAATACTTGAATACCTTATGAATTACTTATTCCATCCTTGATTACTTTCTTATGGATACAAGTTCTTGCTTTTGCGGACATAAATACAAATCTGTTACTTTGCCTTAGTTACCTATTACTGCCACTGAAGTCCCCTTTATCATGAACCGTTAATTACATGCGTGTGAGCGCGAATGCTGTGGATAGATCTATTTGGGTTGACACCCCGTCCGAGTTGGTCGCGCCAACCTGTCAAACGGACGCATATCATTCGGATTACTTCCGAGTGTCTGGCAAACACTTGCAAGGGGCATTATTATGATTGATTTCATACGATTACGTCGAGCTTCGGGGTCATGAGCTTAGGCACTGTATACCTTATTTTTGGCTGTGACATTGTATTTGTTATAGTGTCTTGCCTTCCGCAAAATACTTGTTTACCGAAATTACTTGTTTACTAAAATCTATGAACTCACCAGCCTTATGCTGACGTTTTAGCTTGTATTTTCAGGTTCTTAAGGCGTTATCTTACCTTTGGAGGCTTTTGGCATGGCATGGTCATAGAAGACTCTGATAACTATTGAGACCACTTTAACTAAATTATGGGCCTATTTCCACTCTTCTTTTATAATATGTAAAATAAATGCTTTGACAACAACTTTCATTCTAAATAAATGAAATGAAACTATTCTTTGTACCTTGTGTTGTGATACCATTCGAGTAGCACCCCAGTGACATGTATGCTTCCGCTGGACCCGAATTTTGGGGGTGTTACACAAGGATAGCCCTTTTTCTAGTAGTGATCCTAGCTTTTACAACAAGAATCATGTTAGAAAATTCCTTCGTGCTCTTCCTGTGAAGTGGCGACCTAAGGTTACAGCTATTGAAGAAGCAAAGAACTTGGCGGAGCTTCCTCTAGATGAGCTTATCAGGAATCTCAAAGTTTATGAAATGATTCTTGAAAGTGACAATGTTGTGACGAAAAACAAAAAGGAAAATGGAAAATCTATGGCACTTAAAGCTAAAGTCACTAAAAGTCATACAAGTGAAGTTGGTGGTTGATGAGTGCTTAATCACTCATCCTTTTTAGACCTTAATTCAGACCAAAAACACCAAATACTAACCAAAAATGCCAAGAGAATGCATGTTTTTGTATTTGTGTATGTGCAGGTACGGATATAAGAAAAATGAACAAAAACAAAGCAAAATCGACAAAAACGAGCACGAGAATGAAAAAAGGTCAAAAGCCGGAGCCAGGGAAACAAAATGATCAAGGAAAGCTCAGAATATCATAAGAAACCCTCAGGAATTCCAAAAGTTACAAGAAAAGTCCCTGGAACAAAGTTTTGAGAAATTGGCAACATCAGTCCCTGCAGTTTCAGAATTTGGTGAATATGGTCCTTTGAAGAATTATTCGAAGAAAAGTCCAAAAAGGTCCTCCATGATTCAGAGATTTACAAAAGAGGCCCTTGGATTATACTTTGGAAGAATAACAAATTTGGTCCCTATTGAATGCAAAATTTACACAATAGGTCCTTGTGATTTTTACTAAATCTACTAGTCCTAAACCTAAATAACAAACCGGATCTATAAAGCCTTTCACCAAAATCAAGCCCAACCCCATGAAACTAAGCCCACTACCCTTAGCTTGTACCCGGTCCACCTTATTACCCCGGTCAAATAACACAAAACCCGGTCAACCCTCATAACAAATAAAAACTTACCCAATTCTTTCCCGCCCCCCAAAATTATTACCACAACCCAGATTTTCACTGTACACAAGAACCCTAGAATCACCATCCCCCAAAATTACCCTTTCATAATAATAATTACCCACTCATTAGGGCTTCTAGAAGGAGCAGGGAATGACAGCTGGTGTCAGGGAATGTTTTAGACGCATGGACCAATAGAAGCACACACGGAGGATGCATCAAATCACATCAATCAATCCAACGGCTTAGAAGAATAGATTGGGGACCAAGTGTTATCTAACGGATTAGAGGGACTCCAAAGAAACACAACATCAGGTGGATCATTGACGTGGCAGCCTAGAACCTTCACAAGCTCTCCCCTCAGCTCCTATATATATACCCCCCCTCTCTTTAGTGTTGAAGTGTGTAGGTTTTATATTGTTTAGCAGTCTGTTTTAAATTTTCATTGTATTTCTTATTTCAAAAGCTTTGTACTCAAATTCTCTTATTAATAGAAATTTTCATTTTCATTTACATTTACTGTTTCAAGTTTAATTTTAGTTTATTATCTTTCATTTCCTATCAGCATTTAGTTTAAAAGTTAATCTCAAATTTCTGTTATTATTCTTCAATAAAAAAAAAATAATATATATATATATATATATATATATATATATATATATATATATATATATATATATATATATTCAGTATTAATTTTAATTGGTTGAATCTAGTTTTATTTTAGTTGTTTTAAGTAAGGTTACTGTTTTATCAAAAGGCAAAAAATCCAAAAGAGTCAAATAAAAGTCAAAACAGTTGAGCTTATTGTGATAAGCTGAAGCTTATATTGGAGTTGAGGCAGCCTTAAGGAGTCCAAAGGCCTGTCTAAAAGACAGGCAAGCTAAGTGAAACCCCCTCTGTTTGAGCTGAGGGGGTATTGGTATTGTAAGCACCATCCATTTCAATTACTGTCTCATCTTATAGTAGTAGTAGTTTGGATCTGATTTTATTGGTTTATAATTGTTTATTACTGTTATTTCATTATTGCTTAGTATTTGTGGTCTAGTCATATTTGATAGGTTTAAGTTTGATTATATCTAGTTTTATTGTTTCATCATTCATTTACTGTCATACATCTTAGATCTGTGTTTTGCTTGAAGTTCATGGTTGAGATCTGTGTTTTGGAGATTGCTTGTATCATTGAATCACATGGTGTTCTGAATTTGATGTTTGGATCTGTTGTGGATTGGATTTGAGTAAGGTTTTGAAAGTGACTGTCATTAAAGGAGTGTTTGGATAGTTGTGGATTGCTGATATAGGTTGTGTTTCAGAGGTTGCTATTGGTCTAGTAAGTCACTTAGGTTGAAATTATTCTTAGTTAACTTTAAAAACAGTAGGTTAATACTATTAAAGTCAAAATTAGCTTCTGGTTATTGATAACAGTTAAATAGATTAGAGAATAGGTTGAATAATCAGTCATATGGTAGCATAGATATAAGTTTTAGTGTATTTCAATTAGAAATCAGCTTAATATAACTTTTCTACTTAAAATTTTGCAAACAAATCTCACTTTGGTCAAAGTTTCTTCAAAAACAAAAAGTCAACAAGTTTGTGAACTCAGGTTTTGGTCAGATTTGTGTGAAGTGTTCTAGTATTCAATTTTTATTGGAAATAATTGTGGATTGCTGATTTTCAAAGTTTGGTAGTAAATGAACAATTATCAAAAAGAAAATTGCTGTTTGGAATTTATTAGCTTATTATAAAAGCTGTTGGAAGTAGACTGTTTGAACTATTTCTCCCCTGCACATCAGCTCTTAGGGCTATTTCTAAGCAACTTGAGATTCAATAAATTGGTTTTATAGTCTGTTTAATTGGTGGAATTAAGATCTCTGGTGGTTAGTTGGATGTTTGCTCCCACAAGCTCACACTCATCAGCTTATTAAACTGCTTAATTGGTCTGCCTTATTGAGTGAGTTGAACTAGTAGGTCTGAATTTAGAGTAGGGCTGCAAGTGTCTATTGGTGGTGGAATTCTGAGTTTGATTGTTCACATAAGCTCATTAGTACCTTAGGTTTCTGTTTCAGTTGAGCTTTTGCATTGTGCTTGTCTGGTTTAGCTTTTGGCTTATTTCAAAGTGCTTATTCATAACTGATTGATCCATACCAGTATTTCTGAGTGTAATTTGGCTTTTTAACTTTTCCATTAAGCTTATTTAAGTTCAAAAATCATTTGGGTCAAGTTTCAGATCAATTGGTCAAGTCAACTTATTAATAAGCTTTTTTCAATAAGCTGTTTTAGCTCATTCAGCACTTCCAGTGCTTATTTTTCAAATTTTCTATTTTTCCTAGCTTTTAAATATTATTTTAGATTTTCCCTGAAATTTTCATATTTTTCTGAGCTTATTTGCTATTTTTCCTATTTAATTTTCATTTTTAATCATTTTTAATTACTTTTTAATTACTAAAAAATACAAAAAAATCAGAAAAACCCCAGAAAAATCCAAAAAAATATTAGAAAATTATTTTTAGTTATTTTAGATTTTTAGAAATTTATTTTGCATTTTTCTCAATTATTTTGAATTTATTCTAAATTTTTTAATTAGTTTTAATACTTTTTAATTTCCAAAAATTCAACAAAAAGCCAAAAAAATTAGTTTTTAGTTTTAAAATTACTTTTTAGTTATTTTATAATTTTCAAAATTTATTTTCTATTTTTCTCACTTTATTTGCATTTTCTTTTAATTTTTAATTAGTTAATTAGTTTTTTAATTCATAAAAAATAAATAAAAAGTCAAAAAAATATTTTTCTTTTTCTCAAAATTTTCTTTTATCATTTTTAATTTTTGAAAATTATTTCCATGTCCGTAGGAGTAGCGTAGCTTAAAAGTCGCGTTTTATTTCGTACGGTTACGTTTATTTCGCGTTTTAATTTACGTTTTCAAATTTACGTTACGTTTCTAGTTGCCTTACTTGATTTACGTGCTTAGTTGATTATTTGTGCTTCATTTACTATTTCATTTGTGTAATCTCATAAAAATCACTTTTTACCACTTTCACGACACGTTTCACGAATCGGGAATTCGAAATTCCATTCATCCTTCACACGGACTACGACCTCGGGTTATCCGTATTTCTTTGCGGATCTCTTGAGTAATACTATACTATAATATATATTGACTTTCAAACAATCAAAATTTTGGCGCCGCTGCCGGGGAAGGTTGAAGTGAATTTTTCATTTTCGTTTTTCGAAATTGTGTTTTGAAAACCTTCCTTGTATATATTTTCTATAAAAACCAAAAAAATTGAAAAATCAAAAACACTTTTCCTAAAGTGTTTTCAAAAACACCAAAAAAATAATAAAGTTACAGCCTCGACTCGACCGAAAGGAAGGGCGTTGTAAACCAAATAAGCTTCTCAATATAACTACGCGTGAAATTAGTTGCTAATCGGATTACTTTAATTCTACAACCGAATAAGCGGAAAATACGGAAGCTTTGACATTAAATTGCAAGCTGAAGAGAGATCCATTCTTCTCTCCCGTTCCGTCGCGAGTAGATTAAGGGAAACGGTTTACGATTAACGTAACGTTTGAAAAAGAAAAACAAAAGTATAAGTTTTTGAATTTTGCTTTATAAAAACAAAAATACAAAAAGATTTTCCTTTTCAAATTTGATTTTCCTTTTATTTTTCAAAATTTGAGTTTTTGTGGTGTATGAACACCCGTTCATCTTCTAAACGTCTTATTTCTCCATTATCGAACCCCGAGAGTTTGATACGTCACACACACAAAGTTCGTTTCCCTAACATTACGGAAATGGAACAAAACAACCACAACAATCAACACCCTCCGGTGGGTGTTGTTCAAAATGCACCAGCTCCCGATCTCCGAACGATGGAGGAGCTGTGTCAACCGACAATGCACGGTAGAGGCGGTCCGATTGCCCCTCTCAATATTGAGGCTACGGATTTTGGACTTAAGCACCATATGATTCAACAAGTCCAAAATTCATGCCAATTTCACGGATTACCGGGTGACGATGCTAACAAGCATCTCGACAAATTTTTAACCGTCACCCAAAGTATGAAACAACATGGGGTCTCCGATGACGCCCTTCGTCTTTCTCTCTTCCCCTATTCTCTTACACATCATGCCACCGCTTGGTTTGATCGTCTTCCCAAGAACTCGATTCATAACTTCGAAGAAATGGTATCGAAGTTCTTGGCGAAATATTTTCCACCATCGATGGTGACGAAACTTCGAAACGATATTAGCAATTTCCGTCAGCTTCCCGACGAATCTTTATTCGAAGCTTGGGAACGCTATAAGCTTGCTATTGATCGGTGTCCAAACCATAACATGCTTCTTGTTACGATAATTGATACGTTTTATAATGGTTTGACTTTGCGACATCGGGGCACGATCAATGCAGCTGCGGGTGGAACTTTTATGAAAAGACGTCCTGAAGATTGCTACGAACTTATTGAGAATATGACTGCTCATTACAATTACTGGGATTCCTCTGCCGAGAGGAATGAGTCAAGAACAACCGTTGCTCAAAATTCTTCTACGTCTAATTCTGAAATAGCCGCAATTACTAAGAAACTCGATGATTTGTCGACTGCTGTTTTACGAATGCACCAAACGTCTCAGAATCAAAATCAAGTCAAAAACCATCAAGTTAATATGGTCAACAATGTTTGTGAGACTTGTGGTGGTCCTCATTCGTATTTTGAGTACCCAGCCACCGGTGGCTTCACTCACGAGAATGTGTATGCTACTTCGGGAACCTACAATATGGGCGGTAACGGATACCAACCACATGGTGACCGAAATCTTCTTAGCTACCGTTCGAACCATTATGTTGGACCACCCGGTTTCAATCAACCGACTCAAGTTAATCAAGTCAATCAAGTTAATCAAAATGTGCAAAACCGAAATCATCAATTTAATCACAATGCTAATCAAAATCGGATGAATAATGGTTTTCAGAATCAAAATCATGGTTTTCAAAATCAAAATCGGGGAAATTATAACCAAGGCCCGAATCAAGGGAATTTACATGGAAATTTTCAAAATGCTAATCATGGGAATTATAATCAGAATTTTCAGAATCAAGGTTTCAATAACAACAATCGTGGTCAAAATTTTCAAAATCCAGTTGTGAATCAGTCGTCTTCGGATGAATTACTCAAGCAGTTTATGAAAAGTCAAGAGGAAATGAATAAAATGTTAATCAATCAAATGTCTGAATTGAAGAAGTCTTTAAATGATCGACCCTCGGGTTCGGGTACTCTTCCAAGCAACACGATCGCTAACCCGAGGGGCGATGCTAAGGCGATCACGACTAGGAGTGGTGTTATAATCGATGGACCAACAGCTCCGACTACCCCTTCTTCTTCATCTCCTAAGGTAGTCGTCCGTGAAACCGAGGCTACAACGGATACGGAAATTCTTAGTAATAATGGAAGGACCGAGAACATCCAACCTCCGGTGGTCCTAACGTCTAAAGGAAAAGATAAAGTTGTTAATGAAACTGAAACTCCCGTCAAAACAAATTTGCCTTATCCGTCACGTTTAAACGAACAAAAGCTCCGTGAGAAAGATAAAAACCAGATGGAAAAGTTTTATCAGATTTTTCAAGAATTACACTTTGACATAAGTCTCGCGGATGCTATACTTTTAATGCCTAAATTTGCTTCTATGCTAAAAGGTCTTTTGAATAATAAAGAGAAATTGTTTGAATTATCACGAACCCAGATGAATGAAAATTGCTCGGCGGTTATCCTCAAAAAGCTTCCCGAAAAGCTTGAAGACCCCGGACGATTTCTCATTCCGTGTAATTTTCCTGGGATGGTTCAATGCTTCGCCTTGGCCGATCTTGGTGCTAGCGTTAACCTAATGCCGTTATCTATCTGGAAGAAGTTGTCTTTACCCGAATTAACTCCGACTTGCATGACCCTCGAGCTAGCCGACCGAACTACTTCCCGCCCGATGGGAATAGCCGAGGATGTCTTCGTTAATGTTGGAAAATTCCATTTCCCTGCCAATTTTGTCGTTGTTGATTTTGATGCTGATCCGCGAGTACCTCTCATTCTCGGGAGAGGTTTCCTAAGGACTGGCCGTGTTTTGATTGATGTTTTCAATGAAGAAATTACCCTATGCGTTGGTACTGAAGCTGTAACTTTTAACTTGGATCAAACCGCGAGGTACTCCTCCGAGTCTGACAAATATTCCGTTAACCGAGTCGACGTTATCGACAAAGTTACGGAGGAGTACGCTCAAGAGTTACTTGGTTTTACCGAATATGCTTCGAGTGGCAATCCCACTCATTCTTCTGAACCGATAATTTCTGATCCTTCCCCTTCCCTTACTCCGTTTGAGGGAAGTGATTTCATCTTGGAAGAGATCGAGGCCTTTCTTGCTAATGATTCGATTTCACCGGAAATTGATCATTCCGATTGTGATCCGGAGGGAGATGTTCTTTTGATTGAGAAATTGTTAAATGAAGATCCCAACCTGTCCCTCCCTCCGCTTGACCTTAAAATGGCCGACGTTAAAGAAGTTAAGCCGTCTACTGAGAATCCTCCGGAGCCCGAGCTCAAGGATTTACCTCCTCATCTCGAATACGCATTTTTGGAAGGAACCGACAAACTTCCCGTCATAATTTCTAAAGATCTTAAAGATGAGGAGAAGAAACGTCTCTTAGATGTGCTCAGGAAGCATAAGAGTGCCATCGCTTGGCAAATTTCTGATATTAAGGGTATCGACCCTCGTTTTTGCACGCATAAGATCTTACTTGAAGACAATTACAAGCCGTCCGTTCAGCAACAACGACGGGTTAACCCGAAAATTCATGAGGTTATCAAAAAGGAAGTTATCAAACTCCTCGATGCCGGAATGATTTATCCAATCTCGGATAGCTCTTGGGTTAGCCCGGTCCACTGCGTACCTAAGAAAGGTGGAATGACCGTCGTAACAAATGAAGATAATGAATTGATTCCGACACGTCTTGTTACCGGATGGAGAGTTTGTATTGATTATCGTAAATTGAATGATGCGACTCGTAAGGACCATTTCCCACTTCCATTTATGGATCAAATGCTAGAACGCCTAGCGGGAAATGAGTTCTATTGTTTTCTTGATGGATTTTCCGGCTATTTTCAAATACCAATTGACCCTCCGGACCAGGAAAAGACTACCTTCACTTGCCCTTATGGTACGTTTGCCTATCGTCGTATGCCTTTTGGCTTATGCAATGCTCCAGGCACGTTCCAAAGGTGTATGATGTCAATATTCTCGGATATGATCGAGAAAACCATGGAAGTTTTCATGGATGATTTCTCGGTCTATGGAGATTCTTTCACATCGTGTCTTTCCCGTTTAGAAAATATGCTGAAACGGTGTGAAGACACCAACTTGGTTCTAAATTGGGAGAAATGCCATTTCATGGTCAAAGAGGGCATTGTCCTCGGCCATAAGATATCGAAATCCGGGATTGAGGTCGATAGAGCTAAAGTCGACGTTATTGCAAAATTACCTCATCCCACCACCGTTAAAGGAATTAGAAGTTTTCTCGGTCATGCCGGCTTTTACCGACGTTTCATTCAAGACTTTTCTAAGATTGCCCGGCCTCTGACCCACTTGCTTGAAAAAGATGCTCCGTTTATCTTCTCAAAAGAATGCATCGAAGCATTTAATATTCTTAAAAAGAAGTTAACGGAAGCTCCCATCTTAGTTGCCCCCGATTGGGACTTGCCCTTCAAGCTAATGTGCGATGCTAGCGATTATGCCATTGGTGCGGTCCTGGGGCAACGCAAGTCTAAGCATTTTCAGCCGATACACTATGCTAGTAAAACAATGACCGACGCTCAATACCATTATACGACTACTGAGAAAGAAATGTTAGCCGTCATTTACGCTTTTGAAAAGTTTCGACCTTATTTGCTTTTAAAGAAATGCATAGTGTATACGGATCATTCGGCTCTTAAGTACCTTATGGCAAAGCAAGATGCTAAGCCACGCTTAATGCGGTGGGTTCTTCTCCTTCAAGAATTTAATGTTGAAATTCGAGATAAAAAAGGAGCTGAGAACCTTGCTGCTGATCACCTGTCACGTTTAGAGAATCCCCGCCAAAGTGTTTTCGAGAAAAAGGAGATTAACGAAGCTTTTCCTCTCGAGACACTGGGGAGTTTATCACATTGTGATTCTAGTACCCCATGGTTCGCCGACTTTGCGAATTACCATGCGGGGAATTTTATCTGGAAAGGGATGTCGTTCCAGCAGAAGAAAAAATTCTTCAAAGAAGTTAAGCATTATTTCTGGGACGACCCCTACTTGTTTAAGATATGTGCAGATCAAGTGATCCGGCGGTGCGTTCACGGCAAAGAAGCCGCTAAAATTCTTATGGCATGCCACAATGGACCCACGGGGGGACATCATGGTGCCAACTTCACCGCTAAGAAAGTTTTTGATTCCGGCTTCTACTGGCCGACGATTTACTGGGATGCTAATGAGTTGGTTAAATCATGTAATTCTTGCCAGCGTCAAGGAAAAATTTCTCAGAAGGACGAGATGCCTCAAAATGCTATCCAAGTCTGTGAAATTTTTGACGTCTGGGGTATCGATTTCATGGGTCCATTCCCGTCTTCTCGTGGTAACAAATATATACTCGTGGCCGTTGACTATTTGTCTAAATGGGTCGAAGCGAAGGCGCTACCCACCAATGACGCCCGAGTTGTAGTGAAATTTCTCAAAAGTCTCTTCATACAAGCTGGTTTATGGGAAGGCCTGCCATTTGCCCTTTGAACTTGAGCACAAGGCCTACTGGGCCTTGAAACATGCTAATTTTGACCTTCAAACCGCGGGTGATCTCCGTAAAGTTCAATTGAATGAATTAGTCGAGCTTCGTGATCAGGCCTATGAGAATTCTTTGATCTACAAAGAAAAAATAAAGAGGATTCACGATGCTAAAATTAAAGATCGCGTCTTCAATGTTGGTGACCGAGTCCTTCTTTTCAATTCTCGATTAACGATTTTCTCGGGCAAGTTAAAAACCCGTTGGTCTGGACCATTCACCATTACCCAAGTATTTACTTATGGAACCGTTGAACTTTCTCAACCTAATGGTCCCAATTTTAAGGTGAATGGTCATCGTGTTAAACATTACTTCGGAGGGGACATACCACCCTTGGTTGTCCCGGATCACCAAACTTTCCCCAAGGACGATTAAATTCGGGGATTGAGTCAAGCTCATGTGACTCGGTGAACAAAAACAAGCGCTTCGTGGGAGGCACCCCATGCTTATCCATTTTCATTTTCTATATTTTCTATTTTCTTTAATAACGTGACGTGAGGGGGGCGACCCTTTCCAAACTCGTGTTTTCGTGATTGTTTATCAATGTTCAGGAATTTCCCCGAAGTTTGAGGACTCTCGTGCTCGTGGTTTGTCGTTCTCTCCACTCGAGTCTCATCCTTCGCTGCTCTTTCGGAAATTCACCATATCCAAAATCTTATCGACTAACGTTTATCTCTTGGCATACTTAATAAACGGCCTTAGATTTTACGTAGGATTACCCGTGCCTAGGGGTGTAAACGAGCCGAGTCGAGCCGAGTATTGACATGCTCGAGCTCGGCTCGTTTAAAATCGAGTCGAGTCGAGTATTTTTCGAGTCGATCTCGAGTTGTTCACGAGTTGTCTCGGCTCGATTACACCCCTATATATATATATATATATATATATATATATATATATATATATATATATATACATATATATATATATATATACATATATATATATGTATATATGTATATATATATATATATATATATATATATATATATATATATATATTGGGGTGTAAATGTGTAATCGAGTCGAGTCGAGTAGCTCGCGAGTTGTCTCGGCTCGTTTAAAATCGAGTCGAATCGAGTATTTTTCGAGTCGATCTCGAGTTGCTCGCAAGTTGTCTCGGCTCGTTTACACCCCTACCCGTAACATTGAGGACAATGTTTCACTTTAGTCTGGGGGGGTGAATCTTCGATTCGATTTGACCTGTACTTTCGTCTGAGCTGTTTAACTTGCGCAACTCCGTTTTCCACCAAAAATTTTAAAATTTTTCACCGCTTTATAATTCAAAAAAAAAAAAAAAAAAAAAAAAAAAAAAAAAAAAAAAAGTGAAAAACAATGAAAAAAATATATATGATATAAATAATAAGTTTTGACACCTTGTTTTGACTTTCCTACCGGCGAGAGTAGAAATAAATGTTCCGACTTGACCGGGCGTATTGAGCCCTAGCTTGTTTCCCTTAACCAATATAATCATAAGATTATGGCTAAGCATCCGCGGATCTCATTATTTGGGATTTTAAATTTGCGGAGATCGAGGAATGATAGAGTTTATTTAGAAGTTTCGTGCTATACACGGATCACATTACTGGGATTTAAAAAACCCACGAGAGGTACTTGTGGCCTCCTTGTTCCCATAAGCTTGCACACCAATATATAATAGATGTCTAGGATTAATTAAGGGTATACGGTTTGGGCAATACTTAGTTTTTTCTCGTTCCCAACAAAATCTCTGCATATGGGGGTTTGGTACACATAGGGGTACTGCCAGTGTTACGGTAAAATAGACTATTGCATCTTGCCGGTTCGCAGCTGACGTTGTGATCTTAGTAAAGGCCGTAGGACTTGGGGTTTGGCATATAGTTATGAATATCGATAATAATAGTCCAAAGCCAAATAAAAAGGCAGAGGAATCCAAAGCTATAAAAAAGCAGCGGATAGAAATCCAAAGTCATAATAAAGCTCTTACATCTTGGCGGCTCATAAACCGTTGACTGTAAAAGAATAAAGGACTAAGGACCAAAGTATTATTAAAGTGCTTATGATTATGCAAAAATGCCAAGCTTCGACTCCGGGGGTTTCCCTAATAAAAAGCTTCCGTTTCGGGTATCAAACATGGTATGTCTCGGTCGTAAATAAAAGGGAGCCTCCACAAATCGTGTTAAATCAGAGACCTTCATGTGGACCCGATTTCTGTATGCAGGGGTTTTCGAGAGAAAGTTTGGAAACTACTTAGCGTTCAAATTTTGTGCTCTTATCGGACTAACAAATATCGAAACGAGAAAATATGAAGCAATTCATTTCTCACAAATTAAAATCTTTAGATACAAAACTTAGGACCTGGGGACAAGAGGTAATACACAATTAACTTTTGTGGGCAGTGTTAGCATCTAACTTCTGATAAACAATGATTTCGATTTTACGCTTAGTTTGGGAGCTTGTGAAAAATCAAGGATGACGATTTTTATCCGTACGGTCTCTTCTCTGTGAGAAGTGTTTCTACTCGTTGACCCTGAAAGTTATCAACAGATAAGAATTGATAATGAAAGTCAAAGCAAACCGTCACATATATAAATGAAAAAGTACAAAAATAGTAGTTGTAGTTGTTATTCATGAAAATTGGAAAACGGAGCGTTTTTGAGATAAATGATTTTACTATCTCTTTTGAACATCATTGCTACTTTACAACGTCAGTAAAGAGAGTTTTGAAATTATTTATCTCTTAAGCGTGAGGTGATGACATTGCGTAAGGGCACGGCAATACCGTAGTCTGGGGGATTTTGATGAGTGCTTAATCACTCATCCTTTTTAGACCTTAATTCAGACCAAAAACACCAAATACTAACCAAAAATGCCAAGAGAATGCATGTTTTTGTATTTGTGTATGTGCAGGTACGGATATGAGAAAAATGAACAAAAACAAAGCAAAACCGACAAAAACGAGCACGAGAATGAAAAAAGGTCAAAAGCCGGAGCCGGGGAAACAAAATGATCAAGGAAAGCTCAGAATATCATAAGAAACCCTCAGGAATTCCAAAAGTTACAAGAAAAGTCCCTGGAACAAAGTTTTGAGAAATTGGCAACATCAGTCCCTGCAGTTTCAAAATTTGGCGAATATGGTCCTTTGAAGAATTATTCGAAGAAAAGTCCAAAAAGGTCCTCCATGATTCAGAGATTTATAAAAGAGGCCCTTGGATTATACTTAGGAAGAATAACAAATTTGGTCCCTATGGAATGCAAAATTTACACAATAGGTCCTTGTGATTTTTACTAAATCTACTAGTCCTAAACCTAAATAACAAACCGGATCTATAAAGCCTTTCACCAAAATCAAGCCCAACCCCATGAAACTAAGCCCACTACCCTTAGCTTGTACCCGGTCCACCTTATTACCCCGGTCAAATAACACAAAACCCGGTCAACCCTCATAACAAATAAAAACTCACCCAATTCTTTCCCGCCCCCCAAAATTATTACCACAACCCAGATTTTCACTGTACACAATAACCCTAGAATCACCATCCCCCAAAATTACCCTTTCATAATAATAATTACCCACTCATTAGGGCTTCTAGAAGGAGCAGGGAATGACAGCTGGTGTCAGGGAATGTTTTGGACGCGTGGACCAATAGAAGCACACACGGAGGATGCATCAAATCACATCAATCAATCCAACGGCTTAGAAGAATAGATTGGGGACCAAGTGTTATCTAACGAATTAGAGGGACTCCAAAGAAACACAACATCAGGTGGATCATTGACGTGGCAGCCTAGAACCTTCACAAGCTCTCCCCTCAGCTCCTATATATATACCCCCCTCTCTTCAGTGTTGAAGTGTGTAAGTTTTATATTGTTTAGCTGTCTGTTTTAAATTTTCATTGTATTTCTTATTTCAAAAGCTTTGTACTCAAATTCTCTTATTAATAGAAATTTTAATTTTCATTTACATTTACTGTTTCAAGTTTAATTTTAGTTTATTATCTTTCATTTCCTATCAGCATTTAGTTTTAAAGTTAATCTCAAATTTCTGTTATTATTCTTCAATATAAAAAATAATAATAATAATAATAATAAAATATATATATATATATATATATATATTCAGTATTAATTTTAATTGGTTGAATCTAGTTTTATTTTAGTTGTTTTAAGTAAGGTTACTGTTTTATCAAAAGGCAAAAAATCCAAAAGAGTCAAATAAAAGTCAAAACAGTTGAGCTTATTGTAACAATTCGCAATTTCAGGTTAATTACCATTCCCGGAAAATTTCACTATTCACTTTTACTATTCATTTTTCCCGAAACTTTCCCGAAAGTTGATTTTTATTTGATATTCTCGAGTGATAAATCATTTCCATCGCAAATTAAATGTTTGACATTCGTCAGATCATTTTCGTGAAAGTTATTAAGGAATTACACGTTTTAGGGTAAAACGTCATTTAGAAATTCTACGTACAACGAAACTCGACCGCGTTAAGTGACCCCGCATCAGAAAAATGTTTGACACACTCATGATTTATTTGAGAATTAATCGTGACTGAGAAAAACATGACCAAAGACTTCCCGGCAGGTCACCCAAACCAGTACTATTCTCACATGAGCACGCTTAACCGTATGGGCGATTAACCGTTAGACCACAAAACGAGTTTCTAAGACGTTTTGAGTTTTCAAACTTATTAGAAAAAGTCAACATATTTTTCCCTCCTCCATTGACCAAAAATCATCCCTTGATGTTATAAGTCATTTCGTGATTTTTAGGCTTACGGTTTGATGTCTAAAAGACATTTAATACCAACCGACACTAGACTGAGCCCAGTCTAGATATTATAAGTCATTTTAAATCATTTTTATCACATTAGAAAAGTAACATTTTACTTTTCTCAATTTTACGCAATATTCGTACGTTTTACGTATTACGCGTTTTAGACCCGTATTTCCAGTTTTTAGCAGGGTTTTACACCCAAATGGAACCTACCACTCATTTTATATTTTATTATGGAACTTATTGACATGTTTATCAATACTTTCAAGTTCCATAATTTTACGACACCCGGTTTTACGTTTTGAGGCTTAATCATTTACGATTGGCATTTCCCGGAGTCAAAACTCATCTAGTAACTTGGATAATATCATCCAAGGCACACCTCACCCCCTTATCCATGTTGAACCGCCATAGGGGGGGGGGGAGTCACCCCTTGTGTGGCTTAATCTCCTTACTTGTGCTCTAGGATCCTTACATGTGTAGAACTTGCTCACCAAGTGTTGACTAGTCCATGAAACTAACCTCCTCAAAACCCTATATAAACCCCCTCCCCCCTTCTTTGTGCCGTGCATCCCCAACCCCAAAACCACTTCATACTTTGCTCATTTCCTTCTAGTTTCATGCATGATTCAAGTGCTTCTTCAAGGTAGAAACCCTAGTTGATCATAGGTTACCAAAACTCTTCCATAACCTTAATATACTTGGTGATTTCTCTTGAGTTTGAATCCACTCAAGTCACCTAAACCTTCATCATCCATCTTTCAAGAATACCAAGGGTAGAAAGATTGCATGAAGTGAAGTGGGTTGAAGCAAGTCTATCAAAGTCCTATCCTTACATGTTAACTTCCTTTCATCTTTGAAAGCCAAAAGTTGTGAGCCAAACCCTAACTTGATTCTTGTTAAATAATCATGTTCATGTTATTTACATACTATTTGTGCTATATATTGTCTTGTATTAATGTCCATGATGTATAAAAGTGAGTAAAACAAGTATTGATACATATATGTAACTTATGTTATTCAAACAAGTAAACTAGTGACTTTCTTGGAAAACCACGACCAAAATGGTAAAATTATGATATTGGATCATTACAAATTACAGTAGAGGACTTAACAAGGAAACCATAGCAATTTGAACCACCTAAAACGAGTAAACGAGTCAAAAGTTATGGCGATTTGAAGTTACCAAAGATTTCCGGCAAAACTGCCAAATACCATTCTGATCAAATTTGGGTTTTGAAAGTCCCACTTCTGCTCCGATTCATCAAAAAGTTAAAACATGAAAGTTGTCCGGAACGCCGTTTTCGTTCAGGAATAAAGAAGCTCGAGACCTAAAAATGCTTTCCGAGTGATAAAATTCTTCAAATTCTAAACAGCCCATTTTTAGGCGAAAGTCACTAGACTATGGTTATACTTTAAAAGGAACAAGAGGTCTTATGACCTATAATCAAGACCACCACCATGGCTAGAGCCAAGGTTGTGTCTCATGACCTTGGAACAAGGACCAAAGGTCATGGCTAGGCCATGACGAAATGACCATACCAACTTACATAGGCGTAAACATGAA
Organism: Artemisia argyi; assembly: GCA_030686995.1. Lineage (NCBI taxonomy): Eukaryota > Viridiplantae > Streptophyta > Magnoliopsida > Asterales > Asteraceae > Artemisia > Artemisia argyi. The sequence continues at coordinate 179,041,608 of CM060690.1, forward strand.
ACAATGAATTAGGCGATAACATGAACAAGCAATTTGGATCTACTTCACTTAAAAAGGAACCATGAGATTTTACCAAGAGAAAATGGTCATTCAAGACTTATGAAACTACCCCTAATAACAATCTTCATGTACTAATAAACTTTCCTAAGTTTATTCAAATATCGGACATGTAACTTTTCGAATCAAAACTTATATCTATATATGTTATCAACTACTACAATAGTAGGGAGCCTCATGTGAGGAGTTCATTATGTAAGCCGTCGAGTTGAGTTGTGGATTTACGAGTTAAAGTGTCCTGGCTCCTCGAACGCTTACTAACATGACTTCTGAATTATGTCGGCCCGAACGGTAGTAAACGATATACCAAAACATACATGTTCATGAATCTTTTCTTTCAAGGACATACAATATACATCATACCACATCATGGACTAAATGCAAGATATATATATATAGGCACTACTTCATATTCTTTACTCCGAACCTAAGTCGCAACATTCTATCATAGGTTGCTCGTAGAAACCTTCGCGATTCGACCATCACATTCACTACTCACTACATAACTTAAGGTGAGTTCATAGCCCCACTTTCCATTACTTAATTGTTTTACAAACCCTTGGGGGGAATACATGCTATTATTTTTCTACTCGAACACAATGCTTTCTATTGTATGCTATCCGACTATGTTTTATTATCACTAAGTAACATCCTTGCCAAACCAAGATCCCTTATTATGAACCATTTAATCACTTGCGAGGGTTACTTGCAAGTGAGCGCGAATATTGTGAATAGGCCTATGGGATTGACGAATCCCATTTGTTTTGACTAAGTTCAAACAAATGCATTAATATTTGAGACATTAGGTATGATGGCAAAGTACCTACCGGGATAAATCTGCCAATCGATATTGGTACACGTTAACGTTTTGGTTTCATAAGCTTAGTGTATAATACATTTTATGGGCGTATAATAACGTAGCCTACCTGTTTTGTTTTCCAAACATTGGTGTGAGCCTATAACTCACACTACCAACATATTGTGTTCAAACGATTTACCTACAAACACTACGATTATTGTGTTCAAACGATTTAACTACAAACACTACGATTATTGTGTTCAAACGATTTAACTACCAACATATTGTGTTCAAACGATTTAACAAACTCTATGAATATCACTCAACCTTTGTGTTGACCTCTCAAGCATGTATTTCAGGTTCATGACGATCAAGGATGGCACGGAAGGACACGGATACTCAAGAGGGCTATAAATTTTATTATCATTCAAAAACTCATTTATTATACATTGTAAACATGGAACCATTTGGGACCTCATTTTGTAATCTCTGATATTTATATAATTTGAATGATAAACCTTTTTAAAACGACTCAATTGGAGTTCGTTTTCTATTATTGTGACTATTGTGCCGTCAAGTAACACCCAGTTCGAATTCCGCTGCAACCATGAATTGGGGGTGTTACAGATTGGTACCAGAGCCATGGTTATAGAGAAACGGGTCTAATTGAGACCTAAACTATAACTACAATTACAAGCAAAAACATTTTTATAGCCTTCCGCTCTCCGTGTCTTCCATCCTCCAGACGATTATGGACTTAGTAAGCATGTTATGCTACACAAACATATTAGTATATTCATATATACCCATTTTGAGCATTTCCCCGTAGACATTTTGTGCTACACAAACATAATTGCATATTGATATATGTACCCTAAACATAATTGAGCATTTCCCCGTAAGCATTAGTATATTGATATATAAACTCGGTTTATTTTCAATCATTTATCTAAACAATGGACTAAACATATCTGTGTATGCCTATTCTAAGGCATTTCGGCACAGCCATACTCTCCCAATCATGTTCCTACTCCAACATTATATGTCCAAGACATTGTAACTGATTGCAATGGTCTTTCCTATTTTTCAAGACATTGTGAGATACAATGGTCTCATTCACTTTTTAAGACATTGTGAGATACAATGGTCTCATTCATTTTCCAAGACATTGTGAGATACAATGGTCTCATTCATTTTTCAAGACATTGTGAGATACAATGGTCTCATTCATTTTTCAAGACATTGTATGATACAATGGTCTTAATCATTTCTCAAATGTTTTGAGTCACACAATGACCTAACCTACTTCCCAGACATTGTGAATTGCACAATGGTCTAACCTACTTCCGAGACATTGTGTTTTGTGCAAATGGTCTCTAGAATTATTCCATCACATCATCAATATCATTTCTTATGATATCAAAAACCCGTCACAATCTATCGATTTCAAAACAAGAAATATGAGATTTCTAAAGGACAAACTAATCCATCATCGACAAAAGCTGAACTTTCTCTACATTCATCAAAGTTTTCTTATGAAACCTTCATTATTAAAAGTTCGTGATCCTGGCCAAGTATGTTCTATTTTAGAACTACTTAAAACTTCCTTTCCATACGTATCTACCCTTACTACCTTCTATGCAATGGAATATGAAAACATACGTTACAAGTCTTGTATGGACGGGACTTTCAACTTAAGGGTTTGACATCGCCTTTGTTTAATGGACAGTTTCCCGAAAGCAACGAACATATCACAAGTATACCTAATTTAGGTATTTGAAAATTTTATCGAACCTCGGCTAAATATAGACTAGTCACCTATATTTAACCTAGGGACAGTGGAATATAGTCTGACTAACTATATTCGACTTAACCTTTTCAAATACTGAGAGTAGTTGTACTAGGGTTATGTTCAGATTGATTTCCTACTTGAACTCGATAAACCACCAGAATACATTAAAACGATCTAGAGACACGATAGTGTCTTACCACTCAGCGAAATCTTAACACCTTATTTGTACTACCTAATTTCATTCTTGAAAGTTTTCATTTATGAGATAATCCGAACTACTATCTTGGGATAGTTATCAATTCTTCTCTTCATCCTGTAGAAGTACTATCCTGTTTAGGTCCTAAGGATACCATCCCGTCATAAACCTTTAAAATCTCTTAAGATTTTCAAAGCAAACTTGACATCTCTACCGATATTAATGTTAAGCATACACTACCTTGTAACTCACCGGCTAATTATGAATGTTGTGTTCGGAATTCTTAAGTAGGATGATTTATAATTATTTGAATGGATTGGGATGCCTTTTCATTTAAATAAAGACATTGTAAATCACCGAACCATAAGTTTATATTCCCCTATTTACATTGTTTGGGATGCCTCTCTATGTAAATAAAGAATTATAAACAAGTGGGCTTATTTGTATCCGAAATAACATAAGTAACCCATGATTCGACGAACTAGATCCAATTACGATTCCTATTCAAATTTGACTACTATACCAATTTCTATTCGACTACCATATCAATTGTCATTGATACTCAACTACTATCTCAATTTCTATTTGAAATTCAACTACTATACCAACTTCTGTTCAACTACTATATCAATTGCTATTGATACTTGACTACTATATCAATTTCTATTTGATATTCAACCACTATATCAATTTATGTCCAACTACTATATCAATTTCTATTAATATTCGATTGCTATATCAATTTCCATTGATATTCGACTATTATATCAATCTATATTGATATTAAACTATTTTATCAATTTCTATTGACACACCATATTCTGAGACAAATCAAACTACATCACTCTAATCCTCATAAGTAACCACACCTCTTCATCAACACCACTCCAACATATGACACACATAGAACTTCGGGACGAAGTTCCCCGTAAGGGGTAGAGACTGTAACAATTCGCAATTTCAGGTTAATTACCATTCCCGGAAAATTTCACTATTCACTTTTACTATTCATTTTTCCCGAAACTTTCCCGAAAGTTGATTTTTATTTGATATTCTTGAGTGATAAATCATTTCCATCGCAAATTAAATGTTTGACATTCGTCAGATCATTTTCGTGAAAGTTATTAAGGAATTACACGTTTTAGGGTAAAACGTCATTTAGAAATTCTACGTACAACGAAACTCGACCGCGTTAAGTGACCCCGCATCAGAAAAATGTTTGACACACTCATGATTTATTTGAGAATTAATCGTGACTGAGAAAAACATGACCAAAGACTTCCCGGCAGGTCACCCAAACCAGTACTATTCTCACATGAGCACGCTTAACCGTATGGGCGATTAACCGTTAGACCACAAAACGAGTTTCTAAGACGTTTTGAGTTTTCAAACTTATTAGAAAAAGTCAACATATTTTTCCCTCCTCCATTGACCAAAAATCATCCCTTGATGTTATAAGTCATTTCGTGATTTTTAGGCTTACGGTTTGATGTCTAAAAGACATTTAATACCAACCGACACTAGACTGAGCCCAGTCTAGACATTATAAGTCATTTTAAATCATTTTTATCACATTAGAAAAGTAACATTTTACTTTTCTCAATTTTACGCAATATTCGTACGTTTTACGTATTACGCGTTTTAGACCCGTATTTCCAGTTTTTAGCAGGGTTTTACACCCAAATGGAACCTACCACTCATTTTATATTTTATTATGGAACTTATTGACATGTTTATCAATACTTTCAAGTTCCATAATTTTACGACACCCGGTTTTACGTTTTGAGGCTTAATCATTTACGATTGGCATTTCCCAGAGTCAAAACTCATCTAGTAACTTGGATAATATCATCCAAGGCACACCTCACCCCCTTATCCATGTTGAACCGCCATAGGGGGGGGGGGGGAGTCACCCCTTGTGTGGCTTAATCTCCTTACTTGTGCTCTAGGATCCTTACATGTGTAGAACTTGCTCACCAAGTGTTGACTAGTCCATGAAACTAACCTCCTCAAGACCCTATATAAACCCCCTCCCCCCTTCTTTGTGCCGTGCATCCCCAACCCCAAAACCACTTCATACTTTGCTCATTTCCTTCTAGTTTCATGCATGATTCAAGTGCTTCTTCAAGGTAGAAACCCTAGTTGATCATAGGTTACCAAAACTCTTCCATAACCTTAATATACTTGGTGATTTCTCTTGAGTTTGAATCCACTCAAGTCACCTAAACCTTCATCATCCATCTTTCAAGAATACCAAGGGTAGAAAGATTGCATGAAGTGAAGTGGGTTGAAGCAAGTCTATCAAAGTCCTATCCTTACATGTTAACTTCCTTTCATCTTTGAAAGCCAAAAGTTGTGAGCCAAACCCTAACTTGATTCTTGTTAAATAATCATGTTCATGTTATTTACATACTATTTGTGCTATATATTGTCTTGTATTAATGTCCATGATGTATAAAAGTGAGTAAAACAAGTATTGATACATATATGTAACTTATGTTATTCAAACAAGTAAACTAGTGACTTTCTTGGAAAACCATGACCAAAATGGTAAAATTATGATATTGGATCATTACAAATTACAGTAGAGGACTTAACAAGGAAACCATAGCAATTTGAACCACCTAAAACGTGTAAACGAGTCAAAAGTTATGGCGATTTGAAGTTACCAAAGATTTCCGGCAAAACTGCCAAATACCATTCTGATCAAATTTGGGTTTTGAAAGTCCCACTTCTGGTCTGATTCATCAAAAAGTTAAAACATGAAAGTTGTCCGGAACGCCGTTTTCGTTCAGGAACAAAGAAGCTCGAGACCTAAAAACGCTTTCCGAGTGATAAAATTCTTCAAATTCTAAACAGCCCATTTTTAGGCGAAAGTCACTAGACTATGGTTATACTTTAAAAGGAACAAGAGGTCTTATGACCTATAATCAAGACCACCACCATGGCTAGAGCCAAGGTTGTGTCTCATGACCTTGGAACAAGGACCAAAGGTCATGGCTAGGCCATGACTAAATGACCATACCAACTTACATAGGCGTAAACATGAAACAATGAATTAGGCGATAACATGAACAAGCAATTTGGATCTACTTCACTTAAAAAGGAACCATGAGATTTTACCAAGAGAAAATGGTCATTCAAGACTTATGAAACTACCCCTAATAACAATCTTCATGTACTAATAAACTTTCCTAAGTTTATTCAAATATCGGACATGTAACTTTTCGAATCAAAACTTATATCTATATATGTTATCAACTACTACAATAGTAGGGAGCCTCATGTGAGGAGTTCATTATGTAAGCCGTCGAGTTGAGTTGTGGATTTACGAGTTAAAGTGTCCTGGCTCCTCGAACGCTTACTAACATGACTTCTGAATTATGTCGGCCCGAACGGTAGTAAACGATATACCAAAACATACATGTTCATGAATCTTTTCTTTCAAGGACATACAATATACATCATACCACATCATGGACTAAATGCAAGATATATATATAGGCACTACTTCATATTCTTTACTCCGAACCTAAGTCGCAACATTCTATCATAGGTTGCTCGTAGAAACCTTCGCGATTCAACCATCACATTCACTACTCACTACATAACTTAAGGTGAGTTCATAGCCCCACTTTCCATTACTTAATTGTTTTACAAACCCTTGGGGGGAATACATGCTATTATTTTTCTACTCGAACACAATGCTTTCTATTGTATGCTATCCGACTATGTTTTATTATCACTAAGTAACATCCTTGCCAAACCAAGATCCCTTATTATGAACCATTTAATCACTTGCGAGGGTTACTTGCAAGTGAGCGCGAATATTGTGAATAGGCCTATGGGATTGACGAATCCCATTTGTTTTGACTAAGTTCAAACAAATGCATTAATATTTGAGACATTAGGTATGACGGCAAAGTACCTACCGGGATAAATCTGCCAATCGATATTGGTACACGTTAACGTTTTGGTTTCATAAGCTTAGTGTATAATACATTTTATGGGCGTATAATAACGTAGCCTACCTGTTTTGTTTTCCAAACATTGGTGTGAGCCTATAACTCACACTACCAACATATTGTGTTCAAACGATTTACCTACAAACACTACGATTATTGTGTTCAAACGATTTAACTACAAACACTACGATTATTGTGTTCAAACGATTTAACTACCAACATATTGTGTTCAAACGATTTAACAAACTCTATGAATATCACTCAACCTTTGTGTTGACCTCTCAAGCATGTATTTCAGGTTCATGACGATCAAGGATGGCACGGAAGGACACGGATACTCAAGAGGGCTATAAATTTTATTATCATTCAAAAACTCATTTATTATACATTGTAAACATGGAACCATTTGGGACCTCATTTTGTAATCTCTGATATTTATATAATTTGAATGATAAACCTTTTTAAAACGACTCAATTGGAGTTCGTTTTCTATTATTGTGACTATTGTGCCGTCAAGTAACACCCAGTTCGAATTCTGCTGCAACCATGAATTGGGGGTGTTACACTTATTGTGATAAGCTGAAGCTTATATTGGAGTTGAGGCAGCCTTAAGGAGTCCAAAGGCCTGTCTAAAAGACAGGCAAGCTAAGTGAAACCCCCTCTGTTTGAGCTGAGGGGGTATTGGTATTGTAAGCACCATCCATTTCATTTACTGTCTCATCTTATAGTAGTAGTAGTTTGGATCTGATTTTATTGGTTTATAATTGTTTATTACTGTTATTTCATTATTGCTTAGTATTTGTGGTCTAGTCATATTTGATAGGTTTAAGTTTGATTATATCTAGTTTTATTGTTTCATCATTCATTTACTGTCATACATCTTAGATTTGTGTTTTGCTTGAAGTTCATGGTTGAGATCTGTGTTTTGGAGATTGCTTGTATCATTGAATCACATGGTGTTCTGAATTTGATGTTTGGATCTGTTGTGGATTGGATTTGAGTAAGGTTTTGAAAGTGACTGTCATTAAAGGATTGTTTGGATAGTTGTGGATTGCTGATATAGGTTGTGTTTCAGAGGTTGCTATTGGTCTAGTAAGTCACTTAGGTTGAAATTATTCTTAGTTAACTTTAAAAACAGTAGGTTAATACTATTAAAGTCAAAATTAGCTTCTGGTTATTGATAACAGTTAAATAGATTAGAGAATAGGTTGAATAATCAGTCATATGGTAGCATAGATATAAGTTTTAGTGTATTTCAATTAGAAATCAGCTTAATATAACTTTTCTACTTAAAATTTTGCAAACAAATCTCACTTTGGTCAAAGTTTCTTCAAAAACAAAAAGTCAACAAGTTTGTGAACTCAGGTTTTGGTCAGATTTGTGTGAAGTGTTCTAGTATTCAATTTTTATTGGAAATAATTGTGGATTGCTGATTTTCAAAGTTTGGTAGTAAGTGAACAATTATCAAAAAGAAAATTGTTGTTTGGAATTTATTAGCTTATTATAAAAGCTGTTGGAAGTAGACTGTTTGAACTATTTCTCCCCTGCACATCAGCTCTTAGGGCTATTTCTAAGCAGCTTGAGATTCAATAAATTGGTTTTATAGTCTGTTTAATTGGTGGAATTAAGATCTCTGGTGGTTAGTTGGATGTTTGCTCCCACAAGCTCACACTCATCAGCTTATTAAACTGCTTAATTGGTCTGCCTTATTGAGTGAGTTGAACTAGTAGGTCTGAATTTAGAGTAGGGCTACAAGTGTCTATTGGTGGTGGAATTCTGAGTTTGATTGTTCACATAAGCTCATTAGTACCTTAGGTTTCTGTTTCAGTTGAGCTTTTGCATTGTGCTTGTCTGGTTTAGCTTTTGGCTTATTTCAAAGTGCTTATTCATAACTGATTGATCCATACCAGTATTTCTGAGTGTAATTTGGCTTTTTAACTTTTCCATTAAGCTTATTTAAGTTCAAAAATCATTTGGGTCAAGTTTCAGGTCAATTGGTCAAGTCAACTTATTAATAAGCTTTTTTCAATAAGCTGTTTTAGCTCATTCAGCACTTCCATTGCTTATTTTTCAAATTTTCTATTTTTCCTAGCTTTTAAATATTATTTTATATTTTCCCTGAAATTTTCATATTTTTCTGAGCTTATTTGCTATTTTTCCTATTTAATTTTCATTTTTAATCATTTTTAATTACTTTTTAATTACTAAAAAATACAAAAAAATCAGAAAAACCCCAGAAAAATCCAAAAAAATATTAGAAAATTATTTTTAGTTATTTTAGATTTTTAGAAATTTATTTTGCATTTTTCTCAATTATTTTGAATTTATTCTGAATTTTTTAATTAGTTTTAATACTTTTTAATTTCCAAAAATTCAACAAAAAGCCAAAAAAATTAGTTTTTAGTTTTAAAATTACTTTTTAGTTATTTTATAATTTTCAAAATTTATTTTCTATTTTTCTCACTTTATTTGCATTTTCTTTTAATTTTTAATTAGTTAATTAGTTTTTTAATTCGTAAAAAATAAATAAAAAGTCAAAAAAATATTTTTCTTTTTCTCAAAATTTTCTTTTATCATTTTTAATTTTTGAAAATTATTTCCAAGTCCGTAGGAGTAGCGTAGCTTAAAAGTCGCGTTTTATTTCGTACGGTTACGTTTATTTCGCGTTTTAATTTACGTTTTCAAATTTACGTTACGTTTCTAGTTGCCTTACTTGATTTACGTGCTTAGTTGATTATTTGTGCTTCATTTACTATTTCATTTGTGTAATCTCATAAAAATCACTTTTTACCACTTTCACGACACGTTTCACGAATCGGGAATTCGAAATTCCATTCATCCTTCACACGGACTACGACCTCGGGTTATCCGTATTTCTTTGTGGATCTCTTGAGTAATACTATACTATAATATATATTGATTTTCAAACAGTCAGTGGTAGCTTTGTAGAAAGTGATGAAGAAGAGATGAACAATGAAGAATTCAACCTCATGGCTAAGAATTTTAGAAAGTTTTTTAGAAGAGGTGGAAAGTTTCAACGAAGGAATCGGCTTGGTAACCGTGCTAATGATCGTAGAAACAAGAATGGTCAAGACTCAAAGCGTGATGATGGATGCTTCAATTGTGGTGAAAAGGATTACTTCATTAGTGATTGTCTTAATCCTCTACATTACAAAGCATTTGTTGGTGATGTATGGAGTGACGATGAAGATGGCAATCAAGCAAACAAGGAAGCAACATGTCTTATGGCGATTGAGTCTCATGAGGTACAACATAACCCTACTACTAGCAAAAATTCCTTTATAAATGAATTGCAAGAGGAAAATGAGGAATTACTTAATAACTATGAAGAAGTATTTAGAAAATTAAAATTAACTATGAAAGAAAAACGCTATTTTCAAAAGGAACTTTCTAAAGCACTTCACAAAAATAATGAACTTGAAATTGAAATAAAGAGACTTGTCACTCTACATGAGAATGTTGAACCATGTAAAGATTGTGAAAACCTCACACTTAAGGTTGTCTCTTTGAGTGAAGAAGTCTCGGAACTTCAACAAAAGTCATTAAATGTTACAAAACTCAAAAAGAGTGGTAATGATTTAAATGAGTCGTTGAATCATCAAAAAGTGTCCCAAGATAAGGAAGGTCTTGAACTTGCAAACAACGAGAAAACCACTTCCAAAAGTATTGCTAAACCCCTAAATTTTGAGAAAGTAAACGAAATAAAACTCTCAAATCCTCCGAATCTGACGCGCTGGTTGACGCGTCAACGCGCCAGGATTCTGAGAAAAAGAGGTGTTCAAACTAAAAGTTTTATCAAACCTATCAATACTCAAGTTCCTCTTGCAAATACTCGCCATAATCAAAGACCCATTGTATGGAGTGAAACCACAAAACCATACTACAATCCTGGTTCATACAATGGTCTTAAATATTCTCACGCTAGAATTGACCAAAGACCTCTCCTACCTACCCCAAACATGAGACCATATTCTTTAGATCAAAGATATGTAAGACCCAACTTTCAAAACAAAACATATTTTCAAATCAATCCTTGGTCTACCCTTTCAAAATATGGAATTGAACAATTGTATATATTCCTTCAAGACCCAAGAGTTTTCAACTTGGGCTTTTTATATGCTAACCATGTCGGACCCAAGAAACAATGGGTACCAAAAGTTTGAGATGCACTTCAAATGTTAGGTATGCTCTAAGGAAAAACCACTTTCAAGATCTCAACCTAGTAAAGATGTTGACGTTATGCATACAATACTTGAAATCATCTCTGAGGAAAAGGATACAAAACTAGGTAATGTGTCTTGCAACCACAATATTAGTCTTGCATCCATTGTAGATAATTCCAATCTTTGGCATAGGAAATTAGGTCATGCTAACATGCGATTAATTCACAACATTGCATCTAAGGAATTAGTTAGGAAATTACCTAAAGAAAAATTTGATAATCATTTTTGTGATGCATGTAAACTAGGTAAGCAAGTCCATGCAAGTCATAAGCTTATAAACATGATCTCTACATCAAGAGTTTTAGAACTATTACATATGGACTTGTTTGGACCATCCGCTATTCAAAGCTATGGAGGAAACTTCTACACTTTGGTAATAGTGGATGACTACTCAAGATTCACTTGGACACTATTTCTAAAAACGAAAAATGATGCATTTAATAAATTCAAAGCCTTAGGGAAAATTTTGCAAAACCTACTTGGATGTTCAATTGTTTCAATTCGAACGGATCATGGTAGAGAATTTGATAATGAAATTCAATTTGGAGTCTTTTGTGATAAACATGGTATATCTCATAACTTCTCGGCTCCTCACACTCCTCAATCTAATTGGGTAGTTGAAAGGAAGAACCGGACGTTACAAGAAATGAGTCGCACTATGTTAAATGAACAATCCATACCTCAAAAGTTTTGGTGTCATGCCGTACAAACCGCATCTTATCTATACTATCTATAATGGAAAAATGGTCAAAGGTGAAAAGTGGAAAAGTGGAATAGTCAATATTATAGAATGTTGAAAAATGTATATAAGGAAATATTGAAATGCATTTTATACTCTTATTAAAACACCCCATTACTTAAAAGTACAATGATTTATTCACATTGTACAACCAATTAAAAACATATCTACCAAATTAAATACAACCAATTAAAACATAAACCGGGTTGACCCGGGACGCTTCAAACACGGCGGGTTGTCCCGATTTAATTTGACCCATTTTCGACCCAACCTAGCAAGTTGACACAGTTTAAATCGACCCATTTTTTGACCGGAACGGTTCAACCGATTGAACCACCCGGGTCAAACCAGGTTTCACAACATTATCCATTATTTAAAAGTACAATGATTTATTCACATTGTACAACTAATTAAAAACATATATATCAAATTAAATACAACCAATTAAAACAAAAACCGGGTTGACCCGGGACGCTTCAAACCCGGACGGGTTGACCCATTTTAATTTGCCCCGTTTTCCACCCAACCTAGCAAGTTGACCCGGTTTAAATCGACCCATTTTTCGACTGAAACGGTTCAACCGGTTGAACCACCCGAGTCGAACCGGGTTTCAAAACATTATGTCAAATTCCCAAATTTTCAAACTTTTATTATTTTTCGTTTATAACCTATAAACTTGTTTTATTATCTGTCGCTATAAATCCCGTTGCTATGCACGGGTACTCGTCTAGTACATTCTTAATAGGGTCTTGATTAGAAAAATCATTAATAAAACACGTTATGAGATTCTTAGAGGTAAAAGACCATCCCTAGAATTCTTTAGATTTTTTGGTTGTAAATGCTTAATCTCTAACTCATTAGAAAACTCTAACAATACTAGTAATTACAATGGGATCTTTCTAGGTTATTCACTAACATCAAAGGCCTACATTGTGCTAAACAAGGAAACCTTAAAAGTTGAAGAATCGTATAATGTAATCTTTGACGAAACTCCCCCAAAATCTAGAACATTGCCTTTAGTTGATGATGATATCATAGAAGAAGATGCATGCCAAAATAAGATAGAATTTTCTAATAATGATCTAGAGTAAATACTACCTAGAGTGGAAAATATTAAGGAAGTAAGAGATCATCCCATAGATCAAGTCATAGGAGAATTAGATGAAAGAACCCTTAGGTCACATTCCCAAGACAAAAGCAATGACTTTGCATTTGTATCAACCATAGAACCTAAGAATATTAAGGAGGCCATAAAAGATGAAAATTGGGTCATGGCAATGCAAGAAGAACTAGATCAATTCTTAAGAAACGATGTATGGATTTTAGTCCCATATCCTAGTGGTTACACTATTATAGGAACAAAGTGGGTCTTTAAAACTATACTTGACGAAAATGGTGTAGTATGTAGGAACAAGGCTAGGCTAGTAGCACAAGGTTATAACCAACAAGAAGGTATTGATTATGATGAAACATACGCACCCGTTGCACGATTAGAATCTATAAGAATTTTGCTTGCTTATGCTTGTAGTCATAATTTTAAACTCTTTCAAATGGATGTGAAAAGTGCATTTTTAAACGGAGTCATCGAAGAGGAAGTGTATGTTGCACAACCTCCCGGTTTTATTGATTTTCAAAAACCTAATCATGTTTATAAGCTCAAAAAGGCTTTGTATGGACTTAAACAAACTCCTAAAGCTTGGTATGATAGATTACAATCTTTTCTCTTGCTTAATGAGTATAAAATGGGTATGGTAGATAATACTTTGTTCACTAAAACAAAAGGACAACATCTTATTATCATTCAAATCTATGTAGATGATATCATTTTTGGGTCAACATGCCAATCGCTTTGCATTGAATTTGCAAACATAATGCATAATGAATTCGAAATGAGCATGATGGGTGAGTTTCTTTCTAGGATTACAAATCAAGCAATTATGTGATGGAATATTTTTCAATCAATCTAAGTATATTGGTGAAATGCTTAAGAAGTTTGGCTTGGAAAATTCTAAGGCTACAAAAACCCCTATCTCTAGAAAAAGAGTTCTCACCCTAGACGAAGACAACAAATCCATTGATAGTACTAAGTATAGGGGCATGATAGGAAGTTTTCTGTATCTAACGGCAAGTAGGCCTGATATAATGTTCAGTGTTTGCCTTTGAACTAGATTTCAAGAAAATCCTAAAATTTCCCACTTAGAGGCCGTTAAAAGAATATTTAGGTATATTAAAGGAACTCAACATCTAGGTTTTTGGTATCCAAAGGATTCGGGGATAAAAGTATTGGTTTATGCCAACTCGGATCATACGGGAGATATAGTTGATATGAAAAGCACTAGTGAAATATGCGCATTTGTAGGTGCTTGTTTAACATCATGGTTCTCTAAGAAACAAACTTCCTTCGCCAACTCCATAACGGAATCCGATTACGTTGCGGCCGGAAGGGCTTGCCAACAAGCGTTATAGATGAAGCAAGCGTTTGTTGATTATAACGTCATGTTAAACGAAGTACCTATACTATGTGACGATACGTGCTCTATCAATCTAAATTCAAGCCCAATTGATTACCCTCGTACGAAACACATTGAAATTAGACATCACTTTCTAAAAGACAATATCACTAAGAACCATATCACCATAGAGAAAATTCCTTGTGATGACAACATCTCTAAGATCCTAGCAAAACCTTAGATAAAGATCAATTCAACTATTTAAGATTAGGATTAGGAATGAGATTACTAGAAGATGATGAGGATGTAAATGGTAAATAGGAAATGGTGGAAGAATCTTTAGTACAAGTCTTTAATTATGATCCACCAACTCATACCTTTCACAAATAACCATACAACCTTTTGTATTAACCTTTGGATAATAACCCCTTCACATCTTCATCCTCTTTTAAATCTCTAAAGATTCCTCATAAAACACATAACATCCTCTACCATACTTTAGAAAATAACTCTCACAATAGGAATCATGTCTCTTTCAGAAGGGTCCGTTAACAATAATCATGGAAATCAAAATCCGGAGAGCTCTAAGAGATTGAAAAGGTCATTCACGGATATGATGAAGAAGGTAGGTGATGATAGGATTAAGTTTGAGTATGAGTTAAGGACATTTGCGGAAAGTGAAGTGTGGGACTTAATCAAGGAACCATTAAGTCCAAGGTTGTGTGAAGATGAGTACTCCATTTGTTGTGAAAACACCGCACACATGGTGAATGCTCTCAAAGAATTAAGGATTGAGTTTAGGGTGATGCTCTTATCCATCCATGAAGGAATCATGGAATTGCTTGCCACTATGTCCAAAATGAATAGGAAGTTGGAAGATGATAAGGTGAAAGGGAAAGGGAAGATGGTGAAAGCAGAGTTCAACCTAGGCACAAACCTAGGAATCTAGACATCACACCTTTATGTTGCCATCAAGTACTTGTATAGTGCTTTTAGATAAAGTACTAGGATAGTTCTTGTATAATAAAATGTGTAGCATATTTTGTTTATGTATGCTTGGAATGAAATGAAATCTTTTGGAACTTATATAACTTGTCATATTATTGTGGACTAACCCATGTTGCTAGTTTTCAAATGGTAACCTAACCCATTTTGGAACTTTCACATGTGAGGATTTCTTGTTTGTTGCATGTTGTGATGTCTATGTGTAGCTAGGCCACCGCAAAGGAGAGGCTCTTGACCCATGGATCCCCGCCTTGCAAAAAGGGGGAGCAAGGATCTAGGGGGAGCTATGTTCAAGGGGGAGCACATTCGGGTGCACATACAAGCTAGCTCATTTTTCCCACAGGCCCAAGTTTGAAACCTGGCTTGTTTGGAAGTCCCGCCTTTTTGATTCGACAAAAGGGGGAGAAAGAAAGCAAGAGCGTTAAGGCCATTTAAAAAAGATTAAAGGCTTCACCAAATTACAAGGCAAAGGTCAAGACGCAAGCTACACCAAAGGCGCGCTTTGTCTTCCCTAAGTTTTGTAATTTATTTGCTTTCGGTTTTTATTTGTCATCATCAAAAAGGGGGAGATTGTTGAGGCAACATGATCAAGATCTCTTTATGTTTTAATGATGACAAATAAACCATCGAAACACATAAAATAACAAACGTTAGCTCAAAATCGCCGGAGTCAATGTCTGCTCCTGGCGCGCCCGCGCGTCAACGCGCGGGTGACGCGCCAGGACATTGTATGGTTCCAGGCGAATTTTGAAAGTCATCTTTCCCCTTACCCGACAAATGTGGATCTTTCAATACAGGTATAAATATGTTATGTGCTTAATTGAGAACACTCGAAACGAGTTTTGAGACTTGAGAGATCCTACTTTTATAGTACCCATTTACGGGAAAACGCCAACTCATATTTTCTAATTATCGCCTCTAGCCAAGGCTTTTCTAAACTTAGGGAGCTTGTATATTTCACGTGACATCGTGTTGAAGCATCCATATGCTCATATCCCGTGCTTACGTCTTCTCTAATTACGTAACAGGTTTACTCCCTTATTGGTCAAACTAAGTCAAAAGTCACTTTCCGTAAACGCATCCTTTCCCACTTGGGTTATGCTTTACATCAAGGCAAAGCACTTAACTTGTTTGAACCAAGGTATTAGTTGAGAACGTCGAGTCCTGGAAAGTCACGAGATATGAAACTATGGATTCTCGACGTTGTGTTACTTGAACCTATAAGTAACCTATGATTTTCTCAACTTATAATTTTAATTGTCTAAACCTTTTCTTCTTAATGACAATTAGATTATGTCTTAATCTTATCTTAATCTCATCTCTACAAAAGACAAATCCAATCATATCCAATCATATGCAAATCATATATTCTCTTACACAATCTCTTACACTCTTACATATTCCCTTACACATGATGAGTGTGTAAATACTCATCATTTTTACTTATTCTGAGCTGCCAAAACATCTAAAAACACTCAAAAATGCATCATAATACTGAAAATATCCCAGGAATGTGTTTTATATGTTTCAGATGCAAAATAATCAAAAACAGGTGAAAAATGAACAAAGTTTGCATAATTGGCAGTTTCAGTCCCTCATCTTTCAAAAGTTGTCAAATCTAGTCCCTGGCTATTCTAAAAACTTGAAAAAGTCACCAAAGGTCCTTTTAAATCACAAAACGATATATTTAGTCCTTTGGTACAAAGTTTCACAAAATTGCAAGCTTAGTCCCTCAACTTTGAAAATTGACAAAAATGGTCCCTAGGATATTAATACTTTGAGAAAAACAAATTTTGTCCTTGTACTTCTCATATATGGCAGGAATGGTCCTTGGTTGGCAAGTTTGGTGAAATTACAAAACACGTCCCTGAAGTTTGGTGAATTGGCAAAATTGGTCCCTGGGGTTTCATAAGTGAAAAAATCAACATTGGTCCACGTACTATTCAACATTGGCAAGATTGGACCCTGTGAGAACCTTGGAAAAATTACAAGTTCAAACCCTCAAAATTCACCAAATTACAAAATTGGTCCTTGTGTTAATATTACAAACCATACGGACCCTTAATATCAAAAATCCCAAACACCAAACCCAATCCACACAACCAGCCCTTACCCCTGGCCCAAATAACCAAAGCCCAAACAACCCACCCCGTTTAATACTTACCAGGGTCAACGTTTGACCCTGTGGTCAAATGCCAGTCAAACCAACACCCCTTTCCCTCTCCTTCCCTCCCCCACGCCACTTGCACCATCTTATCACCACCACCCCACCATCACCATCCCATCAACCGCCCAAACCCACTATATATCTACCCTTACCTCAGCATTAAATGCCACCACCCCCCCCCCCCCTCTTGGCCAATTTCAGAAGCAAGTTGCAAATCTATTTTTGGCGCCAAAACATGTGGCAAGCATTGGGAGCATCTCAGTAATCCAAGGGTCAAGATAACAAGTGGGAAATGATCAGAGGTGTCCAAGAACCCTAATACAGGGCTATAAATAGAACAAGGAAGCAAGGAAAACGAGTAGTAGTCATTTTAGCTTAATTGTAATCGTTTAAATTGTAGTTTGTTGTTTTAGTAAAATCTTAAGCTTTTAAGCATTGTTTTCATCAATTCAAGTGTAACCTCAACTTTTCTAAGTAATATATTTCAAGTTTCAGTATATCATTTAGTTTATGCAATTTTTGCTTTTTCAAAAATTATTAATAAGCTCTGTTATTATTTATATGTAATGCCATGGACTCTTAGGATCACATAAGTTCCTAGATAGCTTATAAAAGCTATTAGTAACATTAAAATCAATTTAGTTATAAGAAAATCAAAAAAACAAGAAAAGTCAACAAAAGTCAAAATAAATAAGCAAAACAGGTTTGATGAAGGAAAAAGCTGGAGCACAGTAAATATTGGATGGCTGTGGGTTAGTGAATCCATGGGGATTCTATAGGTTGGTTTTGTGGTCCTTGAAGATTGCTTGGAAGGCTTCTGTAAGAGATTTCCTTTAAATTTTGAGTTCCCTGTCATTATTGCTTATCTATAGTTAAGCACTGCTTATTTAGTTCTATTTTAGCTTATTAGATAGTTCCTGATCATTTGCTTAAGTTGTTGTATCATTTTACTCAGTTTCTTTTGATTTCTACTTAGAATAGTAGTGTTTGGATTTAGCTATTACTCTGTGTTCCTAGGTGTTTTTGTTATTGTTTTTGTTTGATACATGTCACATTAGGTTCCAGTAAGTCAAAAACACTACAAAAACTAGGTCTTATTCACAAAAAAGTCAAAATCATAAACCAATAGGCCTAATTAACCCTCTGTGTTGGATTTAGTGTGGCTTATGCCCCATTTCCACTCACAAGTGAGTGGTATAGCTTATTTTAGTCTTAACTTAGTATAATTAACCAGTATCAATCATAAAACCAAGATCAAATGTAACACCCCCAAAATTTGATACAGCGGAAGACTCAACAAGCTTTCGGGGTGCTACGGGGATTGGTATCCAACACAAGACAATATAGAACGAGATAAAGTAAACATAATAAAAACACAACCAAAACGGGGTTTTAAGGTTTACATTTATCCCAACATCATTCAGAGTCAGGCCCAAAATAAAATAGCAATAGGTCCAAATTTAATTATCAGAGTTTAGAAAATATAGATCCATAAACCGTGTGCCTTAGCCGAGCCTTCCAATCCAAGCATGCACCTCAACACTTAATTACCTGAGAAAACGTGCTAAAAGTCAGCTTTCGCTGGTGAGATCATAGGTTTAAATTCAACTAATAATATAGTAGACATATACGCAAAACGCTTGCTAGCTAGACTAAGGATTCGCTAAAAGCCTGCGGATACCCTCCGCTCCAACAAAATACACGGATACCCTTCCGTACTAACAAAACACACGGATACCCTTCCGTACTAACATAGATATTCGGGTAGCCCCCGCAATACAAATAATAACTCGGATAACCTCCGAAATATTAATAACCTATAGGTGCACGCTACAGTATCTAAATAAGTCAACCTTGAATAGTACACACGAAACTATGTGACTAAAGCTGACAATCCACCAATAATCAAATAAGCCAACCTTGAATAGTACACACAACCGATATGTGACTAAAGCTGACAATCCATCAATAACCAAATAAGCCAACCTTGAATAGTACACACAAAAGGTGTGACTAAAGCTGACAATATATCCTAGTCCATACGCATAGCAAGTTTAGAAAGAATATAAAAGCGATAACAGTCCACGTAAAATGATTTGCACGTTTCTCACCCCAATCATTGAAAACATAGTTCAAGAGTAAAAAGTGGGGCTATGACTCACCTCAAGTCCAGAAAATAGCAAGACGAGGTAGGTAGAAATAAGATGTATGATAACTCACGAAACAGCAACTACGGACTTGGCACGACCTAACAATATTAACTCTTTCAGAAATCATTTCCTCAAATATATAATATTCCCAAACCCGGACGAGAATCCGTTTTATTTCCGAAAATCCATTTCGTATTAGTTTGGTGTATTTGCGTTTGGTATCCATACGGGTGGTGGGTCGACTCAAAACAAACCAACAAGATCACACATAGCAAGATAAGATAAGCTATAGATCTAATATTAGCCCAATATATCATTTAAATAAATCGCCAAAGTTTACCAAATCCGTCGATTTGATAATCCTCATATTTATTTACGTAACATACCGTTCCAAGATTACACCCAATCTAAAGCACATAGCACATAATTACTATATAGTATATATCATAGTTTAATAAATTTCTCATATATATCGTCAAATTGGCCAGATTTCCCGATATATACACTCGCAATCTATTACACTTTACATATACTACAACCTATGGGCGTCGTAGGATACGATGCCCACTAATATGTTCGTTTCATATAGCTAAATAACCCGGCTCAACCTTACGGTTAAGTGGTTATTTAATTATAGAAAACGTCTATATTAGTCGTCATATATCCGTGACAACACAAACGTCGCAAATAATAACTTACCTGGACCCGAATGACAACAATTTCGCCTAACTCAATAAGTTTATCCGTTATATATCCGAAATGACATTTTATTAAACGTTTCATAATTGTCGGGAGTTTACCGTTTTATAACACAATTTTTATAATAATAATACGTTTAATATTATTACGCCACTTTCGTAGCCTAATATATATCTAATCGTATTATTTATAATACGACTCGTGATTATTATTATTATTAATATACGCGTTTATATAGTTATATATACGTTATTCACGTATATACTTTCATACAAACGTTCATATTATCAATAATTATTATTACGAGTTTTATTATTTCCGTTTCAATTTTAATAGTTATTGAGTTATACGAAATGGTCATATGTCCGAGTCATGACCCTCGGCTCATTGTCCAAGTCCAATAATAAGCAAAAGTCATAAATAACAATTCTCCGTCCAATCACAATCTCAAACCACGGGCTACAACAATAGGGTCCGACTACGGCACCCGACTAACCTATCTCCGTCAATCTAACGACCGTCTCACAATCGGTCCCCAATCACTTTTCGTCAACACATCTTCAATTACCAATAATTATATCCCATGTCGAGACCACAATGGTCTCGACTCAACCAAAGCATTCGGCCGAAATGCAATACCACAACAATGCAACAATCAAGTTCACAAATATTACAAGAAAAATAACATCAACCAAGTTAAAGTTTGGGTCGGTTTACCAAGCCAAACCCGAGCCTTCGACTCACTTGAGTCACGGCTCAAAACCACGAGTCACGAGGACTCGAATCAACAACCTCAAATGTCATCAAAATAAGCTCCAACGAGCACCCTCAAACTGCCAAATTGACCACATAGGGTCGCGGCAAAGAACAATCAAATACGGCCACATAGCCGTGACTCCAATGAGTCAAACCAAGGCCCAATGAAATCAGTCATGAAAACCATGACTCAAGACCAAGAGAAGAAATATTATCGAGCCATAAGCTCGGATCCAATACCAAGCCGTGAGTCTTAGACTCACGGTTCAATCGAACCATACAATAACACCAAACCCGGATACCAAACTTTGTAGAAAACATGTTTTCAACCAAAACCCATTTGTATTACGCGTTCACAAATGTTAACCCATCCGAATATCATCAAATCGTGACCTTAGGTCACGATTTTTATCAACAATACGAGTGAAAACTCGTCTCACCTTCGATCTAGAGCTCAAAACCGTGATAACCCTTCAAAATACACGATTGGTGGTGAAGATAGTGGCGATTCGAAATGAAATATAGGGTTTATAGGTGCGTGTTGTTGTAGATCTAAGAGTAGGGATGATGGGGAATCGATTGATGGTGGTGGTGTGTCGTGATGGCCGGCGGTGGTTGTGGTGGTGGCCGGATTTTAAAAGGGCGGCTAGGGTTTAGAGAAGAGAGGAGATGAGTGGGGAAGAGAGAGATGGAAATGATAAGGTGTTGGTGTTGTGTACCGAAAATAAACCACAAGGACCGGATTTTTGTAGTTTACTTCTTTTTACATTTTTTTTTTAACAAGTTATTAATAATAATAATAATAATAATAATAATAATAATAATAATAATAATAATAATAATAATAATAATAATAATAATAATAATAATAATAATAGTAATAATAATAATATTATTACGGTGGAGCGGGTAACGCGGGTAATTGTAAAAACATGTGGCCCGAACCCGAACTCGTTTTAAACTTCAATATCACTCGAGAACATCTCGTGAATAATTAAAAATATAGTCAGACTCGTTAAGACGAATCATAAAATTGTCGTTAGGTAATCCTAGTGCCAAAGTCAACGTAGTACCAAGTGAGAATTCAAATATACATCACCGATCATATAATCAAAAATGAATTATGAACATAATTCACGAATTCCATAACGTCATTAATTAAAATATCCATAAAATAGGTCTTACAAGTTCGTTGTGAAATGAAAATTTCAAATAAAAATTATAAACGAACTTAAATTGTAATGCGGGTTTTAAAAATAGCTCCCTAAACTGCCGGTTGTCACATCAAAGTTCATAAAAGTCAATTTAAGCTCATAATTTCAAAAAGTCAAAAGTGAACCTGTTTCAGAAATCCAAAACTCGGGAGATTTTTTGTGATTTTTGTGTTAAACTTGAGACCTTGATCTTTTCAGAAGTTAAAGTTTGTCACCTAGTCTACAAGTTTCCATAGACATCTTATTTTTAAGATTTTTATACAAGCTTTTGCAAGTGCTTATTTGGACCTGCAGGGCAAGTACATGCCATGTGCACAGGTTTTGGCCATTTTTCCAAGTTGTCTAGTGACTACCCTAGTGGACCCCACACCCTGTACCTTGGCTTTTTGGAAAGCCAATCAGCTTATCTTTTAATATCAAAACTTGTTTTGCACTTTGTAACTTATTAGGTAGGGTTGCAACTAGCTTTTTCTTTGCCCAAATCCACCTTCATACTGATACATCAGCACAGAACACCCAATTTCATGCCCTCCCCTAGTATTCATTAGTGGGACCCAGTGCATGCTTCTTGGCTTTTTGGAAAGCCAAGCAACCATTCTTGATAGATCAGGGCTTATTTTACCCTTTAGAGCTTAATTGGTAGGGCTGCAAGTTCCTTTCAGGTTGATCATTTGACTGAGTACACTGAGTGACTCAGGTTGTGACCACAAGTTCCATAGCCTCCCCAGTACTCAAAAATAAGCCATAGGCCTGGCTTATTGGCTTATTGAGAAGCCCTCCAGTCCATTTTCAAGTTTCAAGTCTTACTTTGGACTTCACTTGACTTTTGTGGACCCCACAGAGGTCCAAAATCCTTTGGTTTGGCCTGTTTTGGCCTTTTAGTTACTTAAGTGTTTATTTGTTCAAAATAGCTTTTCCAGAGTGCTTATCTGTTCCTTTTATTTTATTTCAAGTTGATATACGCCTGTTTGAGCTTATTTGTTCATTTAATTGCTTTTTCACAAAGCCACAAGTCCTAATAAGCTATTGATTTTCAACTGATAAGCACAAGGGGGTGCACTTAGCTTATTAATAAGCTATTCCAAAAGTGTTTTTGTAAAAGTTTCTCATTTTTAGCTTATTATCAACTGTCAATAAGAAAAACCAACAAAAAACCCAAATTTAAAAATAGTGATAGCTTCTATTTAATAGATTTTATCTTTTTAATTTTTCTTTTCAGCTTATTAATAAGCATTTCATCATTTTCGTATTTTTCTTAATTTCCTGTCACCTTATAGTATTTTTAGTAATTTTCTTAGATTTTTCTCTTTTGATTTAATAATTATTAGAATTAATAATAGTTTAATTAATTAATTAGATAATATTAGTAATTAAATAGTTCTCTTAATTTTTAATTAACAACAGTAGGTTTTTATATTTTTCCTAGGTTTCATAAATCATTTAAGACTTTTAGAAAATAGTTTCTTAAATTCTACTATTCATTTTCTAATTTTCTTAATTAATTTAGTTAAATTAGATTTAAATTAATAATCAAGTATATAATTAATAAAATAGTCTAAATATAATTTTTAGAAAATTTTTATAATTTTTTAGGATTTCTGTGATGGTTAATTAGTTTTATAAATTTTTCTATAATTATCTAGTCATTTTTAGTATTCTTAGTAATTTAAAATAGTTTAATTAATATAATTAGTATTTAATTAAAAGAAAACCCACAAAAAGACAAAAACATTTCTTTTTAATTTTAATATTTTCTTTAAGTTAATTTAGAAGTTTATAAAATAAATTTTGCAAGTTTTTAGTTGAATTAATAGCCTTAATCATTTTTAGTTTGGTTTAAATTACTTTTTAAATAAGTTTTATTAATTAATTAGTATTTAAATATTAAAATAATCAAGTAAATAATTTCCTTTTTATTTTAAATTTTCTTTTTATTTAAAGTTTGTAAAAGTTTCACTTGCACCCCCTGTAGTTGTAAATTGTTAAATCTCACTTTTCTCTGTCTGTAATCTGATTTCCAATTTGTGTTTTTGTGATTATAGATGTATATCTGTTATTGTTAATATTATTTCAAATTGTCCAAATACCAAATAATCTGTAGCATAATCATTTCCCAATTATCCTGGTTACTGTCCTCAGTGCCACTCATTCCGATAAACGTTTTCAAAGCACCATTGCAATCTCGCTAGGACATAACGACCCGGGGAAACACTATACTATCCACGGAGAATTGGCCTAAGCTGTTTTTGACTTATTGACCTTGGTTAATAATATCTGACGGTTTAGCACCAATCAACACACTACATCTCAACCATCCATTCCCTTACAACACATCTTAACCCTTCATTTTCAACACATGGAAAATGTTTGAATTCCAAAGAGGCTCCATCTAAGCCTAGCCATTGAATTCAAATTACAACACATCTCAACCATTCATCTCATCCTCCTCTCTATACCATCACATGTGTTTATTCCAAGCCATCCATTTCAAACCAAAACCATCTCAACCATTGATTTCCCATTTCCCCTCAAGCAAAGCATATTCCTTTGGAATATCCCTTCTCAATCCAAACACAAGGCATCTTTGATCCTAGCCATCTATTTCAAATCATCACATCTCAACCATCCATATTCAACACATGCCAAATTGTTTGAAAAACAAGGGAGGCTGCCTTTGATCCTAGCCATCCAATTCAAATCATTTCATCTCAACCCTCCATCTCATTCTTCCCCCCCCCCCTAAGCATTGGAATATTCCTTGGCATATTCTTTCTCTCTTTTCTATGCTATGTGAGGAGATACACTTCTACCCCTTCCAAATTACCCTATCTACACTTTATAGCCTTGGTAATTTGGTTTCTCTTTCAACACTTCAAAAATGATTTCCAAATTGGCTATTTGAGTTGGTAAACCTTAGAATGATTAATGTTAAGGTTTAGTGTGAAGTACAATTGGGGGTTTAGCAAGGATAGGTATTTATAAGATACAAACACCCAACACTTGGGAATTTCTTACAGACGCCTGGCGCGCTGCCTGCGCGTTGACGCACGGGTGACGCGCCGGCCTCGGTAAATTTTCCCAAGTTTGGGTTCTTGGCCTATAAATACCACCCTTGCCTCTTGTATTCCTCACCCCTTGCCATTACTCTTTCTCTCAAGATTCTTTCTCTCTAAACACTCTCCAATCTCTCTATCTCTCTATCTCTAATCTTGTGTTATTAATTTTAATACTAACATCTTTGAAAGAACACATATCTTTGCAAGGGACGAATCAAAAGAACCTAATCCACTCTTGTGATTGTGTCGAGGGTCTTCTTTCTTATACCCTTTCTATTACAATCGAGTCTCTAGGTTAGGTTAGGGCTTGGTTGACAAAACAAACTTTTATTCATTCATTTGTTTATAAGGGAAGTCTTGTGTCTTGGTGACCAAGCCTAGATTATTGGGGATCTAGTTGGGGTTTGATACTTCCAGTGGGAAGTATTGGTAGTGGTCTTGGTGACCCTTAGGTGAATTCGGATCGCGAGATTCTTTTGGGTGGTTTTCGAGGGTGGAATACCGTTAGGGAGTAACTCCTTCTTTGTGAGCATCGATATTGGTGAATATCGGTGGAGTGAATTGTAACGGTCTGTAGTCCACCGAAAGGATTATACTAGTGAATAGTATCGGAGTCATGGATTCGCAACCGAACGTACGGATGGTATAAACACCTCATCCCGAACCAGTATATATCGTGGTGTCTTTTACTTGCTTTATATACTTTGGTTGTGTTAGTGGTTGTTGGATTATTATACAACCATGTTAGGTCATGATTTTAATAACATAATCACTAAGATAGATCTAGAGAGAGAAAGAGAGTAGAGAGAGAGAGAGTGGAAGGAACTCTTAAGAATGGAATGAAAGAAAAAGAAATTACCAAGAGAACCAACCCCTCTCAAAGGAGAGGTTACATAGTATTTATAGGTGAGGACTAGGGCAACACTCCCTTCCTCCCTATCTTGAAAATGAAATGGGCTTAAGGCCCATGGGCTTGCTACATAAGCCTTAAGTTATATTAAACATACAAGCCTTAGCAACCTATTACAAGTAAATGACCGAGACTTGATAACTAGTAAAACTACGTTCCCAACAATCTCCCCCTAAGGGTCGGTCATCAAGGTTGCTTGACGTCTTCGTCTTAATCTTTGACTTTCAATGCTTTAGACGTCTTCTAAATCATTCATCGTTCTTTGTTCTTAGTTGATGTAGTTGTGATCATCTTATTACAAACTGTAATGACCGAGACTTGAATAAATATAAAAGTACGTTCCCAACAATCTCCCCCTAAGGGTCGGTCATCACGGTTGCTTGACGTCTTCTTCTTTGTCTTTGACTTTTGACTCGTATAACTTAAGACGTCTTCAAAAGAGAGTGGGTGTTCTTTTGCTTCATTGTTCATAGTTCGTAATAGATGTGGTAGTGATCATCTTATGAAGTTATCTGCCATGCATCACTTCTGCGTCTGTGGTGGTCGTCGTCCATTCCAACATGCTCATACACCTTTGAACTTAGACATTCACATGCACGTAGTTCCCTTTCATTCACATAGATCTTTAGTCCTTAAACTTTGTAGATTCTTCTTTTTGGCGTAGAATCTAATTTTTGAACATTGTGTTGCTTAGATCTTTGAAGGAGCTTTTGTTGACTTCAAGATGTATGTATGAGCATGCGGAATCAGTCTCCATGGAGATGATATGTCCCTGAAAGTAAACAGTTAGCAATAAACAACCAGTACTTATAGATAAGGAATTAGAGCTTGTCAACAGCATATTGTGAAGACTCCTTCTAATCCTTATCCAGGCCGTTCCCATATCAGATACTCCCGAAGGAGCTTACGAGACCTACTAGGTAGCTCAATGACTGGGTGAGTCGCTGGGGATCACTCCACGACTGTAGATCACTAAGGAACCACCACGAACACTAAGCGTAACCCTTGTGGGGTTACCGAAGTGACCTGCTGTCAGGGCTGTTTGATGTTGACCCTGGCAGGAATTTCCGTTCAATCATTGAGAAATACATATGTAATTCTCTCATAAACGTTCTCGGCAGATTGCTAAGATCTGCGAAGGACTCGATAAGTTACAGCTGGTGCCCATTGATGTAGAATACCAGTTGTAGAAATACTATGTGTTCCTAAGAGATCTTTGATGTATCTCATGGCTCTAGACTCGATAAGTGCTCACTTAGTTTCCTATACGGAGACTAGGGAGGGGTCTCCTGCTTCAATATCAACTATCTCTAAGAGATAAGTCGATAGATTACACTGGTTCCCCGTGAGAATGAAACAAGCTCTTTTAAGAGAACTTGAGTGGTTAAGAAGGTTTAGTGCATTACGTCACTGGGTCCATGACGACTTAAACTTCAATACCGGTGTTGTCTTTGCAACAACCAGTAGCATATGAATTGAACCCGGTGTCTGCCCTAAGGTTGAACATATGGAGGGCTATTTCTTTTCACCCTTTTCTTAACTGTTCTTTTTAATTCTTCAACCCCTTCTTTCCCTTTTCATTCTTTTCTCCTTTTTTCCTATCATACCTAAGGACTTCTAAATCTAACTATTGGAGATGTCCTTGGGTAGATCCCTCCGGCTCTGGCGGATCATAGGACGGTTTTTCCTATCTTAATCACCTTATAACTCCATGATTATCCGACAATAGCCAAGAAACCTTTGAAAAATCTCTCAAAGTGTTTGTGTTTATCAAACATTTTGTTTTACACTTTGTAACACCCTAGGCAAATCCCACATCGGCTGTGGCCTGGAGAGATGCTGGGCTCATAAGATAACATTCGCCTTACAATGACACAACGCGTTTTGTGGTCTACTGCATGTGGGGTTCTTAGGAACTGGCAGTTAAGCGTGCTCATGTGAGGGTAGAACTGGCCTGGGTGACCTGCCGGGAAGTCTTCAAATGAGGCCACAAAAACAAAGCCGTGAGCCTGCGGGCAAAGCGGACAATATTGTGGTTTGCGTAAGGCGGGGTGTTACAAGTGGTATCAGAGCCACTCCAGAGTCGTTCGGGATGGTGGGGCAAACCTCATCGAGGACGATGAGTCCCTAAGGGGGGGTGATTGTAACACCCTAGGCAAATCCCACATCGGCTGTGGCCTGGAGAGATGCTGGGCTCATAAGATAACATTCGCCTTACAATGACACAACGCGTTTTGTGGTCTACTGCATGTGGGGTTCTTAGGAACTGGCAGTTAAGCGTGCTCATGTGAGGGTAGAACTGGCCTGGGTGACCTGCCGGGAAGTCTTCAAATGAGGCCACAAAAACAAAGCCGTGAGCCTGCGGGCAAAGCGGACAATATTGTGGTTTGCGTAAGGCGGGGTGTTACACACTTTGAGAGTTTTATGTTTTACTTATGAAGGGCTCCCCCTTCACATGAGCTCATATGCATTTAATAAATTTGCACATGCGGGAGGAGCGAGCACTTTTGAATTGATCCACTTTCAGTGAACAAGACCGATTCGAGACACGCTTACATCACTAGTTAGACTAGCTTGAAGTTATTACCCGGCCTGGTCAAGTCCACAGAAAGTCTCTCGAAACGGTACATTTCTACTAAGACAAATCCTTTTCGAGACACGCTTACGTGGCTAGTTAAAGAGTTCCACTGTCAGCTTTTAGGTGACAACTAGCTCTAGTAACTAACTTGATGTTATTACCCGTCGAGGAAAAGTCTTTTTGAATTTACTAACATTTATGTTTCGTCAATTCCTGGGTGAATCTGAGTCTAGCTCGCATGAGATTTGACTTTTGAGCAACTTTTAACTTTCATATTTTAATCACTTTCCTTTTCTCCCCCTCAAAAATAGCATATAAGATGTTGTTTTTGATAAACATTTGATTAAAATATGCTTTTTGAGTCTTATGGGGAGATATCAACAAGAACTTTTGTTTTTCCAAAACGATGAGTTTTCAAGTGCTCCCCCTCAACAAGTGAATACTCATTGAGGTGAAATACTTGTCTTTTGAGCAGAATTATGAAAATCAGAAAGTGTTTGATTAATTCTACTCAAAAGTAAGAAGCCTTCGCTCCTTATATAAGGATTGAGGCACTGAAGTGTACCTCAGGGTCCTTTAAATTACAAGCACGGGTTGTACACTGTTATGTATGCACAAACCATAAAACATGATTTTGACAAAGCATTTTGATTTCAAAATACTCCCCCTCAAAACGAGCATGTGTTTTGACATTTTTTTTTAAACTGTGGATCGAATTGGGGAGTAAAGATTTGAAAAATCTTGAGCAAAATTTTGAAAAGTTTTGAAAAACCTTTTGAAAAATTTTGAATAAATTTTGCTCAAGATTAAGAGAGTTTTAGATAAGCTTTGCATGAGAACTTCTTCTTGTTTTCAAGGATAAGTGCACGTTTTGTTTTTAAGAAATGGTTTAGCAAGGCGCTTTCCTTTCTTTGAAAACCGAGTTGTACACTGAAATGAGTGCACAAGTCGTTGTTTTAATACAAAATTAGTTTTCTTTAAAACAAAACACTCCCCCTCAAATAATGAACATTATTCAAGAGATAGTCTTCTTGAGCAGAATTTAGAATAGTATTAAAGAAATACTATTTGAAAAAATTCGAGAGATAATTCTGCTCAAGGTTTTAGAAAAACATAATCAAGTATTATACAACAAAGAATGCTTGATATTCAAAAACTCTTTTACTGTTGAAAGTTGTTTGAGACCCGGAGTCTCTCTTTTGAGTTTTAAAATCTGAAAAAGATTTCCATCTAAAGTTGAACCTCATGGGTTCTTTTTGAAAATTTGATTTTGTGATGAATGGAAAACTTCCGGTATTTGGGATGTTCAGATCAGAGACATTCTTTTATTGAAGCCAAAGCATTCCAGATTTTGAAAATTTGAAAGGTTTTGAACAACTTTGCTTTGGTCTCCACACTTGCTTTACCGGTGTAAAACGAAAGTGTAGAGTTTGGAAAAATTTGTTTCTCACCATTTTGAATCCATTTACCAGTTTAGCCTTTAAACACATTTTGTCCTTTGACCTCAAAATATGTTCCATAAGAAACATTTTGTCGAATGATGAAATTTTGACAATCAATGGGAAGACATGTAGTTGCGCACAGAGAAAATGCATCAGGCACAAACAAGTATAAGATGAATCAAAAAACTGATTCTAAATCTACCAAAATCTCAGAATTCTCTAATTAACACACAAGATCACAGATTAACTCATCCTATCACTCAAGATTTTCCAATTATGATTATGATTGGGGTTATGATTTGAGTCTATGCACACATGTTAGCATCAAAATGCAGGAATATTGAACAAACAAATGCCCTGGTAGCAGCAAAGACATCGACATCTAAGACCCTAAATCACATGATTCTAATCCTATGTTGTATCTAATTGAGCAAACACACCAATCGAGCATTCTTTAGTGTTCTCTAAAGCTATATAAACTAGTTAATTAGACTAAACACCTAAAAAATGAAAGCCCTGATTGATAACCCTAGTTTCTGATTATGCCTTTTTGACCGTTGAAAACACTTGAAACATTTAGGGAATGATTAGACAACAACCATGAAGAAATTAGAAATTTACAATCGGGAACATTCGAGGAAAAAAGATCGTTAGTCTAAATCGATGAGGTTTATCGATTATGTGTGATACTTTTGAGAATATTTAAAGAAACATTTATTAGAGCCCGTTTTATTTTCCATGCAAGATACTTTTTTTTTCTTTTTTTTGTGAATCTTTACTCATTAAAGGTTAATTACTTTTCCATTTGAAGTCCAAACAAGGTTAACTTGGAATCATTGCAGAAAGAATTTCCTTTCTCCCCCTCGAATTAGCATATATTACGTGAAACCTTTTTGTACATTTTAATTCGAGAGATCATAGAAGTTTTTGAAAATGAGATTTTAATCCGAATGATGAAGAAACATTTTATCCTTGAAGAATTATGATAAGGTGTGCAAACTTCATGATATTGTGAAAAGTTTTCTCCCCCTCAAAACATGTTCCATTTTGACAGAGAAAAGCAAAATTTGTTTAAATGGAGGAACATAGTTTTGAAGATTTGAAGTTTGTACACAAAGAAAGAAGATTCTTTTTGAAGAAAAAAATATTTACAGAAAGACTTTGATGTTTGACTCTTCTTAGTTTTTTAAGAAAATTTTTCAAATCATCTGGAGTCAAACATCACATACCATTTTGGTGAACAAAATCAACAAACCTTGATGGAGGTAAAGCCTTTGCAAACAAGTCCGCCAACTGGTATTTAGTGCCCACAACATTTAATTCAACGGCACCCTTTTCGACATGCTCCTGTGAATAGCACTTTTGGAATCACAGTAGATCGGACTCTTTGAACTAAGGGATGATCTCAAGTCCAATTGTGTGTCGAAAGGTGAAGTTGGTAATAATCTCGCATATTAGCAGGATCCAAATTGCGTGTAGATGACTCAGCGATGTCAGGAATGAGTTGAGTTGGTGTAAACGGGTTAAAGAACGCCTCTGGGTCGTGCTCTGCGGTTTGTGGAACTGATATAGGTATGGAGTCTCCAGCTGATTGTCGTGAGTTGGACCCGGTTTGTTCTGTGGTTGTTGGAGATGCAATTGGAGGACCGTCTCTCCCAACAGTTGTTGTTGTTTGTTGAGGTGAATCAGGTACTTGATGGTGATCAAGATGTGTAGCAGAAATTGGTGAGACCTCAGAAAGACGGTTTTCAATCGTATCATCAAACAATGGAGCAAACAAGGTTTCCACTTCTTTACGGGTGAGAGACAATGGTTCAGCCGAAGAATCCGGAAAGTTCAGACGGTTGAATGCGGGTCCTAAGCTGTTTTGCTCAGAAGCCAAAACATTAAGCTCGGGTCCGAAACTGAGTTGTTCCAAAGCCATTCCTATTATATCTGCAAAGAAAGAAAGAAGAGACAAGAAAAACAGAGAACACGGAACCCCAAGTGTAATTGGGTTCCGAATGTTAGAAGCATAAAGATGTAGTGTCAATTATCTTCTTGACACTCGAACACACAATACCGATGGTTTTTATTCTAGTCTCAGGGGTAGATATAGTGGAGTTCACATTAGTTTTGGTGCAAATGTCTAAAATCTTTCCTGTAGGAATCCACCTAAGACCAATCGATTTGAAAATTCTACCCGTGGGTACCCACCTAGTGTTAGATCTAGGAGATGTTTTCCTTTTAGATGCAGTTGAGTGAAATGTGGGAGCATCACTTTGTTGAGAAAACCTACGTCCTATATTGATCCACTTCTTAGGTTTTTGACTTATGACTTTTGGTTCAACGGGTTTGTTTGTCTTAGTCGATTGAGCCTTTTCAAGTGAATTTCCCTTTTGAAGATATTTTAAAGCACAAACAACATGATTATTTAAGCAACTACTCTTAGAAGCTATCCAATTCCTATTAGTTTGTTGAGAACTCCTAGGTTTTGGTTTGCTACTACTAGCAGTGTTTTGCACTACATTGGAAGGCTTCACATGAGGTTTTGAACCTAGAATTCCATCCTTTTGAAGTAGCGCCTTTTTCCTAGCCTTTTCTAGATCATAGTTCTTGTACATGTCATATTTGCCATAAAACTCTTTACTTTTAATGCTCGTTTTAGACACTGTTTTCGAACTGATCCTAGATGAGCCAGGTATAATCACGTGTTGAGATTTAGCTGACACAGATGCATTTTCCTTAGGCCAAGAATGTGGAGTGACTGGTTTTGTCAAATTGTTATTCTCAACAACTTGGGAGGCAAACCGAGGTTTTGAAAATTTAGGTCGTTCAGATTTAAATGCAGTTGGTTGTCGAACCACTGATTGTTTTCTGTTTGTTTGAGAAGGTTGTTTCCCCAAGATTGATGGTTTTGCAAACTTAGTATCCACACTCTGGCCAGTCAGTCTTCTTAATTTGTTTTGTAATGCAGCATGTGCAAACACCTTTTCTTGAATTTGACCTTTTAAAAGCTCATTTTCTTTAACTAATGTATCCACACGTTTTCTTTGTTCATTCAAAAATTGACCATTGTTGCCCGAATTTATAGATTCGTTTTGCATTTGAAGTTCAAGTGAGATGCAATGTGCCTCTAGTTTTGAAAAATCTTTATGACACTGGGCAATGGTCTTTTTGAGAAGAAGGTTTTCAGACTCAAGAGTTTGGTATGATGTTTCAGTAATTGGATTATCAGGTAAGGACTCAGACTCAGAATGTATTACTAGACATTGAACAACATCCTGGTCAACCTCTCCTTCATTACTGAAGTTAGGTTGCTCAGATTGTTGTTTCTCATATGCAGGCATAATATGATCAACAGTAGATTGTACCTCAACCATTTGCTCTTTGTCAAAGTTCGTTTCTTTGTCATAGAGGGGTATGAAATCTTCCTCATCCATCTGTCCTTTGTCAAAGTTGGGCTCTGAGTCATAGAAGGGTATGATCTCTGCACAATCTGCATCCTTATCATTCCCCAATCTGCTGTTGTCATCCTGCACTTCTGATTCTGTCCCTTTGCTTTCCATGACAACCACATTAGCTTTCAATGAATCATCTTTATGAACTTTCTCTTCTTGAATCTACAACTTCTGTTCTTTGATAGCACTCAGATGAGAGAATCTTGCATTGAGTCTTAACTGATTCAAAATGAGCTAAGCAATTTTCTATAGAATTGATGGCTCTTTTCTCAGCTTCAGTCATCTTTCTCTCAAATGGGTCTTTAGAGTCATCAGAAGCATTTGTGTCGTATACTGGTTCAGTATCATCCATGACACCCGAATTATCTTCCAATATTTTAATCTCATTGCCTACATTAACTACATTTGCAGTATTCTCACCATTCCCAACCAGCCTTTGAGTAATACTTCCTTGTATCACAACTCTTTCACCTTGCTTGACAGCTCGATTTCGGGAATTTCGGGAATTTGATAAAGCCTGACTCGTAAATTGTATGAAGTCTGAGATGATTCTGCTGTGACTTAGTTCATGCATTTGAGAACTTGATTGATACATTTTCTCTTTGTTTAATCTCACAACTGGATCTACAGAATTATCAGACTCATACTCTGAGCCAGTATTAATCATGTGAAATTCCTGCATGTTTGCCATTAACATCACATCTGCAGTATCGATTTCCAAATCTGCAGTATTGGATTCCAAATCAGCATATTCATCATCAGATGTAATATCTCCCATGACACTTTGCAAAACCTCATTGAGATTACTCCCTTCAACTTCCATTTGACTAAGTGTGGCATTGTATTCAACATTATCGTCAAAGACTGGAGTTGAATCATAATCCTGAGCTTCCTCATCTGCAATATTTTCTGTATATGCCAAGAATGCCATGCTTGGTTCGATAAGATCTTCTTCATCATCAGTATCTTTCATTGTGTTTAAGCATTCAGAAGTTGAAGTTATATCGCCATTGCCTTTCTTAGAAGATACTTGACTAATCTTCACTAGATTTTGCAGAAGAGATTGCACATTATTATGTAGTGTTGCAGGATGGTACTGTGGAATGAAGAAAGGCTCAGGTGCATTCGGAGGATTGAAGAAGAGACCATTTGGAGTGTGAATTGAGGATCCATGGTCAACAGCTGGAGTTGGTGGAGCAGGGAGAATGGTCTTCAGTGGATTCATGCTTAAGCAAGATTCAAGAATTTGCTTCATTTTGAAGTGATGAAGTTCTTCTGTACGATGCATAGCTTCAAGATATTTCCACATTTCATACGCACTAGCTTGAAAGTCCATATACATGTAAATTGAGTTGGGAAGTGCCACTTGTAACACCCCCAATTCATGGATGCAGCGGAATTCGAACTGGGTGTTACTTGACGGCACAATAGTCACAATAATAGAAAACGAACTCCAATTGAGTCGTTTTAAAAGATTTATCATTCAAATTATATAAATATCAGAGATTACAAAATGAGGTCCCAGATGGTTCCATGTTTACAATTTACATTAAATGAGTTTTGAATGATAATAAAATTTATAGCCCTCTTGAGTATCCGTGTCCTTCCGTGCCATCCTAGATCGTCATGAACCTGAAATACATGCTTGAGAGGTCAACACAAAGGTTGAGTGGAATTCGTAGAGTTTAGTTAAATCGTTTGAACACAATAATCGTAGTGTGAGCTATAGACTCACACTCATAGTTAGAAAACAAAATCGTTATTTATTTCACTAAGCTCATGCAACCAAAACATTAACATCGAACCAACAAAATTGGCATTATAGAAGCCCTATCGAGGTACTTTTGCCATTATACCGCTAAATCTCAAATATAGTGCATTTGTGTGAACTCATCGTTGTTCAACACAAATGGGATCCGTCAATCCCAATAGATCTATTCACAATATTCGCGCTCACTAAAGGTAGTGACTAATGGTTCATGATATAGGGACTTCGAACATGGCAATCGTTACTTAGTGATAATAAAACATCGTCGAGAAGCATACATTAGAAAGCATTGTGTTCGAGTAGAAAAGTAATAGCATGTATTCCCCCCATGGGTTTGTAAAATAGTTAAACAATAGAAAGTGGGGCTACGAACTCACCTTAAGTAGAATAGCAAGTAATGAAGGTGATGGTTGGATCATGTAGGTTTCTACGAGCAACCTATAATAGAATGTTGTGACTTAGGATCGGAGTAGAGTGCCTATATATATATCTTGCATTTAGTCCATGATGTGGTATGATGTATAGTATAAGTCTTTGAAAGAAAGATTCATGAAACATGTATGTTTTGGTATATCGTTTACTACCGTTCGGGCCGACATAATTCAGAAGTCATGTTAGTAAGCGTTCGAGGAGCCAGGACACTTTAACTCGTAAATCCACAACTCAACTCGACGGCTTACATGATGAACTCCTCACATGAGGCTCCCTACTATTGTAGTAGTTGATGAAATATATAGATATAAGTTTTGATTCGAAAAGTTACATGTCCGATATTTGAATAAACTTAGGAAAGTTTATTAGTACATGAAGATTGTTATTAGGGGTAGTTTCATAAGTCTTGAATGACCATTTTCTCTTCGTAAAATCTCATGGTTCCCTTTTAAGTGAAGTAGATCCAAATTGCTTGTTCAAGTTATCGCCTAATTCATTGTTTCATGTTTACGCCTATGTAAGTTGGTATGGTCATTTCGTCATGGCCTAGCCATGACCTTTGGTGTCACACCCCCAAAATACCTGAATGGCAGCGGAATGGAATACCTGGGGGTGACTGTCATAGCACCATAGTTACAGTTATATTGAACGACCTAAAGTGTCGTTTAGAAAATACAGCGTTTGATCATTAAAACATTCAGAGTTTACAAAACATAGGTCCCAAAAGGTGTTGCCATTTTAGTTACAATAAGTTCAACAAGATCAAACGTTCATAGGTGTAGAAAATATAGTCAGACGCGTCGTCTCCACGACTCCATGAATGTCCAAATGCATGCATCATGAACTACCTTAACAACCTGAAAATACATGCTAAAGTGTCAACACGAGGTTGGTGAGTTCATAGATTTAGAGAACAAATAGATATGGTAAGACATTTGAAGAGAAGAATTTCCCAGTAAAATCATCGTAAATCAGTATTTAAGCTGATGCAAAGGCATCATAAATCAGTAATAAGATATCAGTAATAGGAAATCAATAATTAAGAAATCCGAAATAAGAACTCGGAACTTAGAAATCCGAAATAAGAAATCAGAAACAAGATTTATAAAAACCATCAGTATTTCACTTTAATCTTATGTACCATAGCCCAAGTATAAAGAAATAAGTTTTTCAGTCATAAAACTACATTGTCTCTTAAGCTCATGAAACCGAAGCTAGACGTTACTTGGCCCCAAATGAGTGTTTACCAGACACTCTAATAATAAAGACATGAAATGCATCTGTAATACTGTTGGAGCAACCCAAACACAGATGGAGGAGTCACCCTCAATAGATCTATTCATTCACTCTCGCTTAGTACTAAAATTAACGGTCCATGATAATAAAGGGGACTTGTCAAGACGTGGTAATAAGGAAACTTAAGCAATGTAAGGAATTTAATACTTGGCATTGTACAAAAATAATAAAAGCAGCGTATTCTCCTTCAAAAGTAATTCAAATCGTATAAAAGTATAAAACAAGTATTTAAGCATGTATCTCCCCCAAAGAGTTTATAAAGTAATTAAACAAGTAAAAGTGGGGCTATGACTCACCTCGAAAT
The DNA here is from genome assembly GCA_030686995.1 of Artemisia argyi. Lineage (NCBI taxonomy): Eukaryota > Viridiplantae > Streptophyta > Magnoliopsida > Asterales > Asteraceae > Artemisia > Artemisia argyi. The sequence goes on from CM060690.1 coordinate 179,079,067, forward strand.
GCTAGTACAAAGTGATGGAATGATCGGGACAACAAGGCGCGAACACTAGCCGCAACCTAAGATGAATAATAATGATCTAATTTAGATCATGAAATGATGTAATGAATGCACATGCACATGATACCCATACCACTCGTAATTTGGAAATACTAGTTATCGTCATAGTAAAATAGTTTCCATACTTAGGAAAAATAATTCCATTTAGAGAAGTATATAATTTGTCATATTAACTCGTACGAAAAAGTTAGCGTTATAATCCTCGTATCAAAACCTTAGAATGACGTCGTCACGTCGTATAAATATTCCCTTGGGTCGTACGTATTCATTTGTTAAGAAAATAGCCATTTGTAACGTTGCTAGAAAATATACTATGTAGTACGTACGTTATTATTTTTATTTGTGACCAAAAATATATCTATAGTTTGACGATGTTAGAATGGTCATAACTTGGTCGTTTTAGGCTCGTTTTCCTTGTTCTTTATGTCCACGGATTCGTCTTTGTATATACTAGTATATTTTTGATAACTCGGCTTCTCTAGGTTACGTTTAATGCCTCTAATTACCCATTGAAATCTGCCAAACAGCAAGCAGTTTTTGTAAAAATAGTTTTCGTCGTTAAATTTGCAAAAATCGTATCTCCTTCGTTATAAACTCGTTTTAATCCGTTCTTTCGCCTAAAGTTTCGTTTTTGAATGTATTTTCTAAATCTTTGGTCAAAACTTGGCCACCATCTACTGATTTTCCTACGAAATAGAAATAAGGACAGTAGGTAGATCAAAAGTTTCAAAAACCATTTTCAAGTCTCCAAACTAGTTCTAACCTCAATCAAACCACTTTCAAACACCACAAAGCTAGTCTAAACCTACCATACACCTTCTTAGGGTGTCATGGGTCCTTAAACATCATCAATCCACTAGGTCTAACAAGGGTTTCTTATGTGTCCATTTCTAGGGCTTCAAAGTTACATATGTACAAAATAAAGTGGTATAAGCCATTATATGCATGAGTTCTTGTAAGAAATATATATAATCATGGTAATAACTTGTAAAAATCATAAAAATGAGTTTGTTAACTTACTTGAAGGTTTAGGGAGTTTGGATGATAAAAACCTACTAATCCTTGAGTTTTTATTTCAAAACTCCAACAAGGATGACTAAGTGAACAAGTTTACACCTAGATCTTGTAAAATTTGTTGTTCTTGCTTTTTGGATCACCTAGGTCGATTTACACCATAGAGAAAATGAGAGAAAGAGTTTTCTTACACTTTGTAAAAATGATTTATGATAAAATGGATGAAAAGGTGTAATTTATATTTAGGAGACATATGTTTGGTAAGCATTAAAGTGAGTTGGTGAGATTAGCTCATTAGATGGCTTAGGAGGGGGGGGGGGGGGGCCGGTTCACAAAGGAGAGAAAAGGGGGGTTGTGTTGGGAAATTTAATTAGAAAGTTAGTGGTAATATTATGTAGTATTTGGTTAGTTTTAGGTGTAATCGGGTACCGGGTTTGCTAGAAATAAATTTTATTGAAGTTATTCGGGACATAATAAGGTCGTAAAAATTATAAAAATTATGTCGGGTACAAGTACGGAGAGTTTGGGTGATTATTGTTTAATTTTTTTGAAAACCGTCGAAATTAAATTAGACGTACGATACGTAATAAATAAATTTCCAAAATACCGGGTAAATTAATATTATAATTTTTATATTATAAAAATGAGTATAAAAATGTATTGGGATCATAGTCGGGAGTGTCGGACATGTTAGACACTTTTATAGTTCGCGTATTAGTGTTTATTTGAAATAAATATACGTAAATCATTAATTGTACCAAAAGTATAAATTTAGTTATCCTACGAGTGGAATAGTATGCAAGTGCCCTAATGATGATACACAGACTATTTCTAGTCCGTATGAAGTGTCCCTGGTAATGATGCATGAATTCGCTCCTGAACCAATATGGTTACGCGAATTTAAATACTCGTAAACTAATTTTTCGATGACATAAGTAATGCACGTGAATAGTGGTAATTCTTCCGGAAATGAATAGTGTCAAGTGAATAGTAAAATTTCTGAATATGTCTCGGAATGTCAAATTGACCTCAAAAACGATGAATAGTGATCGATGAATAGTAAATGATGAATAGTAACTTGTGAATAGTAAATTGTCGAGGTTTGGAAAATGACCGGAAATTACGAGTTGTGACAGTCTTCCCCACTAACAGGAACTTCGTCCCGAAGTTCAGTTTTGGTTGGTCTCTGAAGTATATTTGGTAAAAAGACGTGGATACTTGAGCTGCATTTGGTCTTCCCGTTCCCAAGTAAATTCGGGTCCTCTTCAAGAATTCCAGCGAACTTTCACGATAGGAATTCGACTTTGCTTCAATCGTTCGACCTAATAGTCCATGATTTCTATTGATCCTCTTACCAGGTTTACGTTTGTCTTTGGGTTGGAATTCTTTCCAATTGGGATTATGAGTGACTAATCTGAAAGTCATTTCCTGGGATTTGAATAGGTGAAACATAGTTGTGTAATCCGGCTGTTCTCTAACAAGGCTCAAGTCAGATGACCACTTGGTCTACTCTTGTCTGAAATATTACGTGGTCCAGTGTAAGTCGGTTTTAACTTTCCAAATTTTTCCGAATAATATCATGCCTTTCCTAGGCAGAACTTTCAATATGATCTGGCTACCAACTTGAAGTTTTAATGGTTTACAACTTGTAGAATTTGTAATTGATTCCTGACTTGTAGGAGATTTCTGGTTATATCATGAATGCCTATTGGAATAGTGAGTTTTGCTTTTTCCGAGTTTGGTTCGTCAATAGATGATCAGTGCTTCTTCAGGTTTATAATATAATATTGGTAATATACGTTGCTGAACTATGTCAGAACCCAAATCTTATATGTCAGCTGGTCGATTCTAAAATGAATCTTAAATGGTACAATATACTTGAGGTTCAATCTCTCGCGTTACCAAAATTGTATCATGCCTCTCCAAGGCAAAGCTTTCAACTTAGTTCGTTCTCCCACTTGAATCTAGATAGTTTGTTGTGCAGGGATACTCAATCCGCATGATGTGCGTCATGTATCAACCTAACCTCTATCAGTTTCTCGTTGTTTGTAACTGGTTCTTGACTTGTGAAATTCCCTTGGTTGTTCCATAGTTTAGTTCTAGACCAGTGAATTTAACTTTCCGATTTCGGTCTGTAAATGGGTAATTGGTACTTCGACCATAAAGTGCCCCAATTGATGTAGTCTCTATGCTCGCGCGATAATTTTCGTTACCACCGAATCTGATTTATGGTAAATGGTTAGTCCAACCATTTCTAGAGTTAATTGCTCACTCTCTGAGCATAACTTTCCTATATTCGAATCGTTCTCTCGTTGTGACCATCGGTCTGAGGATGACAGGCGGTGTTTATATCTTAATGAGATTCCGAAGGAAGCTTTATAATGATTGTTAGAAGTCTGAGGTGATTCGATCACCTTTATCAGGAACACTTGAAATAGGTACAGTAAATCTTGTGACTAATTCCTTAACATTACATCTTTCGAACTTGGCGTTATCTGAATGAGATAGAATATGGGTAGCAGTTTTTGATTCCTTTCTTGATATGGTAATGAGGGTATCTAGAATTTCTTGAGAACACAATTCTTTGAGGGAATCTATATCGATATCCATAATTCGAATCAATCATTCTTGGCGTAAAACTCACCGCAGGGAAGTTGGCATTTAGATAAGGCCATGTTTAATCAAATCACTCTACAGTATTGGTTAGGAGGCTTGGTTTATTCCTATGGTTTTGCTTAGCGTACTCTCTCAATGTATTCGATCTTGTAGCTCAGTCTAGCTAGTATCTTTAAATAATAGAATTGGGCAACCCGGTCAAAGATGGTGGTTCAGATGGTCTCGTGGCATCTTAGAACTGTTGTTGAGCTATAAATTGTCTTGGTGTATACTTCTAGTCTAGGTTAGTAGTTCTGTAATCCTTTCATTGCTTTTCTGGTATCGAGGAATCCTACTCGTAATTGATATGGAAAGTCTCTCCTAGAGAAGTCAATGGAACAATCCAACTTAATGGCTAAGTGGGTGACAGGTGGGGTAAGTATCCAGGGAGAGTTTGTCAGAAAAGACACTTATAAAAGTGTTTACTTGTCTAAAACGCTTTTGGATGAAGATTGTTATTAGCAATACTTTAAAAGTAACCATTTCCTTCATGGCATAATCCTTCCTGAATTATACATAGGTGATCAGGCTATGTATAGTTGAGGACTAATGATGCGATGCTTGATTTAGTCAAAATAATATTACTTTTCTCAAAAGTTTTAGATGGTGTTCAACGCATTCTTATTAAAAATGGTATCCTGATATTTCCTTTCAAAGCAATATAAAAATTGATTCGCGTAGTAATAGTAAATATTTGGCGTAATATCGGAAAAATTAGTTTATAGTATGGTAACAAAACGGTTTATTTTAGAAATTCGGTAAAACAATTTCCCCATAAGGTAGTAAATTAGTTTGAAATGAAATTCGTTGAATGGTTTATTGGATACATGGGTAATTACTATGGAATGGTAATAATCTACTAATCCGTCAAATACGAAATCGGCCTATTTCCCTAAATAAGATAATGGTATAATGTTACGTAACGATTGAAAATTGCACAATTGCAATAAAAATGGAATAAACGAAGGTTACGATTATCACAGAGATAACTAAAGATAGTCATTACATTAGATAGGAAAGTGCTTAATACAACTAGGTTACATCAACGTACTTATGGAAAGTACCAAAAGAAAGTACAACCCTAGAGGGCTCAACTATGGTTTTACAACATGAAATGCCTCCTCCAGTTCCGGTCTCTCAACACCGGGCATTTACTCCTGAAGTGTCCCACTACTCCACATTCATGGCAGATTACCGTGAGTTCCTGATGTTTTGCGAGGGTGGGAGCCTTGCAGTCCTTGGCTTCATGTCCACCCTTTTGGCAGTTCTTACATTGAGAAGGGCAAGATCCTTTGTGAAGAAACTGACACTTGTTGCACTCGGGTAATTTTCCAATATACCTTTTCTTTTGGCTTGACCCAGCAGCACGGGTCTCCACCACTTGTTGTATTTTAAATGGTTGTTGAGTAGCATTAGTATCCTGATTACCGACCCATTTTCTCTTGTTGTTATTATGGTTTCCTGATGTCTTGTCGCGAATTATTTGTTCCTTTGCTTCGATTGCCATCTGGATAGCTTCAGACATGGCATTGGGTTCCCATGCGATGACCAACATACGAATTTCAGGAGAGAGTCCTCCGACATACCTTTCAAGTCTCATAATTTCTGGTTCACCAATTGCAGGGTCTAGTCGAGCTAATTCATAAAAATGAGCAGTATACTTGACAACATCATCTCCTACCATGGTAAGGTTTAGTGCTTCCTGTTCTATTGCCCGTAATTCGCTCCTTACACAAAAGGCTATACTCATCATCTTTCTTAGTTCCTCCCAAGAGCGTGAGTAAGCATCATCAACTCCTACTATCTTAACATGTGTGGTCCACCATTCCTGGGCAAGATTCTGAAAAGTGCATGTGGCGAACTTAACCTTGTCTTCCTTACGACAGTCGCCACATCGAAATATCGTTTCTATTTCTTCGAACCATTTGAGAAATTCCTTTGTGTCTCCAATTCCGCTAAAGTAGGGGGATTACAACCCATAAATTCCACGTGAGTAAGTTCCTTGGTGAAGGTAGGAACCATGTTCTTGGCAATGACTTGTCCAACAGCAGCTTGCGTCATGCTTGGAGTGGTTTGCTTAAATCTATTTCCATCAAATCATAAAAGTCCATAAGAATCTATAGGTAATAAAAATCATCATATTCATAACTCATGAATATAATACATGAAAGTTTCGGTCTATATGAATCCATATCATAGATAGCACAACCATTCCTCCATAGTAGAGTCAATACTTGGTGATTTCGTTTGTTCATCAATCAAAATACTACAAGTTTCTTCGAACTATGCCACACCTCTCATGGCTAGGATAATAGCAAAAGCTAGTAAAGATATAAGTCTAGTCTAAAGACTTCCTGTAATCCTTCTAGGTGAAATCAGGTTTATGGCATCATAAGGTCGAGATAGTCCTGAAGTGGTATCTGTAGTTGTGCATCGATCAAGTCCTAGATAGTGTAGATTCTAAGCCATTCTTGAGGAACCTGTAGATGTTCCTGTTGAGTCCGTAATCTTGGTATTATCCACAAGGCGTTATCTAATTCATGGCAAGTGAAAATGGAAAAGGAAACTGACAATGGTGGTATTCTAAAGGATGAGAATAACATTGATGACAATGCGACCCTAGTGATGAGTTGGGAGATAATGGTGATAATAGTGAATGGGATACTACCCTCTTTCGCGCTATCTCGCGATATCTAAGAGGTAAAGCTGAAGTGCGCACTATGGGACGACCAATAGTGTAATAAGTAACCAATGGTGGTGGTAGTACCTAAGTAGTAAGCGTCCTACTAGTGAAGGAAAGAAAACATGCTATCTCCCTTGTAATAAGCATCCTAATAAGTCCATTAAAATTAAGTCTGAATATTCTACCAAACGGCATTCTATGTATAGGCTGAATGATAGGAAAACCTTATTCCTATAACAAATCAATAGTGCTAACGGTGGTATACGTGTAACTGGTGGTATAATGGTAGTGGAAGATGACAAGGCATCTTCAATGCCTGAATCCGATGAAAGGATAACAGCGTGGGTATCTGAAGACATGTCACTTGTGAACCAGGTCAATATAATCATATATATATATATATGAGTATGGGTATGAATAACTTGCACAGTGTGTGCGTAAAACAACATGTATAGTGAATATGCACCTATGATGAAATGATGAGATGCTATGATGACGTGGTTATAGTCTAGGGTCCAAGATACATCCTAGTTCGCTATAACCTTAGCTCTGATACCAATCTGTCACACCCCCAAAATACCTGAATGGCAGCGGAATGGAATACCTGGGGGTGACTGTCATAGCACCATAGTTACAGTTATATTGAACGACCTAAAGTGTCGTTTAGAAAATACAGCGTTTGATCATTAAAACATTCAGAGTTTACAAAACATAGGTCCCAAAAGGTGTTGCCATTTTAGTTACAATAAGTTCAACAAGATCAAACGTTCATAGGTGTAGAAAATATAGTCAGACGCGTCGTCTCCACGACTCCATGAATGTCCAAATGCATGCATCATGAACTACCTTAACAACCTGAAAATACATGCTAAAGTGTCAACACGAGGTTGGTGAGTTCATAGATTTAGAGAACAAATAGATATGGTAAGACATTTGAAGAGAAGAATTTCCCAGTAAAATCATCGTAAATCAGTATTTAAGCTGATGCAAAGGCATCATAAATCAGTAATAAGATATCAGTAATAGGAAATCAATAATTAAGAAATCCGAAATAAGAACTCAGAACTTAGAAATCCGAAATAAGAAATCAGAAACAAGATTTATAAAAACCATCAGTATTTCACTTTAATCTTATGTACCATAGCCCAAGTATAAAGAAATAAGTTTTTCAGTCATAAAACTACATTGTCTCTTAAGCTCATGAAACCGAAGCTAGACGTTACTTGGCCCCAAATGAGTGTTTACCAGACACTCTAATAATAAAGACATGAAATGCATCTGTAATACTGTTGGAGCAACCCAAACACAGATGGAGGAGTCACCCTCAATAGATCTATTCATTCACTCTCGCTTAGTACTAAAATTAACGGTCCATGATAATAAAGGGGACTTGTCAAGACGTGGTAATAAGGAAACTTAAGCAATGTAAGGAATTTAATACTTGGCATTGTACAAAAATAATAAAAGCAGCGTATTCTCCTTCAAAAGTAATTCAAATCGTATAAAAGTATAAAACAAGTATTTAAGCATGTATCTCCCCCAAAGAGTTTATAAAGTAATTAAACAAGTAAAAGTGGGGCTATGACTCACCTCGAAATGCTAGTACAAAGTGATGGAATGATCGGGACAACAAGGCGCGAACACTAGCCGCAACCTAAGATGAATAATAATGATCTAATTTAGATCATGAAATGATGTAATGAATGCACATGCACATGATACCCATACCACTCGTAATTTGGAAATACTAGTTATCGTCATAGTAAAATAGTTTCCATACTTAGGAAAAATAATTCCATTTAGAGAAGTATATAATTTGTCATATTAACTCGTACGAAAAAGTTAGCGTTATAATCCTCGTATCAAAACCTTAGAATGACGTCGTCACGTCGTATAAATATTCCCTTGGGTCGTACGTATTCATTTGTTAAGAAAATAGCCATTTGTAACGTTGCTAGAAAATATACTATGTAGTACGTACGTTATTATTTTTATTTGTGACCAAAAATATATCTATAGTTTGACGATGTTAGAATGGTCATAACTTGGTCGTTTTAGGCTCGTTTTCCTTGTTCTTTATGTCCACGGATTCGTCTTTGTATATACTAGTATATTTTTGATAACTCGGCTTCTCTAGGTTACGTTTAATGCCTCTAATTACCCATTGAAATCTGCCAAACAGCAAGCAGTTTTTGTAAAAATAGTTTTCGTCGTTAAATTTGCAAAAATCGTATCTCCTTCGTTATAAACTCGTTTTAATCCGTTCTTTCACCTAAAGTTTCGTTTTTGAATGTATTTTCTAAATCTTTGGTCAAAACTTGGCCACCATCTACTGATTTTCCCACGAAATAGAAATAAGGACAGTAGGTAGATCAAAAGTTTCAAAAACCATTTTCAAGTCTCCAAACTAGTTCTAACCTCAATCAAACCACTTTCAAACACCACAAAGCTAGTCTAAACCTACCATACACCTTCTTAGGGTGTCATGGGTCCTTAAACATCATCAATCCACTAGGTCTAACAAGGGTTTCTTATGTGTCCATTTCTAGGGCTTCAAAGTTACATATGTACAAAATAAAGTGGTATAAGCCATTATATGCATGAGTTCTTGTAAGAAATATATATAATCATGGTAATAACTTGTAAAAATCATAAAAATGAGTTTGTTAACTTACTTGAAGGTTTAGGGAGTTTGGATGATAAAAACCTACTAATCCTTGAGTTTTTATTTCAAAACTCCAACAAGGATGACTAAGTGAACAAGTTTACACCTAGATCTTGTAAAATTTGTTGTTCTTGCTTCTTGGATCACCTAGGTCGATTTACACCATAGAGAAAATGAGAGAAAGAGTTTTCTTACACTTTGTAAAAATGATTTATGATAAAATGGATGAAAAGGTGTAATTTATATTTAGGAGACATATGTTTGGTAAGCATTAAAGTGAGTTGGTGAGATTAGCTCATTAGATGGCTTAGGAGGGGGGGGGGGGGGGGGGCGGTTCACAAAGGAGAGAAAAGGGGGGTTGTGTTGGGAAATTTAATTAGAAAGTTAGTGGTAATATTATGTAGTATTTGGTTAGTTTTAGGTGTAATCGGGTACCGGGTTTGCTAGAAATAAATTTTATTGAAGTTATTCGGGACATAATAAGGTCGTAAAAATTATAAAAATTATGTCGGGTACAAGTACGGAGAGTTTGGGTGATTATTGTTTAATTTTTTTGAAAACCGTCGAAATTAAATTAGACGTACGATACGTAATAAATAAATTTCCAAAATACCGGGTAAATTAATATTATAATTTTTATATTATAAAAATGAGTATAAAAATGTATTGGGATCATAGTCGGGAGTGTCGGACATGTTAGACACTTTTATAGTTCGCGTATTAGTGTTTATTTGAAATAAATATACGTAAATCATTAATTGTACCAAAAGTATAAATTTAGTTATCCTACGAGTGGAATAGTATGCAAGTGCCCTAATGATGATACACAGACTATTTCTAGTCCGTATGAAGTGTCCCTGGTAATGATGCATGAATTCGCTCCTGAACCAATATGGTTACGCGAATTTAAATACTCGTAAACTAATTTTTCGATGACATAAGTAATGCACGTGAATAGTGGTAATTCTTCCGAAAATGAATAGTGTCAAGTGAATAGTAAAATTTCTGAATATGTCTCGGAATGTCAAATTGACCTCAAAAACGATGAATAGTGATCGATGAATAGTAAATGATGAATAGTAACTTGTGAATAGTAAATTGTCGAGGTTTGGAAAATGACCGGAAATTACGAGTTGTGACATTTGGTCCTTGTTCCAAGGTCATGAGACACAACCTTGGCTCTAGCCATGGTTGTGGTCTTGATTATAGGTCATAAGACCTCTTGTTCCTTTCAAAGTATAACCATAATCTAGTGACTTTCGCCTAAAAATGGGCTGTTTAGAATTTGAAGAATTTTATCACTCGGAAAGCATTTTTAGGTCTTGAGCTTCTTTGTTCCTGAACGAAAACGTCGTTCCGGACAACTTTCGTGTTTTAACTTTTTGATGAATCGGAGCAGAAGTGGGACTTTCAAAACCCAAATTTGATCAGAATGGTATTTGGCAGTTTTGCCGGAAATCTTTGGTAATTTCAAATCGCCATAACTTTTGACTCGTTTACTCATTTTGGGTGGTTCAAATTGCTATGGTTTCCTTTTTAGGTCCTCTACCACAATATGTAATAATCAAATATCATATTTTTACCATTTTGATCAGGTCTTACCAAGAAATTCATTAGTTTGCTTGTTTTAGTAACTTGTTTCAATAATTCATTACAACAACATCTTTTACTCATTTTTATACATCATGGACATCAACACAAGACATAATATAGCAAGAATAACATGTAAATGATATGAATATGATAAATTAACAAGAAGCATGTTAGGGTTTGGCTTACAACTTTTGGCTTTCAAAGATGAAAGGAAAGTAGCAAGTAAGGAAAAGAACTTTGATAGACTTGCTTCAACCCTTTTTCACTTCATGCAACCTTTCTACCCTTGGTATTCTTGAAAGAATGATGATAAAGGTTGAGGTGAATTGAGTGGATTTAAACTCAAAAGAAATCACCAAGTATATTAGGGTTTGGAAGAGTTTTGGTGAATGATAACTTAACTAGGGTTTCTACCTTGAACTTGCACTTGAACCTTGCAAGAAATTAGAAGGAAATGAAGCTAAGTGTGAGTGGTTATGGTGTGTGTTGATGGCCGGCCAAAGGAAGGGGGGAGGGGTATTTATATGGGCTTGAGGAGGTTACAAAACATGACTAGTCAACACCTTGGAGACCAAGGTGAACACATGTATACATCTAAGGACTTCAAGCATGAGATCATGACACCTAAAGGGTGACTCCCCCCCCCCCCTTTAGGCGGTTCACAAGCTTGGGGTGGAAGGGTTTGACTTGGCATGGTATTATCCTAAGTATTAGGATGAAACTTGACTCCGGGAATTGCCAACCGTAAATGATTAGGCCTCAAAACGTAAAACCGGGTGTCGTAAAATTATGGAACTTTAAAGTATTGTTAGACATGTCCATATGTCCCATAATAAAATATAAAATGAGTGGTAGGTTCCGTTTGGGTGGTAAACCCTGCTAAAAACTGGAAACACGGGTCTAAAACGCGTAATACGTAAAATGTACGAATTTTGCGTAAAACTGAGAAAAGTAAAATGTTACTTTTCTAATATGATATAAATGATTTAAAATGACTTATAATGTCTAGACTGGGCTCAGTCTAGTGTCGGTTGGTGTTAAATGTCTTTTAGACATCAAACCGTAAGCCTAAAAATCAAGAAATGACTTTTGGTCAAAGGAGGAGGGAAAAATTATGTTGACTTTTTCTAATAAGTTTGAAAACTCAAAACGTCTTAGAAACTCGTTTTGTGGTCTAACGGTTAATCGTCCATTCGGTTAAGCGTGCTCATGTGAGAGTAGTACCGACTTGGGTGACCTGCTGGGAAGTCTTTGGTCATGTTTTTCTCAGTCACAATTAATTCTCAAATAAATCATGCGTGTGTCAAACATTTTTCTGATGCGGGGTCACTTAACGCGGTCGAGTTTCGTTGTACGTAGAATTTCTGAATGACGTTTTACCCTAAAACGTGTAATTCCTTAATAACTTTCACGAAAATGATCTGACGAATGTCAAACATTTAATTTGCCATGGAAATGATTTATCACTCAAGAATATCAAATAAAAATCAACTTTCGGGAAAGTTTCGGGAAAAATGAATAGTAAAAGTGAATAGTGAAATTTTCCGGGAATGGTAATTAACCTGAAATTGCGAATTGTTACAGTCTCTACCCCTTACGGGGAACTTCGTCCCGAAGTTCTATGTGTGTCATATGTTGGAGTGGTGTCGATAAAGATGTGTGGTTACTTATGAGGATTAGAGTGATGTAGTTTGATTTGTCGTTTCAGTGTATGGCGTAGGATGAGTTTACTTATGAGAAGTTTGTTTCTAAGAAAACATACAGGTGACTGCTCCCAGCATAACATGATCCCTCCTGAATTAGACATAGGTGATCAGGCTATGTATAATTTAGGACCGATAATGTGATGTTCGGTTTAGTCACGTATGGTATTCAATCTTGTAAGGCTGATGAGTTTGCTTGTGGTGTAACTAAGGATGATTTGAGCTTTAAAAGTGCATCAAGATCAGAAAGTGAGCTTGTGGGATTAAGGGTTGTGAAGATGATGATGGTGAGAAGGTTAAGAAGGTTTGTGTTCTTCATTTTGGTATGTTGAGATTTAGTGGTTTGTGATGAAAGTTGGAAATGAAGGCATGATATTGATTTATAGGGTGGTATCAACGAAGTGATTTTTCTAGGATGGTGGTAGAATATCTTGGAGTAAAAATGATGTGAAACAATAAAGTGATAACAAATTAGCTTGAAGTAAAATTTGTTGAATGGTTTAAAAGATAACTGAGTAAGTCTCATAGAATGGTAATAGTCTGCTAAACAATCAAATTGGTTTGGAGATAGAAAGTACAATAGATGAGAATTATCACAAAGAGTCGTTTATTGAACAATAAATATTCTTAAGTCATAAAACTCCCATTACTAGGGATGACATACACATAGTACAACAAAGTGCATAAATAAATATGACTGCTAAGTTCTAAACTTCATTGTTCTGCATTGTTGTTGAGATTCTGATAAGCTCCTTCTCCTCTTATCATGTATGCTCACCCTTGGTTGTCTTCAACTTGTTGACCTTGGTTTTGGGGACATTGGTTCTTGTAATGTCCACTTTCTCCACACCCGAAGCATATAACTATCGGTTGTGTGTTGCTACCGGTAGCTACATCCTTGACTCTACAATCTCTGGCAAGGTGTCCAGTGTTCTGACAGTTGCGACACTTAGCCGGGCAAGGACCTGAGTGGTGGAAGTTACACTTATTGCATAGTGGAGCATTCCCGGTATATCCTGAGCCTCTAGTTGGTGCAGCCACATAAGCCTTTGCGGTCTCTTGTCTTTTGTTTTGCTGGTTGTTGTTTTGAGTTTGGTTGTTGTTGTTATTGTTGTTACATCCATGGTTACCATCCCATGGTCGCTTGTTGTTGTTGTTCCTATTGTTATTGTTGTTACTGTAATTGGAATTGTTGAGGTTATTGGTATTGCTGGCGTTGTTGGTGTTGTTGTTGGTGTTGAGGTTGGTTTGCTTTCGGGTTTCTGTCATTCGTACCACTTGGTCCATGAGGCTGCGGGACATCCGCATAGCTTCATCAAGTTCCTTTGGATTTGCCGAAGTTACATGTCCTTGTATGCTGGATGGAAGTCCCCAGATATATCTTTCCAACAATTTTTCCTTTGGGGAAACCATTGTTGGACAAAGTATCCTTAATTCTTGAAATCGACGATTGTAGGTTATGATATCATTTCCCTTAACCGTATGATCCCAGAATTCAACCTCCAACTTCTGTATTTCACTACGAGGACAGTATTCCTTGATCATCATTTGTTTCAAATTAGCCCAAGTAATTTTGTAGGCATTCTCAATGCCCATGGGTTGAGCAATTGAGTTCCACCAGGACAACGCCTCATTCAACAGAGTACTCGTGGCATACTGAACCTTATCCTCCTCGGTACATTTACTAACCAAGAACACCGACTCCGCCTTTTCGAACCAACGGGTCAAACCTACAGCCCCTTCAGTACCCTTGAATTTGATGGGTTCACATTTCAGGTAGGAAATGAACGAGCAACCCTTTGGTACTATAGTAACATTGGTCACCGGAGGGGTAGTAGAGTTTGGTCCTCCAAGGTTAAGACTGGCAATTCTGGCAGTCTCTGCAGCTATAGCAGCTTTCGCAGCAATGGCGGCTTCCGCGGCTGCTGCAGCATCAGCAGCTGCTGCAGCCTCAGCGGCTGCTGCAGCATCAGCAGCTGTGGCGGCTTCGGCAGCTGCTGCAGCTACGGCTGCTCGTTCCGTGACAAGTGCTGCATTGACACTGTCCTTTACCAGTTTGCGGATGGCAGCTTGCGTCATCGTTGGTGGTGTCTTTTTCTTTGGCGCCATGATTCTATTGTTCAAAAGATACATCGTAATTAGAGAGTTGTGAGATGAGCACAATTTTTGATAAGAATGATAGGATAATAATGTTTGAAACTTTAAAAGCATAACACATGATAGTATAAAACAAGAGTTTTATTCGTACAACGTTGGTTGATTTACAAAATCGAAACCTATTACAAGTTTCTTCAAAATTTACTAACTGATACTTTCAGTTTTGTAATGACAACGTTTTTACTATCGCTAGTTATTACATAGATTTCGTAACGTTTACTAACTGAGTCTAATCAGTTTAGTAGTATGAAAGTTAACTAGTATCATCACACTAGTCTATTGTGGATTAGAAGGTCCGAGCAGCTCTGATTGATCGGCAACTTCTTGGTTTAGTGTGTCATAGAGGTACGAGTCGATGAAATTTGAGAAGCTGTAGTTTTCATGTTGACTTTCTTGTTCGATCAATGGTGTTCGAGGTACAATCCATAGTGAGTGATCCAATTCATCACATGTAGGGATATCAAAGGGAAGTGATAGTGGTGGTGGTAATGGTTCTAGTACATATTCGTATTCATTATCCTCTTCTTCGTCGGTTGAATCTTCGAAAGGTTCTTCTTCGTCATCAGAAGCGAAGGCATTTACGAAGTCAAATCCGAACTCGGGTGAGGGTGGTAAGACTTGGAAGTTATTAGGTAGAGTGGGCGCATAATCGGGAGAAGTGGGTACGCACATGATTTCTATAAGAAGAATTACAATGTTAATATAATTCTATCGTTTATGGGGAGTGCTCGAAATATGGCAAGCATATATATAGCAATATACTAATATGTTTATGTAGCCTAACTTGCATAATAAGTCCATAATCGTCTGGAGGATGGAAGGCACGAAGAGCGGAAGGCTATAAAATGTTTTTGTTTGTGATTGTAGTTATAGTTTAGGTCTCAATTAGACCCG
This sequence comes from Artemisia argyi, assembly GCA_030686995.1. NCBI lineage: Eukaryota > Viridiplantae > Streptophyta > Magnoliopsida > Asterales > Asteraceae > Artemisia > Artemisia argyi. The sequence continues at coordinate 179,094,488 of CM060690.1, forward strand.
TTTCTCTATAACCATGGCTCTGGTACCAATCTGTAACACCCCCAATTCATGGATGCAGCGGAATTCGAACTGGGTGTTACTTGACGGCACAATAGTCACAATAATAGAAAACGAACTCCAATTGAGTCGTTTTAAAAGATTTATCATTCAAATTATATAAATATCAGAGATTACAAAATGAGGTCCCAGATGGTTCCATGTTTACAATTTACATTAAATGAGTTTTGAATGATAATAAAATTTATAGCCCTCTTGAGTATCCGTGTCCTTCCGTGCCATCCTAGATCGTCATGAACCTGAAATACATGCTTGAGAGGTCAACACAAAGGTTGAGTGGAATTCGTAGAGTTTAGTTAAATCGTTTGAACACAATAATCGTAGTGTGAGCTATAGACTCACACTCATAGTTAGAAAACAAAATCGTTATTTATTTCACTAAGCTCATGCAACCAAAACATTAACATCGAACCAACAAAATTGGCATTATAGAAGCCCTATCGAGGTACTTTTGCCATTATACCGCTAAATCTCAAATATAGTGCATTTGTGTGAACTCATCGTTGTTCAACACAAATGGGATCCGTCAATCCCAATAGATCTATTCACAATATTCGCGCTCACTAAAGGTAGTGACTAATGGTTCATGATATAGGGACTTCGAACATGGCAATCGTTACTTAGTGATAATAAAACATCGTCGAGAAGCATACATTAGAAAGCATTGTGTTCGAGTAGAAAAGTAATAGCATGTATTCCCCCCATGGGTTTGTAAAATAGTTATACAATAGAAAGTGGGGTTACGAACTCACCTTAAGTAGAATAGCAAGTAATGAAGGTGATGGTTGGATCGTGTAGGTTTCTACGAGCAACCTATAATAGAATGTTGTGACTTAGGATCGGAGTAGAGTGCCTATATATATATCTTGCATTTAGTCCATGATGTGGTATGATGTATAGTATAAGTCTTTGAAAGAAAGATTCATGAAACATGTATGTTTTGGTATATCGTTTACTACCGTTCGGGCCGACATAATTCAGAAGTCATGTTAGTAAGCGTTCGAGGAGCCAGGACACTTTAACTCGTAAATCCACAACTCAACTCGACGGCTTACATGATGAACTCCTCACATGAGGCTCCCTACTATTGTAGTAGTTGATGAAATATATAGATATAAGTTTTGATTCGAAAAGTTACATGTCCGATATTTGAATAAACTTAGGAAAGTTTATTAGTACATGAAGATTGTTATTAGGGGTAGTTTCATAAGTCTTGAATGACCATTTTCTCTTGGTAAAATCTCATGGTTCCTTTTTAAGTGAAGTAGATCCAAATTGCTTGTTCATGTTATCGCCTAATTCATTGTTTCATGTTTACGCCTATGTAAGTTGGTATGGTCATTTCGTCATGGCCTAGCCATGACCTTTGGTCCTTGTTCCAAGGTCATGAGACACAACCTTGGCTCTAGCCATGGTTGTGGTCTTGATTATAGGTCATAAGACCTCTTGTTCCTTTCAAAGTATAACCATAATCTAGTGACTTTCGCCTAAAAATGGGCTGTTTAGAATTTGAAGAATTTTATCACTCGGAAAGCATTTTTAGGTCTCGAGCTTCTTTGTTCCTGAACGAAAACGTCGTTCCGGACAACTTTCGTGTTTTAACTTTTTGATGAATCGGACCAGAAGTGGGACTTTCAAAACCCAAATTTGATCAGAATGGTATTTGGCAGTTTTGCCGGAAATCTTTGGTAATTTCAAATCGCCATAACTTTTGACTCGTTTACTCGTTTTGGGTGGTTCAAATTGCTATGGTTTCCTTTTTAGGTCCTCTACCACAATATGTAATAATCAAATATCATATTTTTACCATTTTGATCAGGTCTTACCAAGAAATTCATTAGTTTGCTTGTTTTAGTAACTTGTTTCAATAATTCATTACAACAACATCTTTTACTCATTTTTATACATCATGGACATCAACACAAGACATAATATAGCAAGAATAACATGTAAATGATATGAATATGATAAATTAACAAGAAGCATGTTAGGGTTTGGCTTACAACTTTTGGCTTTCAAAGATGAAAGGAAAGTAGCAAGTAAGGAAAAGAACTTTGATAGACTTGCTTCAACCCTTTTTCACTTCATGCAACCTTTATACCCTTGGTATTCTTGAAAGAATGATGATAAAGGTTGAGGTGAATTGAGTGGATTTAAACTCAAAAGAAATCACCAAGTATATTAGGGTTTGGAAGAGTTTTGGTGAATGATAACTTAACTAGGGTTTCTACCTTGAACTTGCACTTGAACCTTGCAAGAAATTAGAAGGAAATGAAGCTAAGTGTGAGTGGTTATGGTGTGTGTTGATGGCCGGCCAAAGGAAGGGGGGAGGGGTATTTATATGGGCTTGAGGAGGTTACAAAACATGACTAGTCAACACCTTGGAGACCAAGGTGAACACATGTATACATCTAAGGACTTCAAGCATGAGATCATGACACCTAAAGGGTGACTCCCCCCCCCCCTTTAGGCGGTTCACAAGCTTGGGGAGGAAGGGTTTGACTTGGCATGGTATTATCCTAAGTATTAGGATGAAACTTGACTCCGGGAATTGCCAACCGTAAATGATTAGGCCTCAAAACATAAAACCGGGTGTCGTAAAATTATGGAACTTTAAAGTATTGTTAGACATGTCCATATGTCCCATAATAAAATATAAAATGAGTGGTAGGTTCCGTTTGGGTGGTAAACCCTGCTAAAAACTGGAAACACGGGTCTAAAACGCGTAATACGTAAAATGTACGAATTTTGCGTAAAACTGAGAAAAGTAAAATGTTACTTTTCTAATATGATATAAATGATTTAAAATGACTTATAATGTCTAGACTGGGCTCAGTCTAGTGTCGGTTGGTGTTAAATGTCTTTTAGACATCAAACCGTAAGCCTAAAAATCAAGAAATGACTTTTGGTCAAAGGAGGAGGGAAAAATTATGTTGACTTTTTCTAATAAGTTTGAAAACTCAAAACGTCTTAGAAACTCGTTTTGTGGTCTAACGGTTAATCGTCCATTCGGTTAAGCGTGCTCATGTGAGAGTAGTACCGACTTGGGTGACCTGCTGGGAAGTCTTTGGTCATGTTTTTCTCAGTCACAATTAATTCTCAAATAAATCATGCGTGTGTCAAACATTTTTCTGATGCGGGGTCACTTAACGCGGTCGAGTTTCGTTGTACGTAGAATTTCTGAATGACGTTTTACCCTAAAACGTGTAATTCCTTAATAACTTTCACGAAAATGATCTGACGAATGTCAAACATTTAATTTGCCATGGAAATGATTTATCACTCAAGAATATCAAATAAAAATCAACTTTCGGGAAAGTTTCGGGAAAAATGAATAGTAAAAGTGAATAGTGAAATTTTCCGGGAATGGTAATTAACCTGAAATTGCGAATTGTTACACCACTGTTATGAACCATACAGCCTGTTGGTCAGCATCGTACTGAGCAAGTTCAGTTGCATTCAAATCTTCATCAGTTTGTATTCTGATAATCCCTGTTGAGTCAGCAAGAAATATCATTTTGTATGGACCATCTTGAATGGATTTAAGCATGAGATCTGCAGCAGGACGATTTGTGTGCCATTGTAAAAATCTCCGTTTCCAAACAGTATACGTTCCTGGTAGCAACATCGGAGGCCTTGATTCATTGCCAAAGAGCAGAACATGGCGAATGAGGGAGCTGTGACTATGTTGTTGATGATACTGTTGCTGATGAGAATATTGGTGAGGAAGGTAGTTGGAAGAAGGTCCTGTTGCTGATGACTGTTGCTGATGAGAATATTGGTGAGGAAGGTAGTTGGAAGAAGGTCCTTGAGATGTTGTAGATGACATTGCTTTCCCCCTTGATTGTTGCAATGTAATCGAAAAAATCAAGCAAAATGTCACACGCAAGGTCGAAATAGTGAATTCAGAGTTTCCCTCCAAAAATTATTTGAAAAAATTTTCTTTCCCAAAATTTGAAAATCACTACGAAATGCAATAATAAGGTTGCAAGAAAAATTTGAGTTTCAAAAAAATTTTGTCGCCAAATTTCACCGAAAAAATTTGAATTTTGGCCTAAAAATTTGAATTTTGGGCCAAAATTTTCAACGTTATACCAAAATTTAAATTTCGCGTAAAAATTGAACGTATAGTCTCTGGTAAAAATTAAATTTTACTCAAATTTTCCCACCAAATTTTCCCGCCAAAATTTTCAACGTTATACCAAAATTAAATTTTTTTTTTTTTTTTTTTTTTTTTTTTTTTTTTTTTTTTTTTTTGAAATCAAGAAGAGAAAGATAAGGAGAAACTTAGGTAAGTGATTATGTTAAAACTTGGATCGATAAAGATAAATAAGGTTGTAATTAGATTTGTAAAACTTGATATCAAACTCGGTATGTAAAGATGTTGTTTTCAAACTCGGTATGTCAATTTGTCTTCAAACTCGGTATGTCAATTTGTCTTCAAACTCGGTATGTCAATTTGTCTTCAAACTCGATAAGTGCACTTAGGGTTTCTAACTCGATAAGTTCAGGTAGGGTTCTAACTCGATAAGTTCACTTAGGGTTTCTAACTCGATAAGTTCAGGTAGGGTTCTAACTCGATAAGTTTACTTAGGGTTTCTAACTCGATAAGTTCAGGTAGGGTTCTAACTCGATAAGTTTACTTAGGTTTCTAACTCGATAAGTATCCAAACTCGGTAGAGAGACTTGAGTTGGGCAGAGTTTCCCCTTAGTTAAAGTCACAATAAGCCTAACTCGATAAACGATTAGGAATTGAAAGGCTAACTCGCCAAGATATCAAACTCGATAAGTGAAACTTAACACCTAACTCGATAGACCTTAAGACTTAACTCGATAGAACTTAAGACTTAACTCGATAGAACTTACGATTTACCCCTAACTCGGTAAGAATATGAAACCTAACTCGATAGAACTTGGTATTCTCCTAACTCGATAAGTGAAATTAACACCTAACTCGCTAAGAAAAAATAACCCCTAACTCGAAAACAAGACGATGAACAGTACCATTTTTTCAAATACGCAACAAACACCAAGTTTTTACTACCAAATCAAACCTAAATCAACCTATATTATCCCTTGGCGAATGCTACCACTTGTTAGGTCATGATTTTAATAACATAATCACTAAGATAGATCTAGAGAGAGAAAGAGAGTAGAGAGAGAGAGTGGAAGGAACTCTTAAGAATGGAATGAAAGAAAATGAAATTACCAAGAGAACCAACCCCTCTCAAAGGAGAGGTTACATAGTATTTATAGGTGAGGACTAGGGCAACACTCCCTTCCTCCCTATCTTGAAAATGAAATGGGCTTAAGGCCCATGGGCTTGCTACATGAGCCTTAAGTTATATTAAACATACAAGCCTTAGCAACCTATTACAAGTAAATGACCGAGACTTGATAAATAGTAAAACTACGTTCCCAACAAACCACTTGGTATTCTCTTTGGCTTAAAGTTTTTAAACATCTAAAAAGCCGAAGAAACCGTATTCACCCCCGCCCCCTCTACGGTTCTACAAGGGGTATAATGGTCTTTTGACCCGTTTTTTGTTTTTCCACCTCAAATTTCAAACGCAAATATCTTTCAAACGACAAACTTTTACGAAAATTCGATTTCACCATAATTTTTAAAATTTAATCCTCTTTAATTTGGTATAAATCTTGTTAAATATTTCGAACTTTTATTTTTTATATATAAAATGGTTATTGATTTTCTTGATATATTTGGCATTCTCGGCCCTATTTTTTACCCTCATAAATGTCGAATCGTGAAAAACTTAAAACATGAAAGTTATAGATTTTTGTTCACTCTTTACACAGGTTTTTGAATCACTCAAATCTGATCTCATATGAGTAAGATAACACACGTTAAAGATGGTGTTTTACTCATATTTGTTGCACACTAGGTGTTTGATGAAATGTCTAACTTATATATTTTGTGTTAAAATTGAGCTAAATACACTAATTTTTGTTTCAAAATGCATCATTAATCATTTTATTAATGTAAGACTCAAAAAGTAAAATTTTTTAATAGTTATAAAAAGAAAAATTGTTTAAAACTGATGAACCAAAAAAATTGATGAACCAAAAAAACTGATGAACCAAAACCATAACACATGGCATTAACTGATGAGCCAAAAACATAACATAGGACAATAACTAATTAACCAAATAAATAAACTGATGAACCAAATAAACTAATGAACCTATAATAAAATTGATGAACTAAATAAACTGATGAACCTATAATATAACTTATGAACCAAAGTAACTGATGAACATTTAATGTTCATCTCATCAGTTACTTTAGTTCATCAATTTTTATGATAACATTTTGTTAATTAGTTACTTAGGTTCATCAATTTTAATTGATGAACTAAAGAAACTGATTATGATAACATCATAGGTAAAAATCAATAACTGATGAACCTATAATAAAATTGATAAACTAAATAAACTGATGAACCTATAATATAACTGATGAACCAAAAAAAAATAAGCTAACTGATAAACCTATAATTAATGAACTAAAAATTTAACAATTAAAAAACATCACTTTTTGAATCTTACATTAATAAAATGATTAATGATTCATTGTGGTACAAAAATTAATGCATTAAACGCAATTTCAATGCTAAAAATCTAAGCTAGACATTTCATCAAACACCTTGTATGCAACAAACATGAGTAAAACGTCATCTTTAATGAGTGATATTTTATTCATATGATATCGGATTTGAGTGATTCAAAAACCTATGGAAAGAGTGAACCAAAGTCTACAACTTTCGTGTATTAAGTATTTTATGATTCGACAATTTTGAAGGTTAAAAATAGAGTCGAAAATGGTAAGAAACATCAAGAAAATTATGACCCATTTGATATGTAAAAACATGAAATATTTAACAAAATTTATACCAAATTAAAGAGGATTAAATTTTAAAAATTAGGGTGAAATTGATTTTTTCTAAAAGTTTGTCGTTTAAGAGATATGTATGTTTGAAGTTTGAGGTGGAAAAGCAAAAAACGAGTTAAATGACCATATTACCCTTGGGCGGATTTTTTGAATAAAATAAGTGGAAGGACACGTGTCAATTAATGAGTGGCTTTTTACACTTTTTAAAATATTACACTTTGCAAGGGATCCGGTGTCGGGAGTATAATTGCTACCATGCATGAAAAGGGTGTCCTTGTGTGGTGATGTTGATTATTATACCTAATTCAAGGTTTTCTACTTTTCTTTTTAAGTTAAACAGAAATAAGGCGAGTATTTAATTAAGGTGTTGATGTGTGCTTAATCACACATCTTTTTCTGTCCATATTAAGACCAAAACAGGCACAAACTGATCATAATTGCCAAAGATATTGTATTTTTGTGTTTGTGATCGTGCAGGAATGGATATTTTAGAAATTGGCATTAATCAGGCCAAAAAGGACAAATACGAGCACGAGTTTGTAAAGTTGTCAGCTTCAGTCCCTCAAGTTTGGAAAATGGCAGAAATGGCCCATGTGCATTGGATTTTGGATGAAAAGTCAACAAAATTCCTTTGGAATTCATAAGATGTCAAGTTTGGCCCTTGGATTAAAGATTTGAAGAAATTACAAGTTTGGCCCCTGAACTTTCAAAATTAGCAAATAAACTCCCTGGACATTCTAATGTGGGAAATTACAAAATTAGTCCTTGGATAATCACACTTGAAAAGTTCAACCCTTATGTTAACTTTGGAATGTTGGCAAAAATAGTCCCTCAATTTTCAGTTATTACATAATTGGTCCTTGATATTTCTTCAAAACAAATGGACCCTTTATATTATTCTTAGTCCAACACTAAATCCAATCCACAAACATAATCCAACCACCCTTTCGCTGATCCAGCAAACCCTCACCAGTCCACTCCATCCTTGGCCCAAAGCCCTTAGCCCAAATCCCACGTTTAATATTAAACGGGTCAAACCCACGTTTGACCACCCCTTCTTCCCTCCCACTTGGACAACCTGCAAAACCATACCACCCCTTCAATACCACTGGTTTTCACCCCAACTTGACCACCACTTATCCCTCCACCTCATTACACATCCCAAGGGCATTAAATGCCACCCCCTAGTACACGCTAACACAGAGCAATTGGATAGAACCTTTTTCCCGCCAAAATTGAACAGAGGGCTATTGTTGGGATTCTAGATTTGATGTGACAAAATAAATAAAAGAATGAAACAAGAAGGGCTAAAGATGACAAAGAGAGAAAGCTACAAAGAATGAAGATACAGGAAATAACTTATTATGTTGAAACGATTTTGATAATTTTATGTATTTAGTTTTATTCTTATCTTTGTAAACCCTAATATCTCTCTATATAAAGAGACATAGGGAACAGGTTTTCATAGATCTTCTACAATGTAAATATCAGAAAGGGGTGTGTGTGTTCTAGGGCGTGTAAACTATAAACGCCTAGAACTAGTTAGTGTTGTTCGTATCCTCTAAGGTCTGAGATGTCTTAGATCCTTGTTACATTAAGGAAACACGTTGTTATTCTGATCAAATAATAATTGGAGGTGATTGGGAAAAACCTTGTGTCAATAACTTTTATTTGTTATTATTCCGCTGCATGTTATTATCATTGTTATTATTTAACCCTAGTGCTCAAAATGGTCCAAGGAGTCTAACAAACTCCACAAGTGGTATCAGAGCTTGGGGAGCTCATTACCTAGGGATTCACAAGGTTTTTAGTCAAAGAATGAAGAAGAAAATCGAATTTGGTTTCAATTTTCGTAACTTTCTGCAGGTCAGTTTTCAAACGGCGATATCTCCTTCGTTAACCGTTGGATCGGGCTGAAATTTTTACTGGAGCTTCTCTATATATCAAGGAAGACTTCCACCGGAGGGATCTTCAATCTGAGCTTGTATGTGAAAGTTCTGGTGTGTCGAAAACTGCTGCAGACAAAGGTTTTGTAAATCGAATTTTAGGGTTTTCTTTATATCAACTTCTTTGATTTCGGTTTCTATTGAATAAATTCATCATAGAAGTTGGTTATACATTGTTTGGTGTCGAAAATTCATGAAAGAAAGCAGCTATGGATGTGTATGATTAATTTTTGGTGATTTTAGGGTTTTCGCGACACTTTGAAGTGTTGTCTTTATACTTTAAAAAATAAATAAATAAACAAATAAAAAATAAAAAAAGACAACTATGATTCTGTTTGTAAAAGTCGCGTTATTCACTAAACCCTAATCTGGTCATGAATTTTAATAGCTATTCGTAGTATGTTATTCTCGTAAAGTTTCTACAGCTAGCATTATTGGAAACTACTGCTCGTTGTAAGATTCTGCTACTCATTATATTATACTGCTGCTACGTATATTTTTATTCTGCTGCTACTTCTATGAATGTTTCTGCTGCTGCGCTTAAAGGTTAGAATCATTCTGCTGCTACAAGTTTGAAACTGCTGCTAGCTTTGTGATTCTGCTGCTGCATACTACTACTACTTTCGAGACTCTACTGCTAGTTATTTGATTCTACTGCTCGAAAGATTTATTCTGCTGTTGCATTTAAAGATTGGTATGAAGATGGTTTTACACACACAGGAAGATTTTGGTTTTTGTTCTTAAAGGTTTAAAAAAGGCTCGTATTTGGTTTATTTAATTAATTGATTACGAAGAAGGTTGATTATCACTTAGTTGATGTTGTAGTTGAGTTTCACAGGTTTGTGTTCTTATCATACCTTATAGCAGGAGGTAACTTGTTTGTTTTATAAGGTGGTGACAACAGCTTGATGAATCTAGCAATGTGTGATTTTTCTTATGATGCTCTATGCACACGTTGGCTATCACTTAAAGGAGTTACATTGTAGTGCTCAGTGTCTCATTGAAGATGAGGATTTATCAAGGGATCGCGGTCTACTTATATATTCTGTTTTAAGTATAAGTTTGGAGTCACGTGGTTACTACAAGACATAAGACACAAGTATGGGTTATTCTACTTCTTCATCAAATTCGTTATATTTGGTTTTCTTCATCAGTGATCATTACATAAGAGCCTACAGATTTGAAGAATCATGAAGATGGTTAACACATTGATTTCAGGGGAAGCATATTATGATGTGTTTAATCAATTGATCTACATGCACCACTCGAGGGGAAGTTTATATTGCTTACATTCCCTATTTGTTGATAACAAAAAGGGGAAGAGATTTTGGAGTGGCATGACATGGATTAAGGGGAAGATAAAACTTGTTTCATTCAGGGAGATGTTTACATCTTGACTTCTCTAGGGAAGTTCGTACACGACTTTGTTTTGTCATCATCAAATAGGGGAAGATTGTTGGGATTCTAGATTTGATGTGACAAAATAAATAAAAGAATGAAACAAGAAGGGCTAAAGATGACAAAGAGAGAAAGCTACAAAGAATGAAGATACAGGAAATAACCTATTATGTTGAAACGATTTTGATAATATAAAGTGACATAGGGTACAGGTTTTCAAAGGTCTTTCACAATGTAAATATCAGAAAGGTGTGTGTGTGTTCTAGGGTGTGTAAACAATAAACGCCTAGAACTAGTTAGTGTTGTTCGTATCCTCTAAGGTCTGAGATGTCTTAGATCCTTGTTACATTTAGGTAATAATTGGAGGTGATTGGGAAAAACCTTGTGTCAATAACTTTGATTTATTCTTATTCCGCTGCATATTATTATCATTGTTATTGTTTAACCCTAGTGCTCAAAACAATCCAAGGAGTCTAACAAACTCCACAGCTATGATCACTCCATTTCATCCAATGGCTGTTTTTATTGCTGGGAAATGCTCCAGTGGGTCCCACAAACCTTAGAAGTTCAATATAAAGGAAGAAAGAAGCCAAGAGAAAGAGTAGTAGTTAAATTAGCTTAGTTAGTATAATGTAATATCAAATTAGCTTAAATTCCAATCTCAGTTGTACTCTTTAGTTGAATAGTTGTTTAATCAGTCTTTTGAGTGTAATCTTAACTTTGTATTACCTCAATTTCATATTCTTAATTTGAATTCAGTTTTACCTTTATTTAGTGAAATTTCCATTTCAAGGTTAAATGTTGTTGAAAACTGTTGGTTACAGAGCCATTGAGTTCAAATAAGCTCATTTACAAGTTCTAAAAGGATACAAAGCAGTAAAAAACTAGTCTAGTTAGATTTCTCAAAAATACTCAAGAATTAGTCTAAAATCAAAAATCAGTTTGGAGGAAGACAGTAGCAAGAAGAATGGTGAATGTTGGATTCTCATGGGTTTAGAACTCCATGGGGAGTATTAGGAAGTGATTTATGGTCCATGGTTCTCAGTTTCTAAGCTGGAAGGCATTTATAAGGCTTAATCCCATTTTTTGCTTTTTACTGTTGAATTGCTTATTATTGATCATCTGTGTGCTTTCTGTACTTATTAAGTGATAATATGTGAGATAGTTGATAGATATTACTTGTTTGTACTTTGGATTTGCTTGTTGCTCAAATTTCATCTTTCACTGCTAAATAGCATAGTTGTGATTTTAGAGTATTAGTTGTTACTCTCAGTGTATTTGTGCTTAAACTGGCTTAGTGCATCACCATAAGTCATTGTGAATCAGCTTTAAGGTCTAGCTCAAGCTAAACTTTTGAAAATCACTTTTATCACAATTATATTAAGGGTGTTTGGTTCAACGTATCCCACTGAGTTCCAGTGGGATTTGGTTATTGTTTTAGGTTCATACTCAGTTCATTAGGTCCTCATAGCTCATACAAATCATAAAAAAACCAGGTCTCTTTTAAACTTAAGTCAAAATTACCCTTTGATCCAATTTGTATGTTCACTGTGTGGAATTCAAAATCCATAAGCCCGCATATAAGTGCATAAGTTATAGTTTTAGAGTAATTTAGCTTTATTTTAGCTTATTACATGTTTCTCAGTCATTAGGATCAAATTTAAATTCACAAAAGTCAAATCTATGTTTAATATTAAAAAGTCAAAATTCACCCTTAGGTAGAAATCCAAATATTGGATGAATTTTCATGATTTTTGTGTTTAGAGTTAGGTCTTGATCCTTTTACAAGTGATAGGCACCCAGCTAATCCTTTAAAATCTACTAGTGTCTTATTTTTAGGATTTTTCTTATTGGCTTATTTGGTTGCTCAAAAAGGCCTGCAGGGCATAAGTATACCCTGCACCAGGCACACAGGATTTTGATCCATTTTCCATAAGCTCTCCTGTGCTCATTAGTGGGCCCCAGGACCCAAACCTTGGCTTTTTGGAAATCCAATAAGCCCAAATTCTAGGCTCAGGGCTTATGATGCGTGGGAATTGCACTAGGCTTTACCTCTTGAGGGGTCTCGAGAAGCTTACAACTCCCACCAGGCAGTGTACCTGATCGATGTAGTATAGTATAATGACAAATATCGGGGGATTGATCGTTCAGCTAGGAATAGTGTCGCTAGGATTAGAAAACCTAAAGACTAGGTCTAGAGATGAGAGATGATTCTTTTTGTATTTTTATATTTTTTAGAAAGCAAATTAAAATCTCGGGTTTGAAGGATTTGGGCGGAATTAGTTGCTAGTCAACTAACCCAATACTAAGATGCAATCAAAATAAAATACTAAAAATGAAAATAAACTATATTAAACTAAGGTTGTGAGCAATATATGGGAGAAATGTGTTTACTTAGATTTCACTACTCCCTAGATATCTTTTACATGTTAATTACTTGTTATAGTTGCATGGATGACGGATTGTATGCCTTAATACCATTCATGGGGTGACGTACTTACTTCCCCAATCCTATGAGTGCCTACTTCACTCCTATGTCGAGCCGGCTAAGAAGCTCCTAACATGGGATCATTAGAATTTACTCATGCATTAAATACAACCAATAAAACCTAGTACACATCGGTTCATGGTTCATAAGACGTTCAAGCATGTTACACAATGGAGATCTGCCAGTTTTCCTAATCCTAACATTGAAATCATTCATCCAATACAACCATAAACAAGTAATCAACACATAATTAACATCTAGGTTTCATTAGATCTAAGCAAACACATGATAAATCTAGCCTAGCATGTTGAAATCAAGACAAGCACAAGATATAGACAACCAACACATAGACATATTGATTGAATTAAGAGAAGACTTATCTCAATAGCACATGAAAGGATTCAAGGGGTGAAAACCCTTGAATTTACTGTAAAATACGAGCTAGGATTCACAAAATTCGGCCCTAGGGTTTCTCCACATAAGTTCCTCTGTAATGAATGAAAAATAGAAAACTATATATAGAGTTTAGAAGGTGACGGCGTCAAGAACAAATGTCTGACGCCGTCATCTCGCCGACAAATAGTTCCTCGGACTGCCTAGATCTGGGTCTGACGCCGTCATGTGTACACCTTATGCACGCCGTCATGATTTTAACTCTTGACGCTCTTGATGTGACGCCTTCACGTTTCTTCTGGGTCGTCATGGTTTTTACTCTTGACGCCGTCAGGATTTCCTTATTGACGCCGTCAAACACTGTTCTCAGCATGGAAAATTAAGTCTTTGGCGTTTTCTTCACTTTTATGCTCCAAAAACGTCCGAATTGCTTCCTTTTCCAAATTTCACTCCCAAAGTACCTAAAATCACAAAAGGAACGATTTAGGGTAATATTTGATCAAATAAATTCAATTCCGGGCTTAAATGACTGTTGGGATATGAAAAATCAAAGTGCTTCTGGATGTCAAAGTACTGCTGCATGAAGAACAAAAGTCAAAGTACTGCTGAAGAATAAAGTCAAAGTACTGCTGATATGAAGAATGCTTAAAGTACTTCGAAGGAAACAAGGACTGATATGCAATATTAGATAAGGATTAATGTGTAATATTAGATGAATATTCTAGAATTAGTTAGGGATAATTACTTGTCGTTCAAGAATTATATGTTGTAAACCGACTTAAGGTTATCTATATAAAGAGCCTTAAGAGGTATTGGTCGATATAAGTTTCATAAGTTTTACAAGTTAGATAAGTTTAGAAGTCGATCAAAGTTAAATAGTTAGGGATTGTTAGTGAATCTGTGTAACAAAGCAGGTTCAAAGTTTGGTTAATATAAAAGTTCTTCTTAAGCTTTGTGTTAGTATATTCCGCATACTTTACAAAGTCAAACAGTGTTTCAATATTAATAGTGTTGAGTTTACTCAATATTGTTAAATCCTTACAAGCTACAAAGTAGTTTGGTCAGAGTATATCGATCCAACAAGTGGTATCAGAGCTTGTGTTGGAAACTCTGATTAAGAAGACAAACCTTTAAAACCTTTAAACCGATCTCACTACAAACCCTTCAAGATGTCGACAGATGCTGCACCTGCTCCCTCAATCACTGCTATTAGAATCCCTATTGTTAAGAAGGGAGAATACAACCTATGGGCCATGAAGATGAGACAGTACATTGCAATCACTGACCATGCTTTGTGGGATGTGATTGTCAATGGTAACATGCAAATTGATGAACCAGTTGAGGTACCTGGACAACCAACACCACCAAAACCTACTGTACCTGCTGCTACCAAAAGAAATCAAGACAAAGCTCTCAACATACTGCTTTCTGCTATTCCTGATGGTCACCTATTAAAGTTTCATGATGCCAAAGATGCCAAACAACTATGGGCTGCAATAAAGAAGAAGTTTGGAGGTAATGATGCTTCCAAGAAGATGCATAGGAATTTGCTGAAGCAACAATTTGAAACTTTCACTGTTGGTGAAAGAGAAGGTCTTGATTCTGCTTATGAAAGATTTCAACATCTTTTGAGTATGCTAGAACTATATGATGCTGAGGCATCAGTTGAAGATGCTAATTTAAAGTTTCTAAGGAGTTTGCCATCAGCATGGCATGTAGTTGCTACTATGATCAGAGGACAATCAGGGCTGGATACTATGGACTTTGATGATCTTTACAACAATCTGAAGGAGTATGAGCATGAGATGAATGGTACTACAGGTTCAAGCACACAACAGAATATTGCTTTTGTCTCTTCTGAAAAGAGAAGCAGTACTTCCAACAAAGGTACTGCTTACCCTGCTCAAAGTACTGTGACCGAAACACAGGTTCCATGCACAACAATGGTCACCACACACTCATCACAATCAGTTACCCCCACCTCAGATGATGTTCTATGTTCATTCTTTGCTCAACAAGCATCTATGCCAGTCACTTATCAAGAAGATGTATTGCAAATTGATGATGATGCCTTGGAAGAAATCGATATCAGATGGCAAGTTGCTATGCTCACTGCAAGGATCAAGAAGTATGTGAACAAGACAGGTAAAGGCATCAATTTCAGAGCTAAACAAGGTATAACATTTGACAAGTCCAAGATTGAGTGATTCAACTGTCAAAGGACTGGTCACTTTGCAAGAGAGTGTAAGTTTGCAAAGTATCAAGCAAACAAGATGATTGAACCACCCAAACCTGAAAGAAAAGAGATTCCAATAACTGAACCAAAACCAAAAGCTTTGTTTGCTCAAGAGAATCTGTTAGAGATTGATTGGTCCAATGAGTTTGATGAAGAACCTGTAACCTATTCAATGGTTGCCTTGGAAGATTGGAGCACAACATTTGATGAAGAGCCTGGATATGCTGCTTTGGAGTCAAGAGATGAGTTAGGAAGTTTTGATTGGAGCATGGAGTTTGAAGAAGCACCTGTTCAGCTTGCAATGGTAGCTGCTTCACCAAGTTCATCCACTAACTCTGAGGTATGTCCTAAGTGTAATGATATGTATCAAAAGTTACTTACTGAGTATGTAGCTGAAAGAGATAAATTTCAAAAAGCTAGGGCTGAGATAACTGGTTATCAACTTACTTTAGAGTCAATGGAAGCCAAAATTCTTACACATGAAAACAATGAAGTAGCATGGCTTGAGAATTATAAACAGCAGGATTACCTAGTTAAGTTAAATGAATGGAAACTAGGTTGTAAGGTGTCTGAATTAGAAAAGGTTACTGCTGAAAGAGATAAGTTGTTAGAAAAACTTGCTGTATGGAATGAGGCAGGTGTGTCACATGTTCAATTTGTTGAAAAGCAAAGAACATCTAATATTAAGACAGACCTAGGCTATGATAGTAATGAAGGTATTCCATTTAAGAGCAAGGAAATTAATCTTACTGTTGATACCTCCACTAGTGATGAAGAGTTTATAAGTCTAGATGAAAACACTTCTAGTGATGAGGAATCCCCTAGTCCCACACCTCCTGTATTTCAGAAAGAAAAAGGATATAATGTAGTTCCACATCCCCCAGGTAGCTTTCAACCACCTAGAAAAGATGTTGATTGTTATGGTGTAGATAATCTAGAGTTTAGGAAAAAGCTTAAATCTGAAACTTTAGAAAGATCTGTTGAAGCTCCTAAGAAAGAAGAGACCAAGTTTTCAAAACAAGCAGTACCTTCAAACTCTTTTCGAAGTACTGCTGATTACTCAGCAGTACCTCAAAGAAAACTTTTTCAAAATACTGCTAATTTTAGAAAATCTTATGGAAGGGGATTTGGGGATATTGGTCCAAAGGTCTGCTATGTGTGTTACAGTCCTCATCATTTGATTAAAGATTGTGATTATCATTCAGACTATTTAAGCAGATATCCAAAGACCAGAACTGCACAACCAAGTTATAGGGAGAATAAGCCAAGAGATAACAGACCAGTTTGGAATTACACAAATATGGTTAACCATAGTAACTTCTCAAAGAACTATAGGAACCCTCATCAGAAAAGGCCACACTCCAAACCATCAGTACCTTCACAAAGTACTGATAGAAAGTTTCCTAATGTTTCTAGCAAACACTCAAGTGTAAAACCTAGGAGTTACAGTCATTACAACCCTAGAAAGACTTACAACACAAGAAAAGATGCTAGGACACAGAACCCAACTCCTAAAGTCACAACAAAATGGGTTAAGAAAGAAAGTACTGTGGGGTAGAACCAGTACTTTCAGAGGTTAAGGGTGAAAAAGGGAAAATTGATCATGAAAAACAAACTGTTTTGGAAACAAAAACCTTAATTCTTGATCATGCTTTCAAAGACAGTGGTGATTACATACTCAAAAACTTTGAGTATGTCACTCCACAAGGGGAACACAAGTCAGTAATGGCTTGGGTTCCTAAAAATAACTAACCTTTTTCATGTAAATGCAGGGCAACCCAGAGGAGGAACTTAAAGATCATCTTATTGTAGATAGTGGTTGCTCTGGCAGTATGACAGGAGAAAAGGAGCTCTTGTCAGACTTTAAAGCTTATTATGGAGGAAAAGTTGCATTTGGGAATGATCCTGATGGAGGAAGAATCACTGGCAAAGGAACAATCAAGGCAGGAAACATTGATTTTGAAGATGTTAGATATGTGAAGGAGCTAAAATTCAATCTTTTGTCAGTCTCTCAGATTTGTGATAAGAAGTACCCTGTGTTATTCTTTGACACAGAATGTCTCATACTTTCTCCTGATTTCAAGTTAGAAGACAGAAATTTGGTGTTACTGAGAGCACCAACAACTAATGATGTGTACAGCATAGATTTGAAGAATGTGAACTCTGCTGAAAAAGCAACATGTTTGATTGCAAGAGCATCTATGGAGGAAGCACATCAATGGCACAGAAGACTGGGACATGTTAATTTCAAGAATATCAATAAGCTGGTCAGAGGAAATTTAGTTAGAGGTTTACCTTTGAAGACATTCAAGAATGATCACACATGTCTTGCTTGTAAGAAGGGTAAACAGCACAAGGCCTCTTGTAAGAAGATTGATGAGAAGACTATTAGAGAGCCTTTGGAATTGCTGCATATGGACTTGTTTGGACCTGTTTCTGTTGTCAGTCTGAACAAGAATAAGTACTGTTTGGTTGTAACAGATGACTGCAGTAGATTTAGCTGGGTCTTTTTCTTATGTTTTAAAGATGAAACCTTTGATGCTATTCATGACCTAATTATAGCATTAGAGAATCAGTTATGGCTCAAGGTTAGAGGCATTAGATGTGATAATGGGACTGAGTTCAAGAATCAGCTTATGGATGAATTTTGTGCCAAGAAAGGAATTAAAAGAGAGTTCAGTATTGCTAGAACTCCTCAACAAAATGGAGTTGCAGAAAGAAAGAATAGAACTCTTATAGAAGCAGCAAGGACTATGCTTGCAGACTCTCAACTACCTGTTCCATTCTGGGCTGAAGCTGTAAGTGCTGCTTGCTATATATTGAATAGAGTATCAGTGACTAAACCTCAAATGAAGACACCCTATGAGTTACTCATGGGAAAGAAGCCAAGCATCAAGTTTATGAAACCTTTTGGATGTCCTCTCACCATCTTAAATACTGCTGATAATTTGGGAAAATTTGATGGGAAGTCAGATGAAGGATATTTATTGGGATACTGTACCAATAGCAAAGGATTCAGAGTGTACAATAGGGCTACCAAGAAGGTTCAAGAATGTCTTCATGTTGATTTTTTGGAAGAACAAGAGAATTCTAAAGGTAAAGGTCCTGATTGGATGTTTGATCTTGATTTAATGTCTTCATCAATGAATTATGTACCTGTAAGGGAAGAAAATCAAGTTGCTCCCACTGAAGAAGAAGCACAGTACATTGTTCATGATGTTAATTTAAGATCTGAAGCTGAACCAAAAGATAATGCCAATGATGAGAAGAAAGGTACTTCTAAACCTAACAGTACTGTTGATCCTCAAAGTACTGTTCCACCACAAATACCAGTATCTGCAGAAGATCAGGCTATTCAAGACGAACTCTCTAGGATGCTTTTTCAAGAAACAATGGCTAAGTTGTATGATGATGAACAAAGGAGAGCTTATGAAGTAGAAAAGAAGAAGGCAAAAGAAACAGCCAGTACTTTACCCCAAAGTACTGTCAACCCTTTTGAAAGTACTTTTCAGCCATTGAATACTTCAAATTGGATAAATACTGATGTTGTTCATGATCCTAATATGCCTGACTTAGAAGATACTGCTGATCCAAACACCATTACTTTAGAAGATACTGATGATGAATTGGATCAAGAAGGCATTTTCTCAGATTCTAATGAAGATCCAGATGTCACTAATTTGGAAGATAATCTTGAAGTTCCACCAACTCCAACTCTCAGAATTCATAAAACTCATCCTGCTACCAATATTATTGGACCCTCATCATCAGGGGTGTTCACAAGGACTAAGGCTAAGAATATGTCTCAACAACATACTTCTTTACTTAGTTTCATCTACAAGCAAAACAGGGTGAATCACAAGGATCAAAAGGTGTGTTTATTTGCTTGTTTTCTATCTCAGGAAGAGCCCAAGAATATCAAACAAGCACTAGCTAAAGAAAGCTGGGTGGAAGCTATGCAAGAAGAACTTCTACAGTTTAAACTTCAAGAAGTTTGGGTATTATGTGATCTACATGATGGAAAGAAACTTATTGGAACTAAATGGGTTTTCAGAGTAAAAAGAGATGAAAGAGGAAATGTGATTAAGAACAAGGCAAGATTAGTGGCTCAAGGATATAGACAAGAAGAAGGAGTAGACTATGATGAAGTTTTTGCTCCTGTGGCAAGACTTGAAGCCATTAGGCTATTTTTGGCTTTTGCATCTTATATGGGATTCCCTGTATATCAGATGGATGTTAAAAGTGCTTTTCTATATGGCAAAATCACAGAAGAAGTTTATGTCAAACAGCCTCCTGGTTTTGAAGATCCTGCATATCCAAACAAAGTTTACAAGGTAATAAAAGCTCTTTATGGTCTTCATCAAGCTCCAAGGGCTTGGTATGAAAGGCTTTCCAACTTTCTACTGCAACATGGTTATAGAAGAGGAGCTATTGACAAAACTTTGTTCATCAAGAGAGATAAGAAGGATATTATGCTTGTTCAAGTATATGTATATGATATTATTTTTGGTGCTACCAAGCAATCTATGGTGAAGGAATTTGAAGATCTTATGCAGAAAGAATTTCAGATGAGTTCCATGGGAGAATTAACATTTTTCTTAGGCCTTCAAGTACAACAGTCAAGTAGTGGGATTTATATTTGTCAAGACAAGTATGTTGAAAATATTCTTAAGAGATTCACTTTTACAATTGTTAGGCCTACATCTACACCAGTGGATACTAACAAACCTTTGGGAAAGGATGAAGATGGAGAAGATGTTGATGTCACATTATACAGGTCTATGATTGGCTGTCTTATGTATTTAACTGCATCAAGACCTGATATTACTTTTGCTGTGAGCTTATGTGCAAGACATCAGGTTAATCCAAAAGTATCTCATTTGAATGCTGTCAAGAGGATCTTCAGGTATCTTAGGCAACAACCTAAGCAAGGATTATGGTATCCTAGAGATTCACCTTTCCATCTCCATGCCTTCTCAGATAGTGATTATGCTGGAGATAACTATGATAGAAGGTCCACAACTGGAGGATGCCAGTACCTTGGAAGCAGATTAGTGTCATGGCAATGTAAGAAGCAAACAATTACAGCAACTTCTTCTACAGAAGCAGAGTATGTAGCTGCTGCAAGTTGTTGTGCACAAGTACTTTGGTTGCAGAATCAGCTTTTGGATTATGGGTTCAATTTCAAGAATACTCCCATCAACATTGATAATGAGAGTACCATCTGCATTGTTAAGAATCCAGTCTATCATTCTAAAACCAAACACATTCAGATTAGACATCATTTCATAAGAGATTGCTATGAACAAAGGCTTATTAATGTGGTTAAAGTTCATATTGATGATAATGTAGCAGATCTACTCACAAAAGGCTTTGATGTTTCAAGATTTACTTTCTTAGTTGTGAGTATTGGCATGATTAATATGTAAGCTATTTTTTAGGGGAGGCATAAGTAGTTATTAGTTAGTCATTATTTGAGGGGAGGCTACATGTATCATTCCAAAGTCAGAATTTTATTCATGATTCAAGAAGTACAACCACATTCTTACTTTCAAGTACAAGACCCAGACATCATAGACACAACAAACACAAGACAAACTCAAGACTACATCCACCTACTACCAAGCTCCACATCCTACTCCATAGGTCTTTTACCATTGCCCTCATAGCTATGCTTTCCCTTCTGAGCAGTTCTTCTCTTGTCATCAAAAGAAGTCTGTTTTCTTGGGCAGGCCAAGCCAAGTACCTGTTTGGGAGGTCTTTCTTTTCTTGGAGCAGGCCACTTCATATTCTGGATGGCAGTTTCCAGAGCCTGAGTCAATGCTTGTGGGAGCTCTTTAGCCAAAGATGAACCAGCACCAACTTTCTTTTTGGGTCTCTTACTGGAAGCACTGCCTGCATCAGTAATGGTAGATTCGGCTGCACTCATTGTTGATGAAGCTTCTTGTGGTCCCATCCATTGCACATGAGGTGAAAAATAGTCTAACCATCCTGGATCTTCAAACTCAGAATCAGAATAGTACCTTATCTCTGAGTCTGTGGTACCTTCTAAGCCTGATGAGATGTTCACAATGGGTATGTCACTCATTCTGCTCACTTGTTTGTGTTTTGAGAAGATTTGGTGTTTTCAAAGTTATTGGTGAAGTTGCTTTTATAAGCAAGGTGAAGGTTAATGGGTATTTATTGAAGTGTATTAAAGTTCACTTACCCTGGTTGTTTTGGTATTTAATGTGGTGATAGTCATTAATGCGTATTGACTTTTTAAGATCTTTTGGTCAAATGGTCAATTTTTGCAATTTTGAGTAAGAAAGTACTTTGGAAAGTACTTCTCCATTCTTTATGGAAAGTACTGCTTGGTGTATTAAAAGGGTTCGCTGACGTGTCAAGATACTGTTCCAACAGTCAGATTTGCGGCTAACAACCTTTCGAAAGATATGGGATATTTACTTCCAAAAATAACGGTAACGTCATTAATTCACCGTGATTTTTTGTAATTTTATCCGTATATAACCCTCATATCTTTTCCTTTTATTCACCTTACTCATCCATATAAACTCATACCTACTTTTCAATCGATCATCACTCTCTGTATTCTAACCCTAATCATCATGGCTAATCGACAAACCAACACCAAACACAACATGATTTCAAACCTTGAGAAAACCCAAGCAAACATTGATTTTCATGGCATTATTGATTTTCTCAATGGTACCAACATCTGTTACTCCATTATTGTTAACCCTGATGTTATTGGACCATGGATTCAAGCTTTTTGGGATACAGCTCAGTCACATGTTGAAGATGGAGAGGATGTTATTACTGCTACAGTTGCTAGGAGAGGTATACGGGTTACAGAAGCTTCAATTAGGGAGGCTTTGCTATTTGATGTGAAGGAGGCTCTGTTTTATTTGGGAAACAAGAAGTTTGGGATACTCTCAGAGATATTGGGTATGAAGGCTCTTTGACTAAGCTTACTTTTCAGAAGGCTATGGTTAGTCCTCATTGGAAATTTCTTATTCATGTTTTGCTGCATTGCTTAAGTCCAAAGAGTACTGCTTGGGATCAATTTAGTCATTCCATAGCTTCTGCTTTTGTTGGTCTGATTACCAATCAGTCTTTTAATTTTTCATACATGATTCTTGAGGGTATGCTTAATCATATTAAGGCTGGCAAACCTTTTCTTATGTATCCTAGGTTTGTTCAATTGCTTTTAGAAAATCCACTAGATGGTGTACCCAAACCTCAGGATTATGTACCTACCATTAGGATGCCACCTAAAGTTTTCACTTTTATGTCACATAAGGGAGTTAACTTTTCGGGTAGGAATACACCTCTTAATGCTTATATGTTAGAGGTAGCTCAAGCTGTTAGGGATGAGGAAGACAATAGTGGTTCTGCACATTCTGATAATGATGCTTTATCTGATTCTGCTGAGCATTCTGCTTCAGTACATACTCCTACACCACCTATTGTTTCTCCTCAACATGATGGTTCAGATGAAAGGATTCCCTCAGTTACAGCTTCTTTGGATCAATCTGTTTCGGCTCAAGGTACTTCTCCACAAAGTACTGATCCTCAAGGTACTGCTTCAGAGGATTCACCAGTACCTAATCCCAATGATTATACTTCCACAGGTGGGTTTCAAACACCTGGAGAAGATGAGGGAATTCCAGGTTGATGCGTGGGAATCGCACCTTGCTTTACCTCTCAAGGGATCTCGAGAAGCTTACAACCCCCACCAGGCAGTGTACCTGATCGTTGTAGTATAGTATAGTGACAAGTACCGGGGGATTGATCGTTCAGCTTAGGAATAGTGTCGCTAGGATTAGAAAACCTAATTAATAGTTCTAAAGGTGAGAGATGATTATTTTTGTATTTTTATATTTTTATGAAAGCAAGTAAAATCTCGGGTTTTGGAAGAGTGGGCGGAATTAGTTGCTATTCAACTAACCCAAAACTAAGATGCAATCAAAATAAAATACTAAAAATGAAAATAAACTAATTATACTAAGGTTGTGAGCAGTAATTGGAGAAATTGTGTTTACTTAGACTTCACTACTCCCTAGATATCTTTTACACGTTAATTACTTGTTATACTTGTATGGATGACGGATTGTATTCCTTAATACCATTCGTGGGGTGGCATACATAACTCCCCAACTCTATGAGCTCTTATCTCCTCCTACACCATGACCCAGCACAACTATAGGGATTGTAAACAGTGGCTCATGCATTAAATACAACCAATAAAGACCTAGTACGCCTCGGTTCATGTTTCTTAAGACGTTCAAGCATGTTACCATTTGGAGATCTGCCAGTTTTCTTAAGCCTAACATATAAAATCATTCATCCAAGACAAGAATAGACAAGTAATCAACACATAATCAACATCTAGGTCTCATTAGATCTAAGCAAACACAAAAGAGATCTAGCCTAGCATAGTAGAATTGAGACAAGAACAAGATATAAACAACCAACACATAGACATATTGATTGAATTGGAAGAACACTTATCTCAATTACAATGCAAGGTCTCAAGGGTTTGGAACCCTTGAAAAACCTGTAAAAGATACACCAAATTCGTCTTTAGGGTTTCACCAAAACTTCTCTCCTTTTAATGAAAAAACTAGAAAACTATATATAGGAAAAGTAGGCTGACGGCGTCAAGAGTTACATGTGACGCCGTCACCTCGCCGCCATATACTTCCTCGGACGGCCTTGATCTACTTATGACGGCCTATGTGACGCCGTCACCGACCACGGTATTTTATTCTTGCCATTTTGACGCCGTCATGAAGGCGTTTGACGCCGTCACCACCTACGGTCTTTTAATCTTCATGTATGACGCCGTCAAGATATTACTCTTGACGCCGTCACCTTGTATCTTCAGCATGGAAATTTGGTACTTTGCCGTTTTCTTCACTTTTATGCTCCAAAAACGTCCAAAATGGCTTCTTTTCCAGAATTCACTCTCCAAACTCCTAAAATCACAAAAGGAACGATTTAGGGCAATATTTGATCAAATAAATTCGGATTCGGGCTTAAATGACCCCCTAAAAACGGATCATTTTTCGCCTTATCATATACCCTTACACTTGAGATTTGCTTGTCCTCAAGCAAATGCACTTTTATTCTACTCAAAAGACAAGTTAGGGGTCATTTAACACTAATATAAAAGTAATTACAACAAATAATCGTTCCACTAAAGACCAATAGACAAGCACGGAGGTCATACACAAGCACCTCACAAATAGTGTTTAGATACTCACATCTCTCGGGTGTAATAAAGTAATATAACATTATGGAAATGGAAGATATCTCTCACTACCTGTCATAGCAAAATAGATTACCATAGGCTTGGGAAAGGATCAAACCTCCACCACATGGCGTAAGCACCTAGGATAAACTATCAAAGAGGTCTTTTAAAAGGGTTGTAACGTTAGGTGTAGGGATATGAAATACACGGTTTTGTTGGATAAAGGAAGTTTTACTGGTGGCGAGTTAACAATCTTGGTTAATTACATGTACAAGATGGCATTGCTAAGCCAAGACTAGACTCGACTTAAGCTACTAAATGAAAAATAACAAAAACATAAAATAAACATAGAATAAAAACGGGATGGTAGTCCGTATGTTTTTTTCTCTTTTTTTTATTCTTTTCTATTTTTTTTTTATTTTTTTTTTTTTTTCTCTTCATACACTCTTACCCTACCATCCAAAATAATACATTATAGGGGTATGAACGTTCCCCTTACACTTGAATCTTTACATACTTTACAATAAACTATTCTAATGACTCGATTTAAGAAAATCAAAACACTTGGAGCACTTTTAAGATTAACGTACATATGGGGGTAATAATATGATGTTCTTCCCCATTACTCCATAAAATAAGTACTTACCCATGAGTCCCAATCGTCCCAAAACAATATGTACAAGGATATGACTCGACTTAGCAACCATGTAATCAATTAGAGAGTTAACTTAGGGTTTAACAAATAACAATAATGCACTAAAAATGAGTGCATACACGGAAGGCTAAGGCGATTTGGGTGTACATTTAAGTGGGGTGTAACAAATTCTTCCTTTAAGTAAAATGCTTAAAGTTAGAAACGAAAAGATAGGCTCGGAGGGGTGTACTAGGGGTTTCGTGTACTAAAAATGAGTACAACGCTAAGGGTGTGGGAAAAATTAGTTGACTTAACTAGCCAAGTAATATGACTTAAATGGTCAAGTAATTGTAATACGGGTTTAACACAAGGGTGATCCTAATGCCTCTTATCATGTAGTAAATCCTACCACACGAATGTAGTCTCACTAGCGGTCTCGGGATGCATCACTAACGCAAGTTCTAGAATCTAAATGCTACCGGTACACTCATAAGCACTAATAATGAATGCTTTTCCTATCAAATCTAAAGGCGAACCTCACATTTTTGGGTGGAAAACTTTTCTGAATATACGGTTATGTGCTAGTCATACAATCTCCTATCCATGAGACGCTTGCTATGGCTAAAGTTTCACTCCTAAATGTTGTAAAAAATTTTAAATTTGGCGCTAAAATTACACTAACAAGTATTTCTCATAGTTTTATTACACATCTACTATCAAACAAAACAAACTCAAGCGAAAGTGCATATGTAAGGTATCATCTTTTTACCCTCCCCTTACACTTAGGATGAACATTGTCCCCAATGTTCAAGTAAAGAATGTAAAAGTTAAGAGGTAAAGAGAATGAAATCAAATACTCCCCTGATTCGCTCGGTATGGATTATAGGTTGGCCAGGTTAAATCTTCCTCCAAGAAAACGAACAATCAAAGCTTCCCTTCCAGAATATAAATCATCTTCTTGTCATAAATAACCTGTAAATCCTGACAACAATAGACAAGGCAACCTCACGTAAAATCGGCGGCATCCTATATAAGTTACTAAATCCTAGAAAACAAAGTAAGATATAATGCTTGTGGAATGAAGTTTGCAGATTTCCTGGAGATTATAAAACTTAATAATTCACAAAAACCATAAGACTCCGTTAGAAAAACAAAACCGGTAAAATTTCCAGATTTTAACTCCTGACGCCGTCAAGAGCAATACTCTGACGCCGTCAGAATGGACCTGCAGAAATTCTTATGTTAAGTTTCCGGAAAATTTCTGGAAAAAACTTTGTCCTACTTCCTGGAAAATCCTGCAAAACTTCATTATGACTCAATACAAACATTTGACTCTAACAAATACGAATATACATGTTCATTTAAAATTGTGGAGAATCATGATCGGTTTGTTTCTTAAAAACATATTTGGGGTTTCCCCTTACACTTATCTTTTGCAAAAATACCTTTAGGTTGAAGTTAAGACTAGGCCAAACAACATAATAAAGTATTTCCACATTTTAGTTGAGAAACATGATCAACCAACAATAAAAATAAAACATGCATACGGAAACAAATAACAATCAAACAAATAAACTCACACAAAACATGGGTTGCCTCCCAAGAAGCGCTTTTCTTTATTTACGAGTCTTGTAGCTAGACTCAAAGTCATGGGTTACTACGTGACTTCATCATTGGTTCCACTCTCTAGGTCGTCTTCTAAACCAATTTTGTATTCCGGACCTAGTTGCAAGCATTCTTTGTAGAAACCAAGCATCCTATTTCTAACATACTCTACTCCTATACGTCTATCCTCCTCATTCCTATAATAAGCCGCTTGCTTATGTTCCTTTTCGAAATTAGAGAGAAGGCGGTATTGTTCGATCTTGTAGGGCATTTGATAAGCAACCTCATCATTATCTTTCTTGAACCTAACTATCCCTAAAGTCGGATCATAACTCATCCTAGTGGCCTCAACAAATGGCTTCCCGAATATAATTTGGCTTAGGCAAGCATCTATCACTGGACGAGTGTCTTCCACTATCATAAAATCAATCTCATAGGTGAGATTCCCTATAATCACACGCAATCCCTTCACTCTTCCTGCAAAATTACTTATCAGATTCTTACCGGGCATC
Organism: Artemisia argyi; assembly: GCA_030686995.1. Taxonomy (NCBI): domain Eukaryota; kingdom Viridiplantae; phylum Streptophyta; class Magnoliopsida; order Asterales; family Asteraceae; genus Artemisia; species Artemisia argyi. Next base: position 179,121,923 of record CM060690.1, read on the forward strand.
ATCCTAAAATTGAGTTGCTTTTTCATCACCCAATTGTAATAAGTCCTAGTCATGATGTTCACGGGGGATCTAAGGTCGATGTAAGCTTTCCATATATGCATGTGCCCTATATTACATGGGATGTTAATGTTGGAGGGATCTCCCATTTTGATCAGAGGGTCGCCAAAAATATATGTTTTCTCGGGACTATCGAATAAATCCTTATGGTATTCCCGTTCTTCCTCGGTTGGCAACTTATCAAAGTATTTCTCTATAGGTTCTATCTCCTCCAATTCCTCATCCATATTAACCTCAACTTCCCTACTCTCATTCTCACTATTGGCTTCTATTCTAACTTCATCCTTGTTACTTTCCTCAATCTCCCTATCTATCGGTTTAATGGTGACAACGTTGACAAAGTGGACATGTTTGGATGATGAGGGGTCCTTAATTTGGATTCCACTATTGGTGTCCCTAGTGTCCTTCCTAGGTGTGGTTAATGTTTGGTTGTTGAGGGCTTTCAACAAGTTGTCGATCTTGTTGGTCATCTCCGTTTGTTGTTGGTTGAATTCGGTTTCGAACCTAGCTATGCGGGCTTCTTGAGATGCCATGAATTTTGACATCAATCCTTCAAGATTGTTGGTACTACCATAGTTGTTAGAAGGATTGTTGTTGAAGGTACGGTCGGATGGTGGACCGTTTGATTGGTAACGATTAGGCGGATTGGAAGAATTGGGTTGATTTTGTTTCCACCTAAGGTTTGGGTGATTTTTCCATGAGGGGTTGTATGAATCACCGTATGTGTTTGGCTCGGGCTTGAAAGTGTACCACTTATCTCCCGCTTCGTCGGTACGCGTGGATGCGTAGTCCGCAAAACCTGTTCCGGGGAGTTCCACACAATCACGAGTGTCATGGGGACCACTACATAATTCGCATGAAGAAGTGATTTTGTTCACTTGGCTTGAATGTTTCGGAGCTTCGTAAGATTTCATGAGAAACTTGACTTGGTCCTCAAGTTCCATGATCCTACGGTCGGGAGTGCTTGAATTGTTCGAAGGCAAAGATATTGCCTTGACCATTTTGTTCAAATCACGGGGATCATTCCAACTTTCATTGTCATAGAGAGCAAGATCTTCTATGAGTTCCCATGATTGTTCCGCACTAAGATCACATAGCTTACCACCGGCCGATTGGTCAATGGTTCGCCTCGTGGAGATGTCGATATGGTCATAGAAGATTTGGACTTGGAGCCAAAGATCTATGCCATGATGAGGGACTTTTTGAAGTAAGTCCTTGAAACGAGTCCATGCTTCATAAAGAGATTCATTTTGACGTTGTTGGAACATCAAGATGTCATTCCTAAGCTTAGTAGTTCTCCCTGGTGGGAAAAATTGAGCAAGGAAACGAGTGGTGAGATCATCCCATGTGGTGATGGATCCCGCGGGTAAACGCTCAAGCCATTGACTAGCTTGATCCCGTAGAGAGAATTGGAATAAGCGTAAACGGGTAGTCTCTCTAGTTTCAACACCTAGGTCTATGGAATCTACGATTTTGAGGAAGTCCTTAAGGTGTTGGTTTGGATCTTCGGAACGAAGTACATGGAATGCACATCCGCTTTGCACCAACCGGATGGTGTCGGATCGCAAGGGGGTCACATTGTCTCCGGTGAGCTCAATGGTGTTTCGGTAGCCTTGGTGGCTAGGTCGGGAATACTCTCCTAAGGTTCGGGGCCTAAGGGGTTCTAATGGTGGGTTTTGTTGCGGTGGGATGATGGGTTCAAAGATGTTACCACCTTCCATGATGTCGGATGGTAAAGAGTTACGAACAAAGGCACGAAGAAATAAGATAGACTAAAGAAGACCTAGAAATAAAAAATAAAAATCTCACTAGAAAGGAATCTAGCAAGTAGACCTAATAAAAAGAAATCCTAACCTAGACAATAACTATTCCCCGGGCTGCGGCGCCAAAAACTTGATGCGTGGGAATCGCACCTTGCTTTACCTCTCAAGGGATCTCGAGAAGCTTACAACCCCCACCAGGCAGTGTACCTGATCGTTGTAGTATAGTATAGTGACAAGTACCGGGGGATTGATCGTTCAGCTTAGGAATAGTGTCGCTAGGATTAGAAAACCTAATTAATAGTTCTAAAGGTGAGAGATGATTATTTTTGTATTTTTATATTTTTATGAAAGCAAGTAAAATCTCAGGTTTTGGAAGAGTGGGCGGAATTAGTTGCTATTCAACTAACCCAAAACTAAGATGCAATCAAAATAAAATACTAAAAATGAAAATAAACTAATTATACTAAGGTTGTGAGCAGTAATTGGAGAAATTGTGTTTACTTAGACTTCACTACTCCCTAGATATCTTTTACACATTAATTACTTGTTATACTTGTATGGATGACGGATTGTATTCCTTAATACCATTCGTGGGGTGGCATACATAACTCCCCAACTCTATGAGCTCTTATCTCCTCCTACACCATGACCCAGCACAACTATAGGGATTGTAAACAGTGGCTCATGCATTAAATACAACCAATAAAGACCTAGTACGCCTCGGTTCATGTTTCTTAAGACGTTCAAGCATGTTACCATTTGGAGATCTGCCAGTTTTCTTAAGCCTAACATATAAAATCATTCATCCAAGACAAGAATAGACAAGTAATCAACACATAATCAACATCTAGGTTTCATTAGATCTAAGCAAACACAAAAGAGATCTAGCCTAGCATAGTAGAATTGAGACAAGAACAAGATATAAACAACCAACACATAGACATATTGATTGAATTGGAAGAACACTTATCTCAATTACAATGCAAGGTCTCAAGGGTTTGGAACCCTTGAAAAACCTGTAAAAGATACACCAAATTCGTCTTTAGGGTTTCACCAAAACTTCTCTCCTTTTAATGAAAAAACTAGAAAACTATATATAGGAAAAGTAGGCTGACGGCGTCAAGAGTTACATGTGACGCCGTCACCTCGCCGCCATATACTTCCTCGGACGGCCTTGATCTACTTATGACGGCCTATGTGACGCCGTCACCGACCACGGTATTTTATTCTTGCCATTCTGACGCCGTCATGAAGGCGTTTGACGCCGTCACCACCTACGGTCTTTTAATCTTCATGTCTGACGCCGTCAAGATATTACTCTTGACGCCGTCACCTTGTATCTTCAGCATGGAAATTTGGTACTTTGCCGTTTTCTTCACTTTTATGCTCCAAAAACGTCCAAAATGGCTTCTTTTCCAGAATTCACTCTCCAAACTCCTAAAATCACAAAAGGAACGATTTAGGGCAATATTTGATCAAATAAATTCGGATTCGGGCTTAAATGACCCCCTAAAAACGGATCATTTTTCGCCTTATCACAGGTACTGAGGAACATTCTGATTTGGCTAAGGAATTGGAGGAGCTCAAGTCTACTGTTACTGCTCAAGCTACAAAGATCAAAAATCTTAGAAAGAAGTTCATCAGATTGAAGAAATTTGTCTGGCCTCTTATTAAGCATTTTAGGCTTTTTGTGAAAGAAAAGAAGCAGTCTCAGAAGCAACAATCTAAACAGAAAAAGTCTAAGTCTAAGAGGAAGCATAGGAAATCATCATTTATCAAATTGGGGAGGAATCAAGATGAGAATTTGAATAAAGATGATGTTGAAGTTAATATTTCAGAAGATGCTCATTTGTGGAAATATCCAGAAAGTCCAAAGACTTTTATATCAGAAAGCTATGTTGAAGAGGATATGAATATTGAACAAGAAGATGAGAAAATTGAGCATGAGAAAGAGAATGAGCAAGAGATTGTTAAGCAAGTTGAAGATGCACAGAACATTCAAAGTGCTGGTGTTCAAAGTACTGCTGCAGAAAACATAAGTCTGCAAGGTACTGCTGAGCAAGGTACTTCTTCTAGAAATATTGATGAAAGTGAAGTCACTGCAGCTGGACCTTCTACAATGAATTATGCAGATGAAGCTGGTCCTTCTACTTTTATACAGCAAGAAGAAGAAAGAGTACATACTGCAAGTGATGATGAAACAATTGCTCAGGTTATGATGAATTTAAGAAGACCTACTGGAGGAATACATATATCTGAGCCTGCACAAAAGGATGATGAAAGTACTTCTGAATCAGAGAAAGAGAAACTAGATCCAAAAGATAAAGGAAAAGGTATAATGGTTCAGAAAGATACTAAGAAGAAGAAGAAGAAATTTTCTATTGCTCAGATTAGAGAATTAGAAATTGCAGAAGATTTAGAGCTTGCTAAAAAGCAACAAGCTGAATATGATGCTGAGTATTTGGAAGAAGTTAGCAGGCCAATTACAAAGAAGCCAATGACCAAAGCTCAGGAAAGGAATTGGATGATGCAATTTTTAAGAAAGAAGGGATACAAGAATTTACATAAACAAAGGTATCCAAAAATAAAAGCTTTATGGGACAAAGTACAAGAAGATATCAGAAGAGAGGTAGAAAGTTTTGTACCCATGGAAGTTGATAGAAAGAAGAGATTGGAAGATGTCAGAAAGGAAGAAGCTGAGCAAAGGAGATTGAAGAGAAAGAAATCAGCTGAAAATGATCAACTGACAAAAAGGCTGAAGTCAGTTCATGAAGATACAGTTGATGAACTCAGAAATTACTTTAGAGTTGTTGATTTTGAGAACAAAAAGGTTGATGATTCTGATAAGAAGTCCAAGATAATATCATTTTCTGTGGTTAAATCTATAGAGGGAAATTATTTTATGATCCACAGAGAAGATGAAAGCTTCACAACATTCTATATGCTATGGGATTTGTTGCACTGTATCTCAAGGGCAGATCTTTATGATTTATATGTGCAAGTGCAGACTATTTATTCAGAGCATGAAGCTTCAGAAGTGGGATTAGTTTTGCTTGGAGATTTGTTTACCATCTGGGATACTGAAGAATCAAGTGTTGATCCTCTCTGGAATGATCAAGAGAATTGGGAAATAACAAGATGGAGATTCTTTGAGTCATCAGGAGTTCATACACTAGAGATGGAAGATGGTACCATGATTCACATGTTGGCTGAGAGAAGATATCCATTGATCAGGGAAATAATGCTCAGAATGCTGGATCATGGAATGGAACTTGAAGAGGAATCTGAAGTAGCTTTGGATGTTATCAAGCTATTTATCAGATGGGTTAAGTCTGAAGAGTAATATTGCATAATACTGGTATGATTTGTTTTGTAAAGTTAAAGTATTTTTCTAAGTACTGCAAAAACAAACAGTACTTTATCAAAGTACTGCTTGCTGATATAAACCAGTATAAGTTCTTTAAAATGAAAATAAATGTTTTTGATAAAAAGGAAAAAGGATTTGAAAAGAAACACATGGTGTTAGTATTTATACTACACAACAAATGGTTATTAATTCACCATGTCTAATCCACATAAGAATCAACTAGTCCAGAGCAAACGGCTACTGGTAAAGACTTATCAAATCCGTTTATGGTTGATAGTTTACCAAAAACTAGGTTCTCAACTCACCATACATCCATGTGATCAAGAGTTGGCTAGTCCATAGCAAACGGCTAATGGTAAAGACATATCAAATCCGTTGATAGCTGATGATTTGCTAAATACTATAATTTTCAATGATTCACCTCTCACAGGAGTTAACACACCTGGAAGTGATGAGAATAGTATGAAACTTTTAAGATTTGATGATCTTTGTACCTAAATGTTGCTGAGTTGCTGAAAAGATGTTATGGAAGATATGATGCTGATAAAGAATACTTTGACAGATGACAGATAGAAGAAAAGAAATAAAGAAACAATCTCAAAGTATGATTGAAGATTTGAAGATTATAAATAACAAAGAAACTTGAAATCAAGCAAGTAGAGTTCAAGTTAGGGGAGGATTGTTGGGATACGAAAAATCAAAGTGCTTCTGGATGTCAAAGTACTGCTGCATGAAGAACAAAAGTCAAAGTACTGCTGAAGAATAAAGTCAAAGTACTGCTGATATGAAGAATGCTTAAAGTACTTCGAAGGAAACAAGGACTGATATGCAATATTAGATAAGGATTAATGTGTAATAGTAGATGAATATTCTAGAATTAGTTAGGGATAATTACTTGTCGTTCAAGAATTATATGTTGTAAACCGACTTAAGGTAGAGCCTTAAGAGGTATTGGTCGATATAAGTTTCATAAGTTTTACAAGTTAGATAAGTTTAGAAGTCGATCAAAGTTAAATAGTTAGGGATTGTTAGTGAATCTGTGTAACAAAGCAGGTTCAAAGTTTGGTTAATATAAAAGTTCTTCTTAAGCTTTGTGTTAGTAGATTCTGCATACTTTACAAAGTCAAACAGTGTTTCAATATTAATAGTGTTGAGTTTACTCAATATTGTTAAATCCTTACAAGCTACAAAGTAGTTTGGTCAGAGTATATCGATCCAACAATGACCCCTTAAAAGTGGTTCATTTTTCGCCTCATCATATACCCTTACACTTGAGATTTGCTTGTCCTCACGCAAATGCGCTTTTATTCTAATCAAAAGACAAGTTAGGGGTCATTTAACACTAATATAAAAGTAATTACAACAAATAATCGTTCCACTAAAGACCAAAGACAAGCACGGAGGTCATACACTTGCACCTCACAAATAGTGTTTAGATACTCACATCTCTCGGGTGTAATAAAGTATATATCACAATATGGAAATGGAAAACATCTCTCACTACCTGTCATAGCAAAATAGATTACCATAGGCTTGGGAAAGGATCAAACCTCCACCACATGGCGTAAGCACCTATGATAAACTATCAAAGAGGTCTTTTAAAGGGTTGTAACGTTAGGTGTAGGGATATGAAATACACGGTTTTGTTGGATATAGGCAGTCTTTACTGGTGGCGAGTTAACAATCTTGGTTAATTACATGTACAATATGGCGTTGCTAAGCCAAGACTAGACTCGACTTAAGCTAATAAATGAAAAATAACAAAAACTTAAAATGAACATAGAATGAAAAGGGATTGTAGTCCGTATGTTTTTCTCTTTTTCCTTTTCTATTTTTTTTTCTTTTTCTTGTTTTTTCGATTTTTTTTTTTTTTTTTTTTTTTTTTTTTTTTTTGCATACACTCTTACCCCACCATCTAAAATAATACATCATAGGAAATGAACATTCCCCTTACACTTGAATTTTTACATACTTTACAATAAACTAAACTAATGACTCGAATTAAGAAAATCAAAACACTTGGAGTACTTTTAAGATTAACGTACATATGGGGGTAATAATATGATGTTCTTCCCCATTACTCCATAAAATAAGTACTTTACCCATGAGTCCCAATCGTCCCAAAACAATACGTACAAGGATATGACTCGACTTAGCAACCATATAATCAATTAGATAGTTAACTTAGGGTTTAACAAATAACAATAATGCACTAAAGATGAGTGCATACACGGAAGGCTAAGGCGATTTGGGTGTACATTTAAGTGGGGTGTAACAAATTCTTCCTTTAAATAAAATGCTTAAAGTTAGAAACGAAAAGATAGGCTCGGAGGGGTGTACTTGGGGTTTCGTGTACTAAAAATGAGTACAACGCTAAGGTGTGGGAAAAATTAATTGACTTAACTAGCCAAGTAATATGACTTAAATGGTCAAGTAATTATGATACGGGTTTAACACAAGGGTGATCCTAATGCCTCTTATCATGTAGTAAATCCTACTACACGAATGTAGTCTCACTAGCGGTCTCGGGATGCATCACTAACGCAAGTTCTAGAATCTAAATGCTACCGGTACCCTCATAAGCACTAATAAATGCTTTTCCTACCAAATCTAAAGGCGAACCTTACATATTTGGGTGGAAATTTTTTCTGAATGATACGGTTATGTGCTAGTCATACAATCTCCTATCCATGAGACGCTTGCTATGGCTAAAGTTTCACTCCTAAATGTTGTAAAAAAAATTAAATTTGGCGCTAAAATTGCACTAACAAGTATTTCTCATAGTTTTATTACACATCTACTATCAAACAAACAAACTCAAGCGAAAGTGTATCTGTAAGGTATCATCATTTTACCCTCCCCTTACACTTAGGATGAACATTGTCCCCAATGTTCAAGTAAAGAATGTAAAAGTGAAATAAGTAAAACGAATGAAATCAAATACTCCCCTGATTCGCTCGATATGGATAATAAGGTGGCCAGGTTAAATCTTCCTCCAAGAAAATGAACAATCAAAGCTTCCCTTCCAGAAAAATAAACCATCTTCTTGTCGTACATAACTTGTAAATCCTGAGAAAACAGACAAGGCAACCTCGCATAAAATCGGCGGCAATCTACATATACTAATAAATCCTAAAAAACAAAAATAAGATATAATGCTTGTGGAATGAAGTTTGCAGATTTCCTGGAGATTATAAAACTAATAATTCAACAAAAACTTTAAAACTCTGTTAGAAAAACAAAACAGGTAAAATTTCCAGATTTTTACATGTGACGCCGTCAAGAGTAAACTCATGACGCCGTCAGAAGTGACCTGCAAAAATTCTTATGTTAAGTTTCCGGAAAATTTCTGGAAAAAACTTGGTTCTACTTCCTGGAAAATCCTGCAAAACTTCATTATGACTCGATACAAGCATTTGACTCTAACAAATACGAATATACATGTTCACTTAATATTGTGGAGAATCATGATCGGTTTGTTTCTTAAAAACATATTTGGGGTTTCCCCTTACACTTATCTTTTGCAAAAATACCTTTGGGTGAAGTTAAGACTAGGCAAAACAACAAAATAAAGTATTTCCACTATTTAGTTTTTGAAACATGATCTGCCAACAATAAAAATAAAGCATGCATACGGAAGCAAATAACAAACAAACAAAATAAAAATCACACAAAATATGGGTTGCCTCCCAAGAAGCGCTTTTCTTTAAGAGTCTTGTAGCTAGACTCAAGGTCATGGGTTACCGTGTATCGCTTATGCTCACATAACCAAGCGTGAGCCATCTAATGGTCGCCTCATCTTTCTTATAATCATCTCCTAACTCTAAACATCCGCGATAGTATCTTTTATTCTTTTCATGAGTATATTTAAGCCCTTTTCTCTTATCATTCTCACTTAGCATTTCTATGGGCGGATACCTACTACACTTCTCCATGGAAAAATCCTTGAACCTAGGGTGTGCACGGGGCATTTGGTAGACAAAATCTTCATTCCCATCCGAGAATTTAATTAACCCTTCCATAAGCTTTTCATCAAGGTTGGTCAACCTTTTGAAAGGTTTTCCAAACACAACTTGGGTTAACTTACTATCAATAAATTCTCCTAGATTCTCCATAACCATAAACTCAACAAGATAAACCAAGCTTTCTACAAACACATGCAATGGTATTGCCCTAGCAATAATATTTTTCCCTTTGTATTCTAACTCATCTACCATGATTTTATTATATTCATTACGCGAGATTATGTTTATTGAGAGAGATGAGTTAAGATAGGCGTTAAAGCTCCCAAATTCGATCTTACAAGGAAATTGCATGTTGAATGAACTATCACTCTTAATCCTTGTTCTAGGGTCGACATACCTAAGAGGGTTCACTTCCTCTTCCATCCTATCCTCATTAATCACATCACCATCATCAAGATCCTCATCGGAGTCTGAATAGTAAAAAGGGCTAGCCCTATGGTCATCATCATGGTCAGACTCCTCTAACTCAGAATTGTTGTCAAAGTGGTGGTTAGGCGAGAGGTTAGGTGGGTTCTCATTTTCCACTAAAGGGATTGGGGCGGGCATTTGGAAGATCCTACGATGAAAAACACGAATAACAGGAATCAAACGATCAATGTTATTGTTATCCATCGAGTTAGTTTACAAACAAAGGAAACAAAGAAATAAGATATACTAAAGAGAACCTAAAAATTAAAAATAAAATCTTACTAGAAATGAATCTAGCAAGTAGACCTAATAAAAAGAGATTCTAACCTAGACAATAACTATTCCCCAGGCTGCAGCGCCAAAAACTTGATGCGTGGAAATTGCACCAGGCTTTACCTCTCGAGGGATCTCGAGAAGCTTACAACCCCCACCAGGCAGTGTACCTGATCGATGTAGTATAGTATAATGACAAGTACCGGGGGATTGATCGTTCAGCTAGGAATAGTGTCGCTAGGATTAGAAAACCTAAAGACTAGGTCTAGAGATGAGGGATGATTCTTTTTGTATTTTTATATTTTTTAGAAAGCAAATTAAAATCTCGGGTTTGAAGGATTTGGGCGGAATTAGTTGCTAGTCAACTAACCCAATACTAAGATGCAATCAAAATAAAATACTAAAAATGAAAATAAACTATATTAAACTAAGGTTGTGAGCAATATATGGGAGAAATGTGTTTACTTAGTTTTCACTACTCCCTAGATATCTTTTACATGTTAATTACTTGTTATAGTTGCGTGGATGACGGATTGTATTCCTTAATACCATTCATGGGGTGGCGTACTTACTTCCCCAATCCTATGAGTGCCTACTTCACTCCTATGTCGAGCCGGCTAAGAAGCTCCTAACATGGGATCATTAGAATTTACTCATGCATTAAATATAACCAATAAAACCTAGTACACATTAGTTCATGTTTCCTAAGACGTTCAAGCATGTTACACAATGGAGATCTGCCAGTTTTCCTAATCCTAACATTGAAATCATTCATCCAATAAAACCATAAACAAGTAATCAACACATAATTAACATCTAGGTTTCATTAGATCTAAGCAAACACATGATAAATCTCACCTAGCATGTTGAAATCAAGACAAGCACAAGATATAGACAACCAACACATAGACATATTGATTGAATTAAGAGAAGACTTATCTCAATAGCACATGAAAGGATTCAAGGGGTGAAAACCCTTGAATTTACTGTAAAATACGAGCTAGGGTTCACAAAGTTCGGCCCTAGGGTTTCTCCACATAAGTTCCTCTGTAATGAATGAAAAATAGAAAACTATATATAGAGTTTAGAAGGTGACGGCGTCAAGAACAAATGTCTGACGGCGTCATCTCGCCGCTAAATAGTTCCTCGGACTGCCTAGATCCGGGTTTGACGCCGTCATGTGTACAACTTATGCAGGCCGTCATGATTTTAACTCTTGACGCTCTTGATGTGACGCCTTCACGTTTCTTCTGGGTCGTCATGGTTTTTACTCTTGAAGCCGTCAGGATTTCCTTCTTGACGCCGTCATACACTGTTCTCAGTATGGAAAATTAAGTCTTTGCGTTTTCTTTACTTTTATGCTCCAAAAACGTCCGAATTGCTTCCTTTTCCAGATTTCATTCCCAAAGTACCTAAAATCACAAAAGGAACGATTTAGGGAAATATTTGATCAAATAAATTCAATTCCGGACTTAAATGACCCCTTAAAAGTGGTTCATTTTTCACCTCATCATATACCCTTACACTTGAGAGTTGATGTCCTCAAGAAAATGCGCTTTTATTCTAATCAAAAGACAAGTTAGGGTTCATTTAACACTAATATAAAAGTAATTACAACAAATAATCGTTCCACTAAAGACCAAAGACAAGCACGGAGGTCATACACTAGCACCTCACAAATAGTGTTTAGATACTCACATCTCTCGGGTGTAATAAAATATATATCACAGTATGGAAATGGAAAACATCTCTCACTACCTGTCATAGCAAAATAGATTACCATAGGCTTGGGAAAGGATCAAACCTCCACCACATGCCGTAAGCACCTATGATAAACTATCAAAGAGGTCTTTTAAAGGGTTGTAACGTTAGGTGTAGGGATATGAAATACACGGTTTTGTTTAGGGGAAAGTTTAGGGGGTGAAAGTGAAAGTTTAGGGGGTGGTGATGTTACAGATGTTGATGTTGATGATCCTGTTAAAGGTTTGATTTTTGTATGAACAAGTGTTTGTTGGTGTTTGTTTTTGGCTTATATAGCGTCCTTATGGCTTATGTGGTTTTCGGCTTATGTTTCATAAGCCCAGTTTTTGTGGCTTATTTTGAAACTTTTCGGCTTATATAAGCTTATTATGACATGATAAGCGTATATAAGCCCGAAATATTTCAAATAAGCTACTAAAAGCGAGCTTGTGTAATATAAGCCGAAAACCAAATAAGCCATAATCCCGCTATATAGGCCGAAACAAACATCCCCTTAGTATATTTTCTGTTTGGTGACGAGCTTTTAGCGTTCAGAGTATTTTTTGGCAAAACTAGGATTAGCCTTTAGCTGAAGGAGCATTTAGCAATTAAGTTATATATAGTTAGCTACTACTAGGTGTTAGAGTATATGTTTGTTTTATAAAAGTGTTTGGTCTGTATACTTAATTATTAAGTGTAAAAATGATGAAAAAGCTAAACGCTAACACTATATCCTTCTTCAAATAGCATTTGAAAATTTGAAAAGTAGCATTATGAAAATATAAACGCAGCTTTTAGCATTTAGAATATAATGCGTGTTTGTCAACGGAAGATTAGCTTTTGGATTTTGTTTAAACACTTCTACGCTGAACCCTAATAATAGAAGCGTTTAGCTTTTTTGTCCTTTTACACTCTATAATATACAGCTACCTTAAGGAATGCTTTTACTAAAACAAACTTGCAACTACTGCCAGTTATGCTAAACGTAGCCTGTATATAAAATGTTTAAATTCGTATAAAAGTGTTATTTTTATCAAAGAATGTTGATTTTTCAGCTTAAATATCCTATTTTTAATGACACATAATTACATAAATGAAATAGAGTGACTAAAATGACATGTATTTAGTAGCATGTTTTGTTTTTACGTAGTTTTTTTTTTTTTTTTGTGCTTCGGCCGTGCTAGGAGTTGTTAATCTTTGCCTGTTTGGTGGTAAATGTTCTACGCATTCTCGTCAGTTTAGACAATGTGTCAAACGGGTTTGGGTCAAAATTGGTATTTTTAAGCAAAAACGGTCAGGTTGCTTTTATCCTGAAGCCTTGTCCTTCTTTCAAGCTTGGCGACTTAGTGTGTTAAATATGATATTCAAGCTCTAATCAAAATAGACTTGACTTTGCCTTTTGAAATCGTCGTCTTTTTCTGTTTGACCCGTTTGAGATAAAAGTTAACCTAAAGATCCAATTTATAAACAGACGGGTTAATATTGCTATATCTGCCAACTCCCTTGGTATCTATTTTGATATGGTTGTACATTGAACTTAGAATTGGTTTTGGAAAAATATTGAGTTGAAAACCAACATGAATATAGTAGGATTGGACTCCCGTACGTTTTGACATTTGTTGATCCCAAGCATATTTTTGGTATCAGTTCATCGATTCAATATGGTATTTAACTCAAATCTAGTTACATACTCCACGAGTTTTAATTCTTGAAACTTAAAAGTGACGTCATTTTAACTTTATACAACTTTTCTAAGGCTGAATATCTGGCATCACACCAGACGTTATAAACCGTAACTAGGTTTGGTACAGGCATACATTGGTCCTTGTTTCAGATTCCACATTGTCTTTTTTTCTGTTCTCATTTGGTTCCAACCAGTCCAGGGGATTTATGGGAAAACTTGAAAATCGACTATAGTATTAATTTCTTACATGTTTGTTTTAGATTCACTTATTTGATTTCAAAGTATTAGAAAATAACATTACAGTTATCGAACAGTCTTAGCTTAAATTTTTAGTTGCTGAGAATTTAGATGCAAGGGTGTTTGGATGTGATTCTCGTTTTCGCATTTCAAATCAAAATGATCATATAAGAGGCACACATATCAGATAATAAGTCGATATAAATTTGAAAGTATCGAGCTTTAGCTAGAATTAATCGACTGACAATTTTGTTTTACTGCATTTTGAAATGGTAATAACTGCTTCCAAGATGGAAGTTCAAGGACTTTGCTATTTAGTATACATAGTAACGGGTCGAGATAGCTACTCTCAAGATGGATGTCTAAATGCCTCCTTATATAGCATCTATAGTTATGTGGCAAAGTTATAATACTCACTTTTAAAATGCATGACCAAACACCTCCAATTTTAAGCCATCTACAGTTATGGGTCCAAACAAATGTCTGCTTATTTATTATTTTGATGGTAAATTGCAGAGTTCGGTTTTGTTGTTATGGGACACGAGTTTGATAACTACCCGAAGAAAATGATCCGTGACATACAGAGTTGGGATTGGTTTCTTGAAGAACATAAAGACAGTGATGAAGACGAAGATGAAGTTAGTAATAGAAAAGCAAAAAAGGGAAAAAGACGAAAGAGGAAGAAAGGGGCAGCGAATGATGACGAGGATGATGATGTGTGGACGGGTGAGAGTGAGGAAGATGCTGAATTGATTAAGAAAGTAAAAACTGGCCTAAAACCCAAGTATAAGACTAGGTCAAAAGACCAAAAGAAAAACAAAAAGGGAGTGAGTACAAGTAAAAGCGGTGCTGATACTACAAAGAGTTCTGCGGACGTTGATGTTGAAGATGATGACGATGAAGAGGAAAATGATGAAACGTTGGGTGGTTTCATAGTTGATGACGAGGATGTGGGTGAAGGAATTGACGAGGATGTGGAAGAAGAAACCGACGAGGATGATGAAGAGGAAGAATTTGAAGATGAAGATGACGAGTAGTTGTTGGTTTTAAATTCACTTTAGATGTTTAGTGTTTCTACTTTGTTGTATGGTTATATGTTACTACTAACATGTACACTTACACAAGTCTTTACTACTTTGTTAATATCCTATATGAAATCGTTGGTCTGTTTCATACTTCTATTTGTATTGAGTTATCTAATTATATGTGATCCTAACTTATGATATCTTACTTCACATTCGATCACTGTCAAAAACTCGGAGCATGGATTTATTCTATTATTGAGAAATATTGTTTTGTAGTATGACCGATCAAGTATCGGGTAATACTCTCTCATGAATAATGGTGGAAGAGGAGGAAGATCAACTTCATTTTCCGTTTCTTGATCAACACGACGCTCTTGATCATTGATCATATGCAGTTGGAACTGGAGAAGTTTCTTTTTCGTATTGGAGTTCCAGAAGTTTTTTGCAGCACTATCGGTTCTTCCTGGTAAGTAACTTGCTATTTCTGCCCATCTGTTGTTAAAGAAAATAACAAAAGAAATTAAACATCTTTAACAAAAGTACGCAAAGAAATTGTGTGTAAAGTAGCTCGTGGTCTTTTATACTTGTTTCCTAACATGTTGTGTAGCTTGATTATGAGTGCTGCTTCTTGCAATGAAAAGCTTCCTCTTTTTAAACCTGGTCGCAGATGATTATTCCATTGTAACCTGCAACTTATTGCTGCATCTTTGTAATCCTGCTTAGCATAAAAACATAAATATACTAATAATAAGTTTAGCAGATTTGGATGGTGTATATGCATCATTTGGTGTTTTATTTTTGCAAGCGTGTCATATGGCGAATCAAGTGTTTGGTTTGCAGGTTTGGAATCACGAAATCTTTGTAGAGTGACCTCTCAGAGGATTTTTAGGAGGTTAGAAGGATTAATCGATTAAGCCTACTGAGTGAAATAGGGAGAAACACCGGCAAGATTAGGAACGGAGCTCCAACATCCATGGCGGCCATAGGTAATAATATAGTTAACGAGTTTCTTGTCTTCTTCTGGTGACCATAGGTAATAATATAGTTAAAATTTTAGTGTAATTTTTTTAAAATTTTGACCTTTTTTCGAAAGTGACCCCACCCAAAACTCAAAATGCCCCCCACCCACATACTAAAACCCAACATTCAACGCTCTAAAGCCTTATAAATCATTCATCTTTAAGTAAAAATACTCGATTTATCATTACGATCTTATTTTTTTCCCGCATTTTGTTGTTATGTTCAAAAAAAATTTTTTTGCCCCCCACATCCTTTTTTCTGGGTCCGTCACTGGCCTTATGGCCATAATCACTATAATTAGAACATAAGCTGATAAAACTAAACACCAAACAGCATATCATTAGCACATTGATTGTCATTTTGAGTATGCAAAGCCGCTTTACATGTCTGCTAAGGGATCAAGAAGATTAATAAAGCTAACTTCTATATGATCAGATACGAGGATATAAGTTTTCTTTGAGATAGATAAGTAGCTTTAGAAACAGGTCTTCGGTCATATCTTCCAAAACATGCTTCCACTTTTGGTTAAGACTCGCGAGAAAGAACAAACAATGTCCTCTCTTTAATGAACAATTTTAGGTTACAGCTACGTAAGTCCCATGACACCACACTACATGGCAGTACTATGCTCCACAAGATAAATGCTGCAACTTTGACTCAAAACTTACAGTTATACAAAGAAGTCGATTTCGATTGTTTTGTACTATCTCAAACGGGTCAAATTAAGTAAAACTCGCTAAAAGTGAATGAGTCAAATGACGAGCCGAAAGGGTGATAATGTGTCAAAGTCTATCTTAACGCATACAATATCCCTAATCGTATATAAATGTGCTAATATTTTATTAGATCATAAATAATGAACTCAGGTTTTTGAACATTATACAGGTGGGTCCAGTTTTCATATTAGATGATATTTCCGACTAAAACACTTAGCAAACAGTTGATGTCTCTTTGCTGGAACCTTGGGCTTGCTCTTTGCTAAAGCGCTTTGCTGTTTGCATCATCTTTCAATATTTCCATGCCTACTGCATCATCACCAGCACTTAAAACCTCATCAATAAGTTGATTTTGATCCTTCAGACGACAATAATTTATGTTCGTTTAGTTTAATGAACGGACATGAACAAAAGTCTCACTCGTTCATTTATGTTCATGAGTGTCCAATTATGCATTCGTTAACCTTCGTTTATATTCGTATATAGTATTTTTTTTATACACTTTAAAATTGATTTACTTAAAAATTTAAAAACAACACATAAAAACACATGTCTAAGTCTATTTTTAAAAATTTAATGTTTTTTTTTTTTTTTTTAAATTTAATGTTTATTAGTCTACGTTTATGTATCTTCATTCGTTTATCTTCGTTTAATATCTTATTGAACAAATATAAACGAATATGAACAATCTTTGTTTCTTAATAAACGAACATGAAAAAGAAATTTTGTCCGTTTAAATTACTGCGTTTGTTTATTTGTCCGATAAAAATTAATCGAACGAAAATTAATAATAGCCTGTCTATGCTCACCAAATTCATTTACAGCCCTAAATTGGGTGGTGCAAGGGAAGTGAAATAATGCATGAAAATTAATAAATAAAATGAAGTAAATGTGGCTATATATCTAATAGCACTCCCAATGGTAACACAAGTTAAGTTTTAACACGGTGTCACGTCAGCGCCACATCAGCTTTAACACTTTCACCTTAACTCACAAAAAAACACTCCCAATCATAACTCAACCTTAACTCAACAACAATTTACAAAAACACCCTTCATTTACTGGGAATATATATATATATATATATATATATATATATATATATATATATATATATATATATATATATATATATTACAAACACCACCTTAACGCTAAGTTAAGGGGTTAACACGACGTGTTAACACGGCTTTAATTCAGGACCATGCAACGCTTAACTCAGCTTTAACGCTCGTTAAAACGCCTTTAACGCCTCCTTCACGTTATGATTGGGAGTGCTCTAAAAGACTAAAACAGAAAAAATCGCGTGACCTACCTAAAACCGGAAAAACGAGTGACCTCATTCAGTGTATGCCGACATAAATAATTGATGTGTGACAGGACTAGTTGTTTCTTTCATCTGTTTACGTTGATTTTTGATGGTCAAATCTTTCTTAAGGAAAAAAAAATCATATACATTTTAGCTCAAATGGACCTCCCATGTTATATCTTAGCCTATAAATCGAGCTGAGTGTTATTCATGACATAATCAACAAATATGAGTGCTCAAAAATATAATGAAGTATTACCAACTCAAAATGAAATATGACAATTAATTAAAATATTGATTTTATTTTAAAAATAAAATTTGCTTTTTTTACAACTGATGTATTATATATGTATGGTTGAAATATTAAATATTTTTTATGTGAGAAAGTAAAAGAAATTTCAAATTTCAAATCCTAGGTATAACACACTACTCATTTTTATATTTTTAAAGTTTTTAAAAAAATTATACATCCTTTATATGTATTATAGATTACTTGACGAATACCCGTGCAAAGTAACGGTATATAGCGATAAATAATTATACTAGCAAAATCATGATTTTGTTTTGACCCTTGATGTAAAACTTACGGGTGCAATTAGTAATCATTCCGAGTAAAAAGTTATTGAGTTAAAAACAAAAAAAAATGACAAAATTTTTTGGATTAAACAATACTATATAAAATATTAATATAGTTGTAGATGATGTTACTATTCTTAATCAAAGATATAATAATCCACCAAATTTTAAGCATTTTAAATTTAAGAAATATTGCATATGCATGCAATATAAGTAGTAGACAGATAGATTATAGATTCTAGCATATGCATTGCTACATGGGCGGAGATACAAGGGGGCAGAAGGGGCAGGTGCCCCCTATTAGAAAAAAAAAATGTAATGTAAATTTTCGAAAATATTTGGCATTTTTCGTAATTTGCTCCTTATATATCAATTTATAGTTTAGTTTCTAAAATTTATCAAAGTGTGCCCGCTAGACAAAAAATTTCTGGCTCCGCCCCTGCATTGCTGGTAGGTTTTTTATATATAGAATTATTTCTGCCGTTAAAAAAAATGATAAAAAGATATAGATTATAGATTTAACACCACTCGGTTTAAGTCTACCATCAGTTTTTGAGATGGTGTATTATAATTTGAAGCAGCACCTCAACCAAATGTGAGGCGACCATCATTTAACAGTATATTCAGTAACCTAATAATTGTAAAATCTGAAAACATGTAAACATTTTATTAATACTTAAATAAGTCAATACAAGCATGGAAAATAAGTGACTTTGTGAACAATGAATAAAGAAAAGCAGACACTCAAATTTATTTGTTGCTTCCATCATTCAAAGCGGCCTTGATGGTAAAAAAGGTCTGAACCACGGTAAGATAAAACAGCATGATTTTAAGTAAAATCCCTGGATCACCGAAATATAAGCGTTTCAGCTGTGCAATATTGTTGGTGTAGTACCAGCTATCCAATTGTTTGAACGCTTGGGTGTAATAAAAATCTGTAATAGAAATGTTTTTGCATACCTTGTTGATCATATCTGCAGCCTCTTTGTTTGAGCCGAGGTTGTTGACAAGGACTTCTGATTCTACCAGTTTAGCAATATCCTCTTTACTATCAATAAGCTTATCCATGGCATGTGCATATGATGTAAAGTAATAACGATCTTGAGGGAACGATTGCTCGTAAGCAATAAAGTTCCTTAAAATTAGCTCAGAGGTATCATCAATAACCAGGGTTGGCATTATTAGTGGATAAGTTAGGTGGCCCAAACCCGACTTGTGGGTTGGGTCCATTAGGGTTTCCAGGTATTATGCTTTATAAATACACTGTAATATTCGGTTGTGTGTGGTGGGAGTTAGACGGGAAAAAAAATAATGATTAGGGTTAGGGTTAGGGTTTGACGGGGCCATAAAGGAGGCGGCTCCACTTAGCCACCTAGGTCTGAGGATCAGACCCGCTCTAATACCATGTTGGATTACATAATTCCCCGTAGGTATAACTTTATTATTGACCATTATTTATAATGGTAAAACCCTAGATGACCTAAACCCACAAATCGGGCTGCCCAAACCCGACTTGTGGGTTGGGTCCATTAGGGTTTCCAGGTATTATGCTTTATAAATACCTGATGAATAAACATCATAACCTACGGGGAATTATGTAGTCTAACATGGTATCGGAGCAGGTCGATCTAGGTGGCTATGCTGAGCCGCCTTCCCAATACCGCCCCGTCAAACCCTAATCATACAAAACAAACCGTCACTTCTGTTTCACTTTTTTTTTCGTTGATGTATCCTAGGTTTAAACATTATTGTTAATCCTTAAATTTAAAGAGTGGCTATTACTCCATTAATCATTCTTTAATGTTGAAGTAATGGACATCAGGTTACGTGTATTCGTGAGATTGATGTTTGTAAGAATGAGCCTTGGGATTTACCTGGTATATATCATTTTTTTTTTAATTATGAATCGATTGTAGCTAGGTACTGGAAAGCTACAAGGAAGGAAAGATAGGACGATCAAGACTAGTAGATGAAGTTGTGGCGTATCTTGTTTTGTTTTTTAGTTTACTTTTCTTTTCACATAAAAAAAAAAGTTATAGTTGTTTTATGTTTGTTTATTAGTCGATTGTTCGTACGGCTTTGTTACCAGTTGATTAAAGTTGACCGTTGATACCAGTCCCTAAAGTCGACCGTTGGTACGGTGTTGTTACCAGTCGACTTAGCCGACCGTTGGTACCAGTCGACTAAAGTCGACCGTTGGTACGGTTTTGTTACGAGTCGACTAAAGTTATGTTTTTATTATATTAATGTTTTTCTTTTTCGTTTCTTGTTTACTACTCCAGTCCGAGCTTTCGCGATTTCGCCGCTCGGACTGCGGGGGAGTATTAGTGGATAAGTTAGGTGGCCCAAACCCGACTTGTGGGTTGGGTCCATTAGGGTTTCCAGGTATTATGCTTTATAAATACCTGATGAATAAACATCATAACCTACGGGGAATTATGTAGTCTAACAGGCATTAGAAGAGTAGCCTTACTCCGAAACCAGTTGGGTAAATATGGAAAAGGAGATGATGATTGATATATAATGGCCATTAACCATTCATTCTTTTGGTGAGGCTTAAAGTTCATCCCGGATCTATCAAGTTCTACTATCGAGTGACCACGGAATGTTGTATTCTCTATTCGCTCTTCTCTATTCGATGACTTGGCAACTAAAAGCTAGTAGCGTGTGTGCAGATAGCCCAGAACATGATCATGAGTTGAATTTGAGTCAACATCTGTGGTTGAAATTTTTTCAGGCAATAGATCATAACGGAATAGCTTAATGTAGGGTGCCAAATATGTATCGAGAATGTCGCTAAGAGTGAAACGCACGTCCCCCATGGAACATTCAAACAAAGCTTGAAGAACAAAGAAAGGGACTTGGTTTTCTAGCAACATCAGATCCATGGCAATACGAGTAGTTTGCATCTTATTTGGCAAATAAATATATTCATCATGCTTTTGGCCACTTTGTGTTAAATTGTATGTGACTAACTCCAAAAAAACAACACCCATTGTGTGACTAAATCATCACAAACGCCACATTTATTGTATATTCATGTGGCCACAGGACGGGAAATAGTCACACAAAATACACATTTACTTGAATATATCATCTCAAATGTCACATATATTATATATTTATGTGGCCAAAGGCTGAAAAATAGTTACTCTCAAAAAACATTCGCATGACTATAAAGTGTTTACGGTCACTGATAATGACTAATCCAACAAAACTTATGTCTAATTTGTCACACATATTCGGGGTTTTGGTCACTCTTTTTCGATGGAAAAGGGCACGAACTCAACAATGTGACCATATGCCACCTACGGTGGCGGGACCTATGGTGACACACAACAAAAAAAACGTGTGTGACTATATGCATATCGT
Source organism: Artemisia argyi (assembly GCA_030686995.1). Lineage (NCBI taxonomy): Eukaryota > Viridiplantae > Streptophyta > Magnoliopsida > Asterales > Asteraceae > Artemisia > Artemisia argyi. The sequence continues at coordinate 179,143,495 of CM060690.1, forward strand.
CACACATTTTTTGCGTGACCAATACAACTTTTTGTACCATTGCTTGCATCTTATTTGGCAAATACAAATCCTCGTCTTCATGCTTGAAACAGAATTCAAGTATGAAACAACCATCCATAACCATCATCCTGGCAAGCTCAACGTCATTACAGTTCTCGATGACACAAGACGCATAAGATTCTCTGATTTGGGGTATTAAAGTGTTTAACTTTAGCATACATGCTTCTAATAATGTTTCTTTTCGCATGGTAGCACAATGACTTAATAATTCATTAAGATAACATCCTTTCAGCCATTCAAATTCTTGCAACTTCTCTTTTTCTGTGTATAGGTCCTATAGAGACCAGCTGAGGTTCATATGAACTTTAGCTAAGATCACTAAGAATTCTAGAAACCTTGCAAATAGATGGACGTTGGTTGCCACGATTGTGTCCTCTTTCTGCAAAATCAAGAAGAAAGCCTACAGACTCGTCAATGATCGGAATACTAGGGGATGCATCACGGTCCTCCATAGTCAAACCTGCAGAAAATGAAATAAATAAGGTAGGGTTTGAAAAAATAAGGAAGGATGTGACTGACGGTACCTTGGGTGGCTGCGAGCTCTACCGGTTGTTTGTTGTTGCTCATTGTTTGTTTTTGAGGTTTTGCAAGCCGTATCACTACTTGTAGATTTGATACTTGATGTTTTTGGTGGTTTTGGGATGAGATATAGTGAGTATAAATAGATAAACTTATATGCAGTGCTTTTAATTTGAATTTTGATTTAGATCTGCGAATAATATAAAACGTAAAATATTCAAAAAATGAAGGAAAAAATGTAAATGAAATCCATTGTAGATTTGTAGTCGTGAAGATGATATGGCGGTGGTAAGAAATGAATATTTCATACGAGTAAGTGGAAATAAAGGGGTTAGTAGCTAACTAGCTATTGTCATATCAAAATGTTTTTGTACCTCCGTCCAAAATAAATGTACAGTCTAATTTTTTTAATTACCCGCTGAAATCATCCATGATTTTGAACAACTAATGAATAGTTTCTTATGGTTTTATGGAGAAATGATAAAAGGTAAAAAGTAAAGTGGCGTGGGATTCGGTTTGCTTCCAAAAACAAGAAGGTGGTTTAGGCTTTTGTAGGCTTGAAACTTTTAACGTTGCATTATTGCCGATCATATTTGGAACAAATTAACATGTAAAGAGACTATGTGGGTTAAATGGGTTCATGGGTATAAATTGTAGGGTAGAAGCTTGTGGGATGTTAAGGTGCATGCCAGTGTAAGTTGGGGATGGAGGAAAATTCTCCAATTTCGTAAGTTGGAGATGTTCAGTTGCACGCCAATGTATAAATTGGCAGTAGCAGGCTTGACTCGGCTCGTTTAAACCGATAGTAGACTCGAAGCCTAACAATGTCACAAACAAAGTAACGCGGTGACATTGCATCAACATGCGTGTTCGATGCTACAATGTCACCGTGTTTCTTTGTTACTTACAATCTGTGTTCGACGTTTGTAAAAGTGGACTGAACAAGGGAGGGGGGGGTTTCTACCAATTATTTGGTGATATTCGTAAATCAAAAACTAAAGTTCACATATTTCGTTGGTAGTTGTTGTAAATGATAACTATTCAATTTTTGGTAAAACTCCGTGGCAGTGGAAGTTTTTTTATTAGTGCCTTCCAATATTTTATGACAAAGTTTAATTAATTTGTGTTAACATATTACCACACAACTTACAAGTCCTCGTATTAGTCAATAGTCATCCAAGGTATTCATAACGGGTCATCTTACGTTGTCTGTTTCAACCTGAATTTTGTGCTTATTGTATCGTGTGCTATATTCCAATTTCGTATTAAGAATATAATACTAGCTCTATGTACTTATGTGTTTTTAAGCAGTGAGGTGATGGTTTTGGACTTTTGTTTAATAAATACTAATACCATTTCAAACGTACCATGTTGATAGAGATTAAATATAAGGTCTGAGAAATATGTTAAATATAAGGTCTGAGAAATATGTTAAATATAGGATTGTAAGATAAGGTCTGAGAAATATGTTAAATATAGGCTATACAATACCTCTTTTCGTAAGCGATCAATAAAGAATATAATTTAGTGAAGATAAAAACAGGAATACAGCAAACACGTACTACATCCGATGCATAAAAAAATAGTATGAAGAACTACGATCAGTAATGAAAAGCGAATAAACATTCAAGTTACACACGAGCTCCAAAAAAACCCGAAGCAATAATTAAGAAAGCCTACCTATAAATGTCAAAATGACCAACTGTTTGATGCCAATAAACTTATATAAGCAATTTAACATATTAAACCATGCATTTGATGACAAATCCTAGGTAGATGAATTTCTTTTAAAAAATCTTGTTGAGAGAGTCAAAAATATGATAGTGTTGAATGATAGAAAACCCGTAGCTAATATTAACCATGCATTTGATGACAAATCCAATTAGCTGGGTGCCTAGGTAGGTGAATTCCTTTTAAAAATTCTTGTTGAGAGAGTCCAAAATAAGATGGAGGACAGGAAAAATAAATGCCTGTATATTGCAACTTGTTATTTGTGAGTTGTCATCTTTGCATGGTTGGTTACTGGGCATTGGTTTTTTATTAACCCGTTGGAATCGTTCATGATATTGAACAACTAATGAATGGTTTCTTTTGGTTTTATGGAGAAATGAAAAAAAGGTAAAAATTAAAGTGGCGTGGGTTCGGTTTGCTTCCCAAAACAAGAAGGTGGTTTAGGCATTTGTAGGCTTGAAACTTTTAACGTTGCATTATTGGTGATCATATTTGGACATCTTAACATGTAAAGAGACTATGTAAATTGTTGGGTAGAAGCTTGTGTGATGTTCAGTTGCACGCCAATGTAAGTTGGGGATGGAGGAGAATTCTCCAATTTCGTAAGTTGGGGATGTTCAGTTGCACGCAAATGTATAAATTGGCAATAGTAGACTCGACTCGGCTCGTTTAAACCCCTAGCAGACTCAGTGTCACAAACAAAGCAACACGGTGACATTGCATCAACCTGTGTGTTCATAGATGGTGCAATGTCACCGTGTTTCTTTTTGTTACTTACATTGTGTGTTCGACATTTGTAAAAGTGGAGGAGGGGGGAGGGTGGTCCCTACAAATACCACCGAATCTACAAATGATTTGGTGACTTTTTCGTAAATCAGAAACTAGAGTTCACATATTCCGTGATATAGTTTTTGTAAATGATAACCACTCAATTTTTGGTAAAACTCCATTGATAGTGGGAGTTTTTCTATTAGTGTCTTCCAAGGACACGTTACTTCAATTTGTGTTAAGGTATTGCAAGCACAACTTAATAGTCCTCGTATTAGTTAATAATCATCCAAGGTATTCATAACGGGTCATCTTACGTCACCTGTTTCAACCTGAATTTAGCACTTATTGTATCGTGTGCTATATTCCAATTTCGTATTGAGAATATAATACCTCTATGTACTATGCGTTTTTAAGCTGTGAGGTGATGGTTTTGTTTTATAAATACCGGTGCCATTTCAAACCTACCATGTTGATAGAGATTGACTACCTAAACAATTTTTTTTAATTTGAACAGGTAATCCAATTGTTTAAGATATTCATCAACTATTTCAACAGGCTTATATAGTCTTGTGATTTATATTTTTTTAATTTATGATCAACATTATTGAGTTTAGAATTTGGACATTCGCTACTTGGCTGTAAGTGTATTTGTCGAACCTTATAGGATTGTAAGATAAGGTCTAAGAAACATGTTAAATATAGGCTATACAATACCTCTTTCGTAAGCGATCAATAAAGAATATAATTAAGTGAAGATAAAAACAGGAATACGGCAAACACGTACAACATCCGATGCATGAAAAAATAGTATGAAGAACTATGATCAACTAACCGATGCTTAAAGCTCTAATGAAAAGCGAATAAACATTCAAGTTACACATGAGCTCCGAAAAAACGCGAAGCAATAATTAAGAAAGCCTATCTATAAATGTCGAAATGACCAACTGTTTGATGCCAATAAACTTATATAAGCAATTTAACATATTAAACCATGCATTTGATGACAAATCCTAGGTAGATGAATTTCTTTTAAAAAATCTTGTTGAGATAGTCCAAAATATGATAGTGTTAGATGATAGAAAACCCGTAGGTAATATTAAACCATGCATTTGATGAAAAATCTAATTAGCTAGGTGCCTAGGTAGGTGAATTTCTTTTAAAAATTATTGTTGATACTTGATAGAGTCCAAAATAAGATGGAGGATAGGAAAAATAAATGCATGTAGTTTGCAACTTGTTATTTGTAAGCTGTCATCTTTGCATGGTTACTGGGCATTGGTTTTTATATTACCCGTTGGAATCGTCCATGATATTGAAAAACTAATGAATGGTTTCATATGGTTTTCTGGAGAAATGAAAAAAAGGTAAAAATTAAAGTGGCGTGGGATTCGGTTTGCTTCCCAAAACAAGAAAGTGGTTTAGGCATTTGTAGGCTTGAAACTTTTAACGTTGCATTATTGGCGATCATATTTGGACATCTTAACATGTAAAGAGACTATGTAAATTGTAGGGTAAAAGCTTGTGTGATGTTCAGTTGCACGCCAATGTAAGTTGGGGATGGAGGAGAATTCTCCAATTTCGTAAGTTGGGGACGTTCAGTTGCACGCTAATGTATAAATTGACAATAGTAGACTCGACTCGGCTCGTTTAAACCCCTAGCAGACTCATTGTCACAAACAAAGCAACACGGTGACATTGCATCAACTTGTGTGTTCATAGATGGTGCAATGTCACCGTGTTTCTTTTTGTTACTTACATTGTGTGTTCGACATTTGTAAAAGTGGAGGAGGGGGGAGGGTGGTCCCTACAAATACCACCGAATCTACAAATGATTTGGTGATTTTTTCGTAAATCAAAAACTAGAGTTCACAATTCCGTGGTATAGTTGTTGTAAATGATAACCACTCAATTTTTGGTAAAACTCCGTTGGTAGTGGGAGTTTTTCTATTAGTGTCTTCCAAGGACACGTTAATTTAATTTGTGTTAAGGTATTGCCAGCACAACTTAATAGTCCTCGTATTAGTTAATAATCATCCAAGGTATTCATAACGGGTCATCTTACGTCACCTGTTTCAACCTGAATTTAGCACTTATTGTATCGTGTGCTATATTCCAATTTCGTACTGAGAATATAATACCTCTATGTACTATGCGTTTTTAAGCTGTGAGGTGATGGTTTTGTTTTATAAATACTGGTGCCATTTCAAACCTACCATGTTGATAGAGATTGAATACCTAAACAATTTTTTTAATTTGAACAGGTAATCCAATTGTTTAAGATATTCATCAACTATTTCAATAGGCTTATATAGTCTTGTGATTTATATTTTTTTAAATTAGGATCAACATTATTGAGTTTTGAATTTGGACATTCGCTATTTGGCTGTAAGTGTGTCGAACCTTATAGGATTGTAAGATAAGGTCTAAGAAATATGTTAAATATAGGCTATACAATACCCTTTTTGTAATCGAAAAATAAAGAATATAATTAAGTGAAGATAAAACAGGAATACGGCAAACACGTACTACACCTGATGCATGAAAAAATAGTATGAAGAACTATGATCAACTAACCTATGCCTCAAGCTCTAATGAAAAGCGAATAAACATTCAAGTTACACATGAGCTCCGAAAAACCCGAAGCAATAATTAAGCCTATCTTTAAATGTAAAAATGACCAACTGTTTGATGCCAATAAACTTACATAAGCAATTTAAGATATTAAACCATGCATTCGATGACAAATCCAATTAGCTAGGTGGATGAATTTCTTTTAAAAATTATTGTTGCGAGAGTCCAAAATAAGATGGGGTCAGATTGGAAAAATAAATGCCTATTATTTGCGGGTGGATTGCAACTTGTTATTTGTGTGTTGTCAACTTGTCATCTTAGCATGGTTACTGCCTACTGGGCGTCGGTTTTTATATTACCCGCTGGAATCATCCATGATATGAACAACTAATGAACGCTTTCTTTTAGTTTTATGGAGAAATGAAAAAAGGTAAAAATTAAAGTGGCGTGGGATTCGGTTCACTTCCCAAAACTAGAAGGTGGTTTACGCATTTGTAGGCTTGAAACTTTTAACGTTGCATTATTGGCCATCATTTATGGAACATCTTAACATGTAAAGAGAGTATGTGGGTTAAATGGGTTCATGGGTATAAATTGTAGGGTGGAAGTAGGGGTGCTCACGGATCGGGTAACATCCACAGTAATCGAAAATCGAAACCGAATCAAACCGAAAAAAACTGAATCAAATTCGTAACTGAACTGAATTGGTCACAATCGAATCGAACCGAACTAAATATTGGGTTATCGGTTTGAATATAGTTTTGGCAATGAAAATCGAAAACCGAGTTCATATAAATATATATATTTTTTATGTATTTATATGAAGAAAAAAAATCATTAAAACTCTTTCTTAATATAAATATAACATTATTTAAGCTTGACACAAAATTTTGTGCTAAAAATATGCTACCTTCGTCCCTAAAAAATGTCCAGTTTGACTTTTCATAGTCAAACTGGTTCAACTTTGACCTTAACTATTTTTGTGGGTGTTATATAATATTTGATGCAAAATATATGAATGGATTGGGTTTTAAGTGTATTTTTCAATAGTATAATTTTTTTATCACGTATTATATAACACATAAAAAATATTTAAGGTCAAACTTAAACCAATTTGACTTTGAAAAGGCAAACTGGAGATTTATTAAGGGACGGATGGAATATATAATTAAATGAAATAGTAATTAAAATTATGTAATTCGGGTTATTCGGTTCGGTTTCGGTTATAGTGGTTCGATTTTCGGTTATTCGGTTCGGTTGAATCAAATTTGAATTCGGTTCTGTTCGGTTTTCGGTTTGACCTAGAAAAAATTTAACTGAACTACCCGAACCAAATAACCCGATAACCGAACCGATGAACACCCCTAGGTAGAAGCTTGTGGGATGTTCAGTTGCACGCCAATGTAAGTTAGGGATGGAGGAAAATTCTCCAATTTTCGTAAGTTGGGGATGTTCAGTTGCACAACAATGTATAAATTGGCAATAGTAGACTCGACCCGGCTCGTTAAACTCCTAGCAGACTCGAAGCCTAACAATGTCACAAACAAAGCAACACGTTGCATCAACCTGTGTGTTCATAGATGCTGCAATGTCAGCGTGTTTTTGTTACTTACATTGTGTGTTCGACGTTTGTAAAAGTGTGTGTAGGGGGCCCCTCAAATACCACCAAATCTACCAATAATTTGATGATTTTTTGGTAAATCAAAAACTAGAGTTCACTTATTTCGAGGTACAGTTGTTGTAAGTGATAACTACTCAACTATTTGGTAAAACTCGTAAAACTCCGTTGATAGTGGGAGTTTTTCTTGTAGTGTCTTCCAATATTTTAGGGCACGTTAATTCAATTTGTGTTAAGGTATTACTAGCACAACTCACAAGTCCTCGTATTAGTCAACTAGTTATAATGCCCGCACACGCGCGGGTTTATTTTAAAAATTTTTTAATCATATATTTTATTTATTAAAAACAAATAATTTAATCTTTGTTTTGTTTGATTTATGATTTTTAATTATAGTTTTTTATTATTAAAGATAATTATTTAAAAAAATTTATCATATTGTTAATTGCATCTTATTTATATATTTTTTTTTTATTTATCTTATACTTGTGTTATGGATAAATATAAAATGTTATAATCTTTTTTTTAATAATATTATTACTAAATAAGGTATGGTTTAGTTTTTTTGAAATAGAAAAATCCCTACTTGAGATTTTGTTTTATTATATAAAAAATAATCATCCAATGTATTCATAACGGGTCATCTTACGTCGCCTCTTTAAACCTGAATTTAGCACTTATTGTATTGTGTGCTATATTCCAATTTCGTATTGAGAATATAATACCTCTATGTACTTATGTGTTTTTAAGCTGTGAGGTGATTGTTTTGTTTGATAGAGATTGAATACATAACCATATTTTTTAATTTGAGCAGTAGGTAATCCAATTGTTTAATATATTACTCCCTCCGTCCCATATTAAGTTTTCATATTTCATTTGCACAAAATTTTAGGAAATCCCACTAACTATACTCTCCACCAATCAAATATCATTTTTACCCACTAAAGTTTTTTCTTATTGGTTGAAATACAACATGGACACTTAATTTGGGACATTCCAAGATTCCATTGTGGACACTTATTATGGGACAGAGGGAGTAATTAACTATTTCTATAGGCTTATATGGTCTTGTGATTTATATTTTTTTAATTTAGGATCAACATTATAGAATTTTTAATCTAGACATTCGCTATTTGGCTGTAAGTGTGTAGGACCTTATACGATTGTAAGATAAGCTCTAAGAAATATGTTAAATATAGGCTATATAATACGGAGTACCTCTTTTTGTAAGCGATCAATAATTAAAGAATATAATTAAGTGAAAATAAAATAGGAATACGGAAAACACCTCTTTTCGTAAGCGATCAATGAAAAATTATGATCGACTGACCTATGATTCAAGCTCTAATGAAAGCAGAAAAAACATTCAAGATACACATGAGCTCCGAAAAAACCCGAAGCAATAATTAAATAAGCCTATCTAAAAAAGGATCGGTTTTTTCGCAAGGTACGGAATGTATCGTCAAATATTCAATATGATTCCACAAGATCTAGTTTCGTTCAAGTAAGGGATTCTAGCCAATTGAAAGGATCTTCTGATCAATCCAGGGATCATTTTGATTCCATTAGTAATGAGGATTCAGAATATCATACATTGATCAATGAAAGTGAGATTCAACAACTAAAAGAAAGATCGATTCTTTGGGATCCTTCCTTTCTTCAAACGGTAAATATGACCAACCGTTTGATGCCAATAAACTTACATAAGCAATTTAACATATTAAACCATGCATTTGATCACAAATCCAATTAACTAGGTAGATGAATTTCTTTTAAAAAAATATTGTTGATAGGGTCCAAAATAGGATAGTGTTAGAGCACAAGGTATAACGATAACATATTTTTGGTTTGTAACATCAGCGTCAAATCATCCCCTCCTAATAACACATCAATCACTCAAACACTTATCTCTCATAACACATTAATAACATGTTATTGGGTCCTACAAAATACCTCACTAAAAATACCCAGTCACTCATTATACAAAAAAAATAAAATAAAAATAAAAAAATGGTGTGAGCTAGTCAAATGGCTTGGGTACGTTTGGCACTTTTACAAAGTGACGGTATGGTTTGGCACACCAATGGCACGAAAATAGCAATGGATGGCGTGCTTAAAGCAACCATACATCGTACCCTTAAAGAATAGAAAACTCACAGGTAATACTTTATTATTTATAAAGGTAGCATACACATAACCCTAATGGCCTCGAAGCCTACAGGACATGAGCCAACAAATTTCTTCTATCATTTAATAAAGTCAATATAACTTTAATACAATTGAGATACTTTTGACGTAATTAAGATATTGTTAACCATAATAAAGATAGAATATTTTCCACGTACTATAACAAAAATACATATTGGTTATTCAGATTGAGTTGGAATATGTCAATAAAAGCTAGGTTTTCAAGATCGGGATCCTACCCAGGATCGTTTTCGTCTTTGCAAGATCGTGATCGTAAGATCGGATCGGGATCTTAAGATCCTACTATAATGTCATTTTCTTAATATTTTTGTAATATTATACAAATTTACAAATTATTATATATCATAAACACAAAATTATATGAATGTTCCATCGAATAGTTGTCCTAAATTATGATTATGAAATGTTTAATAAGATTAACATGTTGTTTTTTAAATTTTACAAAAAAATAATCCAGAATTTGCAGTTTTTTAGTTTGTTATTCGAGAAAAGTAGGATCGGATCGGATTAGATCTTAAGATCCTATGGTCAAGATCGAGATCTTATAAGATCTTAAGCTTTCAAAGATCCTATGTAAGATCCGGATCGTTTTTGCTTTGCAGTATCGTAAAATCGTAAGATCCTAAGATCAGGATCGGGATCCTGACAACCATGAAAATATTTGCTTATTTGATAGCCCCTTTAAAAAGTTGCTTATTTGAAATAAGACAAAAACATGTAAGTTGGTCTTATGGGCCAAAATATTCATTGCTAAACTAGCCCAATTATAAATTTTCTTTGGGCTTTCATGATCGGCCCAAAAAGTTTGTGTAGTTACCACCTTCATTTCATTTCAGAAAAAAAAAAAAAGGAAGTTGATTGAAGTGATCAACAATGGCTGATACAACATCTGTTTCTACAAAATCACATACTGGTAACTTTTTATCAATCATTAGATAGTAATATGATAAGTGATAATTAGTTTCCGACCCTACCAAGAACCTGTGATTAATTTTACTATATGTAAACTAGTAGAATCAATGATTATTTGCGATTTGAAAACGCGATAACTAAATGGGTAGTTTTAACACATAACGCCGAAAATACATAAAGGGGTCCCTTCATATACCACCGAATCTACCAATGATTTGGTAATTTTCGTAAATCAAAAACTAGAGTTCACATATTTGGTTGGTATAGTTGTAAAAGATAACTACTCATCTTTTGGTAAAACTCCGTTAGCAGTGGAAGTTTTTCTAGTAGTGTCTTCCAATATTTTATGACACAGTTTAATTTAATTTGTGTTGAGATATTACGAGCACAACTTACAAGTCCTCGTATTGGTCAATATTCATCCAAGGTATTCATAACGGGTCATCTTACGAGCACAACTTACAAGTCCTCGTATTACTCGTATTATGACTCTCTTAGCTAATAAAAAAAAAAGAAACACCCCCTAAGTCTACTATGAGTTTTTGAGATAGTGTATTATAATCTGAAGCAGCACCTTAACGAAATGTGAGGAGGCCATCATTTAAAGGTATATTCAGTAACCTAATAATCATAAAATCTGAAAACATGTAAACATTTTACTGAAGCACTTACTGATACTTAAATAAGTCAATATAAGCAGGGGCGGAGCCATGTTAATAGTAGTGGGGGGCTATGCATAAAGAAAAGCAGATGATCCATGGCAATACGAAGGTTTTGCATCTTATTTGGCAAATACAGATTTTCTTCTTTATGCTTGAAACAGAATTCAAGTATGAAACAACCATCCATAACCATCATCCTGGCAAGCTCAACGTCACTATAGTTCTCGATCACACCAGCATAAGATTCTCTGATTTGGGGTATTAAATCTTTTACCTTTAGCAGACATGCTTCTAATGTTTCGTCTGGCCTGGAATCTTCACAACGTTTTAATAGGTCACCAAGATAACGTTCTTTCTGCCATTCAAATTCATGCAACTTCGGATCTTGTCTATGTATAGGTCCTATAGAGACCAGCTGAGGTTCGAATGAACTTTCGTTATTGTCTCTAAGAATTCTAGAAACCTTGCAAATAGATGGTGAAGGTTGCTTGCCACGATTTTCTCCTCTTTTTGCACAATCAAGAAGAAAGCCTATAGACAGGTCCACGTGGAATGGTTTCTGGCCAATGATCGGAGTACTGGTGGATGCTTCAACCGATTGTTTGTTGTTGTTGTTGTTGTTGTTGCTGCTGCTGCTCATTGTGTGTGTGTGTTTTTAGTGTTTGTGTAAGATGAGGGTTGAGTTCAAGTAAAACTATCTCTTATAGTAAAAATGATCACAGGACACCATAAAAGCTTGCCATCTACCCAACCGTATAATGGTGACATCCGAATTTTAATGGCGGCTAACATTTTTCTTGATAACTTTTTGAAAACAAATGCTGCCATATTAATTTTACCGTACATTTTTAGACTTCAGTAAAACCTCTATAAATTAATAGTGTTGGGACCAGGATATTTTATTAATTTAGCGAGATATTATTATATCGATAAATTAATAATTTATTAATTTAAAAAGGTTTCATATAAGGCCTTTAAATTTTCAAGTGTAATATACTACTATGAGTTTTTGAGATAGTGTATTATAATCTGAAGCAGCACCTTAACGAAATGTGAGGAGGCCATCATTTAAAGGTATATTCAGTAACCTAATAATCATAAAATCTGAAAACATGTAAACATTTTACTGAAGCACTTACTGATACTTAAATAAGTCAATATAAGCAGGGGCGGAGCCATGTTAATAGTAGTGGGGGGCTATGCATAAAGAAAAGCAGATGATCTAGGTCGATCGTGATGACAATGGCTAAGAAAATGAGAAAGAAGCAAAGATAGAATTGAGAGATATTTTGGAGTAATTTTCTGCATATCATAAACATAAGACTTGTCTCTTTTAAAAGAGAAGAAATACATAAACCACTACTTCCTAAAATGATGAAAACATGGAAACGTGGGCATCCCCATCAATCTCCTTTATTCTAGCACAACTCTAACGGACATATAAGGAAAACAAAAGGACAAATAATTAAAAAAATATATATATCATACTTGCCACTATTTCCTCTTGTAGGTAGTGAACACATTTATTTTGCTTTTATGGGTACATTTTTTCTAAAATTCATCTTTTTTAGGTTATTTTGCGAAATTTTTTGACATTTTTGCCCCTCTTAGCTAATAGAAAAAAAAATTCCCCGAATGGCAAAAATGTCACATAGTACTTTAAAAAGGATGAATTTGAAAGAAAAGTACTCACAAAAGCAAAAAAAAAATTTGTTCGCTACCGATAAGAAGAAATGGTATCAAGTATGATTTTTTTTTTTAATTATCTGCCCAAAACAAAAGCAACAATTAAAATAGACCAATTAAATAATTGACCCAACATGACATCTTTTACTGCATGAGATTTTGCATGGACTTCGAATGTTGCATAGACTAGCAGACACTCAAATTCATTGGTTGCTTCCATCAGCGAAAGTAGTGTAGGACGGCAAAAATGGCCGAAACCACGGTAGCAAGAAATGCAATGGTTCCAAAAAGTAGATTCATAGCATTCCATGGATTACTGAAATAGATGCGTTTAATCGTAGGCCAAAAATGATTGTAGTACTTATCCATTTGTTTGAACTCTTTGGCGTAATAAAAATCTGTAATAGAAATGTTTTTGCATACCTTGTTGATCATATCTGCAGCCTCTTGGTTTGAACCGAGGTCATTGACAAGGACTTTTGATTCTACCAGTTTAGCAATATCCTCTTGAGTATCAATAAGCATATGCATGGCATGTGCATATGATGTAAAGTAATAGCAATCTCGAGGAAACGATTGCTCGTAAGCAACAAAGTTCCTTAAAATTAGCTCAGTTCTATCATCAATAACCAGGGTTGGCATTAGAAGAGTAGGCTTAGTCCGAAACCGCCAGGAACATGGAAAAAGACAACAACAACAACAACACCGACAACAACAAAACCAGGGTGAACATGACAATAAAGATGATCGGTATTTAATGGTCATTGACCCAATATCCTCTTGGTGAGGCATAAAGTTCATCCCAGATCTATCCAGTTCTACTATCGAGTGGAATGCTGTGCATGTATTCTCTATTTGCTCTTCATGTACATGCTTTGATGCCTCAGCGTGTATATGATTCGATGACTTGGCATCTGCAAGCTGGTAGAGTTTGTGCATATAGCCAAGAACATGATCATGAGTTGAATCTGAGTCAACATCTGTGGTTGAAATTTTTTCAGGCAACAGACAACAGAAGAGCTTAATGTAGGATGCCAAATATGTATTAAGAACATGGCTAAGAGTGACAGACACTTTCCCCATGGAGCAGTCAAACAAAGCTTGAAGAACAAAGAAAGGGACTTGGTTTTCTAGCAACATCAGATCCATGGCAATACGAAGGTTTTGCATCTTATTTGGCAAATACAGATTTTCTTCTTTATGCTTGAAACAGAATTCAAGTATGAAACAACCATCCATAACCATCATCCTGGCAAGCTCAACGTCACTATAGTTCTCGATCACACCAGCATAAGATTCTCTGATTTGGGGTATTAAATCTTTTACCTTTAGCAGACATGCTTCTAATGTTTCGTCTGGCCTGGAATCTTCACAACGTTTTAATAGGTCACCAAGATAACGTTCTTTCTGCCATTCAAATTCATGCAACTTCGGATCTTGTCTATGTATAGGTCCTATAGAGACCAGCTGAGGTTCGAATGAACTTTCGTTATTGTCTCTAAGAATTCTAGAAACCTTGCAAATAGATGGTGAAGGTTGCTTGCCACGATTTTCTCCTCTTTTTGCACAATCAAGAAGAAAGCCTATAGACAGGTCCACGTGGAATGGTTTCTGGCCAATGATCGGAGTACTGGTGGATGCTTCAACCGATTGTTTGTTGTTGTTGTTGTTGTTGTTGCTGCTGCTGCTCATTGTGTGTGTGTGTTTTTAGTGTTTGTGTAAGATGAGGGTTGAGTTCAAGTAAAACTATCTCTTATAGTAAAAATGATCACAGGACACCATAAAAGCTTGCCATCTACCCAACCGTATAATGGTGACATCCGAATTTTAATGGCGGCTAACATTTTTCTTGATAACTTTTTGAAAACAAATGCTGCCATATTAATTTTACCGTACATTTTTAGACTTCAGTAAAACCTCTATAAATTAATAGTGTTGGGACCAGGATATTTTATTAATTTAGCGAGATATTATTATATCGATAAATTAATAATTTATTAATTTAAAAAGGTTTCATATAAGGCCTTTAAATTTTCAAGTGTAATATACTAGTTACAATGTATACTCTTTAGAGATGAAAAATAAATTTGAAAAGAATTTTCAATTAAAATTTTATGAATTCATATTCACACTTTATGAAAATACAATTAACACTTTTTGTTGCAATATGAGAATACAACACACTAACACTTTATAGCGATAAGGAGATTTTGAGATAAATTCAATATAGATTTGAAGTTTAACAAAAAATAACAAGTGACAATGAATTTCAATTTTTACTAAACAATCTTAGGATTTTGAAGTGTATCACACACACACAGACACACACACACACAAATATATATATATATATATATATATATATATATATATATATATATATATATATATATATATGAAATTTTTAGTAATTATTAACTTATAGTTTCGTTGGGACTAATATATATACACTGGGGTTTCAAAAAAATTATTATCTTATTATTTTATCGATTGGGATCCAAATTTGTACTGGTCCCAAGTTGAGACTGTACAAATTATTAATTTTACCGAGGTTATTAATTTATCGAGTATTAATATATAGAGGTTTTACTGTACTTGTATATATACTGATGTTTCTGGTGGTTGGTGGATGAGATATAGTGAGTATAAAATTATATACGGTGCGTTTAATTTGAATTTTGATCTTTGATCTGCCAATAATATAAAATAAAATGTAAAATATTCAAAAAAATATGTAAATGATATCCATTGTAAACTTGTAGTCATGAAGATGACATGGCGGTGGTAAGAAATGAATATTTCATACGAGTAAGTGGGAATAAAGGGGTTAGTAGCTATTGTCATATCAAAATGTTTTAGTACTTCCGTCCAAAATAAATGTGCAGTTTAATTTTTTTAATTACCAGCTGGAATCATCCTTGATATTGAACAACTAATGAATGCTTTCTTTTAGTTTTATAGAGAAATGAAAAAAGGTAAAAATTAAAGTGGCGTTTGCTTCCCAAAATTCGCTTTGCTTCCCAAAACAAGAAGGTGGTTTAGGCATTTGTAGGCTTGAAACTTTTAACGTTGCATTATTGGCGATCATATTTGGAACATATTAACATGTAAAGAGACTATGTGGGTTAAATGGGTATAAATTGTAGTGTAGAAGCTTGTGGGATGTTCAGTTGCACGCCAATGTAACTTGGGGATGGAGGAAAATTCTCCATTTCGTAAGTAGGAAAATTCTCCAATTTCGTAAGTTGGGGATGTTCAGTTGCTTGCCAATGTATAAATTGGCGGTAGTAGACTCGACTCGGCTTGTTTAAACAGATAGTCGACTCGAAGCCTAACAATGTCACAAATAAAACAACGCGGTGACATTGCATCAACATGTGTGTTCACTGATGCTGCTGCAATGTCACCGTGTTTCTTTGTTACTTACATTGTGTGTTCGACGTCTGTAAAAGTGGAGAGACCGGGGGTGGGAGGAGGGGGTCCCTTCAAATACCACCGAATCTACCAATGATTTGGTGATTTTCGGAAATCAAAAACTAAAGTTTCACATATTTCGTTGGTATAGTTGTTGTAAATGATAACTACTCATTTTTGGTAAAACTCCATCGCAGTGGAAGTTTTTCTAGTAGCGTCTTCCAATATTTTATGACACAGTTTAACAAATGTGTGTTAAGGTATTATCACACAACATACAAGTCCTCGCATTAGTTAATAGTCATCCAAGGTATTCATAACGGGTCATTTTATGTCGTCTGTTTCAACCTGAATTTAGTGTTTATTGTATCATGTGCTATATTCCAATTTCGTATTGAGAATATAATACTAGCTCTATGTACTTATGTGTTTTTAAGCTGTGAGATGATGGTATTGGACTTTCGTTTAATAAATAATATTGGTATCATTTCAAACCTACCATGCTCATAGAGATTGAATACCTAACCAAGTTTTTTAATTCGAGCAGTAGGTAATCCAATTGTTTAAGATATACTTTCAATAGGCTTATATGGTCTTGTGATTTAGTATATTTTTTTAAATTTAGGATCAACATTATTGAGTTTTGAATTTGGACATTCGCTATTTGGTTGTAAGTGTGTAGGACCTTATAGGAGTTTAAGAAAAGCTCTAAGAAATATGTTAAATATAGGCTATACAATACCTCTTTCCTAAGCGATCAATAAAGAATATAATTAAGTGAAGATAAAATAGGAATACGGGAAACACCTCTTTTCGTAAGCGATCAATGAAGAACTATGATCGACTAACTTATGATTCAAGCTCTAATGAAAAGCGAAAAAACATTCAAGATACACATGAGCTCCGAAAAAACCCGAAGCAATAAGTAAGCCTATCTATAAAGGTAAATATGACAAACGGTTTGAATGTTTGATGCCAATAAACTTATATAAGCAATTTAATATATTAAACCATGCATTTGATGACTAATCCAATTAGTTAAGTAGATGAATTTCTTTTAAAAAATCTTGTTGAGAGAGTGCAAAATAGGAGAGTAATTACCCCAAACTATCTTTTAGCATTCGAAAAACCTTTTAAATTGTGTCTTACTAGTTAAAACCCCGTGTAATACACGGGCGGTTTAAAGTATTTTACTTAATGTTGCACTGTTACCTAATATAAACTATGTAGTAAAAGAAGAATTCAAAAGTTTAAAGTCATACGCAAATACTTAGTTAACATGAATAAGAGAAATCTCAGTCGTCCTTCCATTTTATGTAACCAATTACCGATTATTTTTTCATTTTCTTCTTGATTCCCGATAGCTAAAAATATACTTTGGGGTACCCTCAATTTCTATGCCCAACAAAAATCACAAGACCAAGTGTGTCATGAAGGCTTGGATCGGGATAGGATCCAAGTGTGTCTTGTGTGAAGGCTTGGATCGGGATAGGATCCAAGTGTGACATGTGTGTGGACTCGGATTGTGTGAAGATTCAAATGTGTCAAAGTGTGAAGATTCAAGTGAAAGGGAGTGCTTATTCGTGTGAAGGCTTAGATCGTGTGTTGATCTAGGTGGGACAAGAGTGCTTGTTTGTGTGGCCACGTGGGCCTTGGGGTAGATTGGTTCTAGCTACGATTAAGACTCGACATTCCGCTTAGTGTCGTTAAACTTGGTGTAAGCTTGTGTACGGTTTGTTCCATCATAAGGAGCGTGTTGATTAGTGAAATAACTCTCGAGTGTGGGACTCGGGGAGTGGAGTAAGACGAATAGGTGCTTCCTGCCAAACCACTATAAATCATCGTGTCCGGTTTGTGTTTTCTTTTCCTTACTCTTTACTTTCTATACTTGCATTACATTTATGTTTGTGTGGTTTGTTTTGTGTATGCTTGTGATATTAACTAGTCAACTTTGAAATGCAAAACATAAGAAAACTCAATCAGACGTAATGGACATGCACAGTGGTGGCGGTCCTTTATCTAGGGACGGTCCCCAAATATTTATGCGACCGCCGGTGTATTTAAGGGACCGTTCACAGTGTTATCAGTATAAGCTAAAAACATTTAAACCCATCGTTATGTTTATGTTTATTTGATTGATTGCATACATGTTCTTAAGTTACATATATGATTGTTATGAGTGACATAACCACTATTCATATTTAGTCACGCTTGATTGAAAATTTGATACGAAACATTTCAAGTTTAAAAGAGGAATGTATTGATCACCCCCCCTCTACGTTTCTATAGGGAATAAACCTCATTCTTTTTTTATCGAACCAGAGACCTCCAAAAAAAAAACAACCCTCTTCCCTAAAATTACTCTTGTGGCCACTTGATCTAGACAAGTGGTTTATCTATGACTCAATGAGCAAATAAATTTGACTTGTTTACTTTTTCTTAAAAAAAATTAAAAAAAAAAGAAATTTAAAAAAAACTTTTATTTTTAATTTTAATTTCATATGTTTATGTTTGTTTAATTTTTCATGTCGAGTCGAAACTTAGGTAACAAAATAAGAAAAGAAAAAACAAGTTATCATTATATAAACCCGACATGATAATTTATTTAACAGCTTATTATTGTGCTAAATTTATGATAATAATGCTTTATTTCATATTTACACAAGTTACTTATTTATCGTATTGCTATCGTTTAATATATACTTAAAAAACGGACAATTAAAATCACTCGGACAATTATACAAAAACAAACAACATTAGTTCGTTCAGATTTAGACTTTATAGCCACCTATTACTGGTAAGATGTGGTAGTCAGATTCAGACCTAAAACATCTTAATGAAACAAACACACCCTTAGTCTATTGTGATGTAAAACGTCCAAAGATAGTTCTTATTACGCGTAGGATAACAAAACAGTTATACGTAAAGTTTATAGTTTACGCGGTTACAGTAAAACGTTAAAGTTTATAGGTAAAAGTTAACGTAAAATTTATGGTTGTTACAGATTGTGTTTTAAATATATATTCATTGAAGATACTTTTCATCAAGTACGGGGTATTATATTGTTAGACAATAAGTATTAGGGGATTAGGCCCGTGTGTATTAGGCCCATATTTTATCTTGTATATTATCTCATGTACCGAACATATTATTCATTCAATATACGGTTTTACTAAATCTTACATGGTATCAAAGCCTAACCTCGATCAACCCTACTGCTTCCGCAATTTTTCAACCTAATCTGTTTTTTTTAAGGTTTCCTTTAACTGTTTCTCTACCGGGTGTGTTGTCGAGGTGTGTTTAAGTGTTTGTCGATCGGGTGTGTTGTCGACTTGATTAAGTTTTTGTTCGATCGAGCTGTTCGACCAGGTGTGATTAAAGTTTGGCCAATTGGTTTCAGTTTTCTTGTTTTTTATTCAACGATTTAATATTGACGGAATCGCCTGTTTAGGGTTTTTTTTTCTTCTTTTCTTTTGTCGTCTTTTTGATTCTGTTCACCAGTAGATCACGAACAAGTAGTAAACAAAGAATAGTTCGCTACACCAACTATTAATTTATTGAAGGTGGTTTTAATATCCCACGAGGAATTGTTTTTAATTGGAGGAATAGTTCACCAGGGGGATTAGGGTGTATTTTATTGGAGGAATTGTTTTTAATTCAATTTTATAATTAAAGGTTGGTCTTTTGTTCTATTTCCTACTGTTTGCTTGTTGTTCCATAAACCTTAAATCAATCCCAACTGTTTCAATCATGACTCAAGATACTAATCCCCCTACACCTATCCTCACTTTGTCGGATAAGCTTATGGTAATGAATCACCTAACCACTTTTGTTCCCATCAAACTTGATGTTGATGAGATGAATTACTCCTCATGGGTGTACTATTTTTCTCATCTATGCCATGGCTATGGTATCTTGGACCATCTTGTTGATCCACCCACATCCTCCTCTACTACACCTCCCCCGCCTCTAACTAAGGATGCGGAATGGCTCAAGGTTGACTTCATTATTTAGTCTTGGATCTTTTCCACGCTTGCCTCGAATCTTCAGAAACGTTTGGTTGTTCTTAATCCCACAACTGCCAAAGAGGCGTGGGTATATCTTGAGACTATTTTTCAAGATAATAAACGCCCAAGAGCTATAGCTTTGAAGGCGGAGTTATGGAATTTGAAGCTTGGGGATTTAACAATTGATGCATACTTTCAGAAAATTGAGTCAATTATTTCGGTTTTAGCTGGTCTTGGTTCTCCTCTTAGCAATAATGATATTGTTACATTTGCGCTAGAAGGTTTGCCAAACACGTATGATGTGATTTCTACAGTTATTGTTAGTCGGGAACCCTTTCCCGATCTCAAGACGGTTCGTTCTTTGTTAACCACGCAAGAGATGCGTATGAAATCCAAGGTTCTAGATACGCTTGTGGATGCCACATCAGCTTCTCCTATGGTCTTATTGGCGAATAACAATAATGCTTGGCGCTCGTCTAATCCATTGGAAAAAGTAAACAAACCTTGTTTCTTGTTTGCTATGGGACATTGTCGTTTTGGTGAGGCGTGTCGGTATCTTCACAATGGGGTTCATGGCAAGTCTACTTTACTACCTCGTGGTTCTGGTTCCTCATCTACTGGGTCGAGTTCTTATTCTTCGGACTTGCAAACATTGCAACACTTGTTGGCTAAATTGGGATTTACATCTACCACGAATACTGCTACTCCTCCTAGTCCAGTTGCTTACCATACAATGACCCCCTCCTTGTACCCCTATTCTCCGATGCCCCATTCACCTTGGGGGTCCAATACATTTTCTATACTTCCACAGGGGGTTCAAGTTATGACAGATTCGCAGTCACAACAGGGGTTCGCAGTACCGGTTCAGCAACAGTGGTTCACAGTACCGGTTGGGTTCACAGTACCGGTTCAACAGCAGGGGTTCACAGCACCGGTTCAGCAGCAGGGGTTCGCAGTGCTGGTTCATAGCGCCGGTTCACAGGTTCAGCAGGGGACTTCGATAGGTCCCGGCACAGGTCCGGCTTATGGCTTCGGATTTAATCCTGCTCAGCTTTTTGCAACAGGTCCACAGGGTTTGGGTCAGGAGACTCTTTTACTGAATGCTTTTGTTACTCATGCTCTTCAGGAACCGGCTGCTGGCAATTGGAATATAGATACAGGTGCGAGTTCTCACCTTTATGATTCTGTACATTGTCTTAGTGATATTCTTAATGAGTGCATTTATCCCTCTGTTGTGGTTGGTGATAGGCGTTTCTTAATGAGTGCATCTACACCTTTTCGTCCTTTACGTTTAAACAATGTTTTAATTACTCCCCATATTGTAAAAAATTTAATTTATGTGCGTCAATTTGTTCATGATAATTATTTGCACTATTGAATTTGATCCTTTTGGTTTTTCTGTGAAGGACTTCCTTACTTGACGGGTACTTCTCCGTTGTGATAGTACGGGTGATCTCTCCCTGTTACGAAGCCTTCTCCTATTCCTCAAGCGTATCTTACCACTCAGTATACGTGGCATCAACAACTTAGTCATCCAGGGAGTGAAGTGTTGCGGCGTCTAGTGTCTAGTGCTTCCATTTCATGTAATAAGCTTCCCGTTCTTTGCCATACTTGTCAGCTTGGTAAACATGTGAAGCTTCCGTTTGTTAGTTCGTCTAGTTCTGTTACTTCTTGTTTTGACATTATTGACTCGGATTTGTGGACATCTCCAATTCTGAGTCTTTCTGGTTTCAAGTATTATGTTTTGTTCCTGGATCATTATTCTCAGTATGTTTGGGTTTATCCTTTAATGAATAAATTTGATGTTTTGTCTAAATTTCAATTGTTTTGTAGTTATGTTCGTACTCAGTTCAAGTATTAAATTAAATTGTTTCAGTGTGATCATGGTGGTGAATTTGATAATACTGTCTTTCATAAATTATTTTCCACTCATGGCATCCAGTTTAGATTTTCTTGCCCTCGCACCTCTCAACAAAATGGGAAATCCGAACGCATGTTTCGTATTATGTTTCAATTCTGAGTCTTTCTGGTTTCAAGTATTATGTTTTGTTCCTGGATCATTATTCTCAGTATGTTTGGGTTTATCCTTTAATGAATAAATTTGATGTTTTGTCTAAATTTCAATTGTTTCGTAGTTATGTTCGTACTCAGTTCAAGTATTAAATTAAATTGTTTCAGTGTGATCATGGTGGTGAATTTGATAATACTGCCTTTCATAAATTATTTTCCACTCATGGCATCCAGTTTAGATTTTCTTGCCCTCGCACCTCTCAACAAAATGGGAAATCCGAACGCATGTTTCGTACCATAAATAATCTTATTCGCACTTTATTGTCTCAAGCACACCTACCACCAAACTATTGGACCGAGGCTCTTAATATGGCTGTTTATTTATTGAATAGCTTACCTTCCCGTGCCATTAATAATGAAATACCCTTCACCAGACTTTTTGGTGCTACACCTGATTATAGTGTTCTTCGTGTTTTTTGATGCCTTTGTTACCCACATATAGATACCAACCATAAATTAGGCCCCCGTGCTACACCTGCAATCTTTCTGGGACATGCTGCCAATCATTTTGGCTATCGTTGCCTTGATCTTAACACCAATAAAATTATCATCTCTCGTCATGTTACATTTGATAAAACAGTTTTTCCGTTTCAATCTAACCAATCCAAGCCCACTCCCTCATATGATTTTTTAGATGATTCTTCCAATCTCATTTCCACCATAAACAACACCACACCAATTGGTCCTAATTCGAACCCAATTCCTACTACACCTATCACCATTCCTGCATCTCCTACACCACCTACGCCTCCTGCATCACCTACACCTCCACCGTCTCCACCAAATGATCATGTGCCCATTGTTCATGTTCCTGAACCCACATCTCCAACTGTTCACTAGTACAAAAATGACCTACGGTCACACATGGTCGATTTGGAACAGCCACACATTCAAATATTTGTGTGGCTGAAGGTAGGTAAATTGACAGCATTTACGAATTAGTCACACATGAGCATTTCGAATGTGTGACCATAAGACCTCTATTGCCACACAATCGACCCTTATGTGACTAAACGTAACTGGTGATTTTGTTACAGATCATGTAGTCACATATGCATTTGGAACGTGTGACAAATACAAGTAACCTTGATGCCATATATGGTCACACTAAACTTATAGTCACATTTGCTTCTAATAGTATGACCAAATGCCATATACGGTCGCACAAAACAGTTTGTCACACATTATTTAAGTGTAGCCAAAACACGATTTGTGTGACTAAATGTTGACAAAGGCCACACAAAAACCCAATTCATGTGGCAAGTGGATGATCAATAGTCACACAAAATACACATTCCTTCACTTTAAATAGCATATGGTCACACTTATTAACACTTTTAGTCACTTGATCGTTAGTTGTATGTGACTAAATACACTCCCAAAAACATGCTTTGTGTGACTAAATGTTACCAAAGGCCACACAAAAACCAAATTCATGTGGCAAGTGGATGATCAATAGTCACACAAACTACACATTCCTTCACTTTAAACAACATATGGTCACACTTATTAACACTTTTGGTCACTTGATGGTTAGTTGTATGTGACTAAATTCACTCCCAAAAACATGCTTTGTGTGACTAAATGTTACCAAAGGCCACACAAAAACCAAATTCATGTGGCAAGTGGATGATCAATAGTCACACAAAATACACATTCCTTCACTTTAAACAGCATATGGTCACACTTATTAACGCTTTTGGTCACTTGATGGTTAGTTTTATGATACAACCTACTTGTATCGGTAGTAGCACCACTATAGTGGGTGCGGACTCCTTAAGAAAAGAGAAGAGAAGCAGATATTATTTAGACAAAACTATGACTTTCATTGATAATATATTCGGTATATAAATAGCCGAATAATAACTTGTAACCCAAGACAAATACTTAAACATTCTAAAACACAGATTCTTTGACACAAAGACATTCCTAATACGACTCAAAGACTTTCCTAAAACATTGAGATAAATATAGATAAATATGGAGATAAATCCTAGCCCATAATAAACGAGTCTTGCCACTTTGGTGCCTTCTTGGTCCGCTTGCCACGACCCAATTGGTTTGCTAAGGGCGTAACATTCCCTCCATCTTCAGAAACAACCTTGTCCTCAAGGTTATACGCAGGATATGCAGCCTTGAAATCATTCAACCATTCCCATGTCGCTTCTTCAGGAGACCGACTTGTCCATTGAACCAACACTTGTCGCTCTAGTTGACCATTCCGTAACACCATTCGAGAGTCACAAATCCTTACAGGTTGCTCCATTGGTTGCTCATCCACGAATTCTTCTGGCAAAGGTGTTACCATTTTGCTTCCATTTCCTGTAAAAGATTTGAGAATAGACACATGGAAAACCGGGTGTATCTTACTAGACACAGGTAACGCCAAACGGTAAGCCACTTTTCCCACACGAGCTTCCACCTTGTAAGGTCCATAATAACGCTTTGCCAGCTTATTTGAGAGTCGCTTGGCAAGAGTAATTTGCCGGTATGGTTGAAGCTTAACAAGCACCATATCCCCAACATTAAACTCGACATCCCGCCTTTTGCGATTAGCCTTGACTTCCATTCGTTGTTTAGCGGATAACAAGCTGTCCTTGAGTTGTTGCAACAACCCATCACGTTCCACAAGTAAATCGTCCACAGCCGCTACCTTTGAAGACCCAGGTGGATATGGAATTATTTTCAATGGTAACCGTCCATACAATGCCTGAAAAGGTGACATCTTAATGCTACTATGATAACTAGAATTATAACAATATTCTGCCCATGGTAAATAACGAACCCATTGTTGCGGACGATGGCTAACCATGGCTCGTAAATACTGCTCTAAACAACGGTTCACGACTTCCGTTTGCCCATCCGTCTAAGGATGATACGCGGTACTATGATTCAACTGTGTACCGCTAAAGTGAAATAACTGCTTCCAAAAAACACTTACAAAAATAGGATCACGATCAGATACAATGGTTTTTGGTATCCCATGATGCTTAACCACGATTTCCAGAAACACCTCGGCTACCTTATGTGCATTAAAACTAGTAGGCAATGACCCAAAATGAGCATACTTCGTTAAACGATCGACCACCACTAAAATAACAGTAATACCCCGAAACGCCGGTAATCCCGTAATAAAGTCCATCGACACATCTTCCCATACGGCGTTTGGCGTCGGAAGAGGCTGTAAATAACCACCCGGTGCGTCCGTAGAATACTTGGTTTGCTGACATACCAAGCACTGCTTAATGAATTCTTCTACCGACTGACGCATTCCCTTCCAGAAAAACAAAGCCGACAACCCAACCAACGTCTTCTTGATTCCCCCATGCCCAGCGCTAGGGGTGTCATGGAACTCTCGTAACAATATTGTCTTAAGCTTTGACTCCTGCCCAATATAATAACGGTTGTTGTAAATGATCAGTCCATTCTCACGTCTAAACCCACTAAGTACCTCACCATTGTCCAATTTTTGATGTAACTCAAGTAACTCAGTTAATGTGCCATTCTCATCTTGCAAGTCCCCAATGAAACCTATCAATGGCTGACTAAAAACCATGAAGGCTGAAGTCACCTGCTCGGCCTCCTCAAACGCCCGGGAGAGAGCATCCGCAGCTTGATTAGTTACCCCGGGCTTATATTCAATATCAAAATCAAACCCCAATAACTTTCTTACATACTTTTGCTGGAGCGGCGTTTGAATTACTTGTTGCATTAATTCTTTAATACTTTTATGGTCTGTGCGGATAGTGAACCGTCGTCCCAACAAATATTGACGCCATTTATACACGGCCTCTACGATAGCAAACAACTCCTTTTGGTAAGTACCAGCCACTCGCATACGCGGCCCTAACTTACGACTAAAATAACTAATTGGCCTGTTTCCCTGCATCAAAACCGCGCCAATTCCATCTCCTGATGCATCCGCCTCCACTACAAATACCTGGTCAAAATTTGGAAGACCTAAAAGAGGAGCGTTAGACAATTGTTGCTTAAGTGTTTCGAAAGCATGAGCTTCTGTTTCACCCCACTTAAATCCATCGTGTTTTAGTAAGTCAGTTAAAGGTGCCGCAAGCGAGGCATACCCCTGAATAAACCGTCGATAATATCCTGCAAGCCCTAGGAATCCCCGAACTTGCCTTTGAATTTTAGGGACCGGCCATTCACGCACTGCCTATATCTTCTTTGGATCCATTTGTACCCCACGAGCTGAAATAATATGTCCCAAGTACTCTAGTTCCCCGACTCCAAAAACACATTTAGAACGCTTCACATAAAATTGGTGCTCCTGTAAACATCGAAAAACACACTCCAAATGTTCCAAATGCGAGCTAAGGGTCGGACTATAAACTAGGATATCATCAAAAAATACAATCACAAATTTACGCAAGTAGGGAGAAAACAACCTATTCATAGTCGCTTGAAATGTTGAAGGCGCATTGGTAAGTCCAAACGGCATGACTAAAAATTCATAATGCCCGTCATGTGTTCGAAAAGCCGTCTTGTACACGTCCCGTTCGTGTACCCGAAACTGATTGTAACCTGCCCGTAAATCTAATTTAGTAAAAATACTAGCCCCACCTAACTCATCGAACATCTCGTCAGCCGTAGGGATTGGAAACTTATCCTTCACCGTGACCGAATTAAGAGCGCGATAATCCACACAAAAACGATAGCTCCCATCCTTCTTTTTGACAAGTAAAACAGGTGAAGAAAAAGGACTATGACTAAAACAAATAATTCCTTGGCTCAACATTTCCATTACTAACCGTTCCATCTCACCCTTCTGATAATGTGGATAACGGTAAGGACGTACGTTCACAGGTTTAGTGTTTGGTAACAAATGAATTCTATGATCCACTAAGCGGTTAGGTGGTAGACACGTTGGTTCCTAAAACAAAGCATCAAACCGAGCCAAAAGTTGATCAAGCTCAGCTTGTCCAGAAGACGTGGGCAACGTGGAGGTGGCCTGATCACTGTTGCCTTGTAAAGCATAACCGTGACATTCATAAATGCCATATACATCGTCCATCTCCAACAATGCCTGCATGTGGTGGAAGCTAATTTTCTTCATTCTTAGTGACTCATCACCCTTCAACGTATAAGTAGTTCCCGAAAGAGTGAATTCCATTATTTGATGTGCATAGTCATGAGTAACCTTCCCCAATGTTTGTAACCATTGAATACCCAAAACCAGATCGAGACCTTTCATAGGTAAGACATATAAGTCGACCTCGATCTCAAATCCTTGCATGTGAAGAGGCACACGTGAGCAGACATTCTCACACAATAGCGACGCCCCACTACCAATATACACCTTAAAAGCCTTGGTCGCCTGAAGTGGTAGACGCATTCGCTCTGCAACATCGGACTGCACAAAATTGTGAGTGCTGCCGTTATCAATGAGTACATGTACCTCAGTAGCACCAATCTTCCCCCATAATTGAAGAGAACGTGGGCTGCCCTGACCCACCAACGAGTTGAGAATAGAAATATCGCCACTCTCGAGTGCATCATCTCCTTCCACGGCTGCTTCCTCACTTACATCCGCATCATCATCTGTCATTAGCAACAAAAACTTACCAGGACACTTATGTCCCCTCGTCCACCTATTGTCACAATTGAAACACAACCCTTTACTAAAACGTTCTTGTCGTTCCGCTGGTGAAATCCATTTGATAGCCAAAGGTTTCCCAGTAGTAGTAACAGTAGCCTTAGGAGGAGTCGGAAGTAAAGGCGTGGGGCGAACTGATGTTGATCGTTGGTTTTGAGAACCGCCACTGGTAATAGTAACCTTAGATGTACCCACCCCTGTACCTTGATCTTCCAAGCGCGCCTCAGTGACCCGAGCCAATGCAAACGCATCGCCAAGGGTGGTTGGTTTGGACACCAACAACTCACGTTGCAACGACAATTTAAGCCCCGAGATATAGAAAGAAATAAGTAAGGACTCCGAAATTTGCGTAACCCTGTTCATGAGCTTTTCAAACTCACATTGGTACTCTGCCACCGTTCCAGTTTGTAATAACTTAGATAAAGCTCCTTGTGGATCCTCGTACTTTGAAGGACCAAACCGATTCTTAACACTCTCCTCAAACCTGGGCCAATCAGTAATCAACCCATTCCTCGTCATCCAACGAAACCATTCTGCAGCGGCCCCTTCAAGATTAAACCCCACGATCCGTAAGCGTTGATCTGCGGGTGTGTTGAGCAAAGAAAAATACTCATTAATAGAAAATAACCAACTCTCAGGATCGTCGCCCGAAAACTTAGGAACATCCAGGCGCATAGACCGTGGTAACAAGGTCCCCTGATCACCTCCGCCACCATGTCGAACTTGAAGCAACCGTGTAGCCGCCTGTAATTCATCCCTTAAAGCATTGAATTGCGCCTGAAAATTTGCAGCTTGTTGTTCTGCCACACGCTCAGCCGCATCCTGATAATCTTTGAGCCACAAACGAATTGTCTATTCATCCGCCATGAGTACAATGAAAGCACCAATGATACAACCTACTTGTATCGGTAGTAGCACCACTATAGTGGGTGCGGACTCCTTAAGAAAAGAGAAGAGAAGCAGATATTATTTAGACAAAACTATGACTTTCATTGATAATATATTCGGTATATAAATAGCCGAATAATAACTTGTAACCCAAGACAAATACTTAAACATTCTGAAACACAGATTCTTTGACACAAAGACATTCCTAATACGACTCAAAGACTTTCCTAAAACATTGAGATAAATATAGATAAATATGGAGATAAATCCTAGCCCATAATAAACGAGTCTTGCCACTTTGGTGCCTTCTTGGTCCGCTTGCCACGACCCAATTGGTTTGCTAAGGGCGTAACATTTTATGTGACTAAATTCACTCCCAAAAACATGCTTTGTGTGACTAAATGTTACCAAAGGCAACACAAAAACCAAATTCATGTGGCAAGTGGATGATCAATAGTCACACAAAATACACATTCCTTCACTTTAAACAGCATATGGTCACACTTATTAACACTTTTGGTCACTTGATGGTTAGTTGTATGTGACTAAATACACTCCCAAAAACATGCTTTGTGTGACTAAATGTTAGTAAAGGCCACACAAAAACCAAATTTATGTGGCAATTGGATGATCTATAGTCACACAAACCATACATTCCTTGACTTTCAACACCATATGGTCACACTTATTAACACTTTTTGTCATTTGATGATTTATGTGACTAAATACACTCCCAAAATCATGCTTTGTGTGACTAAATGCTACCAAAGGCCACACAAAAACGAAATTCATGTGGCCATTGGATGATCAATAGCCACACAAGATACACATTCCTTCACTTTAAACATCATATGGTCACACTTATTCACGCTTTTGGTCACTGTATGTGTACTTGTATGTGACTAAATACACCCCCCAAAAGCATGCTTTGTGTGACTAAATGCTACCGAATGCCACACAATAACAAAATTCATGTGGCCATTGGATGATCAATAGCCACACAAGATACACATTCCTTTACTTTAAACGTCATATGGTCACACTTATTCACACTTTTGGTCACTTTGTGCTAGGTTGTATGTGACTAACTAAGCCCCCAAAAACATGCTTTGTGTGACTAAATGTTACCAAAGGCCACACAAAAACAAAATTCATGTGGCCATTGGATGATCAATATCCACACAAGATACACATTCCTTCACTTTAAACATCATATGGTCACACTTATTCATACTTTTGGTCACTTTATGCTTACTTGTATATGACTAACTACACCCCCAAAATCATGTTTTGTGTGACTAAATGCTACCAAATGCCACACAATAACAAAATTCATGTGGCCATTAGATGATCAATAGCCACACAAGATACACAATCCTTTACTTTAAACATCATATGGTCACACTTATTCACATTTTTTGTCACTTTATGCTAGGTTGTATGTGACTAACTACACCCCCAAAAACATGCTTTGTGTGACTAACACTACAAGAAAAACGAGCATTTGGGAGGGTGGAAAACCGTGCCAATTACTCTTCAAGGACTTTGCTATTTAGTATACATAGTAACGGGTCGAGATAGCTACTCTCAAGATGGATGTCTAAATGCCTCCTTATATAGCATCTATAGTTATGTGGCAAAGTTATAATACTCACTTTTAAAATGCATGACCAAACACCTCCAATTTTAAGCCATCTACAGTTATGGGTCCAAACAAATGTCTGCTTATTTATTATTTTGATGGTAAATTGCAGAGTTCGGTTTTGTTGTTATGGGACACGAGTTTGATAACTACCCGAAGAAAATGATCCGTGACATACAGAGTTGGGATTGGTTTCTTGAAGAACATAAAGACAGTGATGAAGACGAAGATGAAGTTAGTAATAGAAAAGCAAAAAAGGGAAAAAGACGAAAGAGGAAGAAAGGGGCAGCGAATGATGACGAGGATGATGATGTGTGGACGGGTGAGAGTGAGGAAGATGCTGAATTGATTAAGAAAGTAAAAACTGGCCTAAAACCCAAGTATAAGACTAGGTCAAAAGACCAAAAGAAAAACAAAAAGGGAGTGAGTACAAGTAAAAGCGGTGCTGATACTACAAAGAGTTCTGCGGACGTTGATGTTGAAGATGATGACGATGAAGAGGAAAATGATGAAACGTTGGGTGGTTTCATAGTTGATGACGAGGATGTGGGTGAAGGAATTGACGAGGATGTGGAAGAAGAAACCGACGAGGATGATGAAGAGGAAGAATTTGAAGATGAAGATGACGAGTAGTTGTTGGTTTTAAATTCACTTTAGATGTTTAGTGTTTCTACTTTGTTGTATGGTTATATGTTACTACTAACATGTACACTTACACAAGTCTTTACTACTTTGTTAATATCCTATATGAAATCGTTGGTCTGTTTCATACTTCTATTTGTATTGAGTTATCTAATTATATGTGATCCTAACTTATGATATCTTACTTCACATTCGATCACTGTCAAAAACTCGGAGCATGGATTTATTCTATTATTGAGAAATATTGTTTTGTAGTATGACCGATCAAGTATCGGGTAATACTCTCTCATGAATAATGGTGGAAGAGGAGGAAGATCAACTTCATTTTCCGTTTCTTGATCAACACGACGCTCTTGATCATTGATCATATGCAGTTGGAACTGGAGAAGTTTCTTTTTCGTATTGGAGTTCCAGAAGTTTTTTGCAGCACTATCGGTTCTTCCTGGTAAGTAACTTGCTATTTCTGCCCATCTGTTGTTAAAGAAAATAACAAAAGAAATTAAACATCTTTAACAAAAGTACGCAAAGAAATTGTGTGTAAAGTAGCTCGTGGTCTTTTATACTTGTTTCCTAACATGTTGTGTAGCTTGATTATGAGTGCTGCTTCTTGCAATGAAAAGCTTCCTCTTTTTAAACCTGGTCGCAGATGATTATTCCATTGTAACCTGCAACTTATTGCTGCATCTTTGTAATCCTGCTTAGCATAAAAACATAAATATACTAATAATAAGTTTAGCAGATTTGGATGGTGTATATGCATCATTTGGTGTTTTATTTTTGCAAGCGTGTCATATGGCGAATCAAGTGTTTGGTTTGCAGGTTTGGAATCACGAAATCTTTGTAGAGTGACCTCTCAGAGGATTTTTAGGAGGTTAGAAGGATTAATCGATTAAGCCTACTGAGTGAAATAGGGAGAAACACCGGCAAGATTAGGAACGGAGCTCCAACATCCATGGCGGCCATAGGTAATAATATAGTTAACGAGTTTCTTGTCTTCTTCTGGTGACCATAGGTAATAATATAGTTAAAATTTTAGTGTAATTTTTTTAAAATTTTGACCTTTTTTCGAAAGTGACCCCACCCAAAACTCAAAATGCCCCCCACCCACATACTAAAACCCAACATTCAACGCTCTAAAGCCTTATAAATCATTCATCTTTAAGTAAAAATACTCGATTTATCATTACGATCTTATTTTTTTCCCGCATTTTGTTGTTATGTTCAAAAAAAATTTTTTTGCCCCCCACATCCTTTTTTCTGGGTCCGTCACTGGCCTTATGGCCATAATCACTATAATTAGAACATAAGCTGATAAAACTAAACACCAAACAGCATATCATTAGCACATTGATTGTCATTTTGAGTATGCAAAGCCGCTTTACATGTCTGCTAAGGGATCAAGAAGATTAATAAAGCTAACTTCTATATGATCAGATACGAGGATATAAGTTTTCTTTGAGATAGATAAGTAGCTTTAGAAACAGGTCTTCGGTCATATCTTCCAAAACATGCTTCCACTTTTGGTTAAGACTCGCGAGAAAGAACAAACAATGTCCTCTCTTTAATGAACAATTTTAGGTTACAGCTACGTAAGTCCCATGACACCACACTACATGGCAGTACTATGCTCCACAAGATAAATGCTGCAACTTTGACTCAAAACTTACAGTTATACAAAGAAGTCGATTTCGATTGTTTTGTACTATCTCAAACGGGTCAAATTAAGTAAAACTCGCTAAAAGTGAATGAGTCAAATGACGAGCCGAAAGGGTGATAATGTGTCAAAGTCTATCTTAACGCATACAATATCCCTAATCGTATATAAATGTGCTAATATTTTATTAGATCATAAATAATGAACTCAGGTTTTTGAACATTATACAGGTGGGTCCAGTTTTCATATTAGATGATATTTCCGACTAAAACACTTAGCAAACAGTTGATGTCTCTTTGCTGGAACCTTGGGCTTGCTCTTTGCTAAAGCGCTTTGCTGTTTGCATCATCTTTCAATATTTCCATGCCTACTGCATCATCACCAGCACTTAAAACCTCATCAATAAGTTGATTTTGATCCTTCAGACGACAATAATTTATGTTCGTTTAGTTTAATGAACGGACATGAACAAAAGTCTCACTCGTTCATTTATGTTCATGAGTGTCCAATTATGCATTCGTTAACCTTCGTTTATATTCGTATATAGTATTTTTTTTATACACTTTAAAATTGATTTACTTAAAAATTTAAAAACAACACATAAAAACACATGTCTAAGTCTATTTTTAAAAATTTAATGTTTTTTTTTTTTTTTTAAATTTAATGTTTATTAGTCTACGTTTATGTATCTTCATTCGTTTATCTTCGTTTAATATCTTATTGAACAAATAAAAACGAATATGAACAATCTTTGTTTCTTAATAAACGAACATGAAAAAGAAATTTTGTCCGTTTAAATTACTGCGTTTGTTTATTTGTCCGATAAAAATTAATCGAACGAAAATTAATAATAGCCTGTCTATGCTCACCAAATTCATTTACAGCCCTAAATTGGGTGGTGCAAGGGAAGTGAAATAATGCATGAAAATTAATAAATAAAATGAAGTAAATGTGGCTATATATCTAATAGCACTCCCAATGGTAACACAAGTTAAGTTTTAACACGGTGTCACGTCAGCGCCACATCAGCTTTAACACTTTCACCTTAACTCACAAAAAAACACTCCCAATCATAACTCAACCTTAACTCAACAACAATTTACAAAAACACCCTTCATTTACTGGGAATATATATATATATATATATATATATATATATATATATATATATATATATATATATATATATATATATTACAAACACCACCTTAACGCTAAGTTAAGGGGTTAACACGACGTGTTAACACGGCTTTAATTCAGGACCATGCAACGCTTAACTCAGCTTTAACGCTCGTTAAAACGCCTTTAACGCCTCCTTCACGTTATGATTGGGAGTGCTCTAAAAGACTAAAACAGAAAAAATCGCGTGACCTACCTAAAACCGGAAAAACGAGTGACCTCATTCAGTGTATGCCGACATAAATAATTGATGTGTGACAGGACTAGTTGTTTCTTTCATCTGTTTACGTTGATTTTTGATGGTCAAATCTTTCTTAAGGAAAAAAAAATCATATACATTTTAGCTCAAATGGACCTCCCATGTTATATCTTAGCCTATAAATCGAGCTGAGTGTTATTCATGACATAATCAACAAATATGAGTGCTCAAAAATATAATGAAGTATTACCAACTCAAAATGAAATATGACAATTAATTAAAATATTGATTTTATTTTAAAAATAAAATTTGCTTTTTTTACAACTGATGTATTATATATGTATGGTTGAAATATTAAATATTTTTTATGTGAGAAAGTAAAAGAAATTTCAAATTTCAAATCCTAGGTATAACACACTACTCATTTTTATATTTTTAAAGTTTTTAAAAAAATTATACATCCTTTATATGTATTATAGATTACTTGACGAATACCCGTGCAAAGTAACGGTATATAGCGATAAATAATTATACTAGCAAAATCATGATTTTGTTTTGACCCTTGATGTAAAACTTACGGGTGCAATTAGTAATCATTCCGAGTAAAAAGTTATTGAGTTAAAAACAAAAAAAAATGACAAAATTTTTTGGATTAAACAATACTATATAAAATATTAATATAGTTGTAGATGATGTTACTATTCTTAATCAAAGATATAATAATCCACCAAATTTTAAGCATTTTAAATTTAAGAAATATTGCATATGCATGCAATATAAGTAGTAGACAGATAGATTATAGATTCTAGCATATGCATTGCTACATGGGCGGAGATACAAGGGGGCAGAAGGGGCAGGTGCCCCCTATTAGAAAAAAAAAATGTAATGTAAATTTTCGAAAATATTTGGCATTTTTCGTAATTTGCTCCTTATATATCAATTTATAGTTTAGTTTCTAAAATTTATCAAAGTGTGCCCGCTAGACAAAAAATTTCTGGCTCCGCCCCTGCATTGCTGGTAGGTTTTTTATATATAGAATTATTTCTGCCGTTAAAAAAAATGATAAAAAGATATAGATTATAGATTTAACACCACTCGGTTTAAGTCTACCATCAGTTTTTGAGATGGTGTATTATAATTTGAAGCAGCACCTCAACCAAATGTGAGGCGACCATCATTTAACAGTATATTCAGTAACCTAATAATTGTAAAATCTGAAAACATGTAAACATTTTATTAATACTTAAATAAGTCAATACAAGCATGGAAAATAAGTGACTTTGTGAACAATGAATAAAGAAAAGCAGACACTCAAATTTATTTGTTGCTTCCATCATTCAAAGCGGCCTTGATGGTAAAAAAGGTCTGAACCACGGTAAGATAAAACAGCATGATTTTAAGTAAAATCCCTGGATCACCGAAATATAAGCGTTTCAGCTGTGCAATATTGTTGGTGTAGTACCAGCTATCCAATTGTTTGAACGCTTGGGTGTAATAAAAATCTGTAATAGAAATGTTTTTGCATACCTTGTTGATCATATCTGCAGCCTCTTTGTTTGAGCCGAGGTTGTTGACAAGGACTTCTGATTCTACCAGTTTAGCAATATCCTCTTTACTATCAATAAGCTTATCCATGGCATGTGCATATGATGTAAAGTAATAACGATCTTGAGGGAACGATTGCTCGTAAGCAATAAAGTTCCTTAAAATTAGCTCAGAGGTATCATCAATAACCAGGGTTGGCATTATTAGTGGATAAGTTAGGTGGCCCAAACCCGACTTGTGGGTTGGGTCCATTAGGGTTTCCAGGTATTATGCTTTATAAATACACTGTAATATTCGGTTGTGTGTGGTGGGAGTTAGACGGGAAAAAAAATAATGATTAGGGTTAGGGTTAGGGTTTGACGGGGCCATAAAGGAGGCGGCTCCACTTAGCCACCTAGGTCTGAGGATCAGACCCGCTCTAATACCATGTTGGATTACATAATTCCCCGTAGGTATAACTTTATTATTGACCATTATTTATAATGGTAAAACCCTAGATGACCTAAACCCACAAATCGGGCTGCCCAAACCCGACTTGTGGGTTGGGTCCATTAGGGTTTCCAGGTATTATGCTTTATAAATACCTGATGAATAAACATCATAACCTACGGGGAATTATGTAGTCTAACATGGTATCGGAGCAGGTCGATCTAGGTGGCTATGCTGAGCCGCCTTCCCAATACCGCCCCGTCAAACCCTAATCATACAAAACAAACCGTCACTTCTGTTTCACTTTTTTTTTCGTTGATGTATCCTAGGTTTAAACATTATTGTTAATCCTTAAATTTAAAGAGTGGCTATTACTCCATTAATCATTCTTTAATGTTGAAGTAATGGACATCAGGTTACGTGTATTCGTGAGATTGATGTTTGTAAGAATGAGCCTTGGGATTTACCTGGTATATATCATTTTTTTTTTAATTATGAATCGATTGTAGCTAGGTACTGGAAAGCTACAAGGAAGGAAAGATAGGACGATCAAGACTAGTAGATGAAGTTGTGGCGTATCTTGTTTTGTTTTTTAGTTTACTTTTCTTTTCACATAAAAAAAAAAAGTTATAGTTGTTTTATGTTTGTTTATTAGTCGATTGTTCGTACGGCTTTGTTACCAGTTGATTAAAGTTGACCGTTGATACCAGTCCCTAAAGTCGACCGTTGGTACGGTGTTGTTACCAGTCGACTTAGCCGACCGTTGGTACCAGTCGACTAAAGTCGACCGTTGGTACGGTTTTGTTACGAGTCGACTAAAGTTATGTTTTTATTATATTAATGTTTTTCTTTTTCGTTTCTTGTTTACTACTCCAGTCCGAGCTTTCGCGATTTCGCCGCTCGGACTGCGGGGGAGTATTAGTGGATAAGTTAGGTGGCCCAAACCCGACTTGTGGGTTGGGTCCATTAGGGTTTCCAGGTATTATGCTTTATAAATACCTGATGAATAAACATCATAACCTACGGGGAATTATGTAGTCTAACAGGCATTAGAAGAGTAGCCTTACTCCGAAACCAGTTGGGTAAATATGGAAAAGGAGATGATGATTGATATATAATGGCCATTAACCATTCATTCTTTTGGTGAGGCTTAAAGTTCATCCCGGATCTATCAAGTTCTACTATCGAGTGACCACGGAATGTTGTATTCTCTATTCGCTCTTCTCTATTCGATGACTTGGCAACTAAAAGCTAGTAGCGTGTGTGCAGATAGCCCAGAACATGATCATGAGTTGAATTTGAGTCAACATCTGTGGTTGAAATTTTTTCAGGCAATAGATCAGAACGGAATAGCTTAATGTAGGGTGCCAAATATGTATCGAGAATGTCGCTAAGAGTGAAACGCACGTCCCCCATGGAACATTCAAACAAAGCTTGAAGAACAAAGAAAGGGACTTGGTTTTCTAGCAACATCAGATCCATGGCAATACGAGTAGTTTGCATCTTATTTGGCAAATAAATATATTCATCATGCTTTTGGCCACTTTGTGTTAAATTGTATGTGACTAACTCCAAAAAAACAACACCCATTGTGTGACTAAATCATCACAAACGCCACATTTATTGTATATTCATGTGGCCACAGGACGGGAAATAGTCACACAAAATACACATTTACTTGAATATATCATCTCAAATGTCACATATATTATATATTTATGTGGCCAAAGGCTGAAAAATAGTTACTCTCAAAAAACATTCGCATGACTATAAAGTGTTTACGGTCACTGATAATGACTAATCCAACAAAACTTATGTCTAATTTGTCACACATATTCGGGGTTTTGGTCACTCTTTTTCGATGGAAAAGGGCACGAACTCAACAATGTGACCATATGCCACCTACGGTGGCGGGACCTATGGTGACACACAACAAAAAAAACGTGTGTGACTATATGCATATCGTCACACATTTTTTGCGTGACCAATACAACTTTTTGTACCATTGCTTGCATCTTATTTGGCAAATACAAATCCTCGTCTTCATGCTTGAAACAGAATTCAAGTATGAAACAACCATCCATAACCATCATCCTGGCAAGCTCAACGTCATTACAGTTCTCGATGACACAAGACGCATAAGATTCTCTGATTTGGGGTATTAAAGTGTTTAACTTTAGCATACATGCTTCTAATAATGTTTCTTTTCGCATGGTAGCACAATGACTTAATAATTCATTAAGATAACATCCTTTCAGCCATTCAAATTCTTGCAACTTCTCTTTTTCTGTGTATAGGTCCTATAGAGACCAGCTGAGGTTCATATGAACTTTAGCTAAGATCACTAAGAATTCTAGAAACCTTGCAAATAGATGGACGTTGGTTGCCACGATTGTGTCCTCTTTCTGCAAAATCAAGAAGAAAGCCTACAGACTCGTCAATGATCGGAATACTAGGGGATGCATCACGGTCCTCCATAGTCAAACCTGCAGAAAATGAAATAAATAAGGTAGGGTTTGAAAAAATAAGGAAGGATGTGACTGACGGTACCTTGGGTGGCTGCGAGCTCTACCGGTTGTTTGTTGTTGCTCATTGTTTGTTTTTGAGGTTTTGCAAGCCGTATCACTACTTGTAGATTTGATACTTGATGTTTTTGGTGGTTTTGGGATGAGATATAGTGAGTATAAATAGATAAACTTATATGCAGTGCTTTTAATTTGAATTTTGATTTAGATCTGCGAATAATATAAAACGTAAAATATTCAAAAAATGAAGGAAAAAATGTAAATGAAATCCATTGTAGATTTGTAGTCGTGAAGATGATATGGCGGTGGTAAGAAATGAATATTTCATACGAGTAAGTGGAAATAAAGGGGTTAGTAGCTAACTAGCTATTGTCATATCAAAATGTTTTTGTACCTCCGTCCAAAATAAATGTACAGTCTAATTTTTTTAATTACCCGCTGAAATCATCCATGATTTTGAACAACTAATGAATAGTTTCTTATGGTTTTATGGAGAAATGATAAAAGGTAAAAAGTAAAGTGGCGTGGGATTCGGTTTGCTTCCAAAAACAAGAAGGTGGTTTAGGCTTTTGTAGGCTTGAAACTTTTAACGTTGCATTATTGCCGATCATATTTGGAACAAATTAACATGTAAAGAGACTATGTGGGTTAAATGGGTTCATGGGTATAAATTGTAGGGTAGAAGCTTGTGGGATGTTAAGGTGCATGCCAGTGTAAGTTGGGGATGGAGGAAAATTCTCCAATTTCGTAAGTTGGAGATGTTCAGTTGCACGCCAATGTATAAATTGGCAGTAGCAGGCTTGACTCGGCTCGTTTAAACCGATAGTAGACTCGAAGCCTAACAATGTCACAAACAAAGTAACGCGGTGACATTGCATCAACATGCGTGTTCGATGCTACAATGTCACCGTGTTTCTTTGTTACTTACAATCTGTGTTCGACGTTTGTAAAAGTGGACTGAACAAGGGAGGGGGGGGTTTCTACCAATTATTTGGTGATATTCGTAAATCAAAAACTAAAGTTCACATATTTCGTTGGTAGTTGTTGTAAATGATAACTATTCAATTTTTGGTAAAACTCCGTGGCAGTGGAAGTTTTTTTATTAGTGCCTTCCAATATTTTATGACAAAGTTTAATTAATTTGTGTTAACATATTACCACACAACTTACAAGTCCTCGTATTAGTCAATAGTCATCCAAGGTATTCATAACGGGTCATCTTACGTTGTCTGTTTCAACCTGAATTTTGTGCTTATTGTATCGTGTGCTATATTCCAATTTCGTATTAAGAATATAATACTAGCTCTATGTACTTATGTGTTTTTAAGCAGTGAGGTGATGGTTTTGGACTTTTGTTTAATAAATACTAATACCATTTCAAACGTACCATGTTGATAGAGATTAAATATAAGGTCTGAGAAATATGTTAAATATAAGGTCTGAGAAATATGTTAAATATAGGATTGTAAGATAAGGTCTGAGAAATATGTTAAATATAGGCTATACAATACCTCTTTTCGTAAGCGATCAATAAAGAATATAATTTAGTGAAGATAAAAACAGGAATACAGCAAACACGTACTACATCCGATGCATAAAAAAATAGTATGAAGAACTACGATCAGTAATGAAAAGCGAATAAACATTCAAGTTACACACGAGCTCCAAAAAAACCCGAAGCAATAATTAAGAAAGCCTACCTATAAATGTCAAAATGACCAACTGTTTGATGCCAATAAACTTATATAAGCAATTTAACATATTAAACCATGCATTTGATGACAAATCCTAGGTAGATGAATTTCTTTTAAAAAATCTTGTTGAGAGAGTCAAAAATATGATAGTGTTGAATGATAGAAAACCCGTAGCTAATATTAACCATGCATTTGATGACAAATCCAATTAGCTGGGTGCCTAGGTAGGTGAATTCCTTTTAAAAATTCTTGTTGAGAGAGTCCAAAATAAGATGGAGGACAGGAAAAATAAATGCCTGTATATTGCAACTTGTTATTTGTGAGTTGTCATCTTTGCATGGTTGGTTACTGGGCATTGGTTTTTTATTAACCCGTTGGAATCGTTCATGATATTGAACAACTAATGAATGGTTTCTTTTGGTTTTATGGAGAAATGAAAAAAAGGTAAAAATTAAAGTGGCGTGGGTTCGGTTTGCTTCCCAAAACAAGAAGGTGGTTTAGGCATTTGTAGGCTTGAAACTTTTAACGTTGCATTATTGGTGATCATATTTGGACATCTTAACATGTAAAGAGACTATGTAAATTGTTGGGTAGAAGCTTGTGTGATGTTCAGTTGCACGCCAATGTAAGTTGGGGATGGAGGAGAATTCTCCAATTTCGTAAGTTGGGGATGTTCAGTTGCACGCAAATGTATAAATTGGCAATAGTAGACTCGACTCGGCTCGTTTAAACCCCTAGCAGACTCAGTGTCACAAACAAAGCAACACGGTGACATTGCATCAACCTGTGTGTTCATAGATGGTGCAATGTCACCGTGTTTCTTTTTGTTACTTACATTGTGTGTTCGACATTTGTAAAAGTGGAGGAGGGGGGAGGGTGGTCCCTACAAATACCACCGAATCTACAAATGATTTGGTGACTTTTTCGTAAATCAGAAACTAGAGTTCACATATTCCGTGATATAGTTTTTGTAAATGATAACCACTCAATTTTTGGTAAAACTCCATTGATAGTGGGAGTTTTTCTATTAGTGTCTTCCAAGGACACGTTACTTCAATTTGTGTTAAGGTATTGCAAGCACAACTTAATAGTCCTCGTATTAGTTAATAATCATCCAAGGTATTCATAACGGGTCATCTTACGTCACCTGTTTCAACCTGAATTTAGCACTTATTGTATCGTGTGCTATATTCCAATTTCGTATTGAGAATATAATACCTCTATGTACTATGCGTTTTTAAGCTGTGAGGTGATGGTTTTGTTTTATAAATACCGGTGCCATTTCAAACCTACCATGTTGATAGAGATTGACTACCTAAACAATTTTTTTTAATTTGAACAGGTAATCCAATTGTTTAAGATATTCATCAACTATTTCAACAGGCTTATATAGTCTTGTGATTTATATTTTTTTAATTTATGATCAACATTATTGAGTTTAGAATTTGGACATTCGCTACTTGGCTGTAAGTGTATTTGTCGAACCTTATAGGATTGTAAGATAAGGTCTAAGAAACATGTTAAATATAGGCTATACAATACCTCTTTCGTAAGCGATCAATAAAGAATATAATTAAGTGAAGATAAAAACAGGAATACGGCAAACACGTACAACATCCGATGCATGAAAAAATAGTATGAAGAACTATGATCAACTAACCGATGCTTAAAGCTCTAATGAAAAGCGAATAAACATTCAAGTTACACATGAGCTCCGAAAAAACGCGAAGCAATAATTAAGAAAGCCTATCTATAAATGTCGAAATGACCAACTGTTTGATGCCAATAAACTTATATAAGCAATTTAACATATTAAACCATGCATTTGATGACAAATCCTAGGTAGATGAATTTCTTTTAAAAAATCTTGTTGAGATAGTCCAAAATATGATAGTGTTAGATGATAGAAAACCCGTAGGTAATATTAAACCATGCATTTGATGAAAAATCTAATTAGCTAGGTGCCTAGGTAGGTGAATTTCTTTTAAAAATTATTGTTGATACTTGATAGAGTCCAAAATAAGATGGAGGATAGGAAAAATAAATGCATGTAGTTTGCAACTTGTTATTTGTAAGCTGTCATCTTTGCATGGTTACTGGGCATTGGTTTTTATATTACCCGTTGGAATCGTCCATGATATTGAAAAACTAATGAATGGTTTCATATGGTTTTCTGGAGAAATGAAAAAAAGGTAAAAATTAAAGTGGCGTGGGATTCGGTTTGCTTCCCAAAACAAGAAAGTGGTTTAGGCATTTGTAGGCTTGAAACTTTTAACGTTGCATTATTGGCGATCATATTTGGACATCTTAACATGTAAAGAGACTATGTAAATTGTAGGGTAAAAGCTTGTGTGATGTTCAGTTGCACGCCAATGTAAGTTGGGGATGGAGGAGAATTCTCCAATTTCGTAAGTTGGGGACGTTCAGTTGCACGCTAATGTATAAATTGACAATAGTAGACTCGACTCGGCTCGTTTAAACCCCTAGCAGACTCATTGTCACAAACAAAGCAACACGGTGACATTGCATCAACTTGTGTGTTCATAGATGGTGCAATGTCACCGTGTTTCTTTTTGTTACTTACATTGTGTGTTCGACATTTGTAAAAGTGGAGGAGGGGGGAGGGTGGTCCCTACAAATACCACCGAATCTACAAATGATTTGGTGATTTTTTCGTAAATCAAAAACTAGAGTTCACAATTCCGTGGTATAGTTGTTGTAAATGATAACCACTCAATTTTTGGTAAAACTCCGTTGGTAGTGGGAGTTTTTCTATTAGTGTCTTCCAAGGACACGTTAATTTAATTTGTGTTAAGGTATTGCCAGCACAACTTAATAGTCCTCGTATTAGTTAATAATCATCCAAGGTATTCATAACGGGTCATCTTACGTCACCTGTTTCAACCTGAATTTAGCACTTATTGTATCGTGTGCTATATTCCAATTTCGTACTGAGAATATAATACCTCTATGTACTATGCGTTTTTAAGCTGTGAGGTGATGGTTTTGTTTTATAAATACTGGTGCCATTTCAAACCTACCATGTTGATAGAGATTGAATACCTAAACAATTTTTTTAATTTGAACAGGTAATCCAATTGTTTAAGATATTCATCAACTATTTCAATAGGCTTATATAGTCTTGTGATTTATATTTTTTTAAATTAGGATCAACATTATTGAGTTTTGAATTTGGACATTCGCTATTTGGCTGTAAGTGTGTCGAACCTTATAGGATTGTAAGATAAGGTCTAAGAAATATGTTAAATATAGGCTATACAATACCCTTTTTGTAATCGAAAAATAAAGAATATAATTAAGTGAAGATAAAACAGGAATACGGCAAACACGTACTACACCTGATGCATGAAAAAATAGTATGAAGAACTATGATCAACTAACCTATGCCTCAAGCTCTAATGAAAAGCGAATAAACATTCAAGTTACACATGAGCTCCGAAAAACCCGAAGCAATAATTAAGCCTATCTTTAAATGTAAAAATGACCAACTGTTTGATGCCAATAAACTTACATAAGCAATTTAAGATATTAAACCATGCATTCGATGACAAATCCAATTAGCTAGGTGGATGAATTTCTTTTAAAAATTATTGTTGCGAGAGTCCAAAATAAGATGGGGTCAGATTGGAAAAATAAATGCCTATTATTTGCGGGTGGATTGCAACTTGTTATTTGTGTGTTGTCAACTTGTCATCTTAGCATGGTTACTGCCTACTGGGCGTCGGTTTTTATATTACCCGCTGGAATCATCCATGATATGAACAACTAATGAACGCTTTCTTTTAGTTTTATGGA
Organism: Artemisia argyi; assembly: GCA_030686995.1. Taxonomy (NCBI): domain Eukaryota; kingdom Viridiplantae; phylum Streptophyta; class Magnoliopsida; order Asterales; family Asteraceae; genus Artemisia; species Artemisia argyi. The sequence goes on from CM060690.1 coordinate 179,187,548, forward strand.
GAAATGAAAAAAGGTAAAAATTAAAGTGGCGTGGGATTCGGTTCACTTCCCAAAACTAGAAGGTGGTTTACGCATTTGTAGGCTTGAAACTTTTAACGTTGCATTATTGGCCATCATTTATGGAACATCTTAACATGTAAAGAGAGTATGTGGGTTAAATGGGTTCATGGGTATAAATTGTAGGGTGGAAGTAGGGGTGCTCACGGATCGGGTAACATCCACAGTAATCGAAAATCGAAACCGAATCAAACCGAAAAAAACTGAATCAAATTCGTAACTGAACTGAATTGGTCACAATCGAATCGAACCGAACTAAATATTGGGTTATCGGTTTGAATATAGTTTTGGCAATGAAAATCGAAAACCGAGTTCATATAAATATATATATTTTTTATGTATTTATATGAAGAAAAAAAATCATTAAAACTCTTTCTTAATATAAATATAACATTATTTAAGCTTGACACAAAATTTTGTGCTAAAAATATGCTACCTTCGTCCCTAAAAAATGTCCAGTTTGACTTTTCATAGTCAAACTGGTTCAACTTTGACCTTAACTATTTTTGTGGGTGTTATATAATATTTGATGCAAAATATATGAATGGATTGGGTTTTAAGTGTATTTTTCAATAGTATAATTTTTTTATCACGTATTATATAACACATAAAAAATATTTAAGGTCAAACTTAAACCAATTTGACTTTGAAAAGGCAAACTGGAGATTTATTAAGGGACGGATGGAATATATAATTAAATGAAATAGTAATTAAAATTATGTAATTCGGGTTATTCGGTTCGGTTTCGGTTATAGTGGTTCGATTTTCGGTTATTCGGTTCGGTTGAATCAAATTTGAATTCGGTTCTGTTCGGTTTTCGGTTTGACCTAGAAAAAATTTAACTGAACTACCCGAACCAAATAACCCGATAACCGAACCGATGAACACCCCTAGGTAGAAGCTTGTGGGATGTTCAGTTGCACGCCAATGTAAGTTAGGGATGGAGGAAAATTCTCCAATTTTCGTAAGTTGGGGATGTTCAGTTGCACAACAATGTATAAATTGGCAATAGTAGACTCGACCCGGCTCGTTAAACTCCTAGCAGACTCGAAGCCTAACAATGTCACAAACAAAGCAACACGTTGCATCAACCTGTGTGTTCATAGATGCTGCAATGTCAGCGTGTTTTTGTTACTTACATTGTGTGTTCGACGTTTGTAAAAGTGTGTGTAGGGGGCCCCTCAAATACCACCAAATCTACCAATAATTTGATGATTTTTTGGTAAATCAAAAACTAGAGTTCACTTATTTCGAGGTACAGTTGTTGTAAGTGATAACTACTCAACTATTTGGTAAAACTCGTAAAACTCCGTTGATAGTGGGAGTTTTTCTTGTAGTGTCTTCCAATATTTTAGGGCACGTTAATTCAATTTGTGTTAAGGTATTACTAGCACAACTCACAAGTCCTCGTATTAGTCAACTAGTTATAATGCCCGCACACGCGCGGGTTTATTTTAAAAATTTTTTAATCATATATTTTATTTATTAAAAACAAATAATTTAATCTTTGTTTTGTTTGATTTATGATTTTTAATTATAGTTTTTTATTATTAAAGATAATTATTTAAAAAAATTTATCATATTGTTAATTGCATCTTATTTATATATTTTTTTTTTATTTATCTTATACTTGTGTTATGGATAAATATAAAATGTTATAATCTTTTTTTTAATAATATTATTACTAAATAAGGTATGGTTTAGTTTTTTTGAAATAGAAAAATCCCTACTTGAGATTTTGTTTTATTATATAAAAAATAATCATCCAATGTATTCATAACGGGTCATCTTACGTCGCCTCTTTAAACCTGAATTTAGCACTTATTGTATTGTGTGCTATATTCCAATTTCGTATTGAGAATATAATACCTCTATGTACTTATGTGTTTTTAAGCTGTGAGGTGATTGTTTTGTTTGATAGAGATTGAATACATAACCATATTTTTTAATTTGAGCAGTAGGTAATCCAATTGTTTAATATATTACTCCCTCCGTCCCATATTAAGTTTTCATATTTCATTTGCACAAAATTTTAGGAAATCCCACTAACTATACTCTCCACCAATCAAATATCATTTTTACCCACTAAAGTTTTTTCTTATTGGTTGAAATACAACATGGACACTTAATTTGGGACATTCCAAGATTCCATTGTGGACACTTATTATGGGACAGAGGGAGTAATTAACTATTTCTATAGGCTTATATGGTCTTGTGATTTATATTTTTTTAATTTAGGATCAACATTATAGAATTTTTAATCTAGACATTCGCTATTTGGCTGTAAGTGTGTAGGACCTTATACGATTGTAAGATAAGCTCTAAGAAATATGTTAAATATAGGCTATATAATACGGAGTACCTCTTTTTGTAAGCGATCAATAATTAAAGAATATAATTAAGTGAAAATAAAATAGGAATACGGAAAACACCTCTTTTCGTAAGCGATCAATGAAAAATTATGATCGACTGACCTATGATTCAAGCTCTAATGAAAGCAGAAAAAACATTCAAGATACACATGAGCTCCGAAAAAACCCGAAGCAATAATTAAATAAGCCTATCTAAAAAAGGATCGGTTTTTTCGCAAGGTACGGAATGTATCGTCAAATATTCAATATGATTCCACAAGATCTAGTTTCGTTCAAGTAAGGGATTCTAGCCAATTGAAAGGATCTTCTGATCAATCCAGGGATCATTTTGATTCCATTAGTAATGAGGATTCAGAATATCATACATTGATCAATGAAAGTGAGATTCAACAACTAAAAGAAAGATCGATTCTTTGGGATCCTTCCTTTCTTCAAACGGTAAATATGACCAACCGTTTGATGCCAATAAACTTACATAAGCAATTTAACATATTAAACCATGCATTTGATCACAAATCCAATTAACTAGGTAGATGAATTTCTTTTAAAAAAATATTGTTGATAGGGTCCAAAATAGGATAGTGTTAGAGCACAAGGTATAACGATAACATATTTTTGGTTTGTAACATCAGCGTCAAATCATCCCCTCCTAATAACACATCAATCACTCAAACACTTATCTCTCATAACACATTAATAACATGTTATTGGGTCCTACAAAATACCTCACTAAAAATACCCAGTCACTCATTATACAAAAAAAATAAAATAAAAATAAAAAAATGGTGTGAGCTAGTCAAATGGCTTGGGTACGTTTGGCACTTTTACAAAGTGACGGTATGGTTTGGCACACCAATGGCACGAAAATAGCAATGGATGGCGTGCTTAAAGCAACCATACATCGTACCCTTAAAGAATAGAAAACTCACAGGTAATACTTTATTATTTATAAAGGTAGCATACACATAACCCTAATGGCCTCGAAGCCTACAGGACATGAGCCAACAAATTTCTTCTATCATTTAATAAAGTCAATATAACTTTAATACAATTGAGATACTTTTGACGTAATTAAGATATTGTTAACCATAATAAAGATAGAATATTTTCCACGTACTATAACAAAAATACATATTGGTTATTCAGATTGAGTTGGAATATGTCAATAAAAGCTAGGTTTTCAAGATCGGGATCCTACCCAGGATCGTTTTCGTCTTTGCAAGATCGTGATCGTAAGATCGGATCGGGATCTTAAGATCCTACTATAATGTCATTTTCTTAATATTTTTGTAATATTATACAAATTTACAAATTATTATATATCATAAACACAAAATTATATGAATGTTCCATCGAATAGTTGTCCTAAATTATGATTATGAAATGTTTAATAAGATTAACATGTTGTTTTTTAAATTTTACAAAAAAATAATCCAGAATTTGCAGTTTTTTAGTTTGTTATTCGAGAAAAGTAGGATCGGATCGGATTAGATCTTAAGATCCTATGGTCAAGATCGAGATCTTATAAGATCTTAAGCTTTCAAAGATCCTATGTAAGATCCGGATCGTTTTTGCTTTGCAGTATCGTAAAATCGTAAGATCCTAAGATCAGGATCGGGATCCTGACAACCATGAAAATATTTGCTTATTTGATAGCCCCTTTAAAAAGTTGCTTATTTGAAATAAGACAAAAACATGTAAGTTGGTCTTATGGGCCAAAATATTCATTGCTAAACTAGCCCAATTATAAATTTTCTTTGGGCTTTCATGATCGGCCCAAAAAGTTTGTGTAGTTACCACCTTCATTTCATTTCAGAAAAAAAAAAAAAGGAAGTTGATTGAAGTGATCAACAATGGCTGATACAACATCTGTTTCTACAAAATCACATACTGGTAACTTTTTATCAATCATTAGATAGTAATATGATAAGTGATAATTAGTTTCCGACCCTACCAAGAACCTGTGATTAATTTTACTATATGTAAACTAGTAGAATCAATGATTATTTGCGATTTGAAAACGCGATAACTAAATGGGTAGTTTTAACACATAACGCCGAAAATACATAAAGGGGTCCCTTCATATACCACCGAATCTACCAATGATTTGGTAATTTTCGTAAATCAAAAACTAGAGTTCACATATTTGGTTGGTATAGTTGTAAAAGATAACTACTCATCTTTTGGTAAAACTCCGTTAGCAGTGGAAGTTTTTCTAGTAGTGTCTTCCAATATTTTATGACACAGTTTAATTTAATTTGTGTTGAGATATTACGAGCACAACTTACAAGTCCTCGTATTGGTCAATATTCATCCAAGGTATTCATAACGGGTCATCTTACGAGCACAACTTACAAGTCCTCGTATTACTCGTATTATGACTCTCTTAGCTAATAAAAAAAAAAGAAACACCCCCTAAGTCTACTATGAGTTTTTGAGATAGTGTATTATAATCTGAAGCAGCACCTTAACGAAATGTGAGGAGGCCATCATTTAAAGGTATATTCAGTAACCTAATAATCATAAAATCTGAAAACATGTAAACATTTTACTGAAGCACTTACTGATACTTAAATAAGTCAATATAAGCAGGGGCGGAGCCATGTTAATAGTAGTGGGGGGCTATGCATAAAGAAAAGCAGATGATCCATGGCAATACGAAGGTTTTGCATCTTATTTGGCAAATACAGATTTTCTTCTTTATGCTTGAAACAGAATTCAAGTATGAAACAACCATCCATAACCATCATCCTGGCAAGCTCAACGTCACTATAGTTCTCGATCACACCAGCATAAGATTCTCTGATTTGGGGTATTAAATCTTTTACCTTTAGCAGACATGCTTCTAATGTTTCGTCTGGCCTGGAATCTTCACAACGTTTTAATAGGTCACCAAGATAACGTTCTTTCTGCCATTCAAATTCATGCAACTTCGGATCTTGTCTATGTATAGGTCCTATAGAGACCAGCTGAGGTTCGAATGAACTTTCGTTATTGTCTCTAAGAATTCTAGAAACCTTGCAAATAGATGGTGAAGGTTGCTTGCCACGATTTTCTCCTCTTTTTGCACAATCAAGAAGAAAGCCTATAGACAGGTCCACGTGGAATGGTTTCTGGCCAATGATCGGAGTACTGGTGGATGCTTCAACCGATTGTTTGTTGTTGTTGTTGTTGTTGTTGCTGCTGCTGCTCATTGTGTGTGTGTGTTTTTAGTGTTTGTGTAAGATGAGGGTTGAGTTCAAGTAAAACTATCTCTTATAGTAAAAATGATCACAGGACACCATAAAAGCTTGCCATCTACCCAACCGTATAATGGTGACATCCGAATTTTAATGGCGGCTAACATTTTTCTTGATAACTTTTTGAAAACAAATGCTGCCATATTAATTTTACCGTACATTTTTAGACTTCAGTAAAACCTCTATAAATTAATAGTGTTGGGACCAGGATATTTTATTAATTTAGCGAGATATTATTATATCGATAAATTAATAATTTATTAATTTAAAAAGGTTTCATATAAGGCCTTTAAATTTTCAAGTGTAATATACTACTATGAGTTTTTGAGATAGTGTATTATAATCTGAAGCAGCACCTTAACGAAATGTGAGGAGGCCATCATTTAAAGGTATATTCAGTAACCTAATAATCATAAAATCTGAAAACATGTAAACATTTTACTGAAGCACTTACTGATACTTAAATAAGTCAATATAAGCAGGGGCGGAGCCATGTTAATAGTAGTGGGGGGCTATGCATAAAGAAAAGCAGATGATCTAGGTCGATCGTGATGACAATGGCTAAGAAAATGAGAAAGAAGCAAAGATAGAATTGAGAGATATTTTGGAGTAATTTTCTGCATATCATAAACATAAGACTTGTCTCTTTTAAAAGAGAAGAAATACATAAACCACTACTTCCTAAAATGATGAAAACATGGAAACGTGGGCATCCCCATCAATCTCCTTTATTCTAGCACAACTCTAACGGACATATAAGGAAAACAAAAGGACAAATAATTAAAAAAATATATATATCATACTTGCCACTATTTCCTCTTGTAGGTAGTGAACACATTTATTTTGCTTTTATGGGTACATTTTTTCTAAAATTCATCTTTTTTAGGTTATTTTGCGAAATTTTTTGACATTTTTGCCCCTCTTAGCTAATAGAAAAAAAAATTCCCCGAATGGCAAAAATGTCACATAGTACTTTAAAAAGGATGAATTTGAAAGAAAAGTACTCACAAAAGCAAAAAAAAAATTTGTTCGCTACCGATAAGAAGAAATGGTATCAAGTATGATTTTTTTTTTTAATTATCTGCCCAAAACAAAAGCAACAATTAAAATAGACCAATTAAATAATTGACCCAACATGACATCTTTTACTGCATGAGATTTTGCATGGACTTCGAATGTTGCATAGACTAGCAGACACTCAAATTCATTGGTTGCTTCCATCAGCGAAAGTAGTGTAGGACGGCAAAAATGGCCGAAACCACGGTAGCAAGAAATGCAATGGTTCCAAAAAGTAGATTCATAGCATTCCATGGATTACTGAAATAGATGCGTTTAATCGTAGGCCAAAAATGATTGTAGTACTTATCCATTTGTTTGAACTCTTTGGCGTAATAAAAATCTGTAATAGAAATGTTTTTGCATACCTTGTTGATCATATCTGCAGCCTCTTGGTTTGAACCGAGGTCATTGACAAGGACTTTTGATTCTACCAGTTTAGCAATATCCTCTTGAGTATCAATAAGCATATGCATGGCATGTGCATATGATGTAAAGTAATAGCAATCTCGAGGAAACGATTGCTCGTAAGCAACAAAGTTCCTTAAAATTAGCTCAGTTCTATCATCAATAACCAGGGTTGGCATTAGAAGAGTAGGCTTAGTCCGAAACCGCCAGGAACATGGAAAAAGACAACAACAACAACAACACCGACAACAACAAAACCAGGGTGAACATGACAATAAAGATGATCGGTATTTAATGGTCATTGACCCAATATCCTCTTGGTGAGGCATAAAGTTCATCCCAGATCTATCCAGTTCTACTATCGAGTGGAATGCTGTGCATGTATTCTCTATTTGCTCTTCATGTACATGCTTTGATGCCTCAGCGTGTATATGATTCGATGACTTGGCATCTGCAAGCTGGTAGAGTTTGTGCATATAGCCAAGAACATGATCATGAGTTGAATCTGAGTCAACATCTGTGGTTGAAATTTTTTCAGGCAACAGACAACAGAAGAGCTTAATGTAGGATGCCAAATATGTATTAAGAACATGGCTAAGAGTGACAGACACTTTCCCCATGGAGCAGTCAAACAAAGCTTGAAGAACAAAGAAAGGGACTTGGTTTTCTAGCAACATCAGATCCATGGCAATACGAAGGTTTTGCATCTTATTTGGCAAATACAGATTTTCTTCTTTATGCTTGAAACAGAATTCAAGTATGAAACAACCATCCATAACCATCATCCTGGCAAGCTCAACGTCACTATAGTTCTCGATCACACCAGCATAAGATTCTCTGATTTGGGGTATTAAATCTTTTACCTTTAGCAGACATGCTTCTAATGTTTCGTCTGGCCTGGAATCTTCACAACGTTTTAATAGGTCACCAAGATAACGTTCTTTCTGCCATTCAAATTCATGCAACTTCGGATCTTGTCTATGTATAGGTCCTATAGAGACCAGCTGAGGTTCGAATGAACTTTCGTTATTGTCTCTAAGAATTCTAGAAACCTTGCAAATAGATGGTGAAGGTTGCTTGCCACGATTTTCTCCTCTTTTTGCACAATCAAGAAGAAAGCCTATAGACAGGTCCACGTGGAATGGTTTCTGGCCAATGATCGGAGTACTGGTGGATGCTTCAACCGATTGTTTGTTGTTGTTGTTGTTGTTGTTGCTGCTGCTGCTCATTGTGTGTGTGTGTTTTTAGTGTTTGTGTAAGATGAGGGTTGAGTTCAAGTAAAACTATCTCTTATAGTAAAAATGATCACAGGACACCATAAAAGCTTGCCATCTACCCAACCGTATAATGGTGACATCCGAATTTTAATGGCGGCTAACATTTTTCTTGATAACTTTTTGAAAACAAATGCTGCCATATTAATTTTACCGTACATTTTTAGACTTCAGTAAAACCTCTATAAATTAATAGTGTTGGGACCAGGATATTTTATTAATTTAGCGAGATATTATTATATCGATAAATTAATAATTTATTAATTTAAAAAGGTTTCATATAAGGCCTTTAAATTTTCAAGTGTAATATACTAGTTACAATGTATACTCTTTAGAGATGAAAAATAAATTTGAAAAGAATTTTCAATTAAAATTTTATGAATTCATATTCACACTTTATGAAAATACAATTAACACTTTTTGTTGCAATATGAGAATACAACACACTAACACTTTATAGCGATAAGGAGATTTTGAGATAAATTCAATATAGATTTGAAGTTTAACAAAAAATAACAAGTGACAATGAATTTCAATTTTTACTAAACAATCTTAGGATTTTGAAGTGTATCACACACACACACACACACACACACACAAATATATATATATATATATATATATATATATATATATATATATATATATATATGAAATTTTTAGTAATTATTAACTTATAGTTTCGTTGGGACTAATATATATACACTGGGGTTTCAAAAAAATTATTATCTTATTATTTTATCGATTGGGATCCAAATTTGTACTGGTCCCAAGTTGAGACTGTACAAATTATTAATTTTACCGAGGTTATTAATTTATCGAGTATTAATATATAGAGGTTTTACTGTACTTGTATATATACTGATGTTTCTGGTGGTTGGTGGATGAGATATAGTGAGTATAAAATTATATACGGTGCGTTTAATTTGAATTTTGATCTTTGATCTGCCAATAATATAAAATAAAATGTAAAATATTCAAAAAAATATGTAAATGATATCCATTGTAAACTTGTAGTCATGAAGATGACATGGCGGTGGTAAGAAATGAATATTTCATACGAGTAAGTGGGAATAAAGGGGTTAGTAGCTATTGTCATATCAAAATGTTTTAGTACTTCCGTCCAAAATAAATGTGCAGTTTAATTTTTTTAATTACCAGCTGGAATCATCCTTGATATTGAACAACTAATGAATGCTTTCTTTTAGTTTTATAGAGAAATGAAAAAAGGTAAAAATTAAAGTGGCGTTTGCTTCCCAAAATTCGCTTTGCTTCCCAAAACAAGAAGGTGGTTTAGGCATTTGTAGGCTTGAAACTTTTAACGTTGCATTATTGGCGATCATATTTGGAACATATTAACATGTAAAGAGACTATGTGGGTTAAATGGGTATAAATTGTAGTGTAGAAGCTTGTGGGATGTTCAGTTGCACGCCAATGTAACTTGGGGATGGAGGAAAATTCTCCATTTCGTAAGTAGGAAAATTCTCCAATTTCGTAAGTTGGGGATGTTCAGTTGCTTGCCAATGTATAAATTGGCGGTAGTAGACTCGACTCGGCTTGTTTAAACAGATAGTCGACTCGAAGCCTAACAATGTCACAAATAAAACAACGCGGTGACATTGCATCAACATGTGTGTTCACTGATGCTGCTGCAATGTCACCGTGTTTCTTTGTTACTTACATTGTGTGTTCGACGTCTGTAAAAGTGGAGAGACCGGGGGTGGGAGGAGGGGGTCCCTTCAAATACCACCGAATCTACCAATGATTTGGTGATTTTCGGAAATCAAAAACTAAAGTTTCACATATTTCGTTGGTATAGTTGTTGTAAATGATAACTACTCATTTTTGGTAAAACTCCATCGCAGTGGAAGTTTTTCTAGTAGCGTCTTCCAATATTTTATGACACAGTTTAACAAATGTGTGTTAAGGTATTATCACACAACATACAAGTCCTCGCATTAGTTAATAGTCATCCAAGGTATTCATAACGGGTCATTTTATGTCGTCTGTTTCAACCTGAATTTAGTGTTTATTGTATCATGTGCTATATTCCAATTTCGTATTGAGAATATAATACTAGCTCTATGTACTTATGTGTTTTTAAGCTGTGAGATGATGGTATTGGACTTTCGTTTAATAAATAATATTGGTATCATTTCAAACCTACCATGCTCATAGAGATTGAATACCTAACCAAGTTTTTTAATTCGAGCAGTAGGTAATCCAATTGTTTAAGATATACTTTCAATAGGCTTATATGGTCTTGTGATTTAGTATATTTTTTTAAATTTAGGATCAACATTATTGAGTTTTGAATTTGGACATTCGCTATTTGGTTGTAAGTGTGTAGGACCTTATAGGAGTTTAAGAAAAGCTCTAAGAAATATGTTAAATATAGGCTATACAATACCTCTTTCCTAAGCGATCAATAAAGAATATAATTAAGTGAAGATAAAATAGGAATACGGGAAACACCTCTTTTCGTAAGCGATCAATGAAGAACTATGATCGACTAACTTATGATTCAAGCTCTAATGAAAAGCGAAAAAACATTCAAGATACACATGAGCTCCGAAAAAACCCGAAGCAATAAGTAAGCCTATCTATAAAGGTAAATATGACAAACGGTTTGAATGTTTGATGCCAATAAACTTCTATAAGCAATTTAATATATTAAACCATGCATTTGATGACTAATCCAATTAGTTAAGTAGATGAATTTCTTTTAAAAAATCTTGTTGAGAGAGTGCAAAATAGGAGAGTAATTACCCCAAACTATCTTTTAGCATTCGAAAAACCTTTTAAATTGTGTCTTACTAGTTAAAACCCCGTGTAATACACGGGCGGTTTAAAGTATTTTACTTAATGTTGCACTGTTACCTAATATAAACTATGTAGTAAAAGAAGAATTCAAAAGTTTAAAGTCATACGCAAATACTTAGTTAACATGAATAAGAGAAATCTCAGTCGTCCTTCCATTTTATGTAACCAATTACCGATTATTTTTTCATTTTCTTCTTGATTCCCGATAGCTAAAAATATACTTTGGGGTACCCTCAATTTCTATGCCCAACAAAAATCACAAGACCAAGTGTGTCATGAAGGCTTGGATCGGGATAGGATCCAAGTGTGTCTTGTGTGAAGGCTTGGATCGGGATAGGATCCAAGTGTGACATGTGTGTGGACTCGGATTGTGTGAAGATTCAAATGTGTCAAAGTGTGAAGATTCAAGTGAAAGGGAGTGCTTATTCGTGTGAAGGCTTAGATCGTGTGTTGATCTAGGTGGGACAAGAGTGCTTGTTTGTGTGGCCACGTGGGCCTTGGGGTAGATTGGTTCTAGCTACGATTAAGACTCGACATTCCGCTTAGTGTCGTTAAACTTGGTGTAAGCTTGTGTACGGTTTGTTCCATCATAAGGAGCGTGTTGATTAGTGAAATAACTCTCGAGTGTGGGACTCGGGGAGTGGAGTAAGACGAATAGGTGCTTCCTGCCAAACCACTATAAATCATCGTGTCCGGTTTGCGTTTTCTTTTCCTTACTCTTTACTTTCTATACTTGCATTACATTTATGTTTGTGTGGTTTGTTTTGTGTATGCTTGTGATATTAACTAGTCAACTTTGAAATGCAAAACATAAGAAAACTCAATCAGACGTAATGGACATGCACAGTGGTGGCGGTCCTTTATCTAGGGACGGTCCCCAAATATTTATGCGACCGCCGGTGTATTTAAGGGACCGTTCACAGTGTTATCAGTATAAGCTAAAAACATTTAAACCCATCGTTATGTTTATGTTTATTTGATTGATTGCATACATGTTCTTAAGTTACATATATGATTGTTATGAGTGACATAACCACTATTCATATTTAGTCACGCTTGATTGAAAATTTGATACGAAACATTTCAAGTTTAAAAGAGGAATGTATTGATCACCCCCCCTCTACGTTTCTATAGGGAATAAACCTCATTCTTTTTTTATCGAACCAGAGACCTCCAAAAAAAAAACAACCCTCTTCCCTAAAATTACTCTTGTGGCCACTTGATCTAGACAAGTGGTTTATCTATGACTCAATGAGCAAATAAATTTGACTTGTTTACTTTTTCTTAAAAAAAATTAAAAAAAAAAGAAATTTAAAAAAAACTTTTATTTTTAATTTTAATTTCATATGTTTATGTTTGTTTAATTTTTCATGTCGAGTCGAAACTTAGGTAACAAAATAAGAAAAGAAAAAACAAGTTATCATTATATAAACCCGACATGATAATTTATTTAACAGCTTATTATTGTGCTAAATTTATGATAATAATGCTTTATTTCATATTTACACAAGTTACTTATTTATCGTATTGCTATCGTTTAATATATACTTAAAAAACGGACAATTAAAATCACTCGGACAATTATACAAAAACAAACAACATTAGTTCGTTCAGATTTAGACTTTATAGCCACCTATTACTGGTAAGATGTGGTAGTCAGATTCAGACCTAAAACATCTTAATGAAACAAACACACCCTTAGTCTATTGTGATGTAAAACGTCCAAAGATAGTTCTTATTACGCGTAGGATAACAAAACAGTTATACGTAAAGTTTATAGTTTACGCGGTTACAGTAAAACGTTAAAGTTTATAGGTAAAAGTTAACGTAAAATTTATGGTTGTTACAGATTGTGTTTTAAATATATATTCATTGAAGATACTTTTCATCAAGTACGGGGTATTATATTGTTAGACAATAAGTATTAGGGGATTAGGCCCGTGTGTATTAGGCCCATATTTTATCTTGTATATTATCTCATGTACCGAACATATTATTCATTCAATATACGGTTTTACTAAATCTTACATGGTATCAAAGCCTAACCTCGATCAACCCTACTGCTTCCGCAATTTTTCAACCTAATCTGTTTTTTTTAAGGTTTCCTTTAACTGTTTCTCTACCGGGTGTGTTGTCGAGGTGTGTTTAAGTGTTTGTCGATCGGGTGTGTTGTCGACTTGATTAAGTTTTTGTTCGATCGAGCTGTTCGACCAGGTGTGATTAAAGTTTGGCCAATTGGTTTCAGTTTTCTTGTTTTTTATTCAACGATTTAATATTGACGGAATCGCCTGTTTAGGGTTTTTTTTTCTTCTTTTCTTTTGTCGTCTTTTTGATTCTGTTCACCAGTAGATCACGAACAAGTAGTAAACAAAGAATAGTTCGCTACACCAACTATTAATTTATTGAAGGTGGTTTTAATATCCCACGAGGAATTGTTTTTAATTGGAGGAATAGTTCACCAGGGGGATTAGGGTGTATTTTATTGGAGGAATTGTTTTTAATTCAATTTTATAATTAAAGGTTGGTCTTTTGTTCTATTTCCTACTGTTTGCTTGTTGTTCCATAAACCTTAAATCAATCCCAACTGTTTCAATCATGACTCAAGATACTAATCCCCCTACACCTATCCTCACTTTGTCGGATAAGCTTATGGTAATGAATCACCTAACCACTTTTGTTCCCATCAAACTTGATGTTGATGAGATGAATTACTCCTCATGGGTGTACTATTTTTCTCATCTATGCCATGGCTATGGTATCTTGGACCATCTTGTTGATCCACCCACATCCTCCTCTACTACACCTCCCCCGCCTCTAACTAAGGATGCGGAATGGCTCAAGGTTGACTTCATTATTTAGTCTTGGATCTTTTCCACGCTTGCCTCGAATCTTCAGAAACGTTTGGTTGTTCTTAATCCCACAACTGCCAAAGAGGCGTGGGTATATCTTGAGACTATTTTTCAAGATAATAAACGCCCAAGAGCTATAGCTTTGAAGGCGGAGTTATGGAATTTGAAGCTTGGGGATTTAACAATTGATGCATACTTTCAGAAAATTGAGTCAATTATTTCGGTTTTAGCTGGTCTTGGTTCTCCTCTTAGCAATAATGATATTGTTACATTTGCGCTAGAAGGTTTGCCAAACACGTATGATGTGATTTCTACAGTTATTGTTAGTCGGGAACCCTTTCCCGATCTCAAGACGGTTCGTTCTTTGTTAACCACGCAAGAGATGCGTATGAAATCCAAGGTTCTAGATACGCTTGTGGATGCCACATCAGCTTCTCCTATGGTCTTATTGGCGAATAACAATAATGCTTGGCGCTCGTCTAATCCATTGGAAAAAGTAAACAAACCTTGTTTCTTGTTTGCTATGGGACATTGTCGTTTTGGTGAGGCGTGTCGGTATCTTCACAATGGGGTTCATGGCAAGTCTACTTTACTACCTCGTGGTTCTGGTTCCTCATCTACTGGGTCGAGTTCTTATTCTTCGGACTTGCAAACATTGCAACACTTGTTGGCTAAATTGGGATTTACATCTACCACGAATACTGCTACTCCTCCTAGTCCAGTTGCTTACCATACAATGACCCCCTCCTTGTACCCCTATTCTCCGATGCCCCATTCACCTTGGGGGTCCAATACATTTTCTATACTTCCACAGGGGGTTCAAGTTATGACAGATTCGCAGTCACAACAGGGGTTCGCAGTACCGGTTCAGCAACAGTGGTTCACAGTACCGGTTGGGTTCACAGTACCGGTTCAACAGCAGGGGTTCACAGCACCGGTTCAGCAGCAGGGGTTCGCAGTGCTGGTTCATAGCGCCGGTTCACAGGTTCAGCAGGGGACTTCGATAGGTCCCGGCACAGGTCCGGCTTATGGCTTCGGATTTAATCCTGCTCAGCTTTTTGCAACAGGTCCACAGGGTTTGGGTCAGGAGACTCTTTTACTGAATGCTTTTGTTACTCATGCTCTTCAGGAACCGGCTGCTGGCAATTGGAATATAGATACAGGTGCGAGTTCTCACCTTTATGATTCTGTACATTGTCTTAGTGATATTCTTAATGAGTGCATTTATCCCTCTGTTGTGGTTGGTGATAGGCGTTTCTTAATGAGTGCATCTACACCTTTTCGTCCTTTACGTTTAAACAATGTTTTAATTACTCCCCATATTGTAAAAAATTTAATTTATGTGCGTCAATTTGTTCATGATAATTATTTGCACTATTGAATTTGATCCTTTTGGTTTTTCTGTGAAGGACTTCCTTACTTGACGGGTACTTCTCCGTTGTGATAGTACGGGTGATCTCTCCCTGTTACGAAGCCTTCTCCTATTCCTCAAGCGTATCTTACCACTCAGTATACGTGGCATCAACAACTTAGTCATCCAGGGAGTGAAGTGTTGCGGCGTCTAGTGTCTAGTGCTTCCATTTCATGTAATAAGCTTCCCGTTCTTTGCCATACTTGTCAGCTTGGTAAACATGTGAAGCTTCCGTTTGTTAGTTCGTCTAGTTCTGTTACTTCTTGTTTTGACATTATTGACTCGGATTTGTGGACATCTCCAATTCTGAGTCTTTCTGGTTTCAAGTATTATGTTTTGTTCCTGGATCATTATTCTCAGTATGTTTGGGTTTATCCTTTAATGAATAAATTTGATGTTTTGTCTAAATTTCAATTGTTTTGTAGTTATGTTCGTACTCAGTTCAAGTATTAAATTAAATTGTTTCAGTGTGATCATGGTGGTGAATTTGATAATACTGTCTTTCATAAATTATTTTCCACTCATGGCATCCAGTTTAGATTTTCTTGCCCTCGCACCTCTCAACAAAATGGGAAATCCGAACGCATGTTTCGTATTATGTTTCAATTCTGAGTCTTTCTGGTTTCAAGTATTATGTTTTGTTCCTGGATCATTATTCTCAGTATGTTTGGGTTTATCCTTTAATGAATAAATTTGATGTTTTGTCTAAATTTCAATTGTTTCGTAGTTATGTTCGTACTCAGTTCAAGTATTAAATTAAATTGTTTCAGTGTGATCATGGTGGTGAATTTGATAATACTGCCTTTCATAAATTATTTTCCACTCATGGCATCCAGTTTAGATTTTCTTGCCCTCGCACCTCTCAACAAAATGGGAAATCCGAACGCATGTTTCGTACCATAAATAATCTTATTCGCACTTTATTGTCTCAAGCACACCTACCACCAAACTATTGGACCGAGGCTCTTAATATGGCTGTTTATTTATTGAATAGCTTACCTTCCCGTGCCATTAATAATGAAATACCCTTCACCAGACTTTTTGGTGCTACACCTGATTATAGTGTTCTTCGTGTTTTTTGATGCCTTTGTTACCCACATATAGATACCAACCATAAATTAGGCCCCCGTGCTACACCTGCAATCTTTCTGGGACATGCTGCCAATCATTTTGGCTATCGTTGCCTTGATCTTAACACCAATAAAATTATCATCTCTCGTCATGTTACATTTGATAAAACAGTTTTTCCGTTTCAATCTAACCAATCCAAGCCCACTCCCTCATATGATTTTTTAGATGATTCTTCCAATCTCATTTCCACCATAAACAACACCACACCAATTGGTCCTAATTCGAACCCAATTCCTACTACACCTATCACCATTCCTGCATCTCCTACACCACCTACGCCTCCTGCATCACCTACACCTCCACCGTCTCCACCAAATGATCATGTGCCCATTGTTCATGTTCCTGAACCCACATCTCCAACTGTTCACTAGTACAAAAATGACCTACGGTCACACATGGTCGATTTGGAACAGCCACACATTCAAATATTTGTGTGGCTGAAGGTAGGTAAATTGACAGCATTTACGAATTAGTCACACATGAGCATTTCGAATGTGTGACCATAAGACCTCTATTGCCACACAATCGACCCTTATGTGACTAAACGTAACTGGTGATTTTGTTACAGATCATGTAGTCACATATGCATTTGGAACGTGTGACAAATACAAGTAACCTTGATGCCATATATGGTCACACTAAACTTATAGTCACATTTGCTTCTAATAGTATGACCAAATGCCATATACGGTCGCACAAAACAGTTTGTCACACATTATTTAAGTGTAGCCAAAACACGATTTGTGTGACTAAATGTTGACAAAGGCCACACAAAAACCCAATTCATGTGGCAAGTGGATGATCAATAGTCACACAAAATACACATTCCTTCACTTTAAATAGCATATGGTCACACTTATTAACACTTTTAGTCACTTGATCGTTAGTTGTATGTGACTAAATACACTCCCAAAAACATGCTTTGTGTGACTAAATGTTACCAAAGGCCACACAAAAACCAAATTCATGTGGCAAGTGGATGATCAATAGTCACACAAACTACACATTCCTTCACTTTAAACAACATATGGTCACACTTATTAACACTTTTGGTCACTTGATGGTTAGTTGTATGTGACTAAATTCACTCCCAAAAACATGCTTTGTGTGACTAAATGTTACCAAAGGCCACACAAAAACCAAATTCATGTGGCAAGTGGATGATCAATAGTCACACAAAATACACATTCCTTCACTTTAAACAGCATATGGTCACACTTATTAACGCTTTTGGTCACTTGATGGTTAGTTTTATGATACAACCTACTTGTATCGGTAGTAGCACCACTATAGTGGGTGCGGACTCCTTAAGAAAAGAGAAGAGAAGCAGATATTATTTAGACAAAACTATGACTTTCATTGATAATATATTCGGTATATAAATAGCCGAATAATAACTTGTAACCCAAGACAAATACTTAAACATTCTAAAACACAGATTCTTTGACACAAAGACATTCCTAATACGACTCAAAGACTTTCCTAAAACATTGAGATAAATATAGATAAATATGGAGATAAATCCTAGCCCATAATAAACGAGTCTTGCCACTTTGGTGCCTTCTTGGTCCGCTTGCCACGACCCAATTGGTTTGCTAAGGGCGTAACATTCCCTCCATCTTCAGAAACAACCTTGTCCTCAAGGTTATACGCAGGATATGCAGCCTTGAAATCATTCAACCATTCCCATGTCGCTTCTTCAGGAGACCGACTTGTCCATTGAACCAACACTTGTCGCTCTAGTTGACCATTCCGTAACACCATTCGAGAGTCACAAATCCTTACAGGTTGCTCCATTGGTTGCTCATCCACGAATTCTTCTGGCAAAGGTGTTACCATTTTGCTTCCATTTCCTGTAAAAGATTTGAGAATAGACACATGGAAAACCGGGTGTATCTTACTAGACACAGGTAACGCCAAACGGTAAGCCACTTTTCCCACACGAGCTTCCACCTTGTAAGGTCCATAATAACGCTTTGCCAGCTTATTTGAGAGTCGCTTGGCAAGAGTAATTTGCCGGTATGGTTGAAGCTTAACAAGCACCATATCCCCAACATTAAACTCGACATCCCGCGTTTTGCGATTAGCCTTGACTTCCATTCGTTGTTTAGCGGATAACAAGCTGTCCTTGAGTTGTTGCAACAACCCATCACGTTCCACAAGTAAATCGTCCACAGCCGCTACCTTTGAAGACCCAGGTGGATATGGAATTATTTTCAATGGTAACCGTCCATACAATGCCTGAAAAGGTGACATCTTAATGCTACTATGATAACTAGAATTATAACAATATTCTGCCCATGGTAAATAACGAACCCATTGTTGCGGACGATGGCTAACCATGGCTCGTAAATACTGCTCTAAACAACGGTTCACGACTTCCGTTTGCCCATCCGTCTAAGGATGATACGCGGTACTATGATTCAACTGTGTACCGCTAAAGTGAAATAACTGCTTCCAAAAAACACTTACAAAAATAGGATCACGATCAGATACAATGGTTTTTGGTATCCCATGATGCTTAACCACGATTTCCAGAAACACCTCGGCTACCTTATGTGCATTAAAACTAGTAGGCAATGACCCAAAATGAGCATACTTCGTTAAACGATCGACCACCACTAAAATAACAGTAATACCCCGAAACGCCGGTAATCCCGTAATAAAGTCCATCGACACATCTTCCCATACGGCGTTTGGCGTCGGAAGAGGCTGTAAATAACCACCCGGTGCGTCCGTAGAATACTTGGTTTGCTGACATACCAAGCACTGCTTAATGAATTCTTCTACCGACTGACGCATTCCCTTCCAGAAAAACAAAGCCGACAACCCAACCAACGTCTTCTTGATTCCCCCATGCCCAGCGCTAGGGGTGTCATGGAACTCTCGTAACAATATTGTCTTAAGCTTTGACTCCTGCCCAATATAATAACGGTTGTTGTAAATGATCAGTCCATTCTCACGTCTAAACCCACTAAGTACCTCACCATTGTCCAATTTTTGATGTAACTCAAGTAACTCAGTTAATGTGCCATTCTCATCTTGCAAGTCCCCAATGAAACCTATCAATGGCTGACTAAAAACCATGAAGGCTGAAGTCACCTGCTCGGCCTCCTCAAACGCCCGGGAGAGAGCATCCGCAGCTTGATTAGTTACCCCGGGCTTATATTCAATATCAAAATCAAACCCCAATAACTTTCTTACATACTTTTGCTGGAGCGGCGTTTGAATTACTTGTTGCATTAATTCTTTAATACTTTTATGGTCTGTGCGGATAGTGAACCGTCGTCCCAACAAATATTGACGCCATTTATACACGGCCTCTACGATAGCAAACAACTCCTTTTGGTAAGTACCAGCCACCCGCATACGCGGCCCTAACTTACGACTAAAATAACTAATTGGCCTGTTTCCCTGCATCAAAACCGCGCCAATTCCATCTCCTGATGCATCCGCCTCCACTACAAATACCTGGTCAAAATTTGGAAGACCTAAAAGAGGAGCGTTAGACAATTGTTGCTTAAGTGTTTCGAAAGCATGAGCTTCTGTTTCACCCCACTTAAATCCATCGTGTTTTAGTAAGTCAGTTAAAGGTGCCGCAAGCGAGGCATACCCCTGAATAAACCGTCGATAATATCCTGCAAGCCCTAGGAATCCCCGAACTTGCCTTTGAATTTTAGGGACCGGCCATTCACGCACTGCCTATATCTTCTTTGGATCCATTTGTACCCCACGAGCTGAAATAATATGTCCCAAGTACTCTAGTTCCCCGACTCCAAAAACACATTTAGAACGCTTCACATAAAATTGGTGCTCCTGTAAACATCGAAAAACACACTCCAAATGTTCCAAATGCGAGCTAAGGGTCGGACTATAAACTAGGATATCATCAAAAAATACAATCACAAATTTACGCAAGTAGGGAGAAAACAACCTATTCATAGTCGCTTGAAATGTTGAAGGCGCATTGGTAAGTCCAAACGGCATGACTAAAAATTCATAATGCCCGTCATGTGTTCGAAAAGCCGTCTTGTACACGTCCCGTTCGTGTACCCGAAACTGATTGTAACCTGCCCGTAAATCTAATTTAGTAAAAATACTAGCCCCACCTAACTTATCGAACATCTCGTCAGCCGTAGGGATTGGAAACTTATCCTTCACCGTGACCGAATTAAGAGCGCGATAATCCACACAAAAACGATAGCTCCCATCCTTCTTTTTGACAAGTAAAACAGGTGAAGAAAAAGGACTATGACTAAAACAAATAATTCCTTGGCTCAACATTTCCATTACTAACCGTTCCATCTCACCCTTCTGATAATGTGGATAACGGTAAGGACGTACGTTCACAGGTTTAGTGTTTGGTAACAAATGAATTCTATGATCCACTAAGCGGTTAGGTGGTAGACACGTTGGTTCCTAAAACAAAGCATCAAACCGAGCCAAAAGTTGATCAAGCTCAGCTTGTCCAGAAGACGTGGGCAACGTGGAGGTGGCCTGATCACTGTTGCCTTGTAAAGCATAACCGTGACATTCATAAATGCCATATACATCGTCCATCTCCAACAATGCCTGCATGTGGTGGAAGCTAATTTTCTTCATTCTTAGTGACTCATCACCCTTCAACGTATAAGTAGTTCCCGAAAGAGTGAATTCCATTATTTGATGTGCATAGTCATGAGTAACCTTCCCCAATGTTTGTAACCATTGAATACCCAAAACCAGATCGAGACCTTTCATAGGTAAGACATATAAGTCGACCTCGATCTCAAATCCTTGCATGTGAAGAGGCACACGTGAGCAGACATTCTCACACAATAGCGACGCCCCACTACCAATATACACCTTAAAAGCCTTGGTCGCCTGAAGTGGTAGACGCATTCGCTCTGCAACATCGGACTGCACAAAATTGTGAGTGCTGCCGTTATCAATGAGTACATGTACCTCAGTAGCACCAATCTTCCCCCATAATTGAAGAGAACGTGGGCTGCCCTGACCCACCAACGAGTTGAGAATAGAAATATCGCCACTCTCGAGTGCATCATCTCCTTCCACGGCTGCTTCCTCACTTACATCCGCATCATCATCTGTCATTAGCAACAAAAACTTACCAGGACACTTATGTCCCCTCGTCCACCTATTGTCACAATTGAAACACAACCCTTTACTAAAACGTTCTTGTCGTTCCGCTGGTGAAATCCATTTGATAGCCAAAGGTTTCCCAGTAGTAGTAACAGTAGCCTTAGGAGGAGTCGGAAGTAAAGGCGTGGGGCGAACTGATGTTGATCGTTGGTTTTGAGAACCGCCACTGGTAATAGTAACCTTAGATGTACCCACCCCTGTACCTTGATCTTCCAAGCGCGCCTCAGTGACCCGAGCCAATGCAAACGCATCGCCAAGGGTGGTTGGTTTGGACACCAACAACTCACGTTGCAACGACAATTTAAGCCCCGAGATATAGAAAGAAATAAGTAAGGACTCCGAAATTTGCGTAACCCTGTTCATGAGCTTTTCAAACTCACATTGGTACTCTGCCACCGTTCCAGTTTGTAATAACTTAGATAAAGCTCCTTGTGGATCCTCGTACTTTGAAGGACCAAACCGATTCTTAACACTCTCCTCAAACCTGGGCCAATCAGTAATCAACCCATTCCTCGTCATCCAACGAAACCATTCTGCAGCGGCCCCTTCAAGATTAAACCCCACGATCCGTAAGCGTTGATCTGCGGGTGTGTTGAGCAAAGAAAAATACTCATTAATAGAAAATAACCAACTCTCAGGATCGTCGCCCGAAAACTTAGGAACATCCAGGCGCATAGACCGTGGTAACAAGGTCCCCTGATCACCTCCGCCACCATGTCGAACTTGAAGCAACCGTGTAGCCGCCTGTAATTCATCCCTTAAAGCATTGAATTGCGCCTGAAAATTTGCAGCTTGTTGTTCTGCCACACGCTCAGCCGCATCCTGATAATCTTTGAGCCACAAACGAATTGTCTATTCATCCGCCATGAGTACAATGAAAGCACCAATGATACAACCTACTTGTATCGGTAGTAGCACCACTATAGTGGGTGCGGACTCCTTAAGAAAAGAGAAGAGAAGCAGATATTATTTAGACAAAACTATGACTTTCATTGATAATATATTCGGTATATAAATAGCCGAATAATAACTTGTAACCCAAGACAAATACTTAAACATTCTGAAACACAGATTCTTTGACACAAAGACATTCCTAATACGACTCAAAGACTTTCCTAAAACATTGAGATAAATATAGATAAATATGGAGATAAATCCTAGCCCATAATAAACGAGTCTTGCCACTTTGGTGCCTTCTTGGTCCGCTTGCCACGACCCAATTGGTTTGCTAAGGGCGTAACATTTTATGTGACTAAATTCACTCCCAAAAACATGCTTTGTGTGACTAAATGTTACCAAAGGCAACACAAAAACCAAATTCATGTGGCAAGTGGATGATCAATAGTCACACAAAATACACATTCCTTCACTTTAAACAGCATATGGTCACACTTATTAACACTTTTGGTCACTTGATGGTTAGTTGTATGTGACTAAATACACTCCCAAAAACATGCTTTGTGTGACTAAATGTTAGTAAAGGCCACACAAAAACCAAATTTATGTGGCAATTGGATGATCTATAGTCACACAAACCATACATTCCTTGACTTTCAACACCATATGGTCACACTTATTAACACTTTTTGTCATTTGATGATTTATGTGACTAAATACACTCCCAAAATCATGCTTTGTGTGACTAAATGCTACCAAAGGCCACACAAAAACGAAATTCATGTGGCCATTGGATGATCAATAGCCACACAAGATACACATTCCTTCACTTTAAACATCATATGGTCACACTTATTCACGCTTTTGGTCACTGTATGTGTACTTGTATGTGACTAAATACACCCCCCAAAAGCATGCTTTGTGTGACTAAATGCTACCGAATGCCACACAATAACAAAATTCATGTGGCCATTGGATGATCAATAGCCACACAAGATACACATTCCTTTACTTTAAACGTCATATGGTCACACTTATTCACACTTTTGGTCACTTTGTGCTAGGTTGTATGTGACTAACTAAGCCCCCAAAAACATGCTTTGTGTGACTAAATGTTACCAAAGGCCACACAAAAACAAAATTCATGTGGCCATTGGATGATCAATATCCACACAAGATACACATTCCTTCACTTTAAACATCATATGGTCACACTTATTCATACTTTTGGTCACTTTATGCTTACTTGTATATGACTAACTACACCCCCAAAATCATGTTTTGTGTGACTAAATGCTACCAAATGCCACACAATAACAAAATTCATGTGGCCATTAGATGATCAATAGCCACACAAGATACACAATCCTTTACTTTAAACATCATATGGTCACACTTATTCACATTTTTTGTCACTTTATGCTAGGTTGTATGTGACTAACTACACCCCCAAAAACATGCTTTGTGTGACTAACACTACAAGAAAAACGAGCATTTGGGAGGGTGGAAAACCGTGCCAATTACTCAAAAAGCCGTGCCAAATGCTATTTGGCACGACTTTGGCACGGTTTTGGCTCCGTCCTAAATATGAGGGTGCCAAATTGGGTCGGGTTGAAACCGTGCTAAATACTATTTGGCACGGTCCATGGGACGGTTTGAAGTAGGGGTGCCATGAGTGAGGTATTTGGCACGGATGACAATCTTCCGTTCCAAAATTGGCATTTGTCACACTTTTATACCTCGTGCCAAATGCATATTAGGTACTAATTCATCTCCCGTGCCGAATGTGCATTTGGCACAATTTTTATTTACCGTGCTAAAATTAAATAAGACGGTTTTATCTGACGTGACGAACGTATTTGGCACGGTTTCCATTTTAGTGCCAAACGTATTTGGCACATTTTTATCCGCCTTGCCAAAAAAACATTTGGCACGCTTTTGCGTTCGTTATAAAAACCATTTGGCACGGTTTACATAATCACTTCGGTCACAAATAGTTTTTACTACACCATCGTATCAACCAATCACCTCATATATGCGCAAATTTAATTGTATCGAAGCCAAAAATAAATTGAACTCAATTTTTATTAATCATCCATAAAATGAAGTCAACATGATCACTTGAATACAATAAAATAAAAACCAATACGTCCAACATCTGTGTAAACCATGGTCTTTAGAATGACAAAGTCATAACTAGAACTTAATAAAAATCACTAAGACAATTTATTACGAATGAAAACAAATAACGCTCATCAGATCACGTCTTAATATGCACCCTCTATCCAATTTTGAGCTCTTATATGTACTTTAAATCCTTTGTACATGTTATAAAACCCTGATGGAAATCTGCATGAAGAAGAAGCATATAAATATACAATGATACTTATGAAATATCATTATTTTGAAAACCTTAAAAATAAACAATATAAATGAGCAGGTGGAGGAGGAGGATACGTCACCTTGAATAAAGTTCATTATAACTTAAACTGCAACCTTTACGTGGAATCAAACAATCATCTATAGATAACATTTCAAAGTGTTCTCCATTCTCATTCAAAAGCACATGAAAACTTACCTGAATAATGCTCGGTATGAAAGTTCACTTGTTTTGATCAAGGTCTCCTAAAATTACAATAACATCCCACTAAGATTTTTCACAAGTTTAAAACCGCACTCTTTCGTTAAATAGAAATCTTAGTTGATTGGTGGAGTATCCAATTAAAGCCTAAATAATGTTTTTATTAAATTAATCACATGAAGCTAATCAAACATTTTAAGACTGATCAATATCTCAATTTTATAACTTTATTAGCAGTACCAATACTAACATGGAGATTCATATATATGTTTCAAGTACACATTTTTCTCAAATATAAAACTCCATTGACATTGCTCTATAATTAAGATATACTTGACGCTTTAACAAACTTACATAAGTTGCCATCATGCCATAATTTTTAACGCTTATATTAATAATATCTTGTAACATATAGCATCAAGTAACGATGGCATAAGTAGGGGAGTCAATAGGGTCAGGTCAACCCGAACCCGTTAAGCCTTATAAGGGCGGGTTGGAAAGTCTTATCGGGTTAGTTTGACCCGAACCCGATAACCCGATATTGTTATAGGGTCGGGTTCGGGTTAAATTATTTACATTATCGGGTCAACCCAATAAGACCCGAATGATAGTTTTTATACATAAAAAAAATACAAAAGCCAACCTGCTTATTCAATTCGAACAACACATAAAATGCGAATGATGTAAAAGTGTATAAAATGTGTAAGAATTGAAAGAAGGAAGACTTAAGTTATTAAAATCAATATGAAGAAAGATAGAGAAACATCGAATGACAGTCACATATATACTTGTGATGCCACAGTATATGAATACACATAGCGTAATTTTGAGTCTATATGTCTAACTTATCACAGGACTATATATATAACATACCATAACATTTATCTTAAATGCATGTATTATATGTACTAACTATCAACTGTGATACCAATGATTGAGCAATCACAGTGTTGGTGTATGACTTTTTCACACGATACAAAGTCTATTACTGCTCTTGGTTACTAACAGAGTATTGACATCATTAGACTTTTTTAATGTCTTAAACTATAGAGTTGTTTCCAATTGCTAATTTGGTTGAATCTAAGGAACGTTAATAATAATCATAACAATTTGTTTGAGTCCTGAAAACTATTGTCTAAACAATCAAACTTTGCATAGTCATTTTATCAAACAAATGGTGTGCACAGACATGATTATTTTTATAAATCGCACAAAACCCATCATAAATCCAAACATATAAGATCAAAATCATAACAATTAACATTTTTTTACCTGGTGTTAAATAACTACTAAATTGATGATGAAATTGATGATAAAACACATTAAACTACCTGATCTGTAAAGAAGATCGTTGACAGTAGTTTCGGTTTGTGATTAGTAGCATAGTGGTGGTATACCGGAGGTGGTAGAAGCAGTCATGGCCTCGTTGGGGTGGCGGTGGTAGGAGCAGCCGTATGTGAGATTTGGGAGAAGAATATGAATAGTGTAGGATTTTTCAATTGTGAAATAGATAAAAGAGGGAAAAGTTTTTTGTGATTAAGCATAGAAAGTTTGACGAAAAAATAGGCGGTTTATTAGAATTTTTTAGGATTAAGCATAGGAAGTTTTTGAAAGTTGGTATGTTTTGGAAATGGGTTGTGCATGTAGTTAAGCGGAAAGATAAAATTTATATTTTTAAAGTTTTTTTACAAATTAAATTAGTTGGAGCCGAAGCTTATTAATGTAAAATCGAATAAAAATACATCAAATTAATTTCAGATATATTTTTGATTTTTGCCTGATAATCATATTTTTAAGTGTATATATGTAATTTAACTGGCTATAAGCCCCCGTAAATCTTCATAAGCCCCTTTCAATGGGCTTAGGCTTATGAAGGCTTATAACTTATATAAGCCTCCATAAGCTCGTGTGACAAACAATGGCAGAGTAAGACAATTTTTTGTAAGAGGTCCAACAGTGTAATTCTAATGATGTAAGAGGGCTAGAGTGTAATATTTTTTTTAATTATATGAAAATGGAAAAAAAAACATTAAAATAAAAAATTTGTCGGAGGGTCACCACCCCTTTGGTCTCTACTTGGCTCCATCAATGGTTGCAAATTTTCGTTAGCATGTTTGTGTAGTAGTGATTGCTAACGTGTATTAACACCATTTTCTGTTACAAATAGGTTTTCATGCACCATCGAATCAACCAACCATTTCATATATACGCAAATATAATTCAATCGAAGCCAAAAATAAATTGAACACAATTTTTTTTGATCATCTGTAAACTCAAGTCAGCATATATGGTTACTTGAATACCATATAGTCTAAACCAATACGTCCAACTTCCTAGTAAACCATGGTCTTTAGAATGACAAAGTCATAACTAGAACTAAATATAAATCACTAAGACAATTTATTACTAACTGACACAAATAAAGCTCATCGGATCACGTTTTCATCATAAACCCTGCATAATATAAATATTTCAATATTAGAAATATATATGAAACAATAAACAAATCAATATGCAAAATAGCAATAAAAATGGTATACAATTAGCTAACAAAAGGGGGTTTATGAAATAGTGTTACGGATTACTGCAGCTGAAGAAGTTTATGTGATGAAAAAGTGATGAAATTAGGGTAGTGAATAATAGGGGGTTTATGAAAAAGTGCTAGGGTTTATGAATCGTGTAGTGGATTAAAGGGTGTAAAGGGGTTGTGTTTGTAAATTGTATAAGTTATAGGGTTAAATGGTAAAATATCATAACGGTTTAAACCATTTTCGTTTGTTTTTTTTCTTGATTTCGATCGTTTTTATACGTCTGGGACTGTTTTTGTCCATTGTCTAACGTTTTCTTAAAAAAACGTATGAAGGCGTACAAAATGTACGAAAGCGAACGACACAACGTAGCAAAACAAAGAAAAAAGGAGAAGGATATATGAAAACGAAAAAATCATACAAAAATGTACGAAAACGTAATAAACATTTCATAACGTTTTAATACAGTGGAAAACGTTCAACAAAGCTTGAAAACATATGAAAACGAGTGAAATTTTCCGAAAACGTTCAAAAATGGATGAAATCGGTCGAAAAGGTTGAAATCGGTTGAACACAGTCGTAGTCGGTTTAAAACGGTCTAAATCCGTCAAAATCTATCAAAAATTGTCAAAATCGGTCGAAAACTAGCGAGATCGTTCAAAATCAATTGAAAACGGTAAAAAAGGGACGAAAAACATTACAAAACGTATAAAATATTATAAAACTGGACAAAAATCGATGAAATGGTATAAAAACGGTCGAAAATGTAAAAAAAGTATACAAAATCATAAAGAAAATGGACGGAAACCTAAAAAAATGAACGAAAACGTCTAAAAAGGACAAAAACGTATAAAAACGGACGAAAATGTATAAAAACGGATGAAAATGGACGAAAACGTACAAAAAACGGACAAAATGTATAAAACCGGACTAAAATGTACAAAAATATACTACACTTGTTTTTAAGACCTACATATATTTGTATCATTGTAAGTAATTGTAAGTTTATATATAAACCTATTTACGGATTGCTATTTATGTGTAACACTTAGGGGTTTACACACGAAACCTCGGTTTATTCCCCCGTGACATGGGAACTCAAGCATAATTCAAGTTTCATACGTTCATAACATCTTTAGTATTCAACGTTGGCTTTCATTTTGAGTGTTGAAAATTTAAGACATGTAATCGGAATAATGACATCAATCAGCTGCTTCATCGAGCGCGACTTCCCTTTTAAAGAAACGACTATTACCTTCTTACCGTATATAATAAGTCGTGGTGCCTATAGGAGTCGGCAACCCATTATACTATACACACCACTTCCATTCAAGATAATAACAAAGAAAGTTGCATACAAGCATATAGCCAATCAACGCACTCTACTTTACACATCACGTGGACCATCAGATTGCCTTTACGGGTTCTCACAACCCTAAAGGTCTCCTTATAAATACTATACCATTTTCTCGAAATTGTCCAAGTTAACCTCAAGCAACATATCCTACATTGGGAACTCCACATTCAAGTCTAATATCCTCTAGGGTAATTGAGACAAACCAACTGAGTCGACTCGTGAGCTGAATCGACGCCTCACGTATGATATTCATATGTATAGTTATAAGTAGTTGTAATTTTAGCGTATACCCATATTTACACATTTGCTATTTATTTATATTGTATAACACTTAAGGTTTCACACACACTAGTCTCGGTGTACACATTTGTGAATGGTCAGGAGATGGTCGGAACGGTCATCGGGATACCCCGGTTAGACAACGTACATGTGGTACGTTGTCTAACCGGCACTACACAAATTAAACCGGGGCTAGATCCTATGCAACGTTGAAGAGTACGGATTCGACCCGGTAGAGTTAGGGATCGACTAGAAGTCGATTATATGCTTGATTTTTCATGTTCAGGGGTTTAGATTATTTGGCATCTTACTTAATGAACGAACATAAATAAAAACAAACGATTTATTTCTTTCTAAACAAACATACACAGAAAAAGAAAGTCGTATGTCCAAGTTTTTGTATTCGCTTATTTGTTCGAATAAACTTAATTGAACGATACAAACTCGTTCACGTTCGTACACTTCATTTACAACCATATTCATAATTCAAACTTGTAACTTTTTTCAGATAGTAAAATAGACTTATTTTTTACGTACTATATCAATAAGCACACAAACACTCCTTTGAGCTTTATCTATATGACACTAATAATTTGTGTATGAACTTAGGTAGCATTTGTTTTCAAACATTTATATGTTTTATAGTTTGTTAACTTTGTTTTAAAAAATTTTCCCCAAAATTTAGTATTCCTCCCAATATATTTTCACCATATCCCGCCTAAGTTTCTCCCAAAATTAAAATCAACTCATATTTTTTCATTTATTCAGCCACACTTATCTTTTTCCCCAAAAGAAAAATCACATCCTCTTTCATCTTCATCACCAACTACAAACCATCTCATTTTGTAGTTACCCATCCTTGCCAGCAGTACTCGAACCAAAAGCTAACGCCATTCACCATCATTGGTTCTGATTTCAAGGCCGTTAATCTATAAATCAGGTACTCTAATATATTATATCTACAATTTAAAAACCAATTAATGGTGTTCCTGGGTCAATTTCTTATATTGGTGATTTTCGAATTTAGGGTTTATTTGAATCCGAATCTATAAACTTTTAAGATAACTTTTACAGTAATTATTGTTCATTATATGTCGATTCCATTAATTTACATACTCAGTATATGCTTAATTTTTATTATATGTATTTGCTACAATGGTTGTGGTTCATCTTATAGTAGTGGAGTTGGTGGCTGCCGAAAAGTGGTGAGAGTTAGACAGGTTTTGGTTGTACATCTAGTTAGTGAGAGTCAGATAGGTTTTGCTTTTAGTCGGTTTGAGGGTCGGGATCTTGTCTTAGTTTCTTAGATTTTCACTTTCACGCGTCTTAGTGAACTTGACCTTTGTCCATTGCTGAAGAAACTTTAACAGAGTTTCTATCTAAGGCTACTGGAACCCCTGTTGAGTGGGTCTAAATGCCTGGAATGAAGGTATGCACATTGGCTCGATCTTAGTGAACTTGAGTTATCTGATCGAAACTATTTATGCTTACATTTTGCTTTTGTTTCTTGATTGTTTAGCCTGGTCCGGATTCCATTGGAATCGTTGCTATTTCTCATGGTTGCACTGGTGTGGCAGCACGAGCCTGCGACCTCGTCAGTCTTGAGCCTACAAGGGTAAGTGGATGCGATTTGCATTAAAAAACACATTAAAATAAAACTAAAAAAGATCTTGAGAGTTTGGGGAAATTTAGATTATTCATTTTATAGAAGTTTAAACATTTTGTTTCAGGTTGCTGAGATCCTAAAGGATCACACCTCGTAGTATCGAGATTGCCGAGCTGTGGACATGGTGAACTTGTTACCCACTGCTAATGGTGGGACCATTGAACTTTTATACATGCAGGTTAGTGACAGTTATTTTTAGGTGGTAAACCATTTATTCAACGCTCTTCACTTATCCTAATTCTCATTTTTATAATCTGTTTGATGTTTAGCTTTATGCTCCAACAACTTTGGCTACTGCTCGTGATTTCTGGCTGTTGCGATATACTTCTGCTACAGAAGACGACAGTCTCGTGGTATGTTATTGTTCTAAATTATTACACTTTTCATTTCTTAAGGTAATTATGTAGTACTCATGTTTGTGTTATTTGGTGGGGTGTTTAGGTTTGTGAAAGATCACTAACTAATACTCTAGTAATTACATTTAGCTTCTATTACATATTACTTTACACTATTATTAACGTCTTAATGATAGGCATGGAGTGTCCCTGAAGTGTTACGCCCGCTGTACGACTCACCTACCATCCTTGCTCAAAAAACAACGATGATGGTAACCTTTTAGTTCCATTCAAGCCATTTAAAGCAGCTTCTTTTTATTTTGGAAATTTGGATTCGATGCATTAAGAGTATATATTCCAACAGGCATTACACCAACTGAGACAAGTAGCTCAAGAATCCTCCTAGGGCAGTACCCTTAATTGGGGCAGAAGACCAACATCATTAAGAGCACTTAGCCAGAGGTTAAGCAGGGGTTTAATGAGGCCTTTAACGGGTTTACTGATGAGGGTTGGTTGATGATGGAAACTGACGGTGTTGATGAAGTTACTATCTATGTGAACTCTTCTCCTGATAAGTTCATGGGATTGAGTCTTTCATTTGCCAATGGATACACTCCTGTTAGTAACGTTGTAATGTGTGCAAAAGCGTCGATGCTATTACAGGTCAGTTGCCAAAAATTTGAATTTCTTTTTAACATAATGCATAAAAAAAATGTTTAAGGTCTAACTTTTTTATTATTATTTTTTGTGAAGGATCTACCTCCGGCCCTACTTCTAAGGTTTTTGAGAGAGCACCAGTCAGAATGGGCAGTCAGCAACATCGATGAATACTCTGTTGCTGCGATCAAACTTGGACTGTGTAGCTTACAAGGGTCTTGAATCGGTAATTATGGAGGTCAAGTTATTCTTCCGCTTACTCACACAATCGAGCATGAAGAGGTAAGTTAGATCATGTGTGCTAGATATCATTATTTTCTACGTAATATTCTTATCCCTGTTTGACAATTGTATTAAAATAACAATAACGCTTCTACCTATATAGTTATTGGAGGTTATTAAGTTAGAGGGTGTTGAGTAGTGTCCTGAAGATGCCTTAATGCCGAGAGACATGTTTCTTCTGCAAGTAAGTATATTTTCTCATTGTTATATGCTATGTATGTGCTAATAGAATGTCATAAATATGTTTATACAGAAATGACCCACCAATTTCATAAACTTATCTTGCATTTGGAACCATGCTTGCAAAATTTGAATTTGAGGGAATAAAAAGTTGTTTTAAGAAAAAAAGGTAGTTCACAAAGTCACATACTTAGTTTGCAAAATCGGTGGTTATTTTGTTATAAGCACATTTTTTATGAATTTTTGCTTAGAGTAGCTTATGTAATGTGGCTATTTTAATAACTCCACTTAAAGTGACATGAGGATCAGTAGGTGGTTTTTTTCTTCCCTGTACATGGTTCACTGATTATACTAATCGCGCCTAGTTCTTAAATAACTTTCAAACCCTCAATATATATGTACGGAAATGTTAACTGATGCAACAATCATATCAGCAGGATGAGCGGGAACTGAAGAGACAAAAGAGGAAGCAGTCTAATAGAGAGTTAACTAGGAGATCAAGATTGCGCAAACATGTATATCATTCTTTAACTTTGATGTGGATCTTATAGGCTCATAGCATTTTTTTATGCATAATTACTTACTCCCTGATAATACTAAAATAGAAGAAGAATCAATTAGCCAAGGAAAAACTGGGTTTCCTTTGGGATTTGCTCGTTGACTCACAACTTACTCTTTTATGAATGCATAAACTCTATTTGCAAACACATAACGAACACTTAAGAGATTGAATAATACATTATTAGAAGCAGAGGGAAAGTGGTTGGGTAGGGGCAGGTTGTGTAACGGGTCGAAGCATGTAATTTTGTGGTGCAGGTCAAAACTGGTTGGATCGGGTCAAATTCACTTGTACATGTTTTTTTTTTCTTTTTTTTCCCCAAAAACTATAGTATTATTTAATGAACTAACTAGTTATAATGCCCGCGCACGCGCGGGGTTTTTTCTAATTTTTTGAATTAGGTATTTTTACCAGTTGTAATTTAAATTCCAACATAAATCAGTTAATGTGGGTCATGTTTAAAGCTTATTTGCTATAATGTGTCTACTTTCAAATAATCTAATACGAAACGTGACAAATGGTGTGAGTGTCTCAAACTGTACAAAAGTAATCCAATATATTTACTAAATGCATATATCTATTAAACTGTTTTATAATCGTAATTTTTGCAACATTTATTCTAATTATCTCCATCCTCGATCAGATAGACTTGGTTATTTGTTATTTCTTTGCATGTATTGTTTGATATAGGACTTTTATTTCTCATAGGGGAATTGTCATCGCCAGAAATGTGTTAAAACTTGTATAAATAATGTTTTTATTTATTTTTTTATGACTGTTGTTTTTTTATAAAACTTTAAAGAACCTAAAAAACCAAAGGCAACCAAAGAATTCTTATAATGAGTTGTTAGATTATAACAGAATATTAAATAGTAGATTATTAGCTAAAGAGTTGATTTCTCATTATTTCATACCGTATATCCAAACACCCTTACAAAGTACGTCGTAGATCTTAATATAAAATGCGTCTCAATTGTTCATTGTTTTTGTCAATGAGTTTTGAATCGTATAATCACTAATACAATGCAAAACCTAATTAGATACAAAATTACAGGGGGTCCTTTTAAATAAGTGTTTGATATTTCTAAATTGGTATATGTTGAGTTATTTATAGTATATTAGTCATGCATAAGCAATAAAATGTGTGAGCATAACGAATCACAACCAAAATTACAGCTAAAGTATAATATAATAAAACAACATACCGATGTCATTGACTTATTTGCAACTTATTTCTCTACCCAAAATGTTATCCAAACATAAAGGGATGTTCAAGTGTTCATATTACTATTTTTGTCTGTCTAGAAAAAATGTTTGGTTTTTAATAAGGAAAGAAAATGATTATTTTTATTGTCCTCATGCTCGTTTGTGTTTATGCTTTTATATCCCAATGCTTGTATGTGTTTATGCTTTTATGTCCCCAATGCTCGTATGCCTTATCCGCCTTTTATGCTTTATATGCATTCATAGTTCATCTTTTCATGCAATGCTACACTATCGCACATTCTCACATATTTGAGCTCTTTCACTCTAACACATTCACTTGCCGGAGGTATTCGTGGAAGCAGTCTACTTACTCTCGGGTTTACTCTATATAAAAAATATGATTTGTCTATATTTTAACTCCTTCACCTCGTTTAAACGGGATTGTGTATTGTTGTTGTAAGATGATTGTTTTTACTACTTTACCTTTGTAATTATTCAATACATTAAATAATTATTGTTGTTTTAATATTTTGAAAGTTACTATCAAAGCTTGCATTTATTGTCTAACACTTTTTCCAGGACGAATAGGAGTATTTTTTATTTACATGTATGTATGGAATTATTTTTGGTTGCATTCACTGTATCACTTTTTTCAGGACTAATGGAAGTATTTTTATTTATTTTTTTTTTTCTTTTATATGTATGGAATTATATGTGGTCTTTGTTTAGGATTGATAAGAAGTGGGTGCGTGATATATTAAAATTAAGAATAATCATGTTTGTATAAATAACGATTGTAGCCTACGAGTTCAAGATTTTTCATGAGAACAATTCCAAGGTGTACTAACTCGAGCTCAAACTTCTCATTTGATTACCAATTCAAACAAACATATGTGTTATTTATCGAATAGGCTTACTAAACATTTAAATTTATAGTAATTAGGTGCACATATGAGTCTATGAAAATGTTGTATCTCACTTAACCAACCACCCTGGCTAATCACACCCATCTGACCATCTCACACGCTATAATAATTCCTAGCTTAAGCCACTACTATGCATTCGTTAGTTTGGCCAATGGGCTTAGTGGGATCTGGAGCCCTGCTGCCGGAGCATCAAAGACAGTGGTTGCAGAAGCAATCTTTTAATCGAAACCCCATAATTTAGTAGCTTTCACGCCATCTTGAGCCATTAATCTCGAGAAATCTTCATGGTCATACTTCACGGTTGCTTTTCCACCAAACTCAGTTGGGAGGTTATCCACATCAAAATACGATCTCATGAGTTCTACACTCGCTTTTTTGGGTACACAAATTTCACCTTCTGGAATGTCTTCTGCAAAAAGTGTACCTGTGATAAGTTTTGTTGCAACTATAAATAAAAGCAATGTTGGCAAAATGTGTGACTCAAGCAGGTTAGGTAATGGGTGAAAAAGGCTAGACTTAGTACAAGTTGTGATTAGTTCTGAAAACCCGCAAAAAACCTGTTATGTTAAATATGACTGCAGAAATGTCTATGTTACAAAATATTTTTAACTTCCACTAAATATAGGTTTTAGGAATTTGAACACAAGACTTGTGACCCATTTTATATTTTATTGAACTTTTTAGTTCAATACACTTGACAAATTAGCAATAAAACATGGCCCAAATCGACCCATTTGTATGTAAATGGGTCAAAACTAATTAAAAAGAAGAGCATCTAGCTTTTAAAGTCAAAAAAAAAGTGGGGATTGTTCAAGGACCTGCAATCCTGGTTTTACCAGGACAGTTCGTCCAACTTGGTTACGCAAATTGCCTCTAAATAGATCCTAATTTCGCCTTCAACTACAACTTCATGCTAAAAAATGAAAATAAACTGAAGTTATTAACGCGAATCTAAATTTAGATAAGTTGACATTAATGGAAGTTTTGTTAGCTACATATATAAGAGATAAAGACGACTTCCTACTCTAAGTGCAAGATGACGAGGTTGGGTAAGGGGTCAAACCAAACTATGCTTGGCTGGATTGACCCAAAAACACTATTTTGTCGAATTATAGAACTATTTATTATGTGAAAAATAATCTATAAATAATACAATTTCAGAGGTAAACTGTGAGCGACTTTCGACCCATTCGATCCTTTCCCTTTTAGCAAAATCTTTTGAGTTGACCTATTTAACCTGCTTGAGATAATACACAACCAAGTTGACCATTTTTAAGTAAACAGGTCAAAATTGCCACATCTACTTTCCTAATTATATCAGAATCATAGACATGGACTCATGAATGAAACATCGATCACTAACCCCAACCAGTTTCTTCAGGCTTATAGGTTGATCTCCACGCAAGTGTTTCTTCCAAAAATTTTTTGCTTTGTCTACATTCCAATTCCGGGCTTCTAAATATCTTCTCAAGCATGCATCAACGCAGTACAGTGAGTTACATCCAGTAAGTGGTCCAAGAGCAACTTTAAGCTCATTGACCTGCTATCACCAGAAGATACGTTAGCAGCCACCATGAGGTCATCATTTCGAAAACCATTTTTCAGAATATTCTCACAATCAAATGAAATTATTGAGCAACTATCATTGATGCACATATCAAGTTAACAATGACTTAATTTACGAAATCATATACAAATAATCTCAAAACTCATCTCAATAATGTAAACTAATAATAGTGGCTAATAGCCATAAAGGGACATTTTTCCTAATTACGGCCCATTTCCATTTTTAGTTCTACTTTAATTTACATGTGAGAGATATGCATATGCCTAAGCAACCCATTCATATGAAATAGGGCAAACTTGTCACGTCTATTAGTTTTACCCAAATTATATCTTAGGTTGTCAAGTGACTCGGTAAAGTAATGTGTTTTTAATTCACAAAAATAAATTACCTTTTTTATCAAACAAAATTCATATTTGAAGTCCAATTGTAGCTCCTCTGTAAGCTCTTTTCACTTCTATTTTTAATTAAGTCAACTCTCATTTTCTTAGGACGCGACTTTGATGATGCAAAACAGATTTTTTGAACTCTAAATGATCAGATCATAAAAACCATAATCGTTGTATACAAACACGAATAACTAATTCATTGGATTGCAAATTTAAATTACAATAATCACTTTTATAACCCATTGCAAATTTAAGTTAAAATAACCAGTTTTAGAACCCATAAATGTTAGCAGACTTTACCTGGGCTTGTCATCCTAACTGAACCAGGTAGGACTACCCCAGTTAGTAAAGTTGTTTCCATTAGTTCCAGTATAATCAAGACACGCCTGATCACTTGTTGCATGATAAAGACAACCTCGCCCAAAAATAACTATCCCCATATTCGGTTGAATTGTAGCATATCCAAACTTCAGGGATGTTCTCACTGTAAGATCCTCTATGCTGGTCCATAAATGTAAACAACTCTTTAACATGCTTGAGGAGCAAGCTGATGCAGTCTCGGCTGCAACTTATGTTCCGGGATTAGTATCGTGCAATAAGATGTCTTTTCTCGATCATAACTTCAGGTCTATCCCAACATTTGTGGTCAGGTTCTGGATCTCCCACCTAAAGAGAAAATTAAATTCCTGTAGGTTACAACAGTGAAATCGAGTTCACAATATACTAAAAATGAATCATAATTGCGCTCACATAACTTCTTGAGTAAGAAGTGTAGTTAATAATATCCCTTCTTTAATTTGGCTCACAACTTTATACACACTAAGATATCAAAATATGTACTGACCCATCAATCTAAAACGGAGTCGGTTTGAGGTAAATTATCTACAACCGGTTAATAAAACCCGACCCCTTTTGGTTCATATCAAAATTTTGCCACCTTAGTTCAAAATTAGCATCAATAGTGGTTCATATCGATACACGCTTAAAGAATTGATTAATTGGATCCACTTTTGCTGCAGGGAACTCCTCCTTCATGAACTCAGTGATCATAAAGTGTTCTAATTAGCAACCGGAATAAAAGTTTGCTTCTTTTACAATTTCCTTACTAACTACTACTTTATTAACATCCATATATCCATATGAGTATTAAAAATGATAGAAAGTTAACCCGTTTAATCACTGCAGTGTGGTCTAGGGTCTGTATAAGCTAGATATCATCTCCATGAACTCGTGTTCCACATCCATTTGACTTAAACCCCACATCTTTGGTCAAAACATATACCCGCAAATGTAGAAACATTCCAAAATTTATATTAAAATTGTATTTTATCGTGTAATAATAAGCAACAGTAGAAATCAAGCATAGAAAAGGCAGCAAAAATCTTAAAGTCTACAACAACCCTCGCTAATATCATATACAGTAGCAATATAAAGTTAATTACGACAACTGTACAAAACAATACCAACGCCAGGGGCACTTATTGCTAATATAATCATAGCTGTGACAGTTTCAACCGATGTACTAATGAGATCAGGTCACTTTAGGTTTTGTTTTATCTCGAGTGGGTTGAATGGGCCAAATAAAAAAGCTTTGATTAAATTGAAGTATGCCGGACAGGCGGACATAATAGAAAGACCAATCCTAATAAAATAACCTATTTTTCTATGAAACATACATGGACAAAAGGCATGCTTTTATTCACGATTCATACCTGTAGGAATACTCCCCGACCACTAACATCAGAATCAGCCATGAGAATCTGAGGACAATAAAGTCAGCATCATTGTGGAATTCATCTGATTGGAAGTGTTGATATTGCTCGCCCTTTTACGCTGCTTTAAAAGGAGCCTCATTTGCCACATTGGCCTTCTCATTTCCTTGCGGGCTCGCTTAGTGACCCACTGCCACAACTGCAATGTGACAAATATGTATGAACATCATGAGTTCATAAAAGTCAGATATTGAACACGTTTCAAAGACGAACAGGTGAAAACGATGACTACATAAGAAACTGATCATTTAGTTAGCAAGTATTTTTATGTTGTACATTTAGGGGGCGTTTGGATTACCTTATTTTATGGCTTTAGGAGATTATTTAAAATGAAAAGAGCTCACAAGTCTATTTTTCTAGGCTTAAAAGCTTATCAAGTTGAGCATATGAACTTAAATAGGCGATAACATCAGATTGATTAGCGTATAACATGATAAATTGAGCTTATCTGCTTTTTCAATTTTGAATAAGCTCATTAGTCCGGAAAATAGCCGTTCGAAAAGAAAAGGAAAAAAAAAAAAAAAAAAAAAAAGTCTGGAAAATAAGCTAATCCAAACACCCCCTTAGGCCTTGAGCAATGGACAAGACACCAGAATTGAAAAAACAAATGTCTCCTATATTTTAGGTGTTCATGGTTCAGTTTGGTTAAGTTGGTTTGAGTAATAAAAACCGGCCAAACATGTAAGCTTAGAGCATCTCCAATGGTTGATTTCATGTCAAATAGAGTTCTTTTTTAACCCATTCCAATGGATCAACTTATTCTCAGACCTGTTTTTTCATAACTTCCCAACAATAGAAATATTATATATTAGCCACGCCATCTATTTGTAGTATTCATTTTTCTTTTTCATCTCAGCAAGCCAAGGAACATGATTCATATGTTTTCTTAGTAAAGGTAACAATAGGTTTCTATTGCATAAAAAAGGAATAATTGTTATGCCTAACTTAAAGAATATGAGACACAGAATAACTTACAAAAAGACGCATTATTAATTTATTACTCTATGCTTCATATATCTACACTACATTATTCAGAAGGCATCACATGTATACCCACCCGCTACATATGCGATTCAACATTGCCTTCTAGTACATGAGTTAAAGCTAGTGCATCAAATTTGATGACCTATTCTTCTAAGAACTGATGTTGGAAAGAACACAAAACATTGATTTTTTGGCATCTTTTTTTAGGTATAAAAACAAACACTTGGTGTGCACAAATAATAAACACCTTAATTCATCAATTAAACTAACAAAATAAAAAACCCATAATAAACTAACAAAATAAAAATCCCATAACACAATAAAAATCAAAACTATAATGGGAATATAATATGAAAATTAATTGAATCATGTCAATTTTTCAAAATCGAAAAAATAATATTGATTTACTTACACAATGGATACATATATAATGAAAGCCTTTGAAACGCTAACATTAAATCATATTCGGAATATTAATTTTTCGTTGATCGATGATGATGATGATGATGTGTGAGATCGAGCAAAGCAGGTTTGAGATTGTAGGTTCAGATGTGCTTGTATGTTCTTGTGAATATAGGTTGATTTTTTAGTTTCTTCAAATTTCAACTTTCAACTTTAAACTTTTTAAATTTTACCCCATCTTTTTAAAGTTTTACTTTTTTATATTTTTGACACATATAATTTTTTTACCTTTTTTTGTTTCAAAAACGGAAGTAACAAAAATTTAGCCAAATCAAGTAATAGGTCAAAATTTTTAATTTTTAAAAATTAAAAATTGTAAAAAATATTACCAAAATTAGTATGATTTGATTAAAAAGTCCCCACTAGGGGTTTTATTTTATTAGGAAAAAGATTTAAGAGTTTTTACGTACATACATGCGTTGGGCTTAATACAGTAGAGTATTTGGATTTTCTTTTCACAACTTATGAAGAAAAAACTCATACTTTCTTAAGATAAAGAACTCCAAAGCATCAAATATAAGCTGGTAATCCTAAACTATTTTGGATATATCCAAACAATCACAAGTTCATAATAATTGTATGAAAACATAATATATTCTTTATGCAGTCGTGAATTGTTGGTATTTCTGCCATTATAGATGAAGTCTATTTTTTTTTTAGTATTTATATTTATTTATTTCGCTGTGCAGGTACAAAATATTGAACAGCTTTCACCATTAGTAGCATTGAAGGACCATCCTGGATGATTTTCAAACATTACCAGGTAAGACTTATATTTGTTACCAGCTATTTCCCGAGAATGATCTGTAGCGGTGAATCTGTTTTAAGGGGTGTTTGGTCTAAAATATAATCATTTGTTTTTAGGGATCAACAATTGATGGTGGGCGTATCATCTTGAGCAAAGGGGTCAGTTTGGGAAG
This sequence comes from Artemisia argyi, assembly GCA_030686995.1. Classification (NCBI taxonomy): domain Eukaryota; kingdom Viridiplantae; phylum Streptophyta; class Magnoliopsida; order Asterales; family Asteraceae; genus Artemisia; species Artemisia argyi. The sequence continues at coordinate 179,228,855 of CM060690.1, forward strand.
ACGGGTTGGGCACAAACTTGGCTTGACAATTGAGCTCATATGGATCTTCGACATGTCAGATGAACATTATGTAATTGTTTGATACACGCGGCTTTTGTTTCCTACAGGCAACACCACCAAGTACCATACAAATGATTGGTGAGTACAAAACTTCACCTAAATTACAAACGAAGCGCAAAAACGTTTACGTCTCTAGTGATGCCATGCAAAAGCAAGCTAAGAAGAAGAGTCAGACGTCTTTAAATTATCGAGAATTTTATTATGTACGACATTACAATTTTATATTTGGATCAGTTATATACATTTCAATTTTATAGTATTTGAATTTGTTTTGATATATATTGATTTTTTAAATGTGACTAAAAGATGCATGGTCACATTTATTAACACTTTTTGTCATTGTTTGCTTAATTTGTTGTATGACTAAATATTACAAAATGTCACACAAAAGAAAATTCATGTGGCCATTGGATGATCAATAGTCACACAAAACACGCATTTCTTCACTTTAAACACCATATGGTCACACTTATTCACACTTTTAGCCACTTTATGCTTAGTTGTATGTGACTAAATAATCAAAACAAACTTGGTTTGTGCGACTATATGTTACAAAAGGCCACACAAACATAAAATTCATGTGGCCATTGGATGATCAATAGTCACACAAAACACACATTTCTTCACTTTAAACACCATATGGTCACACTTATTCACACTCTTGGCCACTTTATGCTTAGTTGTTTGTGACTAAATAACCAAAACAAACTTGGTTTGTGTGACTAAATGTTACAAAAGGCCACACAAACATAAAATTCATGTGGCCATTGAATGATCAATAGTCACAAAAATCAAACATTTCTTTACTTTAAACATCATATGGTCACACATATTCACACTTTTGGCCACTTTATGCTTAATTGTATGTGACTAAATACCCAAAAGAAACATGCTTTGTGTGACTAAATGTTACAAAAGGCCACACAAACATACAATTCATGTGGCCATTGGATGATCAATAGTCACACAAAACACACATTTCTTCACTTTAAACACCATATGGTCACACTTATTCACACTCTTGGCCACTTTATGCTTAGTTGTTTGTGACTAAATAACCAAAACAAACTTGGTTTGTGTGACTAAATGTTACAAAAGGCCACACAAACATAAAATTCATGTGGCCGTTGAATAATCAATAGTCACAAAAAACACACATTTCTTCACTTTAAACATCATATGGTCACACATATTCACACTTTTGGCCACTTTATGCTTAATTGTATGTGACTAAATACCCAAAAGAAACATGCTTTGTGTGACTAAATGTTACAAAAGGCCACACAAACATACAATTCATGTGGCCATTGGATGATCAATAGCCACACAAAACACACATTTCTTCACTTTAAACACCATATGGTCACACATATTCACACTTTTGGCCACTTTATGATTAATTGTATGTGACTAAATACCCAAAAAAAACATGCTTTGTGTGACTAAATGTTACAAAAGGCCACACAAACATACAATTCATGTGGCCATTGGATGATCAATAGTCACACAAAACACACATTTGTTCACTTTAAACACCATATGGTCACACATATTCACAATTTTGGCCACTTTATGCTTAATTGTATGTGACAATATATAAAAATAAAATATTTTGTGTGACTATACAGTGTTTATGGTCACTAATACTGCTTAATCCAACGAAATTTGTACCAAATTAGTCACACATATTTAGGTGTTGGTTAATGTTTTGTGATCGAGACTAAAAATAACTCGAATATGTGACCATAGGTACCCTATGGTCACGCGACCTTTAGTCACACACACTCGAAAAATCGTGTGTGACTATATGTATTTCGTCACACATATTGGGTGTAGCCAAATTCAGTTTTTGTTCTAGTGGTTGCATCTACTCATCCCATGGTCACACGTTCTCGTGTCGAGATTACTCGTCCTAATCCTAAGTATGCTGGTCATGTGTCTACCGTTTCTCCTACACCTAGGTCCTATAAGGATGCTTTTAATGATCCAAATTGGCGAAATGCTATGTATGATGAGTATAATGCACTTATTAAGAATAAAACTTGAAAACGTGTACCTCGACCTGAGGGTGTCAATGTTGTTAGTTGTATGTGGTTATTTCGCCATAAGTATTTGGCTGATGGCACTCTTAGTCGGTACAAGGCACGTCTTGTTGCCAACGGTAGCACACAGATTGAGGGAATTGATGTTGATGAGACCTTTAGTCCGGTTGTTAAGCCGGGCACCAGACGGACTGTTCTTAGCTTAGCTGTTTCTCGGAATTGGCCTGTTCACCAGCTCAATGTCAAGAATGCGTTTTTACATGGTGATTTAGCTGAAACTGTTTATATGCATCAACCTCCTGGTTTTCGGGATCCAGAGCATCCGGATTATGTTTGTTTATTATAGCGGTCTCTTGATGGTTTTAAGCAGGCACCTCAGTCATGGTTTCAGAGGTTTGCTACTTACATTATTAATGTTGGGTTTACTCTGAGTCGCTGTGACTCTTCTTTGTTTATTTACAGATAGGGTGATGATACTGCTTTTCTGTTACTCTATGTGGATGATATTGTGCTAACTGCTTCCTCTGATAGTTTATTACAGCAGATTATTGCTTCTTTGCATACGGAGTTCTCTATGACAGATTTGGGTGCTCTTAACTATTGTTTGGGTGTGTCGGTTACACGTGACTCTTCTGGGATGTTTTTGTCACAGCGTAAGTGATGAGGCGAAAAATGAACCACTTTTAGGGGGTCATTTAAGCCCGGAATTGAATTTATTTGATCAAATATTGCCCTAAATCGTTCCTTTTGTGATTTTAGGTACTTTTGGAGTGAATTCTGGAAAAGGAAGCATTTTGGACGTTTTTGGAGCATAAAAGTGAAGAAAACGGCAAAGACTTAATTTTCCATGCTAAGAACAGTACCTGACGGCGTCAAGAGTAAAATCCATGACGACCCAGTGAAAACCTGAAGGCGTCAAGAGAAGGGCGTCAAGAGTATTTTTGGTGACGGCCTGCATAAGGTGTACACATGACGGCGTCAAACCCAGATCTAGGCAGTCCGAGAAATTATTTGGCGGCGAGATGACGGCATCAACAATTTGTTCTTGACGCCGTCACCTCAGAAAAACTATATATACTTTTCTATTTTTCATTCATTAAAGAGGAACTTGTGTGGAGAAAACTAGGGCCGAACTTTGTAAACCCTAGGTCATATTTTACAGTACTTTCAAGGGTTTTCACCCCTTGAATCCTTTCATGTTCTATTGAGATAAGTCTTCTCTTAATTCAATCAATATGTCTATGTGTTGGTTGATTATATCTTGTGCTTGTCTTGATTTTAACATGCTAGGCTAGATCTATCTTGTGTTTGCTTAGATCTAATGAAACCTAGATGTTAATTATATGTTGATTACTTGTTTATGGTTGTATTGGATGAATGATTTCAATGTTAGGCTTAAGAAAACTGGCAGATCTCCATTGTGTAACATGCTTGAACGTCTTAGGAAACATGAACCGATGTGTACTAGGTTTTATTGGTTGTATTTAATGTATGAGTAAATTCTAATGATCCAATGTTAGGAGCTTCTTAGCCGCCTCGACATAGGAGTGAAGTAGGCGCTCATAGGATTGGGGAAGTAAGTACGCCACCCCATGAATGGTATTAAGGAATCAATCCGTCATCCACGCAACTATAACAAGTAATTAACGTGTAAAAGATATCTAGGGAGTAGTGAAATCTAAGTAAACACAATTCTCCCACATATCGCTCACAACTTTAGTTTAATTTAGTTTACTTTCATTTTTAGTATTTTATTTTGATTGCATCATAGTTTTGGGTTAGTTGATTAGCAACTAATTCCGCCAAACTCCTTCAAACCCGAGATTTTAATTTGCTTTCTAAAAAAATATAAAAAATACAAAAAGAATCATCCCTCATCTCTAGACCTAGTCTTTAGGTTTTCTAATCCTAGCGACACTATTCCTAGCTGAACGATCAATCCCTCAGTACTTGTCATTATACTATACTACATCGATCAGGTACACTGCCTGGTGAGGGTTGTAAGCTTCTCAAGAACCCTTGAGAGGTAAAGCCTGGTGCAATCCCTACGCATCAAGTTTTTGGCGCCCCAGCCCGGGGAATAGTTATTGTCTAGGTTAGAATCTCTTTTTATTAGGTCTACTTGCTAGATTCCTTTCTAGTAAGATTTTATTTTTATTTTTAGGATTTCTTTAGTCTATCTATTTCTTCGTGTTTTTGTTCGTAACTCTTCACCACCCGACATCATGGACGATGGGAACATCTTTGAACCCGTCATCCCACCACAACAAAACCCACCACTAGAACCTCTTAGGCCCCAAACCTTAGGAGAGTATTCACGACCTAGCCACCAAGGCTACCGAAACACCATTGAGCTCACCCAAGGAGCCAATGTGACACCCTTGCGATCCGACACCATCCGGTTGGTGCAAAGCGGATGTGCATTCCATGGACTTCGTTTCGAAGATCCAAACCAACATCTCAAGGACTTCCTTAAAATCGTAGATTCTATAGACCTTGATGTTACAACTAGAGAGTCAACCCGATTACACCTATTCCAATTCTCTCTACGTGATCAAGCTAGTCAATGGCTTGAACGTTTACCCGCGGGATCCATCACCTCATGGGATGATCTCACCACTCGTTTCCTTGCTCAATTTTTCCCACCGGGGAGAACTACCAAGCTTAGAAATGACATCTTGATGTTCCAACAACGTCAACATGAAATTCTTTATGAAACATGGACTCGATTCAAGAAATTACTCCAAAAAGTCCCTCATCATGGCATAGATCTTTGGCTCCAAGTCCAAATCTTCTATGACCATATCGATCTCTCCACAAGGCGAGCCATTGACCAATCGGCCGGTGGTAAGCTACGTGATCTAAGTGCGGAACAATCATGGGAACTCATAGAAGATCTTGCTCTCTATGACAACGAAAGTTGGAATGATCCCCGTGACTTGAACAAAATGGTCAAGGCAATATCTTTGCCTTCGAACAATTCTAGCACTTCCGACCGTAGGATCATGGAACTTGAAGACCAAGTCAAGTTTCTCATGAAATCTTACGAAGCTCCTAAGCCTTCAAGCCAAGTGAACAAAATCACTTCTTCATGCGAATTATGTAGTGGTCCCCATGACACTCGTGATTGTGAGGAACTCCCCGGAACAGCTTTTGCGGACTACGCATCCTCGCGTACCGACGAATCGGGAGATAAGTGGTACACTTTCAAACCCGAACCAAACCCTTACGGTGATTCCTACAACCCCTCTTGGAAAAATCACCCAAACCTTAGGTGGAAACAAAATCAAGCGAATTCTTCCAATCCGCCTAATCGTTATCAACCAAACGGTCCACCCTCCAACCGTACTTTCAACAACAATCCTTCTAACAACTATGGTAGTACCAACAATCTTGAAGGATTGATGTCTAAGTTCATGGCATCTCAAGAAGCTCGCATAGCTAGGTTTGAAACCGAATTCAACCAACAACAAACGGAGATGACCAACAAGATAGACAACTTGTTGAAAGCCCTCAACAACCAAGCGTTAACTACACCTAGGAAGGACACTAGGGATGCCAATAACAGAATCCAAATTAAGGACCCCTCATCATTTAAACATGTCCACTTTGTCAATGTTGTCACCATTAAGCCAATAGATAAGAATATAGAAGAAAGTTACAAAGATGAAGTTGAAATAGAAACCGAGACTAGGGATGAAATTAGGGAAGTTGAGGTTAATAGGGGAGAGGAGTTAGAAGAAGTAGAGACTATAGAAAAGCACTTTGATAAGTTGCCCACCAAGGAAGAACGGGAATACCATAAGGATTTATTCGATGGCCCCGAGACACCATATATCCTTGGCATACCCCTTATCAAAATGGGAGACCCCTCTAACATCAACATACCATGCGATATCGGTCATATGCACATATGGAAAGCTTACATCGATCCTAGATCTCCTATAAACATCATGACTAGGACTTATTATAATTGGGTGATGAAGAAACAACTTGATTATAGGATGATGCCCAATAAGAATTTGATAAGTAATTTTGTAGGAAGAGTGAAGGGATTGCATGTGATTATAGGTAATTTCACCTATGAGATCGAATTTATGATAGTAGAAGACACTAGTCCGGTGATAGATGATTGCCTAAGCCAAGTAGTATTCGGAAAACCATTTGTTGAGGCCACTAAGATGAGTTATGATCCGACTTTAGGGATAGTTAGGTTCAAGGAAGAGAATGATGAGATTGCTTACCAAATGCCCTATAAGATTGAGCAATACCGCCTCCTTTCTAATATAGAAAAGGAACACAAACAAGCAGCTTACTATAGGAATGATGAGGATAGACGTAGAGGAGTAGAGTATGTGAAGAATAGGATGCTTGGTTTCTACAAAGAATGCTTGCAATTAGGTCCGGAGTACAAAACTGGTTTAGAAGACGACCTAGAGAGTGAAACCAACAATGAAGTCACGTAGTAACCAATGACCTTGAGTCTAGCTACAAGACTCGTAAATAAAGAAAAGCGCTTCTTGGGAGGCAACCCATGTTGTGTGTGATTTTTATTTTGTTTGTTTGTTATTTGCTTCCGTATTCATGCTTTATTTTTATTGTTGGTAGATCATGTTTCAAAACTAAAATAGTGAAAATACTTTACTTTGTTGTTTGGCCTAGTCTTAACTTCACCCAAAGGTATTTTTGCAAAAGATAAGTGTAAGGGGAAACCCCAAATATGTTTTTTTTTAAAAAAACCGATCACGATTCTCCACAATATTAAGTGAACATGTATATTCGTATTTGTTAGAGTCTAATGCTTGTATCGAGTCATAATGATGTTTTGCAAGATTTTCCAGGAAGTAGGACCAAGTTTTTCTAGAAATTTTCTGAAAACTTAACATAAGAATTTCTGCAGGTCACTTCTGACGGCGTCAAGAGTTTACTCTTGACGGCGTCACGTGTAAAAATCTGGAAATTTTACCAGTTTTGTTTTTCTAACGGAGTCTTAAAGTTTTTGTTGAATTATTAGTTTTATAATCTCCAGGAAATCTGCAATCATCATTCCACATGCATTATATCTTATTTTGTTTTCTAGGATTTATTAGCATGTATAGATTGCCGCCGATTTTATGCGAGGTTGCCTTGTCTGTTTTCTCAGGTTTTACAGGTTATGTATGACAAGAAGATGATTTATATTCTGGAAGGGAAGCTTTGATTGTTCATTTTCTTGGAGGAAGATCTAACCTGGCCACCTTATTATCCATACCGAGCGAATCAGGGGAGTATTTGATTTCATTTGTTTTACTTATTTCACTTTTAAATTCTTTACTTGAACATTGGGGACAATGTTCATTCTAAGTGTAAGGGGAGGGTAAAATGATGATACCTTATAGATACACTTTCGCTTGAGTTTGTTTGTTTGATGGTAGGTGTGTAATAAAACTATGAGAAATACTTGTTAGTGTAATTTTAGCGCCAAATTTAAAATTTTTTACAACATTTAGGAGTGGAACTTTAGCCATAACAAGCGTCTCATGGATAGGAGATTGTATGACTAGCACAAAACCGTACTATTCAGAAAAATTTTCCACCCAAATATGTGAGGTTCGCCTTTAGATTTAATAGGAAAAGCATTTACTATTAGTGCTTATGAGTGTACTGGTAGCATTTAGATTCTAGAACTTGCGTTAGTGATGCATCCCGAGACCGCTAGTGAGACTACATTCGTGTAGTAGGATTTACTACATGATAAGAGGCATTAGGATCACCCTTGTGTTAAACCCGTATCATAATTACTTGACCATTTAAGTTATATTACTTGGCTAGTTAAGTCAATTAATTTTTCCCACACCTTAGCGTTTTACTCACTTTTAGTACACGAAACCCCTAGTACACCCCTCCGAGCCTATCTTTTCGTTTCTAACTTTAAGCATTTTACTTAAAGGAAGAATTTGTTACACCCCACTTAAATGTACACCCAAATCGCCTTAGCCTTTCGTATATGCACTCATCTTTAGTGCATTATTGTTATTTGTTAAACCCTAAGTTAACTATTGTTGGGACTTATACTAACAGTTACCACAGCTAAAAGAAGATGTTACAACTGCAGAAGATTGTACTTGCAGTGGAAACTCATTACCACTGCAAGAACATATATTACCACTGCTTATTAGATAACTGTTAGGAAACGTGTTTAGATAAATATAGAATAGATCTTGTGTATATCTTATTCTATTAGCTTTATACTTATCTTGTAGAAGAGGACTCCTTGTGCTATAAAAGGAGATCCTAGGTTAAAGGTTTGATATACGTTTTCTAGAGCTTCAAGGTTTAACCCTAGTGATATCAAGATCACTCGTATTATTATCATTAATAATATTGGAGCTAATAGTTTGTTTACATACATTGTTCTTGTTCATATACAACTGTCTTACACAATCAAACTTCTAAGTGTTACTAAGTAGATTCCGCATACTTAGTGATATAACTCAAAGTATCAATCTAACACAAGTTCAAGGTGTTTAGATCCATCAAGTGGTATCAGAGCCAGGCTTTGATGCTTTGATTTAGAAGACTCTAGTTCACTCAGAAGAATCAATGGAGACAGAAACCAGTAACTCAAACATTGCTGCTAAGCTTCCAAAGCTTAAGTTGAATGACTTTGAGATGTGGAGGCTGATGATCGAACAATTCTTTATGGTCCAAGACTACACACTTTGGGAGATCATTATGGTTGGAAATTCTTTCAAACCAAGTTGTACTTCAGAGATGGTTGGTCGCAAGGAAGTAATTAAGGTCAACACTGGACCTGTTACTAATGATGAAAGACTTCAGCTGAAGAATGTCTCAAGGCCAGAAGTTTGCTGCTGATGACACTTCCCAGAGACCAAGTTCTAGCATTCAGCAAGTTCAAGACTGCAAAGACTCTTTTTGATGAGATCTGTGAAGTTTTTGGTGGTAATGATTCCACCAAGAAGACTCAAAAGACCTTGCTGAAGCAGACTTATGAAAACTTTGGTTCAACAAGTAATGAATCTCTTGATAGCATCTTCATAAGGCTACAAAAGATTGTTACTCAACTCACTGTTTTTGGGATTGAGGTGGAAAGGGGAAGATCTTAATCTAAAGTTCTTAAGAAGTTTACCCTCTGAGTTTGGAACCAATGTTGCTGTGTGGGAAGATAAGCCAGAATTGGAGACCATGAAACTTAATGATTTGTACAATAACTTCAAGGTTATTGAACAAAGATTGAAGAAAGCTGGCAAAATAAGCTCAAGTTCAGGAAGTGTAGCACTCATATCATCATCTCTTGATGATAGTTCAGATGAAGAAAGTGATAGTGATGATGATAGTGCTAACATTGTTGTTTCCACTAGTAGTGTAAGTGTTTCCACTGGTAGCTCAAAGAGACAGATTGCAGGACTTAATGATACTACTTTTTATGCCTTTATATCAAGTCAAGTGGATGGTTCAATTCTCAATCATGAGGATTTGGATCAAATTGATGAGGATGATATGGAGGAGATGGACATTAAATGGCAAGTAGCTTTACTAAGCTTAAGGACAAAGAAGTTTTGGAAGAAGACTGGAAGAAAGATCAACATCAGTGGCAATGAAACAGTAGGTTTTGACAAAAAGAAGGTGGAATGCTATAATTGTCACAAGAAGGGGCATTTTGCCAGGGAGTGCAGGAAGCCAAGGAAATCTGACAACAGGTCAACTTGGTATAAGCAGGACAAGAAGAAGGAACCTACTACTGATGAGCCAAAGGGGCTATTGGCTATTGATGGAGTGAGCTTTGATTGGAGCTTTATGACCAAGGATGAGGAAGATGATTCAGAGTCTGCAATGGTTGCTACTGAGCTTGCACTAATGTCTTTTTCTGACTCTGAGGTACAAATTGATAATGCTTGTTCTAAATCCTGTAAGGCCTTAAAAGAGTATGATAAAATTAAAGCACAATTTAATGAACAATGCCTAGAGTTAACTCATACTAATTATAACTTAGCAAATCATATAAGAGGCCTAGGTGTTTTAGAAACTCAGTTAGAGCATTATAGGGCAAATGAATCTAAGTTCAATGATGATATTGCAGTATTAAGAAGAGACTTAGATTATCAGGTTGCTGTTAATAAGGTTCTTAGAGAAGAACTAGAAAAGGTTAAGATGGCTAGTGAGAATATAATGATAACTAAGCAAACACTGGATCATCAATCCAAGTGTATTGACAAAATTTGGGAAGCCCAAGTTGTGAGCAAAGCCAAATAAGGAATTGGATACAAAACAGTTCCACCACCTCTAAGAGGTGTTCCATCACCTCCTGGCATTGACTTAGCTCACAAAGGATTAGAGGAATTCCAGGAACTACCTATGACCTATGGACCAAAGTTTGTTAAACCAGTTGAAATTGAAAAGGTTCAGGTTGAGGTTGATATATTTGATAGTGCTAGTGACTCATCTCTTAAAGATGAAAATTTAAATGTTGAGTCTAAACCTAGTGTTCCTGAGAATGTTAAAGTGGATGTTAAAAGAAGTATTCCTGATGTAGTCAAAGAGAAGACTAGGTCACAACCTAATTTCACTAGGCCCACTACTAGATATGCAGAGATGTACAGAAGTAGGTCACCAACTCCTAGGGGTAATATGAGGAGTTGGAATCATGTTAAATCTAGGCAAGTTGGTAGTGATTTTGTGTTCAATAACAAACCCTGTCATATATGTGGTAGCTTTGACCATTTGTCTTATAGTTGTACCTACCACTTGGGAAGAAGGGAAGTGTTTGGGAATACTAGGGTGAATGGACAAAATGCTAATAACTTAACTCACCCAAATCCACTAAGCAAGATGATTCCCAGGTCTGTTTTGCTTCATTCTGGCATTAAACCACTTTCCACTACTAGACCAGCAGTTTCCACTGCTAGACCAGCAGTTGCCACTGCCAGAAATAAAAACAGAGTTTACCCTAAGCCCCCTGTTACTACTTTTGTTAAATCTACTCAAACAGGGAAAAAGACCAATTTTGAAAAGAAAGTTAACAATAATCAGAAGTGGGTACCCAAAGTTTCAAAACAAGCAGTTTCCACTGCTAAGCCAGTAGTTACCACTGCAAGGCCAAAGGTTACCACTGGTGGGTATGTTAACAAGAAAAGGGTAAATATGGGAAATGCTGTTAAGGCCTCAACACGTTGGGAATGGAAACCAAAAGGAATCATCACCTCAAACAATCCCAATGGTGTATCAATGACCTTTGATAGATATAATTATATTGATACACGAGGCAGATCCAAGTCATTTGTGGCTTGGGTCCCCAAAAGGAACTAATTCCTTTATTTTGTGTGGAGGGACATTCAAAGACTACAAATGATCAAGGATACTCAGATAGTGGATGTTCCAGGTACATGACTGGCAATAAGTCCTATCTTTCAGACTTTCAACCTTATGATGGACAATTTGTCAACTTTGGAGGAGGAATTGGTGGCAAAGTTTCTGGCAAAGGAACAATCGAGGCTGGAAACATTGATTTTGAAGATGTGCAGTATGTGAAAGAACTCAAGTATAACCTTTTTAGTGTGTCACAGATGTGTGAAAAGAAGCATAGAGTTCTATTCACAGAAGATGAATGCTATATCTTATCTAAGGATTATAAGCTTCCTGATGAAAGTGACATTTTGCTTAAAATCCCTAGAAAAGGTAATCTGTATAGCATTGACATGAAGAACATAGTGGCTCATAATGATGTTACTTGCTTGCTTGCTAAAGCCACTTTGGATGAATCAATGCTTTGGCATAGAAGACTTGATCATGTCAACTTCAAGACCATCAACAAGATAGTGAAAAATGGACTTGTCAGAGGTCTACCAGAGAAAAGATTTAAAAATGACCAAACTTGTGTTGCCTATCTTAAAGGAAAGCAACACAGAGCTTCATGCAAGACCAAAGCATTCAATTCTATTGATCATCCACTCTTTATGCTGCATATGGACTTGTTTGGTCCTACTTTTGTGAGCAGCATCAATTTGAAGAAGTATTGTCTTGTTGTGAGTGATGATTTTAGTAGATTCACATGGGTTTTCTTTTTAAGAACCAAGGATGAAACCACTGGCATCCTTAAGACATTCATCATTGAAGTTGAAAATCAATATGAGAAGAAGATCTAGATCATCAGATGTGACAATGGGACAGAGTTCAAGAATAAAGTTATGGATGATTTCTGCAGAGACAAAGGTATTAAAAGAGAATTTAGTGTTGCAAGAACTCCTCAACAAAATGGAGTTGCAGAAAGAAGAAACAGAACACTAATTGAGGCTGCTAGAACCATGTTAGCTGATTCAAAGCTTCCAGTGACTTTTTGGGCTGAAGCAGTTAACACTGCTTGTTACATTCAGAATAGAGTTTTAGTGGTCAAGACAAAGAACAAGACACCTTATGAGTTATTCAGAGGAAGACCTCCTACTTTAGAGTTTATGAGGCCATTTGGGTGTCATGTTACTATTCTCAATACCATTGATCATCTGGGTAAATTTGAAGAAAAGTCTGATGAAGGCTTCTTTGTTGGATACTCTATGGTTAGCAAGGCTTTTATAGTATATAACTTAAGAACAAAGAAGATTGAAGAGAACTTGCATGTTCAGTTTCTTGAAAATAAAGCAAACATGGCAGGTTCAGGACCAGATTGGCTATTTGATCTTGAAACATTATCAAATACAATGAATTATGTTCCTCTCACTTCAAGCACTGGAGACAAAGATCTTGAAGATTCAGAAGAATTCATTGATGAAGATGAAGCTTGTAAAGATGATGCAGATCAAATTGTTATGCCACTTTGGGACTTTGTTGATAATTCTGAAAAGACACGTGATGCAGATGGTGTGAATTTTGATGTTAATAAAGATATTCCTACTAGCAGTGGTAACTCCATTCCCACTGCTACACCAGAAGTTTCCACTGTCAGCCCAAATGTGGAACATACTTCTCAGGAATCACCAAGTGATGATGTAGAGATCTCAAACATGCCTACAACATATGATATTCCTAGCACATCACAATCTTCTATTCACAAAGTGCATCCACTTGATAATGTTATTGGTGAACTTCAATCAGGTGTGAAGACTAGAAGACAGACAAAGAAAGATGACATTCATGGGTTCATAAGTGAAGTATATGAGTCCAAGAAACATAGTAAGAAGAATGAGTGTTTGTTTTTCTGTTTTCTCTCACAGGTGGAGCCTAAAAATGTGTATATGGCTCTAGGAGAATCTAGGTGGGTTGAAGCTATGCAAGAAGAGTTGCTACAGTTTAAACTTCAAAAGGTTTGGGTTCTTTGTGACTTGCCTGATGGTATGAAGGTCATTGGTACTAAATAGGTTTTCAGAAACAAGAAAGATGAAAGAGGTATTGTAATCAGGAACAAAGCTAGATTGGTTGCTCAAGGATACACTCAAGAGGAGGGTATTGATTATGAAGAAGTGTTTGCTCCTATTGCAAAGATTGAGGCTATTAGATTGTTTTTAGCCTATGCATCATTTATGGGCTTTATAGTCTATCAAATGGATGTTAAGAGTGCCTTTCTGTATGGTACTATTGATGAGGAGGTATATGTCTCTCAACCTCCAGGCTTTGAAGATCCTCAACACCCAAATAAAGTATATAAAGTGGTTAAGGCTCTTTATGGCTTACATCAGGCTCCAAGAAAGTGGTATGAAACCTTAGCTACTTATTTATTGAATAATGGGTTTCATAGAGGCAAGATTGACCAAACTTTGTTCATTAAGAAAGACAAGGGTGATATTCTACTTGTGCAAGTATATGTTGATGATATTATCTTTGGGTCTACTAAACAAGAGATGTGCAAAGAATTTGAGAAGCTGATGAAGGATGAATTTCAAATGAGTTCTATGGGAGAACTTACATTCTTTTTGGGGCTGCAAGTACAACAGAGTAAGGAAGGCATATTTATCAGTCAAGACAAATATGTGGCTGAGATTATTAAGAAGTTCAAGTTTACTGATGCAAAATCTTCAAATACCCCTGCTGACAAGATGACTCATCTATTGTTGAAGAATGCAAGTGGTGCTAATGTTGATGTCCACACTTACAGATCTATGATTGGTTCTTTGATGTATCTTACTTCATCAAGGCCAGACATTATGTTTGCTGTATGAGCTTGTGCAAGATTTCAAGTGACTCCAAAGACATCACATATGACAGCAGTGGAAAAGATTTTTAGGTACTTGAAGACTTATCCTAATCTAGGATTATGGTATCCAAGAGACTCTTCAATGGAATTGATCACATACTCAGATAGTGACTATGCTGGTGCAAGTTTGGATAAAAGATCAACTACTGGAGGATGTAAATTTCTTGGATGTAGATTGGTGTCATGGCAGTGCAAGAAGCAAACTATGGTTGCTACTTCAACCACTGAGGCAGAATATGTTGCAGCTGCTAGTTGTTGTGCTCAGATCCTTTAGCTTCAGAATCAACTATTGGATTATGGAGTTATCAAGAGCACAGTGGAAATTAACATACAACAGTGGAAAGTTTGGTGATAAAAGCAAAAAGAAAGAAGTACTTTTATTGATCATCAGAAGAGTACATTACAAACATCAAGAAAACATTGTCACCCAAACAGAAAACCATCAGATAAAACATGAACCTACAACCTAACACCTATTCCATAGGTTTCTTTCCTTTTCCTTCATAGTCATGCTTGCCTTTGGAAGCTTTCTTTCTCTTGTCATCAAAGGAGAGTTGTTTCCTTGGACAAGCAAGTCCCAAAACTTGCTTGGGAGGCCTTGGTGCTTGAGTAGGCTTTTCAACAGCTGGCCACTTCATGTTGTATATAGCAGTTGTCAATGCTGTGGTGAGGGCCTTTGGAAGCTCATTGGAAAGATCAAAGGTTGGATCATTATCATCATCAGATGAAGAGCTTGAATAAAACTCAAGTGATGGAGCAGGATCAGCTGAAATCTTCTTGTTGGGCTTCATGCTTGAAGATGTAGCAGTTGCAGCACTTGGTGGAAAATATCCACTCCATCCAGTTGACAGTTCTTCAGAGTCTGAATAATAACTGATTTCCTCATCTGAAGAGTCATCAGAAGAGATGTAGATTAAAGGAAACCAGCTCATTGTGTTGATTAAGGGTTTGTGTTGTTGAAGTTGTTTGTTGATGAGAGATAAAAGTTTTCAGCCCCCTTTTATATGCAAAGTCAAGGTCGAATTCTAATTAATGAAGAATATTTACTCCTACTTGTTTTGGTAGGTTGGAGGAGTAAATTTGGTTATTATCGGGTTGACTTTTGGAAGATATTTTTGTAAATAGTAACTTGGTTAAAAAGTTACTTTGGGTTAATTTTTATGGGTTAAGTTGAGTTGCTGAATACAACCCATATTATTGGAGTCATTGGAGTAATAAGGTGTGTATCATGGATACACAACAAATGGTTATTGATTCACCATGTCTAATCCACATAAGAATCAACTAGTCCAGAGCAAACGGCTACTGGTAAAGACTTATCAAATCCGTTTATGGTTGATAGTTTACCAAAAACTAGGTTATCAACTCACCATACATCCAAGTGATCAAGAGTTGGCTAGTCCATAGCAAACGGCTCATGGTAAAGACATACCAAATCCGTTGATAGCTGGTAGTTTGCTAAAAACTATGATAAGAGCAGCAAATTTTAATGTTTTATTTACCACTGCTCTTTGATATGTTGTGAAAATTTTACCACTGCTAGTTCATTAGTTACCACTGCAAGAGTAATTTTTCCACTGATGAACTAGCCGTTACAACTGTTGTGTCAGTAATCCATTTTTTACTAGCCGTTGTAAAAATAACCGTCTTTCCTTATTAATAGGGTAAAATCTTTTGTGAATTATCCACTTTCTTATTATAAATTATTCTTTTTCCAAAGATAATTCTTTCTAAAGATAATTCACATTGCGCAATCTCCTCAAACCCTATTAGTATAAATTGATCATCATACGGCTTGCTTTTTATCTTGATTGCTAACACTTTTATTCTCTTTTTCACAAATATCATGGCGATTCTAAAATTTGTCGAGGAGCACAACCAAGTGGCCTACTTACAAAAGTCAAACGAGAAGAGTGGCCATGTTTTTCATCAGATTGTGGATTTTCTAAATACAACTCACATAAGGTATGCCTTAACTATTAATCCCACAATCTATGTCTCTCATATCAAACAGTTCTAAAACACTGTGGAATCCATAACTCTTGAACAGGGAGACACACAAGAATCTGTGGATGCTCTAAGAGCCACAGTTGATGGGGTAACTATTGATGTTACTGAGTCATCCTTGAGGAGAATTCTCCAATTGGATGATCTCAATGGTATCATCACATTACCAAATTCAGAAATTTTCACTAATATTGCTTTAATGGGGTATGATACATCTGAATAAAAAGTTACTTTCAGAAAAGGATGTTTTTGTCCCCATTGGAGATTTTTAATTCATACTCTTTTACATTGCCTAAGTCCTAAGAAAACATCTTATGAACAATTTGCATCAACCATGGCTTATCCTTTGGTTTGTTTGGCAACAGATAGGACTTTCAATTTTTCAAAGTTTATTTTCAATAATATGAAAGGCAATGTAAAGAGTCAACATAAATTTTTGATGTATCTAAGGTTTGTGCAAGCTGTATTAAATGAGTTTCAACTGCACCCTCACAATAGAATTTATGAACCTTCCAGTATTAAGCCAAAAGTTTTTCAAAACATGTGTAAGGCTTCAGATCTTTGGAAAGGGGAGGTTCATCCACTTTTACCTCAAATGCTTGCTAAAATTGCTCAAGTACAGGGTGAAGATGCAACCATCCCAGTTGTATCCCATAACACACCCAATATTGTTGTTCCACCAATTCATCATACCCCTGCTGTAACTCACACTTATGAGAGAAGGTTTAAACAGCCAACTTCTCTCATCTCAAAATTGCATGTTGCTGAACCTTTTGGTTTAGGAGCAAGCAGTGGTGGTTCAAGGCTTCATCCTAATCCAACTATGGAAGAGCCTGAATCCATGCCTCATGATTCACCTCTCCCAACAGGTTACACAGTTGGAAGTGATGAAGGCAGTGTGCAACTACCTGAATTGATGGAAATCTGTACCAAGTTAGTCAAGCAGGTTCCAGCTCTGGAGAAAGATCTGACACAGACCAAAGAACAACATGCCACAGAGCTGAATCAATTGAAGAATGAGATTCAAAGATTGCATAATGAAGTTGAGGATCTCAAGAAGGAAAGATCTGCTAAAGTTGTGTTATCTTCATCATCTTCACCTCAGGATGAGTTTTATGCAAGTTCTACTAAAGCTTTGGGAGATTCTTCCAAACAGGGGAGGAAAATAGATGCAGAGCTTAAGGGGAGGAGTAAAATTTTTGAAAAAGAGTTTGCTGAGCTCACTGATTCTGATAATGCTCAAGCAAAAGATGATGTAGCTGAGACTGAGGGGAGGAAATTGGATTTTGAAGATATGGATGTTGATGCTGGTTTTAATTTTGATGATTTAGTTGGAACTGCTCAACCAATTTCCACTGAAGCAGAACCAGTTCCCACTGATCAACCAATTACCACTGTAAGTGAAAAAGTTCCCACTGCTACTCAAGAAATTACCACTGCAGAGGAAGAAGCTGCCAGAATAAGATCAGTTAAAGGAAAGGCTATTGTGACTACTTCAGAACAAGAGCTTACAAGAAAGATTTCTAAGAAAGAAAAAGCTCAAATTAATTTTGATGCAAGATTGGCAGAGCAACAACAAGCAGAAGAGAATGAAAGAAAGAGAAAGCTAGAGGAAGATGAAGTTGCTTGTTTTATGGAAGCAAAGAGGTTGGATAAACTTGAAGCTGTTTTGGCAGAACCAATTTCAAGTGTCTCACCAACTGTCATACATGAGAAACCTCCATTATTCACTTATGTGCCTACAGAAGAAGAGATTGACTATTTGATTAATAATGATCAAATAATCAGAAAGAAGGCCATTGAACTTATTGCAAATACAACCTTGAATGAAGACCAAAAGTCTGCTCAACTTAAAGATTTCATTCAAATGAAACATCAGCAGGCTCTTGATGAAATCATTGGGGATGTTAGAAAAGGTCAAAAGAAGCCAAGAAAGCTTACAAAGGCACAGATCATTGCTGAGATGAAGACTTTTTGTTGCCATGTTGGTAATATGAAAATGGGTCAATTCAAAGGAATGTCACATGATCAAATTGAAGGTATTTACTACAGAATTAAAAGACAAGATAGTAAATTCATTCCAATGGATCAAGAACCTATAGTTATGAAGACAAAAAGGTCTGGAGTGAGTCTTGAATCAAAAGATGCAAAGAAGTTGAAGACTCAAGAATCATCTCAAGCAGAAGAGGGTCCTAGAAAGTTGACAGAAGAGCAAGTTACAAACATGTTGTTCATAGAGACTGATGTACTTAATATAGAACCTCTACAAGCAAAATATCCAGTTGTTGGTTGGGAGATCTTTTCTGATAGTTTTGGTGTAGCTTGGAAGATCATCAGAACTGGAAATGTCACAAGCATGTGCAGAGATTTTGAAGATATTGTTAGATCTTGTGATAGAGAAAACTTGGATACTTTGTGGAGGATTGTTCAAGATCAGTTTAAAAAGGATGAACTTGTTGATGTCAAGGCTAAGGAGTTATGGGTTCACTTCAGAAGATTATATGAACCTGACCCAAGTGATTGATATTGGAGATTTGAAGCTAATGGTACAAGAACTTTATGGAAATTCTATGATTCAAGTTCTGTGCATCATATTTCTACTCAAGATGGAGTTGATGTCTTTATGCTGGCTGAGAAAGAATATCCATTGAGAGCTGGAGTATTGACAGTGATGTTGTTAGAGAAGCTTAGGTGCTGGGAAAGAACTGAAGTCATAGATGATTTGATACAAAGGATTTATGATCAAAGTGTGAGAGCTGATAAAGAGTTATTAAGAAGAAGATAAGTGTTTGGAAGAATTCCTATATCCTCATGTTTACTGAATACTTGAAGAAACTTATTGATTTATGTATTAATCATAAGTTAGGGGAGGATTGTTGGGAATTATACTAACAGTTACCACGGCTAAGAGAAGATGTTACAACTGCAGAAGATTGTACTTGCAGTGTAAACTCATTACCACTGCAAGAACATATATTACCACTGCTTATTAGATAACTGTTAGGAAACGTGTTTAGATAAATATAGAATAGATCTTGTGTATATCTTATTCTATTAGCTTTATACTTATCTTGTAGAAGAGGACTCCTTGTGCTATAAAAGGAGATCCTAGGTTAAAGGTTTGATATACGTTTTCTAGAGCTTCAAGGTGTAACCCTAGTGATATCAAGATCACTCGTATTATTATCATTAATAATATTGGAGCTAATAGTTTGTTTACTTACATTGTTCTTGTTCATATACAACTGTCTTACTCACAATCAAACTTCTAAGTGTTACTAAGTAGATTCCGCATACTTAGTGATATAACTCAAAGTATCAATCTAACACAAGTTCAAGGTGTTTAGATCCATCAATTATCTAATTGATTACATGGTTTCTAAGTCGAGTCATATCCTTGTACATATTGTTTTTGGACGATTGGGACTCATGGGTAAAGTACTTATGTTATGGAGTAATGGGGAAGAACATCATATTATTACCCCCATATGTGCGATAATCTTAAAAGTACTCCAAGTGTTTTGATTTTCTTAATTCGAGTCATTAGATTAGTTTATTGTAAAGTATGTAAAAATTCAAGTGTAAGGGGAATTTTCATTCCCTATGATGTATTATTTGGGATGGTAGGGTAAGAGTGTATGCAAAAAAAAAAAAAAAAAAAAAAATGGGAAAAAAAAATCAAGAAAAAGAAAAAAAAAAATAAAAAAGGAAAAGAGAAAAAACATACGGACTACCATCCCGTTTCATTCTATGTTTATTTTATGTTTTTGTTATTTTTGATTTATTAGCTTAAGTCGAGTCTAATCTTGGCTTAGCAACGCCATATTGTACATGTAATTAACCAAGATTGTTAACTCGCCACCAGTAAAGACTGCCTATATCCAACCAAACCGTGTATTCCATATCCCTACACCTAACGTTGCAACCCTTTAAAAAGACCTCTTTGATAGTTTATCCTAGGTGCTCATGCCATGTGGTGGAGGTCTGATCCTTTCCCAAGCCTATGGTAATCTATTTTGCTATGACAAGTAGTGAGAGATATTTTCCGTTTCCATATTGTGATATTACTTTATTACACCCGAGAGATGTGAGTATCTAAACACTATTTGTGAGGTGCTAGTATATGACCTCCGTGCTTGTCTTTGGTCTTTAGTGGAATGATTATTTGTTGTAATTACTTTTATATTAGTGTTAAATGACCCCTAACTTGTATTTTGATTAGAATAAAAGCGCATTTGCTTAAGGATAAGCAAATCTCAAGTGTAAGGGTATATGATGAGGCGAAAAATGAACCACTTTTATGGGGTCATTTAAGCCCGGAATTGAATTTATTTGATCAAATATTGCCCTAAATCATTCCTTTTGTGATTTTAGGTACTTTTGGAGTGAATTCTGGAAAAGGAAGCATTTTGGACGTTTTTGGAGCATAAAAGTGAAGAAAACGGCAAAGACTTAATTTTCCAGGCTGAGAATAGTACCTGACGGCGTCAAGAAGAAAATCCTGACGGCGTCAAGAGTAAAATCCATATGACCTAGTGAAAACCTGAAGGCGTCAAGAGTATTTTTGGTGACGGCCTGCATAAGGTGTACACATGACGGCGTCGAACCCAGATCTAGGCAGTCCGAGAAATTATTTGGCGGCGAGATGACGGCGTAAGCAATTTGTTCTTGACGCCGTCACCTCAGAAAAACTATATATACTTTTCTATTTTTCATTCATTAAAGAGGAACTTGTGTGGAGAAAACTAGTGCCGAACTTTGTAAACCCTAGGTCATATTTTACAGTACTTTCAAGGGTTTTCACCCCTTGAATCCTTTCATGTTCTATTGAGATAAGTCTTCTCTTAATTCAATCAATATGTCTATGTGTTGGTTGATTATATCTTGTGCTTGTCTTGATTTTAACATGCTAGGCTAGATCTATCTTGTGTTTGCTTAGATCTAATGAAACCTAGACGTTAATTATATGTTGATTACTTGTTTATGGTTGTATTGGATGAATGATTTCAATGTTAGGCTTAAGAAAACTGGCAGATCTCCATTGTGTAACATGCTTGAACGTCTTAGGAAACATGAACCGATGTGTACTAGGTTTTATTGGTTGTATTTAATGCATGAGTAAATTCTAATGATCCAATGTTAGGAGCTTCTTAGCCGGCTCGACATAGGAGTGAAGTAGGCGCTCATAGGATTGGGGAAGTAAGTACGCCACCCCATGAAAGGTACTACCTCCGTCCCATAAAAACTGTCCAGTTTGACTTTTCTGAGTCAAACTGGTTCAACTTTGACCTTATCTATTTTTGTGAGTATTATATACGTAGTAATACTTTATGAAAAGTATATGAATGGATTGAGTTTTAGGTGTGTTTTTCATTGGTATAATTTTTCATCAAGTATTATATAACACACAAAAAATATTTAAGGTCAAAGTTGAACCAGTTTGACTCTGAAAAGTCAAACTGAACAGTTTTTATGGGACGGAGGGAGTATTAAGGAATACAATCCGTCATCCACTCAACTATAACAAGTAATTAGCGTGTAAAAGATATCTAGGGAGTAGTGAAATCTAAGTAAACACAATTCTCCCACATATTGCTCACAACTTTAGTTTAATTTAGTTTACTTTCATTTTAAGTATTTTATTTTGATTGCATCATAGTTTTGGGTTAGTTGATTAGCAACTAATTCTGCCAAACTCCTTCAAACCCGAGATTTTAATTTGCTTTCTAAAAAAAATATGTAAAATACAAAAAGAATCATCCCTCATCTCTAGACCTAGTCTTTAGGTTTTCTAATCCTAGCGACACTATTCCTAGCTGAACGATCAATCCCCCGGTACTTGTCATTATACTATACTACATCGATTAGGTACACTTCCTGGTGGGGGTTGTAAGCTTCTCAAGATCCCTTGAGAGGTAAAGCCTAGTGCAATCCCTACGCATCAGTAAGTATGCTATGGATATTTTGGAGCGTGCACATATGGTTGGTTGTAACCCTTCTCGGACTCCTGTTGACACTGAGTCTAAATTGGGAGATGATGGTGATCCGGTTTCTGATCCTAAGTTATATTGGAGTGTTGCAGGTTCTCTTCAGTATCTCACATTCACTAGACCTGATATTACTTATGCTGTACAGCAGGTTTGCCTATATATGCATGATCCTTGTGAGCCTCATTTTTCTGCTCTTAAGAGGATTTTACGCTATGTTCAGGGGACTCTAGCATATGGTTTACAATTATTTTCATCTACTACTGACTCTTTGGTTGCTTATTCGGATGCTGATTGGGCTGGTTGTCCCACTACTCGCCGGTCTACATCAGGTTATTGTGTTTTTCTTGGCAACAACTTACTATCCTGGTCCTCTAAGCGTCAACCAATGCTTTCTCCTTCCAGTGCTGAAGCTGAGTATCATGGTGTTGCCAATGCTGTTGCTGAGACATGTTTGTTGTGGAATCTGCTTCGTGAGCTTCATACACCGTTGTCCTCAGCTACTATTGTTTATTATGATAATGTGAGTGTACTTTTCCTCTAATCCTGTTCAGCATCAAAGGACAAAGCATATTGAGATTGATATTCAGTTTGTTCGTGATTTGGTTGATACTGGTCAAGTTCGGGTTCTACGTGTTCCTTCTCGGTTTCAGTATGCTGATATCTTTACCAAAGGGTTGCCGTCTTCCTTGTTTGTTGAGTTTCGTGACAGCTTGAGTGTTCGGTCTCCTCCAGCTCAAACTGCAGGGGAGTGTTAGACGTTAGTATTAGGGGATTAGGCCCGTGTGTATTAGGCCCATATTGTATCTTATATATTATCTCATGTACCGAACATATTATTCATTCAATATACGGTTTTACTAAATCTTACATATATAACATGAAAAAAATATAGTTAAGATCAAAGTTGTGATACGAATAATTCTTAAATACCATTTAACGCCGCTCGGTTTAAGTCTACTATGAGTCTTTGAGATAGTGTATTGTAATTTGAAGCAGCACTACAACTAGATGTGAGGAGAGTACCATCATTTAATAGTATATTCAGTAACCTAATAATTATAAAATCTGAAAACATGTAAACATTTTATTGATACTTAAATAAGTCAATATAAGCATGGAAAATAAGTGACTTTGTGAACAATAAATAAAGAAAAGCAGACACTCAAATTTATTGGTTGCTTCCATCACTCAAAGCGCCTTGATGGTAAAAATGGTCTGAACCATGGTAAGATAAGATAACATGATTTTAACAAAACTCCTTGGATCACCGTAATATAAGCGTTTCAGCTGTGCAATATTGTTGTTGCAGTACCTATCCATTTGTTTGAACGTTCGGGTGTAATAAAAATCTGTAATAGAAATGTTTTTGCATACCTTCTTGATCATATCTGCAGCCTCTTTGTTTGAGTCAAGGTTGTTGACAAGGACTTCTGATTCTACCAGTTTAGCAATATCCTCTTTACTATCAATAAGCTTATCCATGGCATGTGCATATGATGTAAAGTAATAACGATCTTGAGGGAACGATTGCTCGTAAGCAATAAAGTTCCTTAAAATTAGCTCAGAGGTATCATCAATAACCAGGGTTGGCATTAGAAGAGTAGCCTTACTCCGAAACCAGTTGGGTAAATATGAAAAACGAGATGATGATTGATATAGAATGGCCATTAACCATTCATTCTTTTGGTGAGGCTTAAAGTTCATCCAAGATCTATACAGTTCTACTATCGAGTGACCACGGAATGTTGTATTCTCTATTCGCTCTTCTCTATTCGATGACTTGGCAACTAAAAGCTGGTAGCGTGTGTGCAGATAGCCAAGAACATGAACATGAGTTGAATTTGAGTCAACATCTGTGGTTGAAATTTTTTCAGGCAATAGATCAGAACGGAATAGCTTAATGTAGGGTGCCAAATATTTATCGAGAACTTGGCTAAGAGTGAAAGACGCTTTCCCCATGGAGCAGTGAAACAAAGATTGAAGAACAAAGAAACGGACTTGGTTTTCTAGCAACATCAGATCCATGGCAATACGAGTGTTTTCACTAGTACAAAAAGTTCTATCGGTCACGCATGGTCGATTTTGAAATGTCACACTGTAACATTTATACGTGACTAAATGTACCAGAATAAAATAAACAGCCACACTTGATCCGACTTGTGTGACCATATCGGAATTCTATTGTCACACATTTGAATAGTAACACTATAGATATACATATGTGACAAATATATGTCACACAATTGAAAAGTGTGACCAAAATAGATATATGGTCACATGAGGTAATTGTCTATGTGGCTAAATTATATAGTCAAGTTTGTCACACATTATTTAAACGTGACTGCTATTCTTTGCTGAATATTTAGCCACATAGCGTTTGAAATGTGTGACAACGGAAAAGTAAGTTTGAAGCTTTAGTCATGAAATGCGCTTAAGAGTGACAAATATATGTCACACTGATACGTGGGAATCGCACCAGGCTTTACCTCGCGAGGGATCTCGAGAAGCTTACAACCCTCACCAGGCAGTGTACCTGATCGTTGTAGTATAGTATAGTGACAAGTACCGTAGGATTGATCGTTAAACTCAGGAATAGTGTCATTAGGATTAGAAAGTCTCCTAAACTAAGTCTAAGGGTGAGGGATGATTCCTTTTGTATTTTTATGTTTTTATAATAGCAATTAAAATCTCGGTTTTTGGAAAAGTGGGCGGAATTAGTTGCTAGTCAACTAACATAAATAAGTAAGATGCAATCAAAATAAAATAACAGAAATGAAAAATAAATCTAATTAAACTAATTTGGTGTAACAATAATGGTGAAAGTTGTGTTTACTTAGGTTTCATTACTCCCTAGATATCTTTTACAGGTTGATAGTTTGTTACAATTGCATGGATGACAGGTCGTATTCCTTAATACTAGTCATAGGGCCGTGTACAATATTCCCTAACTCTATAGGATCCTACTTCACTCCTATGTCGAGCCGTTAGAAGCTCCTAACATGGGATCATTAGAATTCTCCTACGCATTAAATACAACCAAAAATCATAGTAAACCTCTGATCATGTTTCTTAAGACGTTCAAGCATGTTACCAATGGAAGTCTGCCAGTTTTCTTAAGCCTAACATTGAATACAATCATCCGTAACAACTATAAACAAACAATCAACCCATAATTAACATCTAGGTTTCACTACATCTAAGCAAACACAAAAGAAATCTAGCCTAGCATGTTAAATTGAAGACAAGCGTAAGATATATTCAAACAACACATAGACATATTGATTGAATTGAAAGAGTACTTATCTCAATTGAACATAAGATGTTTCAAAGGGTAAAAACCCTTGAAAAATCTGTGAAAATCGGACTAGGGTTTTTCTCCAAAGTTACACCCTAAAAGTTACACCACAATGAATGAAAATTGGAAAACTATATATAGATTTTACAGGGTGACGGCGTCTAAAAGAAATCTGTGATGCCGTCAACTCACCGCCCATAATGAAATCGGATTGCCTAGATCCACTTTTGACGCTGTCATGTGTAAAATTGTTCTGGGCCGTCACTAATATTTGGACCATGACGGCCTTGGGTGACGCCGTCATCTCCTTAGTACAAAACTTTCTGGATCGTCACGTATATCATCCACTTCCACCTCTTGTATTACTCTTGACGCCGTCATTAAGGATCAAGTGACGCCGTCAGGTACTGTTCCCAGCAAGGAAAATTAAGACTTTGCCGTTTTCTTCACTTTTATGCTCAAAAAAAGTCCAAAATGCTTCCTTTTGCAGATTTCACTCCAAAAGTACCTAAAATGACAAAAGGAACGATTTAGGGAAATATTTGATCAAATAAATTCGAATCCGGGCTTAAATGACCCCTTAAAAACGGTGCATTTTTCGCCTCATCAAATACCCTTACACTTGAGATTTGCTTGTCCTCAAGCAAATGCGCTTTTATTCTAATCAAAATACAAGTTAGGGGTCATTTAACACTAATATAAAAGTAGTTACAACAAATAATCGTTCCACTAAAGACCAAAGACACGCACGGAGGTCATACACTAGCACCTCACAAATTGTGTTTAGATACTCACATCTCTCGGGTGTAATAAAGTATATATCACAAATGGAAATGGAAAACATCTCTCACTACCTGTCATAGCAAAATAGATTACCATAGGCTTGAGAAAGGATCAAACCTCCACCACTTGGCATAAGCACCTGGGATAAACTATCAATGAGGTCTTTTAATGGGTTATAACGTTAGGTGTAGGGATATGGAATACACGGTTTTGTTGGATAAAGGCAATATGTACTGGTGGCGAGTTAATCATCTTGGTTAATTACATGTACAATATGGCGATGCTAAGCCAAGACTAGACTCGACTTAAGCTAATAAATGAAAAATAACAAAAACATAAAACAAACATAGAATGAAATAGGATGGTAGTCCGTATGTTTTTTTCTCTTTTTTGTTTTTCTATTTTTTTTTCATTTTCTTAATTTTTTTGATTTTTTGATTTTTTTTTATTTTTTTTTTGTGTGTTTTTTTTTTTTTTATTTTTTTATTTTTTGCATACACTCTTACCCTACCATCCAAAATAATACATCATAGGGAATGTACATTCCCCTTACACTTGAATTTTTACATACTTTACAATAAACTAATATAATGACTCGAATCAAGATAATCAAAACAATTGGAGTACTTTTTAAGGTTAACGCACATATGGGGGTAATATATGATGTTCTTCCCCATTACTCCATAACACAAGTACTTTACCCACGAGTCCCAATCGTCCCAAAACAATATGTACAAGATATGACTCGACTTAGCAACCATGTAATCAATTAGATAATTAACTAAGGGTTTAAACACGTAACAATAATGCACTAAAGATAAGTGCATACGAGGAAGGCTAAGGCGATTTGGGTGTACATTTTGGGTGGGTTGTAACAAATTCTTCCTTTAAGTAAGATGCTTAAAGTTAGAAACGAAAAGATAGGCTCGGAGGGGTGTACTAGGGGTTTCGTGTACTAAAAATGAGTACAACGCTAAGGTGTGGGAAAAATTAATTGACTTTACTAGCCAAGTAATTTGACTTAAATGGTCAAGTAATTATGATACGGGTTTAACACAAGGGTGATCCTAATGCCTCTTATCATGTAATAAATCCTACTACACGAATGTAGTCTCACTAGCGGTCTCGGGATGCATCACTAACGCAAGTTCTAGAATCTAAATGCTACCGGTACACTCAGAAGCACTAATAATGAATGCTTTTCTATCAAATCTAAAGGCGAACCTCACATATTTGGGTGGAAAATTTTTCTGAATAGTACGGTTTTGTGCTAGTCATACAACTCCTATCCATGAGATGCTTGCTAAGGTAAAAGTTTCACTCCTAAATGTTGTAAAAAATTTTAAATTTGGCTCTAAAATTACACTAACAAGTATTTCTCATAGTTTTATTACACACCTACCATCAAACAAACAAACTCAAGTGCAATAGTATCCTATAAGGTATCATCATTTACCCTCCCCTTACACTTATGATGAACATTGTCCCCAATGTTCAATTAAAGAATGTAAAGTTGAAATAGGTAAAAGAATGAAAGCAAATACTCCCCTGATTCGTTCGGTGTGGATAGTGTGGTAACAAGGTTAGATCTTCCTCCAAGAAAATGAACATTCAAAGCTTCCCTTCCAGAAAAATGAATCATCTTCTTGTCATACATAACCTGTTAAATCTGAGAAAACAAACAAGGCAAGCTCGCGTAAAATCGGCAGCAATCTATATATACTAACAAATCCTAGAAAACAATGTAAGATATAATGCTTGTGGAATGAATGTTTGCAGATTTCCTGGAGTTTATAAAAGTAAAGAATTAACAAAAACTTTAAGACTCCGTTAGAAAAACAAAACTAGCAAAATTTCCAGAATTTTACACATGACGCCGTCAGGAATTAATTCAGGACGCCGTCAGAGGTGACCTGCAGAAATCTTTACGTTAAGTTTTCGGAAAATTTCTGGAAAAACTTATGTTCTACTTCCTGGAAAATCCTGCAAAACATCATTATGACTCGATACAAGCATTTGACTCTAACAAATACTAATACACATGTCCATTTAATATTGTGGCGAATCAAGATCAATTTTGTTCTTAGAAACAAATTTGGGATTTCCCTTTACACTTATCTTTTGCAAAATACCTTTATCTGAAGTTAAGACGAAGTTAAACAACAAAATAAAGCATTTTCACAATTTAGTTTGAAACATGATCTACCAACAATAAAAATAAAGCATGCATTCGGAAACAAATAATAATCAAACAATTAAAAATCACACAAAACATGGGTTGCCTCCCAAGAAGCGCTTTTCTTTATTTACGAGTCTTGTAGCTAGACTCAAGGTCATGGGCTATCCTATATGGGTGAGCTCCTCATTGAGGACATCTTTGGGATCAAACTTGGGTTTCAACTTCCTATCGATTTTCTTGGTACGGTATGACCTTTCAAACTTTTCTCCATCCGGATCATATAAAATCATCTTCATATGCCATGATCCGTCACCTTCCTTAAGCGGCTTGTCCCACTTCCATTTACACTTATCCCCTTCTCTTTTCCACTTGTTCATCTCTATGTTAATGGGCATTACGCATAAGAACTCAATCATTTTCCTAAAGACTAGGGGATCCTCAAAAGGGTCTAGTTCCTCATCTCTAGCTATGAGTTGTTCCACCGAGTGTGTTTTATCGATGAAGTCTTTTTCTAGATAGAATGGGCGTTGAGGTCCTATAAAGTTTCTTTCTATCCAAGGCCCATATCTAGATGGTCTCCTATTCATCTCTACCCAATGTGGTGTCGGTTCGTCCTCACAATCGTAGTTATGCTTCCTTCATCATAAACCGAACAAGTATCAACCTCTCCTAATGCTATCTTAGACTCCTTACAATCTATCATGGCACTAGCGGTTGCTAAAAATCCTGTTCCTACTAACAATGGGCATGTAGTATCACTAACCATATCTAGGACGTGAAAATCCGCTAAAATAGTTAACTTTCCTACGTGAACCACTACATCCTTGATCATTCCAACCGGATGGGCAATACTCCCATCTGCTAGACCGATTAGTACTTCCGTCTCCTCTAACTTTCCTAGCTTAAGAGTGGTAAAAAGGGATAAGGGAATCAAGTTGAGGCTTGATCCTAAGTCAGCTAGTGTGTCGAAAGCTTCAGATTTTCCTATCTTACAAGGCAAAACAAATATACCAGATCATCAAGCTTCTTAGGCAACTTGTTTTAAACGAAGGTGGTCCCATTTTTACCCAACTTAAATTTCTAATATTTTCTAGTAGGGCACTATAGTAGGGAGCACGAGCTAAAACATCAATGACGGGGCGTTCAAGGTGGAGCTCCTTGAATTCATCATCAAGGTCTTGTGTAGGAGGTGTTTCAACTATGTTATTGACCGGTTTGACATCGGATGCTTTATTCAATTGGTCCTATTGAAGAGTTTGGGTTTGCTTGAAACACGTGCTCATTGATTTGACCGAGTAGTATTGTGGACAAGAAGTAGGTGACGAAACCGATGATATGGCATTAACATTTAGTTTCGGGTTCTTGACCGTGTCGCTTAGGAGTGCTCCCATTTCTCAGTCATTGAGAACTGTCAACAATGTGTCTATTTTGGTGGTCATATCGCTTTGCTTTTGTTTGAAATCGGCTTCAAACTTGGATATGCGAGCTTCTTGAGATGCCATAAACTTGGACATCAACCCTTCAAGATTATTGGTACTACCGTAGTTGTTGGAAGGATTGTTGTTGAAAGTACGGTTAGAGGGTGGGCCATTTGGTTGGTAATGATTAGGTGGATTGGAAGAATTATTTTGGTTTTGTTTTCACCTAAGGTTCGGGTGATTTTTCCAAGAAGGGTTGTAGGAATCACCGTAAGGGTTTGGCTGGGGTTTGAAAGTGTACCACTTGTCTCCCGCTTCGTCGGCACGCGAAGATCCGTAGTCCGCAAAAGCTTGTCCGGGGAGTTCCACGCAATTACGAGTGTCATGGGGACCACTACATAATTCGCATGAAGAAGTGATTTTGTTCACTTGGCTTGAAGGCTTAGGAGCTTCGCAAGATTTCATGAGAAACTTGACTTGGTCCTCAAGTTCCATGATCCTACGGTCGAGAGTGCTAGAATTGTTCGAAGGCAAAGATATTGCCATGACCGTTTTGTTCAAATCACGGGGATCATTCCAACTTTCGTTGTCATAGAGAGCAAGATCTTCTATGAGTTCCCATGATTCTTCCGCACTAAGATCACGTAGCTTGCCACCGGCCGATTGGTCAATGGTTCACCTTGTGGAGAGATCGATATGGTCATAGAAGATTTAGACTTGGAGCCAAAGATCTATGCCATGATGAGGGACTTTTTGGAGTAAGTCCTTGAAACGAGTCCATGCTTCATATAGAGTTTCACCTTGACGTTGTTGGAACATCAAGATATCATTTCTAAGCTTGGTAGTTCTCCCCGGTGGGAAAAATTGAGCAAGGAAACGAGTGGTGAGATCATCCCATGAGGTGATGGATCCCGCGGGTAAACGTTCAAGCCATTGACTAGCTTGATCAAGTATAGAGAATTGGAATAGGCGTAATCGGGTAGACTTTCTAGTTGTAGCATCAAGGTCTATAGACTCTACGATTTTAAGGAAATCCTTGAGATGTTGATTAGGATCTTCGGAACGACGTCCATGGAATGCACATCCGCTTTGCACCAACCGGATGGTGTCGGATCGCAAGGGAGACACATTGGCTCCTTGAGTGAGCTCAATAGTGTTTCGATAGCCTTGGTGGCTAGGACGGGAATAATCTCCTAGGGTTCGGGGCCTAAGAGGTTGGTTTGCTAGTGGTGGGTTTTGTGGGTGGTTTTTTAGTGGTGGGTTGATGGGTTCAAAGATGTTACCACCTTCCATGATGTCGGATGGTAAAGGTTACGAACAAAGACACGAAGAAATAAGATAGACTAAAGAGAATATAGAAATAAAAATAAAATATTACTAGAAAGGAATCTAGCAAGTAGACCTAATAAAAAGAAATCCTAACCTAGACAATAACTATTCCCCGGCAGCGGCGCCAAAAACTTGATACGTGGGAATCACACCAGGCTTTACCTCTCGAGGGATCTCGAGAAGCTTACAACCCCCGCCAGGCAGTGTACCTGATCGTTGTAGTATAGTATAGTGACAAGTACCAGGGGATTGATCGTTCAACTCAGGAATAGTGTCGCTAGGATTAGAAAGTCTCCTAAATTAAGTCTAAGGGTGAGGGATGATTCTTTTTGTATTTTTATGTTTTTATAAAAGCAATTAAAATCTCGGTTTTTGGAAAAGTGGGCGGAATTAGTTGCTACTCAACTAACACAAATAACTTTGATGCAATCAAAATAAAATAACAGAAATGAAAATAAATCTAATTAAACAAATTTAGCGTAACAATAATGGGGAAAGTTGTGTTTACTTAGGTTTCATTACTCCCTAGATATCTTTTACAGGTTGATAGTTTGTTACAATTGCATGGATGACGGGTCGTATTCCTTAATACTAGTCATAGGGTCGTGTACAATATTCCCTAACTCTATAGGATCCTACTTCACTCCTATGTCGAGCCGTTAGAAGCTCCTAACATAGGATCATTAGAATTCTCCTACACATTAAATACAACCAAAAATCATAGTACACCTCTGATCATGTTTCTTAAGACGTTCAAGCATGTTACTAATGGAAGTCTGCCAGTTTTCTTAAGCCTAACATCGAATACAATCATCCGTAACAACTATAAACAAACAATCAACCCATAATTAACATCTAGGTTTTACTACATCTAAGCAAACACAAAAGAAATCTAGCCTAACATGTTAAATTGAAGACAAGCGTAAGATATATTCAAACAACACATAGACAAATTGATTGAATTGAAAGAGTACTTATCTCAATTGAACATAAGAGGTTTCAAAGGGTAAAAACCCTTGAAAAAGCTGTGAAAATCGGACTAGGGTTTTTCCCCAAAGTTACACCCTAAAAGTTACACCACAATGAATGAAAAATGGAAAACTATATATATATTTTACAGGGTGACGGCGTGAAGAAGAAATCTATGATGCCGTCAACTCGCCGCCCATAATGAAATCGGATTGCCTAGATCCACTTTTGACGCCGTTATGTGTAAAATTGTTCTGGGCCGTCACTAATATTTGGACCATGACGGCCTTGGGTGACGCCGTCATCTCCTTAGTACAAAACTTTCTGGATCGTCACGTGTATCATCCACTTCCACCTCTTGTATTACTCTTGACGCCGTCATTAAGGATCAAGTGACGCCGTCAGGTACTGTTCCCAGCAAGGAAAATTAAGACTATGCCGTTTTCTTCACTTTTATGCTCCAAAAACGTCCAAAATGCTTTCTTTTCCAGATTTCACTCCAAAAGTACCTAAAATGACAAAAGGAACGATTTAGGGCAACATTTGATCAAATAAATTCGAATCCGGGCTTAAATGACCCCTTAAAAATGGTTCAGTTTTTGCTTCATCACATACACTTGAAGAGTGTGACCAAATGTCATATATGGTCACACTAAACCATAGAAACATGATTAAGTGTAACTAAAATTCGATACATATGGCTACGTAAGTTAGTATGTGTGTCTAAAGTTTAGTGTGTGTTTGTTTGCCAAATCCTAATGGGTATTATATGTGACCAATACATTCAAAATAGTCACATTGTGAAATATTCATGTGACTATTATTTATAGCAAAATGTGAAGTCAGTTATCATTAATCTTGATATTAGTCACATTGAGTTTTGGTGTGACTAAATTAAAGATGCTATGTATATGGTCACATGACGTATTTATTTAGGTGGCTAAATCATAGTGTCATATTTTGTCACACATTATTTAAATGTAGTCACAATTCAATACATATGGTCACACATTTCTGATAACTTATGTATACGTACTCTATCTAGTTTGAGTCTAATTTGATATTCACTGCATGAATTGAGTTCAGACTATTAGTCATGACTCTTCATTTGCACCATTACAATGCTCCTAGTTATACTTAGAACTGTTAAGTATATTTAGATGTTGGGATCATTGTGCATATGTTATGACTTGTATTTTCTTTGTTTCTAGACTAACATTTTGCAGGAAAAGCAAAGAAAAAGTTGTTTGGATTGGAATTTGGGTGAATGCTAGTAACTCCAAACTTAATGCTGCTAATGCTAGTAACTCGGAACTTAATGCTGCTAGGCAGAACTTAATGCTGCTAGCCCGTTAGTGCCCTCACGTGCGTTGCACGTCAGGGTATTTTCGTCATTTCACTGTTCCCGCTATAACACATTAACACACTTCAGCTACCTCCCTTTCACGAAAATCGACGAGGATATTTTATGCAAATAACAAAACTAAGTCGTGTTTAACACAACAAAATCACACTCACAAAAACGCTCTATCTTCTTTCAACCTAATATATCAAACAATACAGTCAGTGCTTAGCAGTCGTGATTCTTCAAAAAACACACGTACCAGGTAACCACATTTACTGATTTTACTTCATTCAAACGGTATTTTGCATTGTTTTATAACCTTAATCGTTAATGCAGTAACCATGTTTGGTAATCAATTTATTTGCGCTGTGGACAATCCTGATATTTTGGATGAGTTTGTAAGTTAACACCATTATTGACAAGCTGTTATTTCTCTAAGAAACTAGTTTAATTACTCCTTCCCATAATTATAGTCCACTGTTGATTTTTGAAGTCTTTAGTTTTCAACTTTGAACTTAAATATTTTTATTTGTGTTATATATTACTTGATGCAAAATATATGAATGGATTAAGTTTTGAATGTATTTTCCATTGGTATAATTTTTATCAACTATTATATAACACAAATAAAAATATATAAGGTCAAATTTTCCAAATGAAGACTTAAAAAGTCACACATTAAGTGTCCACTATGACTTTTCAAGTCTTTTTTCATCAACTTTGTCTTCAAATTTTTTTGTCCGTGTTATATAGTACTTGATGCAAGATATATGAATGGACTAAGTTTTTAGTTGTGTTTTCATTTGTATACTTTATTTTCATATACAGGAACTGCATAATGATTATGTTCTAGGAGGTTCCTATACTGTCAATGGTTTTATTTTCTTAGTTAACTGTGGGGGGGGGGGGGGGTTAGATGGAAAGTTCGTGTAAGGAGAGTCTCACAATTTAAGTGTGTTGTTGAGGGAGCAAGGTGGAATAATTTTGTCATTCACAACATCTCCTGTTCTGCTGTTGAGTACATACATTTTGTTGAAGAGGGTGAGGATGTGTTTTATGTAACTTGCTATGGTGAGAATGGGTTGGAGTTTCACAATTATGAACCCGAGAGTGCCCCATTTTGGAGATGTTTAGTGCCTGTGACAGACACATCTCTGCTTATGCAGTCGTTGGAGGAAGACTTTCTGAGATATCTGGATGGTCCAACCCCTACTGATTCGGTCGTGTTTCCACTAACACGACTGACTACAATGTTAGGGTGGCCAGTGATCATCTCTATGGTCGATATGTCCACTCCTTCTTCTATGGCAGTGGTTGGGTGACACTCGCTCGAGACTTGAATTTGAAGGCTTGTTAGTGGATGGTTTTTACTCAGGTTTACCCGGGCCAGGAATTTAATGTGATGTTGTTTGAACCTGATGGAGGGGCCATCACAACTGTGGAGAGATACAACACCAATATTGCCATGAATGCCTTGTGTCACCAACCAAATGACTATGGTATTTTTTCCTTTATTAGCTTTAACTACATCAAGTATATGATATCTTTGTAACATTTTGGATTATCTATAACTTACTCATTTTGTATTATTAAATTCAAATTTTGAAGCCGGACGGATGAACTGGATGTGCAGATGGTCGTTTCACACTGTCCACGACCAAGAAGGTAGGGCATTCTACCGACCACTGACTGCATGCTTCTGGAGAAATGGACAACTAGTAAGTGTCTTGAAAACTTTGATAATATGTCAAATTGTAATTATGCTACAATTTCAATGAGATTACAAACTAAACAACTATCAATCTATAGCAGTTGTAACTTTGTACATTTTGTATCAAAATATACCATCAAAAATTGTGCACAAGTACAACTTGTATGGGTAGTATGTCGCTGTTGTGAAGCACCAAATGATACAGAAAGTGTTCCAAGTACGTGAGAGAACAGTGGTGGTACCTGGTCGAGGGAAGGTGTTTATTGTTCATGCTCTGGTTTCATGGAGTTGAGACAGGAAGCCGGCTTTGGTGCAGCTGCAAGGGTCCGCTTCTTTTTAACAGATGACACAAACTGGTCCCAAAGAGTCTTAAGGTTTGATGTGTGTTGATGGTTGTTGATGGTTTTATGTTTGTTGATGGGTGAAACAATGTTTGGAAGTTTTTGTAAGTTGGATAAACTTTTTTGTAAGTATCTGATGTATGATAAACCAAATGGGTTTGTCACTAGACAATGGTATGTAATTAGCTAATGTAGGATGAACCATATGGGTTTATCCGTAGACAATGTTATGTAGTAAACTATGTAGGTTGACATTATTGTACGAAAGCGGCTTATACGGCCTTATAACTAGTTAATTGAGGATTTAAACCCTTAAGTGCAAATGTTACCAATCCACCCCTGCACTCTCATATCTAGCAGTACAAACCCACCTGCAAAAACGTTTTCTTAGCAGCATAAACTTTTGATTTTGATAACTTTTGATTAACATGATACAAAATATATCCCAAGTTCTTGTTAATGAACACAACAATCAAAATATTGTAACAATTAATGAGAAAATTTAGCAATGACAAAGTACGGGAATTAAAATTAAACATATTCCATTAAAACTTGAAATGAAAAATTACAAAATACTGGTAACAAAATGTACACATTCTAAAATGTTACTAATCTAAAAGGATTACAACATGTTTATTCATAAAGTCAAATAAAGTAGTACAAAAGGATTACAAGGTTTATTCAAATTACTTCCTAACTCAACTAATACATTTTCTTTTTACCCTTCCCTTTTGAACAAACTTTGGGCATTTTTGGTTCCCATGGTTTTATAGCCTTGTCTTCACAAGTCTTAGCATTGGGCAGGCCTAGCACATGAACCCTCTCATCAAAAAGCTCTTTGGCAGTCTTTTTTGGAGTTTTAACCTTCCTAGCATCTTCCTTTTTGTGCCTGATCCAGAGTATCCCTTTGGAAAGTAGTCTGCCCATGTATTTGGAGGACCTTCAGAACTGCTTGATATGCTAAATGAACTTGAGTAACTGTTGTCAATTTTAATGATTTCTGCAAAAAAATAAAAAATATATTAAAATTAAAAAAAATATAGTGTTAATGAAATAAAAGATAATGTTGCAATTCAGGGTGTGTTTGAAACAACCTTTGTTCTTGGAACTCCAATGGCCACATTACCTGGTGGATGGTTGGTTTTAGATCATAAAAAAGAATGGAATGCAATAAATCAACATACGTAACCCTTCTAACTTCCCACTACTGTTCCTTTTGTCGTTTCAACTCCCTTTGAGCAAAGGACTGCACCAGCCGCATTGCTAGACTGTTGAAAAAACAAAAGAAACAGTATGGGAAGTTAGAATGGAAAGGTATGTTGAAATTCCAGACTCAAAGTAATACAAACAATTTACAAATGTTGAGTAAAGAATAGAGTCTTAGTAACATCACTCATCTTGAATGCGATAATGGAGTGTGGCATGTCATGAACAGTACACACTATATCATTATTGCATTGAAGACGTCTCAATGATCAGGCCAGATCTATCTAACGTTGCAGTACCGTCTAATAACCACACAAACGGTAGTAGACGTTTTTCAAATTAAGGAATGGAACCATCTACAACACTGTATAGAGCGCCCTAATCATTGAGCTTTAAGTTATTAGAAAACAGATTCTTACTATCATTTATATTGCTCCCTTAGATGTGACGAATATACATATTAATTATCTAGATTCTACGACATTAGAGAGCTAATTGTGCATGAATGAAATCATATAAATTTTATATTAACAATGCAATGAACTACCATCCTTTCTCTACCCTAGCCAACAACAACATATTATTCAGTCTTGAATCTCTAACCTACCAACATACTAGAAGAAGAAGACGCTAAATTCAAGCATCGAACCTATAAATTATACTTGATAATTGTTTCTATATTTTGGCAAAGAGCAAAGATGAATCATCGATGGATGAAACACCAGAACAAGTTTATGTTCATACTTGAAAGTGGTGTCTTTGCATCCATCGATGATACTTCTTCCATCTTTGACACTTGGATAGTTTAGCCTAACTATTCGTACACACATCCGTCACTTTTCTTCCTTATTCTCTCAATAAAAATGCAACATAATTCTTATACCAGATAGTCAACCTAAGCCTAAGATAAAATAAGCTAATCCAAGCAAACCTTAATATCTCTTTTGCTATAATTATTCGCAAAAACAACACAGTATGTTCTTCCTTATTCTATCAATACAAATGCAACGCAATTATTATAACAGATAATCAACCTAAGTCTAAGAATAATTAGCTCTAAGGGGGTATTTGGATTATTTTAATCAATTTGTGATCTTATCAGCTTTTTGAGATTTGGGATCAAAACCCTAGATCCAAGTGAGTTGCAACTGTGAGTGTGAGAGCGAAAGTGATGTGATAAAATCAAATCAAGTATATATTATAGTATAGTATTACTCAAGAAATCCGCAAAGAAATATGGATAACCCGAGGTCGTAGGCCGTGTGAAGGGTGAATGGAATTTCGAATTCCCGAATCGTGAAACGTGTCGTGAAAGTGGTAAAAAGTGATATTGATGAGATTACACTAATAAATAAGTAAATGAAGCACAAATAATCACTTAAACATGAATTTCAAATCATTAAACCAAAAACGTAACGTAAACTTAAAACCGTTAGCTAAAAAGCGAATTAAACGTAAACGTACGAAATAAAACGTGAATTTTAAGCTACACTACTCCTACGGACATGAAAATAATTTTAAAAAGTTAAAAATGATAAGAGAAAATTTTGAGAAAAAGTGAAATATTTTTTGTGACTTTTTATTTAATTATTATGAATTAAAAATTAATTAACTAATTAAAAATTAAAAGAAAATGTAAATAAGGTGAGAAAAATGAAAAATAAATTTTAAAAATTATAAAATAATTAAAAAGTAATTTTAAAACTGAAAACTAATTTTTTTTTGGCTTTTTGTGTATTTTTTAGAAATTAAAAACTATTAAATCTAATTAAAAAGTAATAAAAAATGGAAAATAAATGGGAAAAAAACAAAATTAATTTCTAAAATTCTAAATTAAGTGAAAATAAATTTCTAAAATATTTTTGGATTTTCCTAGGCTTTTTCTTAATTTTTTGGGAGTTTTTAGTAATTAAAAAATATTAAAAATTGATTGAAAATGAAAATTAAATAAGAAAAATAGTAAATCAACTTGGAAAAATATAAAAAATTCAGGGAAATTCTAAATTAATATTCTAAAGCTATGAAAAATTTACAAATTTGAAAAGAAATACTGGAATAGCTACTTGCTTTGAAACAGCTTAATAGAAAAGTGCTTATTAATAAGCAGAGTTGACCAAAATGACCCTAACTTAGACCAAGTGTACTTTTGACTCAGAAAAGCTCAAATGAATAGATATAAAGCCAATAAGCACTCAGAAAACTCAGATAAGGATCAAACAGGTACAAATAAGCTATAAGGAAGAAGCAATAAGCCAAGCAGTGCAATCAAATGGTACAGACTTACAGAAATAAGCAACTAGATGTATTTAAAAGCTCAAATGACCAACAAATCTCAAGTTTCAATCAATTACTAACAATAGCAGCCTTAAAAACTTGTGATAGATCTTTGTTAGAACCACTTAAATGACAGGCCAGATAAGCAATGAGAATAAGCTGAGAGCAGTGAGCTTATGGGGGCAAAAGCCTTACTATCCACCTGAGTTTACAATTTCACCAAAAGAACAGGTACTAGAACCAATTTACTGATCTAAAAGCCACCTAGAAGAATGACCAAAAGCTGTTGAGCAGGGCAGTTCTCAGTGCAAACAGACAACCTAAGTCTATATTTCCAATAAGCAAATATGCTCAATTTCTGAAAATTATTTTTGAAATTGTTAGACAAGCTGCTCAAGTTTTCAAATCCACTTTTTAAAATAACTTCCAACTAGTATTGATCTCTAAAATTTATCTGAAAGATGTGTCAAAAACTGAGCTCACTAATTGTTTGACTTTTTATTTTCAAAGAGATTTTGACTCAAATGATTTTTGATTACTCAAATTTGACTGTAAATGTAATGTTATGCTACTAAATGAATGAAATAAACTACAATTAATACTTATGCAATTAAATTTTTGATTATGCAACTACTAGACTCAGAAACTAATTGCTACTATGGTTTGAAAAATTAGTATGACTTTTTATGAAATGACTACTAGTTTGAATGCTTAACTAAACCTAATGCAACCTAATTGACTAAACTAAAACAACCACAACCTCTGAAACAACCTTTATAACAGCAAATGACAATAATCCAAACACTCCTCAAGTGACTGTCACAACGGCTATGAATCTATAATGTGATGCTAAACCTTTGATTAGTTCCAAAACACCAATAACAGCACACTTATGATCTAACAATGATAAAATAAAACCAAACTCAGATCTCAGATGCAACTTCAAACTCAGAAACACAAAGCAAAATGATGACAGATGAAACATTAAACAAACCAAATTACACTAAAACTATGACTAAATGATAATAAAGCAACTACTATATTATGAATTATGCAATCAACAATAAAAACAGGTCTATACTATAATTATTCTACTGATGCAATAAAAATAAAAAAAAATTGAAAAACTTACAAACTCAATTCCCCCTCAGCAGAACAGAGGGGGATTCACTAAGCTTGCATGTCTTATGACAGGCCAAGTGACTCCTCTTGGCTGCCTTATACTCCCAATAAGCTCAGCTTATTGCACAATAAGCTCATAGTTGACTTAATGTTGACTTTTGTAATTAATAAGAGATAATGATCAAATAAACTCACAGTAAGCTATAGACAAGCTTATATGAGCTTAATAAAAACAGAAATAGTTATATTGAAGCTTAACTTGTGAATTAAAACTATTTTTTTTTTATTTTTTCTGATT
Organism: Artemisia argyi; assembly: GCA_030686995.1. Taxonomy (NCBI): domain Eukaryota; kingdom Viridiplantae; phylum Streptophyta; class Magnoliopsida; order Asterales; family Asteraceae; genus Artemisia; species Artemisia argyi. Next base: position 179,269,405 of record CM060690.1, read on the forward strand.
TTTTTTTTTTTTGGATTCTTTCAATATACGTAAAAACAGAAATATAAAACAGAAATTTAAATAAACTGCTACTAATGATTTAAACTAACAATGAGTAAATGAAGAGATTAAGCTAAAATGATATTTAAAACAATAAGCTGAGATTAAAACTTGAATTATATTAATATAAGGAGATTTGAGTACAATAACTTGAAATGAAAATTACAATAGATTTGAAAACAGAAAAACTAAACAATATCAAAAACCTACACAGACACTACACACCATTACATGAAGAGGTGGGGGCTATTTATACATGAGGGGGGGAGCCTGCTAGGGTTTGAGGATCTTCTAGACTTGTGCTTCTTTCCTCCAATCTCGTCCCTGGATTCATGCTTCAATTATACGCGTCATTTGCATCCTTTGGATCATGTGTGATTGAAAGATGGATCCTGCGTGTGCCTCATCATTAGTCCACGTGAGCTGACATTCTCTGTCATACGTCAGTTCTTCTAGAATCAATCAATCATAGGTTAATAATTGGTACGAGGTGGTTAATTGGTGTACGGTTAATAGCTAGGGTTCTAGCTACAGTAACAATTTTCTGGGTAATTTTTATTTTAGGGGGCGGGAGTTGTATTTGGGTGTTTTTATTATTTGGTGTTGACCGGGTCTGACCATGGGTAAAAAGGGTAGGCTGGGTATGAGTAAAATGGAAGGGTGTTGAGCTTTAGTTTCAATTTTGGGCTTAGATGGATTTTGGACTAATATTTTCCTTGGATCCGGTTTGTATTAGTGGTTTTAGGAGTAGTAAAATTAAAGGACCAAAATTGTAATTCATAAAACTCCAAGGACCAAATCGGTTAATTTTCCAAAGTATTTCCCAAGGGTCTATTTTGACTTTCTCTGATTCTTGAGGGTTGACTTTGACCTTTCTTTGAATATTATTCCAGGGGACCATTTTTGTAATTTCCTGAAAGTGTAGGTGCTGAAATTGCCAATCTCTCCATTCTTTGATCAAGGACCATTATTGCAACTTGATGATTCTCTGAGGACTTCTAATGATATTATGAGCTTTGTTTTGTCATTTTGCTTCCCCGGCTCCGGCTTTTGACCTATTTCCATTCTCGTGCTTGTTTTTGTCGGTTTTGGCTTTGTTTTTGTTCATTTCTCACATATCCGTACCTGCACATACACAAATACAAAAACACACATTCTCTTGGCATATTTGGTTAGTATTTGATGTATTTGGTCTGATTTAAGGCTAAAAAGGATGTTTGAAAAAACACACATCAAAATCCCCCAGACTAAGGTATTGCCGTGTCCTCACGCAATGTCATCACCTCACGCTTAAGAGATAAATAATTTCAAAACCTCTCTTTACTGACGGTTTAAAGTAGCAATGATGTTCAAAAGAGATATCAAAATCATTTATTTTAAAAAATGCTCCGTTTTCCGATTTTCATGAATAACAACTACAACTACTCTTTTTGTTCTTTTTCATTTTTATATATGTGACGGTTTGCCTTGACTTTCATTATCAATTCTTATTTGTTGATAACTTTCAGGGTCTACGAGTAGAAACACTTCTCACAGAGAAGAGACCATACGGATAAAAATCGTCATCCTTGATTTTTCACAAGCCCCCAAACTAAGCGTAAAATCGAGATCATTTTTTATCCACAAGTTAGATGCTAACACTACCCACAAAAGTTACTTGTGTAATTACCTCTTGTTCCCAAGTCCTAAGTTTGGTATCTCAAGATTTTATTTTGTGAGAAATGAATTGCTTCATATTTTCTCGTTTTGATAGTTGTTAGTCCGATAAGAGCACAAAATTTGAACGCTAAGTAGTTTCCAAACTTTCCCTAAAAAACCCCTGCATACAGAAATCGGATCCACATGAAGGTCTCTGATTTAACATGATTTGTGGGGCCCCCTTTTTATTTACATCCGAGACATCCCATGTTTGAGACCCGAAATGGAAGCTTTTTATTAGGGAAACCCCCGGAGTCGAAACTTGGCATTTTTGCATAATTATAAGCACTTTAATAATATTTGGTCCTTAGTCCTTTATTTCTTTTACAACAACGGTTTAAGAGCAGCCAAGATGTAAGAGCTTTATTATGACCTTGGATTTATATCCGCTGCTTTTTATAGCTTTGGATTCCTCTGCCTTTTTATTTGGCTTTGGATTATTATTATTGATATTCATAATCACATGCCAAACCCCGAGTCCTACGGCCTTTACTAAGATCACAACATCGGCTGCGAACCAGCAAGATGCAATAGTCTATTTCACCATAACACTGGCAGTACCCTTATGTGTACCAAACCCCCATATGCAGAGATTTTCTAAGGAAAGAGAAAAAACTAAGTATTGCCCAAACCCCATACATTTAATTAATCCTAGAGATCTATTTTTATTGGTGTGCAATCTTGTGGGAATAAGGAGGCCACAAGTACCTTTTGTGGGCTCTAAAGAGACCCAACTACTCCACATTTAGCACGAAACTTCTAAATAAACTCTATCATTCCTCGATCTCCGCAAATTTAAAATCCCAAGTAATGAGATCCGCAGATGCTTAGCCATAATCTTTTGATTATATTGGTTAAGGGAGACGAGCTAGGGCTCAACACGCCCGGTCAAGTCGAAACAATTATTTCTACTCTCGCCGGTAGGAAAGTCAAAACAAGGTGTCAAATCTTATTATTCATATCATATATCATTCTTTTTTTTTTTTAATAAAAGAGGTGACAAAAATTACAAATTTTGGTGGAAAAATGGAGTTGCGTAAGTTAACAGCTCAGACAAAGGTAACAGGTCAAATCGAATCGAAGATTCACCCCCCCCCCCCCCCAGTCTAAAGTGAAACATTGTCCTCAATGTTTTAAGGGTACGGGTAGTCCTACGTAATATCTAAGGCTGTTTATTAAGTATGCCATGAGATAAACGTTAGTCGATAAGATTTTAGATATGGTGAATTTTCGAAAGAGCAGCGAAGAATGAGACTCGAGTGGAGAGAACGACTAACCACGAGCACGAGAGTCCACAAACTTTGGGGAAATTCCTGAACATTCACAAACAACCACGAAAAACACGAGTTTGGAAAGGGTCGCCCCCCTCACGTCATGTTACATAAGAAATAGAAAATAAAGAAAATGAAATGGATAAGCATGGGGTGCCTCCCACGAAGCGCTTGTTTTTGATTACCGAGTCACATGAGCTTGACTCGATCCCCGAATCTAGTTATCCTTAGAGAAAGTTTGGAGATCTGGGACAACCATGGGTGGTTTGTCCCATCTGAAGTAATGTTTGAGACGATGACCATTCACCTTAAAGTTGGGACCATTAGATTGAGCTAGCTCGACGGTTCCATAAGGAAAAACTTGGGTAATGGTGAATGGTCCAGACCAACGGGTTTTTAACTTGCCCGAGAAAATCTTCAATCGAGAATTGAAAAGAAGGACTCGATCACCAACATTGAAGACGCGATCTTTAATTTTAGCATCATGAATCCTCTTTGTTTTCTCTTTGTATATCCAAGAATTCTCGTAGGCTTGATCACGAAGATTGATGGATCTAAACACCTTGATCTGTGTTAGAATGATACTTTAAGTTATATCACTAAGTATGCGGAATCTACTTCGTAATACTTAGAAGTTTGATTGTGAATGAAACAGTTGTATATGAATGAGAATAATGTATGTATCAAACAGTTAGCTCCAATATTATTAATAATAATAATACGAGTGATCTTTATATCACTAGGGTTACAACCTTGAAGCTCTAAGAAAAACGTATATCTAACCTTAACCTAGGACCTCCTTTTATAGCACAAGGAGTCCTCTTCTAAAAGATACGTATAACTCTAATAGAATAAGATATACACAAGATCTATTCTATATTTATCTTTACAAGTTTCCTAACAGTTATCCTAACAGTAGTGGCAATAATATGTACTAGCAGTGGTAATGAGTTTCCACTGCTAGTGCATTCTTCAGCAGTTGTAATCTTCATACTTAGCCGTGGTAATTGTTAATATAATTCCCAACAATCCTCCCCTAAACTTATGATTAACATGTAAATCAATAAGTTTCTTCAAGCAGTCTGTAGATATGAGGATATGGGAATTCTTCCAAACACTTATCTTCTTTTTCTTAACTCCTTATCAGCTCTCACACTTTGATCATAAATTCTCTGTAACAAATCTTCTATGACTTCACTTCTTTCCTAACATCTAAGCTTAACTGACATCATAACGGTGAGAACTCCTGCTCTCAATGGATAATCCTTCTCAGCTAACATAAACACATCAACTCCATCTTGAGTAGAAACATGATGCACAACACTTGAATCATAGAATTTCCACAGAGTATTCATATTGTGAGCTTCAAATCTCCAATACCTGTCACTTGGGTCAGGTTCATATAATCTTCTAAAGTGAACCCACAACTCTTGAGCTTTGACATCAACAAGTTCATCTTTCTTGGACTGATCTTGAATAATCCTCTTCAAAGTATCCAAGTCTTCTCTATCACAAGATCTAACAACATCTTCAAAATCTCTGCAAATACTTGTGACATTACCAGTTCTAATAATCTTCCATGCTACACCAAAATCATTAGAATAGATTTCCCAACCAACAACTGGATATCCTGTTTGTAAAGGTTCTACATTAAGCACATCAGTTTCAATATATACCATATTGGTAACTTGTTCTTCAGTCAACTTGCTAACACCTTCTTTTGCTTGAGATGACTCCTGAGTCTTCAATTCTTAGCATCTTTGGATTCAAGACTCACTCCTGACCTTTTTGACTTCATAAATGTAGGTTCTTTATCCATAAGGATGAAATGACTATCCAGTCTTTTAACCCTTTAGTAAATACCTTCAATCTGATCATGTGTCATTCCTTTAAATTGTGCCATCTTCATATTTCCAACATGACAACAATAGGTCTTCATCTCAGCAATAATTTGTGTCTTTGTAGGTTGTCTTGGTTTCTTTTGACCCTTTCTTACTGTGCCAATGATGTCATCAAGAGCCTGTTGATTCTTCATCTGAATGAAGTCCTTTAATTGAGCAGACCTTTGATCTTCATTTAAAGTTGTATTTGCAATGAGTTCAATTGCCTTCTTTCTAATCACTGGATCATTTGCAATCATAAACTCAATTTCTTCTTCTGTAGGCACATAAGTGAACATTGGAGGTTTCTCATGTAATATGGTTGGTGGAACAATAGAAAGTGGTTCTTCAATCACTGTTTCCAGTTTATTCAACCTTTTAGCTTCCATGAAACTTGCAATCTCTTCCTCCTCTTGCTTTTTCTTCTTTTCAATTTCAGCTGCAGCTAATTCCTTTGCCAATTCTGCATCATAATCTATCTGAGCTTGTTCTTTCTTTGAAATCTTATTTGATTGTGGCTCAGATGACTCATCAACAACTTGAACTTTTCCTTTTTCTAATCTTTTTCTTTGAAATTCTGCATAAGCAACATCCACTACATCTATTTCTGTTTCCACTGTGACTTTATGAGTTTCAACTGCTTCAGCAAAAATCTCTTTAGATCCCACAGCTTCATCTTCCTTTTCTTGAACATTATCAAAATCATCAAACTCAGCAAAATCTTGTTCAAAATTTAATCTCCTCCCCTTAAACTCTGCTTTAGTTCTAATCCTCCCCTGTTTGGGAGAATTCTCGAAATCTTCACTAAAATATCTTGAGTCATCATCATTATGAGGTGGAGTGGAAGATCTATGCTTCTTTAGGCTTTCAACTTCATCCTGTAACCTTTTAATCTCAGCCTTCATTTGATTAAGCTCTGTGGCATGTTGTTGCTTGGTCATTGCCAGATCTTTCTCCAGAGCTGTAACCTGTTTGACTAACTTGGTACATAATTCCATCAATTCATTTGGTTGCACACTGCCCTCAACACTTCCAACTGTGTGACCTGTTGGGAGAGGTGAATCATAGGGCATTGATTCAGGCTCTACTCTAGTTGGACTAGGAGGAAGCCTTGAACCACCACTGCAGGTTCCAAAACCAAAAGGATCAGCAACATGCAATGTTGAAATGAAAGGAGTTGGCTGTTCTTGCCTCCTCTCATATGTGTAAGTTACTACAGGGGTATGTTGAATAGGTGAAACTATAATTGTGGGTGTGTGTTGGGATACAACTGGGATGGTTGCATCTTCACCCTGTACCTGTGAAATCTTTGAAAGCATTTCAGGAAAAAGTGGTTTAACCTCCCCATTCCAAAGTTCTGAAGCCTTACACATATTTTGAAAAACTTTTGGCTTAAGACAAGGGGTTTGATAAACTCTTTTATGGGTTTGTAGTTGAAATTCATTTAACACTGCTTGCCCAAACCTTGGATACATCAAAAATTTATGTAAACTCTTTACATTGCCTTTCATATTATGAAAGATATACTTTGAAAAATTATAAGTCCTATCAGTAGCTAAGCAAACCAAAGGGTAAGCCATGGTTGATGCAAATTGCTCATAAGAGGTTTTTTTAGGACTTAGGCAATGTAAAAGAGTATGGATTAAAAATCTCCAATGGGGACAAAAACATCCTTTTCTGAAAGTAACTTTTTGATCAGATGTATCATACCTCATGGAAGCAATATTTTTGAAAATATCTGAATTGGGTAATGTGATGATACCATTGAGATCATCCAATTGGAGAACTCTCCTCAAGGATGACTCAGTAACATCAATGGTTACCCCATCCACTGTGGCTCTAAGAGCTTCCACAGTTTCATATGTATCTCCCTGTTCAATAGTTATGGACTCCACAGTGTTCCAGAACTGTTTGATATGAGAAACAAAGATTGTGGGATTAACAGTTAAAGCATACCTTATATGGGTTGTATTGAGAAAATCCACAATTTGATGGAAAACAGGGCCACTCTTTTCGTTTGACTTTTGTAAATAGGCCACTTGGTTGTGCTCCTCAGCAAAGTTTAGAATCGGCATAATTTGGTGAGAGAAAAATAAAAGTGTTAGTAATCGAGAATAAGAATCAAGTCGTATGATGATTAATTTATACTAATAGGGTTTGAGGAGTATGCGTAATGTGAATTATCTTGAGAAAGAATTTATCTTTGGAAAAAGAATAAATTAAAATTGGTAAGTGGATAATTCACAAAAAGTTACCCTATTAATAAGGAAACACGGTTATTTTACAACGGCTAGTTAAAAAATAAGATTAGTGACACAACAGTTGTAACGGCTAGTTAACCAGTGGTTAAAATTACACTTGCAGTGGTAACTTGTGAACTAGCAGTGGTAAATTTTAATAAGATATCAACGAGCAGTGGTAAGTAAAACATGTAAAATTAGCTGCTCTAATCATAATTTTTAGCAAACTATCAGCTATAAACGGATTTAATATGTCTTTACCATGAGCCGTTTGCTATGGACTAGCCAACTCTTCATCACATGGAATATGGTGAGTTGATGACCATATAGTTTTTGGTAAACTATCAACCATAAACGGATTTGAGAAGTCTTTACCAGTAGCCGTATGCTCTGGACTAGTTGATTCTTATGTTGATTAGACATGGTGAATCAATAACCATTTGTTATGTGTCTGAGATACACACCTTATAACTCCAATTACCCATACAATATTGGTTTGCATTCTGCATAAGTAAGAAACACCTAGCATAACCAATATAATTTAAACCCAAAGTAAATTTTTGACCATGTTACTATTCATAAAAATATCTTTCCAAAGCCAACCCGATAATATCCAAATTTACTCCTCCAACCTACCAAAACAGATAAGAGTAAAGAACCTTCATGAATTATACTTCGACCTTGACTTTGCTTATAAAAGGGGACTCAAAATACATAATTCTGCATCAAAACTTATCTTCAATATCACAAACCCTACAAATAATCATGAGTTGGTTTCCTTTAATTTACATCTCATCTGATGACACCTATGATGAGGAAATTAGTTATTGCTCTAACTCAGAAGAACTTTCAGCTGGATGGAGTGATTATTTTCCTCCAAGTGCTGCAACAGCTACATCCTCCAACATGAAGCCTAACAAGAAGATTTCAGTTGCTCCTGCTCCATCTCTAGAGTTTTATTCAAGCTCTTCCTCTGATGATGATGATCCAACCTATACCTTATCCAAGGAGCTTCCAAGATCCCTCACTACAGCTTTGGAGTCAGCCGTAGTCAACATGAAGTGGCCTGCTGTTGAGAAGACTTCATAATTGCCAAAGCCTCCAAAGTAAGTATTGGGCCTTGCTTGTACAAGAAAGCAACTTTCTTTTGATGACAAGAGAAAGAAAGCTTCTAAGGGCAAGCATGATTATTATGGAAAAGGGAAGAAACCCATGGAGTAGCTGGTTTGAAGGTTTAGGTGTTAGGTTGTGAATCCTGTGTTTTGTGATGTTCTGTTGGTGGTTAGACTCTCTGAATGGATGTACTTTGTTTCCTCATGAATGAATTAATAAAAGTACTTTTATCTTTTTCTTTGTCACTGAGAGAGCAAATCTTTCCACTGTTGTATCATGGTTTCCACTGTGCTTTAATTCCTCTGCATACAAGTTAGTAGAAAACCATACAAACATATACAAACAATATTAGTACCTAAAAACTATCCTGCAACACTGAAAAGTTTTAGACATCAAAGATTTATGGATTTAGCATTCCAATACCTGTTACCAAGTACTGAAACCTACCCACATCAAGCCCTTTTGTTAATAAATCAGCATAGTTGTCATCAGTATGAATTTTGACAACATTAATAAGCTTTTTCTCATAACAATCTCTGATAAAATGATGTTTGATTTCAATATGTTTAGTTTTAGTGTGTTGCACAGGATTTTTAATAATGCATATGGTACTACTATTGTCTATATAGATAATGGTGTTCATGAAATTGTACCCATAATCCAACAATTGATTCTGAAGCCATAAGATCTGAGCACAACAGCTGGCAGCAGCTACATATTCTGCTTAAGTGGTTGAAGTAGCCTGTTGGATCGATGTACTCTAATCAAACTACTTTGTAGCTTGTAAAGGTTTAATAATATTAAGTAAACTTAACACTATTAATATTGAAACACTGTTTAACCTTGTAAAGTATGCGGAATCTACTAACACAAAGCTTAAGAAGAACTTTTATATTAACCAAACTTTGAACCTGCTTTGTTACACATATTCACTAACAATCCCTAACTATTTATCGACTTTGAACAACTCTAAAACACATATCGACTAATACCTCTTAAGGCTCTTTATATAGATAACCTTAAGTTAGTTTACAACATATAACTTGAACGACAAGTCATTATCCCTAACTAATTCTAGAATATTCGTTCAATATTACACATTAATCCTTTAACTAATATTGCACATAAGTCCTTGTTTCCTTCAAAGTACTTTAAACATTCTTCAGTAAACAGCAGTACTTTGACTTTTATCTTCAGCAGTACTTTGACTTTATTCTTCATGCGGCAGTACTTTGACATACAGAAGTACCTTGATCTTTTATATCCCAACAATCCTCCCCTAACTTGAACTCCACTTGTTTGATTTCAAGTTTCTTTGTTATCTTTGATCTTCAAAATCTTTAATAATTCAGAAAGATTGTTTCTTTATCTCTTTATCTTCTATCTGTCATGTGTCAAAGTACTCTTTATCAGCATCTTTTCTTGCAATAAATCTTCTCAGCTACGAAACAACATTTTGGTACAGTAATCATCAAATCTTTGAAAGTTTCATACTATTCTCATCACTTCCAGGTGTGTTAACTCCTGTGAGAGGTGAATCATTGAAAATTATGATTTTTAGCAAATCATCAGCTATCAACGGATTTGATTAGTCTTTACCAATAGCCGTTTGCTTTTGGACTAGTTAGTTCTTTGATATGAATCATGGTGAACTAATTACTAAAAATGGATTTTGCACAGCCTTTACCACAAGCCATTTTTCCTTGTGGGCTAGCCAACTCTTCACTTATGCAGATATGGTGAGTTGAAACCATACAATTTTTAGTAAATTCTCAACGAAAAACGGATTTGATTATCACATTAGAGCCATACCCTCATGATGAGTCAAACTCTTTCTTGTCTGTTAAACATGGTGAGTTGATTACCATTTGTTGTGCAGTATAAATACTAACACCATGTGTTTCTTTTCAAATCCTTTTACTTCTCATTTAAACATCAAAAATTTTTTATTTTATTTTAAAGGACTTATACTGGTTTATATCAGCAAGCAGTACTTTGATGAAGTACTGTTTGTCTTTGCAGTACTTTGAAAAATACTTATTTATACAAAACAAATCATACCAGTATTATGCAATATTACACTTCAGACTTGATCCATCTGATAAATAGCTTGATAACACCCAAAGCTACTTCAGATTCATCTTCAAGTTCCATTCCATGATCCAGCATTCTGAGCATAATTTCTCTAATCAATGGATATCTCCTCTCAGCAAGCATATGAATCATGGTACCATCTTCCATCTCTAGTGTATGAACTCCTGATGACTCAAAGAATCTCCATCTTGTGATTTCCCAATTCTCTTGATCATTCCACAGAGGATCATCACTTGTTTCTTCAGTTACCCAGATGGTAAATAAATCTCCAAGCAAAATTAATCCCACTCCTGATGCTTCAGTCTCTGCATAGTATGTCTGCACTTGCATATATAAGTCATAGAGATCTGCTCTTGTGATACAATGCAAAACATCCCATAACATGTTGAAAACTGTGAAGCTTTCATCTTCTTTGCTGAACATAAGATAGTTTCCTTCTTTTGATTCAACCACAAAGAATGAGTTATCTTGGACTTCTTTCCAGAATCTTCAGTCTTCTTATTCTCAAAATCTACAACTCTGAAATAATTTCTTAGTTCATCAACTGTATCCTCATGAATCATCTTCAGTCTTTTTGATAGTTGATCATCTTGAACTACTTTCTTTCTTTTCAATCTTCTTTGCTCATCTTGTTCCTTTCTAATGTCTTCTAACTTCTTCTTTCTATCTACTTCCATGGGTACAAAGTTTTCTACTTCTTTTCTGATATCTTCTTGTACTTTATCCCACAGAGCTTTCACTTCTGGATACCTCATTTTGTGTAAGTTTTTGTATCCTCTCCTTTTCAAGAAACTTATCATTCAGTTCCTTTCTTGAGCAATAGTCATTGGCTTCTTTGTAATTGGCCTACTAACTTCTGCCAAATACACAGCATCATACTCAGCTTGTTGCTTTCTAGCAAGCTCTTCATCCTCTGCAATCTTTAGTTCTCTGATCTGAGCAAGAGAAAATTTCTTCTTTTTCTTCTTAATATCTTTCTGAACCTTGATCCCTTTCCCTTTATCTTTTGGATCTAGCTCTTCTGATTCAGAAGTACTTTCAGCAACTTGTTGTGCAGACTCAGAAATATGTATTCCTCCAGTAGGTCTATTCAAATTCATCATAATCTGAGCAATTGTTTCATCATCACTTGCAATATGCACCTTAATGATACGTGAGGATTGCACCAGGCTTTACCTCTCGAGGGATCTCGAGAAGCTTACAACCCCCACCAGGCAGTGTACCTGATCGTTGTAGTATAGTATAGTGACAAGTACCGGGGGATTGATCGTTCAGCTAGGAATAGTGTCGCTAGGATTAGAAAACCTAAATACTAGTTCTAGAGATGAAGGACGATTATTTTTGTATTTTTATATTTTTTAGAAAGCAAGTAAAAATCTCGGGTTTGAAGGATTTGGGCAGAATTAGTTGCTAGTCAACTAACCCAATACTAATGATGCAATCAAAATAAAATAATAGAAATGAAAATAAAACTAAATTAAACTAAGGTTGTGAGCAATAAGTGGAGAAATGTGTTTACTTAGATTTCACTACTCCCTAGATATCTTTTACACGTTAATTACTTGTTATAGTTGTGTGGATGACGGATTGTATTCCTTAATACCATTCATGGAGTGGCGTACTTAACTCCCCAATCCTATGAGTGCCTACTTCACTCCTATGTCGAGCTGGCTAAGAAGCTCCTAACATGGGATTATTAGAATTTACTCATGCATTAAATACAACCAATAAAACCTAGTACACATCGGTTCATGTTTCCTAAGACGTTCAAGCATGTTACCATTTGGAGATCTGCAAGTTTTCTTATGCCTAACATTGAAATCATTCATCCAATACAACCATAAACAAGTAATCAACACATAATCAACATCTAGGTTTCATTAGATCTAAGCAAACACAAGATAAATCTAGCCTAGCATGGTGGAATCAAGATAAGAACAAGATATAGAGAACCAACACATAGACATATTGATTGAATTAAATGAACACTTATCTCAATTACACATGTAAGGGTTCAAGGGCTAAAATCCCTTGAAAAACCTGTAAAATTCGTAATAGGTTCGGCCTTAGGGTTTCTCCAAAACTTCTCTCTTTTTTATGAATGAAAATTAGAAAACTCTATATAGAAAACTGAGGCTGACGGCGTCAAGAACAAAGGGGTGACGCCGTCATCTCGCCGCCAAAAGAATCCTCGGACTGCCTTGATCTACATCTGACGCCGTCATTTATTGAGTTTTTTCCAGGCCGTCACGTATTTAACTCTTGACTCTCTTCCTTGTGACGCCTTCATTTCTGTACTGGGCCGTCATGCAATTTACTCTTGACGCCGTCAGGAAGGTACTCTTGATGCCGTTACATACTGTTCCCAGCTTGGAAAATTAAGTCTTTGGTGTTTTCTTCACTTTTATGCTCCAAAAACGTCCGAATTGCTTCCTTTTCCAGATTTCACTCCCAAAGTACCTAAAATCACAAAAGGAACAATTTAGGGCAATATTTGATCAAATAAATTCAATTCCGGGCTTACATGTACAATATGGCGTTGCTAAGCCAAGACTAGACTCGACTTAAACTAATAAATGAAAAATAACAAAAACATAAAATGAACATAGAATGAAACGGGATGGTAGTCCGTATGTTTTTTTTCTCTTTTCTTTTTCTTTATTTTTTGATTTTTTGATTTTTTGATTTTTTTTTTTTTTTTTTTTTTTTTTTTTTTTTTTTTTTTTTTTTTTTTTTGCATACACTCTTACCCTACCATCCAAAATAATACATCATAGGGAATGAACATTCCCCTTACACTTGAATTTTTACATACTTTACAATAAACTAATCTAACGACTCGAATTAAGAAAATCAAAACACTTGGAGTACTTTTAAGATTAACGTCATACGGGGGTAATATATGATGTTCTTCCCCATTACTCCATAAAATAAGTACTTCACCCATGAGTCCCAATCGTCCCAAAACAATATGTACAAGGATATGACTCGACTTAGCAACCATTTAATCAATTAGATAGTTAACTTAGGGTTTAACAAATAACAATAATGCACTAAAAATGAGCGCATACACGGAAGGCTAAGCAATTTGGGTGTACATTTAAGTGGGGTGTAACAAATTCTTCCTTTAAGTAAAATGCTTAAAGTTAGAAACGAAAAGATAGGCTCGAAGGGCTATACTAGGGGTTTCGTGTACTAAAAATGAGTACAACGCTAAGGTGTGGGAAAAATTAGTTGACTTAACTAGCCAAGTAATATGACTTAAATGGTCAAGTAATTATGATACGGGTTTAACACAAGGGTGATCCTAATGCCTCTTATCATGTAGTAAATCCTACTACACGAATGTAGTCTCACTAGCGGTCTCGGGATGCATCACTAACGCAAGTTCTAGAATCTAAATGCTACCGGTACACTCATAAGCACTAATAGTAAATGCTTTTCCTATCAAATCTAAAGGCGAACCTCACATATTTGGGTGGAAAATTTTTCTGAATATACGGTTATGTGCTAGTCATACAATCTCCTATCCATGAGACGCTTGCTATGGCTAAAGTTTCACTCCTAAATGTTGTAAAAAATTTTAAATCTGGCGCTAAAATTGCACTAACAAGTATTTCTCATAGTTTTATTACACATCTACTATCAAACAAAACAAACTCAAGCAAAAGTGTATATGTAAGGTATCATCATTTTACCCTCCCCTTACACTTAGGATGAACATTGTCCCCAATTGTAACAATTCGCAATTTCAGGTTAACTTTTATTTTTGAAAATTTCACTATTCACTTTTTACTATTCACGTCCAAAATTTTTATTTCATATTCTCGTAAGTTAAACTATTTTAATGATAATCCGAGAATTTCACACTCGTCGGATCATTTCTGCAAAAATCACGAAGCCGTGTCCGAGATTTACTTTTAGGTTTAAACGTCATTCCAACATCCCGATATGTCCATAAAACATAATAAACAATAGAAATATGATGTTCTCTCATTTTAGGACAATTCCAAAAGTTTTGGAATTTTACGTTTTTCAGTTCAGCGTTTTACGCGAATTACGCGTTTTAGACCCGTGTTTCCAGTTTTTAGCAGGGTTTTAGCACCCGGTAGAACCTACCACTCATTTTATATTTTATTATGGAGTATATTGACATGTTTAACCATACTTTCAAGTTTCATATTTTTACGATAACCGGTTTTACGTTTTGAGGCTTAATCATTTACGGTTAGCATTTCTCGGAGTCAAAACTAGCTACTTAAGTTAGATAATATCACCAAGGACCAAGTCATCCCTCCTTATCCCTTTGAAACCGCCATAAGGGGGGGGGGGAGTCACCATTTTGTGGCTTGATCTTGACCATTGATCTCTAGGATGTTTACAAGTGTCTAAACTAACCATGGTTAAATTCTAACCCAATATATGGTTAACTATTTTTCCTACCCTATAAATACCAAGCTAAAAACACATAGAAAACTTGCACCACACCTTCTTATAACCTTCAAGTCCTAAAACCTAAGGCAGTTTTCTTATATTTTGTAAGAAAGTTAACTAGTTTTTGAAAGAAAACTAGTGTTTGATCTGCAATCTTGGAAATTTTCTAAGAAAAGTTGTTATAACTCTAAAGTCTCCAAAAAGACGTAGTTATAATCTTCAAATAGCTTTGGACTTTCAAGAAGGCGTCGTTATAATCTTCAAATAACCTCGGTTTATCATAGATTGCAAAGAGTGAAGCTTAAGTCTATCAAAGTCCGTACCTTACTAGTTACTTACCTTTCTTTTAGAAAGCCTCAAGTTGTAAGCAAACCCTAACATACTTTCTTGCTTAATTATCATTTTCATGCTCTTTGTGTTCCTTTCATGCTATATATGTTCTTGTTATTGTGTTCATGATGTTTAAAAATGGATAAAACAAGTATTGGTATACATATGTTAACTTATGACAAGTAAACAAGCAAACTAGTGATTTTTATGGAGAACCACGACCAAAACATTATATAAATGATATTAGACAGTTACATATTGTAGTAGAGAACTTAACAAGGAAAACATAGCAATTTGAATCACCCAAAACGAGTACCCGAGTCAAAAGTTATGACCATTTGAAGTTAGCGAAACCAAAACGGCAAAACTGCCTATACCTACTGTTTTTGCATTCTGCCATTTTGAAAGTCACCCTTCTGCTCCGATTCATCAAAAAGTTAAAACACGAAAGTTGTCCGGAACGACGTTTTCGTTCAAGAATTAAGAAGCTCGAGCCCTGAAAACGCTTTCCGAGTGATAATTTTCTTCAAATTCTTAACAGCCCATTTTAGACCAAAGTCACTATATTATAGTTATGATTTACTAAGACCAAGAGGTCTAATGACCTAAAGCCAAGACCACAACCATGGCTAAAGCCAAGGTTGAGTCTCAAGACCATGGAAAAATGACCAAGGTCACGGCGAAGCCATGACTAAATGACCATATAAACTTACTTAGGCGAAAACATGAAACAAGAAGTTGACGATAACTTGAACAAACAATTTGGATCTACTTCATTTAAAAGAACCATGAGATATTACAAAGAAATTGTCATACAAGACTTATGAAACCTACCCTAATAACAATCTTCATGTAAAAATGGACTTTCCTAAGTTTATTCAAATATTGGACATGTAACTTTTCGGATCAAAACTTATATATTTGTTATCAAATACTACAATAGTAGGGAGCCTCATGTGAGGAGTTCATTAAGTAAGCTATCGAGATGAGTTGTGGATTTACGAATTAAAGTGTCCTGGCTCCTCGAACGTTTACTCCATGACTTCTGAATTATGTCGGCCCGAACGGTAGTAAGAGATATACAACCTATACATGTTTCATAAACCATTTATATTCAAAGACTTACACTATATACTAAGTACTACATCATGAACATTATGCAAGACATATATAGGAAATTCTTCGTATTCTTAGACGTTACTCCAAACCTAAGTCGCAACGTTCTATTATAGGCTGCTCTTAGAGACTTTCGCGATTTGACTACCACTTTCATTTCACATCACTTAAGCTTAAGGTGAGTCATAGCCCCTACTCTTTTCATACTTGTTTTAACTCTTGGGGGGGGGATACATGCTCAACTACTTGCTTACTTGTACAAATACTCAAAACATTTATACTTGACTGTGTTATACTTGATTGCATACATGACTGTGTTATACTAAATTGCGTTATTCTATTTAGTAGCTAGTACTTATCTTTGGGAAGTGGCTCCCAGTTGTCTTTGGGAAGTGACTCCCAGTTGTCTTTGGGAAGTGGCTCCCAGTAAACTTTTATCTTTGGGAATTGGCTCCCAAGTGAGGTCTTCGGAGATGAAGTAGAGACTCACTACTAATTGCTTAATTGTTTTGATGAACTATTACATGTCTTATTCATTCTATATATTTAGCAGTGGGTTGTGAACATACAGGTTGCAAGTGTTGTTATGAGCGGGACTTGCAACTGAGTGGATTCTCAATGCCTTTGCTGTGTGAACATTCTTTTGAGACTTTTTCAACTGTTTTAAGACAAACTCTATGAACTCACCAACCATTGTGTTGACACTTTAGCATGTTTATCTCAGGTCTGTAAGGTGATAGCTGTTGCATGGAGCATAGAGTCGCTTGGCATGTTTTGAAGACTTTTGCTTTTATCTTTACCATTCGATATGTTTTAAAACTCTTATGTATTGTATTATGGAACTCAAGTTTGTAACTCGGAATTTATTAATCGAATGGTAACTTTTCAAAACGTCTCATTTAGAGTTCGTTTTCTATACCTTGTACTTTGTATTATGAAGTAGCACCCCTATGTCACAGTCTTCCGCTGCGATATTTTGGGGGTGTTACAGATTGGTATCAGAGCCTTGGTTATAGAGAACTAGGTTGCATATACTACCTAGACTATAACTGCTATAAACATTAAGACTCTCCTCTTTATTTGGCCTTACACACACTTCATGCGCATATGCTTATTGCTAATTGTTTGTTTAGGAGAAACCCCAGACAATAGTCAAGTCATCAAAAATTTAGAGCTAAGTAATAATTATTTATTTAACTTAATCTTGTGACAGTTCTTGTTTGATAAGACATAAGATTAAGTTAAATAAAGGTTATTAGTTTCCTGTAGAGATTTGATGATTTGCCTTATACTTACTTTATATGATTCTAATACCTAGAAGTGATTCATATGTCCTAGTACGACACTCAAACCTTTCTACAAGCGCGACTAGTCCTTTTCGTCATATCACCTTCTCTAGATACCCAGACTACGTTACCCTTTCACAACTTAAGAGCAGAAAGTCTACCCAATTATGTAGTATCAATTGTTGAGATATGTGTGCCTGGTAATATGTATACGTGTGAAAGGAAGCAATTATAATTATGGTGGCCAACATAATTATAAGTGCGTCACGACTCACGTAGACATATGTGACCATGCTTACATTATTCAACGTTGACTCAAATTGACAAGATTTAAGACTAAGTAGTCTAGGAATATCACTTCATATCTGACGTCGACAAAATGTCCCTCCTTGTAGATATCATGGCACCAAAGAGAGTAACTCGTAGCACTAGCCGAGGTGGTGCAACACCAAGAGGTGGAAGAACTGGTGGTCGTGGAGGTAGAGGAGCTGCTCACGACACTAGTAACCCTAGTAATGATAGTGGAAGAACTGGTGGACGTGGAGGTAGAGGAGATGCTCACGACACTAGTAACCTTAGTAACGATGGTGGAAATCCAGATGTCTCCACCATTATTGCCCAACAACTATAAAACCTACTTCCCACTATAGTCACACAAGTTGGCAATCACATGAACAATTTGGGAAACCACGGAAGCATAAATGACGCTACAAATGATGGAGGAAGGAATGGTAACAACAACAACAACAACAACAACAACAACAACAACAACCATAGGACTGGATGTACGTATAAGGAATTTACGTCATGCAAGCCAATTGAGTTTAATGGTAAAGGAGGTGCATTGGCATATACACGATGGGTCGAGAAGATGGAGTCAGTGATTGACATCAGTAACTGTGCAATCCACCAGAGAGTGAAATATTCTGCATGCTTGCTATCAGAGAAGGCATTGACATGGTGGAACATGCAGATTCAAGCAAGGAGTAGAGAAGCAGCTGTAGGCATGACATGGGACGACTTTAAGGGACTACTGAAGGAAGAGTACTGCCCGGTTAATGAAATGCAAAAACTAGAGGACGAGTTTTGGCATCACTCTATGGTAGGGGCTGGTCATGCAACCTACACAGATCGGTTTCATGAACTAGCTAAACTAGTTCCTCATCTGGTTACCCCTGAATCCAAGAGGATTGAGAGGTACATCTATGGCCTTGTTCCCGAGATTCGTGGGATGGTGAAAACAACCGAACCTCCCACAATTCAAAGTGCAATATTGAGAGCAGGGACCCTAACAGATGAGATGGTTAGGAATGCAACTTTGAAGAATAGTGACAAAAGGAAGGGAACGGGTGAATCGAGCGAACAAGTGGGTACAATGGTTGATAATAAGAAAGCAAGAGGATTTGCGGCAACTGTTTCTAATCAGAAAAAGTATGAGGGTCTACATCCTAAGTGTACTAAATGTGCTTATCATCATCAGAGGTCTGAGCCATGCCCTGTGTGTTATAATTGCAAGAGGTCTGGCCATTTTGCAAGTCAGTGTAAATCAGTTACAAGGCAGGCGAATGCGGACAATATAGGAAACAACCAAAAGACATGCCATGAGTGCAACAGCCCAAACCACTTCCGAAATACTTGTCCTAAGTTGAATAGGGCACAGGGACAAGTACTGGATAACCCGACTCTAGCAGTAATGCTTGAAGAAAATAACCCAAACCGTGGATACAATGTTAGTCCACCTCGGGGTCGTGCATACTATTTGGGTGCTAAGGAAGCCAGCAATGCGTAACGGGTACGTACCTTATCCTACCATATTATTCTATTCTAAATCTAGCTTTATTATGCCGCTATTAAGATAAGAGACCTAGACACACTAAACTTCGGGACGAAGTTTCCTTAAGGGGTAGAGACTGTAACAATTCGCAATTTCAGGTTAACTTTTATTTTCGAAAATTTCACTATTCACTTTTTACTATTCACTTTTACTATTCACGTCCAAAATTTTTATTTTATATTCTCGTAAGTTAAACTATTTTAATGATAATCCGAGAATTTCACACTCGTCGGATCATTTCTGCAAAAATCACGAAGCCGTGTCCGAGATTTACTTTTAGGTTTAAACGTCATTCCAGCATCCCGATATGTCCATAAAACATAATAAACAATAGAAATATGATTTTCTCTCATTTTAGGACAATTCCAAAAGTTTTGGAATTTTACGTTTTTCAGTTCTGCGTTTTACGCGAATTACGCGTTTTAGACCCGTGTTTCTAGTTTTTAGCAGGGTTTTAGCACCTGATAGAACCTACCACTCATTTTATATTTTATTATGGAGTATATTGACATGTTTAACCATACTTTCAAGTTTCATATTTTTACGATAACCGGTTTTACGTTTTGAGGCTTAATCATTTACGGTTAGCATTTCCCGGAGTCAAAACTAGCTACTTAAGTTAGATAATATCACCAAGGACCAACTCATCCCTCCTTATCCCTTTGAAACTGCCATAGGGGGGGGGGGAGTCACCATTTTGTGGCTTGATCTTGACCATTGATCTCTAGGATGTTTACAAGTGTCTAAACTAACCATGGTTAAATTCTAACCCAATATATGGTTAACTATTTTTCCTACCCTATAAATACCAAGCTAAAAACACGTAGAAAACTTGCACCACACCTTCTTATAACCTTCAAGTCCTAAAACCTAAGGCACTTTTCTTATATTTTGTAAGATAGTTAACTAGTTTTTGAAAGAAAACTAGTGTTTGATCTTCAATCTTGGAAATTTTCTAAGAAAAGTTGTTATAACTCTAAAGTCTCCAAAAAGACGTAGTTATAATCTTCAAATAGCTTTGGACTTTCAAGAAGGCGTCGTTATAATCTTCAAATAACCTCGGTTTATCATAGATTGCAAAGTGTGAAGCTTAAGTCTATCAAAGTCCGTACCTTACTAGTTACTTACCTTTCTTTTAGAAAGCCTCAAGTTGTAAGCAAACCCTAACATACTTTCTTGCTTAATTATTATTTTCATTCTCTTTGTGTTCCTTTCATGCTATATATGTTCTTGTTATTGTGTTCATGATGTTTAAAAATGGATAAAACAAGTATTGGTATACATATGTTAACTTATGACAAGTAAACAAGCAAACTAGTGATTTTTATGGAGAACCACGACCAAAACATTATATAAATGATATTATACAGTTACATATTGTAGTAGAGGACTTAACAAGGAAAATATAGCAATTTGAATCACCCAAAACGAGTACCCGAGTCAAAAGTTATGACCATTTGAAGTTAGCGAAACCAAAACGGCAAAACTGCCTATACCTACTGTTTTTGCATTCTGCCATTTTGAAAGTCACCCTTCTGGTCCGATTCATCAAAAAGTTAAAACACGAAAGTTGTCCGGAATGACGTTTTCGTTCAGCAGTAAAGAAGCTCGAGCCCTGAAAATGCTTTCCGAGTGATAATTTTCTTCAAATTCTTAACAGCCCATTTTAGACCAAAGTCACTATATTATAGTTATGATTTACTAAGACCAAGAGGTCTAATGACCTAAAGCCAAGACCACAACCATGGCTAAAGCCAAGGTTGAGTCTCAAGACCATGGAAAAATGACCAAGGTCACGGCGAAGCCATGACTAAATGACCATATAAACTTACTTAGGCGAAAATATGAAACAAGAAGATCACGATAACTTGAACAAACAATTTGGATCTACTTCATTTAAAAGAACCATGAGATATTACAAAGAAATTGTCATACAAGACTTATGAAACTTACCCTAATAACAATCTTCATGTAAAAATGGACTTTCCTAAGTTTATTCAAATATTGGACATGTAACTTTTCGGATCAAAACTTATATATTTGTTATCAAATACTACAATAGTAGGGAGCCTCATGTGAGGAGTTCATTAAGTAAGCCGTCGAGATGAGTTGTGGATTTACGAATTAAAGTGTCCTGGCTCCTCGAACGTTTACTCCATGACGTCTGAATTATGTCGGCCCGAACGGTAGTAAGAGATATACAACCTATACATGTTTCATAAACCATTTATATTCAAAGACTTACACTATATACTAAGTACTACATCATGAACATTATGCAAGACATATATAGGAAATTCTTCGTATTCTTAGACGTTACTCCAAACCTAAGTCGCAACGTTCTATTATAGGCTGCTCTTAGAGACTTTCGCGATTTGACTACCACTTTCATTTCACATCACTTAAGCTTAAAGTGAGTCATAGCCCCCACTCTTTTCATACTTGTTTTAACTCTTGGGGGGGGGGATACATGCTCAACTACTTGCTTACTTGTACAAATACTCAAAACATTTATACTTGACTGTGTTATACTTGATTGCATACATGACTGTGTTATACTAAATTGCGTTATTCTATTTAGTAGCTAGTACTTATCTTTGGGAAGTGGCTCCCAGTTGTCTTTGGGAAGTGGCTCCCAGTAAACTTTTATCTTTGGGAATTGGCTCCCAAGTGAGGTCTTCGGAGATGAAGTAGAGACTCACTACTAATTGCTTAATTGTTTTGATGAACTATTACATGTCTTATTCATTCTATATATTTAGCAGTGGGTTGTGAACGCACAGGTTGCAAGTGTTGTTATGAGCGGGACTTGCAACTGAGTGGATTCTCATTGCCTTTGCTGTGTGAACATTCTTTTGAGACTTTTTCAACTGTTTTAAGACAAACTCTATGAACTCACCAACCATTGTGTTGACACTTTAGCATGTTTATCTCAGGTCTGTAAGGTGATAGCTGTTGCATGGAGCATAGAGTCGCTTGGCATGTTTTGAAGACTTTTGGTTTTATCTTTACCATTCGATATGTTTTAAAACTCTTATGTATTGTATTATGGAACTCAAGTTTGTAACTCGGAATTTATTAATCGAATGGTAACTTTTCAAAACGTCTCATTTAGAGTTCGTTTTCTATACCTTGTACTTTGTATTATGAAGTAGCACCCCTATGACACAGTCTTCCGCTGCGATATTTTGGGGGTGTTACACCAATGTTCAAGTAAAGAATGTAAAAGTGAATAAGTAAAAAAAATGAAATCAAATACTCCCCTGATTCACTCGGTATGGATAATAAGGTGGCCAGGTTAGATCTTCCTCCAAGAGAATGAACAATCAAAGCTTCCCTTCCAGAAAAATAAATCATCTTCTTGTCATACATAACCTGTAAATCCTGAGAAAACAAACAAGACAACCTCGCATAAAATCGGCGGCAATCTACATAAGTTACTAAATCCTAGAAAACAAAGTATGATATAATGCTTGTGGAATGAAGTTTGCAGATTTCCTGGAGATTATAAAACTCAATAATTCAACAAAAACTTTAAGACTCCGTTAGAATAACAAAACTGGTAAAATTTCCAGATTTTTACACGTGACGCCGTCAAGAGTAAACTCGTGACGCCGTCAGAAGTGACCTGCAGAAATTCTTATGTTAAGTTTTCGGAAAATTTCTGGAAAAACTTGGTCCTACTTCCTGGAAAATCCTGCAAAACTTCATTATGACTCAATACAAGCATTTGACTCTAACAAATACGAATATACATGTTCACTTAATATTTTGGAGAATCATGATCGGTTTGTTTCTTAAAAACATATTTGGGGTTTCCCCTTACACTTATCTTTTGCAAAAATACCTTTAGGTGGAGTTAAGACTAGGCCAAAACAACAAAGTAAAGTATTTCCACTTTTTAGTTTAGAAACTTGATCTACCAACAATAAAAATAAAACATGCATACGGAAGCAAATAACAAACAAACAAAATAAAATCACACAAAATGAAGAATGTCACCATAAGCACATTCAATTATTTCAAATAAACGTAAACATAAAAATAAAATTGTTCAAGGCCAACAGAGGCCGCATCCTAAACTATTACAGTACCAATTGTTTCAAATTACACAACCATCAATAAATTGTTTAGAAATAACAGACATCAAGAGAGATCACTGGGGAGGTGGACCAAAACGGTAGTCATAGCCAGGAGGGAGGTGTCCTGCGTACCCGTAGGGAGGGTAGTCTGTCTCACGACCGGGGAATGGGTCAATCTGCAGGTGAGGCTCAAGCTGATCATGGGTGGAGAGGTGCTGCATCTGGCGGATGGTATGATCATACATCCAATCAAAGCGCTGGTCAGTGGTGGTCCGCCATGCGTCCACCTGACCCATCCAGGCTCCCTGGTGTGCCTGCCAGTCTCCCCGACTCATGTGTTGGTAGTGGTCAGCTGTCCCCTCCTCATACCCCTGAAACTGATGCTGCTAGGGCACACCTTCATCATCATCATCATCATCATCATCATCATCCTCATCATCAGGTCCCCCTGCCTCATACCAGTTATAGGTCCTATTCCTCATCAGCATCACGATGCTCATCTGCCTGAGGGATTTAGCCCTCACTACCCTACAAGCCCCACAGTCGCTCAAGTACCCCATGATCGGAGGAGTAAGAAGATCATAGGAGCGAGCCAACCGGGTCACGAACATCCCCCCATACACCTTATCGATATCCCTCTCACCCACACTGGTCCTCAAATAAGTAGCTACCCAAAATGGGATGTTGCAGTAAACATCCGCTAAAAAGATGGTGTACAGGTAGAAAAGATCTGAAGCAGTGACACGGTGAGTGGTGCCATGACGTCCTGACAGGCTATATGTGATGCATCTGTGGACCAACCTAACTATGGGGTCCCTGATTGATGCTGCCCCAGTAGTCGAGGTGTAAACCCCATCCCCAATGGTCGGCCAAAAAGTAACACACCTCATATCACTCCTCAAAGTCTCCCCATGCAACAACCTCTGCATAAAACCTCCATCAACAGCCATCTCCCTAGTATACAACCCTATCCTCCAACCAAACCCAGTAACAGAACATGACCGCACTTCCCCTCCTAACCTAAAATAGATAGTCGTGCCCCCCATTTCCGTCCTAGCGTCAGCCTGATCAAAATGGAAGGCCGCAAAGAACTCCCTCACCAACTCACTATACACCGTCTCCTTAATCCTAAACAATCTCTCCCATTGAGAACCCGCAAACCCATCAGTGTGGATCCTCCCCAGAAATGCAGCTTCCAACCCTTGGGACCTAAGAAACTCTCAATCAACCACGGCCCCAGCATCAATGTGGTGGTTACAAAGTTCCGCATACATGGTGGTGGCACCAACAGTGTCAAATTCACCCCAACTATGGACCAATTCTCCATAGTTAACTCTTTGGGACCTAGAAGAACTGCCACGATGTTGACGAGATCGCTTGCTCATTTTCCTGTAAAAGGATAGAGTGAACGAAAACAATTAGAACGAGAATTTTATTGATTTTTGCTGTCAGACAAATCTGACGCCGTCAGTAAGTGGTCCTGACGCCGTCAGACCTAGCAGAATCCGAACCATGCAATTACAAGGGAAAAATCAATTTTCAAACTCTTAACCCATTACCTAAACGCTCCTTTAATCAGAAAACATGGATGGGGGGTCAAAAAATCCGTGGCATGAGGGAATTTTCCTAAATTAACGCATGATTCAAGTGGATTAACATCATCAAAGGGTAACCCCATGAATATAAATCACCAAATGGATGGCATTACGATTTGTCAATGATGGGTCAAAAATGGGGTTTCGGATGAAAGGGGTTTTCAAAATTGATTGATCCTAAGGACAATTGATCGAAAAAGAGTGAAGAAAAACTACTTACCGAGTGGAGATTAGTCGAGGAAGATGTCGAATTGGAGGGTGGAGATTCGGAGTGGTAGCAGCACTTTGGGTGAAATTTTTGGGGTATGGGTTGAAAGTGATTGAATTTGGGTTAATATTACTGAATTAGCGAGGTGACGGCGTCAAGAGTTAATATCTGACGCCGTCAGATGTCCGTGTGAGGTGTAAAATGGAGTAATTCCACATTTAGTCCCTACACTTAGTGTGAATAGCTAAACACAAGTAAAACCATGAGTAGCTATTCCATTAGTGAAGTCCACCAGGGTCGAACGTTTCATTACTGTTATTTTGGTTAAAAATTTGAATTCATATATTTAGTATGAATAAAACATTTTTCTTTATTGCCAAAAGTGTTTTTCAAAAATATATAATATGTTTATATAATTAAATAAACTTTGTAATGCTTAATTAAACTTTCCTTTGATCATAAAATACACTAAACACTTTGTTTATTCATACCTTAAGTGATTTGGATGTAAAGAGAAATATTAATCACTAAATACTTGTTTATGTCACAAGTTTTAGTTCTATGAGTTTATATTTTGTGCTAATTAAAACATAGAGATATTGATAACATGTTAATAATGATATGAATTGGTCTGCTAAATCCATAAAAGCATTGCGAGTGCTTTCCATGCGTGGTTCTAGGTGCTGGATTTGTTTTTCCTGATTATTCATGAAGGTTACCATTATCCCTTCGAACTCCTCTTGCCGTGAACGTTCAGGAAAATTATGGTTAATAACCGCATTCCAACGTAAATTAGGGTTCCAAATGGTTTCAGCAGCAGGTTTCTCAATACTCATTAATTCCTTTACCTGCTTCTCGATACTTCCTAATAACTGCTCTTGGGTGGCGTGTGCGTAGTCAAGTTTTCCCTTGTTTGGAAACATTGGGTCCTCCTATCCTTCTTCTTCGTATTGTGCCAACCCCTCAAGAACTTTCCAGCATTCGTCAATGCTAAGTCTGTTGAGCCTGCCCTTGCCAGCGTAATCTATAGCTCTCCTTGTTTGATAGTTAACTTTATCTTAAAAGATTTGAATTTGGAGCCATGGTTCGATGCCATGATGAGGGACTTTTCGGAGTAGGTCTTTATATCGAGTCCATGCTTCGTAAAAGGTTTCATTTTGACGTTGTTGGAACGTCAAGATGTCATTTTTGAGCTTAGTAGTTCTCCCCGGTGGGAAAAATTGAGCAAGGAAACAAGTGGTGAGATTATCCCATATGGTGATGGATCCCGCGGGTAAACGCTCAAGCCATTGACTAGCTTGATCCCGTAGAGAGAATTGGAATAGGCGTAATCGGGTTGTCTCTCTAGTTTCAACACCTAAGTCTATGGAATCTACGATTTTTAGGAAGTCCTTAAGATGTTGGTTTGGATCTTCGGAACGAAGTCCATGGAATGCACATCCGCTTTGCACCAACCGGATGGTGTCGGATCGCAAGGGAGTCACATTGGCTCCGGTGAGCTCAATGGTGTTCCGGTAGCCTTGGTGGCTAGGTCGAGAATACTCTCCTAAGGTTCGGGGCCTAAGGGGTTCTAGTGGTGGGTTTTGTTGTGGTGGGATGACGGGTTCAAAGATGTTCCCATTGTCCATGATGTCGGGTGGTGAAGAGTTACGAACAAAAACACAAAGAAATAAGATAGACTAAAGAAACCTAAAAAATAAAAATAAAATCTTACTAGAAAGGAATCTAGCAAGTAGACCTAATAAAAAGAAATTCTAACCTAGACAATAACTATTTCCCGGTAGCGGCGCCAAAAACTTGATGCGTAGGGATTGCACCAGGCTTTACCTCTCGAGGGATCTCGAGAAGCTTACAACCCCCACCAGGCAGTGTACCTGATCGTTGTAGTATAGTATAGTGACAAGTACCGGGGGATTGATCGTTCAGCTAGGAATAGTGTCGCTAGGATTAGAAAACCTAAATACTTGTTCTAGAGATGAAGGACGATTATATTTGTATTTTTATATTTTTTAGAAAGCAAGTAAAAATCTCGGGTTTGAAGGATTTGGGCGGAATTAGTTGCTAGTCAACTAACCCAATACTAAAGATGCAATCAAAATAAAATAATAGAAATGAAAATAAAACTAAATTAAACTAAGGTTGTGAGCAATAAGTGGAGAAATGTGTTTACTTAGATTTCACTACTCCCTAGATATCTTTTACACGTTAATTACTTGTTATAGTTGCGTGGATGACGGATTGTATTCCTTAATACCATTCATGGGGTGGCGTACTTAACTCCCCAATCCTATGAGTGCCTACTTCACTCCTATGTCGAGCCGGCTAAGAAGCTCCTAACATGGGATCATTAGAATTTACTCATGCATTAAATACAACCAATAAAACCTAGTACACATCGGTTCATGTTTCCTAAGACGTTCCAGCATGTTACCATTTGGAGATCTGCCAGTTTTCTTAAGCCTAACATTGAAATCATTCGTCCAATACAACCATAAACAAGTAATCAACACATAATCAACATCTAGGTTTCATTAGATCTAAGCAAACACAAGATATATCTAGCCTAGCATGGTGGAATCAAGATAAGAACAAGATATAGACAACCAACACATAGACATATTGATTGAATTAAAAGAACACTTATCTCAATTACACATGTAAGGGTTCAAGAGCTGAAAACCCTTGAAAAACCTGTAAAATTCGTAATAGGTTCGGCCTTAGGGTTTCTCCAAAACTTCTCTCTTTTTTATGAATGAAAATTAGAAAACTATATATAGAAAACTGAGGCTGACGGCATCAAGAACAAAGGGGTGACGCCGTCATCTCGCCGCCAAAAGAATCCTCGGACTGCCTTGATCTACATCTGACGCCGTCATGTATTGAGTTTTTCCAGGCCGTCACATATTTAACTCTTGACGCTCTTCCTTGTGACGCCTTCATTTTTGTACTGGGCCGTCATGCAATTTACTCTTGACGCCGTCAGGTAGGTACTCTTGACGCCGTCACATACTGTTCCCAGCTTGGAAAATTAAGTCTTTGGCATTTTATTCTCTTTTATGCTCCAAAAACGTCCGAATTGCTTCCTTTTCCAGATTTCACTCCCAAAGTACCTAAAATCACAAAAGGAACGATTTAGGCAATATTTGATCAAATAAATTCAATTCCAGGCTTAAATGACCCCCTAAAGGTGGTTCATTTTTCGCCTCATCACTTAACTTCTTCTTGTTGTATAAAAGTAGAAGGACCAGCTTCATCTTCATAATTTATTGTAGAAGGTCCAGCTGCAGTAACTCCACTTTCATCAATATTCATAGTAGAAGTACCTTGCTCAGCAGTACCTTGCAGACTTATGTTTTCTGTAGCAGTACTTTGAACACCAGCACTTTGAATATTCTGTGCATCAACATCCTGCTTAACAATTTCTTGCTCAACATCTTCTTGAGCAATTTCTTGCTCAATATCTTCTTCTTGTGCAATATTCACATCCTCTTCAATGTAATTCTGGTACAAAAGTCTTTGGACTTTCTGGATATTGCCACAGGTGAGCATCTTCTGAATATTTAATCTCAGCATCATCTCTATCCAAATTCTCATCTTGATTCCTCCCCAATTTGGTAGATGATGACCTCCTATGCCTCCTCTTGGATTTAGAAGACTTCTTTGAAGAGTTAGACTTTGGCTTCTGAGACTGCTTCTTTTCTTTCACATAAAGCCTAAAATTCTAAACAAGAGGCCAGACAAATTTCTTCAACCTTTTGAACTTCTTTCTTAGCTTCTTGATTTCTGCAGCCTGAGCATTAACAGTTGTCTTCATCTTCTCCAATTCTTTAGTGAAAGCAGAAGTACTCATAGCACCTTCAATTCCCTCATCTCCTCCAGGTGTTTGAAGCCCACCTATGGAAGTATAATCATTGGGAGTAGGTGTGTGGAGCTTGATAGTAGGTTGTGGTGGTTGTTTGTTTGTCTTGTCTTGTCTGTGTCTGTGTCAACTAAGTGATGATGGATCTTGTGGAATGGTTGTTGTACCATCTTTCTGAATGATGAATAAAATAACTTTTCTTTTGAATGATACATGTAGCCTCCCCTCAAATAATGACTAAATACTAACTACTAATGCCTCCCCTAAAAAATAGCTTACATATTAATCATGCCACTACTCACAACTAAAAAGGTAAATCTTGAAACATCAAAGCCCTTTGTGAGTAGATCTGCTACATTATCATCAGTATGAACTTTAACCACATTGATAAGCATGTGTTCATAGCAATCTCTTGTAAAGTGATGTCTAATCTGAATGTGCTTGGTCTTGGAATGATACACTGGATTCTTCACAATACAGATAGTACTCTCATTATCAATGTTGATAGGAGTATTTTTGAAGTTGAATCCATAATCCAAAAGCTGATTTTGCAACCAAAGTACTTGTGCACAACAACTTGCAGCAGCTACATACTCTGCTTCTGTGGAAGAAGTTGCTGCAATTGTTTGCTTCTTACATTGCCATGAGACTAATATGCTTCCAAGGTACTGGCATCCTCCAGTTGTGGATCTTCTGTCATAGTTATCTCCAGCATAATCACTGTCAGAAAAGGCTTGTAGATGGAAAGGTGAATCCCTAGGATACCATAAGCCTAGCTTAGGTTGTTGCCTAAGATACCTGAAAATTCTCTTGACAGCATTCAAGTGGGATACCTTTGGATGAACTTGATGTCTTGCACATAAACACACAGCAAAAGTAATATCAGGTCTTGATGCTGTTAAATACATGAGACATCCAATCATAGACCTGTATAGTGTGACATCAACATCTTCTCCTTCTTCATCTTTTCCTAAAGGTTTGTTAGTATCCACTGGTGTAGATGTAGGCTTGACAGTTGTGAAATTGAATCTCTTAAGAATATCTGCAACATACTTATCTTGACAGATATATACTCCACTGCTTGACTGTTTCACTTGTAGTCCCAAGAAGAATGTTAATTCTCCCATTGAACTCATATGAAACGCTTTCTACATAAGATCTTCAAATTCCTTCACCATAGATTGCTTAGTAGCACCAAAAATAATATCATCTACATACACTTGGACAAGCATGATATCCTTCTTATCTCTCTTGATAAACAAAGTCTTGTCAATAGCTCCTCTCCTGTAACCATGCTGTAGTAGAAAATTAGAAAGTCTTTCATACCATGCTCTTGGAGCTTGATGAAGGCCATACAGGGCCTTGATAACCTTGTAGACTTTGTTTGGGTGTGCAGGATCTTCAAAACCAGGAGGCTGTTTGACATAAACTTCTTCTGTAATTTGGCCATATAGAAAAGCACTTTTAACATCCATTTAATATACAGGAAATCCCATATAGGATGCAAAAGCCAAAAATAGCCTGATGGCTTCAATCCTTGCCACAGGAGCAAAAACTTCATCATAGTCTACTCCTTCTTCTTGTCTATATCCTTGAGCCACTAACCTTGCCTTATTCTTGATAACATTCCCTCTTTCATCTCTTTTTACCCCGAAGACCCATTTTGTTCCAATCAGTCTCTTTCCATCAGGTAAATCACATAATACCCATACTTCTTGAAGTTTAAACTGTAGGAGTTCTTCTTGCAGCTTCCACCCAACTCTCCTTGGCTAATGCTTGTTTGATATTCTTTGGCTCTTATTGAGATAGAAAATAAGCAAATAAACACAACTTCTGATCCTTGTGATTCACCCTGTTTTGTTTGTAGATAAAACTAAGTAAAGAAGTATGTTGTTGAGACATATTCTTAGCCTTAGTCCTTGTGAGCACTCCTGAAGCCGAGGGTCCAATTATGTTAATAACAGGATGAGTTTTCTGAATTCTAAGAGTAGGAGTTGGTGAGACTGCAAGATTATCTTCCAAATTAGTTAAATCAGGATCTTCATTAGAATCTGAGAAAATGCCTTCTTGATCCAATTCATCATCAGTGTCTTCTAAAGTAATCTTGTTTGGATCATTCAAATCATCAGTATCTTCCAAGTCAGGCATATTAGAATCATTCACAGCATCAGTATTTATCCAATTTGAAGTATCTAAAGGTTGAAAAGTACTTTCAAATGGATTAGCAGCACTTTGGGGTAAATTACTGTCAGTGCCTTTTGCCTTCTTCTTTTCTGCTTCATAAGCTCTCCTTTGTTCATCTTCATAAGACTTAACCATTGTTTCTTGAAAAAGCATCCTAGTAAGTTCATCTTGAATGGCTTGATCTTCATCAGATACTGGTATTTGTGGTGGAACAGTACTTTGAGGATCAGCAGTACTGTTAGGTTCAGCAGTACCTTGAGGCTCAGAAGTACTTTTCTTCTCATCATTGGCATTATCATTTGGCTCATCTTCAGATCTTACATTAATATCATGAATAATGTACTGTGCTTCGTCTTCAGTGGGAGCAGCTTGATTTTCTTCCCTTACAGGTACATAATTCATTGATGAAGACATTAAATCAAGATCAAACATCCAATCAGGACCTTTACCTTTAGAATTTTCTTGCTCTTCTAGAAAATCAACATGAAGACATTCTTGAACCTTTTTGGTAGCCCTGTTGTACACACTGAATCCTTTGCTATTGGTACAATATCCCAATAAATATCCTTCATCTGACTTCCCATCAAATTTGCCCAAATTATCAGCAGTGTTTAAAATGGTTAGGGGATATCCAAAAGGTTTCATAAACTTGATGCTTGGCTTCTTTCCCATGAGTAACTCATAAGGTATCTTCATTTGAGGTTTTGTCACTGATACTCTATTCAACACATAACAAGCAGCACTTACAGCCTCAGCCCAGAATGGAACAGGTAATTGAGAGTCTGCAAGCATTGTCCTTGCTGCTTCTATAAGAGTTCTATTCTTTCATTCTGCAACTCCATTTTGCTGAGGAGTTCTAGCAATACGGAACTCTCTTTTAATTCCTTTCTTGGCACAAAAGTCTTCCATTAGCTGATTCTTGAACTCAATCCCATTATCACATCTAATGCCTCTAACCTTGAGTCTTAACTGATTTTCAAGTGCTATAAAAAGATCATGAATAGCATCAAAAGTTTCATCTTTGAAGCATAAGAAAAAGACCCAACTAAATCTGCTACAGTCATCTGTTACAACCAAGCAGTACTTCTTCTTGTTCAGACTAACAACTGAAACAGGTCCAAACAGATCCATGTGCAGCAATTCCAAAGGGTCTCTAATGGTTTTCTCATCAATCTTCTTACAGGAAGCCTTGTGCTGTTTACCCTTCTTACAAGCAAGACATGAGTGATCATTCTTGAATGTTTTAGAAGGTAAACCTCTAACTAAATTTCCTTTGACCAGCTTATTTGTAACACCCCAACCCGACAAGGGTAAAGATATCACAACAATGGTTTCACATCAGATCATAACAAAGCATACAATTACAGTAATACAAAAGTTTCAAATAAGATTTAGAATCTACCAGGTTATCAAGTCCAGATTTGATATCAAGTCTTCTAATCCAAGGGTACACTCTTTCATAACCCAGCTTCCTACTAAAACCTGCCGCAGGAAAAAGGAAATGCGGCTGAGCTTAAAAAGCCCAGTGAACAGATACATAAACAAAGCAACGATAATGAAATAGAACTGAAATATAGTGCATTAGGGAAATAGAATAAGGAATAGATAAAAGAGTAATAGAATAGAAAGAAGAAAGAATAGTCATCTACCACGAGCCCAAAAACTCAAAGTCATATATCTCAAAATCATAAGCCGTCAATACCATAATTCTTCATAATCATATAGAGGGGAGTCCTCTCATATAATCAGATAATATGAGGGGTGTCCTCATCCTTCAAATGGGTGGAGTAGCTAGCTCCCAGAAATTGTGAAAGGCGTGTATTGCACACAGCACCAGTCACCTCAAAGTCAACTCAAAGTCATAGTTAAATCCACTAAACAGATCAGATCTAGGATTGCAATCCATACGCCCCTTACTCAAAGTCAATCTCAAAGTCATATACTCAAAGTCATAATAGCCGGCAGATAATCATAAAAGGGACGGCGTGAGAAATCACTCACCCACACATGAGTCATGCCAGTGGTGCATCACAGACATGCCTATGGTACCTCCATAGGTAGGGAAACATAAATGGCTCGGGTATCAAACTAAGAATCAGGTCTCAAAGTCATACAAAAAGGTCATATAGCAAAAGTTTATCTCAAGGTCATGTCTCAAAGTCATCTCAAAATCATAATATCCGAAGTCATATCAATGGTTCAGAATATCCAAGGTTCATTCCCAAAGGTTCATTTCAAAAGATTCGTTATTAAGTTTCGTAAGTTCAAAATAAAATGTGAAAGAGTTAAGAGAAAATAGATTTAAAACTTTAATAGTTATTTACCCATTTCATCTCAAAGATCTCCCTCTTTAAACATTCTTCATAAAAGCCAATTAATCCTTCCTTTAAAATGGTTTCGTTTCAAAATCATAGAGTGTCATTTCAAAACAGTTTCCTTCCATAACATCAAGTTATAGTTTCAAAAAGTTTTCATATCAAATTATCATAACAGATGAACCAGAGATATCGGATATTCAAGGGTCAGAAATCGTAGCAACGAAATCAGATCAGGAGCTAACAAATCAAAGTTTAACAGAAATCAGAGGAAGTTCACAACAGAAGGACACATAGCAATGGCTTTGGAAATCTTAACTGAATCATAGCTCAAGGTCATAAGAAGAATATAGGAGCCCTTACTGAAAAGGCAGAGTATCCGTACCTTATTACGAAAGCACAATTAGAAACAAGCACAGAATAAGGAATAGCTCAAGATCTTTTCTTCTTCAAACCTAGAGGAAAAGAGGGGGAATCATAATTCATTCTCAAATTCATGTCTTTCCACTTAAGGTAACTTTCCACCTTTAGCAGGTTTCCATAATTAGTAAGTTTCCACTTTTAGAAAGTTTCCATACTTAGAAAGTTAAATCATTATTATTGGTAATAAGATATCTTTTAACATAATTACACCTTTAGTCTTTGGGGTTTCATAACTTTGCATTTTATACCCTTTACCTTCCAAAATTACACTTTAAACCTTTTAGTATTCAAAGTTACACATTAAACCCTTAACTTATCCATTTTACATAATGAGCACTTATTTTAAGATGTTATACGAATGGATACTCAAACTTTTATAATTTACACTTTAAGTCCCTCAAGTTATCAAAGTTACATATTTAACCCTTTAATTTACAATTACAATTTTTAATTCTTAATAATTACATATTATGCCCTTAAGTTATCAAAATGACACATAACCCCCTGAATATATTAAATTACTCAAAACAGCTCCAAGTTTCCAGAATTTACATGTTTAGTCCCTCTCTTTTAATTATTTTCAAAACAAACCCTAATTAGGTTTAAAATACATTTTAACCCTTTAAAATACAAAAATTACATATGGTACCCTTAGGTTACATTTTATTCGAATAGTACACAGCCCAAAATAAGTTCTAAAAATAACCCTTAAGTTTTAAAAGTTACAAAACTCACCCAAAACCTTTATATCAAATCGTATAAACATAAAATACCAAGATCAAAAACCCTAACCAACTCTAATTCATTTTTAATCATCACCTCATCATTAAATGTCATTTAATGTCACAAAACAAACCCTAGATCCAAACCCTAAGTCACACGAATTTTATTTTCTTTTTCCTTTTATACGTTTTAATAAAAATTCAATAAATCAAAATAATTTCGAAATACAAGATTTAGGCCATGACAATTCTTTCCAACATTTTTCCAGATCATAACACATCATAATAAGCCTATAATAATTTTATTAATAATTATTCTGGATCGGATCATATATTTCACAATTAAACATGTTTTTAAGGTTTTAAATCACGAAAATGATGTAGAGCATGCATGGATCGAATCAACCATTTTATTTGATGTTTATATGATGTAAGGGACCTGAGAAAAATACCAAACCAAGATTTGAACGTGTAGAGAGGCTGTACGAATTGTTGTATATGCGATTGGACAAAAACGAACCAAAAATCCACACGACTCCAAAAGCTTCTCCACGACCTTTCTATCATTTTTCCCAGAGTATACATGATATGAGGATTATGAGAAAAATCATAAACAAATTTTAGAGAGGTCGAATAAATCACAATCGATCTTACCTTATTTTTAGGGTTCGACAAAAGAAATCAAAACCACGATCGTACCAAGCTTCAACAATTCGAATGGGTATTTTTCTAGGGCTCTTTGGATGTTGTTTGATCACAGAAAAATGCCTTGGATTGATGGGGTGGTCGAATGGAGGCCAAACTAATTTTGTGTGTGTTTGTTTTAGGGGCGGCACAATTAGGGTTTTGGAGAAAATATGGATTGACTCTTTTGAAGTGATAAATGCCGATCCTAGGGGAGGGCTTGGGCCAAAAGTTTCGACCATATTGATGGAGGAACAAAAATTGTGATTATCTTCCATATTTAAAAGATTTAAACCATTTTAAAATCAAATTAATATCCATTTTATGTCATTCGGCACTTTAGGGGTATTTTGGTAATTTTACCACTTGTACAAATGTTAAATGAAGTTGTTAAAATTAGTTGGATACATAACTTGTGCATTGTTTGAAGTTTGGGATTTATTTGGATATTTAATAAGCTTTTAATTAACTTTTAAATATGTAGGGGCATTTTGGTCATTTCACATGCTCTCAGATTTTAGGTGTTACAACTTCTTCCCCTCTAAAAAGAAAATTTCGTCCTCGAAATTTGAAGTCGCAAAGTTAAACGATGTCGTAGTAAATCGCAAAAGGTCATTACAAACATTCTCACGCTCGGAGAGGTTCTTCCAAAAGATCTTTGGACCAACTGGTTTCTCATGACAGTTTCAGATTTCTCAGAAGGGCATATCATATTGAATTTGAATCAAAAGGATAATGTACCAAACATAACGGATGATAAACGAATTCTCCAGGAAGAGGTATAAAATTCATAGGATTTCAACGAATTGATTAGGCGAATCAGATGAGAATACATTTAATTTTAGCAAATATGGGGTGATATACGGTTTAACCCTTCAGCTTCTCAGATAGTCTCGGCTTTTAGATAACCTTCCAAAGGTATTCTCATAAACAAACAAGTCTCATTCCCTCAAAGTCCACAATTACATATTTTACTCATAGCAGATCATAATGAACAACTTCACGAATGCGAATCGTATACGGACAGAAAGCATATCGTTAGATGTCGTCAACGGCGGAAGTTTCATAATGGAACCTAAGATCCTTATCAGAAGTTGCAAAGATCAGCAAAACACGTGTCGAGAGTCCAAACGTATCGAATCGTATAACAAGGACAACATATCAAACGTATAGGTAGAATGAACCTAAAGTCTCACTAAACTCAGATGATCTTGATCGGATGACAGAATTCTTAAGCTTCTAAGGCACTCCTCGAAATATCACATGCCCACCATAAGTGCACGTTATATGACGTAAGTATTATCACGTTGGCCAGGCGTCATAATACTGGCATCATATACATATGCCCTCATGATGATCATACTTTATCTCAAGTCGTGAACACCCAAACTTATTTAAATCCATCTAGTCCACCTATAGTCTCAGAGGTCACCAAAATCAAACAACATAACTAAGAGAACGAAATTACTCGAAGAGTAACGGAGATCCGAGAATGTCATTCAAAATTAAGGTACGTCATTAGTAACGTCAATTCTCTACAGCATCATCTCGTCTAAACACAATGTCCGCTTCCAAATCCGTCCACTCATTTACAAATTTCAAAATTTCTTCCAAGTTGGAGTAGTCTGTTTATTCTTGTCCGTCTTACCTCATGATTAAGAGAATTTAAAATTCGAGTCTGGTTCCTCAAGCCTTCAGCAACTCTTCTTGGTACTTGTGGCGTCGTAGCGGCAGTCTCTGACACGATCACTGTGCATCCCTCCATCCGCAGGTCTGCTTCTGCCCTCAATTCATCTTAGTACAACTAAAATGAATAGAGAAACAAGACTGCGTGTCTTCGACAGGTCTTCTGTCATGGCTCCAGGTTTTAAGGTACATGACGTTGTTGTCGACTCCAGGTTGTGTGTTGAATGGTTCGTCTTCCTTGGTCTGGTTGTCTTGATGCCCAAACTGAAATCTTCACGTGTTGCGTGATGCATGATTGAGCACTATCCTAGTTCCTCACTTCTTCTTGTATGCTTCTTCCATGGTAATGCTTGTCGCAACCATCTTCTACGACTCTTCCACCAAGTTTCTAACTCCGATAACGATCTTCGATCTTGGTCCTTCTTGTGAAAGCTCTGTCTTTACATTATACAGGGTAGTGTTGTCTATTATGCTTTCTGAACGTCAATCAATTTTCTCTTCCAGAACAAAGGGTCGTCTCACCAATAATCTCTATGTTCTTCTTTCGTTTTAGAACACAACACAATGTCATACTATGACAATTTGTCCAAAACACGCGAAAAACATGATTATTCTAGCCAACACCATTGGCATCATTCAAGTTCATAAATGTTATAACGAGTGCAAAGGCAACTTCAGAAATCATCTCAGGGAATTTTTACATCGCCTTCTTTCTTCTTCAGGAACTGAAATACTTCCCAAAGGTTACTCTCGGTTAGTTAACCCCATTCTTAGAAATTCTTGTGGTTGCTTCTTCAGTCCTTCAAATCTAAAATGAGGCAATCAGATGCGGAGTTTCAAAGGAAGACCAAATTAATTATTGATACGCGGAAACAGATAATGATTAGTGATAGTGGTACGTTTAAGTTCACGATAGTCGATACGTCATCGCATACTTCTCTCGTTCTTCTTCATAAACAAACAAGAGCATCTAAAGAGAATCACCAAAGTTAACAAAAATCATATTCCATCGGCTTCTTCAAACACTCAACTTCTATAGCACCATGGTTTCTTCAACTGAGATCAGTTCAATGCCCACTCCACTTCCTAAGCAGGAAGGAGTACCAAAAGGTTCATCAGAGAATACCGGAAAATCTTCGTATGACAAAATATTTCCCAATAGTAGAACTTTCCAAGGGTTGATAATAATGGTTTTCAGGAAAAACTTGGTAATCACATGAGTTTGGGGTAGGTGTTTCCATAGTGACAGAAATTTTAGCAGATGTAGAGAGTCATCATAATGGAATAGGGTGAAGCAGATTTTTAAGGTCACATTTCAGATATGGTAGTCTATGGTATCTTCACGAATAGCCATTCAGTCCAAAAGATCGTACAATCAGACATCTCAAAGTCAAAGGATCCATAGAGTGAATACAGTCGTCGAACCATACAGATAGTTCATATATCAGAGTCAAGTACATGGTTCAACAAAAATGTTGGGATGGATAAACGAACAGTTCAATGTGTGGGAATTTCGTTTAGCTTCTTAGCATAAGTAGCAGGTAGGATGTGTATCATTGGTAATACGAATATCGTATAATTGTCAATAGTGAGATGTACAGAGTCTCAGTTATCAGCATCATCATGCTTTGTTAACAAATCCATATAGAGATAGTATTTACATCATACCCTTCCAAAGGAAACGGTAGGCAGAACAAGGTTCATCATTCAAAGAGAGGAAACAAAACTTCTCATATTCGTGGTTCATAATTACCAAAATTCTCATAGGAGTAGTAATGGATCATACAGAGTTAAGTAGTATCGGATAATACATTCATACCCAGCATAAGAAATGAATTTACAGAATGTGTCGAACACATTGTGGTTGAATGACCTACGATGTGGTCGAAAAGGTGTCAAACAGCTTATCAAACAAATTGGAGGCGGAGATCAAAATCTGAAGGTGAAACTTAAATGTGTAAGGTATCCAGGTAGCCTTCCGAGGTATTCCAAACTTACTTGGTTACTAAGCTCAAGTTGCAAAACTTCTAACTTCTGAAACAAGGGTCCTTATAAGGCTTATCTAAGAGCAAAGGCACGATCAGAGTGATACGGAAGCAAATGATACTTACATGAATGTCTTAGTCTACCCATTCCTCGCCGGTAATAACTTGGGTTCCTATGGGGAATCCTAATGTAAAGTTTCAAAGGTTGTCTTATGAGCGCCTACAGGGAAACTTAGGGGTCCAAACTTCACAGGTCAAGGGTAAATGTATTACGAATCGCAACCTGGCTCTGATACCATAATTGTAACACCCCAACCCGACAAGGGTAAAGATATCACAACAATGGTTTCACATCAGATCATAACAAAGCATACAATTACAGTAATACAAAAGTTTCAAATAAGATTTAGAATCTACCAGGTTATCAAGTCCAGATTTGCTATCAAGTCTTCTAATCCAAGGGTACACTCTTTCATAACCCAGCTTCCTACTAAAACCTGCCGCAGGAAAAAGGAAATGCGGCTGAGCTTAAAAAGCCCAGTGAACAGATACATAAACAAAGCAACGATAATGAAATAGAACTGAAATATAGTGCATTGGGGAAATAGAATAAGGAATAGATAAAAGAGTAATAGAATAGAAAGAAGAAAGAATAGTCATCTACCACGAGCCCAAAAACTCAAAGTCATATATCTCAAAATCATAAGCCGTCAATACCATAATTCTTCATAATCATATAGAGGGGAGTCCTCTCAGATAATCAGATAATATGAGGGGTGTCCTCATCCTTCAAATGGGTGGAGTAGCTAGCTCCCAGAAATTGTGAAAGGCGTGTATTGCACACAGCACCAGTCACCTCAAAGTCAACTCAAAGTCATAGTTAAATCCACTAAACAGATCAGATCTAGGATTGCAATCCATACGCCCCTTACTCAAAGTCAATCTCAAAGTCATATACTCAAAGTCATAATAGCCGGCAGATAATCATAAAAGGGACGGCGTGAGAAATCACTCACCCACACATGAGTCATGCCAGTGGTGCATCACAGACATGCCTATGGTACCTCCATAGGTAGGGAAACATAAATGGCTCGGGTATCAAACTAAGAATCAGGTCTCAAAGTCATACAAAAAGGTCATATAGCAAAAGTTTATCTCAAGGTCATGTCTCAAAGTCATCTCAAAATCATAATATCCGAAGTCATATCAATGGTTCAGAATATCCAAGGTTCATTCCCAAAGGTTCATTTCAAAAGATTCGTTATTAAGTTTCGTAAGTTCAAAATAAAATGTGAAAGAGTTAAGAGAAAATAGATTTAAAACTTTAATAGTTATTTACCCATTTCATCTCAAAGATCTCCCTCTTTAAACATTCTTCATAAAAGCCAATTAATCCTTCCTTTAAAATGGTTTCGTTTCAAAATCATAGAGTGTCATTTCAAAACAGTTTCCTTCCATAACATCAAGTTATAGTTTCAAAAAGTTTTCATATCAAATTATCATAACAGATGAACCAGAGATATCGGATATTCAAGGGTCAGAAATCGTAGCAACGAAATCAGATCAGGAGCTAACAAATCAAAGTTTAACAGAAATCAGAGGAAGTTCACAACAGAAGGACACATAGCAATGGCTTTGGAAATCTTAACTGAATCATAGCTCAAGGTCATAAGAATAATATAGGAGCCCTTACTGAAAAGGCAGAGTATCCGTACCTTATTACGAAAGCACAATTAGAAACAAGCACAGAATAAGGAATAGCTCAAGATCTTTTCTTCTTCAAACCTAGAGGAAAAGAGGGGGAATCATAATTCATTCTCAAATTCATGTCTTTCCACTTAAGGTAACTTTCCACCTTTAGCAGGTTTCCATAATTAGTAAGTTTCCACTTTTAGAAAGTTTCCATACTTAGAAAGTTAAATCATTATTATTGGTAATAAGATATCTTTTAACATAATTACACCTTTAGTCTTTGGGGTTTCATAACTTTGCATTTTATACCCTTTACCTTCCAAAATTACACTTTAAACCTTTTAGTATTCAAAGTTACACATTAAACCCTTAACTTATCCATTTTACATAATGAGCACTTATTTTAAGATGTTATACGAATGGATACTCAAACTTTTATAATTTACACTTTAAGTCCCTCAAGTTATCAAAGTTACATATTTAACCCTTTAATTTACAATTACAATTTTTAATTCTTAATAATTACATATTATGCCCTTAAGTTATCAAAATGACACATAACCCCCTGAATATATTAAATTACTCAAAACAGCTCCAAGTTTCCAGAATTTACATGTTTAGTCCCTCTCTTTTAATTATTTTCAAAACAAACCCTAATTAGGTTTAAAATACATTTTAACCCTTTAAAATACAAAAATTACATATGGTACCCTTAGGTTACATTTTATTCGAATAGTACACAGCCCAAAATAAGTTCTAAAAATAACCCTTAAGTTTTAAAAGTTACAAAACTCACCCAAAACCTTTATATCAAATCGTATAAACATAAAATACCAAGATCAAAAACCCTAACCAACTCTAATTCATTTTTAATCATCACCTCATCATTAAATGTCATTTAATGTCACAAAACAAACCCTAGATCCAAACCCTAAGTCACACGAATTTTATTTTCTTTTTCCTTTTATACGTTTTAATAAAAATTCAATAAATCAAAATAATTTTGAAATACAAGATTTAGGCCATGACAATTCTTTCCAACATTTTTCCAGATCATAACACATCATAATAAGCCTATAATAATTTTATTAATAATTATTCTAGATCGGATCATATATTTCACAATTAAACATGTTTTTAGGGTTTTAAATCACGAAAATGATGTAGAACATGCATGGATCGAATCAACCATTTTATTTGATGTTTATATGATGTAAGGGACCTGAGAAAAATACCAAACCAAGATTTGAACATGTAGAGAGGCTGTACGAATTGTTGTATATGCGATTGGACAAAAACGAACCAAAAATCCACACGACTCCAAAAGCTTCTCCACGACCTTTCTATCATTTTTCCCAGAGTATACATGATATGAGGATTATGAGAAAAATCATAAACAAATTTTAGAGAGGTCGAATAAATCACAATCGATCTTACCTTATTTTTAGGGTTCGACAAAAGAAATCAAAACCACGATCGTACCAAGCTTCAACAATTCGAATGGGTATTTTTCTAGGGCTCTTTGGATGTTGTTTGATCACAGAAAAATGCCTTGGATTGATGGGGTGGTCGAATGGAGGCCAAACTAATTTTGTGTGTGTTTGTTTTAGGGGCGGCACAATTAGGGTTTTGGAGAAAATATGGATTGACTCTTTTGAAGTGATAAATGCCGATCCTAGGGGAGGGCTTGGGCCAAAAGTTTCGGCCATATTGATGGAGGAACAAAAATTGTGATTATCTTCCATATTTAAAAGATTTAAACCATTTTAAAATCAAATTAATATCCATTTTATGTCATTCGGCACTTTAGGGGTATTTTGGTAATTTTACCACTTGTACAAATGTTAAATGAAGTTGTTAAAATTATTTGGATACATAACTTGTGCATTGTTTGAAGTTTGGGATTTATTTGGATATTTAATAAGCTTTTAATTAACTTTTAAATATGTAGGGGCATTTTGGTCATTTCACATGCTCTCAGATTTTAGGTGTTACATTATTGATGTTCTTGAAATTTACATGCCCCAATCCTCTGTGCCATTGATGTGCTTCTTCCATTGTTGCTCTTGCAATTAAACAAGTTGCTCTTTTAACAGAATTGACATTCTTTAAGTCTATGCTGTACACATCATTAGTTCTTGGTGCTCTCAGCATCACCAAGTTTCTATCTTCAAACTTAAAATCAGGAGAAAGTATAAGACATTCTGTGTCAAAGAATAACACAGGGTACTTCTTATCACAAATCTGAGAGACTGACAAAAGATTGAATTTAAGCTCCTTCACATATCTAACATCCTCAAAATCAATGTTTCCTGCCTTAATAGTTCCTTTGCCAGTTATTCTTCCTCCATCAGGATCATTCCCAAATGCAACTTTTTCTCCAAAATAAGCTTTAAAATCTGACAAGAGCTCCTTTTCTCCTGTCATACTTCCAGAGTAACCACTATTTACAATAAGATGATCTTTAAGCTCCTCTTCTGGGTTGCCCTGCATACACATGAAAAAAGTTAGTTATTTTTAGGAACCCAAGCCATTACTGACTTGTGTTCCCCTTGTGGAGTGACATACTCAAAATTTTTGAGTATGTAATCACCACTGTCTTTGAAAATATGATCAAGAATTAAGGTTTTTGTTTCCAAAACTATTGGTTTATCATGATCAATTTTCCCTTTTTCACCCTTAACCTCTGAAAGTACTCGTTCTTCCTCAACAGTACTTTCTTTCATAACCCATTTAGTAGTAACTTTTGGAGTTGGGCTCTGTGTTCTAGCATCTTTTCTTGTGTTGTAAGGCCTTCTAGGTTTGTAGTAGTTAAATTTCCTAGGTCTTACACTTGAGTGTTTACTAGAAGCATCTTGGTTAGGGTACTTTCTATCAGTACTTTGTGAAGGTACTGGGGGTTTGGAGTATGATCTTTTCTGATGAGGGTACCTATAGTCTTTTGAGAAATTACTATGGTTAACCCTATTTGTATAATTCCAAACGGGTTTGTTGTCCCTTGGTTTGTTCTCCCTATGACTTGGTTGTGCAGTTCTGGTCTTTGGATATTTACTTAAGTATTCTGAGTGATAATCACAGTCTTTAATCAAATGATGAGGACTGTAACATACATAACAGACCTTTGGACCATTATCCCCAAATCCCTTTCCACATGGTTTTCTAAAATTAGCAGTACTTTGAAAGTATTTTCTTTGAGGTACTGCTGAGTGATCAGCAGTACTTTGAAAAGTGTTTGAAGGTACTACTTGTTTCGAAAACTTTTTCTCATCAACCTTAGGTGCTTCAACAGATTTTTCTAAAGTTTTAGGATTAGATTGATTTTTAAGCTTCTTCCTAAACTCTAGATTATCTACCCCATAACAAGAAATATCTTTTCTAGGTGGTTGAAAGCTACCTGGGGGATTAGGAACTGCATTATATCCCTTGTCTTTCTTAAATTCAGGAGGTGTTGGACTAGGGTATTCCTCATCACTAGAAGTGTTTTCATCTAAACTTATGAGCTCTTCATCACTAGTGGAGGTATCTATTGTAAGATTTAGTTCCTTACCTGATGAGGCGAAAAATGAACCGTTTTTAGGGGGTCATTTAAGCCGGAATTGGAATTTATTTGATCAAATATTGCCCTAAATTGTTCCTTTTGTGATTTTAGGTACTTTGGGAGTGAATTCTGGAAAAGGAAGGATTTTGGACATTTTTGGAGCATAAAAGTGAAGAAAACGGCAAAGTCTTGATTTTCCTTGCTAGGAACAGTACCTGACGGCGTCAAGAGCAATTTGATGACGCCGTCAAGAGTAAAAGTGGTGACGATCCAGAAGAAACGTGACGGCGTCACCCAAGGCCGTCACGTGTTAACTTGTCAAAACTTGCGTACGGAGTATCTGATATTGTTTTGGTCATAACTTTTGCATACGAACTCAGATTTATGGTAGCGTGGGGATTGCACCAGGCTTTACCTCTCGAGGGAATCGCAACAGGATTATCAAAACATG
Source organism: Artemisia argyi (assembly GCA_030686995.1). NCBI lineage: Eukaryota > Viridiplantae > Streptophyta > Magnoliopsida > Asterales > Asteraceae > Artemisia > Artemisia argyi. The sequence goes on from CM060690.1 coordinate 179,314,164, forward strand.
AAGAGATGCTGTAGTTGGAGGTAATGTTACACACAGAGTCAACATCAAACAGGTATAGCTCATTATGTTGATTACCAATCCCCATGATGCGTGGGAATCGCAACAGGCTTTACCTCTCGAGGGATCTCGAGAAGCTTACAACCCCCACCAGGCAGTGTACCTGATCGTTGTAGTATAGTATAGTGACAAGTACCGGGGGATTGATCGTTCAGCTAGGAATAGCGTCGCTAGGATTAGAAAACCTAAATACTAGTTCTAAAGATGAAGGATGATTATTTTTGTATTTTTTATATTTTTATGAAAGCAAGTAAAAATCTCGGGTTTGAAGGATTTGGGCGGAATTAGTTGCTAGTCAACTAACCCAATACTAAAGATGCAATCAAAATAAAATACTAGAAATGAAAATAAAACTAAATTAAACTAAGGTTGTGAGCAATAAGTAGAGAAATGTGTTTACTTAGATTTCACTACTCCCTAGATATCTTTTACACGTTAATTACTTGTTATAGTTGCGTGGATGACGGATTGTATTCCTTAATATCATTCATGGGGTGGCGTACTTAACTCCCCAATCCTATGAGTGCCTACTTCACTCCTATGTCGAGCCGGCTAAGAAGCTCCTAACATGGGATCATTAGAATTTACTCATGCATTAAATACAACCAGTAAAACCTAGTACACATCGGTTCATGTTTCCTAAGACGTTCAAGCATGTTACCATTTGGAGATCTGCCAGTTTTCTTAAGCCTAACATTGAAATCATTCATCCAATACAACCATAAACAAGTAATCAACACATAATCAACATCTAGGCTTCATTAGATCTAAGCAAACACAAGATAAATCTAGCCTAGCATGGTGGAATCAAGAAAAGAACAAGATATAGACAACCAACACATAGACATATTGATTGAATTAAAAGAACACTTATCGCAATTACACATGTAAGGGTTCAAAGGCTGAAAATCCTTGAAAAACCTGTAAAATTCGTAATAGGTTCGGCCTTAGGGTTTCTCCAAAACTTCTCTCTTTTTATGAATGAAAATTAGAAAACTATATATAGACAACTGAGGCTGACGGTGTCAAGAACAAAGGGGTGACGCCGTCATCTCGCCGCCAAAAGAATCCTCGGACTGCCTTGATCTACATCTGACGCCGTCATGTATTGAGTTTTTCCAGGCCGTCACGTATTTAACTCTTGACGCTCTTCCTCGTGACGCCTTCATTTCTGTACTGGGCCGTCATGCAATTTACTCTTGACGCCGTCAGGATGGTACTCTTGACGCCGTCACATACTGTTCCCAGCTTGGAAAATTAAGTCTTTGGCGTTTTCTTCACTTTTATGCTCCAAAAACGTCCGAATTGTTTCCTTTTCCAGATTTCACTCCCAAAGTACCTAAAATCACAAAAGGAACGATTTAGGGCAATATTTGATCAAACAAATTCAATTCTGGGCTTAAATGACCCCCTAAAAGTGGTTCATTTTTCGCCTCATCATATACCCTTACACTTGAGATTTGCTTGTCCTCAAGCAAATGCGCTTTTATTCTAGTCAAAATACAAGTTAGGGGTCATTTAACACTAATATAAAAGTAATTACAACGAATAATCGTTCCACTAAAGACCAAAGACAAGCACGGAGGTCATACACAAGCACCTCACAAATAGTGTTTAGATACTCACATCTCTCGGGTGTAATAAAGTATAAATTACAATATGGAAACGGAAGATATCTCTCACTACCTGTCATAGCAAAATAGATTACCATAGGCTTGGGAAAGGATCAAACCTCCACCACATGGCGTAAGCACCTAGGATAAACTATCAAAGAGGTCTTTTCAAGGGTTGTAACGTTAGGTGTAGGGATATGAAATACACGGTTTTGTAGGATAAAGGCAGTCTTTACTGGTAGCGAGTTAACAATCTTGGTTAACTACATGTACAATATGGCGTTGCTAAGCCAAGACTAGACTCGACTTAAGCTAATAAATGAAAAATAACAAAAACATAAAATGAACATAGAATGAAACGGGATGGTAGTCCGTATGTTTTTTCTCTTTTTATTTTTATTTTTTTTTATTTTTTTATTTTTTGCATACACTCTTACCCTACCATCCAAAATAATACATCATAGGGAATGTAAGTTCCCCTTACACTTGAATTTTTACATACTTTACAATAACTAATCTAATGACTCGAATTAAGAAAATCAAAACACTTGGAGTACTTTTAAGATTAACGCACATATGGGGGTAATATATGATGTTCTTCCCCATTACTCCATAAAATAAGTACTTCACCCATGAATCCCAATCGTCCCAAAACAATATGTACAAGGATATGACTCGACTTAGCAACCATGTAATCAATTAGATAGTTAACTTAGGGTTTAACAAATAACAATAATGCACTAAAAATGAGCGCATACAAGGAAGGCTAAGGCGATTTGGGTGTACATTTAAGTGGGGTGTAACAAATTCTTCCTTTAAGTAAAATGCTTAAAGTTAGAAACGAAAAGATAGGCTCGGAGGGGTGTACTTGGGGTTTCGTGTACTAAAAATGAGTACAACGCTAAGGTGTGGGAAAAATTAGTTGACGTAACTAGCCAAGTAATATGACTTAAATGGTCAAGTAATTATAACACGGGTTTAACACAAGGGTGATCCTAATGCCTCTTATCATGTAGTAAATCCTACTACATGAATGTAGTCTCACTAGCGGTCTCGGGATGCATCACTAACGCAAGTTCTAGAATCTAAATGCAATCGGTACACTCATAAGCACAAATAGTAAATGCTTTTCCTATCAAATCTAAAGGCGAACCTCACATATTTGGGTGGAAATTTTTTTTGAATATACGGTTATGTGCTAGTCATACAATCTCCTATCCATGAGACGCTTGCTATGGCTAAAGTTTCACTCCTAAATGTTGTAAAAAAATTTAAATTTGGCGCTAAAATTGCACTAACAAGTACTTCTCATAGTTTTATTACACATCCACCATTAAACAAAACAAACTCAAGCAAAAGTGTATATGTAAGGTATCATCGTTTTACCCTCCCCTTACACTTTGGATGAACATTGTCCCCAATGTTCAAGTAAAGAATGTAAAAGTGAATAAGTAAAAAGAATGAAATCAAATACTCCCCTGATTCGCTCGGTATGGATAATAAGGTGGCCAGGTTAGATCTTCCTCCAAGAGAATGAACAATCAAAGCTTCCCTTCCAGAATATAAATCATCTTCTTGTCATAAATAACCTGTAAATCCTGAGAAAACAAACAAGACAACCTCGCATAAAATCGGCGGTAATCTACATAAGTAACTAAATCCTAGAAAACAAAGTAAGATATAATGCTTGTGGAATGAAGTTTGCAGATTTCCTGGAGATTATAAAACTTAATTATTCAACAAAAACCTTAAGACTCCGTTAGAAAAACAAAACCGGTAAAATTTTCAGATTTTTACACGTGACGCCGTCAAGAGTAAACTCGTGACGCCGTCAGAAGTGACCTGCAGAAATTCTTATGTTAAGTTTCCAGAAAATTTCTGGAAAAACTTGGTCCTACTTCCTGGAAAATCCTACAAAACTTCATTATGATTCAATACAAGCATTTGACTCTAATAAATACGAATATACATGTTCACTTAATATTGTGGAGAATCATGATCGGTTTGTTTTTTAAAAACATATTTGGGGTTTCCCCTTACACTTATCTTTTGCAAAAATACTTTTAGGTGGAGTTAAGACTAGGCCAAACAACAAAGTAAAGTATTTCCACTTTTTAGTTTAGAAACATGATCTACCAACAATAAAAATAAAGCATGCATACGGAAGCAAATAACAAACAAACAAAATAAAATCACACAAAGCATGGGTTGCCTCCCAAGAAGCGCTTTTCTTTATTTACGAGTTTTGTAGCTAGACTCAAGGTCATGGGTTACTACGTGACCTCATCATTGGTTTCACTCTCCGATTGTAAATGTTCTTTGTAGAAACCAATCACCTTTTTCTTAATCGCTCTATAATCCTTTGGGCTAATTCCTTATCGACTTTATACCTTGGTCCTAGAGCCAAGCAATCTTTGTAGAAAAGACTCCTCTTTTCCCATACATAATCCATGCCCTTTTTCTTATCCTCTTCATTGATGTCCTCAAAAGCACCAACGTTATCCTTATCAAATCGGGATATAAAGCGAAATTCTTTCATTCTATTAGGCATCCTATAAGTGATCCTATCGGTGTTACTTGAAAATCAGATTGTCCCTTCTATCTCATCATATTCTAACTTGGACTCCTCAACAAACGGTTTACCAAACACGACATTGGACAATCGACAATCAATAACATTAGCAAGATCTTCCACAATCATAAAGTCGGTGATAAAAGTGAAATTCCCAACAAAGACATGTAAACCTTTAACTTTCCCGACAAAGTTACAAACTCCACCGGGGTATTTGGGATCTCTTCTAGGTTCAAGTCTTGTTTTCACTATATCATTATAAACATTTGAGGACATAATGTTGATTGGGGATTTAAAGTCAATGTAAGCATTGTTAACGTGTCTATACCCAATCATACATGGTATCTTAGCATTCTTAGGATCGCCTCTCTTTATCTTAGGTTCGATTATAGTGAAAGGAGATCGCGGGTTATCAATAAGATTATTATAATATGCAATCTCCTCCTTAGTGGGGTATAGATTAAAATAATCATTTAGCTTCGGATCTATTTCCCCCTCTTCAAGTTCCTCAACGACATTCACAAAATGATTAGGCCCTAGGTTCTCATTTGAATACAAGGTGGTCACTAGGTCACTAAATGCTTGGTCGAGCTCAACCTTAATCAACCTATTAAGCTCCCTAAGTTCCCTAATCTCACTCTCAATTTGTTCACGTAACACAGCCATTTCACTAGGGGAAAGGGGTGGATTCGCGTTTTCCATATTGGTCAATGGAATAGTCAATGAATTTTAATTTACTAACAAAGGCACAAAGAAAAAGATAGACTAAAGGAACCTAAAAATAAAAATAAAATCTTACTAGAAAGGTATCTAGCAAGTAGACCTAATAAAAAGAAATTCTAACCTAGAAAATAACTATTCCCCGGGCTGCGGCGCCAAAAACTTGGTAGCGTGGGGATTGCACCAGGCTTTACCTCTCGAGGGATCACGAGATGCTTACAACCCCCACCAGGCAGTGTACCTGATCTTTGTAGTATAGTATAGTGACAAGTACCGGGGGATTGATCGTTCAGCTAGGAATAGTGTCGCTAGGATTAGAAAACCTAAATACTAGTTCTAAAGATGAAGGATGATTATTTTTGTATTTTTTATATTCTTATGAAAGCAAGTAAAAATCTCGGGTTTGAAGGATCTCGGCGGAATTAGTTGCTAGTCAACTAACCCAATACTAAAGATGCAATCAAAATAAAATACTAGAAATGAAAATAAAACTAAATTAAACTAAGGTTGTGAGTAATAAGTGGAGAAATGTGTTTACTTAGATTTCACTACTCCCTAGATATCTTTTACACTTTAATTACTTGTTATAGTTGCGTGGATGATGGATTGTATTCCTTAATACCATTCATTGGGTGGCGTACTTAACTCCCTAATCCTATGAGTGCCTACTTCACTCCTATGTCGAGCCGGCTAAGAAGCTCCTAACATGGGATCATTAGAATTTACTCATGCATTAAATACAACCAGTAAAACCTAGTACACATCGGTTCATATTTCCTAAGACGTTCAAGCATGTTACCATTTGGAGATCTGCCAGTTTTCTTAAGCCTAACATTGAAATCATTCATCCAATACAACCATAAACAAGTAATCAACACATAATCAACATCTAGGTTTCATTAGATCTAAGCAAACACAAGATAAATCTAGCCTAGCATGGTGGAATCAAGATAAGAACAAGATATAGACAACCAACACATAGACATATTGATTGAATTAAAAGAACACTTATCTCAATTACACATGTAAGGGTTCAAGGGCTGAAAACCCTTGAAAAACCTGTAAAATTCGTAATAGGTTCGGCCTTAGGGTTTCTCCAAAACTTCTCTCTTTTTATGAATGAAAATTAGAAAACTATATATAGAAAACTGAGGCTGACGGCGTCAAGAACAAAGGGGTGACGCTGTCATCTCGCCGCCAAAAGAATCCTCGGACTGCCTTGATATACATCTGACGCCGTCATGTATTGAGTTTTTCCAGGCCGTCACGTATTTAACTCTTGACGCTCTTCCTCGAGACGCCTTCATTTCTGTACTGAGCCGTCATGTAATTTACTCTTGAGGCCATCAGGATGGTACTTTTGATGCCGTCACATATTGTTCCCAGCTTGGAAAATTAAGTCTTTGGCGTTTTCTTCACTTTTATGCTCCAAAAACGTCCGAATTGCTTCCTTTTCCAGATTTCACCCCCAAAGTACCTAAAATCACAAAAGGAACGATTTAGGGCAATATTTGATCAAATAAATTCAATTCCGGGCTTAAATGACCCCCTAAAAGTGGTTCATTTTTTGCCTCATCAATTTAGGTGATTCAAAAGCCCACGCGAAGAGGACGAAGAGATCTACAATTTGTGAAAAAATAGTCGTGACGCCGTCAAGAGTAATGGGCTGACGCCGTCAAAATGGGCCGACAGAAAATTAGCCTATAAATATAACTTCATAACTTTACTTTTTGTAAGCCCTGAACCCTAAGGTCGATTCCTGGGTTTAGGTAGGTGTTTTTCCAGCAACTTAGAGGGTTTCAATCACTCCATAAGCATCATGTATTGGTTTGATGAATCTATCTCAATTACGTCTTTCATTATTATTGTTGTTTGCTCTTATTTGATTATGTTTTGCTAATTCACCTTGTGTCTACCTATGATTATGTGAAACTTGTATATAAATGATTAGATCTTATTGATTCCTTGTTGATGTTTGTGTCTATCTTCATCAATTAGGGTGTGACACTTCGATAGGTCTACTTGGTTTATTTTATAATTCTTGATTCCTATTGTCTCTTGTTTAATTGAACGAATTCGATGTTAGGCTTAAGAAAACTGGCAGATCTCTATTGTGTAACTTGGTTGAACGTCTTAAGAAACATGAACCGATGTGTACTAGGTTTTATGGTTGTATTTAATGCATGAGGAATTCTAGTGATCCCATGTTAGGAGCTTCTTAGCCGGCTCGACATAGGAGTGAAGTAGGAGCTTATAGAATTGGGGAAGTAAATATGCCACCCCATGAATGGTATTAAGGAATACAACGCGTCAATTAAAGCAAGGTGTGACAATTCAATAGGTAGAATTGGATAGCTAGCAAGGAGTAACATATCATAGGTAGACATGCTTCACTTTTCTTGTAGAACCTTAGTTTAGTTTTCTTGCACATTAGTTTAATTATTAGCTTTTGGGTTAGTTGATTAGCAACTAATTCCGCCCCTCCTTCTAATACCCGAGATTTTTACCTGCTTTTCATAAAATATAAAAACATAAAAAGAATTATCCTTCACCTTTAGACCTAGTTAGATTAATTTCAATCCTAACGACACTATTCCTGAGTTGAACGATCAATCCCACGGTACTTGTCACTATACTATACTACAACGATCAGGTACACTGCCTGGTGGGGGTTGTAAGCTTCTCGAGATCCCTCGAGAGGTAAAGCCTGGTGCAATTCCTACGCATCAAGTTTTTGGCGCCGCAGCCTGGGGAATAGTTATTGTTTAGGTTGAATTTGATTTTTATTAGGTCTACTCATTAGATTCCTATCAAGTGAGATTTTTTCTTTTTATTTTGTAGCTTTCTCGTAGTCTATCTTTTCTTTGTGATTTTGTTTGTAATTTGCTTCACATGGAATTTACACTGAGACTTCTATGATTGCAAGATAAGGTTGAGTGGCTAAAACACCAAAGATTTCAAAATACCTCATTTAGAGACACCTATGAATCATATGAGCCTTCACCTAGGATAGATTCTTATGAACAACCTCCATGTTTAAGATCTAGTTTTAGTGAGGCCAATAGGAAATGCGACCTAGTTTGCCAAGGAATTATGGAGAGAGCCGTTGCAACAAATCATAAGTTGGATGAAGCACTAGGTTTGCTTTTATCACTACCTAAGAAAACAATTGAGGAGGATTTAGCCGAACATGATCACATTGATAAAAAAGACCTAGGTTTTATGATCGATGATGATGAATCTCAAGAAACAGATGATGAATCTTTTGGGCAATTTGTATATAGTTGTTAGAATATTGAGGATGATCCTTATGATTCGAATATAGAAGTTGAGATGCCTAGAGAAGCACTTGAGATACTTGGGAAAATGTTAGGGTTAGATTATAATAAAACACATGTTGAGGATATAGGTGATCTTGACACATGGAATGATGAGGTAAATAACATAAGCCCACAAAATACTCAACCATCATTTGAGGCACACACACCGCCCGTGACTTACCTGGAAGAAGTAGAAGAAACTTTAGGAATTCCGATGGAGGTAGAACCCTTGGACCAGGCACCACTTGAGGATATAGGTTTGAATACTTGTAGTGATAACCTTACTCCTAGTTCTAGGGAATTTCCTAATGTTGATGAACTGGAACCTCAACCTTTACACAAGTTTCCATCCTTAGATATACATCTAGGAGACAAAAGAGGAACCGACCCACCCATCAACCAATATTATCCGGGTAGTTTTAGGATGAAGGAAGCCATTCACTCACCCCCTTCGCCTCACGTGGCATATTTCCACCCTAAGGGTGTGTATCGCTACTTCCACCCGCACTTAATTCAAAGTGTAGGGAAAACCTCCCCTATTTCCATTAAATAAGGGTAGAGTCAGGCTCGTGACTCGAACAAAAACAAGCGCTTATTGGGAGGCAACCCAAGCTTTATTTATTTGTTTGTTTGTTTGTTTGTTTATTTGATTTTATTTATTTCCGTATGCATGTTTTATTTTTGTTGCCTTTGGCTCATGTTTCAAAATAAATTGTGAAAATGCTTTATTTTGTTTTTAACTTCATCTTAATTGCATATAAAGGTATTTTGCAAAAGATAAGTGTAAGAGAGATCCAAATTTGTTTATAAGAACGAAATTGAGCATGAACCACAACAATATTAAATGGACATGTGTATTAGTACTTGTTAGAGTCAAATGCTTGTATCGAGTCATAATGATGTTTTTCAGGATTTTCCAGGAAGTAGGACATAAGTTTTTTCAGAAATTTTCTGGAAACTTAACGTAAGGATTTCTGCAGGTCACTTCTGACGGCGTCATGCGTAAAATTCTGGAAATTTTGCTAGTTTTTCTTTATACCGGAATCATAAAGTTTTTGTTAATTCTTTAGTTTTATAAACTCCAGGAAATCTACAAACATTCATTCCACAAGCATTATATCTTTAATTGTTTTGTTTCTATTCCTAAGTCTGGAATTACATCTAGTTGTGAGTTTTCTTTGTTCGGATTGATGCTTTGGGTTTTTGTGTTTGTTTTCTCAGGTTTAACAGGTTATGTTTGACAAGAAGATGATTTATATTCTGGAAGGGAAGCTTTGATTGTTCATTTTCTTGGAGGAAGATCTAACCTGGCCACCTTATTATCCATACCGAGCGAATCAGGGGAGTATTTGATTTCATTCGTTTTACTTATTTCACTTTTACATTCTTTACTTGAACATTGGGGACAATGTTCATCCTAACTGTAAGGGGAGGGTAAAATGATGATACCTTACAGATACACTTTCGCTTGAGTTTGTTTGTTTAATAGTAGATGCGTAATAAAACTATGAGAAATACTTGTTAGTGTAATTTTAGCGCCAAATTTAAAATTTTTTACAACATTTAGGAGTGAAACTTTAGCCATAGCAAGCGTCTCATGGATAGGAGATTGTATGACTAGCACAAAACCGTACCAATCAGAAAAATTTTCCACCCAAATATGTGAGGTTCGCCTTTAGATTTGATAGGAAAAGCATTTACTATTAGTGCTTATGAGTGTACCGGTAGCATTTAGATTCTAGAAGTGATGCATCCCGAGACTCGTGTAGTAGGATTTACTACACGATAAGAGGCATTAGGATCACCCTTGTGTTAAACTCGTATCATAATTACTTGACCATTTAAGTCATATTACTTGGCTAGTTAAGTCAACTAATTTTCCCACACCCTTAGCGTTGTACTCATTTTTAGTACACGAAACCCCTAGTACACCCCTCCGAGCCTATCTTTTTGTTTCTAACTTTAAGCATCTTACTTAAAGGAAAAATTTGTTACACCCAACTTAAATGTACAACTAAATCGCCTTAGCCTTCTGTGTATGCACTTATCTTTAGTGCATTATTGTTATTTGTTAAACCCTAAGTTAATTATCTAATTGATTACATGGTTGCTAAGTCGAGTCATATCCTTGTAGATATTGTTTTGGGACTCATGGGACTCATGGGTAAAGTACTTATTTTATGGAGTAATGGGGAAGAACATCATATATTACCCCCATATGTACGTTAATCTTAAAAGTACTCCAAGTGTTTTGATTATCTTAATTCGAGTCATTAGATTAGTTTATTGTAAAGTATGTAAAAATTCAAGTGTAAGGGAAATGTTCATTCCCTATGATGTATTATTTTGGATGGTAGGGTAAAAGTGTATGCAAAAAAAAAATAAAATAAAAAAAAAATAAAAAAAAGAAAAAAAAATCGAAAAAATTAAGAAAAAGAGGAAAAAAATAGAAAAAGAAAAGAGAAAAAACATACGGACTACCATCCCGTTTCATTCTATGTTTGTTTTATGTTTTTTTTATTTTTCATTTATTAGCTTAAGTCAAGTCGAGTCTTGGCTTAGCAACGCCATATTGTACATGTAATTAACCAAGATGATTAACTCGCCACCAGTAAAGACTGCCAATATTCAACAAAACCGTGTATTCCATATCCCTACACCTAACGTTACAACCCTTTAAAAGACCTCTTTGATAGTTTATCCTAGGTGCTTACGCCATGTGGTGGAGGTTTGATCCTTTCCCAAGCCTATGGTAATCTATTTTGTTATGACAGGTAGTGAGAGATGTTTTCCATTTCCATATTGTGATATTACTTTATTACACCCGAGAGATGTGAGTATCTAAACACTATTTGTGAGGTGCTAGTATATGACCTCTGTGCTTGTCTTTGGTCTTTAGTGGAACGATTATTTGTTGTAATTACTTTTATATTAGTGTTAAATGACCTCTAACTTGTATTTTGAGTAGAATAAAAGCGCATTTGCTTGAGGACAAGCAAATCTCAAGTGTATGGGTATATGATGAGGTGAAAAATGAACCATTTTTAGGGGGTCATTTAAGCCGGAATTGGAATTTATTTGATCAAATATTGCCCTAAATCGTTCCTTTTGTGATTTTAGGTACTTTGGGAGTGAATTCTGGAAAAGGAAGCATTTTGGACGTTTTTGGAGCATAAAAGTGAAGAAAACGGCAAAGTCTTGATTTTCCTTGCTAGGAACAGTACTTGACGGCGTCAAGAGCAATTTGATGATGCCGTCAAGAGTAAAAGTGGTGACGATCTAGAAGAAACGTGACGGCGTCACCCAAGGCCATCACGTGTTAACTTGTCAAAACTTGCGCGCGGAGTAGCTGATATTGTTTTGGTCATAACTTTTGCATACGAACTCGGATTTAGGTGATTCAAAAGCCCACGCGAAGAGAACGAAGAGATCTACAATTTGGTGAAAGAATGGTTGTGACGCCATCAAGAGTAATGGGCTGACGTCGTCAAAATGGGCTGATAGAAAATTAGCCTATAAATATAACATCATAACTTCACTTTTTTAAGCCCTAAACCCTAAGGTCGATTCCTGGGTTTAGGTAGGTGTTTTTCCAGCAACTTAGAGGGTTTCAATCACTCCATAAACAACATGTATTGGTTTGATGATTCTATCTTGATTACATCTTTCATTATTATTGTTGTTTTCTCTTCTTTGCTTTTGTTTTGCTAATTCACCTTGTGTCTACTTATGATTATGTGAAACTTGTATATAATTGATTAGATCTTATTGATTCCTTGTTGATGTTTGTGTCTATCTTCATCAATTAGGGTGTGACACTTCGATAGGTCTAATTGGTTTAGTTTATAATTCTTGATTCATATTGTCTCTTGTTTAATTGAATGAATTCGATGTTAGGCTTAAGAAAACTGGCAGATCTCCATTGTGTAACTTGCTTGAACGTCTTAAGAAACATGAACCGATGTGTACTAGGTTTTTATGGTGTATTTAATGCATGAGCGAATTCTAGTGATCCCATGTTAGGAGCTTCTTAGCCGGCTCAACATAGGAGTGAAGTAGGAGCTTATAGAATTGGGGAAGTAAGTACGCCACCCCATGAATGGTATTAAGGAATACAACCCATCAATTAAAGCAAGGTGTGACAATTCAATAGGTAGAATTGGATAGCTAGCAAGGAGTAACATATCATAGGTAGACATGCTTCACTTATCTTGTAGAACCTTAGTTTGTTTTCTTGCACATTAGTTTAATTAGTAGCTTTTGGGTTAGTTGATTAGCAACTAATTTCGCCCCTCCTTCCAATACCCGAGATTTTTACCTGCTTTTCATAAAATATAAAAACATAAAAAGAATTATCCTTCACCTTTAGACCTAGTTAGATTAATTTCAATCCTAACGACACTATTCCTGAGTTGAACGATCAATCCCCCGGTACTTGTCACTATACTATACTACAACGAACAGGTACACTGCCTGGTGGGGGTTGTAAGCTTCTCGAGATCCCTCGAGAGGTAAAGCCTGGTGCAATTCCCACGCATCATTACCCTTAAATGGAATGCCTTCATTACTATCATTATCATAACCTAAGCCAGTTTTAATGTTTGATGTTCTTTGCTTTTCAACAAATTGAACATGTGATTGACCTGATTCATTCCAAATAGCAAGTTTTTCTAATAACTTATCTCTCTCTCAGTAGTAACTTTCTCTAGTTCAGACACCTTACATCCTAGTTTCGATTCACTTAACTTAACTAGGTATTCCTGTTGCTTATATGTTTCAGCCCATGCTACTTCATTATTTTCATGTGTAATTATTTTGGCCTCCATTGACTCTAAAGTCAACTGATAGCCATCTATTTCAGCCCTAGCCTTTTGAAATTTATCTCTTTCAGCTACATATTTACTAAGTAACTTTTGATACATATCATTGCACTTACAGCATACCTCAGAGCTAGTGGATGAACTTGGTGAAGTAGCTACCATAGCAAGCTGAACAGGTGCTTCTTCAAACTCCATGCTCCAATCAAAGCTTCCTAGACCATCTCTTGACTCCAAAGCAGCATATCCAGGCTCTTCATCAAATGTTGTGCTCCAGTCTTCCAATGCAACCATTGAATAGGTTACAGGTTCATCATCAAACTCATTGGACCAATCAATCTCTGACAGATTCTCTTGAGCAACCAAAGCTTTTGGTTTTGGTTCAGTAATAGGAATCTCTTTTCTTTCAGGCTTGGGTGGTTCAATCATCTTGTTTGCTTGATACTTTGCAAATTTGCATTCCCTTGCAAAGTGACCAGTCCTTTGACAGTTGAAGCACTCAATCTTGGACTTATCAAATGTTATTCCCTGTTTAGCTCTGAAATTGATGCCTTTTCCTGTCTTATTCACATACTTCTTGATCCTTGCAGTGAGCATGGCAACTTTCCATCTGATATCAATTTCTTCCAAAGCATCATCATCTATTTGCAATACATCCTCTTGATAGGTGACAGGAAGAGATGCTTGTTGAGCAAAGAATGAACATAGAACATCATCTGAGGTGGGGGTAATTGATTGTTATGAATTGGTAGTGACCATAGTTGTACATGGAACCTGAGTTTCAGTCACAATAGTTTGGACAGGATAAGCAGTACCTTTGTTGGAAGTACTGCTTCTATTTTCAGAAGATACAAAAGCAATGTTTTGAGGTTTCTGATGTGTGCTTGAACCTGTAGTACCATTCATCTCATGCTCATACACCTTCAGATTGTTGTAGAGATCATCAAAGTCCATTGTATCCAGCCCTGGTTGTCCTCTGATCATAGTAGCAACTACATGCCATGCTGATGGCAAACTTCTCAAGAACTTCAAATTAGCATCTTCAACTGATGCTTCAGCATCATATAGTTCTAGCATACTCAGAAGATTTTGGAATTTTTCATAAGAAGAATCAAGACCTTCTCTTTCACCAACAGTGAAAGTTTCAAATTGTGGCTTCAGCAAGTTCCTATGCATCTTCTTGGAAGCATCATTACCTCCAAACTTCTTCTTAATTGCATCCCATAGTTATTTGGCATCCTTGGCATCATGAAACTTTAATAAGTGACCATCAGGAATAGCAGAAAGCAGTATGTTGAGAGCTTTGTCTTGATTTCTTTTGGTAGCAGCAGGTGTGGTTGGTTTAGGTGGTGTTGGTTGTCCAGGTACCTCTACTGGTTCATCAATTTGCATGTTACCATTGACAATCACATCCGATAGAGCATGGTCTGTGATGGCAATGTACTGCCTCATCTTCATGGCCCATAAGTCATATTCCCCCTTCTTAACAGTTGGAATTCTAACAGCAGTGATTGAGGGAGCAGGTGCAACTTCTGTCGACATCTTGAAGGGTTTGTATTAAAATCGGTTTAATGATTTTTCTTCTTAATCAGAGTTTCCAACACAAGCTCTGATACCACTTGTTGGATCGATGTACTCTAATCAAACTACTTTGTAGCTTGTAAAGGTTTAATAATATTAAGTAAACTTAACACTATTAATATTGAAACACTGTTTAACCTTGTAAAGTATGCGGAATCTACTAACACAAAGCTTAAGAAGAACTTTTATATTAACCAAACTTTGAACCTGCTTTGTTAAATAGATTCACTAACAATCCCTAACTATTTATCGACTTTGAACAACTCTAAAACACATATCAACTAATACCTCTTAAGGCTCTTTATATAGATAACCTTAAGTCGGTTTACAACATATAACTTGAACGATAAGTCATTATCCCTAACTAATTCTAGAATATTCGTTCAATATTACACATTAATCCTTTAACTAATATTGCACACAAGTCCTTGTTTCCTTCGAAGTACTTTAAACATTCTTAAGTAAACAGCAGTACTTTGACTTTATTCTTCATGCAGCAGTTTTTGACATACAGAAGTACCTTGATCTTTTATATCCCAACATAGCCACCATTGTTTGTTTCTTACACTGCCATGACACCAATCTACATCCGAGAAATTGACATCCACCTGTAGTTGACCTTCTATCCAAACTTACACCAGCATAATAACTATCTGAGTATGTGATCAATTCCATAGGGGATTCTCTTGGATACCACAATCCTAGATTAGGATATGTCTTCAAATACCTGAAAATCTTTTCTACTGCTGTCATATGTGATATGTTTGGAGTGACTTGAAATCTTGCACAAGCACATACAGCAAACATGGTGTCTGGTCTTGATGAAGTAAGATACATCAGAGAACCAATCATAGATCTATAGGTGTGCACATCAACATCTGCTCCACTAGCATTCTTCAACAATAGATGAGTAGTTTTATCAGAGGGGTATTTGAAGGTTTTGCATCAGTAAATTTGAACTTCCTTATAATCTCAGTCACATATTTGTCTTGACTGATAAAGATTCCATCTTTACTTTGTTGTACTTGCAGCCCCAAAAAGAATGTAAGTTCTCCCATAGAACTCATTTGAAATTCATCTTTCATCTGCTTTTCAAACTCTTTGCACATCTCTTGTCTAGTAGATCCAAAGATGATATCATCAACATATACTTGAACTAGTAGAATATCACCCTTGTCTTTCTTGATGAACAAAGTTTGATCAATCTTTCCTTTATGAAACCCATTATTAAACAGATATGTAGCTAAGGTTTCATACCACTTTCCTTGCAGCTTGATGTAAGCCATAAAGAGCCTTAACAACTTTATACACTTTATTAGGGTGTTGAGGATCTTCAAAGCCTGGAGGTTGAGAGACATAGACCTCCTCATCAATCTTTCCATACAGGAAGGCACTCTTAACATCCATTTGATAGACAGTAAAGCCCATAAAGGATGCATAGGCTAGAAACAATCTAATAGCCTCAATCCTTGCAACAGGAGCAAAAACTTCTTCAAAGCCAATACCCTCCTCTTGAGTGTATCCTTGAGCAACCAATCTAGCTTTGTTCCTGATAACAATACCTCTTTCATCTTTCTTGTTTCTGAAAACCCACTTAGTACCAATCACCTTCATACCATCAGGCAAATCACAAAGAACTCGAACCTTTTGAAGTTTGAACTGCAACAACTCCTCTTGCATTGCTTCAACCCAGCTAGATTCTTCTAAAGCCTTATAAACATTTTTTAGGCTCCACTTGTGATAGAAAACAGAAAAACAAACATTCATTCTTGTTCCTATGCTTCTTGGACTCATAAACTTTACTAATGAACCCATGAACATCATCTTTATTTGTCTGCCTTCTTGTCTTGACACCTGATTGTAATTCACCAATAACATTTTCAAGTGGATGCACTTTGTGAATTGAAGTCTGTGATGTGCTAGGAATGTCATATGCTGTTGGCATGTTTGAGATATCAACATCATCATTGGGTGATTCCTGAGATGAATTTTCCACATTTGGACCATCAGTGGAAACTTCTATTCTAGCAGTGGGAATTGAATTACCACTGCTAGTAGGAATTTCTTTATTCAAAACATCAAAATTCACAACATCTGCATCACTTTCCTTTTCAGAATTCTTTGAAGGTTGTGAGTCTTCATTATTGTCAACAAAGTCCCAAAGTGGCGTAACAATTTGATCTTTATCATCTTCATCATCTGTGCAAGATACATCTTCATCAACGAATTCTTTTGTCTCTTCCAGTTTACTGTCTCTTGTGCTTGAGGTAATAGGTACTTAATTCATTGTATTTGACAATGTTTCAAGATCAAATAACCATTCTGGTCCTGAACCTGCTATGTTAGTTTTATTTTCAAGAAACTCAACATGCAAATTTTCTTCAATCTTCTTTGTTCTCAAGTTATAGACTCTAAAAGCCTTGCTAACCATAGAATATCCAACAAAGAAGCCTTCATCTGACTTTTCTTCAAACTTTCCCAGATGATCAATCTTATTTAGAATTGTGACATGACATCCAAATGGCCTCATAAAATCCAAAGTTGGGGGTCTTCCTTTGAATAGCTCATTATTCTTTGATTTAACCACTAAAACCCTGTTCTGAATGTAACAAGCAGTGTTAACTACTTCAGCCCAAAAAGTCACTGGAAGCTTTGAATCAGCTATCATGGTTCTAGCAGCCTCAATTAGTGTTCTGTTTCTTCTTTCAGCAACTCCATTTTGTTGAGGAGTTCTTGCAACACTGAATTCTCTCTTAATACCTTTGTCTCTGCAGAAATCATCCATAACTTTGTTCTTGAACTCTATCCCATTGTCACATCTGATGATCTTGATCTTCTTATCAACTTGGTTTTCAACTTCATTGATGAATGTCTTAAGGATGCCAGTGGTTTCATCCTTGGTTCTTAAAAAGAAAACCCATGTAAATCTACTAAAGTCATCAGTTACAACATGACAATACTTCTTCAAATTTATGCTGCTCACTGATGTAGGACCAAACAAGTCCATATGCAGCATGTAAAGTGGATGATCAATTGAATTATATGCCTTGGTCTTGCATGAAGCTCTATGTTGCTTACCTTTAAGACAGACAACACATGTTTGGTCATTTTCAAATCTCTTCTCTGGTAAACCTCTGACTAGACCATCTTTCACAATCTTGTTAATGGTCTTGAAGTTAACATGACCAAGTCTTCTGTGCCAAAGCATGGATTCATCCAAAGTGGCTTTTACAAGCAAACAAGTAACATCATCTTTAGCCACTATATTCTTCATGTCTATGCTATATAGATTGCCTTTTCTATGGATTTTAAGCAAAATATCACTTTCATCAGGGAGCATATAATCCTTAGATAAGATATAGCATTCACCTTTTGTGAATAGAACTCTATTCTTCTTGTCACACATCTGTGACACACTGAAGAGGTTGTACTTGAGTTCTTTCACATAATACACATTCTCAAAATCCAAGTTTCCATCCTTGATTGATCCTTTGCCAGAAACTTTGCCACCAATACTACCTCCAAAGCTGACAAATTGTCCATCATAAGGTTTGAAATCTGAAAGATAGGACTTATTGCCAGTCATGTGCCTGGAACATCCACTGTCTGAATATCCTTGATCATCTTTAGGCTTTGAATGTTCCTGCACATAAAATAAAGGAATTAGTTCCTTTTGGGGACCCAAGCCACAAATGACTTGGATCTGCCTCGTGTATCAATATAATTGTATATGTCAAAGGTCATCGATACACCATTGGGATTGTTTGAGGTGATAGATCCTTTTGGTTCCATTCCCAACGTGCTGAGGCCTTAACAGCATTTCCCACATTTACCCTTTTGTTGTTTACAGAACTACCAGTGGAAACTTTTGGCCTTGCAGTGGTAACTGCTGGCTTAGCAGTGGCAACTGCTGGTTTTGAAATTTTAGGTACCCACTAATGGTTGTAGTAAACTTTCTTTTCAAAATAGGTCTTTTTCCCTGTTTGTGCAGATTTAACAAAAGTTGTAATAGGTTTTGCACTCTTAACAGGGGACTTAGGGTAAACTCTGTTTATATTTCTGGCAGTGGCAACTGGTGGTTTAGCAGTGGAAATAGTTTTGATGCCAAAGTTAAGCAAAACAGACCTGTGAATCATCTTGCTTAGTGGATTTGGGTGAGTAAAGTTATTAGCATTATTTCCATTCACCCTAGTATTCCCAAACACTTCCCTTCTACCCATGTGATAGTTACAATCATAAGGAAGATGTTCAAAACTACCACATATGTGACAAGGTTTGTTGTTAAACACAAAGTCACTACCAAATTGCCTAGATTTAACATGATTTCAACTCCTCTTGTTTCCCCTAGGAGTTGTTGACCTACTTCTATACATCTCTGCATATCTAGTAGTGGGCCTAGAGTAATTAGCTTGTATCCTAGGCTTCTCTTTGACAACTTCAGGAATACTCTTTTTAACTTCCACATGTATACTCTCAGGAACATTAGTTTTAGACTCAACATTCGAACATTCATCTTTAAGAGATGAGTCACTAGCACTATCAAATTTATCAACCTCAACCTGAACCTTTTCAATAGCAGCTTCTCTAACAAATTTTGGTCCATAGGTCATGGTTGGTTCCTGGAACTCTTCTAATCCTGCGTGTGCTAAGCCAATACTAGGAGGTGATGGAACACCTCTTAGAGGTGGTGGAACTGATTTATATCCTACTCCTGATTTGGCTTTGTTTACAACTTGGGCCTCCTAAATTTTGTCAATACACTTGGATTGATGAGCTAGTGTATTACAAGTTATCTGTATATTCTCATTGGCCCTTTTAACCTTCTCTAACTCTTCCCTAAGAGCCTTATTCACAGCAACCTTATAATCTAAGTCTCTTTTTAAAACAGCAATATCATCATTGAACTTAGATTCATTGGCTCTAAGATGCTCTAATTGTGCTTCTAAAACAGCCAGACCTCTTTCATGATTTCCTAAGTTATAATTAGTTTGATTTAACTCTAGAAATTGTTCATCATATTGTTCTTTAAGTTTCTCATAATCTTTTAAACCCTTACAAGTTTTAGAACAAGCATTATTAATTTGTACCTCAGAGTCAGAAAAAGCCATAAGTGCAAGCTCAGTAGCAATCATTGCAGACTCTAAACCATCTTCTTCATCCTCAACCATATAGCTCCAATCATAGCTCACTCCATCAATGGCCAAGCACCTTTGGTTCTTTAGTTGTAGGTTCTTTCTTCTTGTCCTGCTTATACCAAGTTGACTTGTTATCAGGCTTCTTTGGTTTCCTGCATTCCCTGGCAAAGTGCCCCTTCTTATGACAGTTGTAGCACTCCACCTTCTTTTTATCAAAACCTACTGTTTCATTGCCATTTATGGTGATCTTCCTACCAGTCTTC
This sequence comes from Artemisia argyi, assembly GCA_030686995.1. NCBI lineage: Eukaryota > Viridiplantae > Streptophyta > Magnoliopsida > Asterales > Asteraceae > Artemisia > Artemisia argyi. Next base: position 179,334,242 of record CM060690.1, read on the forward strand.
CTCCAGAACTTCTTTGCCTTTAAGCTTAGTAATGCAACCTGCTATTTAATGTCCATCTCTTCCATGTCATCCTCATCAATTTGATCCAAGTCTTCATGAGTGAGAATTAAACCATTCATTTGACTTGACAAAAAGGCATAAAAAGTAGAATCACTAAGACCAGCAATCTGTCTTTTTGAACTAGCAGTGGAAACACCTCCGCTGCCAGTGGAAACAACAATGTTAGCATCATCATCATCACTATCACTCTCTTCATCTAAACTATCATCAACTGATGATGATATGAGTGCTAAATTCCCTGATCCTGAACTTAGTTTGCCAGCTTTCTTCAACCTCTGTTCAATAACCTTAAAGTTATTGTACAAATCATTAAGCTTCATAGTCTCCAATTCTAGCTTGTCTTCCCATACTGCAACATTTGTACCAAACTCAGAGGGTAAAGTTCTTAAGAACTTTAGATTGAGGTCATCCCTTTCTACCTCAATTCCAAACACAGTGAGTTGAGTAACAATCTTTTGAAGCCTTGTGAAGATGCTATCAATTGATTCATTACTTGTTGAACCAAAGTTTTCATAAGTCTGTTTCAACAAGGTCTTCTGTGTCTTGTTGGTGGAATCATTACCACAAAAAACATTGCAGATCTCCTCAAATAAAGTTTGTGCAGTCTTGTACTTGCTGAAAGCTAGAATTTGATGTTTAGGAAGTGTCATTAACAGCAAGCCTCTGGCCTACAGATCATTCTTCATCTGAAGTCTTTCATCATTGGTGACTGGTCCAGTGTTGATCTTTAGTACTTCCTTGCCATCAATTGTTTCTGAGGTTGTACCAGGTTTGAAAGTGTTTCCAAACATAATGATCTCCCAAAGTGCATAGTCTTGCACCATAAAGAATTGTTCGATCATTAGCCTCAATATCTCATAGTCATTCAACTTAAGCTTGGGTAGCTTAGCAGCAATGTTGGACTAACTAGTTTCTGTCTCCATTGAATCTTCTGAGTGAACTTGGGGTCTTCTAAATCAAAGTATCAAAGCCTAGCTCTAATACGACTTGATGGATCTAAACACCTTGATCTGTGTTAGAATGATACTTTGAGTTATATCACTAAGTATGCGGAATCTACTTAGTAATACTTAGAAGTTCGATTGTGAATGAAATAGTTGTATATGAATGAGAATAATGTATGTATCAAACAGTTAGCTCTAATATTATTAATAGTAATAATACGAGTGATCTTTGTATCACCAGGGTTACAACCTTGAAGCTCTAAGAAAAACGTATATCTAACCTTAACCTAGGACCTCCTTTTATAGCACAAGGAGTCCTCTTCTACAAGATACGTATAACTCTAATATAATAAGATATACACAAGATCTATTCTATATTTATCTTTACAAGTTTTCTAACAGTTATCCTAACAGCAGTGGTAATAATATGTACTAGCAGTGGTAATGAGTTTCCACTGCTAGTGCATTCTTCAGCAGTTGTAATCTTCATACTTAGTCGTGGTAACTGTTAATATAATTCCCAACAAAGCTCGACTAATTCATTCAATTGAATTTTACGATGATCACCTGCGGTTTGTAGGTCAAAATTAGCATGTTTCAAGGCCCAGTAGGCCTTATGCTCAAGTTCAAAGGGCAAATGACAGGCCTTCCCGTAAACCAACTTGTAAGGAGTGCACCCAATGGGTGTTTTGTAAGCGGTACGGAAAACCTATAGTGCGTTATCTAACTTATCAGCCCATGAAGCACGATGTTCACCTACGGTCCTTTCTAAGATACGTTTCAAGCCACGATTGGAGACCTCAACTTGACCACTTGTCTGTGGATGATATGCCGTAGAAAGACGATGTGTGACACCATATTTGATCATAACTTTAGCAAATTGGTCGTTACAGAAATGGGTCCCACGATCACTTATAATAGCACGAGGTGCACCAAATCAGGCGAAAAGACTTTTAAGAAAGTTAACAATAACTCGGGCATCATTGGTGGGGAGCGCTTTTGCTTCAACCCATTTGGATAAGTAATCGACAGCCACGAGTATATATTTGTTTCCACGAGAAGACGGGAATGGACCCATGAAATCGATACCCCAGACATCAAAAATCTCACAAACTTGGATGGCATTTTGAGGCATCTCGTCTCTTTGAGAAATTTTTCCTTGACGCTAGCAAGAATCACATGATTTAACCAATTCATGAGCATCCCTATAAATCGTCGGCTAATAGAAGCCGGAATCAAATACTTTCTTAGCGGTGAAGTTGGCACCATGATGTCCCCCCGTGGGTCCATTATGGCATGCCATGAGAATTTCAACGGCTTCCTTGTCGTGAACGCACCGACGGATCACTTGATCCGCACAAATCTTAAACAAGTAGGGGTCGTCCCAGAAATAATGTTTAACATCTTTAAAGAATTTCTTCTTGTGTTGGAATGACATCCCTTTACGAATGAAATTCCCTGCATGGTAATTCGCAAAGTCAGCTAACCATGGGGTACTAGGATCAGTATGTGACAAATTCCCAAGTGTTTCGAGAGGAAATGTTTCGTTAATTACCTTTTTCTCGAAAGCACTTTGATGGGGATTCTCTAAACGTGAAAGATGATCGGCAGCAAGGTTCTCAGCTCCCTTTTTGTCTCGAATTTCAACATTGAATTCTTGAAGGAGTAGAACCCACCGCATCAATCTTGTCTTAGCATCTTGCTTTGCAATTAGGTATTTAAGAGCCGAATGATCCGTATACACTATGCTTTTCTTCAAGAGCAAATAAGGTCGAAACTTTTTGAAAGCGTAAATGACGGCTAACATCTCTTTTTCGGTAGTCGTACAATGGTATTGAGCGTCGGTCATTGTTTTACTAGCATAGTGTATTGGCTGAAAATATTTTGACTTGCGTTGCCCCAGAACTTCCCCAATGGCATAATCGCTAGCATCGCACATTAGCTCAAAGGGTACGTCCCAATCGGGGGCAACTAAGATCGGAGCCTCCGTTAACTTCTTTTTAAGGATGTTAAATGCTTCAATGCATTCATTTGAGAAGATAATCGGAGCATCTTTTTCAAGTAAATGGGTCAGGGGCCGGGCAATTTTAGAAAAATCTTGGATAAAACGTTGGTAAAAACCGGCATGACCGAGAAAACTTCTAATTCCTTTTACTGTAGTAGGATGAGGTAATTTAGCAATCACATTGAATTTTGCTCTACTGACCTCAATTTCGGATTTAGATATCTTATGGCCGAGGACAATGCCCTCTTTAACCATGAAATGACACTTCTCCCAATTTAGAACCAAGTTGGTGTCTTCACACCGTTTCAACATTCTTTCTAAATGGGAGAGGCAAGAAGTGAAAGAATCTCCATAAACCAAGAAATCATCCATGAAAACTTCCATGGTTTTCTCAATCATATATCCGAGAATATAGACATCTTACACCTCTGGAACGTGCCTGGAGCATTGCATAAGCCGAAAGGCATACGTCGGTAGGCAAACTGTTGGGATTTATACTTGAGTTGATATCGACAAAATATGAATGATGAAGGACTAAAGAAGATAAAGTGAAGAATGCAAAAGACAAGGGACTTGCTTTACAAAGAAGTTATTACAATTTAGTCCTTTGTAGTATTTTGTAACCCTAGTGTCTCTATTATATAAAGAGATACAGGGAATAGGTTTTAAGTGTGTGTCACAATGTAAACCTAGGAAGGTGTGTGTGTAGAGACGTTTTATGGGAAAACGTGTAGGGTGATTAGTGTTAAGCCTCAACGATCTTAGATCGCTACTAGAGTGTAACTGTGCTACACTTGATCACGTAGCATTGGGGCTTTGGTGTATGTTAGAGTAGAGATGATGGCGAAAAACCTTGTTTATCATATTGTTCTTATTCCGCTATGTTTTATCATATGAACATTATTATTCCTAGATTAAGACCTAATCAGTCTTAAGCCAAAACGGTCCTAGAAACTACTTTATTATGGCGTTATTAGTTTCTAACACAAACGTTCCGTAAGGACAAGTGAGTGTAGTCTTTTCCTGGTCTGGAGGGTCAATTGGAATTTGAGAATAACCAGAAAATCCATCAAGTAAACAATAGAACTCATTTCCCGCTAAACGTTCTAGCATTTGATCCATAAATGGAAGTGGGAAATGGTCCTTACGAGTCGCATCATTCAATTTTCGATAATCAATACACACTCTCCATCCGGTAACAAGACGTGTCGGAATCAATTCATTATCTTCGAGTAAAATCTTATGCGTACAAAAACGAGGGTCGATACCCTTGATATCGGAAATTTGCCAAGCGAAGGCACTTTTATGCTTCTTGAGCACATCTAAGAATCGGTTCTTCTCCTCATCTTCAAGGTCTTTAGAAATAATGATGGGAAGTTTATCGGTTCCTTCCAAAAATGCGTATTCAAGATGAGGAGGTAAATCCTTGAGCTCGGGCTTCGGAGGATTCTCAGTAGACGGCTTAACTTCTTTAACATCGGCCATTTTAAGGTCCATCGGAGGGAGGGACGGGTTTGGGTCTTCATTCAACAATTTTTCAATCAAAAGAACATCTCCTTCCGGGTCGCAAACGGAATGATTAATTTCCAATGAAATCGAATCATTAGCAAGAAAGGCCTCGATTTCTTCCAAAATGAAATCACTTCCCTCAAACGGAGTAAGGGAAGGGTAAGGATCGGAAATGATTGGTTCAGAAGAAGGAGTGGGATTTCCACTCAAAGCATTTTCGGTAAAACCAAGTAACTCTTTTGCATACTCCTCCGTAACTTCGTCGATAACATCAACTCGGTTAATGGAATATTTGTCATACTCGGAGGAGTACCTCGCGGTTTGATCCAAATTAAACGTTACGGCTTCGGTACCAACGCGTAGGGTAATTTCTTCATCAAAAACATCAATTAATGCACGGCCAGTCCTTAGGAAACCTCTCCCGAGAATGAGAGGTACCTGTGGATCGACATCAAAATCAACAATGAAAAAATCGGCAGGGAAATGGAATCTTCCCACATTAACAAAGACATCCTCGGCTATTCCCATCGGGCGGGAAGTAGTTCGGTCGGCAAGCTCGAGGGTCATGCAAGTCGGAGTCAAATCGGGTAAAGACAACTTTTTCCAAATGGATAACGGCATTAGGTTAATGCTAGCACCAAGATCGGCCAAGGCGAAACATTGAACCATCCCAGGAAAATTGCAAGGAATGAGAAACTGAACGGGGTCTTCAAGCTTTTTGGGAAACTTTTTGAGGATAACCGCCGAGCAATTCTCATTCATCTGGGTTCTTGACATTTCAAATAATTTTTCCTTATTATTCAAAAGACCTTTTAACATTGAAGCAAATTTAGGCATCAAAAGTATAGCATCCGCAAGAGTTATGTCAAAATGTAGTTCTTGAAAAATCTTGTAAAACTTTTCCATCTGGTTTTTATCTCTCTCACGATTCTTTTGTTCGTTTAAGCGTGATGGATAAGGCAAATTTGTTTTGACGGGAATTTCTTTCTCAGTTTCGTTAACGACTTTATCTTTTCCTTTGGACGTTGGGACCACAGTAGGCTGGATGTTCTCGGTCCTTCCATTGTTAGTAGGAATTTCCGTATTGATACGTGGGAATCGCACCAGGCTTTACCTCTCGAGGGATCTTGAGAAGCTTACAACCCCCACCAGGCAGTGTACCTGATCATTATGGTATAGTATAGTGACAAGTACCGGGGGATTGATCGTTCAACTCAGGAATAGTGTCGCTAGGGTTAGAAAGTCTCTTAAACTAAGTCTAGAGGTGAGGGATTATTCTTTTTGTATTTTTATGTTTTATGAAAGCAAATAAAATCTCGGTTTTTGGAAGAGTGGGCGGAATTAGTTGCTAGTCAACTAACCCAATAACTACAAATGCAATCAAAATTAAATAATAGAAATGAAAATGAAACTAATTTTACTAATGTGGTGTAAACAATGATCGGGAGAGTTGTGTTTACTTAGGTTTCATTACTCCCTAGATATCTTTTACAGGTTGATTGTTTGTTACAATTACATGGATGACGGGTCGTATTTCTTAATACTAGTCGTAGGGCCGTGTACAATATTCCCTAACTCTATAGGATCCTACTTCACTCCTATGTCGAGCCGTTAGAAGCTCCTAACATGGGATCATTAGAATTCTCCTATGCATAAAATACAACCAGAAATCATAGTACACCTCTGATCATGTTTCTTAAGACGTTCAAGCATGTTACCAATGGAAGTCTTCCAGTTTTCTAAAGCCTAACATCGAATACAATCATCCGTAACAACTATAAACAAACAATCAACCCATAATTAACATCTAGGCTTCACTACATCTAAGCAAACACAAGAGAAATCTAGCCTACCATGTTAAATTGAAGACAAGTGCAAGATATATTCAAACAACACATAGACATATTGATTGAATTGAAAGAGTACTTATCTCAATTGAACATAAGAGGTTTCAAAGGGTAAAAACCCTTGAAAAAGCTGTGAAAATCGGACTAGGGTTTCTCTCCAAAGTTGCACCCTAAAAGTTACACACTAATGAATGAAAATTGGAAAACTATATATAGATTTTACAGGGTGACGACGTCAAGTAGAAAATTGTGACGCCGTTAACTCGCCGCCTATAATGAAATTGGATTGCCTAGATCTACTTTTGACGCCGTCATGTGTAAAGTTGCTCTGGGCCGTCACTAATATATGGACCATGACGGCCTTGGGTGACGCCGTCATGTCCTTAGTACAAAACTTTCTGGATCGTCACGTGTATCATCCACTTCCACGTCTTTTATTACTCTTGACGCCATCATTAAGGATCTTGTGATGCCGTCAGGAACTTTTCCCAGCAAGGAAAATTAAGACTTTGCTGTTTTCTTCACTTTTATGCTCCAAAAACGTCCAAAATGCTTCCATTTCCAGATTTCACTCCAAAAGTACCTAAAATGACAAAAGGAACGATTTAGGGCAATATTTGATCAAATAAATTCGAATCCGGGCTAAAATGACCCCCTAAAACGGTTCATTTTTCGCCTCATCAAATACGCTTACACTTGAGATTTGCTTGTCCTCAAACAAATGCGCTTTTATTCAAATCAAAATACAAGTTAGGGGTCATTTAACACTAATATAAAAGTAATTACAACAAATAATCGTTCCACTAAAGACCAAAGACAAGCACGGAGGTCACACACTAGCACCTCACAAATAGTGTTTAGATACTCACATCTCTCGGGTGTAATAAAGTATATATCACAATATGGAAATGCAAAACATCTCTCACTACCTATCATAGCAAAATAGATTACCATAGGCTTGGGAAAGGATCAAACCTCCACCACTTGGCGTAAGCACCTAGGATAAATTATCAAAGAGGTCTTTTAAAGGGTTATAACGTTAGGTGTAGGGATATGGAATACACGGTTTTGTTGGAAAAAGGCAATATTTACTGGTGGCGAGTTAATCATCTTGGTTAATTACATGTACAATATGGCGTTGCTAAGCCAAGACTAGACTCGACTTAAGCTAATAAATCAAAAATAACAAAAACATAAAACAAACATAGAATGAAACGGGATGCTAGTCCGTATGTTTCTCTTTTTTTTTCTTTTGCATACACTCTTACCCTACCATACAAAATAATACATCGTAGGGAATGTACATTCCCCTCACACTTGAATTTTTACATACTTTACAATAAACTAATCTAATGACTCAAATTAAGATAACCAAAACACTTGGAGTACTTTTAAGATTAACGCACATATGGGGGTAATATATGATGTTCTTCCCCATTACTCCATAAAATAAGTACTTTACCCATGAGTCCCAATCGTCCCAAAACAATATGTACAAGATATGACTCGACTTAGCAACCATGTAATCAATTAGATAATTAACTAAGTGTTTAAACATGTAATAATTATGCACTAAAGATAAGTGCATACACGGAAAGCTAAGGCGATTTGGTTGCACATTTGCGTGGGTTGTAACAAATTCTTTCTTTAAGTAAGATGCTTAAAGTTAGAAATGAAAAGATAGGCTCGGAGGGGTGTACTAGGGGTTTCGTGTACTAAAAATGAGTACAACGCTAAGGTGTGGGAAAAAATTAATTGACTTTACTAGTCAAGTAATATGACTTAAATGGTCAAGTAATTATAATACGGGTTTAACACAAGGGTGATCCTAATGCCTCTTATCATGTAGTAAATCCTACTACACGAATGTAGTCTCACTAGCGGTCTCGGGATGCATCACTAACGCAAGTGCTAGAATCTAAATGCTACTGGTACACTCATAAGCACTAATAGTAAATGCTTTTCCTATCAAATTTAAAGGCGAACCTCACATATTTGGGTGGAAAATTTTTCTGAATGATACGGTTTCGTGCTAGTCATACAATTCCTATCCATGAGACGCTTGCTAAGGCTAAAGTTTCACTCCTAAATGTTGTAAAAAATTTTAAATTTGGCGTTAAAATTACACAAACAAGTATTTCTCTTAGTTTTATTACACACCTACCATCAAACAAACAAACTCAAGTGCAATAGTATCCTATAAGGTATCATCATTTACCCTCCCCTTACACTTAGGATGAACATTGTCCCCAATGTTCAATTAAAGAATGTAAAAGTGAAATAGGTAAAAGAATGAAAGCAAATACTCCCCTAATTCGTTCGGTGTGGATAGTGTGGTAACAAGGTTAGATCTTCCTCCAAGAAAATGAACATTCAAAGCTTCCCTTCCAGAAAAATAAATTATCTTCTTGTCATATGTAACCTGTTAAACCTGGGAAAACAAACCAGGCAACCTCACGTAAAATTGGCGGAAATCTATATATACTAACAAGTCCTTGAAAACAAATTAAGATATAATGCTTGTGGAATGAATGTTTGCAGATTTCTTGGAGTTTATAAAACTAAAGAATTAACAAAAACTTTAAGAATCTGTTAGAAAAACAAAACTCGCAAAATTTCCAGAATTTTACACATGACGCCATCAGGAATTAATTCATGACGCCGTCAGAAGTGACCTGCAGAAATCTTTACGTTAAGTTTCCGGAAAATTTCTGGAAAAAATTATGTCCTACTTCCTGGAAAATCCTGCAAAACATCATTATGACTCGATACAAGCATTTGACTCTAACAAATACTAATACACATGTCCATTTAATATTGTGGAGAACCATGATCAATTTCATTCTTAAAAACAAATTTGGGGTTTCCCCTTACACTTATCTTTTGCAAAATACCTTTATATGAAGTTAAGACGAAGTTAAACAACAAAATAAAGCATTTTCACAATTTTAGTTTGAAACATGATCTACCAACAATAAAAACAAAGCATGCATACGGAAGCAAATAACAATCAAACAATTTAAAATCACACAAAACATGGGTTGCCTCCCAAGAAGCGCTTTTCTTTATTTTACGAGTCTTGTAGCTAGACTCAAGGTCATGGGCTATCCTATTTGGGTGAGCTCCTCATTGAGGACATCTTTGGGATCAAACTTGGGTTTCAACTTCCTATCGGTTTTCTTAGTACGGTATGACCTTTCAAACTTTTCTCCATCCGGATCATATAAAACCATCTTCATATGCCATGATCCGTCACCTTCCTTAGGTGGCTTGGCCCACTTCCATTTACACTTATCCCCTTCTCTCTTCCACTTGTTCATCTCTATGTTAATAGGCATTACGCATACGAACTCAATTATTTTCCTAAAGACTAGGGGATCCTCAAAAGGGTCTAGTTCCTCATCTCTAGCTATGAGTTGTTCCACCGAATGTGTTTTATCGATGAAATCTTTTTCTAGATAGAATGGGCGTTCAGGTCCTATAAAGTTTCTTTCTATCCAAGGCCCATATCTAGATGGTCTCCTATTCATCTCTACCCAATGTGGTGTCGGTTCGTCATCACAATCGTAGGTATGCTTCCTAACATCATAAACCGACCAAGTATCGCCCTCTCCTACCGCTATCTTAGACTCCTTACAATCTATCATGGCACTAGCAGTTGCTAAAAATCCTCTTCCTACTAACAATGGGCATGTAGTATCACTAACCATATCTAGGACGTGAAAATCTGCTAAAATAGTTAACTTTCCTACGTGAACCACTACATCTTTGATCATTCCAACCGGATGGGCAATACTTCCATCCGCTAGACCAATAAGTATTTCTGTCTCCTCTAACATTCCTAGCTTAAAAGTGGTGAAAAGGGACAAGGGAATCAAGTTGAGGCTTGATCCTAAGTCGGCTAGTGTGTCGAAAGCTTCGGATTTTCCTATCTTACAAGGCAAAACAAATATACCTTGATCATCAAGCTTCTTAGGCAACTTGTTTTGAACGAAGGCGGTCCCATTTTTACCCAATTTAAATTTCTCATATTTTTCTAGAAGGGCACTATAGTAGGGAGCACGGGCTAAGACATCAATGACCGGGCGTTCAAGGTGGAGCTTCTTGAATTCATCGTCAAGGTCTTGTGTAGGAGGTGTTTCAACTATGTTATTGACCGGTATGACATCGGATGTTTCATTTAATTGGTCCTTTTGAAGAATTTGGGTTTGCTTGAAACACGTGCTCATTGATTTTACCGAGTAGTATTGTGGACAAGAAGTAGGTGATGAAACCGATGATATGGCATTAACGTTTAGTTTTGGGTTCTTGACCATGTCGCTTGGGAGTGCTCCCATTTCTCGGTCATTGAGAACTTTCAACAATGTTTCTATTTTGGTGGTCTTCTTGCTTTGCTTTTGTTTGAAGTCGGCTTCAAACTTAGATATGCGAGCTTCTTGAGATGCCATAAACTTGGACATCAACCCTTCAAGAATATTGGTACTACCATAGTTCTTGGAAGGATTGTTGTTGAAAGTACGGTTAGAGGGTGGGCCATTTGGTTGGTAACGATTAGCTGGATTGGAAGAATTGTTTTGGTTTTGTTTCCACCTAAGGTTCGGGTGATTTTTCCAAGAAGGGTTGTAGGAATCACCGTAAGGGTTTGGCTCGGGCTTGAATTTGTACCACTTGTCTCCCGCTTCGTCGGTACGCGAGGATGTGTAGTCTGCAAAATCTTGTCCGAGGAGTTCCACACAATCACGAGTGTCATGGGGACCACTACATAATTCACATGAAGAAGTGATTTTGTTCAATTGGCTTGAAGGCTTTGGAGCTTCGTATGATTTCATGAGAAAATTGACTTGGTCCTCAAGTTCCATGATCCTACGGTCGGGAGTGCTAGAATTGTTCGAAGGCAAAGATATTTCCTTTACCATTTTGTTCAAATCACTGGGATCATTCCAACTTTCGTTGTCATAGAGAGCAAGATCTTCTATGAGTTCCCATGATTCTTCCACACATAGATCACGTAGCTTGCCACCAGCCAACTGGTCAATGGTTCGCCTTGTGGAGAGATCGGTATGGTCATAGAAGATTTGGACTTGGAGCCAAAGATCTATGCCATGATGAGGGACTTTTTGGAGTAAGTCCTTTAAACGAGTCCATGCTTCATATAGAGTTTCACCTTGACATTGTTGGAACATTAGGATCTCAGTTCTAAGCTTGGTAGTTCTCCCCGGTGGAAAAATTGAGCAAGGAAACGAGTGGTGAGATCATCCCATGAGGTGATGGATCCCATGGGTAAATGTTCAAGCCATTGACTAGCTTGATCACGTAGAGAGAATTGGAATAGGCGTAATCGGGTCGACTCTCTAGTTGTAACATCAAGGACTATAGAATCTACGACTTTAAGGAAATCCTTGAGATGTTGATTAGGATCTTCGGAACGAAGTCCATGGAATGCACATCCGCTTTGCACCAACCGGATGGTGTCGGATAGCAAGGGGGACACATTGGCTCCTTGAGTGAGCTCAATAATGTTTCGGTAGCCTTGGTGGCTAGGACGGGAATACTCTCCTAAGGTTCGGGGCCTAAGGGGTTGGTTTGCTAGTGGTGGGTTTTGTGGGTGGTTTTGTTGTGGTGGTTTGTGTAACAATTCGCAATTTCAGGTTAATTACCATTCCCGGAAAATTTCACTATTCACTTTTACTATTCATTTTTCCCGAAACTTTCCCGAAAGTTGATTTTTATTTGATATTCTCGAGTGATAAATCATTTCCATGGCAAATTAAATGTTTGTCATTCGTCAGATCATTTTCGTGAAAGTTATTAAGGAAATACACGTTTTAGGGTAAAACGTCATTCAGAAATTCTACGTACAACGAAACTCGACCGCGTTAAGTGACCCCGCATCAGAAAAATGTTTGACACACTCATGATTTATTTGAGAATTAATCGTGACTGAGAAAAACATGACCAAAGACTTCCCGGCAGGTCACCCAAACCAGTACTATTCTCACATGAGCACGCTTAACCGTATGGGCGATTAACCGTTAGACCACAAAACACGTTTCTAACTCAATTTGAGTTGTCAACATATTCTTTCCCTCCCCCATTGACCAAAAATCATCCCTTGATTTTATAAGTCATTCCTTGATTTTTAGGCTTACGGTTTGATGTCTAAAAGACATTTAATACCAACCGACACTAGACTGAGCCCAGTCTAGACATTATAAGTCTTTTTAAATCATTTATAACCTATTAGAAAAGTAACATTTTACTTTTCTCAATTTTACGCAATATTCGTACATTTTACGTATTACGCGTTTTAGACCCGTGTTTCCAGTTTTTAGCAGGGTTTTACACCCAAATGGAACCTACCACTCATTTTATATTTTATTATGGAACTTATTGACATGTTTATCAATACTTTCAAGTTCCATAATTTTACGACACCCGGTTTTACGTTTTGAGGCTTAATCATTTACGATTGGCATTTCCCGGAGTCAAAACTAACCAAGTATCTTGGATAATACCAAGAAAAGTCCACCCTTGCTCTCCAAGTCCATATGAACCGCCATAGGGGGGGGGGGTTTCACACTAGGTGGCTTGATCTCAAGCTTAATGGCCTTAGATTTCATCCATGTGTTCACCTTGGCCTCCAAGGTTGGACTAGTCAACATTTCTAACCTCCTTAAGACCCTATAAAAGCCCCCATCCCCCCTTTTGTGCCGTGCACCTCCAACCTCCAAAACCTTTCCATCCTTTGCTCATTTCCTTCTAGTTTCATGCAAGATTCAAGTGCTAGTTCAAGGTAGAAACCCTAGATAGGTTATCATTCATCAAACACTTCCATAACCTCATATACTTGGTGATTTCTCTTGAGTTTAAATCCACTCAAGTCACCTAAACCTTCATCATCCATCTTTCAAGAATACCAAGGGTAGAAAGATTGCATGAAGTGAAGTGGGTTGAAGCAAGTCTATCAAAGTCCTATCCTTACATGTTAACTTCCTTTCATCTTTGAAAGCCAAAAGTTGTGAGCCAAACCCTAACTTGATTCTTGTTAAATAATCATGTTCATGTTATTTACATATTATTCTTGCTATATTATGTCTTGTAGTTATGTCCATGATGTATAAAAATGACCAAAACAAGTTATTGTTATTGATTGTTACAACAAGTTACTAAAACAAGTAAACTAGTGACTTTCTTGGTAAGACCTGATCAAAATGGTAAAAATATGATGTTGGATCATTACATATTACAGTAGAGGACTTAACAAGGAAACCATAGCAATTTGAACCACCCAAAACGAGTATACGAGTCAAAAGTTACGCCCATTTGAAGTTACCAAAGATTTCCGGCAAAACTGCCAAATACCATTCTGATCAAATTTGGGTTTTGAAAGTCCCACTTCTGGTCCGATTCATCAAAAAGTTAAAACACGAAAGTTGTCCGGAACGACGTTTTCGTTCAGGAACAAAGAAGCTTGAGACCTAAAAACGCTTTCCGAGTGATAAAATTCTTCAAATTCTAAACAGCCCATTTTTAGGCGAAAGTCACTATATTATAGTTATGATTTACTAAGACCAAGAGGTCTTATGACCAATAATCAAGACCACCACCATGTCTAGAGCCAAGATTGTGTCTCATGACCTTGGAACAAGGACCAAAGGTCATGGCTAGGCCATGACGAAATGACCATAACAACTTACATAGGCGTAAACATGAAACAATGAATTAGGCGATAACATGAACAAACAATTTGGATCTACTTCACCTAAAAGGAAACCATGAGATATTACCAAGAGAAAATGGTCATTCAAGACTTATGAAACTACCCCTAATAACAATCTTCATGTACTAATAAACTTTCCTAAGTTTATTCAAATATCGGACATGTAACTTTTCGGATCAAAACTTATATCTATATATTTCATCAACTACTACAATAGTAGGGAGCCTCATGTGAGGAGTTCATTATGTAAGCTGTCTAGTTGAGTTGTGGATTTATGAATTAAAGTGTCCTGGCTCCTCGAACGCTTACTAACATGACTTCTGAATTATGTCGGCCCGAACGGTAGTAAACGATATACAAAACATACATGTTTCATGAATCTTTCTTTCAAAGACTTATACTATACATCATACCACATCATGGACTAAGTGCAAGATATATATATTGGCGTGTTTATGTCTCCTTAGACATTACTCCGATCTTAAGTCGCAACATTCTGTTATAGGTTGCTCATAGAAACCTACACGATCCAACCATCACATTCATTACTTGCTATCTTACTTAAGGTGAGTTCATAGCCCCACTTTCTATTGTTTAACTGTTTTACAAACCCTTGGGGGGAATACATGCTATTATTTTTCTAAATCGAACACAATGCTTTCTACTGTATGCTATTCGACTATGTTTTATTATCACTAAGTAACATCCTTGCCAAACCAAGATCCCTTATTATGAACCATTTAATCACTTGCGAGGGTTACTTGCAAGTGAGCGCGAATATTGTGAATAGGCCTATGGGATTGACGAATCCCATTTGTTTTGACTAAGTTCAAACAAATGCATTAATATTTGAGACATTAGGTATGACGGCAAAGTACCTACCGGGATAAATCTGCCAATCGATATTGGTACACGTTAACGTTTTGGTTTCATAAGCTTAGTGTATAATACATTTTATGGGCGTATAATAACGTAGCCTACCTGTTTTGTTTTCCAAACATTGGTGTGAGCCTATAACTCACACTACCAACATATTGTGTTCAAACGATTTACCTACAAACACTACGATTATTGTGTTCAAACGATTTAACTACCAACACATTGTGTTCAAACGATTTAACAAACTCTATGAATATCACTCAACCTTTGTGTTGACCTCTCAAGCATGTATTTCAGGTTCATGACGATCAAGGATGGCACGGAAGGACACGGATACTCAAGAGGGCTATAAATTTTATTATCATTCAAAAACTCATTTATTATACATTGTAAACATGGAACCATTTGGGACCTCATTTTGTAATCTCTGATATTTATATAATTTGAATGATAAATCTTTTAAAACGACTCAATTGGAGTTCGTTTTCTATTATTGTGACTATTGTGCCGTCGAGTAACACCCAGTTTGAATTCCGCTGCAACCATGAATTGGGGGTGTTACAGATTGGTACCAGAGCCATGGTTATAGAGAAACGGGTCTAATTGAGACCTAAACTATAACTACAATCACAAACAAAAACATTTTATAGCCTTCCGCTCTCCGTGTCTTCCATCCTCCAGACGATTATGGACTTAGTAAGCATGTTATGCTTTATATACCCATTTTGAGCATTTCCCCGTAGACATTTTTGTGCTACACAAACGTAATTGCATATTAATATATGTACCCTAAACATAATTGAGCATTTCCCCGTAAGCATTAGTATATTGATATATAAACTCGGTTTATTTTCAATCATTTATCTAAACAATGGACAAAACATATCTGCGTATGCCTATTCTAGGGCATTACGACACAACCAGATTCTCCCAATCATGTTCCTACTCCAACATTTTATGTCCAAGACATTGTAACTGATTACAATGGTCTTTCCTATTCCCCAGACATTGTAACTGATTACAATGGTCTCATTCATTTTTTCAAGATATTGTGAGATACAATGGTCTCATTCATTTTCCAAGACATTGTATTATACAATGGTCTTAACCATTTCTCAAATGTTTTGAGTCACACAATGGTCTAACCTACTTCCCAGACATTGTGAATTGCACAATGGTCTAACCTACTTCTGAGACATTGTGTTTTGTGCAATGGTCTCTAGAATTATTCCATCACATCATCAATATCATTTCATATGATATCAAAAACCCATCACAATCTATCGATTTCCAAACAAGAAATATGAGATTTCTAAAGGACAAACAAATCCATCACCTACAAAAGCTGAAGTTCAGCTTTACATTTATCAAAGTTTTCTTCTGAAACCTTCATTATTAAAAGTTCGTGATCCTGGCCAAGTATGTTCTATTTTAGAACTACTTAAAACTTCCTTTCCATACGTACCTACCCTTACTATCTTCTATGCAATGGAATATGAAAACATACGTTACAAGTCTTGTATGGACGGGACTTGCAACTTAAGGGTTTGACATCGCCTTTGTTTAATGGACAGTTTCCCGAAAGCAACGAACATATCACAAGTATACCTAATTTAGGTATTTGAAAATTTTATCGAACCTCGGCTAAATATAGACTAGTCACCTATATTTAACCTAGGGACAGTGGAATATAGTCTGACTAACTATATTCGACTTAACATTTTCAAATACTGAGAGTAGTTGTACAAGGGTTATGTTCAGATTGATTTCCTACTTGAACTCGATAAACCACCAGAATTCTTTAAAATGATCTAGAGACACGATAGTGTTTTACCACTCAGCAAGATCATAACACCGTATTTGTATGATCTAAATTCATTCTTGAAATTTTTCATTTATGAGATAATCCGAACTACTATCTTGGAATAGTTATCAATTATTCTCTTCATCCTGTAGAAGTACTATCCTGTTTAGGTCCTAAGGATACCATTCCATCATAAACTTTTAAAATCTCTTAAGATTTTTAAAGCAAACTCAACATCTATACCTAAGAGTATTAATGTTAAGCATACACTACACACTTTTGTTCGTCAACATATCACATCATTATCTTCACAACCGTTGAAACCACAAGCTCATTAACAGATCTTGATGCACTTTTAAAGCTCAAATCATCCTTAGTTACACCACAAGCACCCTTATCAGCTTTACAAGATTGAATATTCATCTTGTACTTTTGGAACACCAGTATCATCTCGTAATACCCTACCTTGTAACTCACCGACTAAGTATGAATGTTGGGTTGGGAATTCTTAAGTAGGATGATTTGTAATTATTTGAATGGATTGGGATGCCTTTTCATTTAAATAAAGAAATTGTAAATCACCGAACCATAAGTTTATATTCCTCTATTTACATTGTTTGGGATGCCTCTTTATGTAAATAAAGAATTATAAACAAGTGGGCTTATTTGTATCCGAAATAACATAAGTATGAAGTCAACCTACATTACATTGCTCGGGTATGGCTTGATACCTACATTACATTGCTCGGGTATGGCATGATACCTACATTACATTGCTCGGGTATGGCTTGATACCTACATTACATTGCTCGGGTATGGCATGATACCTACATTACATTGCTCGGGTATGGCATGATACCTACATTATATTCGCCACAAGAAATCCTATCTTTTCACCGACATCGCTTCAAACCATGACATAAACACTAGGTACAACAACCGATTACCTACTAGACTATGATTGCGACTACTATCCCAATTTCCATTGATATTCCACTACTATATCAATTTCCATTTATTGGATTCCTATGTAAATTGCTATTGTTGTTCAACTGTTATATCAATTGCTATTGATACTTGACAACAATATCAATTTCCATTTTGATATTTAACTATATCAATTTCTGTACAACTACTATATCAATTTCTATTAATAATCGACTGCTATATCAATTTTCTTTGATATTCGACTATTTTATAGATCTCTACTGATATTCAACCATGTTATCAATCTCTAATGACACACCATATTCTGAGACAAATCAAACTACATCACTAGTAATTCCAGACTTTGGTCCTCATAAGTAACCACACATCTTTATCGACACCACTCCAATATATGACACACATAGAACTTCGGGACGAAGTTCCCCGTAAGGGGTAGAGACTGTAACAATTCGCAATTTCAGGTTAATTACCATTCCCGGAAAATTTCACTATTCACTTTTACTATTCATTTTTCCCGAAACTTTCCCGAAAGTTGATTTTTATTTGATATTCTCGAGTGATAAATCATTTCCATGGCAAATTAAATGTTTGTCATTCGTCAGATCATTTTCGTGAAAGTTATTAAGGAAATACACGTTTTAGGGTAAAACGTCATTCAGAAATTCTACCTACAACGAAACTCGACCGCGTTAAGTGACCCCGCATCAGAAAAATGTTTGACACACTCATGATTTATTTGAGAATTAATCGTGACTGAGAAAAACATGACCAAAGACTTCCCGGCAGGTCACCCAAACCAGTACTATTCTCATATGAGCACGCTTAACCGTATGGGCGATTAACCGTTAGACCACAAAACACGTTTCTAACTCAATTTGAGTTGTCAACATATTCTTTCCCTCCCCCATTGACCAAAAATCATCCCTTGATTTTATAAGTCATTCCTTGATTTTTAGGCTTACGGTTTGATGTCTAAAAGACATTTAATACCAACCGACACTAGACTGAGCCCAGTCTAGACATTATAAGTCTTTTTAAATCATTTATAACCTATTAGAAAAGTAACATTTTACTTTTCTCAATTTTACGCAATATTCGTACATTTTACGTATTACGCGTTTTAGACCCGTGTTTCCAGTTTTTAGCAGGGTTTTACACCCAAATGGAACCTACCACTCATTTTATATTTTATTATGGAACTTATTGACATGTTTATCAATACTTTCAAGTTCCATAATTTTACGACACCCGGTTTTACGTTTTGAGGCTTAATCATTTACGATTGGCATTTCCCGGAGTCAAAACTAACCAAGTATCTTGGATAATACCAAGAAAAGTCCACCCTTGCTCTCCAAGTCCATATGAACCGCCATAGGGGGGGGGGGTTTCACACTAGGTGGCTTGATCTCAAGCTTAATGGCCTTAGATTTCATCCATGTGTTCACCTTGGCCTCCAAGGTTGGACTAGTCAACATTTCTAACCTCCTTAAGACCCTATAAAAGCCCCCATCCCCCCTTTTGTGCCGTGCACCTCCAACCTCCAAAACCTTTCCATCCTTTGCTCATTTCCTTCTAGTTTCATGCAAGATTCAAGTGCTAGTTCAAGGTAGAAACCCTAGATAGGTTATCATTCATCAAACACTTCCATAACCTCATATACTTGGTGATTTCTCTTGAGTTTAAATCCACTCAAGTCACCTAAACCTTCATCATACATCTTTCAAGAATACCAAGGGTAGAAAGATTGCATGAAGTGAAGTGGGTTGAAGCAAGTCTATCAAAGTCCTATCCTTACATGTTAACTTCCTTTCATCTTTGAAAGCCAAAAGTTGTGAGCCAAACCCTAACTTGATTCTTGTTAAATAATCATGTTCATGTTATTTACATATTATTCTTGCTATATTATGTCTTGTAGTTATGTCCATGATGTATAAAAATGACCAAAACAAGTTATTGTTATTGATTGTTACAACAAGTTACTAAAACAAGTAAACTAGTGACTTTCTTGGTAAGACCTGATCAAAATGGTAAAAATATGATGTTCGATCATTACATATTACAGTAGAGGACTTAACAAGGAAACCATAGCAATTTGAACCACCCAAAACGAGTATACGAGTCAAAAGTTACGCCCATTTGAAGTTACCAAAGATTTCCGGCAAAACTGCCAAATACCATTCTGATCAAATTTGGGTTTTGAAAGTCCCACTTCTGGTCCGATTCATCAAAAAGTTAAAACACGAAAGTTGTCCGGAACGACGTTTTCGTTCAGGAACAAAGAAGCTTGAGACCTAAAAACGCTTTCCGAGTGATAAAATTCTTCAAATTCTAAACAGCCCATTTTTAGGCGAAAGTCACTATATTATAGTTATGATTTACTAAGACCAAGAGGTCTTATGACCAATAATCAAGACCACCACCATGTCTAGAGCCAAGATTGTGTCTCATGACCTTGGAACAAGGACCAAAGGTCATGGCTAGGCCATGACGAAATGACCATAACAACTTACATAGGCGTAAACATGAAACAATGAATTAGGCGATAACATGAACAAACAATTTGGATCTACTTCACCTAAAAGGAAACCATGAGATATTACCAAGAGAAAATGGTCATTCAAGACTTATGAAACTACCCCTAATAACAATCTTCATGTACTAATAAACTTTCCTAAGTTTATTCAAATATCGGACATGTAACTTTTCGGATCAAAACTTATATCTATATATTTCATCAACTACTACAATAGTAGGGAGCCTCATGTGAGGAGTTCATTATGTAAGCCGTCGAGTTGAGTTGTGGATTTACGAATTAAAGTGTCCTGGCTCCTCGAACGCTTACTAACATGACTTCTGAATTATGTCGGCCCGAACGGTAGTAAACGATATACAAAACATACATGTTTCATGAATCTTTCTTTCAAAGACTTATACTATACATCATACCACATCATGGACTAAGTGCAAGATATATATATTGGCGTGTTTATGTCTCTTTAGACATTACTCCGATCTTAAGTCGCAACATTCTATTATAGGTTGCTCATAGAAACCTACACGATCCAACCATCACATTCATTACTTGCTATCTTACTTAAGGTGAGTTCATAGCCCCACTTTCTATTGTTTAACTGTTTTACAAACCCTTGGGGGGAATACATGCTATTATTTTTCTAAATCGAACACAATGCTTTCTACTGTATGCTATTCGACTATGTTTTATTATCACTAAGTAACATCCTTGCCAAACCAAGATCCCTTATTATGAACCATTTAATCACTTGCGAGGGTTACTTGCAAGTGAGCGCGAATATTGTGAATAGGCCTATGGGATTGACGAATCCCATTTGTTTTGACTAAGTTCAAACAAATGCATTAATATTTGAGACATTAGGTATGACGGCAAAGTACCTACCGGGATAAATCTGCCAATCGATATTGGTACACGTTAACGTTTTGGTTTCATAAGCTTAGTGTATAATACATTTTATGGGCGTATAATAACGTAGCCTACCTGTTTTGTTTTCCAAACATTGGTGTGAGCCTATAACTCACACTACCAACATATTGTGTTCAAACGATTTACCTACAAACACTACGATTATTGTGTTCAAACGATTTAACTACCAACACATTGTGTTCAAACGATTTAACAAACTCTATGAATATCACTCAACCTTTGTGTTGACCTCTCAAGCATGTATTTCAGGTTCATGACGATCAAGGATGGCACGGAAGGACACGGATACTCAAGAGGGCTATAAATTTTATTATCATTCAAAAACTCATTTATTATACATTGTAAACATGGAACCATTTGGGACCTCATTTTGTAATCTCTGATATTTATATAATTTGAATGATAAATCTTTTAAAACGACTCAATTGGAGTTCGTTTTCTATTATTGTGACTATTGTGCCGTCCAGTAACACCCAGTTCGAATTCCGCTGCAACCATGAATTGGGGGTGTTACAGATTGATGGGTTCAAAGATGTTACCACCTTCCATGATGTCGGATGGTAAAGGTTACGAACAAAGACAAGAAGAAATAAGATAGACTAAAGAAAACCTAAAAAATAAAAATAAAATCTTACTAGAAAGGAATCTAGCAAGTAGACCTAAAAAAAGAAATCCTAACCTAGACCGTAACTATTCCTCGGACTGCGGCGCCAAAAACTTGATACGTGGGAATCGCACCAGGCTTTACCTCCCGAGGGATCTCGAGAAGCTTGCAACCCCCACCAGGCAGTGTACCAGATCGTTGTAGTATAGTATAGTGACAAGTACCGGGGGATTGATCGTTCAACACAGGAATAGTGTCGCTAGGATTAGAAAGTCTCTTAAACTAAGTCTAGAGGTGAGGGATGATTCTTTTTGTATTTTTATATTTTATGAAAGCAAATAAAATCTCGGTTTTTGGAAGAGTGGGCGGAATTAGTTGCTAGGCAACTAACCCAATAACTACAAATGCAATCAAAATTAAATAACAGAAATGAAAATGAAACTAATTATACTAATCTGGTGTAAACAATGATAGGGAGAGTTGTGTTTACTTAGGTTTCATTACTCCCTAGATATCTTTTACAGGTTGATAGTTTGTTACAATTGCATGGATGACGGGTCGTATTCCTTAATACTGGTCGTAGGGCCGTGTACAATATTCCCTAACTCTATAGGATCCTACTTCACTCCTATGTCGAGCCGTTAGAAGCTCCTAACATGAGATCATTAGAATTCTCCTACGCATTAAATACAACCAAAAATCATAGTACACCTCTGATCATGTTTCTTAAGACGTTCAAGCATGTTACTAATGGAAGTCTGCCAGTTTTCTTAAGTCTAACATCGAATACAATCATCCGTAACAACTATAAACAAACAATCAACCCATAATTAACATCTAGGTTTCACTACATCTAAGCAAACACAAGAGAAATCTAGCCTAGCATGTTAAATTGAAGACAAGTGTAAGATATATTCAAAAAACACATAGACATATTGATTGAATTGAAAGAGTACTTATCTCAATTGAACATAAGAGGTTTCAAAGGGTAAAAACCCTTGAAAAAGCTGTGAAAATCGGACTAGGGTTTCTCTCCAAAGTTGCACCCTAAAAGTTACACACTAATGAATGAAAATTGGAAAACTATATATAGATTTTACAGGGTGACGGCGTTAAGAAGAAAATTGTGACGCCATCAACTCGCCGCCCATAATGAAATCGGATTGCCTAGATCCACTTTTGACGCCGTCATGTGTAAAGTTGCTCTGGGCCGTCACTAATATATGGACCATGACGGCCTTGGGTGACGCCGTCATGTCCTTAGTATAAAACTTTCTGGATCGTCACATGTATCATCCACTTCCACCTCTTTTATTACTCTAGACGCCGTCATTAAGGATCTTGTGACGCCGTCAGGTACTGTTCCCAGCAAGGAAAATTAAGACTCTGTCGTTTTCTTCACTTTTATGCTCCAAAAACGTCCAAAATGCTTCCTTTTCCAGATTTCACTCCAAAAGTACATAAAATGACAAAAGGAACGATTTAGGGCAATATTTGATCAAATAAATTCGAATCCGGGCTAAAATGACCCCCTAAAAACGGTTCATTTTTCGCCCCATCAAATAACCTTACACTTGAAATTTGCTTGTCCTCAAGCAAATGCGCTTTTATTAACACTAATATAAATGTAATTACAATAAATAATCATTCCGCTAAAGACCAAAGACAAGCACGGAGGTCATACACTAGCACCTCACAAATAGTGTTTAGATACTCACATCTCTCGGGTGTAATAAAGTATATATCACAATATGGAAATGGAAAACATCTCTCACTACCTGTCATAGCAAAATAGATTACCATAGGCTTGGGAAAGGATCAAACCTCCACCACTTGGCGTAAGCACCTAGGATAAACTATCAAAGAGGTCTTTTTAAGGGTTATAATGTTAGGTGTAGGGATATAGAATACACGGTTTTGTTGGATAAAGGCAATATTTATTGGTGGCGAGTTAATCATCTTGGTTAATTACATGTACAATATGGCGTTGCTAAGCCAAGACTAGACTCGACTTAAGCTAATAAATCAAAAATAACAAAAACATAAAACAAACATAGAATGAAATGGGATGCTAGTCTGTATGTTTTTCTTTCTTTTTTTTTTTTTTCTTTTCTTAATTTTTTTATTTTTATTTATTTATTTATTTATTTTTTTTTTTATTTTTTTTTTTGCATACACTCTTACCCTACCATCCAAAATAATACATCATACGGAATGTACATTCCCCTTACACTTGAATTTTTTCATACTTTATAATAAACTAATCTAATGACTCGAATCAAGATAACCAAAACACTTGGAGTACTTTTAAGATTAACGCACATATGGGGGTATGATGTTCTTCCCTATTACTCTATAACATAAGTACTTTACCCATGAGTCCCAATCGTCCCAAAACAATATGTACAAGATATGACTCGACTTAGCAACCATGTAATCAATTAGATAATTAACTAAGGGTTTAAACATGTAACAATAATGCACTAAAGATGAGTGCATACACAGAAGGCTAAGGCGATTTGGTTGCACATTTGGGTGGGTTGTAACAAATTCTTCCTTTAAGTAAGATGCTTAAAGTTAGAAACGAAAAGATAGGCTCGGAGGGGTGTACTAGGGGTTTCGTGTACTAAAAATGAGTACAACGCTAAGGTGTGGGGAAAAATTAATTGACTTTACTAGTCAAGTAATATGACTTAAATGGTCAAGTAATTATGATACGGGTTTAACACAAGGGTGATCCTAATGCCTCTTATCATGTAGTAAATCCTACTACACGAATGTAGTCTCACTAGCGGTCTCGGGATGCATCACTAACGCAAGTTCTAGAATCTAAATGCTACCGGTACACTCATAAGTACTAATAGTAAATACTTTTCCTATCAAATCTAATGGCGAACCTCACATATTTGGGTGGAAAATTTTTTTGAATGATACGGTTTCGTGCTAGTCATACAACTCCTATCCATGAGACGCTTGCTAAGGCTAAAGTTTCACTCCTAAATGTTGTAAAAAATTTTAAATTTGGCTCTAAAATTACACTAACAAGTATTTCTCTTAGTTTTATTAGACACCTACCATCAAACAAACAAACTCAAGTGCAATAGTATCCTATAAGGTATCATCATTTACCCTCCCCTTACACTTAGGATGAACATTGTCCCTAATGTTCAACTAAAGAATGTAAAAGTGAAATAGGTAAAAGAATGAAAGCAAATACTCCCCTGATTCGTTCAGTGCGGATAGTGTGGTAACAAGGTTAGATCTTCCTCCAAGAAAATGAACATTCAAAGCTTCCCTTGCAGAAAAATAAATCATCTTCTTGTCATATGTAACCTGTTAAACCTGGGAAAACAAACAAGGCAACCTCGCGTCAAATCGGCGGCAATCTATATATACTAACAAGTCCTAGAAAACAAATTAGGATATAATGCTTGTGGAATGAATGTTTGCAGATTTCCTGGAGTTTATAAAACTAAAGAATTAACAAAAACTTTAAGACTCCATTAGAAAATCAAAACTCGCAAAATTTCAAGAATTTTACACATGATGCCGTCAGGAATTAATTCATGACGCCGTAAGAAGTGACATGCATAAATCTTTACGTTAAGTTTCTGGAAAATTTCTGGAAAAACTTATGTCCTACTTCCTGGAAAATCCTGCAAAACATCATTATGACTCGATACAAGCATTTGACTCTAACAAATACTAATACACATGTCCATTTAATATTGTGGAAAATCATGATAATTTCGTTCTTAAAAACAAATTTGGGGTTTCCCCTTACACTTATCTTTTGAAAAATACCTTTATATGACTCGATACAAGCATTTGACTCTAACAAATACTAATACACATGTCCATTTAATATTGTGGAAAATCATGATAATTTCGTTATGACTCGATACAAGCATTTGACTCTAACAAATACTAATACACATGTCCATTTAATAATGTGGAAAATCATGATAATTTCGTTCTTAAAAACAAATTAGGGGTTTTCCCTTACACTTATCTTTTGAAAAATACCTTTATATGAAGTTAAGACGAAGTTAAACAACAAAATAAAGCATTTTCACAATTTTAGTTTGAAACATGATATACCAACAATAAAAACAAAGCATGCATACAGAAGCAAATAACAATCAAACAATTAAAAATCACACAAAACATGGGTTGCCTCCCAAGAAGCGCTTTTCTTTATTTTACGAGTCTTGTAGCTAGACTCAAGGTCATGGGCTATCCTAAATGGGTGAGCTCCTCATTGAGGACATCTTTGGGATCAAAATTGGGTTTCAACTTCCAATCGGTTTTCTTAGTACGGTATGACCTTTCAAAATTTTCTCCATCCGGATCATATAAAATCATTTTCATATGCCATGATCTATCACCTTCCTTAGGTGGCTTGGCCTACTTCCATTTACACTTATCCCCTTCTCTCTTTCACTTGTTCATCTCTATGTTAATAGGCATTACGCATAAGAACTCAATCATTTTCCTAAAGACTAGGGGTTCCTCAAAAGGGTCTAGTTCCTTATCTCAAGCTATGAGTTGTTCCACCGAATGCGTTTTATCGATGAAATCTTTTTCTAGATTGAATAGGCGTTGAGGTCCTATAAAGTTTCTTTCTATCCAAGGCCAATATCTAGATGGTCTCCTATTCATCTCTACCCAATGTGGTGTCGGTTCGTCCTCACAATCGTAGCTATGCTTCCTAACATCATAAATCGACCAAGTATCACCCTCTCCTACCGCTATCTTAGAGTCCTTACAATCTATCATGGCACTAGCGGTTGCTAAAAATCCTCTTCCTACTAACAATGGGCATGTAGTATCACTAACCATATCTAGGACGTGAAAATCCGCTAAAATTGTTAACTTTCCTACGTGAACCACTACATCTTTGATCATTCCAACCAGATGGACAGTACTTCCATCCGCTAGACCAATTAGTACTTCCGTCTCCTCTAACTTTCCTAGCATAAGAGTGGTGAAAAGGGACAAGGGAATCAATTTGAGGCTTGATCCTAAGTCAGCTAGTGTGTCGAAAGCTTCGGATTTTCCTATCTTACAAGGCAAAACAAATATACCCGGATCATCAAGCTTCTTAGGCAACTTGTTTTGAACGAAGGCGATCCCATTTTTACCCAATTTAAATTTCTCATATTTTTCTAGAAGGGCACTATAGTAGGGAGCACGGGCTAAGACATCAATGATGGGGCGTTCAAAGTGGAGCTCCTTGAATTCATCGTCAAGGTCTTGTGTAGGAGGTTTTTCAACTATGTTATTGACCGGTTTGACATCGGATGTTTTATTCAATTGGTCCTTTTGAAGGATTTGGGTTTGCTTGAAACACGTGATCATTGATTTGACCGAGTAGTATTGTGGACAAGAAGTAGGTGATGAAACCGATGATATGGCATTAAAGTTTAGTTTCGGGTTCTTGACTGTGTCGCTTGGGAGTGCTCCCATTTCTCGGTCATTGAGAACTTTCAACAATATATCTATTTTGGTGGTCATATCGCTTTGCTTTTGTTTGAAATCGGCTTCAAACTTAGATATGCGAGCTTCTTGAGATACCATAAACTTGGACATCAACCCTTTAAGATTATTGGTACTACCATAGCTGTTTGAAGGTTTGTTGTTGAAAGTACGATTAGAGGGTGGGCCGTTTGTTTGGTAACGATTAGGTGGGATTGGAAGAATTTTTTTGGTTTTTTTTCCACCTAAGGTTCGGGTGACTTTTCCAATAAGGGTTTTAGGAATCACCGTAAGGGTTTGGCTCGGGCTTGAAAGTGTACCACTTGTCTCCCGCTTCGTCAGTACGCGAGGATGCGTAGTCCGCAAAAGCTTGTCCGAGGAGTTCCACGCAATCACGAGTGTCATGGGGACCACTACATAATTCGCATAAAGAAGTGATTTTGTTCACTTGGCTTAAAGGCTTTGGAGCTTCGTAGGATTTCATGAGAAACTTGACTTGGTCCTCAAGTTCCATGAACCTACGGTCGGGAGTGCTAGAATTGTTCGAAGGCAAAGATATTGCCTTGACCGTTTAGTTCAAATCACGGGGATCATTCCAACTTTCGTAGTCATAGAGAGCAAGATCTTCTATGAGTTCCCATGATTCTTCCGCACTTAGATCACGTAGCTTGCCACCGGTCGATTGGTCAATGGTTCGCCTTGTGGAGAGATCGATATGGTCATAGAAGATTTGGACTTGGAGCCAAAGATCTATGCCATGATGAGGGACTTTTTGGAGTAAGTCCTTGAAACGAGGCCATGCTTCATATAGAGTTTCACCTTGACGTTGTTGGAACATCAAGATATCATTTCTAAGCTTGGTAGTTCTCCCCGGTTGGAAAAATTGAGCAAGGAAACGAGTGGTGAGATCATCTCATGAGGTGATGGATCCCGCGGGTAAACATTCAAGCCATTGACTAGCTTGATCACGTAGAGAGAATTGGAATAGGCGTAATCGGGTCGACTCTCTAGTTGTAACATCAAGGTCTATAGAATCTACCATTTTAAGGAAATCCTTGAGATGTTGATTAGGATCTTCAGAACGAAGTCCATGGAATGCACATCCGCTTTGCACCAACCGGATGGTGTCGGATCGCAAGGGGGACACATTGGCTCCTTGAGTGAGCTCAATAATTTTTCGGTAGCCTTGGTGGCTACTCTCCTAAGGTTCGGGGCCTAAGGGGTTGGTTTGCTAGTGGTGGGTTTTGTGGGTGGTTTTGTTGTCGGGGGTTGATGGGTTCAAAGATGTTACCACATTCCATGATGTCGGATGGTAAAGGTTACGAACAAAGACATGAAGAAATAAGATAGACTAAAGAAAAGTTAAAAAATAAAAATAAAATCTTACTAGAAAGGAATCTAGCAAGTAGACCTAATAAAAAGAAATCCTAACCTAGACAATAAATATTCCCCGGGCTGCGGCATCAAAAACTTGATACGTGGGAATCGCACCAGGCTTTACCTCTCGAGGGATCTCGAGAAGCTTGCAACCCCCACCAGGCAGTGTACCTGATCGTTGTAGTATAGTATAGTGACAAGTACCGGGGGATTGATTGTTCAACTCAGGAATAGTGTCGCTAGGATTAGAAAGTCTCTTAAACTAAGTCTAGAGGTGAGGGATGATTCTTTTTGTATTTTTATGTTTTATGAAAGCAAATAAATTCTCGGTTTTTGGAAGAGTGGGCGGAATTAGTTGTAACAATTCGCATTTTCGGATTACTATTCATTTTCTACTATTTACTATTTCTATTCACTTTCACTATTCACTCCCGAAATTTTTATTTCATATTCTCGTAAGTTAAACTATTTTAATGATAATCCGAGAGTTTGACACTCGTCCGATCATTTCTACAAAAATCACGAAACCGTGTTCGAGATTTACTTTTAGGTTTAAACGTCATTGCAGCATCCCGATATGTCCATAAAACACTATAAACAATAGAAATATGATTTTCTCTCATTTTATGACAATTCCAAAAGTTTTGGAATTTTACGTTTTCCAATTCAGCGTTTTACGCGAATTACGCGTTTTAGACCCGCGTTTCCAGTTTTAACAGCGTTTAAGCAACCCGATAGAACTTATCACTCATTAAATATGCTAAGATAGGTTATATTAATAAGTTCTAACATATTTATTAATTTCATATTTTTAGGATACCCGATTTTAAGTTTCATGACTTAACGACTTACGGTTTGCAATTAACGGGACGAAAACTCACTCCGTAAATTAGATAATACCAAGTTTATGCATCTAGTCATCCCTTATCCCATTTGAACGTGTATTATGGTGTGTCACAAGCTTTTTTGGCTTGTGATAAGCCTTGTTCACTTAGGATGGTTACATGTGTTTACTTAGCTAGCTAAACTTACCAAACTTCTTCACTAAGCTTCCTAAATATCTAATACTTGCACCTCCTCAATTTCAGCCCTATGTGGCGTTTATCATGACTCACAAGGGCATATGGCATGCTTAGGATTGATCTTGGATGGATTGGTTACACATATGTTAACTTAAAAAAAAACTAGTGACATATATTGAGAACCACGACCAAAATATGATAACAATGATATTAGACACTTGCTGATGAGGCGAAAAATGATCCGTTTTTAGGGGGTCATTTAAGCCCGAATCCGAATTTATTTGATCAAATATTGCCCTAAATCGTTCATTTTGTGATTTTAGGTACTTTGGGAGTGAAATCTGGAAAAGGAAGCAATTCGGACGTTTTTGGAGCATAAAAGTGAAGAAAACGCCAAAGTCTTAATTTTCCATGCTGGGAACAGTGCATGACGGCGTCAAGAGTAGTTCCCTGACGGCGTCAAGAGTAAAATTCCATGACGATCCAGAAGAGTTTTGACGGCGTCATGAAGGTAGGGCGTCAAGAGTGAAAGTCATGACGGCCTGGAAATGAATTGTACTTGACGGCGTCAAATGTAGATCTAGGCAGTCCGAGGATTGTTTTGGCGGCGAGGTGACGGCGTCACCTAATTGGTCTTGACGCCGTCAGACCCCTTTTCCTATATATAGTTTTCTAATTTTTCACATTTAAAGAAAAAGTTTTGGGAGAAACCCTAAGTACGATTTTGGTGTAACTTTACAGGTTTTTCAAGGGTTCCAACCCCTTGATACCTTGCATGATTAATCAAGATAAGTGTTCTTCTAATTCAATCAATATGTCTATGTGTTGGTTGTCTATATCATGTTCTTGTCTTAATTCCATCATGCTAGGCTAGATCTATCTTGTGTTTGCTTAGATCTAATGAAACCTAGATATTGATTATGTGTTGATTACTTGTTTATTCTTGTCTTGGATGAATGATTTATATGTTAGGCTTAAGAAAACTGGCAGATCTCCAATTGGTAACATGCTTGAACGTCTTAAGAAACATGAACCAACGCGCACTAGGTCTTTATTGGTTGTATTTAATGCATGAGCCACTGTGTACAATCCCTATAGTTGTGCTGGGCATGGTGTAGTAGGAGATAAGAGCTCATAGAATTGGGGAGTTATGTGTGCCAGCCCATGAATGGTATTAAGGAATACGATCCGTCATCCATGCAATTATAACAAGTAATTAACGTGTAAAAGATATCTAGGGAGTAGTGAAATCTAAGTAAACACATTTTCTCCAGTTACTGCTCACAACTTTAGTATAAATTAGTTTATTTTCATTTCTAGTATTTTATTTTGATTGCATCTTAGTATTGGGTTAGTTGATTAGCAACTAATTCCGCCCAAATCCTTCAAACCCGAGATTTTAAATTGCTTTCCATAAAATATATAAACACAAAAATAATCATCCCTCACCTTTAGAACTAGTATTTAGGCTTTCTAATCCTAGCGACACTATTCCTAAGCTGAACGATCAATCCCCCGGTACTTGTCACTATACTATACTACAACGATCAGGTACACTGCCTGGTGGGGGTTGTAAGCTTCTCGAGATCCCTCGAGAGGTAAAGCCTGTTGCGATTCCCACGCATCAAGTTTTTGGTGCCGCAGCCTGGGGAATAGTTATTGTCTAGGTTAGAATTTCTTTTTATTAGGTCTACTTGCTAGATTCCTTTCTAGTAAGATTTTATTTTTATTTTTAGGTTTTCTTTAGTCTATCTCATTTCTTTGTGCTTTTGTTCGTAACTCTTTACCATCCGACATCATGGAAGGTGGTAACATCTTTGAACCCGTCTTCTCACCACAACAAAACCCACCACTAGAACCCCTTAGGCCCCGAACCTTAGGAGAGTATTCCCAACCTAGCCACCAAGGCTACCGAAACACCATTGAGCTCACCAGAGCCAATGTGACCCCCTTGCGATCCGACACCATCCGGTTGGTGTAAAGCGGATGTGCATTCCATGGACTTCGTTCCGAAGATCCAAACCGACATCTTAAGGACTTTCTCAAAATCGTATATTCCATAGACCTAGGTGTTGAAACTAGAGAGATCACCCGTTTACGCCTATTCCAATTCTCTCTACGGGATCAAGCTAGTCAATGGCTTGAGCGTTTACCCGCGGGATCCATCACCACATGGGATGATCTCACCACTCGTTTCCTTGCTCCATTTTTCCCACCGGGGAGAACTACTAGGCTTAGAAATGACATCTTGACGTTCCAACAATGTCAAAATGAAACCTTTTATGAAGCATGGATTCGATATAAAGACCTACTCCAAAAAGTCCCTCATCATGGCATCGAACCGTGACTCCAGATCCAAATCTTTTACGATAAGGTTGACTATCAAACAAGGAGAGCCATTGATTACGCAGCCAAGGGTAGGCTAAATAGACTTAGCATTGACGAGTGCTGGAAAGTTCTTGAGGGATTGGCACAATACGAAGAGGAAGGATGGGAGGACCCGATGCTCCCAAGCAAGGTAAAACTTGACTATGCATGTGCCACCCAAGAACAGTTGTTAGGAAGCATCGAGAAGCAGGTAAAAGAATTGATGAGTATTGAGAAACTTGCTGCTGAACCCGTGTGGAATCATAATCCACGTAGGAATACGGTTATCAACCAGAATTTTCCTGAACGCTCACGACAAGAGGAATTCGAAGGGATAATGGTAACCTTCATGGATAATCAGGAAAAACAAATCCAGCACCTAGAGGCACGCATGGAAAGCACTCATAAAGCTTTTATGAATTTCGCAGACCAATTCATATCAAGGGTCAAAGAAAAGATCAAAGAAAATTCCGTACCTAAAAAAAATTGAAAAAGACTTCGAGGTGTCAACCCCTTTGGTGTTTGACCAAGAGGATAGCGGGAAATTTTCCCCAAGTGCTTTACCATTAACTACCCCCCGTTCTCATGAGCACCCCCATGCAGAGAAAAGTTCGCAATTCCATAACATTTTCGTTGGATGTTTGCGAACTACATTCCCGAACTCATCCAAAAAACGTTCTTTTGGTTTTAAACCCGGTGTAAGGAGGTCGCACCTCAAAAACACCACTGATTTGAAACCCTCTATGGAACAACATCTCTCTTTTCACACCAATGACCCGTGCACAGGGTTCGACTTTGCCAAAACGTCACCCAACCCCTTCTACAACCTTACCTCTTTCCGTGACAGTAATGAGACGTTCGACCCTGGTGGACCTCGTTAACGGAATAGCTACTCATGGGTTTTACTAATGTTTAGCTATTCACGCAAAGTGCAGGGACTAAACATGGAACCACTCCAATTCTCACCTTACACGGGCATCTGACGGCGTCAGATTTAACTCTTGACGCCGTCAGCTCGATGGATCAGCAATATTAACCCAAAACAAATCACTTTCAACCCATACCCCACAAATCTCACCCAAAGTGCTGCTGCTACTCCGATTCTCCACCCTCCAATTCGACATCTTCCGCATCCAATCTCCACTTGGTAAGTAAGTTTTCTTCATCCTTTTTCGATCAATTGTCCTTAGGACCCATCAATTTGGAAAACCCCTTTCGTCCGAAACCCCACTCTTGACCCATTATTAACAAATCGTAATGCCATCCATTGGGTGATTTGTAAACATGGGGTTACCCATTGATTATGCTATCCCACTCGAATTATGCATCAGATTAGGGAAAGCCACTCATGCCACGGATTCTTTGAGCCCCCACCCATGTTTTCTGATTAAAGGAGCGTTTGGGTAATGGGTTAAGAGTTTGAAAATTGATTTTTCCCTCGCATTTGCATGATTCGGATTCTGATCAATCTGACGGTGTCAGGATTACTCTTGACAGCGTCAGATGTGTCTGACTCCATAAAGTTCATCAAAACTCTCGTTCTAATCATTTCCGTTCACTCCACCTTTTTTCAGGAAAATGAGCAAAAGATCTCGTCAACATAAGGGCAGTTCCTCTAGATCTCAAAGGGTCAATTATGGAGAATTGGTCCATAGTTGGAGCGAGTTTGACAATGTTGGTGCTAACACCAAGTATGCGGAGCTGTGTAACCACCATATTGATGCTGGGGCTGTGGTTGACTAGGATTTTCTAAGGGCCCAAGAGTTGGAGGCTGCGTTTTTAGAGAGGATCCACACAGATGGGTTTACGGGTCCACAGTGGGAGAGGTTGTTTAGGATTAGAGAGACAGTGTATAGTGAGTTGGTGAGGGAGTTCTTTGCGACCTTCCGTTTTGATCAGGCTGAGGCTAGGACAGATGTGGGGGGCACCACTGTGTATTTTAGGCTAGGGGGAGAGTTGCGGTCATGTTCAGTGGCTGAGTTTGGTTGGAGGATTGGGTTGTATACTAGAGAGGAGGTTGATGGGACTTTCATGCAGAGGTTGTTAAATGGGGAGACTCAGAGGAGTGAGATGAGGTGTATCACTTTTTGGCCGACCATAGGGAACGGGGTTTACACCTCGACTACCGGGGCAGCATCGATCAGGGACCCCGTAGCTAGGCTAGTCCACAGGTGCATCACATACAGCCTGTCAGGACGTCATGGCACCACTCACCATGTCACTGCTTCAGACCTGTTCTACTTGTACACCATCTTTTCTGCGGATGTCTACTACAACATCCCATTTTGGGTGGCCAGTTATTTGAGGACCAGTGTGGGTGAGAGGGATATTGACAAGGTGTATGGGGGGATGTTCGTGACCCGGTTGGCTCGTTCCTATGGTCTTCTTACTCCTCAAATCATAGGGTACTTGAGCGACTGCGGGGCATGTAGGGTAGTGAGGGCTAAATCCCTCAGGCAGATGAGCATTGTGATGCCAGAGAGGAATGGGACCTATACTTGGTACGAGGCAGGGGGGCCAGATGTTGAGGAGGATGCTGATGATGAGATAGATCCCCAGCAGCATCAGTTCCAGGGTTATGAGGAGGGGACGGCTGACTACTACCGACACATGAGTCGGGGAGACTGGCAGGCACACCAGGGTGCCTGGATGGGTCAGATGGACGCATGGCGAACCACCACTGACCAGCGCTTTGATTGGATGTACGATCATACCATCCGCCAGATGCAGCACCTCTCCACCCGAGATCAGCTTGAGCCTCACCTGCAGATTGATCCCTTCCCAGGTCGCGAGACTGACTACCCTCCCTACGGGTACACCGGACACCTCCCTCCTGGCTATGACTATCGCTTTGGTCCTCCTCCCCAGTGACTCCTCTCGATCTCCGTTGTCTTTGAACTATTTATTGATGGTTGTGTAATTTGAAACATTTGGTACTGTAATAGCTAAGGATGCAGCCTCTGTTGGCCTTGAACAATTTACTTTCATGTTTATGTTTATTTGAAATAATTGGTGGTGCTCATGGTGACATTATTCATTTCGTGTGTTCTTATTTGTGTGATTTTATTTTTTTGTTTGATTGTTATTTGCTTCCGTATGCATGCTTAATCTTTATTGTTGGTGGATCATGTTTCTAAACTAAAATGTGGAAATACTTTACTTTGTTGTTTTGGCCTAGCCTTAACTCCACCTAAAGGTATTTTTGCAAAAGATAAGTGTAAGGGGAAACCCCAAATATGTTTTTAAGAAACAAACCGATCATGATTCTCCACAATATTAAATGAACATGTATATTAGTACTTGTTAGAGTCAAATGCTTGTATTGAGTCACAATGAAGTTTTGCAGGATTTTCCAGGAAGTAGGACCAAGTTTTTCCAGAAATTTTCCGGAAACTTAACATAAGAATTTCTGCAGGTCAATTCTGACGGCGTCAGGAGTTTACTCTTGACGGCGTCAGGAGTTAAAATCTGGAAATTTTACCGGTTTTGTTTTTCTAACGGAATCTTATGGTTTTTGTGAATTATTAAGTTTTATAATCTCCAGGAGATCTGCAAACTTCATTCCACAAGCATTATATCCTATCTTGTTTTCTAGGATTTAGTAACTTATATAGGATGCCGCCGATTTTACGCGAGGTTGTCTTGTCTATTTTGTCAGGTTTTACAGGTTATGTATGACAAGAAGATGATTTATATTCTGGAAGGGAAGCTTTGATTGTTCATTTTCTTGGAGGAAGATTTAACCTGGCCACCTTATTATCCATACCGAGCGAATCAGGGGAGTATTTGATTTCATTCTTTTTACTTATTTCACTTTTACATTCTTTACTTGAACATTGGGGACAATGGTCATCTTAAGTGTAAGGGGAGGGTAAAAAGATGATACCTTACATATGCACTTTCGCTTGAGTTTGTTTTGTTTGATGGTAGATGTGTAATAAAACTATGAGAAATACTTGTTAGTGCAATTTTAGCGCCAAATTTAAATTTTTTTACAACATTTAGGAGTAAAACTTTAGCCATAGCAAGCGTCTCATGGATAGGAGATTGTATGACTAGCACATAACCGTATATTCAGAAAAATTTTCCACCCAAATATGTGAGGTTCGCCTTTAGATTTGATAGGAAAAGCATTTACTATTAGTGCTTATGAGTGTACCGGTAGCATTTAGATTCT
The DNA here is from genome assembly GCA_030686995.1 of Artemisia argyi. NCBI lineage: Eukaryota > Viridiplantae > Streptophyta > Magnoliopsida > Asterales > Asteraceae > Artemisia > Artemisia argyi. The sequence goes on from CM060690.1 coordinate 179,370,443, forward strand.
AGAACTTGCGTTAGTGATGCATCCCGAGACCGCTAGTGAGACTACATTCGTGTAGTAGGATTTACTACATGATAAGAGGCATTAGGATCACCCTTGTGTTAAACCCGTATCATAATTACTTGACCATTTAAGTCATATTACTTGGCTAGTTAAGTCAACTAATTTTTCCCACACCCTTAGCGTTGTACTCATTTTTAGTACACGATACCCCTAGTACACCCCTCCGAGCCTATCTTTTCGTTTCTAACTTTAAGCATTTTACTTAAAGGAAGAATTTGTTACACCCCACTTAAATGTACACCCAAATCGCCTTAGCCTTCCGTGTATGCGCTCATTTTTAGTGCATTATTGTTATTTGTTAAACCCTAAGTTAACTATCTAATTGATTACATGGTTGCTAAGTCGAGTCATATCCTTGTACATATTGTTTTGGGACGATTGGGACTCATGGGTAAAGTACTTATTTTATGGAGTAATGGGGAAGAACAACAATTATTACCCCCATATATACGTTAATCTTAAAAGTGCTCCAAGTGTTTTGATTTTCTTAATTCGAGTCATTAGATTAGTTAATTGTAAAGTATGTAAAAATTCATGTGTAAGGGGAATGTTCAACCCCTATGATGTATTATTTTGGATGGTAGGGTAAGAGTGTATGCAAAAAAAAAAAAAAAAAAAAAAAAAAAAAAAAAAAAAAAAAAAAATTAAGAAAAAAGAAAAAAAAATAGAAAAAGAAAAGAGAAAAAATATACGGACTACCATCCCGTTTCATTCTATGTTCATTTTATGTTTTTGTTATTTTTCATTTATTAGCTTAAGTCGAGTCTAGTCTTGGCTTAGCAACGCCATATTGTACATGTAGTTAACCAAGATTGTTAGCTCACCACCAGTAAAAACTTCCTTTATCCAACAAAACCGTGTATTTCATATCCCTACACCTAACGTTACAACCCTTGAAAAGACCTCTTTGATAGTTTATCCTAGGTGCTTATGCCATGTGGTGGAGGTTTGATCCTTTCCCAAGCCTATGGTAATCTATTTTGCTATGACAGGTAGTGAGAGATATCTTCCGTTTCCATATTGTAATTTACACTTTATTACACCCGAGAGATGTGAGTATCTAAACACTATTTGTGAGGTGCTTGTGTATGACCTCCGTGCTTGTCTATTGGTCTTTAGTGGAACGATTATTTGTTGTAATTACTTTTATATTAGTGTTAAATGACCCCTAACTTGTATTTTGACTAGAATAAAAGCGCATTTGCTTGAGGACAAGCAAATCTCAAGTGTAAGGGTATATGATGAGGCGAAAAATGATCCGTTTTTAGGGGGTCATTTAAGCCCGAATCCGAATTTATTTGATCAAATATTGCCCTAAATCGTTCCTTTTGTGATTTTAGGTACTTTGGGAGTGAAATCTGGAAAAGGAAGCAATTCGGACGTTTTTGGAGCATAAAAGTAAAGAAAACGCCAAAGTCTTAATTTTCCATGCTGGGAACAGTAGGTGACGGCGTCAAGAGTAGTTCCCTGACGGCGTCAAGAGTAAAATTCCATGACGATCCAGAAGAGTTTTGACAGCGTCATGAAGGTAGGGCGTCAAGAGTAAAAGTCATGACGGCCTGGAAATGAATTGTACTTGACGGCGTCAAATGTAGATCTAGGCAGTCTGAGGATTGTTTTGGCGGCGAGGTGACGGCGTCACCTAATTGGTCTTGACGCCGTCAGACCCCTTTTTCTATATATAGTTTTCTAATTTTTCACATTTAAATAGAGAAGTTTTGGGAGAAACCCTAAGTACGATTTTGGTGTAACTTTACAGGTTTTTCAAGGGTTCCAACCCCTTGATACCTTGCATGATTAATCAAGATAAGTGTTCTTCTAATTCAATCAATATGTCTATGTGTTAGTTGTCTATATCATGTTCTTGTCTTAATTCCATCATGCTAGGCTAGATCTATCTTGTGTTTGCTTAGATCTAATGAAACCTTGATATTGATTATGTGTTGATTACTTGTTTATTCTTGTCTTGGATGAATGATTTATATGTTAAGCTTAAGAAAACTGGCAGATCTCCAATTGGTAACATGCTTGAACGTCTTAAGAAACATGAACCAACGCGCACTAGGTCTTTATTGGTTGTATTTAATGCATGAGCCACTGTTTACAATCCCTGTAGTTGTGCTGGGCATGGTGTAGGAGGAGATAAGAGCTCATAGAATTGGGGAGTTATGTGTGCCACCCCATGAATGGTATTAAGGAATACGATCCGTCATCCATGCAATTATAACAAGTAATTAACGTGTAAAAGATATCTAGGGAGTAGTGAAATCTAAGTAAACACATTTTCTCCAATTACTGCTCACAACTTTAGTATAAATTAGTTTATTTTCATTTCTAGTATTTTATTTTGATTGCATCTTAGTATTGGGTTAGTTGAATAGCAACTAATTCCGCCCAAATCCTTCAAACCCGAGATTTTAAATTGCTTTCCATAAAATATAAAAACACAAAAATAATCATCCCTTACCTTTAGAACTAGTATTTAGGCTTTCTAATCCTAGCGACACTATTCCTAAGCTGAACGATCAATCCCCCGGTACTTGTCACTATACTATACTACAACGATCAGGTACACTGCCTGGTGGGGGTTGTAAGCTTCTCGAGATCCCTCGAGAGGTAAAGCCTGTTGCGATTCCCACGCATCATGACTTAACTAGCCAAGTAATATGACTTAAATGGTCAAGTAATTATGATACGGGTTTAACACAAGGGTGATCCTAATGCCTCTTATCATGTAGTAAATCCTACTACACGAATGTAGTCTCACTAGCGGTCTCGGGATGCATCACTAACGCAAGTTCTAGAATCTAAATGCTACCGGTACACTCATAAGCACTAATAGTAAATGCTTTTCCTATCAAATCTAAAGGCGAACCTCACATATTTGGGTGGAAAATTTTTCTGAATAGTACGATTTTGTGCTAGTCATACAATATCCTATCCATGAGATGCTTGCTATGGCTAAAGTTTCACTCCTAAATGTTGTAAAAAAATTTAAATTTGGCGCTGAAATTGCACTAACAAGTATTTCTCATAGTTTTATTACACATCTACCATCAAACAAACAAACTCAAGCGAAGGTGTATCTGTAAGGTATCATCATTTTACCCTCCCCTTACACTTAGGATGAACATTGTCCCCAATGTTCAAGTAAAGAATGTAAATGTGAAATAAGTAAAACAAATGAAATCAAATACTCCCCTGATTCGCTCGGTATGGATAATAAGGTGGCCAGGATAGATCTTCCTCCAAGAAAATTGATGAGGCGAAAAATGATCCGTTTTTAGGGGGTCATTTAAGCCCGAATCCGAATTTATTTGATCAAATATTGCCCTAAATCATTCCTTTTGTGATTTTAGGTACTTTGGGAGTGAAATCTGGAAAAGGAAGCAATTCGGACGTTTTTGGAGCATAAAAGTGATGAAAACGCCAAAGTCTTAATTTTCCATGCTGGGAACAGTGCATGACGGCGTCAAGAGGAAGATTATGACGGTGTCAAGAGTAAAAGTCCATGACGACCCAGAAGAGTTTTGACGGCGTCATGAAGGTAGGGCGTCAAGAGTTAAAGTCATGACGGCCTGGAAATGCAATGTTCTTGACGGCGTCAAATGTGGATCTAGGCAGTCCGAGGATTGTTTTGGCGGCGAGGTGACGGCGTCACCTATTTGGTCTTGACGCCGTCAGACCCCTTTTCCTATATATAGTTTTCTAATTTTTCACATTTAAGGAGAGAAGTTTTGGGAGAAACCCTAAGTACGATTTTGGTGTAACTTTACAGGTTTTTCAAGGGTTCCAACCCCTTGATACCTTGCATGATTAATCAAGATAAGTGTTCTTCTAATTCAATCAATATGTCTATGTGTTGGTTGTCTATATCATGTTCTTGTCTTAATTCTATCATGCTAGGCTAGATCTCTTTTGTGTTTGCTTAGATCTAATGAAACCTAGATATTGATTATGTGTTGATTACTTGTTTATTCTTGTCTTGGATGAATGATTTATATGTTAGGCTTAAGAAAACTGGCAGATCTCCAATTGGTAACATGCTTGAACGTCTTAAGAAACATGAACCAACGCGCACTAGGTCTTTATTGGTTGTATTTAATGCATGAGCCACTGTTTACAATCCCTATAGTTGTGCTGGGCATGGTGTAGGAGGAGATAAGAGCTCATAGAATTGGGGAGTTATGTGTGCCACCCCATGAATGGTATTAAGGAATACAATCCGTCATCCATGCAATTATAACAAGTAATTAACGTGTAAAAGATATCTAGGGAGTAGTGAAATCTAAGTAAACACATTTTCTCCAATTACTGCTCACAACTTTAGTATAAATTAGTTTATTTTCTTTTCTAGTATTTTATTTTGATTGCATCTTAGTATTGGGTTAGTTGAATAGCAACGAATTCCGCCCACTCTTCCAAAACCCGAGATTTTAATTTGCTTTCTAAAAAATATAAAAATACAAAAATAATCATCCCTCACCTTTAGAACTAGTATTTAGGCTTTCTAATCCTAGCGACACTATTCCTAAGCTGAACGATCAATCCCCCGGTACTTGTCACTATACTATACTACAACGATCAGGTACACTGCCTGGTGGTGGTTGTAAGCTTCTCGAGATCCCTCGAGAGGTAAAGCCTGTTGCGATTCCCGCGCATCAAAAATGAACAATCAAAGCTTCCCTTCCAGAATATAAATCATCTTCTTGTCATACATAACCTGTAAAAACCTGAGAAAACAGACAAGGCAACCTCGCATAAAATCAGCGGCAATCTACATATGTTACTAAATCCTAGAAAACAAAGTAAGATATAATGCTTGTGGAATGATGTTTGCAGATTTCCTGGAGATTATAAAACTAATAATTCAACAAAAACTTTAATACTCCGTTAGAAAAACAAAACTGGTAAAATTTCAAGATTTTTACACGTGACGCCATCAAGAGTAAACTCATGACACCGTCAGAAGTGACCTGCAGAAATTCTTATGTTAAGTTTCCGGAAAATTTCTGGAAAAACTTGGTTCTACTTCCTGGAAAATCCTGCAAAACTTCATTATGACTCGATACAAGCATTTGACTCTAACAAATACGAATATACATGTTCATTTAATATCGTGAAGAATCATGATCGGTTTGTTTCTTAAAAACATATTTGGGGTTTCCTCTTACACTTATCTTTTGCAAAAATACCTTTGGGTGAAGTTAAGACTAGGCCAAACAACAAAGTAAAGTATTTCCACTATTTAGTTTAGAAACATGATCTACCAGCAATAAAAGTAAGGCATGCATACGGAAGCAAATAACAAACAAACAAAATAAAATCACACAAAATCATGGGTTGCCTCCCAAGAAGCACTTTTCTTTATTTACGAGTCTTGTAGCTGGACTCAAGGTCATGGGTTACCGTGTATCGCTTATGCTCACATAACCAAGCGTGAGCCATGTAATGGTCGCCTCATCTTTCTTATAAACATCTCCTAACTCTAAACATCCATGATAGTATCTTTTATTCTTTTCATGAGTATATTTAAGCCCTTTTCTCTTATCATTCTCACTTAGCATTTCTATGGGCGGATATCTACTACACTTCTCCATGGAAAAATCCTTGAACCTAGGGTGTGTGCGGGGCATTTGGTAGACAAAATCTTCATCCCCATCCGAGAATGTAATTAACCCTTCTATAAGTTTTTCATCAAGGTTGGTCAACCTTTTGAAGGGTTTTCCAAACACAACTTGGGTTAACTTATCATCAATAAATTCTCCTAGACTCTCCATAACCATGAACTCAACAAGATAAACCAAGCTTCCTACAAACACATGCAATGGTATTGCCCTAGCAATAATATTTTCTCCTTTGTATTCTAACTCATCTACCATGATTTTATTATATTCATTACGCGAGATTATGTTCATTGGGAGAGATGAGTTAAGATAGGCGTTAAAGCTCCTAAATCCGATCTTACAAGGAAATTGCATGTTGAATGAACTATCACTCTCAATCCTTGTTCTAGGGTCGACATACCTAAGAGGGTTCACTTCCTCTTCCATCCTATCCTCATTAATCACATCACCATCATCAAGATCCTCATCGGAGTCTGAATAGTAAAAAGGACTAGACCTATGGTCATCATCATGGTCAGACTCCTCTAACTCAGAATTATTGTCAAAGTGGTGGTTAGGCGAAAGGTTAGGTGGGTTCTCATTTTCCACTAAAGGGATTGGGGCGGGCATTTGGAAAATCCTACGACGAAAAACAAGAATAACAGGAATCAAACGATCAATGTTATTGTTATCCATCGAGATAATTTACGAACAAAGGAAACAAAGAAATAAGATAGACTAACGAGAACCTAAAAATAAAAATAAAATCTTACTAGAAAGGAATCTAGCAAGTAGACCTAATAAAAAAGATTCTAACCTAGACAATAACTATTCCCCAGGCTGCGGCGCCAAAAACTTGATGCGTAGGGATTGCACCAGGCTTTACCTCTCGAGGGATCTCGAGAAGCTTACAACCCCCACCAGGCAGTGTACCTGATCGATGTAGTATAGTATAATGACAAGTACCGGGGGATTGATCATTCAGCTAGGAATAGTGTCGCTAGGATTAGAAAACCTAAAGACTAGATCTAGAGATGAGGGATTATTCTTTTTGTATTTTTTATATTTTTAGGAAAGCAAATAAAAATCTCAGGGTTTGAAGAATTTGGGCGGAATTAGTTGCTAGTCAACAAACCCAATACTAAGATGCAATCAAAATGAAATACTAGAAATGAAAATAAACTAATTATACTAAGGTTGTGAGCAATATGTGGGAGAAATGTGTTTACTTAGATTTCACTACTCCCTAGATATCTTTTACACGTTAATTACTTGTTATAGTTGCGTGGATGACGGATTGTATTCCTTAATACCATTCATGAGGTGGCGTACTTACTTCCCCAATCCTATGAGTGCCTACTTCACTCCTATGTCGAGCCGGCTAAGAAGCTCCTAACATGGGATCATTAGAATTTACTCATGCATTAAATACAACCAATAAAACCTAGTACACATCGGTTCATGTTTCCTAAGATGTTCAAGCATGTTACACAATGGAGATCTGCCAGTTTTCTTAAGCCTAACATTGAAATCATTCATCCAATACAACCATAAACAAGTAATCAACACATAATTAACATCTAGGTTTCATTAGATCTAAGCAAACACAAGATAAATCTAGCCTAGCATGTTGAAATCAAGACAAGCACAAGATATAGACAACAAACACATAGACATATTGATTGAATTTAAGAGAAGACTTATCTCAATAGCACATGAAAGGATTCAAGGGGTGAAAACCCTTGAATTTACTGTAAAATACGAGCTAGGGTTCACAAAGTTCGGCCCTAGGGTTTCTCCACACAAGTTCCTCTTTAATGAATGAAAAATAGAAAACTATATATAGATTTTAGAAGGTGACGACGTCAAGAACAAATGTCTGACGCCGTCATCTCGCTGCCAAATAGTTCCTCGGACTGCCTAGATCTAGGTCTGACGCCGTCATGTGTACTCCTTATGCAGGCCGTCACAAAATTAACTCTTGACGCCCTTCTTGTGACGCCTTCACGTTTCTTCTGGGTCGTCATGGATTTTACTCTTGAAGCCGTCAAATATTTCCTCTTGACGCCGTCATACACTGTTTCCAGCATGGAAAATTAAGTCTTTGGCGTTTTCTTCACTTTTATGCTCCAAAAATGTCCGAATTGCTTCCTTTTCCAGATTTCTCTCCCAAATACCTAAAATCACAAAAGGAACGATTTAGGGTAATATTTGATCAAATAAATTCAATTCCGGGCTTAAATGACCCCCTAAAAGTGGTTCATTTTTTGCCTCATCAATGCTATTATTTTTCTACTCGAACACAATGCTTTCTACTGTATGCTTACCCGACTATGTTTTATTGTCACTAAGTAACGATTGCCATGTTCGAAGTCCCTATATCATGAACCATTAGTCACTAGCTATAGTGAGCGCGAATATTGTGAATAGATCTATTGGGATTGACGAATCCCATTTGTGTTGAAGAACTACGAATTCAAACAAATGCACTATATTTGATAGTTAGAGGTATAATGGCAATATTACCTTGGTAGGGCTTCTATAATGCCAATTTTTGGTTCGATGTTAATGCTTTGGTTGCATGAGCTTAGTGCAATAATAACGGTTTTGTTTCTAACTATGAGTGTGAGTCTATAGCTCACACTACGATTATTGTGTTCAACGATTTAACTACAAACTCTAGGAATTCCACTCAACCTTTGTGTTGACTGTTTTAAGCATGTATTTCAGGTCCATAATGAACAAGGCTGGCACGGAGGAGCACGGATATTTAAGAGGGCTATAAATTTTATTATCATTCGAAAACTCATTTAATGTAAATTGTAAACATGGAACCATCTGGGACCTCATTTTGTAATCTCTGATATTTATATAATTTGAATGATAAATCTTTTAAAACGACTCAATTAGAGTTCGTTTTCTATTATTATGACTATTGTGCCGTCGAGTAACACCCAGTTTGAATTCCGCTGCATCATTGAATTGGGGGTGTTACATTAGTTGCTAGTCAACTAACCCAATAACTACAAATGCAATCAAAATTAAATAACAGAAATGAAAATGAAACTAATTATACTAATGTGGTGTAAACAATGATAGGGAGAGTTGTGTTTACTTACGTTTCATTGCTCCCTAGATATCTTTTATAGGTTGATAGTTTGTTACAATTGCATGGATGACGGGTCGTATTCTTTAATACTAGTCGTAGGGTCGTGTACAATATTCCCTAACTCTATAGGATCCTACTTCACTCCTATGTCGAGCCGTTAGAAGTTCCTAACATGGGATCATTAGAATTCTCCTACGCATTAAATACAACCAAAAATCATAGTACACCTCTAATCATGTTTCTTAAAACGTTCAAGCATGTTACCAATGGAAGTCTGCCAGTTTTCTTAAGCCTAACATCGAATACAATCATCCATAACAACTATAAACAAACAATCAACCCATAATTAACATCTAGGTTTCACTACATCTAAGCAAACACAAGAGAAATCTAGCCTAGCATGTTAAATTGAAGACAAGTGTAAGATATATTCAAACAACACATAGACGTATTGATTGAATTGAAAGAGTACTTATCTCAATTGAACATAAGAGGTTTCAAAGGGTAAAACCCCTTGAAAAAGCTGTGAAAATTGGACTAGGGTTTCTCTCCAAAGTTGAACCTTAAAAGTTTGTAGGATATGCATAATATTAACTAGTATGGTTCTTGTGTATGTGATAGAATTAATGAAAGAAAGTTTTAGAAAGAGGAAGAGAGTTGGGAGGATTCCTAGAGAGAGAAAGAGATGAGAGAAAATGAAAATGTATTAGATTGATGAGAATTGGAAGCTCCAACCCTCTCCACATGTGAAGAGGGGTATTATACTAAACTACAAACGCCCACACCCGGGCTGTGGCTCAGGCATACAGTGGGTAAAGACCCGTCCTTCTTCTACGATGTTGCTTAAACTAATTCTAACTAATAACTAAACTAACTAGCTATGAGCTAACTTAAATGTTATTACATCAATTAGGTGACCGAGTCTTCTATAGGAATAATAACAATCTCCCCCTAAGCGAGGTCACCTTGGAAATTAAGCTCTTTGATCTTTAAGCATTCATAAGTCATTGTAGCTCGTAGGTTCTGATTCTTCACTTTTCTGCACACTTTGTACTTCAAGCAATGCGAACTTGTGATTTGGATTCCTTTGTGATATGTGATCTGTGAGCTTCTTTGAGATCATCAGCCATAGTAAATCTCTAAGCTCATCCATAGTCGTATTGCCTTCATGTGATGTAGTGACTTAAGGACCATCATGCTCACACCCTTCTGGATCAGGAGACTTTACATTAGAGTTGTGGATCAGGAGACTTTTTCATCAGAGTTGCGGAAACGTTGTTGGTAGTCTCTCAACATTTGTTGTAGCAAGTCTCTCATCGTGATTGATAGCGTGGGGGATGTGTGAACATGAGGTATGGATTGACCCGATTCAGCTAGAAATAGGAGCCATCAACGCCATCTTTATATGTGTCCCTGAAATAAAACAGTTAGCAATAAAGATAGAGAATGAATATGGCTTTGTCATTCATTCTGCGAGGACAGACTACCCTCCGGTTTTGTAAAAACCGACCTGTGATCAGGTAGAGTCTCTTTTAAAGAAGACTCTCCTTGACAGGAATTTCCAGCTTGTAGTAATGAATTTTCCAAAGAATCCACTTCGAAATCTTCATACTTAGCATGTCCTCATACCGGAACGTCTCAAAGCAGACAGCACGATAGAGTGAATCGGTGAATTGACATTCATGGATTGATGAGAAATTGATTTATAGACATCACTCGCGTGTCATATGATAAAAAGTTTTGAGACACGACAAGAGGTTTTAGCTTTGAATCACATTTCCATCAAAAATACTTTTGTTTGAAAGATTATACACAATCAATGTGCTCGAAAGTAAGTTTGTGAGCACATTGAAAGGTTTTTGCAAAAGTATCCGTCAATCCATATCCTGGAACAAGTTTGATTCAATGTTGAATCACACCATTGTTGCTTTCTAGTTGTCACTTGATCATTGATCCAAGATGGATCTCACTTGTCACCTACCAAGAGCTTGAAAGATGTTCGCTCTATAAGGATTTCCATCTTCATTGTGAATATTTTCATATCACTCGGATGTTCTGGCAATACCACAAGGATAATGCGTAGGAGTCTAAATATTTTATCTTATTTTTCACATTGTGTAAAACAATAAGCATATTTGGAATGTGTCCTATCGAGATTTATGGACGATCTCATGGCTCTAGACTCAATAGTGCGTTTTGATCCGCTCCTGGAGACTGGGGAGGCGTCTCCTGTTTTAGGTATCAACATAGCTCACAATGAGCGGTTGATACATTGCACAGGGTTCCCCGTGAGATTGAAACAAGCTCTTTTAAGAGAACTTGAGTAGTTGGGAAGTTTGGTGCAGTGCGTCACTGGGTCCATGACGTCTTGTCTTCAATACCGGTGTTACCTTAGTAACCGCCAGTAGATTATGCATTGAACCCGGTTTCTGCCCAAAGGTTGAATATATGGAGGTCTATTTCTTTTCACCCTTTCTCATTTCATTTCTTTTTCATTCTTCAACCCCTTTAGTGCTTACCGAGACTTCACCACTAGAACCTTGTTGGGTTTGTTCCAGTCCTAGCTCTATCACAGTCCGCACTCTTCCCTTTCTCACTTTTCTCCTTTTTTCAGTCATTCCTAAGGACTTCTAATCTATCTATGGATTATCCCTGGGAAGATCCTTCCGGTTCTGGTGGATCATGGGAACACATACCTAACCTTATCCAGCCTTATTACTCCATGCATAAAGATAAATGGTCGGTCTTTGGTATAACTTTCACAAATGCCTTTTGCTCCCCCTCAATATGTGCATCGATATTCGAAAGTGTTTAGCACATATGTGGTAGCCTATTTATTGAGTCCAAAGGATCTGAGACAGGGGTACTGGTGATTCGGGTAATGCATCGGATGTTGGGTCAATTGTCACGATATGCAAAGGATCTAAGACAGTGGTACCTCAGCACATGACACTTGTTTGTTTACTGATCTGAAATCTGTATCCATGTCATATGTGATAGGAGTCAAGCTTATCTGTCTCAGATCCTTTGCATATCGTGACAACTGACCCAACATCCGATGCATTACCCGAATCACCAGTACCCTCACATGATTCCACCCAAGATGCCTCCACCTTGTCATCATGCATCTGTTCGTGCTTTGCTATTTCCTCAATGAACATCTTCACATTAACCATAAGTTGGAGTAGTGTGTCTCTGAACGTGTCAACCTCAATTCCCGTGTGATCAGCAAATCACTTTTTTGTCATCTCACTATAATGGTCATACTCCAGAGTGAATTTCGAATCAAAGAACACTTGGAGTTGTTTGTTGATCACACAAAGGGCAGCCATGGATCCCATTTTGGAAATTTCTCCTTGGTCAAGTTGTTGTTGTAGTTGATTTAAGTTAAGAATCATTGTGCATGTGAAAGTCTGAACATCTTGACCAAAGAGTGTTTCAAATGCACGTTCGAATCCCATCTTGAATCCAGTTCCCTCTAAAAGTACCGAGAGATGTGAATGAAGTTGTCGAAACATTCTATGCAGCTTACATTTTACATTGTGAAGCACTTGTTGTGGCTGAAGCAACTCTCTCCCTTGCGAATTAGAGCACAAAGATTCCATATTAGCAATATTAGAATCAAACACCTTTGTTTGTTGTACAAGGATGGAGGATTTTGACATGTTGTGATCGTTCACGGGATTTTACAATTCTATGATTTAAACCGAGAAATAGATTCTTTCGCGGGATTTTACAAAATCAAGAAGAAACCGTGAAATGATGAGAAACCGTTGGAACGGTAAATGATGAGATGATAGTTTGATGACCGTGATGGTTGTATGATCAAAATTCGAATAAACCCCAAAATTATATCCAATAGGCTCGAAAACCCGAAGTCATCTCCAATAGGCCCGAAAGTATCACAACCCAAAACTCAATCTCAAAATAACACTCAGTCTCGGATTATCGAAGCTCACACAAAACCGTGGTCCAAAATTTAACACTCGAAAATTTTTAATCACTTAAGCTCAAGTTAACCAACATTGTATAACAATTAGTACATGGATCGTCCTTTGATGGTAAACCAAACCACACGACAATTAATTCAAACCCAAGAAAAATCCAGTCCGACACAAACTTAATTAAACATATCGGCCCAAGACCAATACCTTATACCAACCAGTAAATTCAAGTAAGCCCAAGATTTGCACCTTATATATATATATATATATATATATATATATATATATATATATATATATATGAATATATATCCTAGAATTTAGTCTACCCTAATGACTCTCAACAAAAATATACGCAGTCATCAAAAGATCATCCAACTAAAATCCCAGATAAATAAAAACATCGACACCCAAAATAATAATCAAATCGTCCTTTGTGAAGATGAGTCAGATCCGAAAACAAACACTCACAAGAATCCCACTACTTAAGTCAGACCACAACAATCCAGTTCTCAAACGAATCAGCCACCACACATCCTTAAACCTGTGTTTTTTTTTTTTTTTTTAAATTTGTCCTTTACTTTGATTCACATTATAGAACCTGGCGCACCCTTAGTTTAATATTACTGTTAATCTACAGTCTGTTATATTGTTGTTCGAATCACACAAGGACCAGAAGTTCTTGAAAACAAGGTGTCGTAATATAACCCAAGTAGGTTATGTTCTTGAAGGAAAATAAGAAGTCATTAGACACGTTTGTCTTTATGATTTCTTAAAGGTCTTCCAATAAAAAAATTAAAGCTTATGCTTCTTCACGGATCAGTGATAGTAATGTTCAAACTTATAAGTTTTTGAAAGATCTTTGACAAGTGTTTAAACCAACTGAGATCTCTTGTTGTGTTATTCTTTTTGTAATGTTATTCTTTTTGTTTTCTGTGACCGAATGAAAGTAAGGATGAAGGCCGAATGGGTTTTGATCTTACATTAGTTGTTGATAGTTGTTAGGGTTGGGTTTGGATTTAGTTTTAGTACTCAAAAAAATAGCTACTTTGATTTAATCGCAAAAAGCAATTAAACGCAAGAAGGAACTCATAAAAAATGAGTTAATCGCAACCATAAATTTGGACTAATCGCTGGACCAAAAGTTAATCGCAGGATGAGAGGTAATCACAAGATTGAGCTAACCGCAATTTAGAGCTAAACTCAATTAGTAGCAGATTGCTACAAATAAAAGGTAATCGCAAGAAATTGGGACTAACCGCAACACTAAAGTAGTGACAATTCTCGATATTGAAACTGAAACTAATCACAAGATAGTGAGTTGCTATTTTCACAAGTGCCAAAAACCAGTCGCTATCAAATATTTGTATGCATCTCACAAACAGCCAAAACACACTAGTTGTACATCGAGTACAAGACAAGGCACTAAACAATGATATATTCTTTCAATAGCTAAACGCAAATATGAATTGTGAGCAGAAAAAGTAAACGCAACAAGGAATATTTCAAGGACTTCTCCAAACTAGCCAAAAGTATATCTTGATCAATAAAGTATTTGTTAGGACAAGAATAATACTTCGAACCAGTTTTAGCCAAAATCACGAGATAAAGAAAGCAAGATTGTAATCTATTGAGAACCAAGTCGGACCAAAATAAGACACAAGAACCAAAATGAAGATACGAGATCAAACAATCCCTGTGATGAAACCATGGCTCTTGATACCAATTGTAGGATATGCATAATATTAACTAGTATGGTTCTTGTGTATGTGATAGAATTAATGGAAGAAAGTTTTAGAGAGAGGAAGAGAGTTGGGAGGATTCCTAGAGAGAGAAAGAGATGTGAGAAAATGAAAATGTATTAGATTGATGAGAATTGGAAGCTCCAACCCTCTCCACATGTGGAGAGGGGTATTTATACTAAATTACAAACGCCCACACCTGGGCTGTAGATCAGGCATACAGTGGGTAAAGACCCGTCCTTCTTCCACGATGTTGCTTAAACTAATTCTAACTAATAACTAAACTAACTAGCTACGAGCTAACTTAAATGCTATTACATCAATTAGGTGACCGAGTCTTCTATAGGAATAATTGTATTCCTAACAAAGTTACACACTAATGAATGAAAATTGGAAAACTATATATAGATTTTACAGGGTGACGGCGTCAAGAAGAAACTTGTGACGCCGTCAACTCGCTGCCCATAATGAAATCGGATTGCCTAGATCCACTTCTGACGCCGTCATGTGTAAAGTTGCTCTGGGCCGTCACTAATATATGGACCATGACGGCCTTGGGTGACGCTGTCATGTCCTTAGTACAAAACTTTCTGGATCGTCACGTGTAGCATCCACTTCCACCTCTTGTATTACTCTTGATGCCGTCATTAAGGATCTTGTGACGCCGTCAAGTACTGTTCCCAGCAAGGAAAATTAAGACTTTGCCGTTTTCTTCACTTTTATGCTCCAAAAACGTCCAAAATGCTTCCTTTTCCAGATTTCACTCCAAAAGTACCTAAAATGACAAAAGGAACGATTTAGGGCAATATTTGATCAAATAAATTCGAATCCGGGCTAAAATGACCCCCTAAAAACGGTTCATTTTTTGCCTCATCACGTATCCGTTGTCACCTCAGTTTCACGGGCGACTACCTTAGGAGACGAAGAAGAAGAAGAGGTAGTCGGAGCCGTTGGTCCATCGATTGTAACACCGCTCCTAGTCGTGATCGCTTTAGCATCGCCCCTCGGGTTAGCGATCGTGTTGCTTGGAAGAGTACCCGAGCCCGAGGGTCGATCATTTAAAGACTTCTTGATTTCAGTGATTTCCTTAGTCAGTAATTCCTGATTTTTAATTAAATTCTGATTTTGCAGCATCAATTGTTTAATCAATTCATCTGAAGGTGACTGATTCTGATTCACAACTAGATTTTGAAAATTTGGTCCACGATTTGTTGTTGAAACCTTGATTTTGAAAATTCTGATTTCCATGATTGTAATTCCCATGATTAGCATTTTAAAAATTTCCATAATTTCTTTGAAAATTCCCTTGATTCGGGCCTTGATTATAATTTCCCCGATTTTGATAAAAA
Organism: Artemisia argyi; assembly: GCA_030686995.1. Lineage (NCBI taxonomy): Eukaryota > Viridiplantae > Streptophyta > Magnoliopsida > Asterales > Asteraceae > Artemisia > Artemisia argyi. Next base: position 179,386,253 of record CM060690.1, read on the forward strand.
TCTTGATTTTGATTTTGAAAACCATTGTTCATCCGGTTTTGATTTTGATTCTGGTTAAATTGATGGTTTCGGTTTTGCATGTTATGATTGACTTGATTAACTTGATTGACTTGATTCGGTTAAGTGAAACCGGGTGGCCAACATAATGGTTTGAACAGTGATACGTGGGAATCGCACCAGGCTTTACCTCTCGAGGGATCTCGAGAAGCTTACAACCCCCACCAGGCAGTGTACCTGATCGTTATAGTATAGTATAGTGACAAGTACCGGGGGATTGATCGTTCAACTCAGGAATAGTGTCGCTAGGATTAGAAAGCCTAAAAACTAGATCTAGAGGTGAGGAATGATTTTTTTTGTATTTTTATATTTTATGAAAGCAATTAAAATCTCGGGTTTTGGAAGAGTGGGCGGAATTAGTTGTTAGTCAACTAACCCAATAACTAAAGATGCAATCAAAATAAAATAACAGAAATGAAAATAAAGCTAATTAAACTAGTGGTGTGAACAATAATAGGGAGAATTGTGTTTACTTAGGTTTAATTACTCCCTAGATATCTTTTACATGTTGATAGTTTGTTACAATTGCATGGATGACGGGTGATATTCCTTAATATCATTCGTGGGGTGGCGTACGTACTTCCCCAACTCTATAAGCTCCTACTTCACTCATATCTCGAGCCAGCAAGAAGCTCCTAACATGGGATCATTAGAATTCGTGCATGCATTAAATACAACCATAATAACCTAGTACGCATTGGTTCATGTTTCTTAAGACGTTCAAGCATGTTACCTATGGAAGTCTGCCAGTTTTCTTAAGCCTAGCATCGAAATCATTCATCCATAACAACTATAAACAAACAATCAACCCATAATCAACATCTAGGTTTCACTACATCTAAGCAAACACACAAGAGATCTAGCCTAGCATGTTAAATTCAAGACAAGCGTAAGATATATTCAAACAACAGATAGACATATTGAATGAATTAAAAGAATACTTATCTCAATTGAACATGAAAGATTTCAAAGGGTAAAAACCCTTGAAAGAACAGTAAAATTCGTGCTAGGGTTTCTCCAAAGTTATCCCCTCTAAAGTTATATCTTGAATGAAAATTGCAAAAATATATATAGATTTTACAGGGTGACGGCGTCAAGAAGGAATATCTGACGCCGTCAACTCGCCGCCCATAATGAGATCGGATTGCCTAGATCCAGATTTGACGTCGTCATGTGTAATTTAGTTGTAGGCCGTCACCATCTCATAAACCATGACGGCCAAGCTTGACGCCATCACGATTTCTCTGGATCGTCACCACTTCCACCTCTTGTTTACTCTTGACACCGTCACATGAGGACTCTTGACGCCGTCAGGTACTGTTCCCAGCAATGAAAATTAAGACTTTGCCGTTTTCTTCACTTTTATGCTCCAAAAACGTCCAAAATGCTTCCTTTTCCAGAATTCACTCCAAAAGTACCTAGAATGACAAAAGGAACAATTTAGGGCAATATTTGATCAAATAAATTCAAATCCGGGCTTAAATGACCCCCTAAAAATGGCTCATTTTTCGCCTCATCAAATGCCCTTACACTTGAGATTTGCTTGTCCTCAAGCAAATGCGCTTTTATTCTAATCAAAATACAAGTTAGGGGTCATTTAACACTAATATAAAATTAATTACAACAAATAATCGTTCCACTAAAGACCAAAGACAAGCACGGAGGTCATACACTAGAACCTCACAAATAGTGTTTAGATACTCACATCTCTCGGGTGTAATAAAGTGTATATCACAACATGGAAATGGAAAACATCTCTCACTACCTGTCATAACAAAATAGATTACCATAGGCTTAGGAAAGGATCAAACCTCCACCACATGGCGTAAGCACCTAGGATAAACTATCAAAGAGGTCTTTTAAAGGGTTATAACGTTAGGTGTAGGGATATGGAATACACGGTTTTGTTGGATAAAGGCAATTTTTACTGGTGGTGAGTTAATCATCTTGGTTAATTACATGTACAATATGGCGTTGCTAAGCCAAGACTAGACTCGACTTAAGCTAATAAATAAAAAATAACAAAAAACATAAAACAAACATAGAATGAAACGGGATGGTAGTCCGTATGTTTTTTCTCTTTTCTTTTTCTATTTTTTTCTTTTTTTCTTAATTTTTATTTTCGATTTTTTTTTTTATTTTTATTTTTTTTTGCATACACTTTTACCCTACCATCCAAAATAATACATCATAGGGAATGAACATTCCCCTTACACTTGAATTTTTACATACTTTACAATAAACTAATCAAATGACTCGAATCAAGATAATCAAAACACTTGGAATACATTTAAGATTGACGCACATATGGGGGTAATAAATGATGTTCTTCCCCATTACTCCATAACATAAGTACTTTACCCATGAGTCTCAATCGTCCCAAAAAAATATGTACAAGGATATGACTCGACTTAGCAACCATGTAATCAATTAGATAATTAACTAAGGGTTTAAACAAATAACAATAACGCACTAAAGATGAGTGCATACACAGAAGGCTAAGGCGATTTGGGTGTACATTTAAGTGGGTTGTAACAAATTCTTCCTTTAAGTAAGATGCTTAAAGTTAGAAATGAAAAGATAGGCTCAGAGGGGTGTACTAGGGGTTTCGTGTACTAAAAATGAGTACAACGCTAAGGGTGTGGGAAAATTAGTTGACTTTACTAGCCAAATAATATGACTTAAATGGTCAAGTAATTATGATACGGGTTTAACACAAGGGTGATCCTAATGCCTCTTATCATGTAGTAAATCCTACTACATGAATGTAGTCTCACTAGCGGTCTTGGGATGCATCATTAACGCAAGTTCTAGAATCTAAATGCTACCGGTACACTCATAAGCACTAATAGTAAATGCTTTTCCTATCAAATCTAAATGCGAACCTCACATATTTGGGTGGAAAATTTTTCTGAATAGTACGGTTTTGTGCTAGTCATACGACTCCTATCCATGAGACGCTTGCTAAGGCTAAAGTTTCACTCCTAAATGTTGTAAAAAATTTTAAATTTGGCGCTAAAATTACACTAACAAGTATTTCTCATAGTTTTCTTACACACCTATCATCAAACAAACAAACTCAAGTGCAAGTGTATCCTATAAGGTATCATCATTTACCCTCCCCTTACACTTAGGATGAACATTGTCCCCAATGTTCAATTAAAGAACGTAAAAGAATGAAAGCAAATACTCCCCTGATTCGTTCGGTGTGGATAGTGTGGTAACAAGGTTAGATCTTCCTCCAAGAAAATGAACAATCAAAACTTCCCTTCCAGAAAAATAAATCATCTTCTTGTCATACATAACCTGTTAAACCTGAGAAAACAAACAAGGCATCCTCGCGTAAAATCGGCGGCAATCTATATATACTAACAAATCCTAGAAAGCAAATTAAGATATAATGCTTGTGGAATGAATGTTTGCAGATTTCCTGGAGTTTATAAAACTAAAGAATTAACAAAAACTTTAAGACTCCGTTAGAAAAACAAAACTAGCAAAATTTCCAGAATTTTACACATGACGCCGTCAGGAGTTAACTCCTGATGCCGTCAGAAGTGACCTGCAGAAATCTTTACGTTATGTTTTCGGAAAATTTCTGGAAAAACTTATGTCCTACTTCCTGGAAAATCGTGCAAAACATCATTATGACTCAATACAAGCATTTGACTCTAACAAATACTAATATACATGTTCATTTAATATTGTGGAGAATCAAGATCAATTTCGTTTCTTAAAAACATATTTGGGGTTTCCCCTTACACTTATCTTTTGCGAAATACCTTTGTATGAAGTTAAGACGAAGTTAAACGATAAAATAAAGCATTTTCACAATTTTAGTTTTGAAACATGATCTACCAACAATAAAAATAAGCATGCATACGGAAGCAAATAACAATCAAACAATTAAAATAAAATCACACAAAACATGGGTTGCCTCCCAAGAAGCGCTTTTCTTTATTTTCGAGTCTTGTAGCTAGACTCAAGGTCATGGGCGATTACGTGACCTCATCGTTGGTCTCATCCACCGATTGTAAATGTTTTTTATAGAGACCAACCACCTTCTTCTTAATTGCTCATATAATTCTATTGGCAAATTCCTTATGAACTTTATATTTTGGTCCTAAAGTCAAGAAATCCTTATAGAAAAGGCTCTTCTTCTCCCATACATAGTCCATGCCCTTTTTCTTATCCTCTTCATTGATGTCTTCAAAAGTATCAATGTTATCCATGTCAAATCGAGGCACAAAACGAAATTCCTTCATTCTATTAGGCATCTTATATGTGATCCTATCGGTTTCACTAGTAAATCAGATTGTCCCTTCTATCTCATCATATTCTAACTTGGATTCTTCAACAAATGGTTTACCAAACACAACATGGGATAAGCAACAATCAATGACACTAGCTAGGTCTTCAACTACCATAAAATCAGTGATATAAGTAAAGTTCCCAACAAAGACATGTAAACCTTTAATTCTCCCAACAAAGTTACAAACTCCACCGGGGTATTTGGGGTCTCTTCTAGGTCCAAGTCTTGTTTTCACTATATCATTGTAGACACTTGAGGACATAATGTTGACTGGGGATTTAAAATCAATGTAAGCATTGTCAATGTGTTTATACCCAATCATACATGGTATCTTAGCATTCTTAGGATCGCCTCTCTTTATCTTGGGTTCAATTCTAGTGAAAGGAGGTCGAGGATTTTCAATAAGATTATTATAGTATGCAATATCCTCCTTAGTGGGGTATAGATTGAAATAGTCATCTAGCTTCAGATCTATCTCCCCTTCCTCAAGTTCCTTGATGAGGCGAAAAATGAACCATTTTTAGGGGGTCATTTAAACCGGAATTGGAATTTATTTGATCAAATATTGCCCTAAATCATTCCTTTTGTGATTTTAGGTACTTTGGGAGTGAATTTTAGAAAAGGAAGCATTTTAGACATTTTTGGAGCATAAAAGTGAAGAAAACGGCAAAGACTTAATTTTCCATGCTGGAAACAGTACCTGACGGAATCAAGAAGGAAAATGTGACGGCGTCAGGAGTAAAATCCATGAAGACTCAGACAAAACGTGACGGCGTCAGAAGTAGGGCGTCAATAGTTATTTTGGTGATGGCCTGAAGAAGGATTACACGTGACGGCGTCAAACCCAGATCTAGGCAGTCCGAGAACTTTATTGGCGGCGAGATGACGGCGTCAGAAATTTACTCTTGATGCCGTTACCTCACAAAATCTATATATACTTTTTTATTTTTCATTCATTAAGAGAGGAACTTGTGTGGAGAATACTAGGGTCGAACCTAATAAACCCTAGGTCGTTTGTAACAGTATTTTCAAGGGTTTTCACCCCTTGAAACCTTTCATGTTCAATTAAGATAAGTCTTCTTTCAACTCATTCAATATGTCTATGTGTTGTTTGAATATATCTTATGCTTGTCTTGATTATAACATGCTAGGCTAGATCTTTCATGTGTTTGCTTAGATGTAATGAAACCTAGATGTTGATTATAGGTTGATTGCTTGTTTATAGTTGTAATTGATGAATGATTTCAATGTTAGGCTTAAGAAAACTGGCAGATCTCCATTGTGTAACTTGCTTGAACGTCTTAAGAAACATGAACCGAAGTGTACTAGGTTTTTATGATTGTACTTAATGCATGAGCGAATTATAGTGATCCCATGTTAGGAGCTTCTTAGCCGGCTCGATATAGGAGTGAAGTAGGAGCTTATAGGATTGGGGAAGTAAGTACGCCACCCCATGAATGGTATTAAGGAATACAATCCATCATCCACGCAACTGTAACAAGTAATTAACCTGTAAAAGATATCTAGGGAGTAGTGAAATCTAAGTAAACACAATTCTCCCATATATTGCTCACACCTCTAGTTAAATTAGTTTATTTTCATTTTTGTTATTTTATTTTGATTGCATCATAGTAATTGGGTTAGTTGACTAGCAACTAATTCCGCCCACTCCTTCAAAAACCGAGATTTTTAATTGCTTTTATAAAATATAAAAAATACAAAAAGAATCATCCCTCACTTGTAGACCTAGTTTCTAGGCTTTCTAATCCTAGCGACACTATTCCTGAGTTGAACGATCAATCCCCCGGTACTTGTCACTATACTATACTACAACGATCAGGTACACTGCCTGGTGGGGGTTGTAAGCTTCTCGAGATCCCTCGAGAGGTAAAGCCTGGTGCAATTCCTACGCATCAAGTTTTTGGCGCCGCAGCCCGGGGAATAGTTATTGTCTAGGTTAGAATTTCTTTTTATTAGGCCTGCTTGCTAGATTCCTTTCTAGTAAGATTTTATTTTTATTTTTAGGTTTTCTTTAGTCTATCTTATTACTTCGTGTCTTTGTTCGTAACTCTTTACCATCCAACATCATGGAAGGTGGTAACATCTTTGAACCCATTAACCCAACACAACAAGACCACCCACAAAACCCACCACTGGCTAACCAACCTCTTAGGCCCCGAACCCTAGGAGAGTACTCCCAACCTAGCCACCAAGGCTATCGAAACACCATTGAGCTCACCCAAGGAGCCAATGTGTCTCCCTTGCGATCCGATACCATCCGGTTGGTGCAAAGCGGATGTGCATTCCATGGACTTCGTTCTGAAGATCCAAATCAACATCTCAAGGACTTCCTTAAAATCATAGATTCTATAGACCTTGATGTTACAACTAGAGAGTCAACCCGATTACGCTTATTCTAATTCTCTCTACGTGATCAAGCTAGTCAATGGCTTGAACGTTTACCCGCGGGATCCATCACCTCATGGGATGATCTCACCACTCGTTTCCTTGCTCAATTTTTCCCACCGAGGAGAACTACCAAGCTTAGAAATGATATCTTGATGTTCCAACAACGTCAAGATGAAACTCTATATGAAGCATGGACTCGTTTCAAGGACTTACTCCAAAAAGTCCCTCATCATGGCATAGATCTTTGGCTCCAAGTCCAAATCTTCTATGACCATATTGATCTCTCCACAAGGCGAACCATTGACCAATCGGCCGGTGGCAAGCTACGTGATCTTAGTGTGGAAGAATCATGGGAACTCATAGAAGATCTTGCTGTCTATGACAACGAAAGTTGGAATGATCCCTGTGATTTGAACAAAACGGTCAAGGCAATATCTTTGCCTTCGAACTTGAGGACCAAGTAAAGTTTCTCATGAAATCTTACGAAGCTCCCAAGCCTTCAAACCAAGTGAACAAAATCACTTCTTCATGCAAATTATGTAGTGGTCCCCATGACACTCGTGATTGTGTGGAACTCCCCAGAACAGCTTTTGCGGACTATGCATCCTCGCGTACCGACAAAGCGGGAGATAAGTGGTACACTTTCAAACCCGAGCCAAACCCTTATGGTGATTCCTACAACCCCGCTTGGAAAAATCACCCAAACCTTAGCGGAAACAAAACAAAAACAATTCTTCCAATCCACCTAATCGTTACCAACCAAACGGTCCACCCTCCAACCGTACTTTCAACAACAATCCTTCTAACAACTATGGTAGTACCAACAATCTTGAAGGATTGATGTCCAAGTTTGTGGCATCTCAAGAAGCTCGCATATCCAAGTTTGAAGCCGATTTCAAACAAAAGCAAAGCGAGATGACCACCAAAATTGACACATTGTTGAAAGTTCTCAACGACTGAGAAATGGGAGCACTCCCAAGCGACACGGTCAAGAACCCGAAACTAAACGTTAATTCCATATCATCAGTTTCGTCACCCACTTCTTTTCCGCAATACTATTCAGTTAAATCAATGAGCACGTGTTTCAAACAAAACCAAATCCCTCAAAAGGACCAATCAAATAAAACACCCGATATAAAACCGGTCAAAAGCATAGTTGAAACACCTCCTACGCAAGACCTTGTCGATGAATTCAAGGAGCTTCACTTTGAACGCCGCGTCATTGATGTCTTAGCCAAGTAGTATTGCGGACAAGAAGTGGGTGACGAAAAGTATGAGAAGTTTAAGCTAGGTAAAAATGGGACCGCCTTCGTTCAAAACAAGTTGCCTAAAAAGCTTGATGATCCGGGTATATTAGTTTTGCCTTGTAAGATAGGAAGATCTAAAGCTTTCGACACACTAGCCGATTTAGGGTCAAGCCTCAACTTGATTCCCTTATCCCTTTTCACCACTCTCAAGCTAGGAAAGTTAGAGGAGACGGAGGTATTAATTGGTCTAGCGGATGGGAGTATTGCCCACCCGGTTGGGATGATTAAGGATGTAGTTGTTCACGTAGGGAAGTTAACTATCTTATCGGATTTTCACGTCTTAGATATGGTTAGTGATACTACATGCCCTTTATTAGTAGGAAGAGGATTTTTAGCAACAGCTAGCGCCATGATAGATTGTAAGGAGTCTAAGATAGCGGTAGGTGAGGGCGATACTTGGTCGGTATATGATGTTAAGAAACATAGCTACGATTGTGAGGATGAACCGACACCACATTGGGTAGAGATGAATAGGAGACCATCTAGATATGGACCTTGGATAGAAAGGAACTTTATAGGACCTCAACGCCCATTCTATCTAGAAAAAGATTTCATCGATAAAACACATTCGGTGGAACAACTCATAGCTAGAGATGAAGAGCTAGACCCTTTTGAGGACCCCCTAGTCTTTAGAAAGATGATTGAGTTCTTGAGCGTAATGCCCATTAACATAGAGATGAACAAGTGCAAAAGACAGGGGGATAAGTGTAAATGGAGGTAGGACAAGCCACCTAAGAAAGGTGACGGATCATGGCATATGAAGATGATTTTGTACGATCCGGATGGAGAAAAGTTTGAAAGGTCATACCGTACTAAGAAAACCGATAGGAAGTTGAAACCTAAGTTTGATCCCAAAGATGTCCTCAATGAGGATCACACCCATGTCACGTAGTAACCCATGATCTTGAGTCTAGCTACAAGACTCGTAAATAAAGAAAAGCGCTTCTTGAGAGGCAATCCATGTTTTGTGTGATTTTTATTTTTGTTTGATCATGTTTCAAAACTAAAATGGTAAAAATACTTTACTTTGTTGTTTGGCTTAGTCTTAACTGCATCCAAAGGTATTTCGCAAAAGACAAGTGTAAGGGGAAACCCCAAATATGTTTTAAAGAAAAATAACCGATCATGATTCTCCACAATATTAAATAAACATGTATATTCGTATTTGTTAGAGTCAAATGCTTGTATCGAGTCATAATGATGTTTTGCAGGATTTTCCAGGAAGTAGGATCAAGTTTTTTGCAGAAATTTTCTGGAAACTTAACATAAGAATTTCTGCAGGTCACTTCTGATGGCGTCAGGAAGAAACTTCTGACGGCGTCACGCGTAAAATTCTAGAAATTTTACCAGTTTTGTTTTTCTAACGGAGTCTTAAAGTTTTTGTTGAATCTTTAGTTTTATAATCTCCAGGAAATCTGCAAACATCATTCCACAAGCATTATATCTTATTTTGTTTTCTATGATTTGTTAGCATATATAGATTGCCGCCGATTTTACGCGAGGTTGCCTTGTTTGTTTTCTCCGGTTTAACAGGTTATGTTTGACAAGAAGATGATTTATATTCTGGAAGGGAAGCTTTGATTGTTCTTTTTTTTTTTAGGAAGATCTAACCTGGTTATCATATTATCCATACCGAGCGAATTAGGGGAGTATTTGATTTCATTCTTTTACCTGTTTTACTTTTACATTCTTTACTTGAACATTGGGGACAATGTTCATCCTAAGTATAAGGGGAGGGTAAAATGATGATACCTTACAGATACACTTTCGCTTGAGTTTGTTTGTTTGATGGTAGGTGTGTAATAAAACTATGAGAAATACTTGTTAGTGTAATTTTAGCACCAAATTTAAAATTTTTTACAACATTTAGGTGTGAAACTTTAGCCATAGCAAGTGTCTCATGGATAGGAGATTGTATGACTAGCACAAAACCGTAAAATTCAGAAAAATTTTCCACCCAAATATGTGAGGTTCGCCTTTAGATTTGATAGGAAAAGCATTTACTATTAGTGCTTATGAGTGTACCGGTAGCATTTAGATTCTAGAACTTACGTTAGTGATGCATCCCGAGACCGCTAGTGAGACTACATTCGTTTGGTAGGATTTACTACATGATAAGAGGCATTAGGACCACCCTTGCGTTAAACCCGTATCATAATTACTTGACCATTTAAGTCATATTACTTGGCTAGTTAAGTCAATTAATTTTTCCCACACCATTAGCGTTGTACTCATTTTTAGTACACGAAACCCCTAGTACACCCCTCCGTGCCTATCTTTTCGTTTCTAACTTTAAGCATCTTACTTAAAGGAAAATTTTTTTACACCCCACTTAAATGTACAACGAAATTGCCTTAGCCTTCCGTGTATTTACTCATCTTTAGTGCATTATTGTCATTTGTTTAAACCCTTAGTTAATTATCTAATTGATTACATGGTTGCTAAGTCGAGTCATATCCTTGTAAATATTGTTTTGGGACGATTGGGACTCACGGGTAAAGTACTTATGTTATGGAGTAATGGGGAAGAACATCATATTATTACCCCCATATGTACGTTAATCTTAAAAGTACTCCAAGTGTTTTGATTATCTTAATTTGAGTCATTAGATTAGTTTATTATAAAGTATGTAAAAGTTCAAGTGTAAGGGAAATTTTCATTCCCTATGATGTATTATTTTGGATGGTAGGGTAAGAGTGTATGAAAAAAAAAATAGAAAAAGAGGAAAGAGAAAAACATATGGACTACCATCCCGTTTCATTCTATGTTTATTTTATGTTTTTGTTATTTTTCATTTATTAGCTTAAGTCAAGTCTAGTCTTGGCTTAGCAACGCCATATTGTACATGTAATTAACCAAGATTATTAACTCGCCACCAGTAAAGACTGCCTATATCAAACAAAACCGTGTATTCCATATCCCTACACCGAATGTTACAACCCTTAAAAAGACCTCTTTAATAGTTTATCCTAGGTGCTTACGCCATGTGGTGGAGGTTTGATCCTTTCCCAAGCCTATTGTAATCTATTTTGCTATGACAGGTAGTGAGAGATGTTTTCCATTTCCATAATGTGATATATACTTTATTACACCCGAGAGATGTGAGTACCTAACACTATTTGTGAGGTGCTAGTGTATGACCTCTGTGCTAGTCTTTGGTCTTTAGTGGAACGATTATTTGTTGTAATTACTTTTATATTAGTGTTAAATGACCCCTAACTTGTATTTTGACTAGAATAAAAGCGCATTTGCTTGAGGACAAGCAAATCACAAGTGTAAGGGTATATGATGAGGCGAAAAGTGAACCGTTTTTAGGGGGTCATTTAAACCGGAATTGGAATTTATTTGATCAAATATTGACCTAAATCGTTCCTTTTGTGATTTTAGGTACTTTGGGAGTGAATTCTTGAAAATGAAGCATTTTGGACGTTTTTGGAGCATAAAAGTGAAGAAAACGGCAAGGACTTAATTTTCCATGCTGGAAACAGTACCTGACGACGTCAAGAAGGAAAATGTGACGGCGTCAGGAGTAAAATCTATGACGACCCAGAGAAAACGTGACGGCGTCAGAAGTAGGACGTCAAGAGTTATTTCGGTGACGGCCTGAAGAAGGATTACACGTGACGGCGTGTCACACCCCCAATTTACCTGACTTGCAGCGGAATGGAATACCTGGGGGTGTCTGTCATAGCACCACAGTTACAGTTACATTGAACGACCTAAAGTATCGTTTGGAAAAATACTTTGTTTGATCATTGAAATTATTCATAGTTTACAAATTGAGGTCCCCAAAAGGTGTGGCATGTTTAGGAAAACAAATCCTACTAGATCAAACGTTTACATAAGTGCATGAAATAATATTGAGACGCGTCGACCCCGCGACTCCATGAAGGTCCAAATGCATGTCACATGAGCTACCTTAATAACCTGAAATACCTTGCTAAAACGTCAACACGAATGTTGGTGAATTCCATAGGTTTATAAAATGTAATGTTGTACGGCCACCACAAGTAAAAGTGCAAGATAAAAATCAAGTAAAATAGTACAATAGACCTTAAGCTCATGACCCCGAAGCTAGACTGTTGAAATTATATGCCCCTCCTGAATGTTTTACCAGAACACTCCCAAAATATCAGACATGAAATGCATCCGCTTACTGTTGGTAATATATACCACGGATGGAGGCGTCACCCTCGTTAGATCTATCCACTCACTCTCGCTTAATAGGCAAATTAACGGTCCATGATAATAAATAGGGGACTTTAACAGGTTGGTAAGGCAACTTAAGCAATGTACATATGTTTTGGTACTTGGGCTCGTACTAAAATGGTTGATGCAATGTATTCCCCCGTGGGATTTGAAATCAAAATATTGAATTGAAAACGGGGCTATGAAAACTCACCTTAAACTGATGATACTGTGATGAAGTGAAATGAACAACAACAATGAACGGTTAGCTGCCTCAACCTAATATGAATGATGAACGATCTACTTTAGATCACAAAATGATGTTATGAATGTCTATGCACATGTTTTCTATACCACTCTATTCTTTGGAAAAATACTTGTTGTTACCAAAAATATACATTTTCCAAGACTTAGGCAAATAAGGCAACTAGAAAAATAAAACTAGTTGAAATGTGTATATATATATATATATATATATATATATATATATATATATATATATATATATATATATATATATATATATATATATATATATATCGTATGTATCAATGTTAGTGTTGAAATCCTCGGTTTGAAATCCTTGATATAACGCCTTGTAGTGATAAAAATATACTTGTAATCACTAATACTTCATTAGTTATGAATTTGGGTACTTGGTATTATTTCTAGAAATCTAGACTTACTACGTAGTTTTAGTATTATTATTTCCAAAAGCTGTCAAACTAATATGAGTTTTGCCGATATTGAAACGTGAATATCTTTGTCGTTATAAGTCCGTTTTACTTGTTCTTTATATCCACGGTTACGTCTTAGTATGTAGTAATATATTTTGGAAAGCTTGGCTCCTCCGGATTACGTCTAAAGCCTCTTTTTGTCCGACGAAAAACGTCCAACAGCATGTATTTTCAGAAAATATACTTTTCGTCAATAAACTTGCAAAAATCATAACTTCTTCGTTATAAACTCTTTTTAATCCGTTCTTTCGCCTACGGATTCATTTTTGAAAGTATTTTCTAAAAATTTTGCCAAAGTTTACTTTATGTTTACCCATTTCCTGGATTTATAAAAATGGGACAGAATGTATATATACTTGTTACAAATCCATTTTTCATGTCCAAAACTAGTTTCTACTTCAACCAAATCTCTTGCAAACACCACAAAGCTATACTAATCCTACCATACACCTTCTTAGGGTGCCATGGGTTCCTAATCACTACTAATCATGTTAATTTAACAAAGGAACACCTAAATCAAAATCTAGGGTTTGTATGTTCAAAAGTTAACAAAAATAATGTGGTATTGCTAACTTGTACATGAAATTAAGCATGAAAACCATAAGATACAAGTATTAATTAGATGAAATCATGAAAATAAATTTGATAACTCACTTTGAAATAATAGGTGATTAGATGATGAGAAATCTTGTGTTACTTGTGTTTCTGTTGCAAGAATCTTGATTAGAATGACAAAAGGAACAACTTTGTAGCTTTAAATCTTGGAAAATAATCACTTGATCTTGGCTTTTGGTGTGGATCGTGGGTTTTGGGGTGAAAGAGATGAGAAAAGTGAGCTTTTGATTCTCAAATTTTGTATGTGTTATGTTTATGAGGTTTTTCTAGATATGTATTGTAAGTTATAATGTATAATATGTGTACATAATTGCTTAAGGTTAAAAATAAAAGCCATGTGGTCTGGGGGGGGGGGGGGGGGCATGTGGCCGGTTTTCAATGTGCAAAAGAGTAGCAAAATGAGTTTTGAGTTGCTTAGGATAAGTTAGTGTAGTATTAGTTGTGGTTTAGTGTAAGTATTAGTTATAATCGGGTACCGGGTTTGCTAGAAATAAATATTAACGAAGTTATTCGGGATAAAATAAAGTTGTAATAATGTTAAAAATATGTTGGGTACAAGTAATGAGTGTTCGGGTGATTATTGTTTAGTTCTCACGAAAACCGTCATAATATTTATAAACTTACGTTATAAATAAAATAAATTTCCAAAATACTGGGTAAATGAATATTATAACTTTTATGATGATATAATGGATATAAAAATATGTCGGGACCATTGTGGGAATATTTAGATATATTCGTCGTGTTTATAAATCGGGTGTTAACGTTTATTTATAAATAATTATAAGGAAAACGTTAAATGTATCAAATATATAAATTTGAAAATCCTAAGAGTGGTACAACATGAAAATGTTGTTATGATGATATGCAGACTGTCTCTAGTCCGTATGCAATGTCTTTACTGATAATGAAATGAATTCGCACCTAAACCCATACGGTTACGCGAATTTTAATACCCATAAACTAAATTTACGATGAAATGAGTAATGCAAGTGAATAGTGAAAACTTTTCCGGCAATGAATAGTAAAATTTCTGAATGCTTCTCAGAATGTCAAACTGACACCAAATATGATGAATAGTAAAATGATGAATAGTGTTTTGATGAATAGTGTTTTTCCAAAGTTTGGGAAAATGACCTGAAATGGTGAGTTGTGACAGTCTTCCCCTCTAAAAGGAACTTCGTCCCGAAGTTCAGTTTATGTTGGTCTCTGAAGACATATTGGTGAAAAGGTGATGATATTCGAGAATTCCAGCGAACTGTTCGACCTAACTGTCCATGATTTCTACTTGTTCTCCTACAAGGTTTATGCTTGACTTTGGGTTGGATTCCTTTCCAAATGGGATTATGAGTGACTAATCTGAAAAGATGATAATACATGGTTGTGTAATCCCGTTGTTCTCTAACAAAGCTCAAGTCTGACGGCCACTAGGCCTACTCTGTCTGAAATATTACATGGTCCGATGTATATCGGGTTTAACTTTCCAAGTTTTCTGAATGATATCATGCCTTTCCTAGGCAGAACTTTCAACATAACTCTGCCTACCAACTTGAAGTTTTAATGGTTTACAACTTATTGAACTTGTAACTGATTCTTGACTTGTAGGAAATTTCTGGTTATTTCATGAATGCCTACTAGACTAGTATGTTGGGCTTTTCCAAATTTCGATCCGTCAATGGATATTGGCACCTCAACCATAGAGTGCCTCAGATGGTGTAGTCTCTATGCTCGCGCGATAACTATGATTGCAACTGAATTTGATTTATGATAACTGGTTAGTCTAACCATTTCTAGGGTCAATCACTCATGCTCTGAGCATACTTTCCTATGTTTGAATTGTTCTCTCGCTTTGACCATCGGTCTGAGGATGATAGGTGATATTTATATCTAAATGGGTTTCTGAAGGAAATCCTGAAATGATTGCTTGAAGTCCAAGGTGAATCGGTTTCCTTAACAGGAATAACTAAAATGGGTACAATAAACCTTTGTGACTAATTCCACAACGTTCGGTCCTTCGAACTTGGCGTTATCTAAAAGGGATAGAATATAGGTAACAATTTGATTCCTTGTGTTTTGTTCCAACGGATGATAAGACATATGTCTTTCTTTGTCTATTGTGTTTGGTCTTCACTACTGAAGTTCATGATTAATTTGTGATGTCCTTCCTAATTCCTTCATCACATATTCCAAATATTCTTTATTGCCAAGTCATAAATCCTAAATGCATAAGCGATGTTGTAGGGAAATTTGTTCTGAAAATTTGTCTCGCGATTGTGAGTTTTGGTTAAAATCTTTTTCTGAATAAACGAATTTAGAAAATGGAGCAAATGATTTACTAAGTAATATTTTTCCTGATGATTCAAAATTTCAGTAGTTATGAAATAGAAAAATGTTTTCAAACATGTTGTGATTAAGACTGCTTACCAAAGTTTGATGTCTATGTATATTTCTCATTGTACAATAGTGTTGCTAAAGATTGACCAAAAAGGATTGTACTTGTTCAAAATAGGAATTTCAGAAATCATTTTTCCACAAGGTATGTGATTTATGTAAACGCATCAACTTTATTTTAGAGTTAAAACACTAACAAGGACACAATGGTAGTATAGAAAATGTTCACTTAAATGCATAGATGTCTTACATTTAGTTCCTGAGGTTGGATAATGCCTATTGGTGGTTATCAGGCATAACTACAAGCATAGGTATTTAGACTAACTTAAGTCCTGAAATATTTTATCGTTGTAATTGGCAAGACGAAGGTATCACTTGATGTTGTGTCGATGAATGTCTATTCTGTTTTCCATGTAAATGAGGAGATATGTTCTGGTTTGATCCCTTTCTTGGTATGGAGGTGAGGTTATCGGAAATTTCTAGTGACATAATGCCTTAGGGGAATCTACATCGATATTCTTGATTCAAATAATTGTCCTTTGTGAAAACTTAATGCAAGAAAGTTTATGTATGGATGAGGCCATGTTTAAATGAAATGCTCTACAGTCTCAATTAGAAGCTTGGTTTATTTCTATTGTGTTGTCCTGCGGACATTTATATTGAGTTCAATCCTGTAGATCAGTCTAACTAGTACCCTTAAACGATAGAATTTGACAACTAAGTCAGAGATGGTGATTCGGATGGTCTCGCAGTATCTTAGGATTTGTTGTTGAGTTATGAATTCTCTCACTATATACTTCTAGTCCTGGTTAGTAGTTCTGTAATCCTTTCGTTGCTTTTATTGTATAGAGGAATCCTGCATGTAATTGATATGAAAAGTCTCTCTTAGGGAAGTCATTGGGAAAATCCAACTTAATGGCTAAGTGAGTGACAGGTAGGGTAAGTATCCAGGGATAGTTTGGCAAAAGCGATGTTTATGGAAGAGTTCCTTTGTTTACAAAACTTTTAAGTGAAGATTGTTATTAACAATCCTTTGAAAAGGTAATTATTTCCTTCATGGCATAATCCTTCCTGAATTTTACATAGGTGATCAGGCTATGTACAATTGAGGACTAATGATGCGATGTTAGATTTTGTCAAAATATCATAACTTTCCTCAAAAGTTTTAGATGGTGTTCAACGCATTGTTATTAAAATGGTATCCTGATGTTTTCTTTCAAATAACATGAAAATTGCCTCGCGTAATAATAGTAAATACTTGGTGTAATGACAGAAAATCAATTTATAGGATGGTAATAAAATAGCTTACTTCAGAAATTTTTCTGTAAAACAATTTCCCCATATGATAGTAAAATAGCTTGAATGGTGTATTGGATACGTGGGTGAATCTTGTCGAATGGTAATAGTCTACTAATTCATCAAAAACGAAATCAGCCTAATCCCTGATAAGACAACGCTAAAATGTTGCGAAACGATTGAAGTTTGAGCAATTGGGATAGAAAATGGAGTAAACGATGGTTATGATTATCACAAAGGTAACAAAGGATAGATATTACATTGGATAGAAAAGTGCTTAATACAACTAGGTTATGTCATCGTACCAACGGTAAGTACAAAAGGAAAGATACAACCCTAAAGGGCTCGAACTACGGTTTATATATTGAAACAAGGCTCCTCCTCCTGAAGCATTGTTGTTATCCTTGATGTTGCTAATATCCTGACGGTTCTCTTTCAACAGCTCACGCTATTCCTCGAGCGACTCAGTCTTGATTCCCAAGTTCCTGATTTTCCTTGTTCCTTAGCTCCGGGCAGTCATTCTTGAAATGCCCTGAGTTTCCACATTTGAAGCAACTCCCTGGGGTCTTCTGATTTGTGAGTTTCCTACAGTCTTCAGTCCAATGACCCCGCTTCTTGCACACTCCACACGTTTTACTGCAATGACCTCGGTGATGTTGATTACACAGGTTGCAGTAAGGTAACTTTCCAATATACCTTCTCTTTGTGTGCGGTTCTGCAGCAAAGGCTCTATTCACTTCTTGTCCTTTGGGTGATTGTTGAGCAGCATTACAACCTAGATTGTTGTTCCACTTCCTTTTATTGTCACTATTGTTTCTTGATGTCTTGGCGTGAACTATGAGTTCCTTTGCTTCGATCGCCATTTTGATAGCTTCAGACATGGTATCGGGTTCCCATGCGATGACCAACATACGAATTTCATTTGAGAGTCCCCCGATGTACCTTTCAAGTTTCTTGCTTTCCGGTTCATCCATTACATAACCTAGTCGTGTTAATTCATAAAAATGAGTAGTGTACTCGTCAACATCATTTCCTACCATGGTAAAGTTTAGTGTTTCCTGTTCCTTTGCTCGTAATTCATTTCCTACAAAAAAATGTTATACTCATCATCCTTCTTAGTTTCTCCCAAGAGTGTGAGTAGGCAGCATCAACTCCCACCATCTTAATATGTTTGGTCCACCATTCCTGGGCATGATCCTGAAAAGTGCATGTGGCGAACTTAACCTTGTCTTCCTTACGACAGTCGCCACATCGAAATATTGTTTCTATTTCTTCGAACCATTTGAGAAATTCCTTTGTGTCTCTAGTTCCACTAAAGGAGGGAGGATTGCACCCCATAAATTCCACGTGAGTAAGTTCCTTAGTGAGGGCGGTGGCTATGTTCTTGGCAATGACTTGTCCAACAGCAGCTTGCGTTATGCTTGGAGTGGTTTGCTTAAATCTCTCTTCATCAAATCATAAGAGACCATGAGAATATATAGTTAATCAAAGTCATCATATTCACAACACATGAATATAATACATGAAAATTTCGGTCTACGTGAACCGATATCACAAATAGCACAACCATTTCTTACATAGTAGAGTCACACTTGATATATTTG
This sequence comes from Artemisia argyi, assembly GCA_030686995.1. NCBI lineage: Eukaryota > Viridiplantae > Streptophyta > Magnoliopsida > Asterales > Asteraceae > Artemisia > Artemisia argyi. The sequence continues at coordinate 179,405,166 of CM060690.1, forward strand.
TTTGTACAACAATCAAAAGACAGCAAGTTCTTTAGACTATGTCCCACACCTTCTGTGGCTAGGATAATAGTAAAAGCTAGTGAGGATATAAGTCTGGTCTAGGGACTTCCTGGTGTCCCTCTGTGTGAAATCAGGTTTGTGGCATCATAAGGTCGAGATAGTCCTGAAGTGGTGTCTGAAGTTGTGCATCGATCAAATCTTAGATAATGTAGGTTCTGAACCATTCCTGAAGAATCTGCGGATGTTCCTGTTGAGTCCGTGATATTGGTATTATCTACTAGATGTTATCTAGTTCATAGCAAGTGGGAATGGAAAAGGAAAATGACAATGGTGGTACTAGTGAATGGAATACCTCTTTCGCGCTACCTCGCGACATCTAAGAGGTAAAACTAAAGTACGCATTATAGGACGACCAATAGTGTAATAAATAGCTGATGGTGGTGATAGTACCTGAGTAGTGGGTGCTCTACTAGTGAAGGAAAGAAAACACACTATCTCTCTTGAAATAAGCAATCTAATATGTCCATTAAGATTAAGTCTGAATACTCTACCAAAAGGCATTCTATGTATGGCTAAATGATAGGAAAACCCTGTTCCTATGACAAATCAATAGTGCTAATGGTGGTGTAAGTGCAACTGGTGGTATAATGGTAGTGGAAGATGACAAGGCATCTTCAATGTCGGAATTCGATAAAAGGATGTCAGGGTGAGTATCTGAAGACATGTCACTTGTGAACCAGGTCAATAAAATGATATATATATACGAATATAAGTATAAATAACTCGCACAGGGTATGCATGAAACAACATGTATCATGATTATGCACTTATGATGAAATGATGAGATGCTATGCTGATGTGGTTATAGTATAGGGTCCAAGATACATCCTAGTTCACTATAACCTTAGCTCTGATGCCAATCTTTCACACCCCCAATTTACCTGACTTACAGCAGAATGGAATACCTGTGGGTGTCTGTCATAGCACCACAGTTACAGTTACATTGAACGACCTAAAGTGTCGTTTGGAAAAATACTTTGTTTGATCATTGAAATTATTCAGAGTTTACAAAATGAGGTCCCCAAAAGGTGTGGCATGTTTAGGAAAACAAATCCTACTAGATCAAACGTTTACATAAGTGCATGAAATAATATTGAGACGCGTCGACTCCGCGACTCCATGAAGGTCCAAATGCATGTCACATGAGCTACCTTAATAACCTGAAATACATTGCTAAAACGTCAACACGAATGTTGGTGAATTCCATAGGTTTATAAAATGTAATGTTGTACGGCCACCACAAGTAAAAGTGCAAGATAAAAATCAAGTAAAATAGTACAATAGACCTTAAGCTCATGACCCCGAAGCTAGACTGTTGAAATTATATGCCCCTCCTGAATATTTTACCAGAACACTCCCAAAATATCAGACATGAAATGCATCCGCTTACTGTTGGTAATATATACCACGGATGGAGGCGTCACCCTCGATAGATCTATCCACTCACTCTCGCTTAATAGGCAAATTAACGGTCCATGATAATAAATAGGGGACTTTAACAGGTTGGTAAGGCAACTTAAGCAATGTACATATGCTTTGGTACTTGGGCTCGTACTAAAATGGTTGATGCAATGTATTCCCCCGTGGGATTTTAAATCAAAATATTGAATTGAAAACGGGACTATGAAAACTCACCTTAAACTGATGATACTGTGATGAAGTGAAATGAACAACAACAATGAACGGTTAGCTGCCTCAACCTAATATGAATGATGAACGATCTACTTTAGATCACAAAATGATGTTATGAATGTCCATGCACATGTTTTCTATACCACTCTACTCTTTGGAAAAATACTTGTTGTTACCAAAAATATACATTTTCCAAGACTTAGGAAAATAAGGCAACTAGAAAAATAAAACTAGTTGAAATGTGTATATATATATATATATATATATATATATATATATATATATATATATATATATATCGTATGTATCAATGTTAGTGTTGAAATCCTCGGTTTGAAATCCTTGATATAACGCCTTGTAGTGATAAAAATATACTTGTAATCACTAATACTTCATTAGTTATGAATTTGGGTACTTGGTATTATTTCTAGAAATCTAGAGTTACTACGTAGTTTTAGTATTATTATTTCCAAAAGCTGTCAAACTAATATGAGTTTTGCCGACATTGAAACGTGAATATCTTTGCCGTTATAAGTCCGTTTTACTTGTTCATTATGTCCACGGTTACGTCTTAGTATGTAGTAATATATTTTGGAAAGCTTGGCTCCTCCGGATTACGTCTAAAGCCTCTTTTTGTCCGACGAAAAACGTCCAACAGCATGTATTTTCAGAAAATATACTTTTCGTCAATAAACTTGCAAAAATCATAACTTCTTCGTTGACTTGCAGCGGAATGGAATACCTGGGGGTGTCTGTCATAGCACCACAGTTACAGTTACATTGAACGACCTAAAGTGTCATTTGGAAAAATACTTTGTTTGATCATTGAAATTATTCAGAGTTTACAAAATGAGGTCCCCTAAAGGTGTGGCATGTTTAGGAAAACAAATCCTACTAGATCAAACGTTTACATAAGTGCATGAAATAATATTGAGACGCGTCGACCCCGCGACTCCATGAAGGTCCAAATGCATGTCACATGAGCTACCTTAATAACCTGAAATACATTGCTAAAACGTCAACACGAATGTTGGTGAATTCCATAGGTTTATAAAATATAATGTTGTACGGCCACCACAAGTAAAAGTGCAAGATAAAAATCAAGTAAAATAGTACAATAGACCTTAAGCTCATGACCCCGAAGCTAGACTGTTGAAATTATATGCCCCTCCTGAATGTTTTACCAGAACACTCCCAAAATATCAGACATGAAATGCATCCGCTTACTGTTGGTAATATATACCACGGATGGAGGCGTCACCCTCGATAGATCTATCCACTCACTCTCGCTTAATAGGCAAATTAACGGTCCATGATAATAAATAGGGGACTTTAACAGGTTGGTAAGGCAACTTAAGCAATGTACATACGTTTTGGTACTTGGGCTCGTACTAAAATGGTTGATGCAATGTATTCCCCCGTGGGATTTGAAATCAAAATATTGAATTGAAAACGGGGCTATGAAAACTCACTTTAAACTGATGATACTGTGATGAAGTGAAATGAACAACAACAATGAACGGTTAGCTGCCTCAACCTAATATGAATGATGAACGATCTACTTTAGATCACAAAATGATGTTATGAATGTCCATGCACATGTTTTCTATACCACTCTACTCTTTGGAAAAATACTTGTTGTTACCAAAAATATACATTTTCCAAGACTTAGGAAAATAAGACAACTAGAAAAATAAAACTAGTTGAAATGTATATATATATATATATATATATATATATATATATATATATATATATATATATATATATATATATATATATATCGTATGTATCAATGTTAGTGTTGAAATCCTCGGTTTGAAATCCTTGATATAACGCCTTGTAGTGATAAAAATATACTTGTAATCACTAATACTTCATTAGTTATGAATTTGGGTACTTGGTATTATTTCTAGACATCTAGAGTTACTACGTAGTTTTAGTATTATTATTTCCAAAAGCTGTCAAACTAATATGAGTTTTGCCGATATTGAAACGTGAATATCTTTGTCGTTATAAGTCCGTTTTACTTGTTCTTTATATCCACGGTTATGTCTTAGTATGTAGTAATATATTTTGGAAAGCTTGGCTCCTCCGGATTACGTCTAAAGCCTCTTTTTGTCCGACGAAAAACGTCCAACAGCATGTATTTTCAGAAAATATACTTTTCGTCAATAAACTTGCAAAAATCATAACTTCTTCGTTATAAACTCTTTTTAATCCGTTCTTTCGCCTACGGATTCGTTTTTGAAAGTATTTTCTAAAAATTTTGCCAAAGTTTACTTTATGTTTACTGATTTTCCTTGATTTACAAAAATGGGACAGAATGTATATACACTTGTTACAAATCCATTTTTCATGTCCAAAACTAGTTTCTACTTCAACCAAATCTCTTGCAAACACCACAAAGCTATACTAATCCTACCATACACCTTCTTAGGGTGCCATGGGTTCCTAATCACTACTAATCATGTTAATTTAACAAAGAAACACCTAAATCAAAATCTAGGGTTTGTATGTTCAAAAGTTAACAAAAATAATGTGGTATTGCTAACTTGTACATGAAATTAAGCATGAAAACCATAAGATACAAGTATTAATTAGATGAAATCATGAAAATAAATTTGATAACTCACTTTGAAATAATAGGTGATTAGATGATGAGAAATCTTGTGTTACTTGTGTTTCTGTTGCAAGAATCTTGATTAGAATGACAAAAGGAACAACTTTGTAGCTTTAAATCTTGGAAAATAATCACTTGATCTTGGATTTTGGTGTGGATCGTGGGTTTTGGGGTGAAAGAGATGAGAAAAGTGAGCTTTTGTTTCTCAAATTTTGTATGTGTTATGTTTTTGAGGTTTTTCTAGATATGTATTATAAGTTATAATGTATAATATGTGTACATAATTGCTTAAGGTTAAAAATAAAAGCCATGTGGTCTAGGGGGGCATGTGGCCGGTTTTCAATGTGCAAAAGAGTAGCAAAGTGAGTTTTGAGTTGCTTAGGATAAGTTAGTGTAGTATTAGTTGTGGTTTAGTGTAAGTATTAGTTATAATCGGGTACCGGGTTTGCTAGAAATAAATATTAACGAAGTTATTCGGGATAAAATAAAGTTGTAATAATGTTAAAAATATGTTGGGTACAAGTAATGAGTGTTCGGGTGATTATTGTTTAGTTCTCACGAAAACCGTCGTAATATTTATAAACTTACGTTATAAATAAAATAAATTTCTAAAATACTGGGTAAATGAATATTATAACTTTTATGATGATATAATGGATATAAAAATATGTCGGGACCATTGTGGGAATATTTAGATATATTCGTCGTGTTTATAAATCGGGTGTTAACGTTTATTTATAAATAATTATAAGAAAAACGTTAAATGTATCAAATATATAAATTTGAAAATCCTAAGAGTGGTATAACATGAAAATGTTGTTATGATGATATGCAGATTGTGTCTAGTCCGTATGCAATGTCCTTACTGATAATGAAATGAATTCGCACCTAAACCCATATGGTTACGCGAATTTTAATACCCGTAAACGAAATTTACGATGAAATGAGTAATGCAAGTGAATAGTGAAAACTTTTCCGGCAATGAATAGTGTTCAATGAATTGTAAAATTTCTGAATGCTTCTCGGAATGTCAAACTGACACCAAATATGATGAATAGTAAAATGATGAATAGTGTTTTGATGAATAGTGTTTGATGAATAGTGTTTTCCAAAGTTTGGGAAAATGACCTGAAATGGTGAGTTGTGACACGGCGTCAAACCCAGATCTAGGCAGTCCGAGAACTTTATTGGCGGCGAGATGACGGCGTCAGAAATTTACTCTTGACGCCATCACCTCACAAAATCTATATATACTTTTCTATTTTTCATTCATTAAGAAAGGAACTTGTGTAGAGAATACTAGGGTCGAACCTAATAAACCCTAGGTCATTTGTAACAGTATTTTCAAGGGTTTTCACCCCTTGAAACCTTTCATGTTCAATTAAGATAAGTCTTCTTTCAATTCTTTCAATATGTCTATGTGTTGTTTGAATATATCTTATGCTTGTCTTGATTATAACATGCTAGGCTTGATCTTTCATGTGTTTGCTTAGATGTAATGAAACCTAGATGTTGATTATAGGTTAATTGCTTGTTTATAGTTGTAATGGATAAATGATTTCAATGTTAGGCTTAAGAAAACTGGCAGATCTCCATTGTGTAACTTGCTTGAATGTCTTAAGAAACATGAACCGATGTGTACTAGGTTTTTATGATTGTATTTAATGCATGTGCGAATTCTAGTGATCCCATGTTAGGAGCTTCTTAGCCGGCTCGATATAGGAGTGAAGTAGGAGCTTATAGGATTGGGGAAGTAAGTACGCCACCCCATGAATGGTATTAAGGAATACAATCCGTCATCCACGCAACTATAACAAGTAATTAACCTGTAAAAGATATCTAGGGAGTAGTGAAATCTAAGTAAACACAATTCTCCCATATATTCCTCACACCTTTAGTTAAATTAGTTTATTTTCATTTTTGTTATTTTATTTTGATTGCATCTTAGTAATTGGGTTAGTTGACTAGCAACTAATTCCGCCCATTCCTTTAAAAACCGAGATTTTTAAATGCTTTTATAAAATATAAAAAATACAAGAAGAATCATCCCTCACCTCTAGACCTAGTTACTAGACTTTCTAATCCTAGCGACACTATTCCTGAGTTGAACGATCAATCCCCCGGTACTTGTCACTATACTAGACTACAACGATCAGGTACACTGCCTGGTGGGGGTTGTAAGCTTCTCGAGATCCCTCGAGAGGTAAAGCCTGGTGCAATTCCCACGCATCATTCCTCAACCACATCCTCAAAATCTTTAGTTCCTAGGTCCTTATTTGAATACAAGGCGGTTGCTAGGTCACTAAATGCATGGTCAAGCTCAACATTAATCAACCTATTAAGCTCCCTAAGTTCCCTAATCTCATTCTCAATCTGTTCACGCAACAAAGCCACTTCTCTAGGGGAAAGGGGTGGATTCGCGTTTTCCATAATGGTCAACGGAATAGTCAATGAATTTATTTTACTAACAAAGGCACGAAGAAATAAGATAGACTAAAGAGAACCTAGAAATAAAAATAAAATCTTACTAGAAAGGAATCTAGCAAGTAGACCTAATAAAAAGAAATCCTAACCTAGAAAATAACTATTCCCCGGGCTGCGGCGCCAAAACCTGGATGCGTGGGAATCGCACCAGGCTTTACCTCTCGAAGGATCTCGAGAAGCTTAAAACCCCCACCAGGCAGTGTACCTGATCGTTGTAGTATAGTATAGTGACAAGTACCGGGGGATTGATCGTTCAACTCAGGAATAGTTCACTAGGATTAGAGAGCCTAAAAACTAGATCCAGAGGTGAGGGATGATTCTTTTTGTATTTTTATATTTTATGAAAGCAATTAAAATCTCGGGTTTTTAGAAGAGTGGGCGGAATTAGTTGTTAGTCAACTAACCCAATAACTAAAGATGCAATCAAAATAAAATAACAGAAATGAAAATAAAGCTAATTAAACTAGTGGCGTGAACAATAATAGGGAGAATTGTGTTTACTTAGGTTTCATTACTCCCTAGATATCTTTTACAGGTTGAAAGTTTGTTACAATTGCATGGATGACGGGTTATATTCCTTAATACCATTCGTGGGGTGGCGTATGTACTTCCCCAACTCTATAAGCTCCTACTTCACTCCTATGTCGAGCCTGCAAGAAGCTCCTAACATGGGATCATTAGAATTCGCTCATGCATTAAATACAACCATAATAACCTAGTACGCATTGGTTCATGTTTCTTAAGACGTTCAAGCATGTTACCTATGGAAGTCTGCCAGTTTTCTTAAGCCTAACATCGAAATCATTCATCCGTAACAACTATAAACAAACAATCAACCCATAATCAACATCTAGGTTTCACTACATCTAAGCAAACACACAAGAGATCTAGCCTAGCATGTTAAATTCAAGACAAGCGTAAGATATATTCAAACAACACATAGACATATTGAATGAATTGAAAGGATACTTATCTCAATTGAACATGAAAGATTTCAAAGGGTAAAAACCCTTGAAAGAACAGTAAAATTCGTGCTAGGGTTTCTCCAAAGTTATCCCCTCTAAAGTTATATCTTGAATGAAAATTGCAAAACTATATATAGATTTTACAGGGTGACGGCGTCATGAAGGAATATCTGACGCCGTCAACTCGCCGCCCATAATGAGATCAAATTGCCTAGATCCAGATTTGACGCCGTCATGTGTAATATAGTTGTAGGCTGTCACCATATCATGAACCATGACGGCCAAGATTGATGCCGTCACGATTTCTCTGGATCGTCACCACTTCCACCTCTTGTTTACTCTTGACGCCATCACATGAGGACTCTTACTGTTCCCAGCAAGGAAAATTAAGATTTTGCCGTTTTCTTCACTTTTATGCTCCAAAAACGTCCAAAATGCTTCATTTTCCAGAATTCACTCCAAAAGTACCTAAAATGACAAAAGGAACGATTTAGGGCAATATTTGATCAAATAAATTCAAATCCGGGCTTAAATGACCCCCTAAAAATGGCTCATTTTTTGCCTCATCAAACGGTAGCTGAGAAGATTTCGCTCTCCTTGAGGAGGTGGGTAACCGTTGCCACCCATGTTTGCAGCATACATGTTCTCATGAGCATAAGAACCGGTTGACGGACACTCGTAATACGGATGTGGACCACCACAAGTTACACAACTCTGATTCACGACATTCACTTGATGATTAGGATTTTCAAGAGATATAGCATCAACTTTCTTATTAAGAGCCATTAACATACTCATCATTTCATCATTCATTTTATTACTAGTGTTAGAAACTTGAGGTTTATTTCTAGACATTCTCACACGAGCCTTATTCTCAATTATCATGAAAGCATCGTTCGTGTTTCGAGCCAACAAGTTCCCACCCGCAGCATAATTGAGTGAGTCTTGGTCAGCATGACACAACCCATTGTAGAAAAATCTGCTGAAGGGATGTGAACCCATGGTTCGGACATTTTTCCAACAAATCTTTGAATCGATCCCAAGCTTCGCTGAACGACTCATCAAAAGCTTGTTGGAATCAAAAGATTTGGGAACGAAGATTAGAAATTTTAGAAGGAGGATAGAAATAATTCACAAACTTGGAAGCAAGATCGTTCCAAGTGTGAATCGAATTCGGTGGTTCCTTTTCCAGCGAAGTCCGGGCTGCCCCTTTAAGGGAGAAAGGAAATAACTTCAATTTCACCACATCGTGAGGAACTTGATTCATTCTAATGGTCTCAGCGATGTCAGCGAAATTTCTTATGTGAGCATATGGGTCTTCGTGTTCAAACCCGCGAAAGGATATACTCGTGATCAAGTTGAGTAATCTGTGATTAATCTCAAAATTAGCATTGATTTCTAGTATCACGATGGCTCTCCTCACACCATTGAATGGTGATTGGAGTTGTTCCTCCATCGGACGTGGATCGAAAGCCGGTTGTGGTCCCATCGGAGGGATCACATTGTTTTGAGCACCACCCATCGGCAGGGGTCCCAAGTGTTGTTCGTTCGGGTTCATTTCCTCCGTATTTGGAAAAAGAACTCGGTGTGTGTGACGAAACAAACTTTCCGGATTTGAAAGTGGAGAAACAAGACATTTAGAAGTTGAACGGGTGTTCATACACCACAAAAGTCACAAATTTAAAAAATAAAATGAAAATCAAATTGAAAATGAAAATCTTTTTGTATTTTTTATATTTTTGTAAAGCAAAACTTAAAAACTTAAACTTTTGTTTTCTTTTTTCAAATGTTACGTTAATGGTAAACCATTTCCTTTAAATCTACTCGCGACGGAACGGGAGAGAAGAGTGTTTCTCTCTTCAGCTTGCAATTTAATGTCAAAGCTTACCGTATTTTCCGCTTATTCGGTTGTAAAATTCAAAGTAATCCGATTAGCAACTAATTTCACGCGTTGTTATATTGGGAAGCTTATTTGGTTTACAACGCCCTCTCTTCCACGGGAGAGTCGAGGCTGTAACTTTTTTTTTGATATTTTTGAAAACACTTTAGGAAAAGTGTTTTTGATTTTTCAAAAAAAAAAAAAAAAAAAATTGGTTTTTTATAGAAAATATATACAAAGGAAGGTTTTCAAAACACAATTTCGAAAAACGAAAACGAAAAATTCACTTCAACCTTCCCCAGCAGCGGCGCCAAAATTTTGATGTGATAAAATCAAATCAAGTATATATTATAGTATAGTATTAATCAAGAAAACCGCAAAGAAATACGGATAACCCGAGGTCGTAGTCCGTGTGAAGGGTGAATGGAATTTCAAATTCTCGAATCGTGAAACGTGTAGTGAAAGTGGTAAAAAGTGATATTGATGAGATTACACTAATGAATAAGTAAATGAAGCACAAGTAATCACTTAAACACGAATTTCAAATAATGAAACCAAAAACGTAACGTAAACTTAAAACCGTAAGCTAAAAAGCGAATTAAACGTAAACGTACGAAATAAAACGTGAATTTTAAGCTACACTACTCCTGCGGACTTGAAAATAATTTTGAAAAGTTAAAAATGATAAGAGAAAATTTTGAGAAAAAGAAAAATATTTTTTTTTTTGACATTTTATTTAATTATTATGAATTAAAAACTAATTAACTAATTAAAAATTAAAAGAAAGTGCAAATAAGGTGAGAAAAATGTAAAATAAATTTTAAAAATTATAAAATAGCTAAAAAGTAATTTTAAAACTGAAATAATTTTTTTGGCTTTTTGTGTATTTTTTAGAAATTAAAAACTACTAAATCTAATTAAAAAGTAATAAAAAATGGAAAATAAATGGGAAAAATACAAAATTAATTTTTAAAATTCTAAAATAACTGAAAATAAATTTCTAAAATATTTTTGGATTTTTCTAGGCTTTTTCTGATTTTTTACTTTTTTAAGTTTTTATTAATTAAAAAATATTAAAAATTGATTAAAAATAAAAATTAAATAACAAAAATAGTAAATCAACTTGGAAAAATATGAAAAATTTAGTGAAATTCTAAATTAATATTCTAAAGCTATGAAAAATTTAAAAATTTGAAAAGAAATACTAGAACAGCTACTTGCTTTGAAACAACTTAATAGAAAAGTGCTTATTAATAAGCAAAGTTGACCAAAATGACCCTAACTTAGACCAAGTGTACTTTTGACTGAGAAAAGCTCAAATGAATAGATATAAAGCCAATAAGCACTAAGAAAACTCAGATAAGGATCAAACAGGTACAAATTGTTGGGTCATATACAATCGTGTATATGTGATTTGATACAACAAAACTACATATGCTTTAATGAAGATAATTGAAGGACTTAATATGCATAATGGAGATTCTACAAGCTGTTGGAGTATATGCAAAATACTTATCTTTATAGAATATTACAGAAGATATTGTTTACTTGTAGGATAAGTTTGTAACCCTAGCATCTCTATTATATAAAGAGATGATAGGTACGTAGTTTAGATAATCAGAACTACACACAAACATACACGTTCCATATATTTATTAGTTAGTTCATAGCTTCAAGGTTGTAAAACCCTATCACTATTAAGAGTGATCGTATTAATAATATTGAGGCTTAGTTTGATATTATTATTGTGTTCTGCTATTCTTAATTGTTCATGTTTTTCTTAGCTTTACTGAATAGATTCCGCATACTCATTAAAGTTACAGGTAGAATTCCACTTAGTAGTTTTGTATTTATACAAGATTACTAAACCCTTTATAAGTTAAAGGTTAAAGATCAATACAACTGTCTACGGATCGTCTACGTATTTGGAACCTACATGTGGTATCAGTCGCCAGGGGGAAATTCTACATAAGAAGAACGATTACTGATCCAGTGAAGTTTGTAGTGATGGCCACTTTTTACACATCATCCAGTAATCCAAACAAGAAGGTAAAATTCTGTGTTAACTGTCATTCTTCTTATCAAACCTTGCTTAAAGATCTTGAACTTGAAAAAGAGAATCATAGAACAGCTAGGGCTGAGAAACTAGAATATCTTTTTTCTCTAGAAGAAGTAGAAGCTAACGTTCTTGTTTATAAAGAGAATGAAGAAGCTTGGACAGATAAGTACAACCAACTAGAGTATCAATTAAAATTAAGTGATTGGAAGTTAGGTTGTAAGATATCAGAAGTTGAAAAGCTCACCATGGAAAGGGATGATCTTTTACAAAAACTTGCTAGTTGGAATGAATCTAGTCAAACTAGTGAATCTGTGAAAAGTGAAAGTTTAAGTGAGAAGAATGATACGCTAGAATCACCTACACAAACTCATAAGATTGATAGGAATAACGTTATTGGAGAAGTAGTTCCTGGAGGTTTTTCAAGGGTTAAAAAGAAAAAGAGCTTGAAGTCTGTGAAGTTTGCTGAACCTTTAGAAACCAAACCTGTTACAAGTCACAACAAGTCTAATACAAACCCTAGGAAAAACAACAATAGTCCTAGAGGTAATCAAAGAAACTGGAATGGGATGCTAACTCAAAAACTAGGGAAGAATTTTGAGTTTCAGAATAAAGCTTGCTATGTTTGTGGAAGTTTTAATCATCTGCAGTATACATGTAAACACAAGAAACCAGTTAGTGATCAAAAGCAGGTATGGAACAACTCAAGGAGGATTAACCATAGGAATTTTTCAAGTGATTCTAAATATCCTCAACAAAGAAAGTATTTTAACCCATCAGCAGTACTTACTAAACAAGGATTGAAACAAATTGCTAGGCCTAAAGTGACAAGATCCGTACTTTCTCAAAGTACTGATAGGTTATCTCAACGTACTGCTAGGCCAAAAGAAAGTACTGCTAGGTCGAACTCAGAGGTTAATGTTGTTAAGGTTTCAGCGAGATGGGTTTGGAAACCTAAACAAGAAGAATTAGATGTTTCTGAAAAGAAGAATTCATCAAAGACCTTAACACGATATGATTATGTTGATGCTTATGGGAGATTCAAGTCTATTCTGGCTTGGGACTTCAAAAAGCATTAATTCTTAATGTACTGTGTGCATAGCAATTCATAGAAAGTGGGTGATTGAGAATTGCTATGGTGTATGGTGTTCGTGAGCATGAAGGTTATGGATTTACCGATTCTTGCTATGATGATTGTGATGTTCGTTTAAGGGGAAGACAGCAGGTATGACGAATCTTATGGTACTAAACAAAGAATATTAGGGTTATTCACAAACCCTAGTTTGATGTCAGAAACAAGGTATGGCAGCTAGTAGCGATCAGGTATAAAGAAAAAGAAGATTAGGGTTTCTAAAAACCCTAAATCAGTTGTGACGCATGGAGATAGATGGCGACAAAGAAATTCATTACTGCATACAAGGTTACCTCGTACTAACATTTATTACAGGAATATCCTATGGGACAAGGTTTGCGTCAGGAGACTGCTGCTCGTTGACTTCTAATAAGGAATATTTTTTTCTTTTTGGAAGATTTGATTATATATGGTTTGGTGGAGCTGCACAGTTGTCGATATTAAGGTTTTTCAGTCGCAGGTATATTTTAAAAATTTGTCGTACTGATCTGATATGTGGTGCAAGTTAAGGTTAATCGCTATTGGTTGAAATTTATTATCTTTGTCGGTTGAAGATTTTATATTAACCTCGTACTGCATATAATTCTATTGTCGTCTTTTGCTCGTACTAATCCATCATGGGGTGATGATAATTGCTGCTGGTTATTTATTAGGCGACAAAGGGTATTAAAGATCACAGGTTTTTATTTTTGGAATTCATTCAAGCAGATGTGTGGTTTATTCAAATCGAGTTGTGTGGGGCTGCTTAGATTGTCGTATAGTGATTGTTCATATACGTGATTGGTGGATTGATGATACTTAGTTCGGTGCTATTATATCTTTTTATCTAGTATTCTCACTCAATTAATCATGGTGTCGGTGCATGTCTATTCATCAAGGGTTAGTAAAGTATTAATTGAGCATGAGTTGTTGTCTTGTGAAAGTGGTGTGACGTTTGTTGAATTCTTGTTACCTCGTACTGTCAAAGGCAACCGATCAGATTTTAATTATGAATCATGGGTCCAGTGATCAACAGATCGACGTGGGGGAATGATTATTATATGCTTCGAATTGTTTATTAAAGAGACAAAGTGGGGTTCGTTTAATGATTAGGTTTTCCACTGCTGCTGCACTATCCAAAGTGCTGCTATCTATAATAACTCTGCTGCTCGATCAACGTATTGCTACCCAAGGTACTGCTGCGTTAGTTCAAAGTACTTCTCACGGTGCTGTTCATTCAAAGTACTGCTACATGCTACGAGGAGTAAGGGAAAGTCGTGATGTGATTAATTAGAGATTAGTTAGTTGGGAAGTTTGTACGATTTCAGGGGAAGTGTATACAAGTTGCTTATCTTCACAGGTTTCCTATTCGATGATTACAAAAAGGGGAAGAAGTTAACATGAAGATTATTTGCAGCTTATTTATGTGTGTTTGTTTCATTCATGGAGATGATTACATCTCAACTTCTCTATTTAAGGGGAAGTTCGTACACGACTTTGTTTATTTTGTCATCATTAAAAAGACAAAATAAATACAAGAATGAAACAATGGTATTGAAGATTATCATCATTGAAGATTGTTGAATTCATGAAGATAGTTTTGTAATATCAAATAGGGGAAGATTGTTGGGTCATATACAATCGTGTATATGTGATTTGATACAACAAAACTACATATGCTTTAATGAAGATAATTGAAGGACTTAATATGCATAATGGAGATTCTACAAGCTGTTGGAGTATATGCAAAATACTTATCTTTATAGAATATTACAGAAGATATTGTTTACTTGTAGGATAAGTTTGTAACCCTAGCATCTATATTATATAAAGAGATGATAGGTACGTAGTTTAGATAATCAGAACTACACACAAACATACACGTTCCATATATTTATTAGTTAGTTCATAGCTTCAAGGTTGTAAAACCCTATCACTATTAAGAGTGATCGTATTAATAATATTGAGGCTTAGTTTGATATTATTATTGTGTTCTGCTATTCTTAATTGTTCATGTTTTTCTTAGCTTTACTGAATAGATTCCGCATACTCATTAAAGTTACAGGTAGAATTCCACTTAGTAGTTTTGTATTTATACAAGATTACTAAACCCTTTATAAGTTAAAGGTTAAAGATCAATACAACTGTCTACGGATCGTCTACGTATTTGGAACCTACACAAATAAGCTATAAGGAGGAAGCAATAAGCCAAGCAGTGCAAGCAAATGTACAGACTTAAAGAAATAAGCAACTAGATGTATTTAAAAGCTCAAATGACCAACAAATCTCAAGTTCCAATCAATTACTAACAATAGTAGCCCTAAAAACTTGTGACAGATCTTTATTAGAACCACTTAAATGACAGGCCAGATAAGCAATGAGAATAAGCTGAGAGCTGTGAGCTTATGGGGGCAAAAGCCTTACTATCGACCTGAGTTTACAATTTCACCAAAAGAACAGGTACGAGAACCAATTTACTGATCTAAAAGCCACCTAGAAGAATGACCAAAAGCTGTTGAGCAGGGCAGATCTCAGTGCAAACAGACAACTTAAGTCTATATTTCTAATAAGCAAATAAGCTCAATTTCTGAAAATTCTTTTTGAAATTGTTAGACAAGCTGCTCAAGTTTTCAAACACTTTTCAAAATAATTTCCAACTAGTATTGATCTCTAAAATTTATCTCAAAGATGTGTCAAAAACTGAGCTCACTAATTGTTTGACTTTTTATTTTCAAAGAGATTTTGACTCAAATGATTTTTGATTTCTCAAATTTGACTGTAAATGTAATGTTATGCTACTAAATGAATGAAATAAATTACAATTAATACTTATGCAATTAAATTTTTGATTATGCAACTACTAGACTCAGAAACTAATTGCTACTATGGTTTGAAAAATTAGTGTGACTTTTTATGAAATGACTACTAGTTTGAATGCTTAACTAAACCTAATGCAACCTAATTGACTAAACTAAAACAACCACAACCTCTGAAACAACCTTTATAACAGCAAATGACAATAATCCAAACACTCCTCAAGAGACTATCACAACTGCTATGAATCTATAATGTGATGCTAAACCTTTGATTAGTTCCAAAACACCAATAACAGCACACTAATGATCTAACAATGATAAAATAAAACCAAACTCAGATCTCAGATGCAACTTCAAACTCAGAAACACAAAGCAAAATGATGAATGATGAAACAGTAAACAAACTAAATTACACTAAAACTATGACTAAATGATAATAAAGAAACTACTTTACTATGAATGATGCAATGAACAATAAAAACAGATCTATACTATATTTATTCTACTGATGCAATAAAATTAAAAAAAAATTGAAAAACTTACAAACTCAATTCCCCCTCTGCAGAACAGAGGGGGATTCACTAAGCTTGCTGATGCGTAGGGATTGTGTCACACCCCCAATTTACCTGACTTGCAGCGGAATGGAATACCTGGGGGTGTCTGTCATAGCACCACAGTTACAGTTACATTGAACGACCTAAAGTGTCGTTTGGAAAATACTGCATTTGATCATTGAAATAATTCAGAGTTTACAAAATGAGGTCCCCAAAATGTGTTGCAAGTTTATGAAAACAAGTCCTACTAGATCAAATGTTTACATAAGTGCATGAAATGATGATGAGACGCGTCGACTCCGCGACTCCATGAAGGTCCAAATGCATGTCCCATGAGCTACCTTAATAACCTGAAATACATTGCTAAAACGTCAACACGAATGTTGGTGAATTCCATAGGTTTGTAAAATGTAATGATGTACGGCCACCACAAGTAAAAGTGCAAGATAAAAATCTCATGAAAATTGTACAATTGACCTTAAGCTCATGACACCGAAGCTATGACTGATGAAACTCTATGCCCCTCCTGAATGTTCTGCCGAAACATTCAAATGTAAAAGACATGACATGCATCCGCTTACTGTTGGTAATCACTACCACGGATGGAGGCGTCACCCTCAATAGATCTATCCACTCACTCTCGCTTAACGGTAAATTAACGGTTCATGATGTTACAGGGGACTTATCACATGGCAAGGTAACTTAAGCAATGTACATGTTTGAATACTTGGGCTCGTACTAAAATGGTGCAATGTATTCCCCCCGTGGGATTTGAAAACAATCAAAAATGTTGAATTGAAAACGGGGCTATGAAAACTCACCTTAACTGATGAAACTGTGATGAAATGAAATGAACACCAATGAACAATTAGCTGCCGCAACCCAATATGATGGTACCATGAACATGTAATGAGCTGAAAAACAAGGCGCGCACACTAGCCGCAACCTAATATGAATGATGAACGATCTACTTTAGATCATGAAATGATGTTATGAATGTCCATGCACATGTTTCCTATACCACTCTACTCTTTGAAAAACACTTGTTGTTATCAAAAGTATATATTCCAAGACTTAGGAAAATATTGCTATTAGAAAATAAAATAAGCTAGTTGTAATATATATATATACTTATATATATATATCGTATGTTTCCATGTTAGTGTTGAAATCTTCGGGTTGTAATCCTTGAAATATCGCCTTGAAATGATGAAAATATACTTGTAATAACTAATACTTCATTAGTTATAAAATTTGGTACTTGATATTATTTCTAGCTTATAAAAGTACTACGTAGTTTTAGTGCCAATTTTATCAAAAGCTGTCAAAATAAAAATGGGTTTAGCCGATATTCAAACGTGAATATCTTTGTCGTTATAAGTCCGTTTTACTTGTTCTTTATATCCACGGTTACGTCTTAGTATGTAGTAATATATTTTGGAAAGCTCGGCTCCTCCGGGTTACGTCTAAAGTCTCTTTTTGTCCAATGAAAAACGTCCAACAGCAACTATTTTTCAGAAAAATACTTTTCGTCAACAATCTTGCAAAAATCATAACTTCTTCGTTATAAACTCTTTTTAATCCGTTCTTTCGCCTACGGATTCGTTTTTGAAAGTATTTTCTAAAAATTTTGCCAAAGTTCCCTTGGTGTTTACTGATTTTCCAGGTTTTCACAAAATGGGACAGCATGTCTAAAACATGCTCCAAATCAAGTTTTCAAGGTTTATAACTAATTTCTAACATCACCAAACCTCTTGTAATCACCACATAGCTAATCTAATCCTACCATACACCTTCTTAGGGTGCCATGGACTCCTAACCAAGTTATTATAGCAAGGGAATTCATAAATAAAAAGTTAGGGTTTGTATGTTCCATTTTTGACAAAATAAATGGTGGTATAGCTAGTTGTACATGGTTTTTAGCATGGAAATCATGCAATACAAGTAAATATAAGATGATTCATGTAAAAATAAAGTTGATAACTTACTTGATAAAATGAGATGATTAGATGATGAGTATGCTTGGATTACTTGTGTTTTTCTTGATTGATTCTTGATTAGGCAAGTATAAGGAACAACTTTGGTGCTTTAGCTTTTGAAAAACCTTCACTTGATCTATGTTTTTAAGTTGGGTCGTGGGTTTGAAGAGAGGAAGGAGATGAGATAACTTTTCTTCTTATCTAAAAAGTGTAGGTTATGATTTGTGATTTTTGGTTAAGTATAAGTTTAGAGGTTTATTAGTTTTATAATAAGAAGTTAATGCATAAGGTTAAAGGGTGTTTCATGTGGCCGGTTTTCAAAGAGAAAAGGGGGGGGGGGTAGGGGTACTTGGTATTTATTTAGAAATCTTGCATGAATTATGTGCTATTTTGTGTTTTTAGTTACACTCGGGTACCGGGTTTAATAGAAATAAATGTTCACGAAGTTAACCGGGATGAAATAATGTTATAATAATGATAAAAATATATTAAAAATATGTTGGGTACATTTACTGAGTGATCGGGTGATTATTGTTTAGTTTTCACGAAAACCGTCGTTATTTTCATAAGCGTACGTTATAAATAAAATAAATTTCCAAAATACTGGGTAACTGAATGTTATAACTTTTATGATGATAAAATGGATATAAAAATATGTCGGGACCATTGTGGGAATATTTAGATATATTCGTCGCGTATAAACCGTGTGTTAACGTTTATTTATAAATAATTATAAGGAAAACGTTAAATGTATCAAATATATAAATTTGAAAATCCTAAGAGTGGTATAACATGTAAATGACCTACTGATGACATGCAGACTATCTCCAGTCCGTATGAAATGTCATTACTGATAATGCATGAATTCGCACCTGAACCAATACGGTTACGCGAATTTGAATACCCGTAAACTAAATTTACGATGAAATGTGTAATGCACGTGAATGATGAAATCTTTTCCCGCAATGAATAGTGTTCCGTGAATAGTAAAATTTCTGAATGCTTCTCGGAATGTCAAACTGACACCAAAAATGATGAATAGTAAACTGATGAATAGTGTTTTGATGAATAGTGTTTGATGAATAGTGTTTGATGAATAGTGTTTTCCCAAAGTTCGGGAAATGACCTGAAATGACCTGAAATGGTGAGTTGTGACAGATTGCACGAGGCTTTACCTCTCGAGGGATCTCGAGAAGCTTACAACCCCCACCAGGCAGTGTACCTGATCGTTGTAGTATAGTATAGTGACAAGTACCGGGGGATTGATCGTTCAGCTAGGAATAGTGTCGCTAGGATTAGAAAACCTAAATACTAGTTCTAAAGATGAGGGATGATTATTTTTGTATTTTTATAATTTTTTAGAAAGCAAATAAAAATCTCGGGTTTGAAGGATTTGGGCGGAATTAGTTGCTAGTCAACTAACCCAATGCTAAAGATGCAATCAAAATAAAATACTAGAAATGAAAATAAAACTAAATTAAACTAAGGTTGTGAGCAATAAGTGGAGAAATTGTGTTTACTTAGATTTCACTACTCCCTAGATATCTTTTACATGTTAATTACTTGTTATAGTTGCGTGGATGACGGATTGTATTCCTTAATACCATTCATGGGGTGGCGCACTTAACTCCCCAATCCTATGAGTGCCTACTTCACTCCTATGTCGAGCCGGCTAAGAAGCTTCTAACATGGGATCATTAGAATTTACTCATGCATTAAATACAACCAATAAAACCTAGTGCACATCGGTTCATGTTTCCTAAGACGTTCAAGCATGTTACCATTTGGAGATCTGCCAGTTTTCTTAAGCCTAACATCGAAATCATTCATCCAATACAACCATAAACAAGTAATCAACACATAATCAACATCTAGGTTTCATTAGATCCTAGCATGATGGAATTAAGACAAGCACAAGATATAAACAACCAACACATAGACATATTGATTGAATTAGAAGAACACTTATCTCAATTACACATGTAAGGGTTCAAGGGCTGAAAACCCTTGAAAAACCTGTAAAATTCGTAATAAGTTCGGCCTTAGGGTTTCTCCAAAACTTCTCCTTCTTATGAATGAAAATTAGAAAACTATATATAGGAAATTGAGGCTGACGGCGTCAAGACCAAATAGGTGACGCCGTCATCTCGCCGCCAAAATAATTCTCGGACTGCCTTGATCTACATCTGACGCCGTCATGTGTTAGGTTCTTCTAGGCCGTCACGTGTTAACTCTTGACGCTCTTCCTTGTGACGCCTTCATGTTTGCACTGGGCCGTCATGCAATTTACTCTTGACGCCGTCAGGATGATACTCTTGACGCCATCACCTACTGTTCCCAGCAAGGAAAATTAAGACTTTGGCGTTTTCTTCACTTTTATGCTCCAAAAACGTCCGAATTGCTTCCTTTTCCAGATTTCACTCCCAAAGTACCTAAAATCACAAAAGGAACGATTTAGGGCAATATTTGATCAAGTAAATTCAATCCCGGGCTTAAATGACCCCCTAAAAGTGGTTCATTTTTCACCTCATCATATACCCTTACACTTGAGATTTGCTTGTCCTCAAGCAAATGCGCTTTTATTCTAATCAAAATACAAGTTAGGGGTCATTTAACACTAACATAAAAGTAATTACAACAAATAATCGTTCCACTAAAGACCAAAGACAAGGACGGAGGTCATACACAAGCACCTCACAAATAGTGTTTAGATACTCACATCTCTCGGGTGTAATAATGTATAAATTACAATATGGAAATGGAAGATATCTCTCACTACCTGTCATAGTAAAATAGATTACCATAGGCTTGGGAAAAGATCAAACCTCCACCACATGGCGTAAGCACCTAGGATAAACTATCAAAGAGGTCTTTTAAAGGGTTGTAACGTTAGGTGTAGGGATATGAAATACATGGTTTTGTTGGATAAAGGCAATCTTTACTGGTGGCGAGTTAACAATCTTGGTTAATGATGAGGTGAAAAATGAACCATTTTTAGGGGGTCATTTAAGCCCGGAATTGAATTTATTTGATCAAATATTGCCCTAAATCGTTCCTTTTGTGATTTTAGGTACTTTGGGAGAGAAATCTGGAAAAGGAAGCAATTCGGACGTTTTTGGAGCATAAAAGTGAAGAAAACGCCAAAGTCTTAATTTTCCCTGCTGGGAACAGTAGGTGACGGCGTCAAGAAGAAATTCTTGACGGCGTCAAGAGTAATTTCCATGACGGTCCAGTACAGATTTAACGGAGTCACAAGGTAGGGCGTCTAGAGGAAAAAGCATGACGGCCTGGAAACACATAACACTTGACGGCGTCAGATCTGGATCAAGGCAGTCCGAGATTTATTTTGGCGGCGAGATGACGGCGTCACAAATTTGTTCTTGACGCCGTCAGACCCTATTTCCTATATATAGTTTTCTAATTTTCACATTAAAATAGAGAAGTTTTGGAGAAACCCTAAGCACGAACTTGGCACGAATTTTACAGGTTTTTCAAGGGTTCTCAGCCCTTGATACCTTTCATGTGTAATTGAGATAAGTGTTCTTTTAATTCAATCAATATGTCTATGTGTTGGTTGTCTATATCTTGTTCTTGTCTTAATTCCATCATGCTAGGCTAGATCTATCTTGTGTTTGCTTGGATCTAATGAAACCTAGATGTTAATTATGTGTTGATTACTTGTTTATAGTTGTATTGGATGAATGAATTCGATGTTAGGCTTAAGAAAACTGGCAGATCTCCAATTGGTAACATGCTTGAACGTCTTAGGAAACATGAACTGACGTGCACTAGGTTTTATTGATTGTATTTAATGCATGAGTAAATTCTAATGATCCCATGTTAGGAGCTTCTTAGCCGGCTCGACATAGGAGTGAAGTAGGCACTCATAGGATTGGGGAATTAAGTGCGCCACCCCATGAATGGTATTAAGGAATACTATCCGTCATCCACGCAACT
Organism: Artemisia argyi; assembly: GCA_030686995.1. Lineage (NCBI taxonomy): Eukaryota > Viridiplantae > Streptophyta > Magnoliopsida > Asterales > Asteraceae > Artemisia > Artemisia argyi. The sequence goes on from CM060690.1 coordinate 179,427,282, forward strand.
ATAACAAGTAATTAACATGTAAAAGATATCTAGGGAGTAGTGAAATCTAAGTAAACACAATTTTCTCCACTTATTGCTCACAACCTTAGTATAATTAGTTTATTTTCATTTTTAGTATTTTATTTTGGTTGTATCTTTAGTATTGGGTTAGTTAACTAGCAACTAATTCCGCCCAAATCCTTCAAACTCGAGATTTTTACTTGCTTTATAAAAAAATATAAAAAAATAAAAAACTAATCATCTCTCATCTTTAGAACTAGTATTTAGGTTTTCTAATCCTAGCGACACTATTCCTAGCAGAACGATCAATCCTCCGGTACTTGTCACTATACTATACTACAACGATCAGGTACACTGCCTGGTGGGGGTTGTAAGCTTCTCAAGATCCCTTGAGAGGTAAAGCCTGGTGCGATTCCCACGTATCAGTTAATTACATGTACAATGTGGCGTTGCTAAGCCAAGACTAGACTCGACTTAAGCTAATAAATGAAAAATAACAAAAACATAAAAATGAACATAGAATGAAAAGGGATGGTAGTCCGTATGTTTTTTTTTTCTTTTTCTTTTTTTGTTTTTTTTATATTTTTTTTTCTTTTTTTTTTCTTGTTTTTTTTCGATTTTTTTTTTTTTTTTTTTTTTTTTTTTTTTTTTTTTTGCATACACTTTTACCCTACCATCCAAAATAATACATCATAGGGGATGAACATTCCCCTTACACTTGAATTTTTACATACTTTACAATAACTAATCTAATGAGTCGAATTAAGAAAATCAAAACACTTGGAGTACTTTTAAGATTAACATACATATGGGGGTAATAAATGATGTTCTTCCCCATTACTCCATAAAATAAGTACTTTACCCATGAGTCCCAATCGTCCCAAAACAATATGTACAAAGATATGACTCGACTTAGCAACCATGTAATCAATTAGATAGTTAACTTAGGGTTTAACAAATAACAATAATGCACTAAAAATGAGTGCATACACGGAAGGCTAAGGCGATTTGGTTGTACATTTAAGTGGGGTGTAACAAATTCTTCCTTTAAGTAAAATGCTTAAAGTTAGAAACAAAAAGATAGGCTCGGAGGGGTGTACTAGGGGTTTCGTGTACTAAAAATGAGTACAACGCTAAGGTGTAGGAAAAATTAGTTGACTTAACTAGCCAAGTAATATGACTTAAATGGTCAAGTAATTATGATACGGGTTTAACACAAGGGTGATCCTAATGCCTCTTATCATGTAGTAAATTGATGCGTGGGAATCGCAACAGGTTTTACCTCTCGAGGGATCTCGAGAAGCTTACAACCCCCACCAGGCAGTGTACCTGATCGTTGTAGTATAGTATAGTGACAAGTACCGGGGGATTGATCGTTCAGCTTAGGAATAGTGTCGCTAGGATTAGAAAGCCTAAATACTAGTTCTAAAGGTGAGGGATGATTATTTTTGTATTTTTATATTTTTTAGAAAGCAATTAAAAATCTCGGATTTTGGAAGAGTGGGCGGAATTAGTTGCTATTCAACTAACCCAAAACTAAGATGCAATCAAAATAAAATACTAAAAATGAAAATAAACTAATTATACTAAGGTTGTGAGCAGTAATTGGAGAAAATGTGTTTACTTAGATTTCACTACTCCCTAGATATCTTTTACACGTTAATTACTTGTTATAATTGCATGGATGACGGATTGTATTCCTTAATACCATTCATGGGGTGGCATACATAACTCCCCAATTCTATGAGCTCTTATCTCCTCCTACACCATGCCCAACACAACTATAGGGATTGTAAACAGTGGCTCATGCATTAAATACAACCAATAAAGACCTAGTACGCCTCGGTTCATGTTTCTTAAGACGTTCAAGCATATTACCATTTGGAGATCTGCCAGTTTTCTTAAGCCTAACATATAAATCATTCATCCAAAACAAGAATAAACAAGTAATCAACACATAATCAATATCTAGGTTTCATTAGATCTAAGCAAACACAAAAGAGATCTAGCCTAGCATAATGGAATTGAGACAAGAACAAGATATAGACAACCAACACATAGACATATTGATTGAATTAGAAGAACACTTATCTCAATTACAATGCAAGGTATCAAGGGTTTGGAACCCTTGAAAAACCTGTAAAAGTTGCACCAAAATCGTACTTAGGGTTTCTCCAAAACTTCCCTCTTTAATGTGTGAAAATTAGAAAACTATATATATAAAAATAGGTCTAACGGCGTCAAGACAAACAATGTGACGCCGTCACCTCGCCGCCAAAACTCTTCTTGGACTGCCTAGATCTACTTCTGACGCCGTCAAGACTTATACATTTCCAGGCCGTCATGACTCTTTTACTCTTGACGCTCTTCCTACGTGACGCCGTCAAATCTGTTCTGGACCGTCATGGGAATTCATGAAATTTGCTCTTGACGCCGTCAAGGTTTGGCTCTTGACGCCGTCACCTACTGTTCCCAGCTTGGAAAATTAAGACTTTGGCGTTTTCTTCACTTTTATGCTCCAAAAACGTCCGAATTGCTTCCTTTTCCAGATTTCACTCCCAAAGTACCTAAAATCACAAAAGGAACGATTTAGGGCAATATTTGATCAAATAAATTCGGATTCGGGCTTAAATGACCCCCTAAAAATGGACCATTTTTCGCCTCATCATATACCCTTACACTTGAGATTTGCTTGTCCTCAAGCAAATGCGCTTTTATTCTACTCAAAAGACAAGTTAGGGGTCATTTAACACTAATATAAAAGTAATTACAACAAATAATCGTTCCACTAATGACCAATAGACAAGCACGGAGGTCATATACAAGCACCTCACAAATAGTGTTTAGATACTCACATCTCTCGGGTGTAATAAAGTGTAAATTACAATATGGAAACGGAAGATATCTCTCACTACCTGTCATAGCAAAATAGATTACCATAGGCTTGGGAAAGGATCAAACCTCCACCACATGGCGTAAGCACCTAGGATAAACTATTAAAGAGGTCTTTTAAAGGGTTGTAACGTTAGGTGTAGGGATATGAAATACACGGTTTTGTTGGATAAAGGAAGTTTTTACTGGTGGCGAGTTAACAATATTAGTTAATTACATGTACAATGTGGCGTTGCTAAGCCAAGACTAAACTCGACTTAAGCTAATAAATCAAAAAGAACAAAAATATAAAATAAACATAGAATGAAAAGGGATGGTAGTCCGTATGTTTTTTTTCTCTTTTTTTTTTTTTTTTTCTTTTCTTCTACCATCCAAAATAATACATCATAGGGAGTGGGAATTCCCCTTACACTTGAATTTTTACATACTTTACAATTAACTAAACTAATGACTCGAATTAAGAAAATCAAAACACTTGGAGCACTTTTAAGATTAATGTACATATGGGGGTAATAAATGATGTTCTTCCCCATTACTCCATAAATAAGTACTTACCCATGAGTCCCAATCGTCCCAAAACAATATGTACAAAGATATGACTCGACTTAGCAACCATGTAATCAGTTAGAAAGTTAACTTAGGGTTTAACAAATAACAATAATGCACTAAAAATGAGCGCATACACGGAAGGCTAAGGCGATTTGGTTGTACATTTAAGTGGGGTGTAACAAATTCTTCCTTCAAGTAAAATGCTTAAAGTTAGAAACGAAAAGATAGGCTCGGAGGGGTGTACTAGGGGTATCGTGTACTAACAATGAGTACAACGCAAAGGTGTGGGAAAAATTAGTTGACTTAACTAGCCAAGTAATATGACTTAAATGGTCAAGTAATCATAATACGGGTTTAACACAAGGGTGATCCTAATGCCTCTTATCATGTAGTAAATCCTACCACACGAATGTAGTCTCACTAGCGGTCTCGGGATGCATCACTAACGCAAGTTCTAGAATCTAAATGCTACCGGTACACTCATAAGCACTAATAATGAATGCTTTTCCTATCAAATCTAAAGGCGAACCTCACATATTTGGGTGGAAAATTTTTCTGAATATACGGTTATGTGCTAGTCATACAATCTCCTATCCATGAGACGCTTGCTATGGCTAAAGTTGCACTCCTAAATGTTGTAAAAAAATTTAAATTTGGCGCTAAAATTGCACTAACAAGTATTTCTCATAGTTTTATTACACATCTACCATCAAACAAAACAAACTCAAGCGAAAGTGCATATGTAAGGTATCATCTTTTTACCCTCCCCTTACACTTAAGATGAACATTGTCCCCAATGTTCAAGTAAAGAATGTAAAAGTGAAAAAGTAAAGAGAATGAAATCAAATACTCCCCTGATTCGCTTGGTATGGATTATAGGTGGCCAGGTTAAATCTTCCTCCAAGAAAATGAACGATCAAAGCTTCCCTTCCAGAATATAAATCATCTTCTTGTCATACATAACCTGTAAAACCTGACAAAATAGACAAGACAACCTCGCGTAAAATCGGCGGCATCCTATATAAGTTTCTAAGTCCTAGAAAACAAGATAAGATATAATGCTTGTGGAATGAAGTTTGCAGATCTCCTGGAGATTATAAAACTTAATAATTCACAAAAACCATAAAACTCCGTTAGAAAAACAAAACCGGTAAAATTTCCAGATTTTAACTCCTGACGCCGTCAAGAGTAAACCTCTGACGCCATCAGAATGGACCTGCAGAAATTCTTATGTTAAGTTTCCAGAAAATTTCTGGAAAAACTTGGTCCTACTTCCTAGAAAATCCTGCAAAACTTCATTATGACTCAATACAAGCATTTGACTCTAACAAATATGAATATACATGCTCATTTAATATTGTGGAGAATCATGATCGGTTTGTTTCTTAAAAACATATTTGGGGTTTCCCCTTACACTTATCTTTTGCAAAAATACTTTTAGGTGGAGTTAAGACTAGGCTAAACAACAAAGTAAAGTATTTCCACATTTTAATTGAGAAACATGATCAACCAACAATAAAAATAAAGCATGCATACGGAAGCAAATAACAATCAAACAAATAAAATCACACAAAACATGGGTTGCCTCCCAAGAAGCGCTTTTCTTTATTTACGAGTCTTGTAGCTAGACTCAAGGTCATGGGTTACTACGTGACTTCATCATTGGTTCCACTCTCTAGGTCGTCTTCTAAACCAGTTTTGTATTCCGGACCTAGTTGCAAGCACTCTTTATAGAAACCAAGCATCCTATTCTTTACATATTCTACTCCCCTACGTCTATCCTCCTCATTCCTATAATAAGCCGCTTGCTTATGTTCCTTTTCGAAATTAGAGAGAAGGCGGTATTGTTCGATCTTGTAGGGCATTTGATAAGCAACCTCATCATTCTCTTTCTTGAATCTAACTATCCCTAAAGTCGGATCATAACTCATCCTAGTGGCCTCAACAAATGGTTTTCCGAATACTATTTGACTTAGGCAAGCATCTATCACCGGACGAATGTCTTCTACGGGCATCATCCTAAAATTGAGTTGCTTCTTCATCACCCAATTGTAATAAGTCCTAGTCATGATGTTCAAGGGGGATCTAAGGTCGATGTAAGCTTTCCATATATGCATGTGCCCGATATTGCATGGGATGTTAATGTTAGAGGGGTCTCCCATTTTGATAAGGGGGTTGCCAAAGATATATGTTCTCTCGGGACTATCGAATAAATCCTTATGGTATTCCCGTTCTTCCTTGGTTGGCAACTTATCAAAGTATTCTTTTATAGGTTCTACCTCCTCTAATTCCTCATCCTTATTAACCTCAACTTCCCTACTCTCATCCTTACTATCGGCTTCTACTCTAACTTCATCCTTGTCACTCTCCTCTATCTCCTTATCTATCGGCTTAATGGTGACCACATTGACAAAGTGACATGTTTGGATGATGAGGGGTCATTAATTTGGATTCCACTATTGGTGTCCCTAGTGTCCTTCCTAGATGTGATTAATGCTTGGTTGTTGAGGGCTTTCAACAAGTTGTCAATCTTGTTGGTCATCTCCGTTTGTTGTTGGTTGAATTCGGTTTCAAACCTAGCTATGCGAGCTTCTTGAGATGCCATGAACTTTGACATCAATCCTTCAAGATTGTTGGTACTACCATAGTTGTTAGAAGGATTGTTGTTGAAAGTACGGTTGGATGGTGGACCGTTTGGTTGGTAGCGATTAGGCGGATTGGAGGAATTGGGTTGATTTTGTTTCCACCTAAGGTTTGGGTGATTTTTCCAAGAGGGGTTGTATGAATCACCGTAAGGGTTTGGCTCGGGCTTGAAAGTGTACCACTTATCTCCCGCTTCGTCGGTACGCGTGGATGCGTAGTTCGCAAAAGCTGTTCCGGGGAGTTCCACACAATCACGAGTGTCATGGGGACCACTACATAATTTGCATGAAGAAGTGATTTTGTTCACTTGGCTTGAAGGCTTAGGAGCATCGTAAGATTTCATGAGAAACTTGACTTAGTCCTCAAGTTCCATGATCCTACGGTCGGGAGTGCTAGAATTGTTCGAAGGCAAAGATATTGCCTTGACCGTTTTGTTCAAATCACGGGGATCATTCCAACTTTCGTTGTCATAGAGAGCAAGATCTTCTATGAGTTCCCATGATTGTTCCGCACTAAGATCACGTAGCTTACCACCGGCCGATTGGTCAATGGTTCGCCTCGTGGAGATGTCGATATGGTCATAAAAGATTTGGACTTGGAGCCAAAGATCTATGCCATGATGAGGGACTTTTTGGAGTAAGTCCTTGAAACGAGTCCATGCTTCATAAAGAGATTCATTTTGACATTGTTGGAACATCAAGATGTCATTTCTAAGCTTAGTAGTTCTCCCCGGTGGGAAAAATTGAGCAAGGAAACGAGTGGTGAGATCATCCCATGTGGTGATGGATCCCGCGGGTAAACGCTCAAGCCATTGACTAGCTTGATCCCATATAGAGAATTGGAATAGGCGTAAACGGGTCGTCTCTCTAGTTTCAACACCTAGGTCTATGGAATCTACGATTTTGAGAAAGTCCTTAAGATGTTGGTTTGGATCTTCGGAACGAAGTCCATGGAATGCACATCCGCTTTGCACCAACCGAATGGTGTCGGATCGCAAGGGGGTCACATTGGCTCCAGTGAGCTCAATGGTGTTTCGGTAGCCTTGATGGCTAGGTCGGGAATACTCTCCTAAGGTTCGGGGCCTAAGGGGTTCTAATGGTGGGTTTTGTTGTGGTGGGATGACGGGTTCAAAGATGTTACCACCTTCCATGATGTCGGATGGTAAAGAGTTACGAACAAAGGCACGAAGAAATAAGATAGACTAAAGAAAACCTAAAAATAAAAAATAAAATCTTACTAGAAAGGAATCTAGCAAGTAGACCTAATAAAAAGAAATCCTAACCTAGACAATAACTATTCCTCGGGCTGCGACGCCAAAAACTTGATGCGTGGGAATCGCAACAGGTTTTACCTCTCGAGGGATCTCGAGAAGCTTACAACCCCCACCAGGCAGTGTACCTAATCGTTGTAGTATAGTATAGTGACAAGTACCGGGGGATTGATCGTTCAGCTTAGGAATAGTGTCGCTAGGATTAGAAAGCCTAAATACTAGTTCTAAAGGTGAGGGATGATTATTTTTGTATTTTTATATTTTTTAGAAAGCAATTAAAAATCTCGGGTTTTGGAAGAGTGGGCGGAATTAGTTGCTATTCAACTAACCCAAAACTAAGATGCAATCAAAATAAAATACTAAAAATGAAAATAAACTAATTATACTAAGGTTGTGAGCAGTAATTGGAGAAAATGTGTTTACTTAGATTTCACTACTCCCTAGATATCTTTTACACGTTAATTACTTGTTATAATTGCATGGATGACGGATTGTATTCCTTAATACCATTCATGGGGTGGCATACATAACTCCCCAATTCTATGAGCTCTTATCTCCTCCTACACCATGCCCAGCACAACTATAGGGATTGTAAACAGTGGCTCATGCATTAAATACAACCAATAAAGACCTAGTACGCCTCAGTTCATGTTTCTTAAGACGTTCAAGCATGTTACCATTTGGAGATCTGCCAGTTTTCTTAAGCCTAACGTATAAATCATTCATCCAAAACAAGAATAAACAAGTAATCAACACATAATCAATATCTAGGTTTCATTAGATCTAAGCAAACACAAAAGAGATCTAGCCTAGCATAATGGAATTGAGACAAGAACAAGATATAGACAACCAACACATAGACATATTGATTGAATTAGAAGAACACTTATCTCAATTACAATGCAAGGTATCAAGGGTTTGGAACCCTTGAAAAACCTGTAAAAGTTGCACCAAAATCGTACTTAGGGTTTCTCCAAAACTTCCCTCTTTAATGTGTGAAAATTAGAAAACTATATATAGAAAAATAGGTCTGACGGCGTCAAGACAAACAATGTGATGCCGTCACCTCGCCGCCAAAACTCTTCTCGGACTGCCTAGATCTACTTCTGACGTCGTCAAGACTTATACATTTCCAGGCCGTCATGACTCTTTTACTCTGGACGCTCTTCCTACGTGACGCCGTCAAATCTGTTCTAGACCGTCATGGGAATTCATGAAATTTGCTCTTGACGCCGTCACCTACTGTTCCCAGCTTGGAAAATTAAGACTTTGGCGTTTTCTTCACTTTTATGCTCGAAAAACGTCCGAATTGCTTCCTTTTCCAGATTTCACTCCCAAAGTACCTAAAATCACAAAAGGAACGATTTAGGGCAATATTTGATCAAATAAATTCGGATTCGGGCTTAAATGACCCCCTAAAAACGGACCATTTTTCGCCTCATCATAAATCCTACTACACGAATGTAGTCTCACTAGCGGTCTCGGGATGCATCACTAACGCAAGTTTTAGAATCTAAATGCTACCGGTACACTCATAAGCACAAATAATAAATGCTTTTCATATCAAATCTAAAGGCGAACCTCACATATTTGGGTGGAAAATTTTTCTGAATATACGGTTTTGTGCTAGTAATACAATCTCCTATCCGTGAGACACTTGCTATGGCTAAAGATTCACTCCTAAATGTTGTAAAAAATTTTAAATTTGGCACTAAAATTGCACTAACAAGTATTTCTCATAGTTTTATTACACATCTACCATCAAACAAACAAACTCAAGCGAAAGTGTATATGTAAGGTATCATCGTTTTACCCTCCCCTTACACTTAAGATGAACATTGTCCCCAGTGTTCAAGTAAAGAATGTAAAAGTGAAAAAGTAAAAAGAATGAAATCAAATACTCCCCTGATTCGCTCGGTATGGATAATAAGGTGGCCAGGTTAAATCTTCCTCCAAGAAAATGAACAATCAAAGCTTCCCTTCCAGAATGTAAATCATCTTCTTGTCATACATAACCTGTAAATCCTGAGAAAACAAACAAAGCAACCTCGCATAAAATCAGCGGCAATCTATATAAGTTACTAAATCCTAGAAAACAAAGTAAGATATAATGCTTGTGGAATGAAGTTTGCAGATTTCCTGGAGATTATAAAACTTAATAATTCAACAAAAACCTTAAGACTCCGTTAGAAAAACAAAACCGGTTAAATTTCCAGATTTTTACACGTGACGTCGTCAAGAGTAAACTCGTGACGCCGTTAGAAGTGATCTGCAGAAATTCTTATGTTAAGTTTCTGGAAAATTTCTGGAAAAACTTGGTCCTACTTCTTAGAAAATCCTGCAAAACTTCATTATGACTCGATACAAGCATTTGACTCTAACAAATACGAATACACATGTTCACTTAATATTGTGGAGAATCATGATCGGTTTGTTTCTTAAAAAACATATTTGGGGTTTCCCCTTACACTTATCTTTTGCAAAAATACCTTTAGGTGGAGTTAAGACTAGGCCAAAACAACAAAGTAAAGTATTTCTACTTTTTAGTTTAGAAACATGATCTACCAACAATAAAAATAAAGCATGCATACGGAAGCAAATAACAATCAAACAAAATAAAATCACACAAAGCATGGGTTGCCTGCCAAGAAGCGCTTTTCTTTATTTACGAGTCTTGTAGCTAGACTCAAGGTCATGGGTTACTACGTGACCTCATCGTTGGTTTCACTCTCTAGGTCGTCTTCTAAACTAGTATCGCTTTCATAGTGTAAGTACTTTGGGTCTTCAAACTCGAAGACATCTTCCGATACTTGGAATTAAGCTTACAAACATCCTTAAAGAATCCACATGATAAATCAGAAGTGTTCTTACACCCTCTCCGAACATCTTCATCACACAAAATAAGTTGGGAACTTATCTTATCAAGCCCGTCACAATCGATTTCCTTAAGGTCTTTTCTCTTGTATGGCGTTTGGTATGAAATCCTCCTAATTCCATCAGCGAAAGTCATGATCCCGTTCCGGTCATCAACGATCAAATTAGTGATTTCACAAAAGGGTGCTCCAAAAATGACTTATGATAACCTAGGGTCGACATAGTCTTCGATGTTGTTCACAATCGTGAATCCCATAGTGAATGCCATATTTCCTACGAACACCTAGATTTCATGATCTTTACCAACAACTTTCTCTCCCTTGTAAATCATTCCCCATCTGCAGATATTGTTATAGTGGAATAGGGACATAAGATTCTTTGGCATGAATACGTTAATGTAGACGTTATCGAAGTACTTATGACCGATCATGCAGGGAATTTTGAGATTATTCAGATCACGCCGTCTTATCTTCCCCGATTCTCCATCCCTTGATCCATATAGATTCCCCTCAAGGGAAGGATGATACTCGTATACCTCCTCATTACTCCTACGAAAAATTACCTTCTTAACACCATTGGTGAACAATGCACTTCCATCCTTCTCATCAAGGATTACTCCCGATTCATTGATAAATGGTTTCCCAAGAATAAGGTTGGTTAATGTTCGATTGGTGAGAGGGTCCACATCATCGACCACGGTGAGGGCAATATTGTAAACAAGTTCTCCAATCATGATTGATAGATTTCTTATTACCCTTGCATCATCGACTCTCTCACACACTATGCATTCAGGAAAGGCTTCTTGGTATAGGGAAAGGGGTATTATGTTGTCTGGGAAACTAGGATCTATATGACTATCGGTTAAGAACTTTTCCTTAATGGTGCAGGAAATCTTAAAAACGTTAGGGTTGCTTTCGTCAGTCCTATCGCTACTCCCACGGGTAACGTCCTCCATTTTTCTCTCGGGCTTCTCTAGAATAGATTTACCCAAAATGGCTGGATTTCTCGTATGCTCTTCCGATCTCTCTTTCCTTTCATCCGATTTGCTAGATTCTTGCGCGGCGCACTGCTCAGATGAGTTGGTAGGGCTTCTGGCTAAATCATGGTTCACCCTTGAGGTCTCATTTCTAGTTGTATGATCACTTTTTTTAGTTTGTTGTTGGTTTAGGTTAGGTGTAGAGGCAAATATCGTGCTGATGGTGTTTACGAAATGGATTGGTCCTAGGGGGTTGACAGGTTCTTATTCTTTTGGTGATAGATGTTTGAATAGCTTACTAGGACTTTTTATTTTCACAGGGGAGGTTGGCGGACTCACGATGGTAACAGACTTGACCTCATCAACGTGAATAGGTTTATTAACAACATGCTCTTTGATAGCAGTTAACAGATTACAAATCTTGTTATTCATATCGGCCTGCTGTTGTCTAAATTTAGCCTCGAGCGTAGAGAGTTGTAATTCTTGAGATAGAATGAATTTTCGTAGAGCATCTTCACAGCTTTGCCTAGGAATGCTTTGTGATGGAAAATGCTCGGACCAAGTGAGTGGTGAGAAGTCATTGAAGGATACGCTCCGCGTTTGGTACCCTCTGAAATTAGGTTTATCCTTCCACGCCTCATAGGCTTCGTCAGAAGTACGAGGGCCTCGACCCACGTGTGACGATGTGAATTCGTTATAAGCACGTTTTGGAAGCTCCATGCAGTTATGAGTCTCGTGAGGGCCATTACATAATTTACATGTAGAAGCGATTCTGCTTACTTGGCTTGAAGGCTTTTGAGCTTCGTAAGATTTCACGAGAGACTTGACTCGACCTTCAAGTTCCATGATCCTACGGTCGGGGGTGCTAGAGTTGTTCGAAGGCAAAGATATTGCCTTGACCATTTTGTTCAAGACACGGGAATCATTCCAACTTTCGTTGTCATAGAGAGCAAGATCTTCTATGAGTTCCCATGATTGTTCCGCACTTAGATCACGTAGCTTACCACCGGCCGATTGGTCAATGGCTCGCCTCGTGGAGAGATCGATATGGTCATAAAAGATTTGGACTTGGAGCCAAAGATCTATGCCATGATGAGGGACTTTTTGGAGTAAGTCCCTGAAACGAGTCCATGCTTCATAAAGAGATTCATTTTGACGTTGTTGGAACATCAAGATGTCATTTCTAAGCTTAGTAGTTCTCCCCGGTGGGAAAAATTGAGCAAGGAAACGAGTGGTGAGATCATCCCATGTGGTGATGGATCCCGCGGGTAAACGCTCAAGCCATTGACTAGCTTGATCCCGTAGAGAGAATTGGAATAGGCGTAATCGGGTTGTCTCTCTAGTTTCAACACCTAGGTCTATAGAATCTACGATTTTTAGGAAGTCCTTAAGATGTTGATTTGGATCTTCGGAACGAAGTCCATGGAATGCACATCCGCTTTGCACCAACCGGATGGTGTCGGATCGCAAGGGAGTCACATTGGCTCCGATGAGCTCAATGGTGTTTCGGTAGCCTTGGTGGCTAGGTCGGGAATACTCTCCTAAGGTTCGGGGCCTAGGAGGTTCTAGTGGTGGGTTTTGTTGTGGTGGGATGACGGGTTCAAAGATGTTCCCATCGTCCATTATGTCGGGTGGTGAAAAGTTACGAACAAACACACAAAGAAATAAGATAGACTAAAGAGAACCTAAAAAATAAAAATAAAATCTTACTAGAAAGGAATCTAGCAAGTAGACCTAATAAAAAGAGATTCTAACCTAGACAATAACTATTCCCCGGGCAGCGGCGCCAAACACCTGATGCGTAGGGATTGCACCAGGCTTTACCTCTCGAGGGATCTCGAGAAGGTTACAACCCCTACCAGGCAGTGTACCTGATCGTTGTAGTATAGTATAGTGACAAGTACCGGGGGATTGATCGTTCAGCTAGGAATAGTGTCGCTAGGATTAGAAAACCTAAATACTAGTTCTAAAGATAAGGGATGATTATTTTTGTATTTTTATAATTTTTTAGAAAGCAAATAAAAATCTCGGGTTTGAAGGATTTGGGCGGAATTAGTTGCTAGTCAACTAACCCAATACTAACGATGCAATCAAAATAAAATACTAGAAATGAAAATAAAACTAAGTTAAACTAAGGTTGTGAGCAATAGGTGGAGAAATTGTGTTTACTTAGATTTCACTACTCCCTAGATATCTTTTACACGTTAATTACTTGTTATAGTTGCGTGGATGACGGATTGTATTCCTTAATACCATTCATGGGGTGGCGCACTTAACTCCCCAATCCTATGAGTGCCTACTTCACTCCTATGTCGAGCCGGCTAAGAAGCTCCTAACATGGGATCATTAGAATTTACTCATGCATTAAATACAACCAATAAAACCTAGTGCACATCGGTTCATGTTTCCTAAGACGTTCAAGCATGTTACCATTTGGAGATCTGCCAGTTTTCTTAAGCCTAACATCAAAATCATTCATCCAATACAACCATAAACAAGTAATCAACACATAATCAACATCTAGGTTTCATTAGATCTAAGCAAACACAAAATAAATCTAGCCTAGCATGATGGAATTAAGACAAGCACAAGATATAGACAACCAACATATAGACATATTGATTGAATTAGAAGAACACTTATCTCAATTACACATGTAAGGGTTCAAGGGCTGAAAACCCTTGAAAAACCTGTAAAATTCGCAATAAGTTCGGCCTTAGGGTTTCTCCAAAACTTCTCCTTCTTATGAATGAAAATTAGAAAACTATATATAGGAAATTGAGGCTGACGGCGTCAAGACCAAATAGGTGACGCCGTCATCTCGCCGCCAAAATAATTCTCGGACTGCCTTGATCTACATCTGACGCCGTCATGTGTTAGGTTCTTCCAGGCCGTCACGTGTTAACTCTTGACGCTCTTCCTTGTGACGCCTTCATGTTTGCACTGGGCCGTCATGCAATTTACTCTTGACGCCGTCAGGATGATACTCTTGACGCCGTCACCTACTGTTCCCAGCAGGGAAAATTAAGACTTTGGCGTTTTCAACACTTTTATGCTCCAAAAACGTCCGAATTGCGTCCTTTTCCAGATTTCACTCCCAAAGTACCTAAAATCACAAAAGGAACAATTTAGGGCAATATTTGATCAAATAAATTCAATTCCGGGCTTAAATGACCCCCTAAAAGTGGTTCATTTTTCGCCTCATCACTTGCCTGTCTTTTGACAGGCCGAGTGACTCTTCTTGGCTGCCTTATACTCCCAATAAGCTCAGCTTATTGCACAATAAGCTCACAGTTGACTTAATGTTGACTTTTGTGATTAATAAGAGACAATGATCAAATAAACTCACAGTAAGCTATAGACAAGCTTATATGAGCTTAATAAAAACAGAAATAGTTATATTGAAGCTTAGCTTGTGAATTAAAACTATTTTTTTATTTTTTCTGATTTTTTTTTTATTTTATTTTTTTGGATTTTTTCAATATAGTAAAAATAGAAATATAAAACAGAAATTTAAATAAACTGCTACTAATGATTTAAACTAACAATAAGTAAATGAAGAGATTAAGCTAAAATGAAATTTAAAACAAAAAGCTGAGATTAAAACTTGAATTATATTAATATAAGGAAATTTGAGTACAATAACTTGAAATGAAAATTACAATAGATTTGAAAAAAGAAAAACTAAACAATATCAAAAACCTACACAGACACTACACACCATTACATGAAGAGATGGGGGTATTTATACATGAGGGGGGGGAGCCTGCTAGGGTTTGAGGAGCTTCTAGACTTGTGCTTCTTTCCTCCAATCTCGTCCCTTGATTCATGCTTCAATTATACCCGTCATTTGCATCCCTTGGATCATGTGTGATTGAAAGATAAATCCTGCGTGTGCCTCCTCATTGGTCCACGTGTGCTGACATTCTCTGTCATATGTCAGGCTTTCTAGAATCAATCAATCATAGGTTAATAATTGGTACGAGGTGGTTAATTAATGTACGGTTAATAGCTAGGGTTCTAGCTACAGTAACAATTTTCTGGGTAATTTTTATTTTGGGGGGCGGGAGTTGTATTTGGGTGTTTTTATTATTTGGTGTTGACCGGGTCTGACCATGGGTAAAAAGGGTAGGCCGGGTATGAGTAAAATGGAAGGGTGTTGGGCTTTAGTTTCAATTTTGGGCTTAGATGGATTTTGGACTAATATTTTCCTTGGATCCGGTTTGTATTAGTGGTTTTAGGAGTAGTAAAATTAAAGGACCAAAATTGTAATTCATAAAACTCCAAGGACCAAATCTGTTAATTTTCCAAAGTATTTCCCAAGGGTCTATTTTGACTTTCTCTGATTATTGAGGGTTGACTTTGACCTTTCTTTGAATATTATTCCAGGGGACCATTTCTGTAATTTCCTGAAAGTGTAGGTACTGAAATTGCCAATCTCTCCATTCTTTGATCAAGGACCATTATTGTAACTTGATGATTCTCTGAGGACTTCTAATGATATTATGAGCTTTCTTTTGTCATTTTGCTTCCCCGGCTCCGGCTTTTGACCTATTTCCATTCTCGTGCTCGTTTTTGTCGGTTTTGGCTTTGTTTTTGTTCATTTCCCGCATATCCGTATCTGCACATACACAAATACAAAAACATACATTCTCTTGGCATATTTGGTTAGTATTTGATGTATTTGGTCTGATTTAAGGCTAAAAAGGATGTGTGAAAAAGCACACATCAGAAAGAGAGGATTATGTTGAAGTGTTCGAAGTGTGTTTGATAAGAAAGAAAGGATCAAAACCCTAGATCCGAGTGAAGTGTGTTTGATACTCTTGGTAGGGGTAATTTATTTGTATTATACTAGACGAGTACCCGTGCATAGTAACGGGATTTTATAGCGGCAGATAGTTTTAGTGATAAAAAGGTTTATGGGTTATAAACGAAAAATAATAAACGTTTGAGGATTTGGGGATTAAACATAATGTTTTGAAACCTGGTTCGACCCGGATGGTTCAACCGGTTGAACTGTTCCGGTCGAAAAATTGATCAATTTAAACCAGGTTAACTTGCTAGGTTGGGTCGAAAACGGGTCAAATTAAACCGGTTCAACCCGTCGGGTTTGAAGCGACCCAACCTAGCAAGTTGACACAGTTTAATATAACCTATAATTTTTTTTATCAATAAACTATCTACCGCTATAAAAAATCTCGTTGCTATGAAAAAATAAACGTTTCATAGCGTTTTAAGACTGAGGAAAACATTCAGAAAAGCTTAGAACATATGAAAACGAGCGAAAATTGCCGAAAACATTCAAAATGGATGAAATCGGTCAAAAAGGGTCGCAATCGGTCGTAGTCAGACTAAAACGGTGTAAATCTGTCGAAATCTGTCTAAAATTGTCAACGTCGGTCGAAAACTAGCGACATCAATCAAAATCGATTGAAAACGGTCAAAAAGGGACGAAAAACGTTACAAACGGATGAAAACGTTAAAAAAAATACAAAACGTGTAAAATTTTGTATAGTATTTGTCTTAGTTTACAAAATCCAATGCACATGACCCATGACCCATGTTAATTACCCATTGTCGATCACCAATCATGTATTGGTCGATAACATATATGACATGTCACTACAACCCAATATTAATGCACATGACCCGTTACCCATGTTAATTACCACATGATCAACAATCATGGATGTGACCAGTGATAACCTAATGCATATGACCCATATGATGTCAAATACCCATTATTGAATGTGACCAGTGATAACCTAATGCATATGACCCATGACCCATGTGAATTATAGCCATTATCACCGGTCATGCATGGGTTGCACCGGCTTGGTAGGTGTATAGTATAGTTATATATAGTGTGAATTGAATGTTATATGAATTGTATTTGAAGTTATTAAAGGCGGTCATGCATGGGTTAAACCGGCTTGGTAGGTGTATACCATTTGTCACAGACACTAATAAGAAGCAAGTATGCAAGGACCTCCCGATCATGTTATCCAGGATCGAGAAAGTATGAAATCGGTTTGAGCTTGATCACTCGAAAAGCTCGGTTTATTTGTAAAGGTGTGTTGTCTTATACAAATTAAAATTGAAATATAATCTAGTAATCGAATTCGGTTCACCTTTGGCTCGAAAATCTCGATACCAAGGTTTTCAAGATCGGGATCATATCCTACTTAGGATCGATTTTGTCTTTGCAAGATCGAGATCGTAAGATCGGATCGGGATGTTAAGATCCTACCATAATGCATTCTTTAAATATCCTTTGTAATATTATACAAATTTATAAATTATTATATACATAAACACAAAATTATATAAATGTTTCATAGAAATGTTGTCCTAAATTATGGTTATGAAATGTATAAGAAGATTTTAACATGTTGTTTTTTCAATTTTACAAAACACAATTCATAAATTTGTAGTTTTTTAGTTTGCTAGTTCGAGAAAAGTAAGATCGGATCGGATTAGATCCAAAGATCCTATGGTCAGGATCGGGTTCCTATACGATCTTAAGCTTTCAAAGATCCTACATAAGATCCGGATCGTTTTTGCTTTGCAGTATCGTAAAATCGTAAGATCTTAAGATCAGGATCGGGATTCTGACAACAATGCTCAATACATTTATAATTAACTATTTACACTTAGTACGCTTACATACAATATATATATATATATATATATATATATATATATATATATATATATATATATATATATATATATATATATATATATATATATATAAACATATGCTATATCACTTACAAGCTCGAAAACTCAACAATAACTCGAGTCGAACTTTTATAAGGTTGAGCTCAACTCATTAAACATTTAACTTCATTTGATAGGCTTGAACTTGAGCTCAAAACTCGATAAGAATCAGCTCGAACGAACTCTAGTTACTCGACAAAAGCTCAAATCATTTTACTGATATGATCTTGAGCTTTTCACGAGCGGCTCGGCTCATTTCCGCCTCTTATAAAAGCAAAAAATTAAGATACTTCATGTGTTAAATTTATATGTAATATTTTACATGTCCCCTCATTAATTGCCTAAAATAAAATTTCCCTTTTAACTTTTCCAAAGAGTTTGCCTAAATTTTTTCCCCAAAGTTAAATTGCCCCTCCACTTAATTTCATTGAACCCGCCAATGTTTTTCAATACTCCATCCCGAATATATATCCACCAAAACTAGATCTGGTCTTCTTCTATCTCCTCAACACTCTCCTCACCAACGCCACCGCTCGCACCACCACAACACTCGCACCAAGACCACCGCTAAGGCCCGATCCAATGACATGTTTGGCGGTACTCCAGTCCGGCTCGATCGGTAAAGTTTACTTTTTTTTCTCGGTGATAAGTACCGACATAGCATCTTCCAGAACATCAGTCTCTCTCAAAACACACACACACAGAGTGTGCGCAAGTCTGGTGATGATAGGACAGGCGTATGAACAATACGAGAGATTTACAGGGTCACCTGGTAAGGTTTTAATTGTAAACTTATGATATTTCATGTCTAAAATCTTACCATGTCTTTTTAATTCTCTCATGTAGCATAAATGTTTTGATTCCTGGATTTGGGGTCTCAATTACAATGGCGGTGATGGTTGCGACTGATAATATATGGCGGTGGCGGTATTCAGCTCACTATTACAAATAAAAGGTGCAGAATCGATTGTAAGAAAGCCAAAAATCGGAAAAAGACCAAGATCTGACTATCAAAAAATATAGCTGTTTCTAATCAAGTAATCACGTTGGTCTATTTGATTTTTTCAGCTTATCTTTTCCATTTTTAGTTGGGTGGTTGGGACAAAGTTACTTGTACCTTTGTAAACCATTCCTAGAGTTTAATCTATACCTTATTTTACATAATCAGGGCTATCAATTTTGGACTCAAAACGACAATAAAGGTTACTTTGAGATCAAGAAGGTCCGCCCGGGTCAGTATAATTTATATACTTGGATTCCTGGGTTCCTGGGTACATCGGTGATTATATGCTTGGGTTCCTGTTTCTAATCAACTAGTCACGTTGGTCTATTTGATTTTTTCAGCTTATCTTTTCCATTCTTAATTCATCTGCATTCTTTACAGCACCTTACGATTTTGTTTCATATGCTCATAGTTAGAGGTGGCAAAATAGCTAGGCAGGTTAGGTAATAGTTCAAAACTTCAAATTTTGGTAGGGTGGGAGTCAGGTTGGATTGGCCCAATGGTGATACACTTATACGTCCAAAGACTCTGAACTTTGTGATTTTGTTTTTAAATAGTTAATGTCAAATATATACAACTCTTTAAATATACATTAGATATAGTAATTTTCATACCATATAAAATCTACTTCAGATGAAAATACATTGGATCTGAAAAAAGTAAGAGCACAGATAATTGATCTTTTTTTTATACGTTTTGCCCTCTTTTACTTTCACTTTATTCGAGGAAAATACCATAGACCTTGTTTGTGCAGATAGTTGAGCCAGTGGCACATCAAGAGACTCAAAACCACCAAAGAAGATAGTTGAATAAGTGGCGAATCAAGCGACTCAAAACCACCAAAACAGCATATAGTTGAACTAGTGGCGCCTGATAAACTAGATGCACATGACAAAAGACAAGGCAATAGTGTCTCTATGTCAAATGTCAAGAAATAGATGCACCCGTCAACAATATATATAACCACATACTTTTTAGAGAGGAAGGTTTTTGATGAGGCGAAAAATGAACCATTTTTAATGGGTCATTTAAGCCGGAATTGGAATTTATTTGATCAAATATTGCCCTAAATCGTTCTTTTTGTGATTTTAGGTACTTTGGGAGTGAATTCTGGAAAAGGAAGCATTTTAGACATTTTTGGAGCATAAAAGTGAAGAAAACGGCAAAGACTTAATTTTCCATGCTGGAAATAG
This sequence comes from Artemisia argyi, assembly GCA_030686995.1. Lineage (NCBI taxonomy): Eukaryota > Viridiplantae > Streptophyta > Magnoliopsida > Asterales > Asteraceae > Artemisia > Artemisia argyi. Next base: position 179,447,405 of record CM060690.1, read on the forward strand.
TACCTAACGGCGTCAAGAAGGAAAATGTGACGGCGTCAGGAGTAAAATACATGACGACCCAGAGAAAACATGACGGCGTTAGAAGAAGGGCGTCAAGAGTTATTTTGGTGATGGCCTGAAGAAGGATTACACGTGACGGCGTCAGCTCCAGATCTAGGCAGTCCGAGAACTTTATTGGCGGCGAGATGACGGCGTCAGAAATTAACTCTTGACGTCGTCACTCACAAAATCTATATATACTTTTCTATTTTTCATTCATTAAAAGAGGAACTTGTGTGGAGAATACTAGGGTCGAACCTAATAAACCCTAGGTCGTTTGTAACAGTATTTTTAAGGGTTTTCACCCCTTGAAACCTTTCATGTACAATTAAGATAAGTCTTCTTTCAATTCATTCAATATGTCTATGTGTTATTTGAATATATCTTACCTTATCTTGATTATAACATGCTAGGCTAGATCTTTTGTGTGTTTGCTTAGATGTAATGAAACCTAGATGTTGATTATAGGCTGATTACTTGTTTATAGTTGTAATGGATGAATGATTTCAATGTTAGGCTTGAGAAAACTGGCAGATCTCCATTGTGTAACTTGCTTGAACGTCTTAAGTAACATGAACCGATGTGTACTAGGTTTTTATGATTGTATTTAATGCATGAGCGAATTCTAGTGATCCCATGTTAGGAGCTTCTTAGCCGGCTCGACATAGGAGTGAAGTAGGAGCTTATAGAATTGGGGAAGTAAGTACGCCACCCCATGAACGGTATTAAGGAATACAATCCGTCATCCACGCAACTGTAACAAGTAATTAAACTATAAAAGATATCTAGGGAGTAGTGAAATCTAAGTAAACACCATTTTCCACATATTGCTCACACCACTAGTTTAATTTAGTTTATTTTCATTTTTATTATTTTATTTTGATTGCATTTTTAGTTATTGGGTTAGTTGACTAGCAACTAATTCCGCCCACTCTTCCAAAACCCGAGATTTTACTTGCTTTTATAAAAATATAAAAATACAAAAAGAATCATCCCTCACCTCTAGACCTAGATTTTAGGCTTTCTAATCCTAGCGACACTATTCCTGAGTTGAACGATCAATCCCCCGGTACTTGTCACTATACTATACTACAACGATCAGGTACACTGCCTGGTGGGGGTTGTAAGCTTCTCGAGATCCCTTGAGAGGTAAAGCCTGGTGCAATTCCCACGCATCAAGTTTTTGGCGCCGCAGCCCATGGAATAGTTATTGTCTAGGTTAGGATTTCTTTTTATTAGGTATACTTGCTAGATTCCTTTCTAGTAAGATTTTATTTTTATTTTTAGGTCTTCTTTAGTCTATCTTATTTCTTCGTGTTTTTGTTCGTAACTCTTTACCATCCGACATCATGGAAGGTGGTAACATCTTTGAACCCATCAACCCACCACAACAAGACCACCCACAAAACCCACCACTAGCTAACCAACCTCTTAGGCCCCGAACCCTAGGAGTGTATTCCCGACCTAGCAACCAAGGCTATCGAAACACCATTGAGCTCACCCAAGGAGCCAATGTGTCTCCCTTACGATCCGACACCATCCGGTTGGTGCAAAGCGGATGTGCATTCCATGGACTTCGTTCCGAAGATCCAAATTAACATCTCAAGGACTTCCTTAAAATCATAAATTCCATAGACCTTGATGTTACAACTAGAGAGTCAACCCGATTACGCCTATTTCAATTCTCTCTACGTGACCAAGCTAGTCAATGGCTTGAACATTTACCCGCGGGATCCATCACCTCATGGGATGATCTCACCACTCGTTTCCTTGCTCAATTTTTCCCACCGAGGAGAACTACCAAGCTTAGAAATGATATCTTGATGTTCCAACAACGTCAAGGTGAAACTCTGTATGAAGCATGGACTCGTTTCAAGGACTTACTCCAAAAAGTCCCTCATCATGGCATAGATCTTTGGCTCCAAGTCCAAATTTTTTATGACCATATCGATCTCTCCACAAGGCGAACCATTGACCAATCGGCCGGTGGCAAGCTGCGTGATCTTAGTGCGGAAGAATCATCGGAACTCATAGAAGATCTTGCTCTCTATGACAATGAAAGTTGGAATGATCCCCGTGATTTGAACAAAACAGTCAAGGCAATATCTTTGCCTTCAAACAATTCTAGCACTCCCAACCGTAGGATCATGGAACTTGAGGACCAAGTCAAGTTTCTCATGAAATCTTACGAAGCTCCTAAGCCTACAAGCCAAGTGAACAAAATCACTTCTTCATGCGAATTATGTAGTGGTCCCCATGACACTCGTGATTGTGTGGAACTCCCCAGAACAGCTTTTGCGGACTACGAATCTTCGCGTACCGACAAAGCGGGAGATAAGTGGTACACTTTCAAGCCGAGCCAAACCCTTACGGTGATTCCTACAACCCCTCTTGGAAAAATCACCCAAACCTTAGGTGGAAACAAAACCAAAACAATTCCTCCAATCTGCCTAATCGTTACCAACCAAACGGTCCATCCTCCAACCGTACTTTCAACAACAATCCTTCTAACAACTATGGTAGTACCAACAATCTTAAAGGATTGATGTCCAATTTTATGGCATCTCAAGAAGCTCGCATAGCTAAGTTTGAAACCGAATTCAACCAACAACAATCGGAGATGACCAATAAGATTGAAAACTTGTTGAAAGCCCTCAACAACCAAGCGTTAACTACACCTAGGAAGGACAATAGGGACGCCAATAGCGGAATCCAAACTAAGGACCCCTCGTCATCTAAACACGTCCACTTTGTCAATGTTGTCACCATTAAGCCAATAGATAAGGATATAGAAGAAAGTGACAAGGATGAAGTTGGAGTAGAAACCGAAACTAGGGATGAAATTAAGGAAGTTGAGGTTGATAAGGGAGAGAAGTTAGAGGAAGTAGAAAACATAGAAGAATACTTTGATAAGTTGCCCACCAAGGAAGAACGGGAATATCACAAAGATCTATTCAATGATCCCGAGACACCATATATCCTTGGTTCACCCCTTATTAAAATAGGTTATCCCTCTAACATCAACATACCATGCAACATTGGGCATATGCATGTGTGGAAAGCTTATATCAATCCTAGGTCTCCTATAAACATCATGACTAGGACTTATTATAATTGGGTAATGAAGAAACAACTTGGTTATAGGATGATGCCCAATAAGAATCTGATAAGCAATTTTGTAGGAAGAGTGAAAGGATTGCACTTGATAGTGGGAAACTTCACTTATGAGACCGACTTTGTGATAGTGGACGATACTCGTCCGGTGATAGATGATTGCCTAAGTCAAGTAGTTTTCGGAAAACCATTCGTTGAGACCTCTAAGATGAGTTACGATCCGACTCTAGGGATACTTAGATTCAAGGAAGAGAATGATGAGATTGCTTACCAAAAGCCCTATAAGATTGAACAATACCGCCTCTTACCGAACATAGAAAAGGAACACAAACAAGCGGTTTACTATAGGAACGATGAGGATAGACGTAGGGGAGTTGAATATGTTATGAATAAGATACTTGGTTTCTACAAAGAATGCTTGCAACTAGGTCCGGAATACAAAACCAATATAGGAGATGACCTAGAGAGTGAAACCAACAATGAGGTCACGTAGTAACCCATGACCTTGAGTCTAGCTACAAGACTCGTTAATAAAGAAAAGCGCTTCTTGGGTGGCAACCCATGTTTTGCGTGATTTTTAATTGTTTGATTGTTATTTGCTTTCGTATGCATGCTTTATTTTTATTGTTGGTAGATCATGTTTCAAACTAAAATGGTGAAAATACTTTATTTTGTTGTTTGGCTTAATCTTAACTTCATCCAAAGGTATTTCGCAAAAGATAAGTGTAAGGGGAAACCCCAAATATGTTTTTTTTAAGAAACAAACTTGATCATGATTCTCCACAATATTAAATGAACATGTATATTCGTAATTGTTAGAGTCAAATGCTTGTATCGAGTCATAATGATGTTTTGCAGGATTTTCCAGGAAGTAGGACCAAGTTTTTCCAAAAATTTTTCGGAAACTTAACATAAGAATTTTTGCAGGTCACTTCTGACGGCGTCAGGAAGAAATTCCTGACGGCGTCACGTGTAAAATTCTGGAAATTTTACCAGTATTGTTTTTCTAACGGAGTCTTAATGTTGCTAATTCTTTAGTTTTATAATCTCCAGGAAATCTGCAAACATCATTCCACAAGCATTATATTTTACTTTGCTTTCTAGGATTTGTAAGCATATATAGATTGCCGCCGATTTTACGCGAGGTTGCCTTGTTTGTTTTCTCAAGTTTAACAGGTTATGTTTCACAAGAAGATGATTTTTATTCTGGAAGGGAAGCTTTGATTGTTCATTTTCTTGGAGGAAGATCTAACCTTGCTACCTTATTATACATACCGAGCGAATCAGGGGAGTATTTGATTTCATTCTTTTTTTACTTATTTCACTTTTACATTCTTTACTTGAACATTGGGGACAATGTTCATCCTAAGTGTAAGGGGAGGGTAAAATGATGATACCTCATAGGAAACACTTTCGCTTGAGTTTGTTTGTTTGATGGTAGATGTGTAATAAAACTATGAGAAATATTTGTTAGTGTAATTTTAGCGCCAAATTTAAAATTTTTTACAACATTTAGGAGTGAAACTTTAGCCATAGCAAGCGTCTCATGGATAGGAGGTTGTATGACTAGCACAAAACCGTACCACTTGAAAAATTTCCACCCAAATATGTGAGGTTCGCCTTTAGATTTGATAGGAAAAGCATTCATTATTAGTGCTTATGTGTGTACCGGTAGCATTTAGATTCTAGAACTTGCGTTAGTGATGCATCCCGAGACCGCTAGTGAGACTACATTCGTGTAGTAGGATTTACTACATGATAAGAGGCATTAGGATCACCCTGTGTTAAACCCGTATCATAATTACTTGACCATTTAAGTCAAATTACTTGGCTAGTAAAGTCAATTAATTTTTTCCCACACCTTAGCGTTGTACTCATTTTTAGTACACGAAACCCCTAGTACACCCCTCCGAGCCTATCTTTTCATTTCTAACTTTAAGCATCTTATTTAAAGGAAGAATTTGTTACAACCCACTTAAATGTACACCCAAATCGCCTTAGCCTTCCGTGTATGCACTCATCTTTAGTGCATTATTGTTATTTATTTAAACCCTTAGTTAATTATCTAATTGATTACATGGTTGCTAAGTCGAGTCATATCCTTGTACATATTGTTTTGGGACGATTGGGACTCATGGGTAAAGTACTAATCTTATGGAGTAATGGGGAAGAACATAATATTATTACCCCCATATGTGCGTTAATCTTAAAAGTACTCCAAGTGTTTTGATTATCTTAATTCGAGTCATTAGATTAGTTTATTGTAAAGTATGTAAAAATTCAAGTGTAAGGGGAATGTTCATTCCCTATGATGTATTGTTTTGGATGGTAGGGTAAAAGTGTATGCAAAAAAAAAAATAAAATAAAAAATAAAATTAAAAAAAAGAGAAAAAAAATAGAAAAAACATACGGACTACCATTCTGTTTCATTCTATGTTTGTTTTATGTTTTTATTATTTTTCATTTATTAGCTTAAGTCGAGTCTAGTCTTGGCTTAGCAACGCCATATTGTACATGTAATTAACCAAGATTATTAACTCGCCACCAGTAAAGACTGCCTATATCCAACGAAACCGTGTATTCCATATCCCTACACCTAACGTTATAACCCTTTAAAAAGACCTCTTTGATAGTTTATCCTAGGTGCTTACGCCATGTGGTGGAGGTTTGATCCTTTCCCAAGCCTATGGTAATCTATTTTGCTATGACAGGTAGTGAGAGATGTTTTCCATTTCCATATTGTGATATATACTTTATTACACCCGAGAGATGTGAGTATCTAAACACTACCTGTGAGGTGCTAGTATATGACCTCCGTGCTTTTCTTTAGTCTTTAGTGGAACGATTATTTGTTTTAATTACTTTTATATTAGTGTTAAATGACCCCTAACTTGTATTTTGACTAGAATAAAAGTGCATTTGCTTGAGGACAAGCAAATCTCAAGTGTAAGGGTATATGACGAGGCAAAAAATGAACCGTTCCTTTTGTGATTTTAGGTACTTTGGGAGTGGATTCTAGAAAAGGAAGCATTTTGGACGTTTTTGGAGCATAAAAGTGAAGAAAACGGCAAAGACTTAATTTTCCACGCTGGAAACAGTACCTGACGGCGTCAAGAAGGAAAATGTGACTGCGTCAGGAGTAAAATGCATGACGACCCAGAGAAAACGTGACGGCGTCAGAAGAAAGGCGTCAAGAGTTATTTTGGTGACGGTCTGAAGAAGGATTACACGTGACGGCGTCAGCTCCAGATCTAGGCAGTCCGAGAACTTTATTGGCGGCGAGATGACAGCGTTAGAAATTTACTCTTGACGCCGTCACCTCACAAAATCTATATATACTTTTCTATTTTTCATTCATTAAAAGAGGAACTTGTGTGGAGAATACTAGGGTCGAACATAATAAACCCTAGGTCGTTTGTAACAGTATTTTCAAGGGTTTTCACCCCTTGAAACCTTTCATGTTCAATTAAGATAAGTCTCCTTTCAATTCATTCAATATGTCTATGTGTTGTTTGAATATATCTTATGCTTATCTTGATTATAACATGCTAGGCTAGATCTTTTGTGTATTTGCTTAGATGTAATGAAACCTGGATGTTGATTATAGGTTGATTACTTGTTTATAGTTGTAATGGATGAATGATTTCAATGTTAGGCTTAAGAAAACTGGCAGATCTCCATTGTGTAACTTGCTTGAACGTCTTAAGACACATGAACCGATGTGTATAACATCCCGTAAAATTTTCATACGAATAACACGTTATTACAACATAAAAATAACCATATTTACCCATGACAATTTTTTTTTATCTCAACATATTTACCATTTACTTTGAAACGATACTTACATTTATATTTAAAAATCTAAATGTCGCGAATAATTAAAAAAACGTTTATATTTAATAATTATAAGTTTCATCAATCAACCAAACATGTTATATATAAATCCCGAGCCTACAAAAATTTCCACAAGTACTCACTAATGTTATTGGACCTTGACCCGACACACCAATATTTTACTTGGCTCAAAACAAAGAATCGAGATTGACAAAAACATTTATTATATATAATCTTTAGGTGAAATAATAAATACCAAAGTTAACCAAGTTCATACACCCTATTCGTCATTTATATCACTTCCCTCGTAATATATTTAAACGCAAACGCAACCTGAAAAACTAAACGGGCCCTTAACTATTTCCTTTTACTTGTTTTGGGCTTATCCCACACGAACAATCCACAGGACACATCCCAACATAACCCTTAGTTCATTTGTATTACCTTCCCTTAATCTCAGTCGCTAGTACAGTTTGGTTTGCCCGTCATTCTAAAAATTTCGACACACAACATGACTATTTTATGTTACCACTCCGTTGCCCTCCTAGCTGACAATCAAAAATGACAAAGGTCATCGAACATCTCGCTCGTTTACTGTATGAACCAGTGCCCTATTAAAGACCCCAACACACCTTAAGTAAATTTCATATAACTGATCACAGGTCCAAACGACCCTTATACTTTTTTCTCTTCTTTCTGTTCCAGTCGAGACCAAGTGCACCCTTAGTATATTTTTCTGCTTCTATTTCCAGCCACGACTAGGCTCACAAACCACCCCCATACTCCTTGATTTCGACACACGTCCTATATATAACCTTGTATTTACTAATTAATCACCTAGCATAGAATCAAGAATGGTAAACCTTATGACCTCCCCTACTCGTTTGCTGCCCCAGAAACGACCCAAACAAACCATGAAAGATCACTTGGTGTTAAAATAATAAAACGTGTCACAGCTTCCCTATGGACCTCCTTTACTCCCCAATCATCACAATCCAATACTGAACGTTATGGCATTTGTCAGAAGCTGTCAGGAATATTCAACCACAAGGTCTTGCACATTTTCGCTTGTAACTTCTCGATTGGACATGGTGAGAGGTGACATGCATTCGTTTCTATCTATCACTCCATTCCTCATGATCTCAGCTTGCTATCACTCTAAAACTCACTATATAACTTAAAATGTAAGTTCAGTAGGTAACACACGCACAAGCATACCACATATCTATTTTCGTGAAGGTTTTGTTGCCAGGTTGGTACAAACCATTTGCCCAACGTACGGAGTATCGAAACAAACCTAGGGTTCCACAATTGCTTGTCTTGCAACCTTGCTGGGTCGTGTATCAAGCCACGCTAAACCCTTGTTCCTGTTTGATCCATACGTAACCTCTAGAAGAAGAGGGTGAAGTGAACAAGTCATGGCTTAGTTTTCAAATTCTTAAAAAACCCTAGTACGAGACATGTTTGAAAGCTTGGAAGCTAGGAAGTTGTCTTGGTTCTCGCTCGTCTCTCATTCGTCTTTGTTTTCCACCACCTCAGTTAGTGTCGTTATCTTTGAAGTCATTTCCATTCTACCTCTGACACTACTTTATCTATGTCTATCATAACTCTCAGGTGAGTCATAGCCCCTACTCTTACTTGTTTTACAATGGTTTATAAACATTTTTGGGGGAGATACATGCTTAACTACTGTTTTTACTTTTACAACTATTCATTAACTAAATACATGACTGTATTTCATATAAACTTTACTGGTTTACACATTTTTATATCTCATAAGGAAATACCTGCTATAGACATGATTACAAGTGACTGTTCGATAATATGCTATACTTGATTTCTGTTGCCTAAGTACTATTACCAAAAGTCCCTCGTTCATGCACCTTAATCACCCAAAGGGTGAGCATAAGTAGTTGTGAATAGATCTATTAGGGATTGACAATCCCCATTTGGTCGCTAGAGGAAAGCCACCAAATGCACGCTATTTGATTTCATAGGTTACTGGTGAATACCTATCTTGAGGGCCACTGTTTTACATCATTATTATGGATAATTTTGATGCCTGTTAATCGTTGAGTGTCATGAGCTTAGAGCAATAGAACGATAGTACTGTAGTCATGATACAGTACTACAATGACTGATGTTTAGGGCGTACAATGCTGTAGCCCACTGTTTTATTAAACTATGAGATTGTGCTCACTATATAGCAGGAAAAACTACTAATAATTGGCAAACGAACTACTATTTTGGTGTTGACCCGGTTAGGTCAAACAAACTAATATTTTGGTGTTGACCCGGTTAGGTCAAACAAACTAATATTTTGATGTTGTCCCAGTTAGGATAAACGAACTAATATTTTGGTGTTGACCCGGTGAAGGGCAAACCAACGAACTATTTTTGAATTAATAAGTAAATCACTCATTTTCTGATTTTGATATATCAACGATTTATGCTATGAATATTATGGATTTACTCACACTTTAATTTGATAATCAACTGTTATTATAACTTCTATGGAATCATAAACTCTTTGATTTTGGAAATCGATATTCGAAACTATAAACTCTATGAACTCACCAACCTTTGTGTTGACACTTTTAGCATGTGTTTATCTCAGGTCCATAATGAGCAAGGATGGCACGGAGGAGCACAGATACTTATAAAGGCTATAAATTTTCCTATCATTCAAAAACTGATTTAATAAACTTTGGGACAAATGGGGACCTCTTTTAAAACTCTGGTGTTTATATTCGAATGATAGATCTTTAAAATGACTAAAATAACAAATCATTTTCTACTAATAAACTGTGCGCTATGAAGTAACACCCAATCTAATTTCCGCTGCATGTTTTCAAAACTGGGGGTGTTACATATTGGTATTCAGAGCCTTGGTTATAGCGAAACAGGTCTAAGTTAGATCTGAACTATAACCGGTTTTACAAACAAAACATTTTATAGCCTTACGCTCTCCGTGCTTTCCATCCGCCAGACGATTATGTGACTTTTAGATAATTTATGCTACAACAACACTCTAGTATATTAATATATATATGCTCACCAACTATTTTGAATACTATACCAATCCTTCTTAATTATCTCACTCTCATCAGTATAGATGCGTATGACATACTCTTTTCGTACTCTCAGAAAATCCGCGCATGAATTATTTTGTCGATCAGTATGGATGTTAAGTCAGAATCTTAAAATGATTTACAACGTCTTGATTTGAATGGATTGGGACGCCCTTTTATTCAAATCAAGAAATTGTAAATCATTGAACCATAAGTTTATATTTCCTTAATTACATTGTTTGGGACGCTTCTCTATGTAAATAACAAAATATAGATAAATAGGTTTAATTATTTCTGAAATAACAGGCATATGAAACCAAAAACCACTAAATCTCATTAGAAACCACGAATATTAATACACAACGATATGACTAGCATCGGTAATGCTATCATCACAAAGATCATTAAATAAACCTTGACATCACTAAACGATTGATCCATCAAGCTAATGAGGAATGCCACCACTCCTATGAGTGCAAGAACCACGACTAGATGTAATACATTGAATACTCTGTACAACAAAACCACACAATGAAACGTTAATGCCATGTGCATTCACTTTTTGCCAAATTAATTTCTATCCTCGAGAACTGATAATTCAAGAAATTTCTCTACCCTCTTCTCTTTGTAAAAATCTGTATCAACACAACTCTTTTGTTTAACGGGTAGGTTACCCGCACAGATTTTTGTAATTGTAAATTATGAAGAAAATCTAAACACGAAAGAATAAATAAATTCTCATCTAAATTGTGCTCACAAGGGATTTCGACTTGAACATTCAAACGACATATTATTAGAAACATACTTGACATAAATACTTAAAACATTACAAACAATGCTAAATTAAAACATCACACTTCAGTGGTAGTCTGGGTGATCCCAAGTCTGAGAATTGTTAGAGTCATAACCATCGTCATAGGGATCGAAGCTCGCCAACCTCTCTTCTTCTATTTGAGCCTCCAACCTACTTAGCTCCCGCTCCATGTCAGAAGTCCAACCACCATCGCCGACTGCCACATTTTCCTTAAAACTTGGCTGGAATTGATCCAGATGAGGAAATTGTTGTTGTTGCACAACCACACTTGGTGTAGATGAACTTGAAGCACCTAATGGTAGTTGTGGTTGTTGTTTCTGTTGTTGTGGTGGTGGTGGGGGATTTTGTTGTTGTTGTTGTTGTTGTTGTTGTTGTTGTTGTTCAACCCTAGCAGCTTCAACATTCTCTTCAAAACTCCAACGGATCTTGTTGGAACTCTGGTCCTCTATCTGATGAACACAAGCCCATGGCAATTCAATAATAGCTGCATCCTTACGATATCCGTCATACAAGAAAGTATCGATTACATGTTTCCGATCATCCGATATGTCTGTACACTCTACATAACTTTCTCTAAGTCGTTGTTTCAATTGTTTCGCCACCTCAAACTCCAGGATGACCCTCACTATAGCATTTTTGTGATCCACATCACTATTTTTGGTTTCTGCTTTGATATATTGTTGAAATTGTTCAGCGGTATGTGGTAATTTGCAAGCCATTGATTGTTTTGTATGTGTGGATAACCCAACACGTACCAATGGTATTAATAAGGAATTGAAAAATATCTCTCAATTATTTTATTAAATATGACCATTTGTATTCAAACGGTAAAATTTTTAGAAGCCTATGTCTATTAAAACTAGCAAATAATTTTTGGGATACATGGTAAAAAAATTATCTTGGCTTTCGCATTTTAACACTAGTAGCAGGAACAAGATCACGTTAAACACGTACACCATAACTAAATCATGAACGCACCACGTATGAATAATACACTCTCACATGATTTGACCCCTCAGCCTCTAAGAAATTGTGAACTTATTAATAATCCTTACAAACTCTCCAACATTATACAAAATTTCAATGACCTCAGACCACCTCGTAACCTTATGTAACATGAAATGATAAATTTCGTATCGATAAACACTTCATACTCGCTTAAACCAAATCAAATACACCCTCTTAACTTGGGCCTTAACCCACTACTTCTATGCGCCAACACACATTTGGGCCTTAACTCATTTCTCACAATTAGCCAACACACCATTGGACTTGATCACCAACTTGAGCCCAACATTACTTGGTAGCCTTGCTATTTTATAAAGATAACGTCACACACGTGAAATGGACTAGATATGTAGCAAGTTGTGCCAATAGGGACTACTTATGTTAACTAGGCAAACTTGTAATGTGTAGAGCCTATAAATACCCCTCATGACTCTCCATGAGGGGTGTGGGAAATTGTGTATCTTTACTTTCATTTTTAATATACTCCATTTTCTTCACCCTCTCTCTACTTTCTCTCACTAGAAAGATGAATACTTTCATCTTCTTTGATCAACAAAGACCTCCCGAACCACATGAATCATGTATATTTTCGGTCCTACATGAATCAGGAGGGAGAAGAACATGCCAAAAGAAGTAGTGTTTCATCTCTAGTACGTTGGTTGTTCGAGGGAATTGTGCTTACACTGGAACCGAAGAAGTACTAATGATGTGTACATCGGAGCGTATTACCAACCTTCTGTGCAATGCTATGTGAGTTATATTGTCAAGATGCTCCCTGAACTACAACCATGTGCCTACACTTTTGAATCTACTTTATCCGCTGCGTGATGAAAAGAGAGTTGTCGGTTCAGGAGGGAGCAGGAAAAAGAATAAAGGCTCACTAGTTAGGAGGGAGTAATAACCTAACTAGACCATTATAGTTGAAGTTCAGAGCTACAAAGACCTTTGCCGTCAGTGTCAAAGATCATACGCCGAGATCGTCGGAAGAGAGAACTTCAAGTCTGCCTCAGTATCTAGACTACAGAGACTCTGCGCTTCAACAACGTCAACATAGTTTACTATTGTTGTAATTTACATTGTTTATGTATTTATAGGTCTCATTGTAACCATTCACGTGTGACGATATCTTGGAGGGAGATTGTTAGCCTCGCTTTTTTATAAAGATAACGTCACATACGTGAATTGGACTAGATACGTAGTTAGTTGTGCCTTTAGGGACTACTATTGTACAAAAGGCAAACATGTAATAGGATGAGCCTATAAATACCCCTCATGACTCTCCATGAGGGGTGTGGGAAATTGTGTATCTTTACTTTCATTTTTAATATATTCCATTTTCTTCACCCTCTCTATACTTTCTCTCTCTAGAAAAGATGAATACTTTCATCTTCTTTGATCAACCAAGACCTCCCGAACCACATGAATCATACATATTTTCGGTCCTACATTACTCAAACCCAAAACCTAAATATTACTCCCAACCGACTCATGACCTATAGTTTCGAACTATTTTTCCGTGACATTTTCTAAGCACCCTATCAATATTCTTGTGCATCTCGAATTTTCATGTACCTAAGAATCATATGTGAAGAATCTTTTCCAAATTAATCGATCATTTGATGGTCAAGTTATCATCAAAGCTTAATCCGAATTGTACCTCTTCCAAACTAGTCAACTATACCAAAAATCATATGTATCTAAATACTCGGTTTCACATGAAGACAAGCAAACTTCCATATATAGTTTCGGTTACAATTTATTAAAACCCACCTTTGTAAACTTGACTACAATCAAAACAACCAACTCTAAATGTTCTGACACATAATGACATTCTATATACTAATCTAACGATTCATAAGCAGTAAAAACAAGCGAAAAATCAACATAAGCTAAGGCATCATAAAACAAAATAAAATTCATTCATACACTAGAAGTTACATGGAAACACAACGAACCTTTATTTCAACATTCCTACTACTACACTACGATACTATTCCTCACTTCCAAAACTTGTCAATGATGATCGATAGAAACACGAGTGGTACAAGAAACAGTAAGTTTCCGGCTAACATAGCACGATCTTCGTTCGGAACATACACTAGATAAATAGCAGCAACGATGACATACAATATCGCAAGAATGGTGATGAAGTGCGGCATGTCGACAGAAAATGATAAAATGAGAAAGACAAGTTAGGTAAAAAGGGGTATACTAGTGGGTTATTTAAAGAGAATAAGAGTTGGGTACTGTACACCACTGTGGTAAAATACTGTTTACACCTTAAAAACTACATTAAATGTTGCCACGTAATAATTATATTTTTGGACTAAAGTTCCCCACGTTTTTCTTTAAAAATCATATTAAGATCTGTCATCATCAAAGAAGAAGCTAATGTAGTAGTAGATACGTTAAGCTGGAAAGAAATATTAAAAAGAAGAAGCTAATGTAGTAGTAGATACGTTAAGCTGAAAAGAACAAATAAAACCTCTCAGGAGTTAGATCGTTAGGAATGACTATTTGTTCACCCCTTCCACTCACCCTTACTGTTTAATTACAAGTCTTCCAACAACTACCTTATCTTGGAATCCCGGGACGGGATTCAGTTTAACGGGTAGGTAATATAACATCCCGTAAAATTTTCATACGATTAACACGTTATTACAACATAAAAATAACCATATTTACCCATGACAATTTTTTTTATCTCAATATATTTACCATTTACTTTGAAACGATACTCACATTTATATTTAAAAATCTAAATGTCGCGAATAATTAAAAAAAATGTTTATATTTAATAATTATAAGTTTCATCAATCAACCAAACATGTTATATATAAATCCCGAGCCTACAAAAATTTCCACAAGTACTCACTAATGTTATTGGACCTTGACCCGACACACCAATATTTTACTTGGCTCAAAACAAAGAATCGAGATTGACAAAAACATTTATTATATATAATCTTTTGGTGAAATAATAAATACCAAAGTTAACCAAGTTCATACACCCCATTCATCATTTATATCACTTCCCTCGTAATATATTTAAACGCAAACGCACCATTATAAACCTGAAAAACTAAACGGGCCCTTAACTATTTCCTTTTACTTGTTTTGGGCTTATCCCACACGAACAATCCACCAGGCCACATCCCAACGTAACCCTTAGTTCATTTGTATTACCTTTCCTTAATCTTAGTCGCTAGTACAGTTTGGTTTGCCCGTCATTCTAAAAATTTCGACACACAACATGACTATTTTATGTTACCACTCCGTTGCCCTCCTAGCTGACAATCAAAAATGACAAAGGTCATCGAACATCTCGCTCGTTTACTGTATGAACCAGTGCCCTATTAAAGACCCCAACACACCTTGAGTAAATTTCATATAACTGATCACAGGTCCAAATGACCCTTATACTTTTTTCTCTTCTTTCTGTTCCAGTCGAGACCAAGTGCACCCTTAGTATATTTTTCTGCTTCTATTTCCAGCCACGACTAGGCTCACAAACCACCCCCATACTCCTTGATTTCGACACACGACCTATATATAACCTTGTATTTACTAATTAATCACCTAGCATAGAATCAAGAATGGTAAACCTTATGACCTCCCCTACTCGTTTGCTGCCCCAGAAACGACCCAAACAAACCATGAAAGATCACTTGGTGTTAAAATAATAAAACATGTCACAGCTTCCCTATGGACCTCCTTTACTCCCCAATCATCACAATCCAATACTGAACGTTATGGCATTTGTCAGAAGCTGTCAGGAATATTCAACCACAAGGTCTTACACATTTTCGCTTGTAACTTCTCGATTGGACATGGTGAGAGGTGACATGCATTCGTTTCTATCTATCACTCCATTCCTCATGATCTCAGCTTGCTATTACCTTCTAAAACTCACTATATAACTTAAAATGTAAGTTCAGTAGGTAACACACGCACAAGCATACCACATATCTATTTTCGTGAAGGTTTTTTTGCCAGGTTGGTACAAACCATTTGCCTAACGTACGGAGTATCGAAACAAACCTAGGGTTCCACAATTGCTTGTCTTGTAACCTTGCTGGGTCGTGTATCAAGCCATGCTAAACCCTTGTTCCTGTTTGATCCATACGTAACCTCTAGAAGAAGAGGGTGAAGTGAACAAGTCATGGCTTAGTTTTCAAATTCTTAAAAAACCCTAGTACGAGACATGTTTGAAAGCTTGGAAGCTAGGAAGTTGTCTTGGTTCTCGCTCGTCTCTCATTCGTCTTCGTTTTCCACCACCTCAGTTAGTGTCATTATCTTTGAAATCATTTCCATTCTACCTCTGACACTACTTTATCTATGTCTATCATAACTCTCAGGTGAGTCATAGCCCCTACTCTTACTTGTTTTACAATGGTTTATAAACGTTTTTGGGGGAGATACATGCTTAACTACTGTTTTTAGTTTTACAACTATTCATTAACTAAATACATGACTGTATTTCAAATAAACTTTACTGGTTTACACATTTTTATATCTCATAAGGAAATACCTGCTATAGACATGATTACAAGTGACTGTTCGACGATATGCTATACTTGATTTCTATTGCCTAAGTATTATTACCAAAAGTCCCTCGTTCATGCACCTTAATCACCCAAAGGGTGAGCGTAAGTAGTTGTGAATAGATCTATTAGGGATTGACAATCCCCATTTGATCGCTAGAGGAAAGCCACCAAATGCACGCTATTTGATTTCATAGGTTACTGGTAAATACCTATCTTGAGGGCCACTGTTTTGCATCATTATTATGGATAATTTTGATGCCTGTTAATCGTTGAGTGTCATGAGCTTAGAGCAATAGAACGATAGTACTGTAGACATGATACAGTACTACAATGACTGATGTTTAGGGCGTACAATGCTGTAGCCCACTGTTTTATTAAACTATGAGATTGTGCTCTCTATATAGCAGGAAAAACTACTAATAATTGGCAAACGAACTACTATTTTGGTGTTGACCCGGTTAGGTCAAACAAACTAATATTTTGGTGTTGACCCGGTTAGGTCAAACAAACTAATATTTTGATGTTGTCCCAGTTAGGACAAACGAACTAATATTTTGGTGTTGACCCGGTGAAGGGTAAACCAACGAACTATTTTTGAATTAATAAGTAAATCACTCATTTTCTGATTTTGATATATCAACGATTTATGCTATGAATATTATGGATTTACTCACACTTTAATTTGATAATCAACTGTTATTATAACTTCTATGGAATCATAAACTCTTTGATTTTGGAAATCGATATTCGAAACTATAAACTCTATGAACTCACCAACCTTTGTGTTGACACTTTTAGCATGTGTTTATCTCAGGTCCATAATGAACAAGGATGGCACGGAGGAGCACGGATACTTATAAAGGCTATAAATTTTTCTATCATTCGAAAACTAATTTAATAAACTTTAGGACAAATGGGGACCTCTTTTAAAACTCTGGTGTTTATATTCGAATGATAGATCTTTAAAATGACTAAAATGACAAATCATTTTCTACTAATAAACTGTGCGCTATGAAGTAATACCCAATCTAATTTCCGCTGCATGTTTTCAAAACTGGGGGTGTTGCAATGTGTACTAGATTTTTATGGTTGCATTTAATGCATGAGCGAATTCTAGTGATTCCATGTTAGGAGCTTCTTAGTTGGCTCGACATAGGAGTGAAGTAGGAGCTTATAGAATTGGGGAAGTAAGTATGCCACCCCATGAATGGTATTAAAGAATAAAATCCGTCATCCACGCAACTGTAACAAGTAATTAACCTGTAAAAGATATCTAGGGAGTAGTGAAATCTAAGTAAACACCATTTTCCCACATATTGCTCACACCACTAGTTTAATTCAGTTTATTTTCATTTTTATTATTTTATTTTGATTGCATCTTTAGTTATTGGGTTAGTTGACTAGCAACTAATTCCGCCCACTCTTCCAAAACCCGAGATTTTACTTGCTTTTATAAAAATATAAAAATACAAAAAGAATCATCCCTCACCTCTAGACCTAGTTTTTAGGCTTTCTAATCCTAGCGACACTATTCCTGAGTTGAACGATCAATCCCCCGGTACTTGTCACTATACTATACTACAACGATCAGGTACACTGCCTGGTGGGGGTTGTAAGCTTCTCGAGATCCCTTGAGAGGTAAAGCCTGGTGCAATTCCCACGCATCAGTTTTCTAGCATCTAATCAAGAACTTTATTCCGGTATGCTCATCTAGTTCTGTCATGTTGTGTGCTTTGACATGTTCTAGTTCTGCTCTCATCCTGATGTGGTTATTGTTGATATGCAGCAGCCTACATTTTCAAGGCTTTTATATCCAGATGATGAGATTAGATCAATGGGAGAAAAACTTGTAAGTTTAACTGCAAATTTTATTATTATGTTCATTGTTTTGGATTAAAAGTTTTCATGATGTTGTTTGAATTACTGCTGCTCATGTTTGTGTTAATATTGCTTAGATGGATTTAGTGATGCTCATGAACTTCAAAGAAAATGTGCCAAGTATTCACTACTGCTAGTACAAAAGTTACTACTGCTAGTGACAGTTGGTACTGCTAAGAGATCAAGACGGCTCGAAGTTACTAGCTAGTTGCTTCTGGAAAAGATTATAGATACTTAATTAGGAGACTATTGTAAGCCGACTAGGACTCCTTGGTGTATAAAAGGATGGTCAATTTTATATTTGGTTCAGTTATATACATTCCAATTTTATTGTATTTGGATTTGTTTTGATATATATTGATCTTTTAAATGTGACTAAAAGATGCATATAATCACACTTTTGGTCACTGTTTTCTTAATTCGTTGTGTGACTAAATATTACAAAAGGCCACACAAACATAAAATTCATGTGACTATTGGATGATCAATAGTCACACAAAATACACATTTGTTCACTTTAAACAGCATATGGTCACACTTATTAACACTTTTGGCCACTGTTTGCTTAATGGTATGTGACTAAATACCCAAAACAAACATGCTTTGAGTGACTAGGGATGGCAACGGGGCGGGGATTATCGGGGATTGTATTTACCATCCCCATCCCCGTTTCTCACTCCCCATCCCCATCCCCGCCTCCATGCCCATCGGGGAATCGTTTTACATCCCCATCCCCATTCCCAATGGGGCTCCGGGATCCCCACCGGGATTCGGGGATTTTCTGGCCTTATAAATTGAGCATAAAAATTACATAAGTAATCAAAATTATAAAGAACTGATCTATAAATGTCTTAAAAAGCATAAATCGTACATAGTTGGATTAATTAAAATGTCATTCAACTTTAAAATATCGTAAACATTCAAACATCACATATAATAAATAAATAATAAAAAAAAACTGTATCGAATGTGTGTATTCGGACAAAATATTGGTAGAATAATATGTAGTTAGTGCTTAAAATTTTTAAACTAAATATCATATATACATACTGTAGGACCGAAAATATACATGATTCATGTGGTTCGGGAGGTCTTGGCTGATCAAAGAAGATGAAAGTATTCATCTTTCTAGTGAGAGAAAGTAGAGAGAGGGTGAAGAAAATGGAGTATATTAAAAATGAAAGTAAAGATACACAATTTCCCACACCCCTCATGGAGAGTCATGAGGGGTATTTATAGGCTCTACACATTACAAGTTTGCCTAGTTAACATAAATAGTCCCTATTGGCACAACTTGCTACATATCTATTCCATTTCACGTGTGTGACGTTATCTTTATAAAATAGCAAGGCTAACAATCTCCCTCCAAGATATCGTCACACGTGAATGGTTACAATGAGACCTATAAATACATTAACAATGTAAAATTACAACAATAGTAAACTATGTTGACGTTGTTCAAGCGCAAAGTCTCTGTAGTCTAGATACTGAGGCAGACTTGAAGTTCTCTCTTCCGACGATCTCGGCGTTTGATCTTTGACACTGACGGCAAAGGTCTTTGTAGCTCTGAACTTCAACAGTAATGGTCTAGTTAGGTTATTACTCCCTCCTAACTAGTGAGCCTTTATTTCTTTTATCTGCTCCCTCCTGAACCGACAACACTTTTTTCATCACGCAGCGGACAAAGTAGATTCAAAAGTGTAGGCACATGGTTGTAGTTCAGGGAGCATCTTGACAATATAACTCACATAGCATTGCACAGAAGGTTGGTAATACGCTCTGATGTACACATCATTAGTACTTCTTCGGTTCCAGTGTAAGCACAATTCCCTCGAACAACCAACGTACTAGAGATGAAACACTACTTCTTTTGGCATGTTCTTCTCCCTCCTCATGGTTGCGATTTATCGAAATCATCATACTATTTTGTGTGCATGCCTTAATTACCCGTACTTTACACTTCTGATGCAATATAGATAGATCGTGTAAGCATAATTTGTGAGTATATGTCGCAAAAATATACTCTCAATACTTCTCTCAAATCAACCTTTAAACGAACCTCCTTGTAATTCACCGGCTACTAGTAACGACCACATATGGAGATTGCCCGATATGACCAGCTTGAAAAAGAAGTAATCATCCCATCTTGTGACTTAATGCTTGTACGATAGATGTGACTTAATACCTATACTGAGCACTACAATGTAACTCCTTTAAGTACGAGGTTGCACGAAATATTCGCCACTTGAACAATCCACTACTTCGTGGGACACTGAGTACTACAATGTAACTCCTTTAAGTGATAGTTTTACTGTGAGCACTACAACGTAACTCCTTACATCAGTAATAACTAGATTGTCAAGACTGAATTTTTTAATTTGCGCAGACAAGTTATCTTCAAAAGTCGTGCATCCAACCACCCCTAGACTTTGAGATTAATAAGTACACTTTTTGAAATGCCACTTCAAAGTCAAATCAATAATACCGTGCAAAAACCCCGTAGTCATTTTTGTTGAACGAAACAATTCTAGCCGTGAATAATGTATCCCCGTGAATTTATAATCCAAATTACCACTCTTAACCAAATTATCAAACATGTCGTATCTAAAAATTAATTTCAGATCACAGCTTATGTTGTCCAATAATTTAGTCCCGTCAGCTCAATCCATTTGATAACTTACGATCCAACAGCAAATGAAGTACACGATCTAGTCTTTTAACCCAAGTCCATATTCGTATAAAACTAGTATAACCCTATGTACTTTGTTACTTTAACCTAAACCTAAACACACTTCACTTAAGAAATCTGCCCCCCACCTCTATTCTCTCTCCAAACCGTCATTCTTCCTCATCAATAATCATCTCAATCTCAAATCCCATCTCCATCACTGTTTCAATCATCCATATTCTAACCAATCAACAATCGATTAAACACAAACACCTTCTCACCCGTACCTAGTTGTCTTCGTTCTTGCACCATAAGAACAATTGAAAGGCTTCAAGATCCGGTAAAGGTTCTCACAGGTAGGTATATGTGTTGTTAGATTGTTTTGAACGAATCCAAGAAAAGGGAATAACAAAATTGTTATTTCTCTTATCTTTTATGTTCGGATATTTAAAATGAAGCAAGGCTTCAACAGTGATCGATGAAGATTCACATTCTTTCGTTTGATTGACCTTTAAAGGTCTTGATGTTACTCCAATGTACACGAAAGAGTTGTAACTGAGATCTCGAAATATATATTTTTTTTTCAGTTCTGAGTCTTGTTTGAATGAGTGTTGATGAGTGATGTGTGAGGGTATGATGGTAGAGCTAGTTGTAGGATTTGGTGATGAAGTTGTGTGGTATGGATCTGTTGTACAAATCTTTGCACCTCATGGACTGATGATGTTATATGACTGAAGTCGTATAGAGTCGGTATTAAGTTTGTGGTCGTGGTCCTCTTCTCTTTTTCTTTTCGAAACTTTTTCAACATCAGAAATTTCGAAACTTGATTTTTCCGAAACTTTTGAAAAATAAATTTTCGAAAGTTTAGAATAGTTATATTTGCGAAACTTTGCAACTTATCGAGAACAGGATTTATCGAGATCCACATTTTTCGAGAACCAGAGTTCGAGAACCTGAGTTTCGAGAACCTGAGGGATTTATCTTCTCGAAAAATTAGTTTTCGAAAATATAGGGTATAAACATTTCGAAACTTTCTTTACAAGAAAGTCCGACTTTTTCCGGCGATTGTTCCGACCAAAAATTCCGGCCACTTTTTGTTTTTACCTAGTTTCCGATGAGTTTTCCGATGAGACTCGACCACATTTAACGGTATATGGTACTAAAACAATCACAAAATATGAGTTATACACAACTGCTTATTATGACTTATCCAAAAAGACCACGTAAACAGTTTGTAAACTGGTATAAATTGGATCTGGACTGTTTGACCATAAGGATACAAGAAATAATGAGATGAAACTTTTATGAATGATAAAAAAAATTTGCTCCGTACCAAAAAAAATGGTAAAAACAGCTTCAAACACATTAAACGAACCACAAAAATCATCAAAACAAACACCGTAGCTCTGATGCCAATTGTAGGACCGAAAATATGTATGATTCATGTGGTTCGGGAGGTCTTGGTTGATCAAAGAAGATGAAAGTATTCATCTTTCCTAGAGAGAGAGTATAGAGAGGGTGAAGAAAATGGAATATATTAAAAATGAAAGTAAAGATACACAATTTCCCACACCCCTCATGGAGAGTCATGAGGGGTATTTATAGGCTCATCCTATTACATGTTTGCCTTTTGTACAATAGTACTCCCTAAAGGCACAACTAACTACGTATCTAGTCCAATTCACGTATGTGACGTTATCTTTATAAAAAAGCGAGGCTAACACATACATATATACTTCAAGTATAATACTTGTCACTATATACTTCAAGTATAATACTTGTCACTATTCAGTATTGTAGAATACTAACTATGTAGGAAACATGTTTATCTTGTGATTAGTGAGACGTTGGAATTGAGGAGGAGGAGAGGAAGGAAATAAAGAAAGGAACCTTGAGAGAAAAAGAGAAATATTAGATTGAGGTTAAGTGAAGGTCCAACCCTCTCCACATGTGGAGAGGGGTATTTATACTTACAATATAACGCCCACTCCCGGGCTGTGGATCAGGCATACAGTGGGTGAAGACCCGTCCTTCTTCCACGGTGTTACTTAAACTAAAACTAATTAACTAATAAATAAACTAACTACAAGCTAACTTAATGCTATTACAATCATTAGGTGACCGAGACTTTTACAGGAATATTTGTATTCCTAACAATCTCCCCCTAAGCGAGGTCACCTTTGAAATTAAGATCTTTGGTCTTTAAGCATTCTTTAGTCTTTGTAGCTCGTAGGATCTGATTCTTCTCTTTTCAGCACACTTCGTACTTCAAGCCAGCGAACTTGTGTTTAGAGTTCCTTCGAGATATGTGATCTTTGAGCTTCTTTGAGATCATCAGCCAAAGTAAATCTCCAAGCTCATCCATTGTTGTATTGCCTTCATGTGATGTAGTGACTGAGGACCATCATGCTCATACCCTTCTGTATCTGGAGACGTTGCATTGGAGTTGTGGATCAGGAGACTTTTTCATCAGAGTTGCGGAAACGTTGTTAGTAGTCTCTCAACATTTGTTGTAGTAAGTCTCACATCTTCATTGATAGTGTGGAGGATGTGTGAGCATGAGGTATGGATTGACCCGATTCAGCTGGAAACTGGAGCCATCAACACCATCTTTATATGTGTTCCTGAAATAAAACAGTTAGCAATAAAGATAGAGAACGAATATGGCTTTGTCATTTGTTCTGTGAGGACAGACTACCCTCCGGTTTTGTGAAAACCGACCTGTGATCAGGTAGAGTCTCTTTTAAAGAAGACTCTCCTTGACAGGAATTTCCAGCTTGTAGTAATGAATTTTCCAAAGAATCCACTTCGGAATCTTCATACTTAGCATGTTCTCATACCGGAACGTCTCAAAGCAGACAGCACGATAGAGTGAATCAGTGAATTGATATTCACGGATTGATGAGAAATTGATTTATAGAAATCACTCGCGTGTCATATGATAAACATTTTTGAGACACGACGAGAGTTTTATACTTTGAATCACATTTCCATCAAAAATACTTTTGTTTGAAAGATTTTACACAATCAATGTGCTCGAAGAATTAGTTTGTGAGCACATTGAAAGGTTTTAGCAAAAGTATCCGTCAATCCATATCCTGGAACAAGTTTGATTCAATGTTGAATCGCACCATTGTTGCTTTCCAGTTATCACTTGATCATTGTGTAACACCCCCAAAATACCGCAGCGGAAGACTGTGTCATAGGGGTGCTACTTCATAATACAAAGTACAAGGTATAGAAAACGAACTCTAAATGAGACGTTTTGAAAAGTAATCATTTGATTAATAAATTCCGAAATACAAACTTGAGTTCCATAATACAATACATAAGAGTTTTAAGACAAATCGAATGGTAAAGATAAAAACATAAGTCTTCAAAACATGCCAAGCGACTCTATGCTCCATGCAACAGCTATCCCCTTACAGACCTGAGATAAACATGCTAAAGTGTCAACACAATGGTTGGTGAGTTCATAGAGTTTGTCTTAAAATAGTTGAAAAGCCTTAAAGAATGTTCACACAGCAAAGGCATTGAGAATCCACTCAGTTGCAAGTCCCGCCATAAGAGACTTGCAACCTGTGTGTCCACAACCCACTGCTAAAAGTTAGTTTATACAATGCACCAGATTATATTCACCCAAGGTCAAGAATAGACACAAGGGCGGGGGCATCTTCCCAAATAGTACTACGTCATCCAAGGTCAAGTATAGACACAAGGGTAGGGGGCATCTTCCCATGAGTACTACCAATACCTCTCTGACAGAATAGAGTATTATGTATGCATGTAAATACGAATCTTGTATTTAAATTAAGCAAGTATAGTGTAACAAGTATGTATAACGCAATCAAGTATAATGCCAATCAAGTATAACACAATCAAGTATAAATGTTTAAGAGTATTTGTACAAGTAAGCAAGTAGTTGAGCATGTATCCCCCCCAAGAGTTAAAACAAGTATGAAAAGAGTAGGGGCTATGACTCACCTTAAGCTTAAGTGATGTGAAATCAAAGTGGTAGTCGAATCGTGAAAGTCACTAAGAGCAGCCTATAATAGAACGTTGCGACTTAGGTTTGGAGTAACGTCTAAGAATACGAAGAATTGCCCATATATGTCTTGCATAATGTTCATGATGTAGTACTTAGTATATAGCGTAAGTCTTTGAATATAAATGGTTTATGAAACATGTATAAGTTGTATATCTCTTACTACCGTTCGGGCCGACATAATTCAGAAGTCATGGAGTAAACGTTCGAGGAGCCAGGACACTTTAATTCGTAAATCCACAACTCATCTCGACGGCTTACTTAATGAACTCCTCACATGAGGCTCCCTACTATTGTAGTATTTGATAACAAATGTATAAGTTTTGATCCGAAAAGTTACATGTCCGATATTTGAATAAACTTAGGAAAGTCTATTTGTACATGAAGATTGTTATTAGGGTAAGTTTATTATAACTTGTATCTCATGGTACTTTAGGTGGAATAGATCCAAATTGTTTGTTCAAGTTATCGTCAACTCCTTGTTTCATGTTTTCGCCTAAGTAAGTTTATATGGTCATTTAGTCATGGCTTCGCCGTGACCTTGGTCATTTTTCCATGGTCTTGAGACTCAACCTTGGCTTTAGCCATGGTTGTGGTCTCGGCTTTAGGTCATTAGACCTCTTGGTCTTAGTAAATCATAACTATAATATAGTGACTTTGGTCTAAAATAGGCTGTTAAGATTTTGAAGAAAATTATCACTCGGAAAGCATTTTCAGGGCTCGAGCTTCTTTGTTCCTGAACGAAAACGTCGTTCCGGACAACTTTCGTGTTTTAACTTTTTGATGAATCGGACCAGAAGGGTGACTTTCAAAAGCAAAATTTGATCAGAATGCTATTTAGGCAGTTTTGCCGTTTTGGTTTCGCTAGCTTCAAATGGTCATAACTTTTGACTCGGGTACTCGTTTTGGGTGATTCAAATTGCTATGTTTTCCTTGTTAAGTCCTCTTTAACAGTAAGTAAGTGTCAAATATCAAAGTTATACTATTTTGGTCGTGGTTCTCCATAAAAATCACTAGTTTGCTTGTTTACTTGACATAAGTTAACATATGTATACCAATACTTGTTTTATCCATTTTTAAACATCATGAACACAATAACAAGAACATATATAGCATGAAAGGAACACAAAGAGCATGAAAATGATAATTAAGCAAGAAAGTATGTTAGGGTTTGCTTACAACTTTTGGCCTTAATGAAAAAGGGAAACTAGGACAAGAACTAGGACTTTGATTGAACAAGCTTTCCTCCTTTGCAATCTATGATAAACCGAGGTTATTTGAAGATTATAACGACGCCTTCTTGAAGTCCAAAGCTATTTGAAGATTATAATAACGTCTTTTTGGAGACTTTAAAGTTATAACAACTTTTCTTAGAAAATTTCCAAGATTGAAGATCAAACACTAGTTTTCTTTCAAAAACTAGTTAACTTTCTTACAAAATATAAGAAAAGTGCCTTAGGTTTTAGGACTTGAAGGTTATAAGAAGGTGTGGTGCAAGATTTATATGTGTTTTAACTTGGTATTTATAGGGTAGGAAAAATAGTTAACCATATATTGGGTTAGAATTTAACCATGGTTAGTTTTAGACACTTGTAACCATCCTAAAGATCAAGGGTCAAGATTTAACCACCCATGGTGACTCCCCCCCCCCCTAAATGGCGGTTCAAGGAGGATAAGATGACTAGATGATGAGTCTTGGTGTTATCTTGCTTAGTTTGTGCATTTTGACTCCGTAAAAAGCTAACCGTAAATGATTAAGCCTCAAAACGTAAAACCGGGTATCGTAAAAATATGAAACTTGAAAGTATTGTTAAACATGTCAATATAGTCCATAATAAAATATAAAATGAGTGGTAGGATCTATCGGGTGCTAAAACCCTGCTAAAAACTGGAAACACGGGTCTAAAACGCGCAATTCGCGTAAAACGCTGAACTGAAAAACGTAAAATTCCAAAACTTTTGGAATTGTCATAAAATGATAGAAAATCATATTTCTATTGTTTATAATGTTTTATGGATATATCGGGATGCTGGAAGGACGTTTAAACCTAAAAGTAAATCTCGGACACGGCTTTGTGATTTTTGCAGAAATGATCCGACGAGCGTCAAACTCTCGGATTATCGTTAAAATAGTTTAACTTACGAGAATATGAAATAAAAATTTCTGAGATGAATAGTGAAAGTGAATAGTAAAAAGTGAATAGTAAAATGTGAATAGTAAAATTTTCCGGGAATAGTAATTAATCTGAAAATGCGAATTGTTACAGTCTCTACCCCTTCAGGAAACTTCGTCCCGAAGTTTAGTGTGTCTAAGTCTCTTATCTTAATAGCGGCATAATAAATCTAGATTTAGAATAGAATAATATGGTAGTATAAGGTACGTACCCGTTACGCATTGCGGGCTTCCTTAGCACCCAAATAGTATGCTCGACCCCGAGGTGGACTAACATTGTATCCACGGTTTGGGTTATTTTCTTCAAGCATAACGGCTAAAGTTGGGTTGTCCAGCACTTGTCCCTGTGCCCTATTTAACTTAGGACAAGTATCTCGGAAGTTGTTTGGGCTGTTGCACTCAAAGCATGTCTTTTGGTTGTTTCTTATATTGCCCGCATTCACCGGTGCTCCACACCTATTTGCAAAATGACCCAACTGTTTGCATTTTGTACACACTCGGCATGGCTTAGACTTCTGATGATGATAAGCACATTTATTACACTTAGGATGTGGACCTTCATACTTTCCCTGATCATAAACTGTTGCCGCAAATCCTCTTGCTCTCTTATTATCAACCATTGTACCCTTTTGCTCGCTTGATTCACCTGCTCCCTTCCTTTTATCACTAATCTTCAAAGTTCCATTCCTAACCATCTCATCTGTTAGGGTCCCTGCTCTTAATATTGCACTCTGAATTGTGGGAGGTTCGGTTGTTTTTACTGTCCCACGAATCTCAGGAACAAGGCCATAGATGTACCTCTCAATCCTTTTGGATTCAGGGGTAACCAGATGAGGAACTAGTTTAGCTAGTTCATGAAACCGATCTGTGTAGGTTGCATGACCAGCCCCTACCATAGAGTGATGCCAAAACTCGTCTTCTAGTTTTTGCATTTCATTAACCGGGCAGTATTCTTCCTTCAGTAGTCCCTTAAAGTCGTCCCATGTCATGCCTACAGCTGCTTCTCTAGTCCTTGCTTGAATCTGCATGTTCCACCATGTCAATGCCTTTTCTGATAGCAAGCATGCAGAATATTTCACTCTCTGGTGGATTGCACAGTTACTGATATCGATCACTGACTCCATCTTCTCGACCCATCGTGTATATGCCAATGCACCTCCTTTACCATTAAACTCAATTGGTTTGCATGACGTAAATTCCTTATACGTACATCCAGTCCTATGGTTGTTGTTGTTGTTGTTGTTATTGTTGTTGTTATTACCATTCCTTCCTCCATCATTTGTAGCGTCATTTATGCTTCCGTGGTTTCCCGAATTGTTCATGTGATTGCCAACTTGTGTGACTATGGTGGGAAGTAGGTTTTGTAGTTGTTGGGCAATAATGGTGGAGACGTCTGGATTTCCACCATCGTTACTAGGGTTACTAGTGTCGTGAGCATCTCCTCTACCTCCACGTCCACCAGTTCTTCCACTATCATTACTAGGGTTACTAGTGTCGTGAGCAGCTCCTCTACCTCCACGACCACCAGTTCTTCCACCTCTTGGTGTTGCACCACCTCGGCTAGTGCTACGAGTTACTCTCTTTGGTGCCATGATATCTACAAGGAGGGATATTTTGTCGACGTCAGATATGAGGTGCTATTCCTGGACTACTTAGTCTTAAATCTTGTCAATTTGAGTCAATCGTTGATTAATGTAAGCATGGTCACATATGTCTACGTGAGTCGTGACGCATTTATAATTATGTTGGCCACCATAATTATAATTGCTTCCTTTCACACGTATACATATTTACCAGGCACACATAACACAACAATTGGTACTACATAATTGGGTAGACTTTCTATCATCTGCTCTTAAGTTGTGAAAGGGTAACATAGTCTGGGTATCTAGAGAAGGTGATATGACGAAATGGACTAGTCGCGCTTGTAGAAAGGTTTGAGTGTCGTACTAGGACATATGAACCACTTCTAGGTATTAGAATCATATAAAGTAAATATAAGGCAAATCATCAAATCTCTACAGGAAACTAATAACCTTTATTTAACTTAATCTTATGTCTTATCAAACAAGAACTGTCACAAGATTAAGTTAATTAAACAATTATTACTTAGCTCTAAATTTTTGATGACTTGACTATTGTCTCGGGTTTCTCCTAAACAAACAATTAGCAATAAGCATATGCGCATGAAGTGTATGTAAGGCAATATAAAGAGAAGAGTCTTAATGTTTATAGCAGTTATAGTCTAGGTAGTATATGCAACCTAGTTCTCTATAACCAAGGCTCTGGTACCAATCTGTAACACCCCCAAAATACCGCAGCGGAAGACTGTGTCATAGGGGTGCTACTTCATAATACAAAGTACAAGGTATAGAAAACGAACTCTAAATGAGACGTTTTGAAAAGTAATCATTCGATTAATAAATTCCGAAATACAAACTTGAGTTCCATAATACAATACATAAGAGTTTTAAGACAAATCGAATGGTAAAGATAAAAACATAAGTCTTCAAAACATGCCAAGCGACTCTATGCTCCATGCAACAGCTATCCCCTTACAGACCTGAGATAAACATGCTAAAGTGTCAACACAATGGTTGGTGAGTTCATAGAGTTTGTCTTAAAATAGTTGAAAAGCCTTAAAGAATGTTCACACAGCAAAGGCATTGAGAATCCACTCAGTTGCAAGTCCCGCCATAAGAGACTTGCAACCTGTGTGTCCACAACCCACTGCTAAAAGTTAGTTTATACAATGCACCAGATTATATTCACCCAAGGTCAAGAATAGACACAAGGGCGGGGGCATCTTCCCAAATAGTACTACGTCATCCAAGGTCAAGTATAGACACAAGGGTAGGGGGCATCTTCCCATGAGTACTACCAATACCTCTCTGACAGAATAGAGTATTATGTATGCATGTAAATACGAATCTTGTATTTAAATTAAGCAAGTATAGTGTAACAAGTATGTATAACGCAATCAAGTATAATGCCAATCAAGTATAACACAATCAAGTATAAATGTTTAAGAGTATTTGTACAAGTAAGCAAGTAGTTGAGCATGTATCCCCCCCAAGAGTTAAAACAAGTATGAAAAGAGTAGGGGCTATGACTCACCTTAAGCTTAAGTGATGTGAAATCAAAGTGGTAGTCGAATCGTGAAAGTCACTAAGAGCAGCCTATAATAGAACGTTGCGACTTAGGTTTGGAGTAACGTCTAAGAATACGAAGAATTGCCCATATATGTCTTGCATAATGTTCATGATGTAGTACTTAGTATATAGCGTAAGTCTTTGAATATAAATGGTTTATGAAACATGTATAAGTTGTATATCTCTTACTACCGTTCGGGCCGACATAATTCAGAAGTCATGGAGTAAACGTTCGAGGAGCCAGGACACTTTAATTCGTAAATCCACAACTCATCTCGACGGCTTACTTAATGAACTCCTCACATGAGGCTCCCTACTATTGTAGTATTTGATAACAAATGTATAAGTTTTGATCCGAAAAGTTACATGTCCGATATTTGAATAAACTTAGGAAAGTCTATTTGTACATGAAGATTGTTATTAGGGTAAGTTTATTATAACTTGTATCTCATGGTACTTTAGGTGGAATAGATCCAAATTGTTTGTTCAAGTTATCGTCAACTCCTTGTTTCATGTTTTCGCCTAAGTAAGTTTATATGGTCATTTAGTCATGGCTTCGCCGTGACCTTGGTCATTTTTCCATGGTCTTGAGACTCAACCTTGGCTTTAGCCATGGTTGTGGTCTCGGCTTTAGGTCATTAGACCTCTTGGTCTTAGTAAATCATAACTATAATATAGTGACTTTGGTCTAAAATAGGCTGTTAAGATTTTGAAGAAAATTATCACTCGGAAAGCATTTTCAGGGCTCGAGCTTCTTTGTTCCTGAACGAAAACGTCGTTCCGGACAACTTTCGTGTTTTAACTTTTTGATGAATCGGACCAGAAGGGTGACTTTCAAAAGCAAAATTTGATCAGAATGCTATTTAGGCAGTTTTGCCGTTTTGGTTTCGCTAGCTTCAAATGGTCATAACTTTTGACTCGGGTACTCGTTTTGGGTGATTCAAATTGCTATGTTTTCCTTGTTAAGTCCTCTTTAACAGTAAGTAAGTGTCAAATATCAAAGTTATACTATTTTGGTCGTGGTTCTCCATAAAAATCACTAGTTTGCTTGTTTACTTGACATAAGTTAACATATGTATACCAATACTTGTTTTATCCATTTTTAAACATCATGAACACAATAACAAGAACATATATAGCATGAAAGGAACACAAAGAGCATGAAAATGATAATTAAGCAAGAAAGTATGTTAGGGTTTGCTTACAACTTTTGGCCTTAATGAAAAAGGGAAACTAGGACAAGAACTAGGACTTTGATTGAACAAGCTTTCCTCCTTTGCAATCTATGATAAACCGAGGTTATTTGAAGATTATAACGACGCCTTCTTGAAGTCCAAAGCTATTTGAAGATTATAATAACGTCTTTTTGGAGACTTTAAAGTTATAACAACTTTTCTTAGAAAATTTCCAAGATTGAAGATCAAACACTAGTTTTCTTTCAAAAACTAGTTAACTTTCTTACAAAATATAAGAAAAGTGCCTTAGGTTTTAGGACTTAAAGGTTATAAGAAGGTGTGGTGCAAGATTTATATGTGTTTTAACTTGGTATTTATAGGGTAGGAAAAATAGTTAACCATATATTGGGTTAGAATTTAACCATGGTTAGTTTTAGACACTTGTAACCATCCTAAAGATCAAGGGTCAAGATTTAACCACCCATGGTGACTCCCCCCCCCCCCCCTAAATGGCGGTTCAAGGAGGATAAGATGACTAGATGATGAGTCTTGGTGTTATCTTGCTTAGTTTGTGCATTTTGACTCCGTAAAAAGCTAACCGTAAATGATTAAGCCTCAAAACGTAAAACCGGGTATCGTAAAAATATGAAACTTGAAAGTATTGTTAAACATGTCAATATAGTCCATAATAAAATATAAAATGAGTGGTAGGATCTATCGGGTGCTAAAACCCTGCTAAAAACTGGAAACACGGGTCTAAAACGCGCAATTCGCGTAAAACGCTGAACTGAAAAACGTAAAATTCCAAAACT
Source organism: Artemisia argyi (assembly GCA_030686995.1). Lineage (NCBI taxonomy): Eukaryota > Viridiplantae > Streptophyta > Magnoliopsida > Asterales > Asteraceae > Artemisia > Artemisia argyi. The sequence continues at coordinate 179,479,738 of CM060690.1, forward strand.
TTTGGAATTGTCATAAAATGATAGAAAATCATATTTCTATTGTTTATAATGTTTTATGGATATATCGGGATGCTGGAAGGACGTTTAAACCTAAAAGTAAATCTCGGACACGGCTTTGTGATTTTTGCAGAAATGATCCGACGAGCGTCAAACTCTCGGATTATCGTTAAAATAGTTTAACTTACGAGAATATGAAATAAAAATTTCTGAGATGAATAGTGAAAAGTGAATAGTAAAAAGTGAATAGTAAAATGTGAATAGTAAAATTTTCCGAGAATAGTAATTAATCTGAAAATGCGAATTGTTACACATTGATCCAAGATGGATCTCACATGTCACCTACCAAGAGCTTGAGTGATGTTCGCTCTAGAAGGATTTCCATCTTCATTGTGAATATTTTCATATCACTCGGATGTTCTGGCAATACCACAAGGATAATGCGTAGGACTCTAAATATTTTATCTTATTTTCCACATTGTGTGAAACAATAAGCATATTGTAGTGTGTCCTATCGAGATTTATGGATGATCTCATGGCTCTAGACTCAAAAGTGCGTTTTGATCCGCTCCTGGAGACTGGGGAGGCGTCTCCTGTTTTAGGTATCAGCATAGCTCGCAATGAGCGGTCGATACATTGCACATGGTTCCCCGTGAGAATGAAACAAGCTCTTTTAAGAGAACTTGAGTGGTTGGGAAGTTTAGTGCAGTGCGTCACTGGGTCCATGACGTCTTGTCTTCAATACTAGTGTTACTTAAGTAACCACTAGTAGATTATGAATTGAACCCGGTTTCTGCCCTAAGGTTGAATATTTGGAGGGCTATTTCTTTTCACCCTTTCTCATTTCATTTCTTTTTCATTCTTCAACCCCTTCAGTGCTTACCGAGACTTCACCACTAGAACCTTGTTGGGTTTGTTCCAGTCCTAGCTCTATCTCAGTCCGCACTCTTCCCTTTCTCACTTTTCTCCTTTTTTCAATCATTCCTAAGGACTTCTAATCTATCTATGGATTGTCCCTGGGAAGATCCTTCCGGTTCTGGTGGATCATGGGAACTTATACCTAACCTTAACCAACCTTATAACTCCGTGCATTAAAGTAAATGGTCGGTCTTAGGTATTATTTCCACAAACGCCTTTCGCTCCCCCTCAATATGTGCATCGATATACGAAAGTGTTTAGCACATATGTGGGAGCCCATTATTGAGTCGAAAAGATCACATTTGATATCAGAAGATTGCATATTTAAATCACATTCTCTCCCCCGATCAAAAATTTCAAATCATTCGAGATTTTTGATCTCAATTGATTTAAATAATTTAGAAAGCGTTTTGGGAGAGAAATGCGGTCAATTTTAATGTTTTCTGATAAAAAGGAACTTTTTCTTGCTCCCCCTCAAACTGTGAGGGAGGTTGTTATGTGTCAGATTTGAAGAGTTATCAAAATATTCGAAGATTTTAACAAAAACTCTTTGAAAGTTTACTCATTCTGACACATAACTATCACAAGTCTTTTTGTTGCAAGGTTTTATGTACGAAGTGTGGGGAGTTTTGATGATACATAAAATTTTGAGAAATCACTCTCCCCCTCAATCAATGACTGATGTTAAAGCATAAATATTTTCATAAACTATTAACGTCATTGATTGAGTGAAAATTTTATCAAACATTTGAGTTCAATTTGATTTTCATTCAAAATTTCATGGTACCACCAAGTTTTGCACAAACACTTTCCGGAAAAATCATAGAAGGGAAAGTATTTGGCGATAAAAATAAGATTTCTCTTCTTTATCAAGAAATAATGCACTGAAGCGTACATTAGATCGAGGGTGCATGAATATAAAGTAATTCACGCTCGGATGAACGGCACCCTTTACTAGGAACAACCGTCTTTTTGGCGACGTGTTTTTCTCATTTTTGAAAACCGGGTTGCTATCTGAAGTAATAGCAAGCCATATTTTTGAAGTGCGGGTTGTAGCCTGAAATGGCTACAAGCCAAGATTTTAAGAACGTTTTGAGATACGACATGTTTTTGAAAAGAACTTTATTTGAAACCGAAAAACTCTTGCTCAAGCATATGTATGATTCCGTGTCATTATTGAATGACATTTCTAGAAACGTACATAATATCGATTAAACAAGAGACATGTCGTGAGAAGAATATTTTTGAGTTTTTGTGATTTTTCAGATTTTTATGGTTTTTATAGGTTTTATATTTTTCTATTTTCTTTTTTATTTGATACTATACAAGGATATGTGAAGCAACCCCTTTACTCCTCTTGATCTTCCTGAAGACAACTGAGATCCTCAGGTGTGAGACTCTTCATACCAAGGCGTGGGAGGATGAAGTGAAACCGTTCCCTAGAAAGTGCTTTGGTGAAGATATCGGCCAGTTGGAACTCAGTCCTCACAAAGTAAAGTTCCACAATTCCTTTCTCAACTTGCTCCCTGATGAAGTGATGTCGAATATCAATGTGTTTTGTTCTTGAATGCTGGACATTGTTGCAGCAGAGTGCAATTGCACTTTTGTTGTCACAGTACATAGGAATCTTATTGCATATGAAGCCATAGTCAGAAAGTTGAGATCGCATCCAGAGGATCTGAGCACAGCATGATGACATAGCAATGTATTCAGCTTCAGTGGAGGAGATAGATGTACTCATTTGTTTCTTTGAAGACCAACTAACTAGCTTATTTCCTAAAAACTGTGCACCCCCAGATGTACTGCGACGAGTGTCTTGACATCCCGCATGATCAGCATCCAAATATGTTGTGAGAGCCATAGAAGTTTCTTTAGGGTACCAAAGGCCCATGTGGATTGTTCCTTTAAGGTATCGAAAGACTCTCTTGACAGCTTCCAGATGTTTCTTGGTGGGTTTGGATTGATACCGGGCACAAATGCAAACTGCAAATAGAAGGTCGGGTATGCTTGCAGTAAGGTACATTAAGGAGCCAATCATGCTTTGATACATGGTTTGGTCGACCGGAATTCCCACATCATCTTCGTCAAGTTTTGATTGTTCAATCATAGGAGTATCAACTGAATCACTGGAGTCGAATCCAAATTTCTTCAAAATTTCATTGGTGTATTTGGATTGATTGATGAATATGCCATTGGGGTTTTGAGAAATTTGCAGTCCTAGAAAGAATGACATTTGACCCATCATAGACATTTGGAATTCGGAGCTCATCTCTTGGGAGAAACGATCACATTCTGTGGGATCAGATGAGGCAAAGATAATGTCATCAACATAGATTTGTACATGTAGGAGGTTTTTGCCCGTTTTTCTGGTAAAGAGTGTAGGATCAACAACGCCTTTGGAGAATTTGTTGGCCAGAAGAAATTTAGACAAGGTGTCGTACCACGCCCTGGGTGCTTGTTTAAGCCCATAGAGAGCCTTCTTTAATCGATACACGTGATTAGGGCGTTCTGGATCCACAAAACCTTCGGGTTGAGATACGTACACCACCTCTTTCAGATCCCCATTTAAGAATGCGGCTTGACATCCATTTGATAAACCACCATGTTTTGACTTGCAGCATTTGCGAGAAATATCCTTATGGCTTCTATTCTAGCAACTGGGGCGAAGGATTCTTCAAAGTCAATACCTTCTTCTTGTCGATATCCTTTTGCCACAAGCCTAGCTTTGTTTTTCAAAACATCTCCATGCTCATCAAGTTTAACCTTGAATATCCATTTGAGAGCAATGATCATAGCACACTCGGGAGGTGGTACTAGTTCCCAGACATCCAGTCGGTCAAATTCATGAATTTCGTCCACCATTGCAGTGAACCATGAGTGTTTAGACATTGCATCCTTGACGCTTTTTGGTTCAGCTTTAGAAAGAACAGAATTGAAGAAGCACCACAATGCGTCGGTTGCAAGTTGCTTGCGGGTCGATACTGGACGTGAAGGGTTTCCAATAATGTTGTCAATAGGATGATCATTGGTCCATTTTCGAAGGTATTCATGGGGTTGAGAGTGTGGAACTGAGGTAGCCATGTTATATTCGTCAGAGGATGTTACATCATTTGATAGTTCAGGGGCAAAGATGTTAACAAACGGCTCATTATCAGGTGGAGCAAAAGGATTAACTTCAGATGCATTATCTACATTTGCCGCTCGCTGTACAAGTGAAGGTTGGACATTAGACGTGCTAACCGATTGACTGATGGCGGGAGCTTCAGAATCCCATGACAATGAAGTGGATGGACCGTTATTGTCATCATGATCATTCACCACCCCATCTGGTGGTTGAACCATTGTAGCTTCAGGAGCATTCATCTGTTGAGGTTCAAAGTATTCATCAAACATTGAGTCAAACAGTTTCTTCCAATCTTCACTTGTAGGAGGTACAAAAGAAGCAGTAGGGATGGGATTCTGTACAAGCCTGGAACTAATAGGTCCAGGGGACAAAAGGTTAGGTACGGGTCCAGAACTTGATTGTCCAGGAACCGGTTGCTCAGTCAGCTCATCGAAAGTAACGTGGATTGTTTCCATTATATCTCTGGTACGTTTGTTGTAGATTCGGTACCCCTTTCGCTCTGGAGCATAGCCAACGAAGAAACCAATGTCGGCCTTGGCCTTGAGTTTCCCAAGGTCTTCACTGTCATTGGTTGGATAGCAAAGTGCACCAAAAATTCGAAGAAATGAAAGATCGGGTTTTCTGCCATGAACCAGTTCATAGGGAGTCTTGCAGTGGAGAGGATGTATCAAGGATCGGTTCTGTATGTAACATGTGGTGGCAATTGCCTCAGCCCAAAGAAATAGAGGAGCTTTGGAAAAGATGAGCATAGTCCTTGCAGCTTCAACTAAGGTGCGATTGCGTCTTTCAACAACTCCATTTTTTTGAGGAGTTTGTGGAATGCTCTTTTGATGACTAATCCCGACACCTTCATAAAACAGAGTAAGTTGTCTGTTCACAAATTCTGTTCCATTATCAGTACGAATGACTCTAACTGTCTTGTTAAGGCGGACTTGCAACATCTTGATGAGTTTGATGATGGTTTCCGGAGTTTCATCTTTTGATCGTAGAAATTTCACCCATGTGAATCGAGAGTAATCATCAACAATAACCAGCACATATTTCTTTCCATTGATACTTTGAATCCTCATTGGTCCACAAAGATCCATGTGAAGAGTATGAAGAACTTCCATGATTGAATTGACAATTTTGGGTTTATGGGTATGCTTTTTGTTCTTGCCCATTTGACAGGCGGAACACAGATGGTCTTTTTCATACTTAAGTCTGGGCAAGCCTCGAACAAGATCCTTACGTGTAAGTTCATTGATGGTACCGAAGTTCAAATGGTTTAAACGACGATGCCACAACCATGACTTGTTCTTGGATGCTTTAGAGAGTAGACAGATTGAAGAGGACCGTAGCATATCTTCGATGGAGATGGTGTAAAGATTAGTGCCCCGACTCCCCTTGAGAAGATCAACACCATCTAATTCTCTAACAAAACAGGTGTGCTTTCTGAAGGCAACTTCGAGATCTGAGTCACAGAATTGACCAACAGAAAATAGATTGTGCCCAAGTCCTTCCACGTAGTAAACTCTGGATATAACACTGTCTCCAAAGACGTAATCACCATAACCCATTATAGATCCAAAATGGTCATTCCCAAATCTAACCGTACCAATAAACTTTTCCACGAAATTCTTGAGCCGTGAGCGATCACCAGTCATATGTTTTGAGCAGCCTGAGTCCAAATACCAAAGGACGATTTGTACGACCTGCATTTGAAACCAGACAATCGTGGATAACTGAAAAAGCTGGAGCCCCACACACAATTGGGGTCCGTTTGGTTAGAACACACAAATATTGGATTATCATAAGTAACAGGTATCTCACTGGAGTATTCACATTTTGATGCACTAGAACTAGGAGTGGTATTTATTGCTTCTATTGGAAATAGTCTACCGGTAGGTCTCCACTTCCTAATAGGCACAACTCTAGAGTTAGTAATTCTAGTCACTGGGCACTTTTCCCTCAGAGTGAATTTCCTTCCAGTAGGTCTCCATTGATAACCAACATTAGTGAAAACTTTTCCTGTTTTATTCCATACTTGTTTTGCCCGTTTAACACTAGAAACATTCATAACTAGAGATTTCATAGTGGATTTAAGAAAGGACACAACACATGCATCATGATTACCATAAAATAAGCATTTGTTACACGTCTTACAAATAGCATCAGAATTCGAATTAATTACATCATTGTTAACACAAATGTTTGAATCAACTCGATTCCTTTCACTAAGCAACACTTTATTGTTCCTAGATGATTCTTCTACTTCCTTCATAAGTGAGCTCTTAGCCGGCAAAGTCCTATCATTCTTTGTATTGCACTTAGGCTGTGACTTGCTAGCATTAGATACACCTTTTACTCCTGTAGAAGCAATGACGGGAACATTAGTTTGATTAGATGCTACTTGTTTACTGGTGATCAAGATGGAGGATTGTGACATGGTTTGGGGAAAGTCAACTGTGACATGCTTGTTGCCACTGAGAGGGTGAAATGCAATTGTCCTATCCGACTTGGTATCATTCTTGGGGCATGATCCTATGGCATATTCTAATAATTCCTGGGCCCTATTAGTGAGGAAACACGCACCAATAATAACATCATAAAGTGGTTTAGAAATCCTCTCATCTTCAATGGTTTCTCTAAGTATGGCCAGACAATCCTTAAGATTTCTAAGATAGTTGTTATCAACTAACTTATTGTTCTTAAGGGGAAGAGAAACATTCACAGCACCGCAAGCATATTTATTACAAGCATGTACATTGGAAATTACATGATCACATGAAACAACAGGCATTTTACCCTTCACCATGGTCTTTAGATTCTCAATTTCATTTAACAAAGAAGTGACTCTCTCATTGTTTTGGTCACGTGTTGTTTTGATAGACTCAAACAATTCTTTATAACGTTGTTTAGCGTTAGACATTTCAGCACGAAGCCACTCATTTTCATGTTGTAATTCATTGATAATGCCCTGTTTTTGAAAATTTTGAGAATCCATAGACTTCTGGTAATTGGTATTGGTCACATCGCTTCTGTTCGATTTTAATTGTGCAATTTGGACCTTCAACTTCCGAATCGTGTTTGAGTGAGCTTGAATTACTTCATCCTTTTTGGCTAATTCAAAACATGTATCAAATTCAGGAGCATCCGAAGATATCTTGGCATTTGATATTTTTATGCTTTCTTCTAGATGTTGATATTTTAATTGTAGGTTCAGATTATCAACTTCTAGTTTTGAGAAATTTCTGACCATGTTATCATGATCATCGTTTTGAATTTTTTCAGTAAGTTTGTAATTCTCCCCCTCAAGCTCAATCACACGATTTTGGAAGACATTCAAAGTAACCGACATTTCATGGAATTGTCGAGCAGATAGTGCAGAGTCGGTAACAGTATAAAACACATCTTTTGCAATGCAATTAGCAATCAAATTTTCATTCATGATGAGAATGTTTTTCCTGTCAATTTCACTGTACTTGAGATCAATAGCTAATTGTTTACCCTCACTTTCCACTTCATCAAAAACCTTTTTCATTAGAGTCACATCATCATTAATGGTGTTTTTAAGGCCCTCAAAATGTTCTTTGAGAAGTTTAAAAAATGGCATAACTTCAGTTAGGTAACACTGTTTTGTTTCCTCAAAACCTCTTTCCCCTTCTGTAATCCCTGTAGGTGTGATTCTTATTTTACAGGTTTTCTTAAAGTCATTAAACAATTGACCTAGCACATACAGCCCAATTAGAGTATTACATTGTGTGGGAAGAGTGAAGGGTACAAGGTGTCTGGGTGTGTTTAGGGGGTAATTAGTTGGGTGAGCAATTCTAAACATAGTGCGTGTGTTACCTACAACTCTTTCAGCTTGCATTTTCTCAATGTCAATATTCCAAAACACTTTTTCAGGAAGAATTCTCTTTTGAGGAACAAAAATTGCAGTTTGATTGTCATTTGCATAATCATAGTGAAACACAATGTTCTTAGCAATGCATTTAGGATCTTTTAACCGTTCAGCAAGTTTTACCCTAGTTCTATCCTCTGCCTCATTGATGTGGTCATAGGATCGTGTATCAGGAGGGGCATGGTTAGGTTCAAGCATAGTGTTTGCATCATATAGTGCAGGTTGTGCACCTAGACCAATTCTAAGGTATCTTGCTTTGGGTTTGGAGGTATCATGTTCACTAAATTCATCACTTAGTTTCCTATGGTTTTCCATCATTTGAGCAGATTGAATGGTTTGGCCATGTGTGTACAACTTATCTTCCAATTTATTTTTCATCATTTTTAGTTTTGAGAAATCATTTAGAAGTTTAGTTTCTTTCTCTTTGAATTCTAGTTTAATTGAAGTCAAACCTTTTTGAACATCTAGTTTTTGTTTGATGGTTTGATCCAATTGGTTCTTTAAAGAAACTAGTTCTCTTTTTAATGATTGTTGTTTGGAATTGTTTTCAGATATGTAAGTACGCAGTTGCCATTCCATTTTCTGCTCACGTTCATTTAGCTCAAACTTAGCACGCTGCTCATAAATATTCACCTGATCCTTAAGGGTGTTAATTCTAGTGATCAGGGAATCATCAGGATTGTAAATCGTGTGCTCATGTACTTCATGTTCACTAGAGTTAATAGACGGCATGTCACTTGGTACAACTGGCGGTCCATTGTCCTTCACATACATTTCATATGGGATATTATTGGTATTACCCATATTAGTGACGTTTGTGTTGACAATATTCTTGAGTTGTACAGAGTCACATGCCCCCTGTTCAATTGTAGGATTATTCAGATCATGATTAGAAGAAGTTGGTACCTCAGAGATAGCAGATGTGATTGATGAATCAGGATGATGTGAAGAGGATGCTGTTGCAGACAAATTAGCCATGAAGATGGTTTGAGCAGTAGGTTCATCATCCACATCTGAGTCAAATGCATCACACTCTTCAACCTGAAAAATATTCGGGTCATTAAGAGCCATGTCCTGAACAGGTTGATCATCCACATCAGCATCAAAGGTATTCCCATCATTACCAGCCAGAAAGAGCAAAGCTTCTTCATCCAACATTGTCCCATTTTCTTGTGCCTGCATCAGCAACATCTTGTCCTTGAAATACTCAGAGTTTTGAGGACGTTTTGGGAGAGTGCAATTCCTAGCAATATGTCCCAACCCTCCGCAGTTGTAACATTTCGGCTGCTTAGCTTGTGCTTGAAGAGCATTCCCAACTCTGTACTGCCCATTCTCTCTACCAGCATTTCTTTGGTTGAAATTCTGTCTTCCCTGCACATTCTGCACCACTACCCGACCATCTTCAATGACTGCCTGATTACGTGGATTAGATGAGATTCTGAGCTGGTTGTTAGTAGATGGGAGTGCAGCCCTGAACTGTTGGACCAGTAAAGAAACTTGGTTTTGGAGAGATTATCAATCATCATGTCAGTGTGAGAATTCCCAGAATCAAGTTGTATATTCAAAGCAGATGGTGAGGGAGTTGATGATTGACTATAGGTTGGGGTAGACCTGGAGGATGATTGTGATGGTTGAACTTGATCATTAGAGGTTTGATTAGGTTGTTGAACATTGGAAACAAAAGCAAGAGATTCATTTGTTGCAGACGGATTGAGCTTTTCTCGCATTAGTCGATCATAAGCTGCATGTTTCTCATGATGTTGGAGATATGCATACAACTATTCATGATTGGTATGCCTGAGACCCTTGTTGAGCTTAACAGCTGTGACAAACCTATCCCATTCAGGTGCCATGTTGTTCACGAATTTGGAATTAAGCTGTATGTTGGGCATTGTCATCTTGATGGCTCTCATATCATTGACCAGCTTGTGAAATCTGGCGTAATAGTCAGTGATGCTTTCACCTGGATTCATTTTGAAATGCTCAAATTCATCGTATAGCTGTGACTCACGATCTTCTTTAGTTAACTCAGACCCAGCAAGAATCATTTTGACATTATCCCAGACCGCCTTTGCTTCAGTGTTGTAGTTGATAAGTTTGTAGACATCTTTGGGAAGCCCTTGAATGACGATATTTGATGCTCTGATGTCTGCATCATAGCGTTTCTTTTCATCATCAGACAACTCATCGTAAGTGCGAGGTCTATCAGGACCAAGTACGGCCGGTAGTAAGTCAGTTGCTGCTGAAACCGTGTCTCTAGTAGTCCCCATTTGAAAGGGTCCCTCATCGATGGATTTCAAGATGTTAACCCCATTTTCTTTACCCAGACAGTACAAACGAATCCTTTGAGCCCATGATTCATAGTCAGTTCTATCCAGCATCGGAGGTCGGGTGTCAGACCCCGCAGCTTGAATGTCATCGGAAGATGTCGACATCACAACTTAGAAATTACCAAAACACAGGGTGGGAGATACTCGCAACGTAAGGTACTAGTCGCAGGAAAGTATGACCACCACTTGATCTAACCGCAGTACACTAGCCTCAGAAAATACCAAACCGCAACAAAATCCAACCGCAGAATGAGCTAAACGCAACCTAAGTAAACCGCAGGCCAAAGACACTAACCGCAAATAATACCAAACCGCAGAAAAATCCCAATCGCAGACTGATCTAATCGCAACCTAAGTAAACCGCAAACCAAAGAAGCTAACCGCAGGACACTAACCGCAGAAACTACCAAACCGCAGAAAATACCCAACCGTAGAACAGTTAACCGCAAATGATTAACCGCAGATAACTAAACGCAGGCAGATAACTACTCGCAGTGACAATGGTCCAAAAGTGTCACTATCGTTGCGTTTTGTTTGTATTCCTGAAATAGTAAACGCAGCAAGTTAACCGCAGATAACAGAACTTAACCGCAACCAAGCAATGAAACAGTGGATTTAAACGCAACCAAGAAATCCGCCCATAATTAACTCCAAACTACAAATAGCTTAATGATATGGTAACACAAACTAAACTACAATGTTCTACAAACACTAATGAACATAAAAGTACATCACAAACATGTATAACAACACTAGAGAGATTAAACCAAGATGTTTTCCAAGAAAGTGACTCCTAGCTCACAAAACCACTCAAAACATCATCAAATTTGATTCTACAAGGCCCTAAGATGAAACCTTGGCTCTTGATACCAATTGTAGAATACTAACTATGTAGGAAACATGTTTATCTTGTGATTAGTGAGACGTTGGAATTGAGGAGGAGGAGAGGAAGGAAAGAAAGGAACCTTGAGAGAAAAAGAGAAATATTAGATTGAGGTTAAGTGAAGGTCCAACCCTCTCCACATGTGGAGAGGGGTATTTATACTTACAATATAACGCCCACTCCCGGGCTGTGGATCAGGCATACAGTGGGTGAAGACCCGTCCTTCTTCCACGGTGTTACTTAAACTAAAACTAATTAACTAATAAATAAACTAACTACGAGCTAACTTAATGCTATTACAATCATTAGGTGACCGAGACTTTTACAGGAATATTTGTATTCCTAACAAGTATTCACTAACATATACATATACAAGTATATGTAGTATTAATAGACATATAACTTATACAGTGTATACTTATGCATAAAAAGTTCGGATTCGGGTTCGAGGTCGGGGATTTTTGTTATCCCCATCCCCGCCCCATACTCGGTTTTATAATTCGGGGATTCCCCGTCCCCATCCCCATCCCCGGTCAACTCGGGGATTCCCCAGTCAAATCGGATTTGGGGATCGGGTCCCCATCGGGTACGGATTTTTTTGCCATCTCTAAGAGTGACTAAATATTACAAAAGGCCACGCAAATGTAAACTTCATGTGGCCATTGGATGATCTATAGTCACACAAAATACACATTTCTTCACTTTAAACAGCATATGGTCACACTTATTAACACTTTTGGCCACTGTTTCCTAAATTGTATGTGACTATATACTCAAAACAAACATGCTTTGTGTGACTAAATATTACAAAATGCCACACAAACATAAAATTCACGTGGCCATTGGATGATCAATAGTCACACAAAATACACATTTCTTCATTTTAAACAGCATATGGTCACACTTATTAACACTTTTGGCCACTGTTTGCTTAATGGTATGTGACTAAATACCCAAAACAAACATGCTTTGTGTAACTAAATATTACAAAAGGCCACACAAACATAAAATTCATGTGGCCATTGGATGATCAATAGTCACACAAAATACACATTTCTTCACTTTAAACAGCATATGGTCACACTTATTAACACTTTTGACCACTGTTTGCTTAATGGTATGTGACTAGATACCCAAAACAACCATGCTTTGTGTGACTAAATTTTACAGAAGGCCACACAAACATAAAATTTACGTGCCCATTGGATGATCTATAGTCATACAAAATACACATTTCTTCACTTTAAACAGCATATGGTCGCACTTATTAACACTTTTGGCCACTTTGTGTTAAATTGTATGTGACTAACTCCAAAAAAACAACACCCATTGTGTGACTAAATCATCACAAACGCCACATTTATTGTATATTCATGTGGCCACATGACGGGAAATAGTCACACAAAATACACATTTACTTGAATATATCATCTCAAATGTCACATATATTATATATTTATGTGGCCAAAGGCTGAAAAATAGTTACTCTCAAAAAACATTCGCATGACTATAAAGTGTTTACGGTCACTGATAATAACTAATCCAACAAAACTTATGTCTAATTTGTCACACAAATTCGGGGTTTTGGTCACTCTTTTTCGATAGAAAAGGCCACGAACTCAACAATGTGACCATATGCCACCTACGGTGGCGGGACCTATGGTGACACACAACGAAAAAAACGTGTATGACTATATGCATATCGTCACACATTTTTGGCGTGACCAATACAACTTTTTGTACCATTGGTTGCATCTTATTTGGCAAATACAAATCCTCGTCTTCATGCTTGAAACAGAATTCAAGTATGAAACAACCATCCATAACCATCATCCTGGCAAGCTCAACGTCATTACAGTTCTCGATGACACAAGACGCATAAGATTCTCTGATTTGGGGTATTAAAGTGTTTAACTTTAGCATACATGCTTCTAATAATGTTTCTTTTCGCATGGTAGCACAATGACTTAATAATTCATTAAGATAACATCCTTTCAGCCATTCAAATTCTTGCAACTTCTCTTTTTCTCTGTGTATAGGTCCTATAGAGACCAGCTGAGGTTCATATGAACTTTAGCTAAGATCACTAAGAATTCTAGAAACCTTGCAAATAGATGGACGTTGGTTGCCACGATTGTGTCCTCTTTCTGCAAAATCAAGAAGAAAGCCTACAGTCTCGTCAATGATCGGAATACTAGGGGATGCATCACAGTCCTCCATAGTCAAATCTGCAGAAAATGAAATAAATAAGGTAGGGTTTGAAAAAAATAAGGTAGGATGTGACTGACGGTACCTTGGGTGGCTGCGAGCTCTACCGGTTGTTTGTTGTTGCTCATTGTTTGTTTTTGAGGTTTTGCAAGCCGTATCACTACTTGTAGATTTGATACTTGATGTTTTTGGTGGTTTTGGGATGAGATATAGTGAGTATAAATAGATAAACTTATATGCAGTGCTTTTAATTTGAATTTTGATTTAGATCTGCGAATAATATAAAACGTAAAATATTCAAAAAATGAAGGAAAAAATGTAAATGAAATCCATTGTAGATTTGTAGTCATGAAGATGATATGGGTGGTAAGAAATGAATATTTCATACGAGTAAGTGGAAATAAAGGGGTTAGTAGCTAACTAGCTATTGTCATATCAAAATGTTTTTGTACCTCCGTCCAAAATAAATGTACAGTCTAATTTTTTTAATTACCCGCTGAAATCATCCATGATTTTGAACAACTAATGAATAGTTTCTTATGGTTTTATGGAGAAATGATAAAAGGTAAAAAGTAAAGTGGCGTGGGATTCGGTTTGCTTCCAAAAACAAGAAGGTGGTTTAGGCTTTTGTAGGCTTGAAACTTTTAACGTTGCATTATTGCCGATCATATTTGGAACAAATTAACATGTAAAGAGACTATGTGGGTTAAATGGGTTCATGGGTATAAATTGTAGGGTAGAAGCTTGTGGGATGTTAAGGTGCATGCCAATGTAAGTTGGGGATGGAGGAAAATTCTCCAATTTCGTAAGTTGGAGATGTTCAGTTGCACGCCAATGTATAAATTGGCAGTAGCAGGCTTGACTCGGCTCGTTTAAACCGATAGTAGACTCGAAGCCTAACAATGTCACAAACAAAGTAACGCGGTGACATTGCATCAACATGCGTGTTCGATGCTACAATGTCACCGTGTTTCTTTGTTACTTACAATCTGTGTTCGACGTTTGTAAAAGTGGACTGAACAAGGGGGGGGGGGGGGGGGGGGGGGGGGTTCTACCAATTATTTGGTGATATTCGTAAATCAAAAACTAAAGTTCACATATTTCGTTGGTAGTTGTTGTAAATGATAACTATTCAATTTTTGGTAAAACTCCGTGGCAGTGGAAGTTTTTTTATTAGTGCCTTCCAATATTTTATGACAAAGTTTAATTAATTTGTGTTAACATATTACCACACAACTTACAAGTCCTCGTATTAGTCAATAGTCATCCAAGGTATTCATAACGGGTCATCTTACGTTGTCTGTTTCAACCTGAATTTTGTGCTTATTGTATCGTGTGCTATATTCCAATTTCGTATTAAGAATATAATACTAGCTCTATGTACTTATGTGTTTTTAAGCAGTGAGGTGATGGTTTTGGACTTTTGTTTAATAAATACTAATACCATTTCAAACGTACCATGTTGATAGAGATTAAATATAAGGTCTGAGAAATATGTTAAATATAAGGTCTGAGAAATATGTTAAATATAGGATTGTAAGATAAGGTCTGAGAAATATGTTAAATATAGGCTATACAATACCTCTTTTCGTAAGCGATCAATAAAGAATATAATTTAGTGAAGATAAAAACAGGAATACAGCAAACACGTACTACATCCGATGCATAAAAAAATAGTATGAAGAACTACGATCAGTAATGAAAAGCGAATAAACATTCAAGTTACACACGAGCTCCAAAAAAACCCGAAGCAATAATTAAGAAAGCCTACCTATAAATGTCAAAATGACCAACTGTTTGATGCCAATAAACTTATATAAGCAATTTAACATATTAAACCATGCATTTGATGACAAATCCTAGGTAGATGAATTTCTTTTAAAAAATCTTGTTGAGAGAGTCAAAAATATGATAGTGTTAAATGATAGAAAACCCGTATCTAATATTAAACCATGCATTTGATGACAAATCCAATTAGCTGGGTGCCTAGGTAGGTGAATTCCTTTTAAAAATTCTTGTTGAGAGAGTCCAAAATAAGATGGAGGACAGGAAAAATAAATGCCTGTATATTGCAACTTGTTATTTGTGAGTTGTCATCTTTGCATGGTTGGTTACTGGGCATTGGTTTTTTATTTAACCCGTTGGAATCGTTCATGATATTGAACAACTAATGAATGGTTTCTTTTGGTTTTCTGGAGAAATGAAAAAAAGGTAAAAATTAAAGTGGCGTGGGATTCGGTTTGCTTCCCAAAACAAGAAAGTGGTTTAGGCATTTGTAGGCTTGAAACTTTTAACGTTGCATTATTGGCGATCATATTTGGACATCTTAACATGTAAAGAGACTATGTAAATTGTTGGGTAGAAGCTTGTGTGATGTTCAGTTGCACGCCAATGTAAGTTGGGGATGGAGGAGAATTCTCCAATTTCGTAAGTTGGGGATGTTCAGTTGCACGCAAATGTATAAATTGGCAATAGTAGACTCGACTCGGCTCGTTTAAACCCCTAGCAGACTCAGTGTCACAAACAAAGCAACACGGTGACATTGCATCAACCTGTGTGTTCATAGATGATGCAATGTCACCGTGTTTCTTTTTGTTACTTACATTGTGTGTTCGACATTTGTAAAAGTGGAGGAGGGGGGAGGGTGGTCCCTACAAATACCACCAAATCTACAAATGATTTGGTGATTTTTTCGTAAATCAGAAACTAGAGTTCACATATTCCGTGATATAGTTTTTGTAAATGATAACCACTCAATTTTTGGTAAAACTCCGTTGATAGTGGGAGTTTTTCTATTAGTGTCTTCCAAGGACACGTTACTTCAATTTGTGTTAAGGTATTGCAAGCACAACTTAATAGTCCTCGTATTAGTTAATAATCATCCAAGGTATTCATAACGGGTCATCTTACGTCACCTGTTTCAACCTGAATTTAGCACTTATTGTATCGTGTGCTATATTCCAATTTCGTATTGAGAATATAATACCTCTATGTACTATGCGTTTTTAAGCTGTGAGGTGATGGTTTTGTTTTATAAATACCGGTGCCATTTCAAACCTACCATGTTGATAGAGATTGACTACCTAAACAATTTTTTTTAATTTGAACAGGTAATCCAATTGTTTAAGATATTCATCAACTATTTCAACAGGCTTATATAGTCTTGTGATTTATATTTTTTTAATTTATGATCAACATTATTGAGTTTAGAATTTGGACATTCGCTACTTGGCTGTAAGTGTATTTGTCGAACCTTATAGGATTGTAAGATAAGGTCTAAGAAACATGTTAAATATAGGCTATACAATACCTCTTTCGTAAGCGATCAATAAAGAATATAATTAAGTGAAGATAAAAACAGGAATACGGCAAACACGTACAACATCCGATGCATGAAAAAATAGTATGAAGAACTATGATCAACTAACCGATGCTTAAAGCTCTAATGAAAAGCGAATAAACATTCAAGTTACACATGAGCTCCGAAAAAACGCGAAGCAATAATTAAGAAAGCCTATCTATAAATGTCGAAATGACCAACTGTTTGATGCCAATAAACTTATATAAGCAATTTAACATATTAAACCATGCATTTGATGACAAATCCTAGGTAGATGAATTTCTTTTAAAAAATCTTGTTGAGATAGTCCAAAATATGATAGTGTTAGATGATAGAAAACCCGTAGGTAATATTAAACCATGCATTTGATGAAAAATCTAATTAGCTAGGTGCCTAGGTAGGTGAATTTCTTTTAAAAATTATTGTTGATACTTGATAGAGTCCAAAATAAGATGGAGGATAGGAAAAATAAATGCATGTAGTTTGCAACTTGTTATTTGTAAGCTGTCATCTTTGCATGGTTACTGGGCATTGGTTTTTATATTACCCGTTGGAATCGTCCATGATATTGAAAAACTAATGAATGGTTTCATATGGTTTTCTGGAGAAATGAAAAAAAGGTAAAAATTAAAGTGGCGTGGGATTCGGTTTGCTTCCCAAAACAAGAAAGTGGTTTAGGCATTTGTAGGCTTGAAACTTTTAACGTTGCATTATTGGCGATCATATTTGGACATCTTAACATGTAAAGAGACTATGTAAATTGTAGGGTAAAAGCTTGTGTGATGTTCAGTTGCACGCCAATGTAAGTTGGGGATGGAGGAGAATTCTCCAATTTCGTAAGTTGGGGATGTTCAGTTGCACGCTAATGTATAAATTGACAATAGTAGACTCGACTCGGCTCGTTTAAACCCCTAGCAGACTCATTGTCACAAACAAAGCAACACGGTGACATTGCATCAACTTGTGTGTTCATAGATGGTGCAATGTCACCGTGTTTCTTTTTGTTACTTACATTGTGTGTTCGACATTTGTAAAAGTGGAGGAGGGGGGAGGGTGGTCCCTACAAATACCACCGAATCTACAAATGATTTGGTGATTTTTTCGTAAATCAAAAACTAGAGTTCACAATTCCGTGGTATAGTTGTTGTAAATGATAACCACTCAATTTTTGGTAAAACTCCGTTGGTAGTGGGAGTTTTTCTATTAGTGTCTTCCAAGGACACGTTAATTTAATTTGTGTTAAGGTATTGCCAGCACAACTTAATAGTCCTCGTATTAGTTAATAATCATCCAAGGTATTCATAACGGGTCATCTTACGTCACCTGTTTCAACCTGAATTTAGCACTTATTGTATCGTGTGCTATATTCCGATTTCGTACTGAGAATATAATACCTCTATGTACTATGCGTTTTTAAGCTGTGAGGTGATGGTTTTGTTTTATAAATACTGGTGCCATTTCAAACCTACCATGTTGATAGAGATTGAATACCTAAACAATTTTTTTAATTTGAACAGGTAATCCAATTGTTTAAGATATTCATCAACTATTTCAATAGGCTTATATAGTCTTGTGATTTATATTTTTTTAAATTAGGATCAACATTATTGAGTTTTGAATTTGGACATTCGCTATTTGGCTGTAAGTGTGTCGAACCTTATAGGATTGTAAGATAAGGTCTAAGAAATATGTTAAATATAGGCTATACAATACCCTTTTTGTAATCGAAAAATAAAGAATATAATTAAGTGAAGATAAAACAGGAATACGGCAAACACGTACTACACCTGATGCATGAAAAAATAGTATGAAGAACTATGATCAACTAACCTATGCCTCAAGCTCTAATGAAAAGCGAATAAACATTCAAGTTACACATGAGCTCCGAAAAACCCGAAGCAATAATTAAGCCTATCTTTAAATGTAAAAATGACCAACTGTTTGATGCCAATAAACTTACATAAGCAATTTAAGATATTAAACCATGCATTCGATGACAAATCCAATTAGCTAGGTGGATGAATTTCTTTTAAAAATTATTGTTGCGAGAGTCCAAAATAAGATGGGGTCGGATTGGAAAAATAAATGCCTATTATTTGCGGGTGGATTGCAACTTGTTATTTGTGTGTTGTCAACTTGTCATCTTAGCATGGTTACTGCCTACTGGGCGTCGGTTTTTATATTACCCGCTGGAATCATCCATGATATGAACAACTAATGAACGCTTTCTTTTAGTTTTATGGAGAAATGAAAAAAGGTAAAAATTAAAGTGGCGTGGGATTCGGTTCACTTCCCAAAACTAGAAGGTGGTTTACGCATTTGTAGGCTTGAAACTTTTAACGTTGCATTATTGGCCATCATTTATGGAACATCTTAACATGTAAAGAGAGTATGTGGGTTAAATGGGTTCATGGGTATAAATTGTAGGGTGGAAGTAGGGGTGCTCACGGATCGGGTAACATCCACAGTAATCGAAAATCGAAACCGAATCAAACCGAAAAAAACTGAATCAAATTCGTAACTGAACTGAATTGGTCACAATCGAATCGAACCGAACTAAATATTGGGTTATCGGTTTGAATATAGTTTTGGCAATGAAAATCGAAAACCGAGTTCATATAAATATATATATTTTTTATGTATTTATATGAAGAAAAAAAATCATTAAAACTCTTTCTTAATATAAATATAACATTATTTAAGCTTGACACAAAATTTTGTGCTAAAAATATGCTACCTTCGTCCCTAAAAAATGTCCAGTTTGACTTTTCATAGTCAAACTGGTTCAACTTTGACCTTAACTATTTTTGTGGGTGTTATATAATATTTGATGCAAAATATATGAATGGATTGGGTTTTAAGTGTATTTTTCAATAGTATAATTTTTTTATCACGTATTATATAACACATAAAAAATATTTAAGGTCAAACTTAAACCAATTTGACTTTGAAAAGGCAAACTGGAGATTTATTAAGGGACGGATGGAATATATAATTAAATGAAATAGTAATTAAAATTATGTAATTTGGGTTATTCGGTTCGGTTTCGGTTATAGTGGTTCGATTTTCGGTTATTCGGTTCGGTTGAATCAAATTTGAATTCGGTTCTGTTCGGTTTTCGGTTTGACCTAGAAAAAATTTAACTGAACTACCCGAACCAAATAACCCGATAACCGAACCGATGAACACCCCTAGGTAGAAGCTTGTGGGATGTTCAGTTGCACGCCAATGTAAGTTAGGGATGGAGGAAAATTCTCCAATTTTCGTAAGTTGGGGATGTTCAGTTGCACAACAATGTATAAATTGGCAATAGTAGACTCGACCCGGCTCGTTAAACTCCTAGCAGACTCGAAGCCTAACAATGTCACAAACAAAGCAACACGTTGCATCAACCTGTGTGTTCATAGATGCTGCAATGTCAGCGTGTTTTTGTTACTTACATTGTGTGTTCGACGTTTGTAAAAGTGTGTGTAGGGGGCCCCTCAAATACCACCAAATCTACCAATAATTTGATGATTTTTTGGTAAATCAAAAACTAGAGTTCACTTATTTCGAGGTACAGTTGTTGTAAGTGATAACTACTCAACTATTTGGTAAAACTCGTAAAACTCCGTTGACAGTGGGAGTTTTTCTTGTAGTGTCTTCCAATATTTTAGGGCACGTTAATTCAATTTGTGTTAAGGTATTACTAGCACAACTCACAAGTCCTCGTATTAGTCAACTAGTTATAATGCCCGCACACGCGCGGGTTTATTTTAAAATTTTTTTAATCATATATTTTATTTATTAAAAACAAATAATTTAATCTTTGTTTTGTTTGATTTATGATTTTTAATTATAGTTTTTTATTATTAAAGATAATTATTTAAAAAAATTTATCATATTGTTAATTGCATCTTATTTATATATTTTTTTTTTATTTATCTTATACTTGTGTTATGGATAAATATAAAATGTTATAATCTTTTTTTTAATAATATTATTACTAAATAAGGTATGGTTTAGTTTTTATGAAATAGAAAAATCCCTACTTGAGATTTTGTTTTATTATATAAAAAATAATCATCCAATGTATTCATAACGGGTCATCTTACGTCGCCTCTTTAAACCTGAATTTAGCACTTATTGTATTGTGTGCTATATTCCAATTTCGTATTGAGAATATAATACCTCTATGTACTTATGTGTTTTTAAGCTGTGAGGTGATTGTTTTGTTTGATAGAGATTGAATACATAACCATATTTTTTAATTTGAGCAGTAGGTAATCCAATTGTTTAATATATTACTCCCTCCGTCCCATATTAAGTTTTCATATTTCATTTGCACAAAATTTTAGGAAATCCCACTAACTACACTCTCCACCAATCAAATATCATTTTTACCCACTAAAGTTTTTTCTTATTGGTTGAAATACAACATGGACACTTAATTTGGGACATTCCAAGATTCCATTGTGGACACTTATTATGGGACAGAGGGAGTAATTAACTATTTCTATAGGCTTATATGGTCTTGTGATTTATATTTTTTTAATTTAGGATCAACATTATAGAATTTTTAATCTAGACATTCGCTATTTGGCTGTAAGTGTGTAGGACCTTATACGATTGTAAGATAAGCTCTAAGAAATATGTTAAATATAGGCTATATAATACGGAGTACCTCTTTTTGTAAGCGATCAATAATTAAAGAATATAATTAAGTGAAAATAAAATAGGAATACGGAAAACACCTCTTTTCGTAAGCGATCAATGAAAAATTATGATCGACTGACCTATGATTCAAGCTCTAATGAAAGCAGAAAAAACATTCAAGATACACATGAGCTCCGAAAAAACCCGAAGCAATAATTAAATAAGCCTATCTAAAAAAGGATCGGTTTTTTCGCAAGGTACGGAATGTATCGTCAAATATTCAATATGATTCCACAAGATCTAGTTTCGTTCAAGTAAGGGATTCTAGCCAATTGAAAGGATCTTCTGATCAATCCAGGGATCATTTTGATTCCATTAGTAATGAGGATTCAGAATATCATACATTGATCAATGAAAGTGAGATTCAACAACTAAAAGAAAGATCGATTCTTTGGGATCCTTCCTTTCTTCAAACGGTAAATATGACCAACCGTTTGATGCCAATAAACTTACATAAGCAATTTAACATATTAAACCATGCATTTGATCACAAATCCAATTAACTAGGTAGATGAATTTCTTTTAAAAAAATATTGTTGATAGGGTCCAAAATAGGATAGTGTTAGAGCACAAGGTATAACGATAACATATTTTTGGTTTGTAACATCAGCGTCAAATCATCCCCTCCTAATAACACATCAATCACTCAAACACTTATCTCTCATAACACATTAATAACATGTTATTGGGTCCTACAAAATACCTCACTAAAAATACCCAGTCACTCATTATACAAAAAAAATAAAATAAAAATAAAAAAATGGTGTGAGCTAGTCAAATGGCTTGGGTACGTTTGGCACTTTTACAAAGTGACGGTATGGTTTGGCACACCAATGGCACGAAAATAGCAATGGATGGCGTGCTTAAAGCAACCATACATCGTACCCTTAAAGAATAGAAAACTCACAGGTAATACTTTATTATTTATAAAGGTAGCATACACATAACCCTAATGGCCTCGAAGCCTACAGGACATGAGCCAACAAATTTCTTCTATCATTTAATAAAGTCAATATAACTTTAATACAATTGAGATACTTTTGACGTAATTAAGATATTGTTAACCATAATAAAGATAGAATATTTTCCACGTACTATAACAAAAATACATATTGGTTATTCAGATTGAGTTGGAATATGTCAATAAAAGCTAGGTTTTCAAGATCGGGATCCTACCCAGGATCGTTTTCGTCTTTGCAAGATCGTGATCGTAAGATCGGATCGGGATCTTAAGATCCTACTATAATGTCATTTTCTTAATATTTTTGTAATATTATACAAATTTACAAATTATTATATATCATAAACACAAAATTATATGAATGTTCCATCGAATAGTTGTCCTAAATTATGATTATGAAATGTTTAATAAGATTAACATGTTGTTTTTTAAATTTTACAAAAAAATAATCCAGAATTTGCAGTTTTTTAGTTTGTTATCCGAGAAAAGTAGGATCGGATCGGATTAGATCTTAAGATCCTATGGTCAAGATCGAGATCTTATAAGATCTTAAGCTTTCAAAGATCCTATGTAAGATCCGGATCGTTTTTGCTTTGCAGTATCGTAAAATCGTAAGATCCTAAGATCAGGATCGGGATCCTGACAACCATGAAAATATTTGCTTATTTGATAGCCCCTTTAAAAAGTTGCTTATTTGAAATAAGACAAAAACATGTAAGTTGGTCTTATGGGCCAAAATATTCATTGCTAAACTAGCCCAATTATAAATTTTCTTTGGGCTTTCATGATCGGCCCAAAAAGTTTGTGTAGTTACCACCTTCATTTCATTTCAGAAAAAAAAAAAAAGGAAGTTGATTGAAGTGATCAACAATGGCTGATACAACATCTGTTTCTACAAAATCACATACTGGTAACTTTTTATCAATCATTAGATAGTAATATGATAAGTGATAATTAGTTTCCGACCCTACCAAGAACCTGTGATTAATTTTACTATATGTAAACTAGTAGAATCAATGATTATTTGCGATTTGAAAACGCGATAACTAAATGGGTAGTTTTAACACATAACGCCGAAAACACATAAAGGGGTGTCTGGATTAGCTTGTATAGGGAGCTTATTGCAGTGCTTATTGGCTTATTTGTGTGGAATTGTTTTTAATTGTATAGGCAATGAACCTCTTTTAGTGACCTTAAGCCATGAGCTGAGTTTTTCCAAAAGCTTTTATTTGAATTTTGCGGTAGAGGAGTGATACCATTAGAGCGATGACCCAATAGTAAAGTCGAGATAATTTTAATACAATTGAAATATCGTTGACGATAATAAAGAAAAAAGATTTTTGACGTGCTATAATAGAAAGACATACAATTCAAATTATCACATAGGAAGCATGAATATTGGTTATTAAGTAAAGTTAAAATATGTTTAATAAAAGTTTTGCTTAATTTAAAATAAGAAAAAAACGTATAAGTTGGTCTTATGGGCCTAAATATTCATTGCTGCACTAGCCCAATAAACAAAATTTATTTGGGCTTTCATGACCGGCCCAAAAAGTTTCAGTAGTTACCAACTTCATTTCATTTCAGAAAAAGGAAGTTGATTGAAGTGATCAACAATGGCTGATACAACATCTGTATCTACAAAATCACACACTGGTAACTTTTTATAAAACTATGTTATATTACATACCTTTATTAATCTTTTTTTAAGGCTTGTTGATTTGTTACAGGACCTTAAAATTGTAAATTTGATAAGAAACCTTTGATTATATATATATATATATATATATATATATATATATATATATATATATATATATATATTTTAAGAATATAGTATTATGGAAAAAGGACCACTAAATTGTTAGATAGTAATATGATAATTAGTTTTGTTGTGGTTAGTAGAAGGATGGACATAAGGATTGATTTTACTACATGCAAAGGGCTAGAAATAATGAGTATTTGCGATTTTAAAGCGCGATAATTAGATGGTTAGTTTTAAGACATAACGCCGAAAACGCGTAAAGGGGGTGTAGGGATTAGTTTGTTTAGAGAGCTTAAATGGCTTAGTGCAGTTTCAAAACAGGATAAGCCCATTTAAGGAGAGCTTGTTGGAGTGCTTAATGACTTATTTGTGTGGATTTTTTTTTTTTTTTTTTTTGGTTGAGGTTTTTGAAACAATTTATTAAGGGTGTGTTTAGCTTATTTAGTGGGATTATGATCTTATTTAGATATCGAAAAGCTCATAAGCTCATTATTAGTATTAACTTATGAGCTTATTGAGTTGAGCTTATGGCTTATCTGTTGTCATAAACTCAACTTGATAAGCTCATATGCCGAAAAAATAGGCTTCTGAGCTTTTTCAAATGTAAATATGCTCATAAGCCGAAAAAGATGGGCTTGTGAGCTTTTCTAAATGTACATAAGCTCATAAGCCGAAAAAGATTGGCTTATGAGCTTTTCCAAATGTACATAAGCTCATAAGCGTAGCCGTACGAGCTTTTCCAAATTTACATTAGTAACACAAACTCCCCCTTAAGCTCTTTTAAAAACTAATCCAGATACACCCTAAATTGCATATATCGTCTACTATCAACAGTTAAGGATAACATTGTCTTAAACAAGTTCATTTTGGCCGGATTTAGCACTTCATCCCTAAAGTTTGGTTTCCTTTTGTTCCTCGACTAACCTGATTCAAGCTCAATTATTTATGTTTTCTGTTAGTTTATGGTCTGTGAAATATTGTACAGTACTAGTTTGTACGTCTTCTATTGACGACAGAGATCATACTCAGTTCTGTAAATAATAGTGGTTTCTTGCATAAATGCGCTTTTAATTTTATTATCTGCTATTCTTTATAAGGGGTCTCATTGATTCTGTATCTGAAAATATATCATGCCATTAAACTTATTTTGTTGTATTTGGAAACTGGAATATCCTCTACAAGTACTGTCAGTGTCATGTGGCGATATCTCCTTCGTATGCATTGTATGAATTAGTTTTAATATATACAAGCCACTAAAAACTGATTATTTGCGATTTGAAAACGTGATAATTGAATGGTTAGTTTTAAAACATAATGGCGAACACCCGTGAAGGGGAGTGCTTGGATTAGCTTATTGCAGTTGCAAAGCACAATAAGCGCAATAAAGGAGCTTATTGGAGGGCTTGTTTGGGTTTACATATGACAATAAGCTTGTTTTTCTTTTTGGTCATATAACCAGTATAGGCTAATCCTGCGCAAGAACTTATGGGTTTACATATCCTAACCATAAGCTGCTTACTTATGTGTAATTAATTTCTTTGAAACAACCCATAAGATATTTCTAATAAGCTATTCCAAACACGCCGAAAATTGAATATATCTTCTTCCATTAACAGTTGGGAGTAATGTTGAGTGAAATAAGTTCATTTTCTCTAGAATTATCTTTGATCAAACAAATGATATAAATTAATGACTAGGTTGACTTGTTATGTCTAGAAGTGTATATAGTCCTGACCTTGTTGGGAACGTTTTTTGACTCATTTGCTGTGTACATGTCTATAGATGAATATATGTGCATGATTATCGTATATTTATCACATTTATGTTAGTAACATTGTTGTTTTAATGTCGTAGAGGAAGAAGCAAATATTAAGAACTTGGTCGAAAAAGGCAATGAAGATACTAAGAACTCACCAACCCACGACAAGGAAACGCATGGAACAAGCAATGACATTAAGGAAGACACCCCAGTTGAAAAAGTCAAAGGACCAGGCTTTCTTGAAAGAACCAAGGAAGAGATTGAGGCCGTTGTTGAAGCTGCAGTTCATCCTAACAAGTAAAAGCATTAAGTGGTAATCACTTTTGTTTGTAAAACATTGTCATATGGAACGCTAGTTTATAAGTTGCTAGCTGCTATAATGTTATCGTTGACAATCACTTTTAGACAAATAATACAAGTCAACTATGTCGTTTAATTATCCACTTGCCCCTATCGTTACAAGTCTTCATGAATGAGGTCACTTGGTACGGATTTGAACTAGTCATGTCAGGTTGGGTTGACCCGTAAACACTCTTTTTGCCCCATTTTACTATGACAGTTAGAGTTTAGTCGACTTTCAAGCAGTTCGACCCATTTGACTTTTTCAGTTAGCTGCAAGTATGCATAGTATGCATAGTATGAGTTAGCTTTAATATATACAAGCCACTAAAAGCTGATTATTTCCGATTTGAAAACGTGATAAATAAATGGTTGGTTTTAAAACATAATGGCGAACGCCCGTGAAGGGGGTGCTTGGATTAGCTTATTGCAGTTGCAAAGCACAATAAGCGCAATAAAGGAGCTTATTGGAGGGCTTGTTTAGGGATGTTTGTCCTGGCTTTTTATGGATGGCTTAAGCTTGTTTTTCTTTTTGGTCATATTACCAGTATAGGCTAATCCTGAGCAAGAACTTCTAACCATAAGCTGCTTACTTATGTGTAATTAATCTCTTTGAAACAACTTAAGATATTTCTAATAAGCTATTCCAAACACCCCGAAAGTTGAATATGTCTTCTTCCATTAACAGTTGGGAGTAATGTTGTGTGAAATAAGTTCATTTTCGCTGGAATTATCTTTGATCAAAAGAATGATATGAATTAATGACTAGGTTGACTTGTTATGTCTAGAAGCGTATATAGTCCTGACCTTGTTGGGAACGTTTTTCGACTCATATGCTGTGTACATGTCTATAGATGAATATATGTGCATGATTATTGTATATTTATCACATTTATGTTTGTATGTATAAGTAACATTGTTATTTTAATCAGTGGCCGATTTGCATCTAAAAGTTAGTAACATAGATAAAATACAACAACATTTAGTGAATTAGATTTGAGTTCAAAAAACTTTTTCATATCAGGGGCAGTGGACGAATACCCAAACACAACAGTAGGATTCGTTCACATAGACGATGTGGTGGCTGCTCATATATATATATATATATATATATATATATATATATATATATATATATATATATATATATATTTTTTTTTTTTTAATTTACCGGGTGGAATGCCTTTTACCCAAAAAAAAAAAAAAAAATTGTTATTTTAATGTCCGTAGAGGAAGAAACAAATATTAAGAACTTGATCGAAAAAGGCAATGAAGATACTAAGAACTCACCAACCCACAACAAGGAAACACATGGAACAAGCAATGACATTAAGGAAGACACCCCGGTTGAAAAAGTCAAAGGACCAGGCTTTCTTGAAAGAGCCAAGGAAGAGATTGAGACCGTTGTTGAAGCTGCAGTTCATCCTAACAAGTAAAATCGAAAAGTTGTAATCACCTTTGTTCATAAGTATTTTTATATAGAGCGCTAGTTGATAGTTATCTAGCTGCTATAATGTTATCGTTGACAATCACTTTTAGACAAATAAAATAAGTCAACTATGTGGTTTAATTATCCACTTGCCCCATCGTAACAAGTCTTCATGAATCAGATCACTTAGTACAGATTTGAACGGGTCATGTCAGGATGGGTTGACCCGTAAACACTCTTTTTGCCCCATTTTACTATTACAGTTAGAGTTTAGTCGACTTTCAAGTAGTTCGACCCATTTGACTTTTTCAGTTAGCTGCTCTTATTATCCATCACCCAACTTATTAAGGTTATTACCTTATGGCCATAATCACTATACTGAACATAAGCTGATAAAACTAAACACCAAACAACATATCATTAGCACATTGATTGCCATTTTGAGTATGCAAAGCTGCTTTACGTGTCTGCTAAGGGATCAAGAAGATTAATAAAGTGAACTTGTATATGATTAGATATGAGGATATTAGTTTTCTTTGTGATACATAAGTAGCTTTCGAAACCGGTCTTCGGTCATATCTTCCAAAACACGCTTCCGATTTTGGTTAAGAATCGCGAGAAAGAACAAACAATGTCCTCTCTTTAATGAACAATTTTAGGTTACTGCTCCGTAAGTCCCATGACACCACACTACATGGCAGTACTTCTATGCTCTACTATATAAATGCTGCAACTTTGACTTAAAACGTACAATTGTACAAAGAAGTCGATTTGGATTGTTTTGTACTATCTCAAACGGGTCAAATTAAGTAAAACTCACTAAAAGTGAATGGGTCAAAAGACGAGCCGAACAGGTGATAATGTGTCAAAGTCTATCTTAGCGCATACAACATCCCAAATCATATATATAAATGTGCTAATATTTGTTAGATCATAAATAATGAACTCAATGTTTTTGAACACAGGAAATGTTTATAGGTTTTTGAACACTTTACAGGTGGGGTCCAGTTTTCATATTAGATGATATTATAATATATACTAAAACCCATTTTTTGGGCCCGTTCAAAAACCCGTTACACATCCGTTTCTTCAGGTGGCTGTATACTAAAAGGGAGCCCGTTTTCCGTTCTCCGTTCCGTTATGTACACTGTTCATTAGAGCTACAGTGCTTCAAACAGTGATTTCCGTTTCCCGTTATTTCCCCGGATAAGATATTTCCTGCCCCATTCTAGACCCTTCATCCTCTCAAAAAAAACACACACACCTCTGTATTTCTCTCGCTCTCTCTCTAAAAATTTGCATTGATCCTCACCATTAACAAACTAAAATAGCAAAATCTGGATCATCAAAATCACAAAAACACGAATGATGACGGTTAGTTTTTATATGAAGAAGCCCAAATCAACGGAAATCATACATCACACAGAAACTAATTAGGGTTTCGAATTTGGGGGTTTTCTTCGCCGTAAGCTTATTTTTCTTTATGCTCCATTCAGCTTCAATTATACTTATTTTTTATGTTTGTGTTTAGTTAAAGTCAAATCAGATAATCAGACGCATGCTTGGGTTTGATGTTTTGCGGTTTTTGTTACTTAACCTTTTTTTTTTTTTTTTTTTTTTGTTTTTTTTTTTTGTTTTTTGTTTTTTTTTTTTTTTTTTTTGTTTTTGTAAATTGATATGCCTGGTAAGAGCATATCACTGTGTGGTGGTGAAGGAAGGTATGTAGGAATGATGTGTCGAAACGCATTCAGGTAATTAGGATATTCGGTATAACAATATTTAAATGTTCCATGTTGATTTTGTAGTTTATGTTGTTGATGAATGATAGTTTTTGAATTAGTTCTTTTATCGAAATAAATTATTCTTTTATTGAAATCAAATTATTATTTTTTTATTTATTTATGTATTTATTTTTTTCAGGTCTGGAGACACAAGCTCGATACTTCAAACTTTAAAGCACCCTTAGGAACAACCAGCTCATGGATAAAACATCTTCAATGAGGTGCATTTTGCTATTAGTTGTTTACCTTTACTTCATTGTTAAGGGAAAACAAATATGTATGTCAGCATAAACTTAGACTTTTCGCTACATACTGGAACAAATTGATCAGCCTCATGCTAGCTTTATTTGTGGTCTTCATGTTAAGGTTAAGGGGGTGTCCCGATGGTTTAGCATTTTATGGGTATGTCAACTGTCAAGCTCTTCTAGGTACTTTGTTGAGTTAAAGTAAGAAGTATTAATGGTTCAATGTTTTAAGGGTGTTTGCATTATTAGCGTTCTTGAGTTAAAGTAAGTAAGGATTGATGGTTGAAAATTTGAGGGGTGTTTGGATTATTAGCTTATGAGCTTATTTGAAATTGAAATGACTGATATGCACGTAAACCATAGGTCCATTTAGTGGTGTCACAGGTTTGAGACCAAAGTGTATTTTTGGCAAAAGTTGTGGTAGCCTTTAGAGTGTTTTCTTCATTTTCGTCAAATTAGTAAATAGGTTTTACCTTCTATTTTATTTTTTCATTTATAAGGGAAGTATTAAAAGAAGGTGATACATTCTTTTCACACCTTTATGTTATGTTGATGGCCATTATATTTTTATGTCATGTTTATTATGAAATGTGTTGTGATGTCATACAATGGAATAAAATTGGTGGTTATTAAGAATAATATGACGTTGATGTAGTTTAGGTGGTGTTTGTTTATGCTCATTTGGTGAGCTTATGGGCATATTTAACTTTTGAAAATCTAACAAGGTCAGATTTTTGGGCCAATGAGCTCATCAACTTGACCTTATGAGCTTAAATAGGATAGAAGCTCATAGGTAGAAAATTCAGCTTATAAGCTTTTGAAAGCTTTAAAAAACTCATTGGCCCAAAAATAAGCTTTAATGCTCAATAAATATTTGATGCTCAATTTTCAAGATGAACACTTCTTTAGTAGTTTCAGTTTTTTTTGCACTTCTGTGCGTGCTGAGTCAATTATTTATGTTACAGGTGTCAATGAAAACCCCAAGTGCAGCATCATGAAAGGAAAACAAAAGACATGAAAGGAAAACAAAAGACATGGAATGACATTGAACCTCTGTTGTTGCAGGAGCACATATATAAGCAAGTTTGCAAACAGTGACGTCCGTTGGATGGCGGTCACAATAAGCATGGTAAGTATTGGCGAATGGTGCTGCAATATATCATGCTAATAGTAGGATACAAACTTTGTGCAAAAAGCTAAATTTTAAGCCATAAATAATTGATTTATGAAACATATATTGAGCGAAATACGTTTTTAAGTTGGTGTTTTTTTGGCTTATATTGCAGGGTTATGCCTTATTTGGTTTTGGCCTTATATTTCATAAGCTCACTTTTTGTGCCTTATTTGAAAACTTTCTCCTTATTTAGCTTTATTATGACATAATAAACTTATATAAGCCGAAAAGTGTCAAAATAATTCATAAAAAGTGAGTTTCTACAACATAAGCCCAAAACCAAATAACCCATGAGTCGGCAATATAAGCCGAAACAAACACTCCGTAAGCAAAAAAAAAATGCACCTCCCTAATCTATTGATTATGGTGGATTTTTATTAGTTATTGAATCTGTTGTTTGTGGAAAAATGAGTAGATAAGTTAATGAGTAAAATAGGTCTTTTTTATGCAGAAAATCGCTCAAATGGGTTGGATTAACCCTCTTTATTTCTACCTGCAATGTCTCTTGATAAGCTGCAATCATTCACAAATCTTTTTTTTTCGAACAAAGCATTCACAAATCACAACAAAAACACTATAAGTTGATTAACATTTTTATACTCATCAGATGCTACTGATTTAGAATTAATAGTATAGGACAAAATATCTAGATATGATTTGTGTAATACTTTAGGTAATAAACCATTAACAAGGAAAAAAATAGCATCAGTAAGCCTCATTCAGTTTAGATTTCATACAGGCATGTTCTCTTTAAATCTTTTGAATATGTTGTTGTTGTTGTTGTTGTTGTTGTTTTTTTTTTTTTTTTTTTTTTTTTTTTTTTTTAACTGAGTTTTGCTGATTTTGCAGGGCAAGTGCCCTTACACGGAGGTAGAACTGATGAAGGGTATGCAAATGATATTCGAACCGCGTTGAACGAGGTTGAGGAGTTCGAAGGATATTATATCGATTATTAGAGAATTACCTGATGAACATGCAGAGATTACACTCAAATATTATGCTTCAGGTATTAGATTTACGCGAGTGAAAAATGCACCTCTTCATGCTTCAGCAAGTTGGTATCTACAAAAAATTGCTCCCGTTCTAGAGAGCTAGGTATATGCCAGTAATAGGTTTTGAAAACAGAAGTACCATGATTTGAAAATAATAAAGCGCACATAAGCATTTTAAAATAAGTAAATCCCAAAACCCCCTAAATGACACACACATAAACTAAGTTATGATTACGTTGTACATAATTGCAGCAACTGTTGTTGTTAGCCATTTTTTAGCTTCTGTGCCATTTGTTGTAGCCATTTTTGTTTATGTTTGGACTGTGTATGCCAATATGTCCTTCGCCAAATCATTATCTGTTGTTTATTGAATCTGTAGTTCTTATCGGTTCTAATGACATGCATTTTTTTAAATCAGATATTGTTTGATAACTGATATTACATGTATGATGAATAATGGAGTTTATGAAAAGGGTATTAACGAGGTCTGCACCAGTGTCGCAGTGAGCCACACCTCAAGCTAGAGCTGCTAAAGCAAGAAAGGGTCCGTAATAGAGAAAGCAGATTCAGAAAGCATTCAATCAAAAAAGAAGAGATTACGGCAAACAAGGTATGTATAATTAGTGAAAAAAAGGATTAATATATGGAGTTTTAGATAAGAAAAAGCTGGGTGTTTCGATTTGCTATTCAATGTATACTTATTTTACGTTTCTCACGCCTAGCATGAAGATGTATTTGTAATCTTAATTCTTTACTTAATTTAATATTTTTTTAATTGCTTATAGAGTTTCATTAAACGTATTTATTTCGAACAACTCAAACTATATCTGTTTAACAACTCAAAATGTTTCCCTTTACTTTTGCAAAAGACATACCCAAAGTATATCTGTTATCAAAAAAACACTTATGGTGACTTTGGGATACAAAGTTTATACCAAAAAAAAAAAAAAAAAAAAAAAAAAAAAAAAAAAAGAACCTGCAAAGCACTCCCGCGGCAACGCGCGGGCTACCCCGCTCGTTTCCCACTAAAACGCTAAGCAAACAGTTTATGTCTCTTTGCTGGAACCTTGGGCTTGCTCTTTGCTAAAGCACCCTTTTGTCCGGTCATGGATCCCTTGAGTTGAGCCTTATGAAGTGCTTTGCTGTCTGCATCATCTTTCAATATTTCCATTCCTACTGCATCATCACCAGCACTTAAAACCTCATTTATGTTCGTGAGTGTCCAATTATGCATTCATTAACCTTCATTTATATTCGTATACAGTATATTTTTTATACACTTTAGAATTGGTTTACTTAAACAAAACAACACTTGAAAACACATTTATAAGTTTATTTTTAAAAATTTAATGTTTATTAGTCTACGTTTATGTATCTTCGTTCGTTTATGTTCGTTTAATATCTTATTTGAACGAACATAAACAATATTACTTTCTTAGTAAAAGAGCATGAACAAAAAAATTCGTCCATTTAAATGATTATATTCGTTTATTTGTCTGATTAAAATTAATCAAACGAACATAAATAATACCCTACCTATGCTCGCCGAATTCATTTACAGCCCTAATGGGTGGTTTAAAGGAAGTGAAATAATGCATGAAAATCAATAAATAAAATGAAGTAAATGTGGAATGAATTAGGATCAATAAAAAGAATAATAAAAATAAGAATAATAAAAAGTAACCACAACCATATATTCTAGATGCAACTACAAAAATAGATATATCTTCATTCAAATTTTCCCTTATAGTGTGGCTAGAATTATTTCTTACTTTCCTCATTTTAATTATTTTTCTTATTAGATCTCTTTCCAATGTGGTCTATCTAAAACCAAGAAAAATCATGTGGCCTAACTAAAACCGAAAAAACTCGCGGACCTGATTCAGTGTAATGTATGGGGACATAAATAATTGATGTCTAAGAGGACCGGTTGTTTCTTTCATATGTTTACGTTGATTTTTAATGGTCAAATCTTTGTTAAGGTAAAAAAAAAAAAAAAAAAAAAAAAAAAAAAATCATAGAAGGAGTACATTTTTAGCTCAACTCAAAGGGACCTGGACCTCCCATGGCATATCTAAAGTCTAAACCTCTTTTATATTATAAAAGAATTATGACATTTCGGAGTAGTTTTGCAAAACCCTATTAATGGAAAAAATTGGACGAATAAAAAAGCTAGATTTTGACACATATGCGAAATCAAGCAATATGATTGGCTAATAAAAAGTCAAAATTGAATTAATTTTGGTCAAACTTTAATAAATTTGGTGGAAAATTTGATCAAAGAAAAAAACACACAAAAATATAGGTGTTAAAATTATTAAAAAAAAAGGCAATGAATAAAACTTTAATAGTTGAATTTTAAATATATTATATATAATAAATTAAGTGTAAAATTATAATTTTTTCATGCTTCTTATCAGATAATAAACAAAAAACCCGTTACACTTTAATATATTTTATAATATGAAATTTGTTTACAATTACATGAATATTAGTATTAGTTTGAGATTTTTATCCATTAAAATTACAAAATTTTGTAAATGAACGAATTTTGTAAATGTACGAATTAGACTTTATAATACGTTAAATATTTTTAAAATAAATATTAGTTTTAAAATTTCATCTATTAAAATATTATTTTTTACTATATACGTTAAATAAGGACCCAGGTTATCTTACTTAAAAGTTTAATCTATGTGTACACGAGTTTGACTATTAAATACGTCTAAATTATTATTAACAGTAATATAAATATCAAATGTTAAGCACGAGTTACAGTGATTTAAAAATAAATATATGCGATTGTACTTATAACAACGACTCATGTAATTATTATTTAAAGTTTATATATGGATATCCGGATAAACATGTTTATAAAACTTTACGGGGTATATTTTAACTTAATCAACACTCATTATGTGCTACTAAACTCGCACATTTTGTACAACATGATATCAATAGTTAAAGTTAAACAATAACATCAACCTCAACATTAACATTAATATCTATGTCAGCTAAACAAAGAAATCTTTAATCCAATAAATTTTTTTACAAAATATTAATAAATATTAATACATAATGAAAAACTCATGCATATTTTTTACGTAATACTTATACTTATATCACAATTTTCACGGATAAATTTTTATATGTTTATATAGTAAACTAAAAATTTTAAAACAAATTTAATTTATATGTAAATACCGTGCGTGCACGAGACCTATAACTAGTTACATAATCAACAAATATGAGCGCTCAAAAATATAATGAAGTATTACCAACTCAAAATGAAATATGACAATTAATTAAATATTTATTTTATATAAAAAAATAGCTTTTTTTACAACTGAAGTATATATATATATATATATATATATATATATATATATATATATATATATATATATGAGTTAAAATAAAAAGTCCCTTATAATAAAAAAGTGTAGGAAGGATTGTGAGGGCGACATGTGTCACCCCCATGTCACATCATATGACACATGTCACCCCACCCCCCACCCGCACCCCTCACCCCCTGCAAAAAAAAAATAATAATAAAATAAAAAATAAAATAAAAAATCCCGCCAAAAAATTTTTTTTGGGGGAAAAAAAAATGTCCCGCCAAATTTTTTAGTGCATCATAGTTATAAAGTTACTGCATCACAATTATAAAAGTTACTGCATCACAGTTTTAAATTTTAGTGCATTAAGGTTATAAGTTACTGCAGCATAGTTGATGCACTAAACTATTAACTATGATGCAGTAACTTATAATAAAGATGCACCAACACTTAAAAAAGAATCGTATTCTAATTGTGATGCAGTTACATACATATATGATGTAGAAAACTTATGATAATGCAATTTCTTATAACTATAATGCAGTAACAGTGATGCAGTAAAATCATAATTGTGATGCAGTAAACGTGATGCATTAACTTTACAACCGTGATGCAGTAAACTTTTTTGGCGGGAAAAAAAATTTTGCCCAAAAAAAATTTTTTTTGGCGGGAAAAAATTTTTTTGGGCTATGACAGCTGATCCGTTTATTTAAGAGGATTACACAAAGTAGAAGAACAGTATTGGCAATTACTGATTATATTGTTGTTTATGTAGGCCAACGCAGTGATACTTCTGAAGACTTTTGTTTTAACGCTCCTGAACCACGATTTCCTTCAACAAACGGGCCTACCAGTCGAACAGGTGCCACTTTGTAACGTTTCTGCTGATATGGTTCGGTTATATGTTTTCTGAATGTTTGTTTTTGATAAATGATTTGTTTATTTTTCTGCATATCCTCCGGGAGAATATATGTGGTTGGTTCCTTGCAATCAGGCGTGTCGGAACTGCAAGGCTATATTTTGGGATGAGGAAAAGCTTGCGTGCTCCACTATAGCCCAAAAAAAAAAAAAAAAAAAAAAAAAAAAAAAAAAAAAAAAAGGCCTCGGTAATCTACGTTGTAACACCCCCAAAATTTGATACAGTGGAAGACTCACAAGCTTTCGGGGTGCTACGGGGATTGGTATCCATTCAAATTCATGAAAGAACGAGATAAAGTAAACATAAGAAAAAACACAACCAAAACGGGTTTTAAAGTTTACATTTATCCCAAGAATTATCCAAAGTAAGGCCCAAAAGAAATAAATATAGGTCCACAATAGTTATCAGAGTTTTAGAAATATAGATCCATAACCGGTGCCATTGCCAGGCCTCCAATCCCAAGCATCCATAGAGCATCACTTAATTACCTGAGAAAATGCGCTAAAAGTCAGCTTTCGCTGGTGAGATCATAGGTTTAAATTCATAATTCGATATAGTGGACATATACGCAAAACGCTTGCTAGCTAGACTAGGCCTCAATCATCCAACCAAAATATCCAACCAAGACAATCCAACCAAATCAAATCAACCCTATAGGTGCACGCTATAGCTCAAATCTATCCAATCAATAGCTTACCTAGCTCAAGTCTAGGCCTCGCTCTATAATCAATCCAATAACTTACCTAGTTCGGGACTAGGCCTCGCTCAACAATCAAAACAATAGCTTACCTAGTTCGGGACTAGGCCTCGCTAAATCCTACCTAGTTCTATAAGCATAGCAAGTTTTAAGAATAAATAAAGCGATAACAGTCCACATAAAACATTTGCACGTTTCTCACCCCAAATATTGAAAACAAAGTTCAAGAGAAAAAGTGGGGCTATGACTCACCTCAAGTCCAGAAAATCCTCAAAAGAAATCGATAGAAGAAAGACGTAAGCAAACTCAAGCAACTCACGTAACGGCAACTACAGACTCAGCACTTCCTAACAATATCAGACTCGTTCAGAAATCATTTCCTCAAAAATCAAATATTCCCATTCCCGAACGCATTCCGTTTTACTTTCCAAAAATATCCATTTCTCGAATTAACTTCATATTAATTTGAAATTCGACGTTTGGTATCCATATGGGTGAAGGGTCGACACAACTCAAACCAAAAAGTCACAACAAACGAAATAATAAACCAACTATAGGTCTAATATTAGCCCAACATATTATTTAAATAATCAGCGAAGCTTATCAAATCCGTCGATTTGGTAATCTCCCATATTTATTTACGTAATATATCGTTCCAAAATTATACCCAACCTAAAGCACATAGCACAAAGAATTCTATTTGGTATATATCGTAATCCTATAAATTCCCTATATATATCGTCGAATCGGCCAAATTCCACGAGATACATAGTAATTTATTACCCTAAAACATATACCACAACCTATGGGCGTCGTGGGATATGATGCCCATTAATATACTCATTTTATATAATCAAATAACTCGATCTAATCCGTCGATTAAATAAGTCACTTGCTATAGAAAATGTTTATATTAATCGTCATATATCCGTGACAACACAAAATCACAATATAAAGCCCACTTGGACTTTAAATAACCACAACTCGTATAACTCGATAAGTTTCTAAATTTATAAAAATCACGTTTTTAATTTTTATTTACCCGACTTATTATTTAGCCGTTATTTGTAGTTATTATTTATAACAATAGTCCGACATTTATTACACTATTTGCATAGTATAATAACTATCGTTATATTATTATAACGTTTACTCGTGATCGTTTTATTATTAATATACACATTTATATATATATATATATATATATATATATATATATATATATATATATATATATATATATATATATATATATATATATATATACGTTTAACACGTCTATATACGTATATAAACGATTATATTCTCAATAATAGTATTAAGAGTATTATTTTTAATATTGACTTTTAAATATTTATCGAGTCATAGAATTTGGTCACATGTCCGAGTCATGACTCTCGGCTCATAGTCCAAGTCCAAAATAAGAATCAAGTCAAAATAAATATATCATCTCCGTCCAAATCAATCCCATATCCACGTGCTACAACATGAGGGTCCGACTACGGCACCCAACTAACCTATCTCCGTCATCTAATGACTATCTCACAATCGGTCCCCAAGTATCCACACTCGACAACACATTTCCAAAATATCTCGTAACCCAAATATGCCACTCAAGTCCAAAATAATATTCCAATAAGCACCATGGTCAAAACATCACAACCACGACAATGACAATAATAACAATCCGACAAGTAATAATATATCCGAAACAAAATAAATTACGGGTTGAGTTACCAAGTCAACCCGGGTCAAAATAAGCCCGAAACAAGATACGGGAGTCACACCTAAGACCGATAGGTCTCGGCTAGCTCCTTCGAGCCACACCGAACCAAACAGCCCCCTTGGGGGTGTCGGCCGAGAAACCAAACGACCACAAGGGTCCTCCAACATAACCAAGAACAATCAAACATCACAATCGAGCACCAAAGATCAAATATACACCGAATGGTCAAGAAAACAACACAATAATCACCCAAGCCGAGAGCAAAAGCTCTCGGTTGAGTCTCGACCCATCGAGAACAAGTGAACCCGGATACCAAACTTCCATTTAACCCATTATTATCAACAACCCACTTGAATCTTGCATCAATAACCATAAAACCCGAAAAGAAAATAAGATTCGTGACCCTAGGTCACGGTTCGAACCAAAACTCGAGTCAAAACTCGACCTACCTTCAAACTCCAAGACCAAATCGAAAGGAACTTCAAAAATACGAAAGGTGGTAAATGATTTGTGGTGATTTCGTGGTGATTTTAATTCGAGCAAGGTGTTATAGTGGTCCAAATCGCGCGTGGTTTGCACCAAAAGATAGATCGGGATGTAAGGATTAATTTGGTGGTGTTATTTTGTTGGTGAGGGCGGCGGTGATGGTGGTAGCAGCCGTGTAAGGGGTGGCTAGGGTTTGTGGTGATGATAATTGTTGGAGATGGATGAGAGAGAGAGAAATGGTGGTGTTTGTATTTGTGTTTTGTGTTTGTGTGTGTTGGGCGTGGGTGGTAATACCCAACCGAACCAAAACCGGCCCCCAAGACCCAAAAAAATAATAAAATGGTAATAATAATGTAAGTGGTATTAAAAGAGTGGGTGAGGTAACCCAAGGTCAATAACGCGGACCAAACCCGAAACTTAATTAAATAAACCGACACTCACTCAAATCGAGGTCGTTACCAAATATTAAAATACTTGAACCCGTAATTAGAATAAACAAAATTGTTAGGTTAACCTAGTGCCGGAGTCAATGTAGTGCCAAAGTAACAATCTCAAAATAAATCATCTCAAACGAATTAAACCAAACCATAAGTAAATAATAAATCCTCATAATTAACGTACGATCAAAAATACATTCCCACGTTCATAAAACATCTCGTCCAAAAACTTTTCAAAAATTCCAAAATTATAAATTTTTAATGTAATGCGGGTTTTAAAACGGCTCCCTATTTTGCCAGTTGTCACATCCTCCCAGCCTCAGAAGGAACCCGTCCCGGGTTTCTCTCAGAACAACCCATCTACGAAGTGAAAAGCTTCGGATATCTCTTTCGAAACTCATCCTCACGTTCCCACGTGAATTCCGGTCCATGCCGCGAATTCCAACGAACTTTGATGAGCGGGATGCGACTTCTCTTAAGTCGTTTAATCTCTCTATCCAATATCTCCATCGGTTCTTCCACAAAATTTAAACTCTCATCCACACCAATATCTTTGATTGGTATAACTGGCGTTTCCTCCGAAAGACATTTCTTCAGATTGCTAACATGAAACACATCATGAACTTTATTCAATTCCATTGGCAATTCCAATCGATAAGCTACGGGCCCAATTCTTTCCAAAATAAGAAATGATCCAATGTAGCGGGGATTTAGTTTCCCACATTTCCCAAAATGTATCACACCCTTCCAAGGCGAGACTTTCAGCATCACTTTGTCTCCAACCTGGAATTCTAGGGGTTTACGCCTCTGATCGGCGTAGCTTTTCTGCCTATCTCTAGCTGCTTGCAGTCGATCTCGAATTTGCGTTACCTTCTCAGTGGTTTCCAAAATAAGCTCAGGGCCTGTGAGTTGGCTATCTCCAACTTCTGCCCAACCAATAGGCGAACGACATTTTCGACCATACAAAGCTTCAAACGGTGCAGCCTTAAGACTTGTGTGGTAGCTATTATTGTAGGAAAACTCCGCAAGGGGTAGATATTTCTCCCAGCCTTTACCAAAGTCTATTATGCATGCACGAAGCATATCCTCCAAAGTCTGAATAGTTCTCTCACTTTGACCATCGGTTTGGGGGTGATATGCAGTACTCATATCAAGTCTCGTCCCCAAAGCGGTTTGAAGTGATCGCCACAATGCTGACGTGAAGCGGCTGTCGCGATCAGAAATAATCGATATCGGAACTCCATGATGAGAAACAATCTCCTTCACATACAACCTCGCAAGTTTATCAACACTATCATCTTCACTAATTGCCAGGAAATGAGCAGACTTAGTCAAACGATCTACAATTACCCATATAGCGTCGCAACCGCTAGCTGTCTTTGGTAATTTAGTAATAAAATCCATTGTGATCTTCTCCCACTTCCAAACTGGGAGTTCTGGCTGCGTCAATAATCCTGACGGTCTTTGATGTTCTGCCTTAACTTTAGAACATGTCAAACACTTACTAACATACAATGCTATATCTGCCTTCATATTTGGCCACTAATATAACTTTTTCAAATCCTGGTACATCTTGTCAGACCCAGGATGAATAGAGTATCTTGACTTATGCGACTCATGCATAATCAACTCTCGAATTCCTCCATACAATGGTACCCAACTTCGCTATCCAAGACATAATACTCCATCCGAACGCTTAACAAATCCCTTCTCATTCTCTGCCATCCCAAATATGTTCTCAGCAGCTCGATTCTCTGCTTTCAACGCTTCCGTTTGAGCTTCCAATATTTGAGACGGTAATGGCGATACGATAGTCATTCCTAATGACCTAACTCGTAACGGTGGAATTCTCTCCTTTCGACTAAGAGCATCAGCAACAACGTTTGCTTTACCAGGGTGGTAGCGAATTTCACAATCATAATCGCTTAGCAACTCAATCCAACGTCGCTGTCTCATGTTGAGCTCTTTTTGGTTCAAGATGTGTTGCAGACTTTTGTAGTCAGTAAACACTACACACTTGGTTCCATACAAGTAATGTCTCCATATCCTCAAGGCAAAAACCACAGCACCTAACTCCAAATCATGGGTGGTGTAGTTCTTCTCGTGCTTCTTGAGCTGTCGGGAAGCATAAGCTATTACTTTCTCTTGTTGCATTAACACAGCTCCTAAACCTTTATGAGAAGCATCACAATAGACGACGAAGTCCTCGTTACCTTCGGGTAACGCCAAGATAGGAGCACTACACAACATTTCTTTATGTAACTAAAATGCTTCCTCTTCCTTATCTCCCCATTCATACTTAACACTCTTTTGAGTCAATTTGGTCAACGGTTTCGCTATCTTTGAAAATCCCTCAATGAATCTTCGGTAATAACCGGCTAAACCCAAAAATTGACGAACTTCTGTTGGGGTCGTAGGTGCAGCCCAATCTTTAATCGCTTCAATCTTAGCAGGATCTACATGAACTCCTTGTCTATCAATCACATGACCCAGAAATTGTACCGTCGGAATCCAAAATTCATATTTCGAAAACTTGGCATACAGTTTCTCCTTCCTGAGCAATTCTAAGATAAGTCTTAGATGCTCCTCATGCTCCTTTTCACTCTTCGAATAAATCAGAATGTCATCGATGAACACAATCACAAACTTATCTAAATAAGGCTTACACACCCGATTCATGAGATCCATGAATACCGCCGGTGCGTTAGTCAACCCAAACGGCATCACCTGAAACTCGTAATGCCCGTAACGGGTTCTAAAAGCCGTTTTCGGAATATCTTCCTCGAGAACTCGAAGCTGATGATATTCTGATCTCAAATCAATCTTCGAATACACACTCGATCCTTGAAGCTGATCGAACAAATCGTCGATTCTCGGTAACGGGTATCTATTCTTCACCGTTAACTTGTTCAACTCTCGGTAATCAATACACATACGAAACGATCCATCCTTATTCTTCACAAATAAGACCGGGGCTCCCCAAGGTGAAGAGCTTGGTCTTATAATTCCCTTTTCGGCTAACTCAGCTAATTGTTTCGACAACTCTTCCAATTCAGTAGGTGCAAGACGATAAGGCGCTCGTGCTACAGGTGCAGCACCAGGTATCAACTCAATCTGAAATTCCACTTGTCTAGTAAGCGGGATTCCCGGCAAATCATCGGGAAACACATCCGAAAAATCACGAACTATAGGTACATCTCCAATGCACCTTTCCTTCTTCTCCTTCTCTCCTTTCTCAGAAATTTGAGCTAAGAAAAGGTAACTTCCTTTTTCCATTAGCTTCGGCAACTTAGTGCAGGATATGACCGCTAATCTAGATGGGCCTCTCAAATCCTTTCTATCTCCTGGTATGTTCAGAATCTCCTTGCCGTAAGGCACACGCACGATCTTCTCATTGCAAATTATATGAGCACGATACTTCGACAACCAATTCATACCAATAATAACATCAAAACTTCCTAATGTGACGGGTAGAAGATCTATGTTGAAAGGACGATTCAGAAAGTTTAACGTGCAACCGAGAATGATAGTCCTAAGCCTCTCTAT
The DNA here is from genome assembly GCA_030686995.1 of Artemisia argyi. NCBI lineage: Eukaryota > Viridiplantae > Streptophyta > Magnoliopsida > Asterales > Asteraceae > Artemisia > Artemisia argyi. The sequence goes on from CM060690.1 coordinate 179,522,710, forward strand.
GTTCCCGTTAGCTAACTCTACATCGTAACCAATTCCTAAGGCCATCGGGGGTTTCTCTAGTAAGGGTGCAAACTTAGTGGACACAAAACTCTTATCGGCACCAGTATCAAATAGTATGGAAGCATAACGATTATTGAGAAGGAACGTACCAGTAACGACGTTTGGATCTTCTCCTCTCTCGTTCCCAAGTGCATACACTCTCCCATGAGCAGCTCCAGCTTCCACACGTTGGTCCCCATTATCTTGTCGTCCACGGTTTCCTCCAGCTCCACGGTTTCCATTATTGTACCCATTACCACCCGATCCTTGATTTCCTCGGTTCCACGATTCCCTACACTCATTCCTATAATGTCCCTTCTTTCCACATCCATAGCAAGTAACATTAGCCTTGCTCATAGTTTCAAGAGTAGCTTGAACCATAGCAAGTGGTCGAGCTCTACAATCCTTAGCAATGTGTCCCATCTTGGAGCAATTCTTGCGCATCACCGTACATCAACCAGAATGATACTTGTAACATCGGTTACACTTGGGTGCATCTCCATTGTAGTTCTTCTTGTCTCCATCTCCCATAGCATAAGCTCTAGTAGTTGTTTGTCGCTTGTTTCGACGATCATTACCCTTAAAGTGATCATCTCTCTTCCTCTTTCCATTCTTGTCTTTCTCAGCTTCTTCCAATGCCAACGAGTCCATCAATTGTTGAGCGATAGTGATAGCCTCATGAATGTTTGCAGGCTTAGCAGAAATCACATCGTTCCTTGTAGCTACCGGCAACCCATCGGTATACCTCTCAATCCTTTGAGTCTCAGTCCTAACCATATCGGGACAAAGTAAGGCTAACTCTCGATAACGGCGATTGTAAGTTGCCATATCGGTACCTTTCACCTTATGGTTCCAGAACTCAATCTCCAGCTTCTTAATCTCATTCCTTGGGCAGTAAGTCTGAATCAGCAAAGACTTAAATTGCTCCCAAGTCATAGCATAAGCCACATCACTCCCAACCGAGTTACGGTAATTGTTCCACCAAGTTAAAGCTTCATCCTTGAAAGTAAAAGAAGCAAACTTTACCTTCGTATTCTCCGCACAACCACTGACATTAAACACTGACTCAGTCTTCTCTATCCACCTAACCAAGTAGACCACTCCTTCAGTTCCACCAAACTCAACGGGTCCACAGATCTTAAACTCCTTATAGTTACATCCATTAGCACGAACAGGTGGAAATGTTCCAGCAGAATTGTTGGAATGATTCGACTCAGCTAGTAACTCAGCAACTCGTTGCTCCACAAGTTGATTGATCATTGCTTGATCCACAGTAGGTGCATTAAGTGGAACATGATCATTGTCTCCCTGAACATCAACATTTTGATTCTTGTTGTTGCGGTTAGTAGTGTCCAGGTTGTCAGGAGTAGGGGTCTCAACATTTCGAGTAGGACGGCGTCCTCGACGACCAGGGGTAGTCGTTGCAGGACCAGTTCTGGTAGCTCTAACAGGGTTTCGTCGTGGGGCCATTGATCTGAAACATCATACAAGTTTGTGAGTCTCCGATAGAACTTATCATATGCTCAACAAGAATTAAATCAACGGCTAAGTCATGGAAAGAATATCAACAGTACACCACAAGATATCAATAAGGCGAATAGGAACTCAATTTCCATAATATCCAAAAACCACATAATACCATATAATAATAACCATCAACCATACAATAAAGATCCAACATCGTTCCAACTACCGAAAACACAAAAGATAATAATCGTTCCAACAAGACGGGTAATCAACTGAAAATACATCAAAATAGGATAACTAGCTTTTCCAACCGAACACTCCTCGGTTAGGAAAGCAACAAGATAACATAGCTCAAACATCTAGCTACGCTGCTGGCGGAGGCTCCTCAACTCCTGCCTCAAGCCATCGAGATCTCTCCATAAAGATCCTAACTCCACACTATGTGTGTCGCTGTCTCTCTTGAGGTCAGCCACCTCCTTTTCCAGCTCGGCATTCCTTTGCCATAACTTGCGGTCGGCCTCTCGAGCTATGATAAAACCCTGCTGTAAGCTCTCGATCTGCTCATGAACCTCCATCAGAACTCTCCTCATCTCAGTCGACCTGCCCTCAACAACAGTCATATCAACTCTCAAATCCGCTATAAACTCTCCTATAACCCTCTCAAGTCGATCAAATAATCGCGAGATCTTCTCGCCTTGGGCAGTAATCTGAGCCCACAACCTGCCACTCTCACCTAACTCTGCCTGCTTAGCAGAAACCTAAGATGCCGCATCTGACGCCACTGGACTACCAGGTGGTGAATCAAACAGGAACTGATGATCAGGTGAATCAGGCTCAATCAGATGTATAGGTGAATCAGGCTCCTCAGCCTGAGCTGGCGGCACTAACAGATCATCATCATCAGGCATCTCCTCCTCCTGAAGGTCATCCTCCTCCTCAGGGTCATTGATGAGGCGAAAAATGATCCGTTTTTAGGGGGTCATTTAAGCCCGAATCCGACTTTATTTGATCAAATATTGCCCTAAATCGTTCCTTTTGTGATTTTAGGTACTTTGGGAGAGAAGTCTGGAAAAGGAAGCAATTCGGACTTTTTGGAGCATAAAAGTGGAAAACGCCAAAGTCTTAATTTTCCATGTTGGGAACAGTAGGTGACGGCGTCAAGAGCAAAACCTTGATGGCGTCAAGAGCAAATTTCATGAAAATCCATGACGATCCAGAGAAGATTTGACGGCGTCACGTAGGAAGGGCGTCAAGAGTAAAAGAGTCGTGACGGCCTGGAAACATATAAGTCTTGACGGCGTCAGAAGTAGATCTAGGCAGTCCGAGAAGAGTTTTGGTGGCGAGGTGACGGCGTCACATGTTTACTCTTGATGCCGTCAAACCCATTTTTCTATATATAGTTTTCTAATTTTTCACATTTAAAAAGAGAGAAGTTTTGGAGAAACCCTAAGTACGATTTTGGTGCAACTTTTACAGGTTTTTCAAGGGTTCCAAACCCTTGATACCTTGCATTGTAATTGAGATAAGTGTTCTTCTAATTCAATCAATATATCTATGTGTTGGTTGTTTATATCTTGTTCTTGTCTCAATTCCATTATGCTAGGCTAGATCTCTTTTGTGTTTGCTTAGATCTAATGAAACCTAGATATTGATTATGTGTTGATTACTTGTTTATTCTTGTCTTGGATGAATGATTTATATGTTAGGCTTAAGAAAACTGGCAGATCTCCAAATGGTAACATGCTTGAACGTCTTAAGAAACATGAACCGAGGCGTACTAGGTCTTTATTGGTTGTATTTAATGCATGAGCCACTATTTACAATCCCTATAGTTGTACTGGGCATGGTGTAGGAGGAGATAAGAGCTCATAGAATTGGGGAGTTATGTATGTCACCCCATGAATGGTATTAAGGAATACAATCCGTCATCCATGCAATTATAACAAGTAATTAACGTGTAAAAGATATCTAGGGAGTAGTGAAATCTAAGTAAACACATTTTCTCCAATTACTGCTCACAACTTTAGTATAAATTAGTTTAATTTCATTTTTAGTATTTTATTTTGATTGCATCTTAGTTTTGGGTTAGTTGAATAGCAACTAATTCCGCCCACTCTTCCAAAACCCGAGATTTTTACTTGCTTTCTAAAAAATATAAAAACACAAAAATAATCATCCCTCACCTTTAGAACTAGTATTTAGGCTTTCTAATCCTAGCGACACTATTCCTAAGCTGAACGATCAATCCCCCGGTACTTGTCACTATACTATACTACAACGATCAGATACACTGCCTGGTGGGGGTTGTAAGCTTCTCGAGATCCCTCGAGAGGTAAAGCCTGTTGCGATTCCCACGCATCAAGTTTTTGGCGCCGTTGCCGGGGAATAGTTATTGTCTAGGTTAGAATTTCTTTTTATTAGGTCTACTTGCTAGATTCCTTTCTAGTAAGATTTTATTTTTATTTTTAGGTTTTCTTTAGTCTATCTTATTTCTTTGTGCCTTTGTTCGAAACTCTTTACCATCCGACATCATGGAAGGTGGTAACATCTTTGAACCCGTCATCCCACCACAACAAAACCCACCATTAGAACCCCTTAGGCCCCGAACCTTAGGAGAGTATTCCCGACCTAGCCACCAAGGCTACCGAAACACCATTGAGCTCACCGGAGCCAATGTGACCCCCTAGCGATCCGACACCATCCGGTTGGTGCAAAGCGGATGTGCATTCCATGGACTTCGTTCCGAAGATCCAAACCAACATCTTAAGGACTTTCTCAAAATCGTAGACTCCATAGACCTAGATGTTGAAACTAGAGAGACTACCCGTTTACGCCTATTCCAATTCTCTCTACGGGATCAAGCTAGTCAATGGCTTGAGCGTTTACCCGCGGGATCCATCACCACATGGGATGATCTCACCACTCGTTTCCTTGCTCAATTTTTCCCACCGGGGAGAACTACTAAGCTTAGAAATGACATCTTGATGTTCCAACAACGTCAAAATGAATCTCTTTATGAAGCATGGACTCGTTTCAAGGACTTACTCCAAAAAGTCCCTCATCATGGCATAGATCTTTGGCTCCAAGTCCAAATTTTTTATGACCATATCGACATCTCCACGAGGCGAGCCATTGACCAATCGGCCGGTGGTAAGCTACGTGATCTTAGTGCGGAACAATCATGGGAACTCATAGAAGATCTTGCTCTCTATGACAACGAAAGTTGGAATGATCCCCGTGATTTGAACAAAACGGTCAAGGCAATATCTTTGCCTTCGAACAATTCTAGCACTCCTGACCGTAGGATCATGGAACTTGAGGACCAAGTCAAGTTTCTCATGAAATCTTACGAAGCTCCGAAGCCTTCAAGCCAAGTGAACAAAATCACTTCTTCATGCGAATTATGTAGTGGTCCCCATGACACTCGTGATTGTGTGGAACTCCCCGGAACAGCTTTTGCCCGAGCCAAACACTTACGGTGATTCATACAACCCCTCTTGGAAAAATCACCCAAACCTTAGGTGGAAACAAAATCAACCCAATTCTTCCAATCCGCCTAATCGTTATCAACCAAACGGTCCACCATCCAACCGTACTTTCAACAACAATCCTTCTAACAACTATGGTAGTACCAACAATCTTGAAGGATTGATGTCAAAGTTCATGGCATCTCAAGAAGCCCGCATAGCTAGGTTTGAAACCGAATTCAACCAACAACAAACGGAGATGACCAACAAGATTGACAACTTGTTGCAAGCCCTCAACAACCAAGCGTTAATCACACCTAGGAAGGACACTAGGGACACCAATAGTGGAACCCAAATTAAGGATCCCTCATCATCCAAACATGTCCACTTTATCAATGCTGTCACCATTAAGCCGATAGATAAGGAGATAGAAGAGAGTGACAAGGATGAAGTTAGAGTAGAGGCCGAGATTAAGGATGATAGTAGGGAAGTTAAGGTTAACAAGGAAGAGGAGTTAGAGGAGGTAGAGCCTATAGAAAAATACTTTGATAAGTTGCCCACCGAGGAAGAACGGGAGTACCATAAGGATCTATTCGATAGTCCCGAGAGACCATATATCTTCGGCACACCCCTTATCAAAATAGGAGACCCCTCTAACATTAACATCCCATGCAATATCGGGCACATGCATATATGGAAAGCTTACGTCGATCTTAGCTCCCCCGTGAATATCATGACTAGGACTTATTACAATTGGGTGATGAAGAAGCAACTTAATTTTAGGATGATGCCCAACAAGAATCTGATAAGTAATTTTGTAGGAAGAGTTAAGGGATTACATGTGATTATAGGGAATCTCACCTATGAAATCGATTTTATGATAGTGGAAGACATTCGTCCGGTGATAGATGCTTGCCTAAGCCAAATAGTATTCGGAAAACCATTTGTTGAAGCCACTAGGATGAGTTATGATCCGACTTTAGGGATAGTTAGATTTAAGGAAGAGAAAGATGAGGTTGCCTATCAAATGCCCTACAAGATTGAACAATACCGCCTTCTCTCTAATTTCGAAAAAGAACACAAGCAAGTGGCTTATTATAGGAATGAGGAGGATAGACGTAGAGGAGTAGAATATGTAAAGAATAGGATGCTTGGTTTCTATAAAGAATGTTTACAACTAGGTCCGGAATACAAAACTGGTTTAGAAGATGACCTAGAGAGTGGAACCAATGATGAGATCACGTAGTAACCCATGACCTTGAGTCTAGCTACAAGACTCGTAAATAAAGAAAAGCGCTTCTTGGGAGGCAACCCATGTTTTGTGTGATTTTATTTGTTTGATTGTTATTTGCTTCCGTATGCATGTTGTATTTTTATTGTTGGTAGATCATGTTTCTAAACTTAATAAGTGGAAATACTTTACTTTGTTGTTTTGGCCTAGTCTTAACTCCACCTAGAAGTATTTTTGCAAAAGATAAGTGTAAGGGGAAACCCCAAATATGTTTTTAAGAAACAAACCGATCATGATTCTCCACAATATTAAATGAGCATGTATATTCGTATTTGTTAGAGTCAAATGCTTGTATTGAGTCATAATGAAGTTTTGCAGGATTTTCCAGGAAGTAAGACCAAGTTTTTCCAGAAATTTTCCGGAAACTTAACATAAGAATTTCTGCAGGTCCATTCTGACGGCGTCAGAGTTTTACTCTTGACGGCGTCAGGAGTTAAAAATCTGGAAATTTTACCGGTTTTGTTTTTCTAACGGACTCTTATGGTTTTTGTGAATTATTAAGTTTTATAATCTCCAGGAGATCTGCAAACTTCATTCCACAAGCATTATATCTTATCTTGTTTTCTAGGACTTAGAAACTTATATAGGATGCCGCCGATTTTACGCGAGGTTGTCTTGTCTATTTTGTCAGGTTTTACAGGTTATGTATGACAAGAAGATGATTTATATTCTGGAAGGGAAGCTTTGATTGTTCATTTTCTTGGAGGAAGATTTAACCTGGCCATCCTATTATCCATACCGAGCGAATCAGGGGAGTATTTGATTTCATTCTCTTTACTTTTTCACTTTTACATTCTTTACTTGAACATTGGGGACAATGTTCATCTTAAGTGTAAGGGGAGGGTAAAAAGATGATACCTTACATATGCACTTTCGCTTGAGTTTGTTTTGTTTAATGGTAGATGTGTAATAAAACTATGAGAAATACTTGTTAGTGCAATTTTAGCGCCAAATTTAAAATTTTTTACAACATTTAGGAGTGAAACTTTAGCCATAGCAAGCATCTCATGGATAGGAGATTGTATGACTAGCACATAACCGTATATTCAGAAAAATTTTCCACCCAAATATGTGAGGTTCTCCTTTAGATTTGATAGGAAAAGCATTTACTATTAGTGCTTATGAGTGTACCGGTAGCATTTAGATTCTAGAACTTGCGTTAGTGATGCATCCCGAGACCGCTAGTGAGACTACATTCGTGTAGTAGGATTTACTACATGATGAGAGGCATTAGGATCACCCTTGTGTTAAACCCGTATCATAATTACTTGACCATTTAAGTCATATTACTTGGCTAGTTAAGTCAACTAATTTTTCCCACACCATTAGCGTTGTACTCATTTTTAGTACACGAAACCCCTAGTACACCCCTCCGAGCCTATCTTTTCGTTTCTAACTTTAAGCATTTTACTTAAAGGAAGAATTTGTTACACCCCACTTAAATGTACAACCAAATCGCCTTAGCCTTCCGTGTATGCGCTCATTTTTAGTGCATTATTGTTAATTGTTAAACCCTAAGTTAACTTTCTAATTGATTACATGGTTGCTAAGTCGAGTCATATCCTTGTACATATTGTTTTGGGACGATTGGGACTCACGGGTAAGTACTTATTTATGGAGTAATGGGGAAGAACATCATTTATTACCCCCATATGTGCGTTAATCTTAAAAGTGCTCCAAGTGTTTTGATTTTCTTAATTCGAATCATTAGATTAGTTAATTGTAAAGTATGTAAAGATTCAAGTGTAAGGGGAATTTTCATCCCCTATGATGTATTATTTTGGATGGTAGGGTAAGAGTGTATGCAAAAAAAAAAAAAAAAAAAAAAAAAAAAAAAAAAAAAAATAGAAAAAAGGAAAAAGAAAAAAAAAAACATACGGACTACCATCCCTTTTCATTCTATGTTCATTTTATGTTTTTGTTATTTTTCATTTATTAGCTTAAGTCGAGTCGAGTCTTGGCTTAGCAACGGCATATTGTACATGTAATTAACCAAGATTGTTAACTCGCCACCAGTAAAATTTCCTTTATCCAACAAAACCGTGTATTTCATATCCCTACACCTAACGTTACAACCCTTTAAAAGACCTCTTTAATAGTTTATCCTAGGTGCTTACGCCATGTGGTGGAGGTTTGATCCTTTCCCAAGCCTATGGTAATCTATTTTGCTTGACAGGTAGTGAGAGATATCTTCCGTTTCCATATTTTAATTTGTACTTTATTACACCCGAGAGATGTGAGTATCTAAACACTATTTGTGAGGTGCTTGTATATGACTTCCGTGCTTGTCTATTGGTCTTTAGTGGAACGATTATTTGTTGTAATTACTTTTATATTAGTGTTAAATGACCCCTAACTTGTCTTTTGAGTAGAATAAAAGCGCATTTGCTTGAGGACAAGCAAATCTTAAGTGTAAGGGTATATGATGAGGCAAAAAATGATCCATTTTTAGGGGGTCATTTAAGCCCGAATCCGACTTTATTTGATCAAATATTGCCCTAAATCGTTCCTTTTGTGATTTTAGGTACTTTGGGAGAGAAATCTGGAAAAGGAAGCAATTCTGACGTTTTTGGAGCATAAAAGTGAAGAAAACGCCAAAGTCTTAATTTTCCATGCTGGGAACAGTAGGTGACGGCGTCAAGAGCAAAACCTTGACGGCGTCAAGAGCAAATTTCATGAAAATCCATGACGATCCAGAGAAGATTTGACGGCGTCACGTAGGAAGGGCGTCAAGAGTAAAAGAGTCGTGACGGCCTGGAAACATATAAGTCTTGACAGCGTCAGAAGTAGATCTAGGCAGTCCGAGAAGAGTTTTGGCGGCGAGGTGACGGCGTCACATGTTTACTCTTGACGCCGTCAAACCCATTTTTCTATATATAGTTTTCTAATTTTTCACATTTAAAAAGAGAGAAGTTTTGGAGAAACCCTAATTACGATTTTGGTGCAACTTTTACAGGTTTTTCAAGGGTTCCAAACCCTTGATACCTTGCATTGTAATTGAGATAAGTGTTCTTCTAATTCAATCAATATGTCTATGTGTTGGTTGTCTATATCTTGTTCTTGTCTCAATTCCATTATGCTAGGCTAGATCTCTTTTGTGTTTGCTTAGATCTAATGAAACCTAGATATTGATTATGTGTTGATTACTTGTTTATTCTTGTCTTGGATGAATGATTTATATGTTAGGCTTAAGAAAACTGGCAGATCTCCAAATGGTAACATGCTTGAACGTCTTAAGAAACATGAACCGAGGCGTACTAGGTCTTTATTGGTTATATTTAATGCATGAGCCACTGTTTACAATCCCTATAGTTGTACTGGGCATGGTGTAGGAGGAGATAAGAGCTCATAGAACTGGGGAGTTATGTATGCCACCCCATGAATGGTATTAAGGAATACAATCCATCATCCATGCAATTATAACAAGTAATTAACGTGTAAAAGATATCTAGGGAGTAGTGAAATCTAAGTAAACACATTTTCTCCAATTACTGCTCACAACTTTAGTATAAATTAGTTTAATTTCATTTTTAGTATTTTATTTTGATTGCATCTTAGTTTTGGGTTAGTTGAATAGCAACTAATTCCGCCCACTCTTCCAAAACCCGAGATTTTTACTTGCTTTCTAAAAAATATAAAAACACAAAAATAATCATCCCTCACCTTTAGAACTAGTATTTAGGCTTTCTAATCCTAGCGACACTATTCCTAAGCTGAACGATCAATCCCCCGGTACTTGTCACTATACTATACTACAACGATCAGGTACACTGCCTGGTGGGGGTTGTAAGCTTCTCGAGATCCCTCGAGAGGTAAAGCCTGTTGCGATTCCCACGCATCAGTCATCATCATCACCCTGCTCAGCCTCCTGAGGGTCATCAGCCTCATCCTCACCCTTGTACTCCTCCTCCTCCTCATCGGAAGAGTACGTCATCAATCGTCGTCTCCTAACAGATGAACCATGTGGAGAAGGGGCAAGTGATCTAGGACGACGACGGAATGATGCAGGTGGCGCCTCTGACAGAAGAGAGTGAGCATCTATCTGTAAAGGTGGTGAAGTAGGGCGTACCGACATACGTGCCGTAGCTCGGTGGGCAAAATGTGGAGCCACACGAGCCAAAGCCTGATGAAGTGTAAGCTGCCTCGATGTACCAGGGAGCCCTAGAGAAGATGAGGGTCCCTGCGTAGATGCAGCAGGTGGTGCTGAAGTAGAACCTGTCGGTGTCACAGTAACTGAATGCATGGCAACCTGGTAAGGGTCATCAGGAGCCATGGTGAACTGTGCTGGAAATACCGGTGCAGTAAGAATATCCTCAACAACGTCGGGCGTACGGGAGGCCATAGTCTGTGACAACGGCGTAGGGTAGGTGTAAGTGTTTCAAAACAACTAAACCGCGAACTCAAAATACCATATCAACATCATCATATAATCCCAAATCATATATAACCAAGAGAGATTTAAAATACCGCATTACTAAAATCATTCGTAAAACAATTAAGCCATATAATTCCTCAAAACGCCATCATATCACTAAATCAATAAACCTCAAAACCTCAAATCATCTCAAGAATCCCAAATCTAATAATCATCTCAATAATCTCATAATACCTCAATAATAACAATGATGCTTCGGCTTGGCGGGCTGGCAGGCAATGGTCGAGGATCGTTTTCTATAAAAATCGGTTATAGTTTAGGTGTCTATTTACCTAGTTCTCTATAACCTTGGCTCTGATACCAATCTGTAACACCCCCAAAATTTGATACAACAGAAGACTCACAAGCTTTCGGGGTGCTACGGGGATTGGTATCCATTCAAAGTCATGAAAGAACGAGATAAAGTAAACATAAGAAAAAACACAACCAAAACGGGTTTTAAAGTTTACATTTATCCCAAGAATTATCCAAAGTAAGGCCCAAAAGAAATAAATATAGGTCCACAATAGTTATCAGAGTTTTAGAAATATAGATCCATAACCGGTGCCATTGCCAGGCATCCAATCCCAAGCATCCATAGAGCATCACTTAATTACCTGAGAAAACGCGCTAAAAGTCAGCTTTCGCTGGTGAGATCATAGGTTTAAATTCATAATTCGATATAGTGGACATATACGCAAAACGCTTGCTAGCTAGACTAGGCCTCAATCATCCAACCAAAATATCCAACCAAGACAATCCAACCAAATCAAATCAACCAAATCAAATCAACCCTATAGGTGCACGCTATAGCTCAAATCTATCCAATCAATAGCTTACCTAGCTCAAGTCTAGGCCTCGCTCTATAATCAATCCAATAGCTTACCTAGTTCGGGACTAGGCCTCACTCAACAATCAAAACAATAGGTTACCTAGTTTGGGACTAGGCCTCGCTAAATCCTACCTAGTTCTATAAGCATAGCAAGTTTTAAGAATAAATAAAGCGATAACAGTCCACATAAAACATTTGCACGTTTCTCACCCCAAATATTGAAAACAAAGTTCAAGAGAAAAAGTGGGGCTATGACTCACCTCAAGTCCAGAAAATCCTCAAAAGAAATCGATAGAAGAAAGACGTAAGCAAACTCAAGCAACTCACGTAACGGCAACTACAGACTCGGCACTTCCTAACAATATCATACTCGTTCAGAAATCATCTCCTCAAAAAACAAATATTCCCATTCCCGAACGTATTCCGTTTTACTTTCCAAAAATATCCATTTCTCGAATTAACTTCATATTAATTTGAAATTCGACTTTTGGTATCCATATGGGTGAAGGGTCGACACAACTCAAACCAAAAAGCCACAACAAATGAAATAATAAACCAACTATAGGTCTAATATTAGCCCAACATATTATTTAAATAATCATCGAAGCTTATCAAATCCGTCGATTTGGTAATCTCCCATATTTATTTACGTAATATATCGTTCCAAAATTATACCCAACCTAAAGCACATAGCACAAAGAATTCTATTTGGTATATATCGTAGTCCTATAAATTCCCTATATATATCGTCGAATCGGCCAAATTCCACGAGATACATAGTAATTTATTACCCTAAAACATATACCACAACCTATGGGCGTCGTGGGATACGATGTCCATTAATATACTCATTTTATATAATCAAATAACTCGATCTAATCCGTCGATTAAATAAGTCACTTGCTATAGAAAATGTTTATATTAATCGTCATATATCCGTGACAACACAAAAGTCACAATATAAAGCCCACTTGGACTTTAAATAACCACAACTCGTATAACTCGATAAGTTTCTAAATTTATAAAAATCACGTTTTTAATTTTTATTTACCCGACTTATTATTTCGCCGTTATTTGTAGTTATTATTTATAACAATAGTCCGACATTTATTACACTATTTGCATAGTATAATAACTATCGTTATATTATTATAACATTTACTCGTGATCGTTTTATTATTAATATATGCATATATATATATATATATATATATATATATATATATATATATATATATATATATATATATATATATATATATATATATATATATATATATATATATATATACACGTTTAACACGTCTATATACACATATATATTTATCGAGTCATAGAATTTGGTCACATGTCCGAGTCATGACTCTCGGCTCATAGTCCAAGTCCAAAATAAGAATCAAGTCAAAATAAATATATCATCTCCGTCCAAATCAATCCCATATCCACGTGCTACAACATGAGGGTCCGACTACGGCACCCAACTAACCTATCTCCGTCATCTAATGACCGTCTCACAATCGGTCCCCAAGTATCCACACTCGACAACACATCACTAAAATATCTCGTAACCCAAATATGCCACTCAAGTCCAAAATAATATTCCAATAAGCACCATGGTCAAAACATCACAACCACGACAATGACAATAATAATAATCCGACAAGTAATAATATATCCGAAACAAAATAAATTATGGGTTGAGTTACCAAGTCAACCCGAGTCAAAATAAGCCCGAAACAAGATACGGGAGTCACACCCGAGACCGATAGGTCTCGGCTAGCTCCTTCGAGCCACACCGAACCAAACAGCCCCCTCGGGGGTGTCGGTCGAGAAACCAAACGACCACAAGGGTCCTCCAACATAACCAAGAACAATCAAACATCACAATCGAGCACCAAAGATCAAATATACACCGAATGGTCAAGAAAACAACACAATAATCACCCAAGCCGAGAGCAAAAGCTCTCGGTTGAGTCTCGACCCATCGAGAACAAGTGAACCCGGATACCAAACTTCCATTTAACCCATTATTATCAAAAACCCACTTGAATCTTGCATCAATAACCATAAAACCCGAAAAGAAAATAAGATTCGTGACCCTAGGTCACGGTTCGAACCAAAACTCGAGTCAAAACTCGACCTACCTTCAAACTCCAAGGCCAAATCGAAAGGAACTTCAAAAATACGAAAGGTGGTAAATGATTTGTGGTGATTTCGTGGTGATTTTAATTCGAGCAAGGTGTTATAGTGGTCCAAATCGTGCGTGGTTTGCACCAAAAGATAGATCGGGATGTAAGGATTAATTTGGTGGTGTTATTTTGTTGGTGAGGGCGGTGGTGATGGTGGTAGCAGCCGTGTAAGGGGCGGCTAGGGTTTGTGGTGATGATAATTGTTGAAGATGGATGAGAGAGAGAGAGAAATGGTGGTGTTTGTATTTGTGTTTTGTGTTTGTGTGTGTTGGGCGTGGGTGGTAATACCCAACCGAACCAAAACCGGCCCCCAAGGCCCAAAAAAAATAATAAAATGGTAATAATAATGTAAGTGGTATTAAAAGAGTGGGTGAGGTAACCCAAGGTCAATAACGCGGACCAAACCCGAAACTTAATTAAATAAACCGACACTCACTCAAATCGAGGTCGTTACCAAATATTAAAATACTTGAACCCGTAATTAGAATAAACAAAATTGTTAGGTTAACCTAGTGCCGGAGTCAATGTAGTGCCAAAGTAACAATCTCAAAATAAATCATCACGAACGAATTAAACCAAACCATAAGTAAATAATAAATCCTCATAATTAACGTACGATCAAAAATACATTCCCACGTTCATAAAACATCTCGTCCAATAAACTTTTCAAAAATTCCAAAATTATATATTTTTAATGTAGTGCGGGTTTTAAAACGGCTCCCTATTTTGCCAGTTGTCACATACGCAGTTGGTTTATTTTGATATGCTCATTTTTCTGTATATAACAGTTTTATGAGCCTATTTGATTTGGGGAAATATCATGTAGTAAATGGTTGAGAAAAAAAACAAGCACGCCCGCAACGCGGCAATCGTTGCCAACCTTGTAGTTATTAAATCGTGATTCTGGTTTTGCCCTTGATGCATAACTTACTAGTTAAATTCGTAGTCATTGTGAGAAAAAAGTTAATAGGTTTGGAAAAAAAATGACAAAAGTTTATGGATTAAACAATACAATTTAAAATATTCATATAGTTGTAGATCATGTTCATTCTTAATCAAATGTATAATAATCTACTGACATTACTCAAATTTTAAGCATTTTAAATTAAAAAAAAATGCATATGCATGCAATATAAATGGTAGGTGGATAGATTATAGATTTAACACCACTCGGTCCGAGTCTACAATGAGTTTTTTAGATAGTGTATAATAATTAGAAGCAGCACCTCGACCAAATGTGAGGAGATCGACCATCATTTTATTGATACTTAACTGAGTCAATATAAGCATGGAAAATAAGTGACTTTGTGAACAATGAAAAAAGAAAAAAGAAAAGCAGACGCTCAAATTTATTGGTTGCTTCCATCAGCTCAAAGCGAGTATACAATTATGTGGCCCTGGTGGTAAAAATGGTCTGAACCACGGTAAGAGAAAACAGAATGATTGCAGCAAGTAGTGCAATAATACTCCATGGATTATTGAAATATACGCGTCTCAACCGTGCAATATGCTTGGGCCAAAAACCATTGTAGTACGTATCCATTTGTTTGAACGCTTTGGTGTAATAGAAATCTGTAATACACATGTTTTTGCATATCTTGTTGATCATATCTGCAGCCTCTTGGTTTGAGCCGAGCATGTTGACAAGGACTTTTGATTCTACCAGTTTAGCAATATCCTCTTGAGTATCAATAAGCATATCCATGGCATATGCATATGATGTAAAGTAATAATTATCTTTAGGGAACGATTGCTCGTAAGCAATTAAGTTCCTTAAAATTAGCTCAGTGGAATCATGAATAACCAGGGTTGGCATTAGAAGAGTAGGCTTACTCCAAAACCAGGGTAAACATGCAAAAAGAGATGATTGAAATTTAATAGTCATTGACCAATCATCCTCTTGGTGAGGCTTAAAGTTCATCCCTGATCTATTCAGTTCTACTATCGAGTGGAATGTTGTGTATGTATTCACTATTTGCCCTTCATCTACAAGCTTTGATGCCTCAGCGAGTTTAGGCTTCGATGACTTGGCAGCTACAAGATGGTGGCAATTGTGCAGATAGCCAAGAACATGATCAGGAGTTGAATCTGAGTCAACATCTGTGGTTGAAATTTTTTCAGGCGACTGAGAATGGTATAGCTGAATGAGTGCCAAAAATTTATCGAGAACGTTGCAAAGAATTGAATTTTTTCCGGGCAACACACAGAATAGCATAATGTAGGGCGCCAAGCAGTCAAACAAAACTTGAAGAACAAAGAAAGGGACTTGGTTTTCTAGCAATATCAGATCCATGAGAATACGAAAAATTAGCATCTCATTTGGCAAATGCCATCCATAACCATCATCACTCTTGAAACAGAATTCAAGAATGAAACAACCATCCATAACCATCATCCTGGCAAGCTTATCATCATTATAGTTCTTGATCATACCAGCATAAGATTTTCTGATTTTGGGTATTAAAGTGTTTACCTTTAGCAGACATGCTTTTAATATTTCCTTTGGCGTGGAATCAGAACGCTCTAATAGGTCATTAAGATAACATTCTTTCAGCCATTCAAATTCTTTCAACTTCTTATTTTCTCTATGTATAGGTCCTATAGAGACCAGCTGAGGGATGAATGATCTTACGCTAACATCTCTAAGAATTCTAGAAACCTTGCAAATAGATGGTGAAGGTTGAAGGCAACGATTTTCTCCTCTTTCTGCACAATCAAGAAGAAAGCCTAAAGTCGGGTCATCACTTTCATCCACGTAGTATGGTGTCTGGTTGACCTCCGTGATACGGTCAATGATCGGAGTACTAGTGGATGCATCACGGTCCTCCATAGCCAAACCTGCAGAAAATGACAAAATCATATTTAAAGAAAATGAAAAAAAAAAAAAAAAAAAAAAAAAAAAAAAAAAAAAAAAAAAAAATTGGATGAGACTGATCGAGGGTACCTTGGGTGGCTTCCAGTAAGGGGGCGGTCAGCTCTACCTGTTGTTTGTTGTTGCTCATTGTTTGTTCTTGAGGTTTTGCAATTGATACTAATGTTTTTGGATGAGATATAGTGAGTATAAATAGATAAACTTATATACGATGTGTTTAATTTGAATTTTGATCTTTTATATCTGTGAATAATATAAAATAAAATGTAAAATATATAAAAAATGAAGAAAAAAATGTAGTAGTAGTAGTAGTAGTATTATGTGAGTTCATAAAAGCTTTTCCATGTGCCCAACCGTATGATGGTGACATCCGAATTATAATGGTGGTTAACATTTTTCTTGACAAGTTTTTGAAAATAAATGTTGCGAGGTACTATAGCTTTCACATATAGTCGACACAGTGGTTGTTAGCAGATATTAGTCAATTCCTATTTTGCATTAAATACTGATTTGTAATTCACTTGTTAGCTAGCTAAACATGTAGTGTAGCTAAACATGTAATGTTCACACATTTAGCTTTAGACAGTTGTACATAATCCATATTACTCCTACAGGTTGAATTCCTTGGTTAGAAATAACCTTTTTTTCGTGACAATGTTAGTACAAAGGTTAAGTTATATTCTGTGTTCACACGCCGAGTTTCACACAGTTGTACGTAATCCAAATAAGCGTCAAGTTTTTCGAATCTCATGGTCATTTAAAGTGTATTGATGTGGTTGAGCATAAAAACATGACTTTTGTTTTAGTGTATTTTATAAGCTCGGCATACTAAGCAATAACATATGTAATTGTTGCCCACACACTTCATTGTAGTTTTACGTAGGTTTCTTTTGGCTTGTTTTCGCGTATATTGTTTTATTGATGTAGTTGATTTCTTCAAGATAAATGTATAAAATTGATAATCGGTGTCTAAATGGGTTTTATAGGCATTTAATATGAATTTGAAGATTATGTATTTGTTGAAAATTATGTTTTAGGTGCTTATACAACTTGCTTTAGAGTATGCATGCATCATTTCAAATTCTAGTTTGTGAAAAATTTTAAAAGAGGAGTGATATGATCAAAAAAAAAATTTCCACAAAGAAGTCCCACAAACTAATGTGGCGGCGTGTCATTGGTGAATTTCTCTCCTCTCTTTCTCATTGAACCAATCACTCTCCGCCACATCAATTTGTGGGACTTCTTTGTGAAAATTTTTTGTGATCATATCACTCCTCATTTTAAAAAAATTGTAAAAAAAAAGAGACAAATCTTCTATTTATGTGAAAAAAAAAGTTGTCCACAAAGGAATAAATTCAATGATGGAAGGAGAGGCTATATAGAGTAACAAAGTATCATAAGGAAGGAGGAGGTAGTAATGTACAAAAAAAATAATAATAATAAAATAAATAAATAAAATCAACATGCTTTGATGATTTGGGCGTGTTTCTTATGCGAGGATGTAGCAGATTATATTACAGATTAACTGCATAATACTCCCTTGAACTAACATGCAGATCACAATATATACACTTACATGATTGTTAGATTTTTGTTAACTTTTATATTTGTATTCCTTAAATTGTTGCTTTTGTAGTTGATTGGTATGTACGACATACTTTAATTTAGATTGTTGTATTTTTTTTTTTTTTTTTTGTTTGAACGGCATTTAGATTGTTGTATTACTTGATTTTTCAATTCTGAAATGTTTTAGTCTCGTTTAATGAAGAAAATGGCATTACTCAATTATATGCCGTTAAGATCAAATAATGTTCATTTTCGGGTTCTTTCAATTGTTCCAAACAAATAAATGAAAAAATTGGATCCACTTTAATTCTATAAACATTACAATGTAATTGATTATCTTTGTTGTAAAAAAAAAAAAAAAAAAAAAAAAAAAAAAAAACTCAACCAACACTCCACGTCTTAGAGCATTGGGTGTGGTAACAAAGCTTCACCTCTTCATTTGGGGCCCACGGGTGCCACATCGCCCCAACATCTCTTCACAACTAACCACTCCTCACTCATAAGTAACATCAACTTACTCATTTGGGGGCCACCACTTACAACTTTATTTTTTTATTCATTTCACTAAATAAATTAAATTAATTTCACAAAAATTAAAAATACCACACCAAACTAAATTTGTTTCATCAAATTAAAAAAAAGTTACGGGAAAAAAACGACGCGAAAAGAAAAAAAACGATACGAAACTTAAAAAAAACAATACGAAAATATAAAAAACGACATAACATGCATATTAAACATTTTATTCATCGGCATCCTCATCGAGTTGTTGGTATTTCTTCGTTATTTTTGTTTGCCTCCTGCGAATGACTTCGGTTCTGACCGGGTCTGTAACCAAGCTGGGATCTAGCATGAGCATCTCCATTTCCTGCATTCCAAGGCCCTTTCGTCCCTCCTCCTCCTCGCCTCGTAACAAGCCGTTTGAGCGTCTTTTGCTTGCGTATACTTTTCGGATAATTGTCCCGAAAAAGTACTCGTTTGACTCCCACCGGAGCTCGCCGCGCTCGACGTATTCGTCGACTTTTGCTTCTTTCCAGCTCGTTTGTTGGCTCTTTCGGGACGAGGTCGTGCGTCCGGCCCGAATATATCCTCGAGACAAGAAATGTCTAACGGGTCCTCAGCATCCTATTTCGGGTAATTTCTCAAAAACTCCCAAACATGCTAATACGTGAAACCCCTCACACCAAAGCATTCTGCGAAACTCGCCTTGGCATTATTGATTTGATCATGCTCATTCTCACCACTTCGACGCCCCAAATGCTTAAATATAGCGTTGAACTTTTGGCAGTCGCCGTTCATCCTCGTCCATTTACCGGTAAGCATATTCTTGCCTATAGGGTCATCAGTTTGCTTGTTGAACGATTCTGCAATTTCGTTCCAAAAGAAATCGTCGGTTTTGGAATTGCCCATAGTCTTGTGAAAATTCTATCCAAGTTTCCGCAAGAAGCTTTTCTTCGGCTCTGGACCATTTTCGATTCACACGCGTTTGACCTGCAAGTTCCAAGTCATCGTCATCGTCGGCATCTAGATTTACGACTTTTTTTTTTTCCTTTGACGACCTTGGTTTTCTTGCCTCTACCTTTGGCCGGTGACCGTGCTTTTGGAACTTTAAACTGAGGTTCAACCTGAGGTTGTGGTTCGACTTGGGGTTGTGATTGATGAGCTGGGAACGAGGATGGTTGAGACGGGTTAAAAAATTGTGGTGGCATCATTCGTTGAGAATGAGTTACGAACCCTCCTTGTTGCAACGCAATATGTTGATTAGCATAAACGTCCATGGGATTGAAAGGTTGTGAACCATATGGAGATGAAGGTTGTGGGAAATTTTGCGACGAGGGAGTAGAAGCGTTTGACGATCCCCCGTATCGTTGGTTTGAAGTTAGGAGGGTTTTGAAATAACCGGGTTCGTTCGGGTTTTGAGACATTTTCTTGGTTGAAGTTATATATTTGTTGAGTTGTAGTGATGAAAGTATGTGAAATTGGTTTTGTATTTATAGGGTATGTAAAACTTTTTAAAAACAAAAAAAGAGAGAAAAAAAAAAAAAAAAAAAAGGACCGTTTAAGCCAAACTGTAACACCCCCATTTTTAAGTTTGTCGCAGCGGAAAAGTAACTTGGGTATTACGGTGAGGATCGAAGTTTTAACCACATAAAATGGTTTAAAAGAAACGTTTTGAAAATTATTTGTCATTTAGATAATAATTTTGATATAAGATGAACCATTTGATTTAAAATCTTATGAAAAGATATAAAGACTTGTAAAAATGACAAATTTGATTTTTACACCATTTTAATTTATCAGAGTAATAAATGGCCATTCCGTGTCTTGTCCTGCTCCGTTAAATTACCTGAGATACACATGCTTAAAAGTGTCAACACAAAGGTTGGCGAGTTCATAGAGTTTTAGGAAAAACCCTTTATTTTGTTAGATTTCAGGGATATTTGATATTAATAAAATACAAACAGTAACAAAACAAGTATCGAATATAATCACAAATAAATCATATAAATATTCAATCACATTCAATAAATTATCAATAATCTAATCATGAGCTGGAAACTCATGATACTAAATCAATCAGATAAACAATTCACGTATGGTCAAACCTATACAGCTGTATCTAAATATATGTTGAACACATATATCTTTCCTTTATAGATATTGCACCAAGCCTCATGACACGCAAGACGTTAACAAAGGGGGTGTTCTATCAAATCAATGACAGATTTTTCCCTCTATTCGTAGGTGATTTGCCAATTCCTACTTGTCTCAAA
This sequence comes from Artemisia argyi, assembly GCA_030686995.1. Classification (NCBI taxonomy): domain Eukaryota; kingdom Viridiplantae; phylum Streptophyta; class Magnoliopsida; order Asterales; family Asteraceae; genus Artemisia; species Artemisia argyi. Next base: position 179,543,621 of record CM060690.1, read on the forward strand.
TATAGTGTATCACGACTAATACGACTAACCACATGCATAATGGCATTCCGTCAAGTATTAGTGGGATCAGAGGTCAATCCAAAACAGGTTTCAAATCTGTTCACTATATTCGCGCTCACATTAAAGTGATTAATGGCTCATGATTGAGGGACTATATGGCGATAAGCTAACTTAGGCAATATCAAGGACCTATGGGCTCATTTAGCATAACATCATGAAATCAAGTATCGTATCACATAATTCAATTTGAAAACAGTATCGTTTGAGTATCAGTAATTCAGTTTGAAAATATCATCGTTTGAGTATCGGAAATTCAGTTTGAAAATATCATCGTCTGAGTATCAGAAATTCAGTTTAAAAATATCATCGTTTGAGTATCAGAAATTCAGTTTGAAAATATCATCGTTTGAGTATCAGAAGTTCAGTTTGAAAATATCATCGTTTGAGTATCAGAAGTTCAGTTTGAATATTTCGCCAGTAACACATTTATATCACATATCACAATAATCGAATTGAAAACATTTTCATATGAATATCAATATTTCAGTCAAGAAATTCTTCAATAAAATATATATATCACATACCATAATAATCGCATTGGAAACATTAACATATTATAATTCACAAATTATATTATTTTGATATCAATTAGGAAATTGATTTGAATCATTTATTTTATTTTATTTCATATACTTATCAAGTTATCAAAGTATATGTAAGCATGTATCTCCCCCAATGAGTTAAAAACAATTATTGAAATGGGGCTATGACTCACCTGGATTGATTTGGAAATGATGAAAAGTAAAGTAGAACGAGATTTATGGAAACGTCGTTGATATGGAACCTGATAAATAAATTTATCAGAGAATATAACCAAATACTATTTGGTAAATATGAACGAATAGCGAATAAGATTTATTCGTTATGACGAATAGATAATGTGTAGTGAAATTATTATGTCATGCATGATATGATAAAAATACTTTATTTAAAATATCCATTGAAGTTTTACCTTTTTAATCGTAAGTAAAAATGTTAACTTTTTAGATATCGTTATATATATTATTAACGTAAAAATAATATATATATATATATATATATATATATATATATATATATATATATATATATATATATATATATATATATATATATATATATATATATATATAACGTAATAAAATGCATATGACGTGAGGGTTGCCGTAAAATAAAAAATAAAATAAGAATGTCAAATAGATTATGTGTAGTCCTTGTCCTTTTCCAATTTTACACTTTTTATACTAACGGCGTTAGTGTTACACCGTTAGTCCTTTTTATATATAATTTACAATTATAGTCCACTACATGTCCAATATTACAATCTAAGCTTGGAAATTAATAATAAATCATTTTCTACCTTAATAATTCTGTTTTTACAGTTTTAGTCCTTAGTTTTCACAGTTTTCAATATTAGTCCTTCTAGGTGTCGTCGCGTTACATTTTTAGTCCAAACGTTCAAAAATTATGGGAAAAATTATCTTAAAATTTCTGGAGCTTATTGAAGCTTATTAAAACTTATTTCAACTACTTATTTACAAAAATAGCTTATTTTTCAATAAATGGGCTTTAACGAGCTAAATTAAAGGCCCGTTAACGTTTTAAAATCCGTGAGCGTTGAGACAAGTTGGGCTTATCCCTAGACTCATTTTTAATGTTATAAAATCATATCAAAATAGCTTTTTGGTCCAGCTTATACGGAGAGCTTATTTTCAGCTTATTGGGCTTTTCAGTCCATTAAGCTTTATAAATAGTTTTTGAAAAATGAGTTTTTGTGGTTTACTTTGGCCAATTTAAAGGGTCTAAAAGAGCTTATTATTACAAAGTATAAACACGAAACTTGTAGCTTGTAGCAAGGAGAAATAGGTTGTGTAAAAATATTGGGTGGTTATTAAGTCGGATTAAGTTTTAAAGGGTCATTTTAGTCACGATCTGGACCTATTTTCTGGGTAAAAAGACAGAGAAAATTTCTAAGTGTTTTTTATATATACGAGTTTTGCAATTTACTTTGGTCGATTTAGAGTGTCGAGACGTGGTTATTTTTACATGTTATTTATATGAAAGTTGTAGCTAGCCATGGTGTCTATTATATGGTGTAAAAATATGACATGCTTGTTACGGTAAATTGTGAGATAAAAGACGGTTTTATAAGTGACTTGAGACGTATTTTTATTATTAAAAGACTTAGAATTATTTCTATGTTTTGTAACATTTTTATACATTTGATATATGTTTCAAAATGAGTTTGTGTGATGCATGTAACGTAAAAATAAATGTGAAACAAGTGTGCTACGTGACTCCTAGGCCTTCCAAGATAGAGGCTAGTCACGCTCGTGTTTCTATATAACAATATTTATACGTAAACTATATATAAAAGTATATATGATCGAATAAAAATAAACATGATGCATGACAATAATTTAACGTGTAACATGGATTGAAGAAGGATGTAGACGACTTACAAACACCTTAGAGGTGATAAAGAGGTCGAGTGAAATAGAATGGAACACAAGAATTTATCACGTTCGAAATATAACCCAAACGTTATATATATAAATCAAACCCGATATTCCCTTTCTTGTTTCCAATCAATCTAGCAATCGACTTCTGTGTTGTAGGAATAATTTTTAGGAAGAATGGAATATGTGAAAGAGAGTTTGAGAATGGTGAAGGACAAGTGCATGCATGAGACGTTTATATATATCAATTGAAATGAATCGTATGGTGTGAAAACACTTCAAAGAAACACATAAACTATGCATTGTCAGTGATATTAGCTTCCTAGGACGATTTTTATTATTTTAATAGGAGATGAGAGTGCACAATTTGAGGAGGATGTCTTTGAGATTATTTATATGTCGACATCAAATATATATACATACACGATTTGCTTAAACCTTGTACTACTCGATTTTAGCTGATTATGGATGATATTTGAACATGAAATCAACTTAGAAATATTATTAGGATCATTTAGAAACAAACGGGGATTAAAACGGTTAAGTTTTGAATAATGTATAAATCGATTGAGTTGATTTTGGTTCAATCACTTTGCCACTTAAAAATGTATCAAACGTCATCCAATGAACTTGGAATTTGACACACTAATATTTGGCTAGGTGGTGAACGAGACGGTGCAAAAATATATAGGTGTCGTGTGTACGAATTGAGAATAAACGAGGCGTTTTGGAGCATATTTGGTCGACTTGTATGAATTATTATTAATAAAAATGGGTTTTTGTGTTTGGGCCGGTTGGGCTTATGAAAGAACAAGGCCCATTTTATTTTGTGATTAATATTAGAGTAAATTGCATAAATCGTCCCTAAACTTTGGCCAGATTGCATGTTTCATCCCAACCATTACGAAAGTGCAGAAATCGTCCCTGTGGAAAATCTTTGAGCAAATTTTCGTCCCTAAACTTTGGCAAGATTGCATATTTCGTCCCAACCAAATTGCATGTTTCGTCCCAATCAGGGACGAAAATTTACTCAAAGGTTTTCCACAGGGACGATTTCTGCACTTTCGAAATGGTTGGGACGAAACTTGCAATCTAGCCAAAGTTTAGGGACGATTTATGCAATTTACTCTTAATATTATTAATTAGGATTAGTGAAATTAATATTTTGTTAATTGTGTCGATAACTTGTTTTGTCGTTTGGTGAATTTTGCAATATCGTAATTGTGACCATTTTAATATACTAAGAAAATTTTAAATTTCCCCGTAAAAATGGTAATTACAATAATGACGAAGATTAATATATAATTAGACGTATTTAATTATATGGATTTTTGCGAGGTTTTACACAAACGGTGATGTTATATATGTTGATGATCCTGTTAAAGGTTTGTTTTTGTATGAATAAATGTTAGGGGGCATAGACGGAACTTGAACATTTCTTGTTTGGGGTGCCGAATTTATTTTGGGGGGCCAAATCGGAGATTTGTTTGTAACCTCAATTAAATTACCTCTAAAACCTATAATAGTTACACTATGTGCCGCAAATTTTTTTTTTGGGGGGGGGGGGGGGGGGGTCGGGACCCTCCCAGCCCCCTACATAGTTCCGTCCCTGTAGGGGGTGTTTGTTTCAGCTTATATAGCCGGCTTATGGCTTATGCCGCTTATGTGGGTATCCATGATAAGCTTATATAAGCCAAAAAGTTTCAAAATAAGCTACAAAAAGTGAGCTTCTGAAACATAAGCCGAAAATCAAATAGGCCATAATCCCGCTATATAAGCTGAAACAAACACCCCTTTAGTATATTTTGTGTTTGGTGACAAGCTTTTAGTGTTCAGAGTAATTTTTTTTTTTTTTTTTTTTTTTTTTTTTTTTTGGCAAAACTAGGATTAGCCGTTAGCTGTAGCACCATTTAGCAATTAGCAATTAAGTTATATATAGTTAGCTACTAGTAGGTCTTAAGAGTATTTGTTTGTTTTATTAAAGTGTTTGGTAACGTAACTGTATACTTATTATTAAGTGTAAAATGATGAAAAAGCTAAACGCTAACGCTATATGCTTCTTCAAATAGCATTTGAAAAGTAGCGTTTACAAAATATAAATGCGGCTTTTAGCGTTTAGAATATAATGTGTGTTTTGCAATGAAAGGTTAGCTTTTGGATATTGTTTAAACACTCCTAAACGTAGCGCTAACATTAGAGGCGTTAAGCTTTTATGTTCTGTAACACTCTATAATATAGAGCTACCTTACGGAACGGTTTTACTAAAAAAGAACTTGCAACTACGGCTAGTTATGCCAGCCTGTATATAAAAATGTTTAAATTCGTATAAAATTGTTATTTTTATCAAAGAGTGTTGATTTTTCAGCTTAAATATCCAATTTTTAATGACTTATAAATGGAATAGAGTGACTAAAACGACATGTATTTAGTATCCAGGGATTTAGGGAAAACCTTGAAAATCGACTATAGTCTTAGTTTCTTACATGTTTGTTTAGATTCACTTACTTTGATTTCTAAGTATTAGAATATAGCATTACAGTTATCGAACAGTCCTAGCTTAAATTTTTGGTTGCTGAGATTTTAGATGAAAGGGTGTTTGATGTGATTCTGGTTTTCACATTTCAAGTCAAAAGGATCACATTTCATTTTACTGCATTTTGAAATGGTAATGATGAGGCGAAAAATGGTCCGTTTTTAGGGGGTCATTTAAGCCCGAATCCGAATTTATTTGATCAAATATTGCCCTAAATCGTTCCTTTTGTGATTTTAGGTACTTGGAGAGTGAATTCTGGAAAAGAAGCCATTTTGGACGTTTTTGGAGCATAAAAGTGAAGAAAACGGCAAAGTCTCAATTTTCCATGCTGAGAACAGTACATGAAGGCGTCAAGAGTAAACTCATGATGGCGTCAAACCCCAAGAATTAAAATCCGTAGCTCATGACGGCGTCACACAGGGCGTCAGAAGTAGATCAAGGCCGTCCGAGGAAGTATTTGGCGGCAAGATGACGGCGTCACACCTTTGTTCTTGACGCCGTCATCCCTATTTTCCTATATATAGTTTTCTAGTTTTTCACATTAAAGGAGAGAAGTTTTGGGAGAAACCCTAAAGACGATTTTGGTGCAACTTTTACAGGTTTTTCAAGGGTTCCAAACCCTTGATACCTTGCATTGTAATTGAGATAAGTGTTCTTCTAATTCAATCAATATGTCTATGTGTTGGTTGTCTATATCTTGTTCTTGTCTCAATTCCATTATGCTAGGCTAGATCTCTTTTGTGTTTGCTTAGATCTAATGAAACCTAGATATTGATTATGTGTTGATTACTTGTTTATTCTTGTCTTGGATGAATGATTTTATATGTTAGGCTTAAGAAAACTGGCAGATCTCCAAATGGTAACATGTTTGAACGTCTTAAGAAACATGAACCGAGGCGTACTAGGTCTTTATTGGTTGTATTTAATGCATGAGCCACTGTTTACAATCCCTATAGTTGTGCTGGGCATGGTGTAGGAGGAGATAAGAGCTCATAGAATTGGGGAGTTATGTATGCCACCCCATGAATGGTATTAAGGAATACAATCCGTCATCCATACAATTATAACAAGTAATTAACGTGTAAAAGATATTTAGGGAGTAGTGAAGTTTAAGTAAACACATTTTCTCCAATTACTGCTCACAACCTTAGTATAATTAGTTTATTTTTCATTTTTAGTATTTTATTTTGATTGCATCTTAGTTTTTGGGTTAGTTGAATAGCAACTAATTCCGCCCACTCTTCCAAAACCCGAGATTTTTACTTGCTTTTTATAAAATTTAAAAATACAAAAATAATCATCCCTCACCTTTAGAACTAGTATTTAGGCTTTCTAATCCTAGCGACACTATTCCTAAGCTGAACGATCAATCCCCCGGTACTTGTCACTATACTATACTACAACGATCAGGTACACTGCCTGGTGGGGGTTGTAAGCTTCTCGAGATCCCTCGAGAGGTAAAGCCTGTTGCGATTCCCACGCATCAAGTTTTTGGCGCCGCAGCCCGGGGAATAGTTATTGTCTAGGTTAGGATTTCTTTTTATTAGGTCTACTTGCTAGATTCCTTTCTAGTAAGATTTTATTTTTATTTTTAGGTCTTCTTTAGTCTATCTTATTTCTTCGTGCCTTTGTTCGTAACTCTTTACCATCCGACATCATGGAAGGTGGTAACATCATTGAACCTGTCATCCCACCACAACAAAACCCACCACTAGAACCCCTTAGGCCCCGAACCTTAGGAGAGTATTCCCGACCTAGCCACCAAGGCTACCGAAACACCATTGAGCTCACCGGAGACAATGTGACCCCCTTGCGATCCGACACCATCCGGTTGGTGCAAAGCGGATGTGCATTCCATGGACTTCGTTCCGAAGATCCAAACCAACATCTTAAGAACTTTCTCAAAATCGTAGATTCCATAGACCTAGGTGTTGAAACTAGAGAGACTACCCGTTTACGCCTATTCCAATTCTCTCTACGGGATCAAGCTAGTCAATGGCTTGAGCATTTACCCGCGGGATCCATCACCACATGGGATGATCTCACCACTCGTTTCCTTGCTCAATTTTTCCCACCGGGGAGAACTACTAAGCTTAGAAATGACATCTTGATGTTCCAATAACGTCAAAATGAATCTCTTTATGAAGCATGGACTCGTTTCAAGGACTTACTCCAAAAAGTCCCTCATCATGGCATAGATCTTTGGCTCCAAGTCCAAATTTTTTATGACCATATCGACATCTCCACGAGGCGAACCATTGACCAATCGGCCGGTGGTAAGCTACGTGATCTTAGTGCGGAACAATCATGGGAACTCATAGAAGATCTTGCTCTCTATGACAACAAAAGTTGGAACGATCCCCGTGATCTGAACAAAACGGTCAAGGCAATATCTTTGCCTTCGAACGATTCTAGCACTCCCGACCGTAGGATCATGGAACTTGAAGGTCGAGTCAAGTCTCTCATGAAATCTTACGAAGCTCATAAACCTTCAAGCCAAGTAAGCAGAAACGCTTCTACGTGCAAACTATGCAATGGCCCTCATGAGACCTATAACTGCATGGAACTTCCAAAACGTGCTTATAACGAATTCACATCATCACACGTAGGTCAGGGTCCTCGAACTTCTGCCGAAGCCTATGAGGCATGGAAGGATAAACCTGATTTTAGAGGGTACCAAACGCGAAGCGTATCCTTCAATGACTCCTCACCACTCACTTGGTCCGAGCATTTTCCGTCACAAGGTATTCCTAGGCAAAGATGTGAAGATACTTTAAAGAAATTCATTCTATCTCAAGAACTACAGCTCACTACGCTCGAGGCAAAATTTAAACAACAGCAGGCTGACGTGAACAACAAGATTTGTAATCTGTTGACTGCTATCAAAGAGCATATTGATAATAAGCCCATTCACGTTGATGAGGTTAAATCTGCTACCGTCATGAGTCCACCAGCCTCCCCTGTAAAAATAAAAAGTCCTAGCAAGTTATTCAAACATCTATCTCCTAACAGAAAAGAACCTGTCAACCCCCCTGGACCAATCCACTTCGTAAACACCATCACCACAATATCTGCTTCAACATCCAACCCAACCCAACAACAAACTAACAAATTCAGTCAGACAGCGAAAGATGAGACCTCAAGGGTTGACCATGCTTCGGCAAGGAAACCTACCGACTCACCCGAGCAATACACCGCGCAAGAATCCGACAAACCGGATGAAAGGAAAGAGGAATCGGAAGAGCATGAGAAAGATCCAACCATTTTGGGTAAATCTATTATAGAAGAACCTGAGAGAAAAATGGAGGATGTTATTAGTGTGGGTAGCAATCAGACTAAGGAAAGTAACCCTAAAGTTTTCAAGATCCCCTGTACCATTAAGGAAAAGTTCTTAACCGATAGTCATATAGATCCTAGCTTCCCAGTCAACATAATCCCCCTTTCCCTATACCACAAAACCTTCCCAGAGCACATTACGTGCGAGAGAGTAATAGAAAATTTATCAATTAGGATTGGAGAGCTTGTTTACAATACTGACCTCACCGTGGTTGATGACGTGGACCCTCTCACCAATCAAACGTTAACCCACCTTGTCCTTGGGATACCATTTATCAATGAATCGGGAGCAATCCTTGATGAGAAAGATGGTAGTGTAGTACTCACCAATGGTGTTAGGAAGGTAATTTTTCGTAGGGATAGTGAGGAGGTGTACGAGTATCGTCCCTCTCTTGAGGGGAATCTATATGGGTCAAAGGATGGAGAGTTGGGGAAGATAAGACGACGTGACCCGAATAATCTCAAAATCCCTTGCATGATCGGTCATAAGTACTTCGATAACATATACATTAATGTATTCCTGCCAAAGAATTTTATGTCATTGTTTCATTATAACAATATCTGCAGATGGGGGATGATTTACAAGGGAGAGAAAGTGGTTGGTAAGGATCATGAAATCCAGGTGTTCGTAGGAAATATGGCATTCTCTATGGAATTCACGATTGTGGACAACATAGAGGACTATGTCGACCCTAGGTTATCACAAGTCGTCTTTGGAGCACCCTTTTGTGAAATCACTAATTTGATAGTGGATGACTTGAACGGAATCATGACCTTCACTGATGGGATTAGGAGGATTTCATACCAAACGCCATACAAGAGAAAAGACCTTAAGGAAATAGATTGTGACGGGCTTGATATGATGAGCTCCCAACTTATCTTGTGTGATGAAGATGTTAGGAGGGGGTGTAAAAACATTTCTGATTTATCAGGTGGATTCTTTAAGGATGTTAGTAAACTTGGTTCTAAATATCGCCAAGTTGTTTTCGAGTTCAAAGACCCGAAGTACTTGCACTACGAAAGCGATACTGGTTTAGAAGACGACCTAGAGAGTGGAACCAATGATGAGATCACGTAGTAACCCATGACTTTGAGTCTAGCTACAAGACTCGTAAATAAAGAAAAGCGCTTCTTGGGAGGCAACCCATGTTTTGTGTGATTTTATTTTGTTTGATTTTTATTTGCTTCCGTATGCATACTTTATTTTTATTGTTGGTTAATCATGTCTCTAAATTAAAATGTGGAAATACTTTACTATGTTGTTTGGCCTAGTCTTAACTCCAACTTAAAAGTATTTTTTGCAAAAGATAAGTGTAAGGGGAAACCCCAAATATGTTTTTAAGAAACAAACCGATCATGATTCTCCACAATATTAAATGAACATGTATATTCGTATTTGTTAGAGTCAAATGCTTGTATTGAGTCATAATGAAGTTTTGCAGGATTTTCCAGGAAGTAAGACCAAGTTTTTCCAGAAATTTTCCGGAAACTTGACATAAGAATTTCTGCAGGTCCATTCTGACGGCGTCAGAGGATTACTCTTGACGGCGTCAGGTGTAAAAATCTAGAAATTTTGCCGGTTTTGTTTTTCTAACGGAGTCTTATGGTTTTTTTGAATTATTAAGTTTTATAATCTCCAGGAGATCTGCACACTTCATTCCACAAGCATTATATCTTATCTTGTTTTCTAGGATTTAGTAACTTATATAGGATGCCGCCGATTTTACGCGAGGTTGTCTTGTCTATTTTTGTCAGGATTTACAGGTTATGTTCGACAAGGAGATGATTTATATTCTGGAAGGGAAGCTTTGATGGTTCATTTTCTTGGAGGAAGATTTAACCTGGCCAACCTATAATCCATACCGAGCGAATCAGGGGAGTATTTGATTTCATTCTATTTACTTTTTCACTTTTACATTCTTTACTTGAACATTGGGGACAATGTTCATCTTAAGTGTAAGGGGAGGGTAAAAAGATGATACCTTACATATGCACTTTCACTTGAGTTTGTTTTGTTTAATGGTAGATGTGTAATAAAACTATGAGAAATACTTGTTAGTGCAACTTTAGCGCCAAATTTAAATTTTTTTACAACACTTAAGAGTGAAACTTTAGCCATAGCAAGCGTCTCATGGATAGGAGATTGTATGACTAGCACATAACCGTATATTCAGAAAAATTTTCCACCCAAATATGTGAGGTTCGCCTTTAGATTTGATAGGAAAAGCATTTACTATTAGTGCTTATGAGTGTACCGGTAGCATTTAGATTCTAGAACTTGCGTTAGTGATGCATCCCGAGACCGCTAGTGAGACTACATTCGTGTGGTAGGATTTACTACATGATAAGAGGCATTAGGATCACCCTTGTGTTAAACCCGTATCATAATTACTTGACCATTTAAGTCATACTACTTGACTAGTTAAGTCAACTAATTTTTCCCACACCCTTAGCGTTGTACTCATTTTTAGTACACGAAACCCCTAGTACACCCCTCCGAGCCTATCTTTTCGTTTCTAACTTTAAGCATCTTTCTTAAAGGAAGAATTTGTTACACCCCACTTAAATGTACAACCAAATCGCCTTAGCCTTCCGTGTATGCGCTCATTTTTAGTGCATTATTGTTATTTGTTAAACCCTAAGTTAACTTTCTAATTGATTACATGGTTGCTAAGTCGAGTCATATCATTGTACATATTGTTTTGGGACGATTGGGACTCATGGGTAAGTACTTATTCTATGGAGTAATGGGGAAGAACATCATTTATTACCCCCATATGTGCGTTAATCTTAAAAGTGCTCCAAGTGTTTTGATTTTCTTAATTCGAGTCATTAGAATAGTTGAATGTAAAGTATGTAAAGATTCAAGTGTAAGGGGAATTTTCATTCCCTATTATGTATTATTTTGGATGGTAGGGTAAGAGTGTATGCAAAAAAAAAAAAAAAAAAAAAAAAAAAAATAGAAAAAGAGAGAGAAAAAAAAACATACGGACTACCATCCCGTTTCATTCTATGTTTATTTTATGTTTTTGTTATTTTTCATTTATTAGCTTAAGTCGAGTCTAGTCTTGGCTTAGCAACGCCATCTTGTACATGTAATTAACCAAGATTGTTAACTCGCCACCAGTAAAACTTCCTTTATCCAACAAAACCGTGTAATTCATATCCCTATACCTAACGTTACAACCCTTTAAAAGACCTCTTTGATAGTTTATCCTAGGTGCTTACGCCATGTGGTGGAGGTTTGATCCTTTCCCAAGCCTATGGTAATCTATTTTGCTATGACAGGTAGTGAGAGATATCTTCCATTTCCATAATGTTATATTACTTTATTACACCCGAGAGATGTGAGTATCTAAACACTATTTGTGAGGTGCTAGTGTATGACCTCCGTGCTTGTCTATTGGTCTTTAGTGGAACGGTTATTTGTTGTAATTACTTTTATATTAGTGTTAAATGACCCATAACTTGTCTTTTGAGTAGAATAAAAGCGCATTTGCTTGAGGACAAGCAAATCTCAAGTGTAAGGGTATATGATGAGGCGAAAAATGGTCCGTTTTTAGGGGGTCATTTAAGCCCGAATCCGAATTTATTTGATCAAATATTGCATTAAATCGTTTCTTTTGTGATTTTAGGTACTTGGAGAGTGAATTCTGGAAAAGAAGCCATTTTGGACGTTTTTGGAGCATAAAAGTGAAGAAAACGGCAAAGTCTCAATTTTCCATGCTGAGAACAGTACATGAAGGCGTCAAGAGTAAACTCATGACGGCGTCAAACCCCAAGAATTAAAATCCGTAGCTCATGACGGCGTCACACAGGGCGTCAGAAGTAGATCAAGGCCGTCCGAGGAAGTATTTGGCGGTGAGATGACGGCGTCACACCTTTGTTCTTGACGCCGTCATCCCTATTTTCCTATATATAGTTTTCTAGTTTTTCACATTAAAGGAGAGAAGTTTTGGGAGAAACCCTAAAGACGATTTTGGTGCAACTTTTACAGGTTTTTCAAGGGTTCCAAACCCTTGATACCTTGCATTGTAATTGAGATAAGTGTTCTTCTAATTCAATCAATATGTCTATGTGTTGGTTGTCTATATCTTGTTCTTGTCTCAATTCCACTATGCTAGGCTAGATCTCTTTTGTGTTTGCTTAGATCTAATGAAACCTAGATATTGATTATGTGTTGATTACTTGTTTATTCTTGTCTTGGATGAATGATTTTATATGTTAGGCTTAAGAAAACTGGCAGATCTCCAAATGGTAACATGCTTGAACGTCTTAAGAAACATGAACCGAGGCGTACTAGGTCTTTATTGGTTGTATTTAATGCATGAGCCACTGTTTACAATCCCTATAGTTGTGCTGGGCATGGTGTAGGAGGAGATAAGAGCTCATAGAATTGGGGAGTTATGTATGCCACCCAATGAATGGTATTAAGGAATACAATCCGTCATCCATACAATTATAACAAGTAATTAACGTGTAAAAGATATTTAGGGAGTAGTGAAGTTTAAGTAAACACATTTTCTCCAATTACTGCTCACAACCTTAGTATAATTAGTTTATTTTTCATTTTTAGTATTTTATTTTGATTGCATCTTAGTTTTTGGGTTAGTTGAATAGCAACTAATTCCGCCCACTCTTCCAAAACCCGAGATTTTTACTTGCTTTTTATAAAATTTAAAAATACAAAAATAATCATCCCTCACCTTTAGAACTAGTATTTAGGCTTTCTAATCCTAGCGACACTATTCCTAAGCTGAACGATCAATCCCCCGGTACTTGTCACTATACTATACTACAACGATCAGGTACACTGCCTGGTGGGGGTTGTAAGCTTCTCGAGATCCCTCGAGAGGTAAAGCCTGTTGCGATTCCCACGCATCAGGTAATAATCGCTTCCAAGATGGAAGTTCAAGGACTTTGTTATTTAGTATACATAGTAACGGGTAGAGATGTGATAGCTACTCTTAAGATGGATGTCTAAATGCCTATTTATGTAGCATCTATAGTTATGCGGCAAAGTTATAAGTCACTTTTAAAATGCATTAACCAAACATACCCAATTTTAAGCCATCTACAGTTATGGGTCCAAACAAATGTATGCTTATAAATTATTTTGATGGTAAATTGGAGTGTTCGGTTTTGTTGTTATGGGACACGAGTTTGATAACTACCCGAAGAAAATGATCCGTGACATACAGAGTTGGGATTGGTTTCTTGAAGAACATAAAGAAGACAGTGATGAAGACGAAGATGAAGTTAGTAATAAAAAAGCAAAAAAGGGAAAAGCCGAAAGAGGAAGAAAGGTACAGCGAATGATGAGGAGGATGATGATGTGTGGACGGGTGAGAGTGAGGAAGACGCTGAACTGATTAAGAAACTAAAAAATGACCCAAAACCCAAGTATAAGACTAGGTCAAAAGACCAAAAGAAAAACAGAAAAGGTGCGAGTACAAGTAGAAGTGGTACTGGTACTACAAAGAGTTCTACGATGGACGTTGATGTTGAAGATGATGACGATGAAGATGAAGATGAAAATAATGGAACATTGGGTGGTTTCATAGTTGATGACGAGGACTTTGGTGAAGGAATCGACAATGATGATGAAGAAGAATTTGAAGATAAAGATGACGAGTAGTTGTTGGTTTTAACATCACTTTAGATGTTTAGGGTGCGTTTAGTTGAGGAAAAACACCCTTGTTTTCCACAAAATGTTTTGTGGAAAACAAGGAAAACAGAGATCGCATTCAAATTAATGTTTTCCAATAAAATTCTCTACAAAACACAAAATTCCTATTTCCAACTTTAATACACAAAACTACAACACACTTTTTTTTTGTTTTCCCCTATTTTTCATTAAAATACCCCAAATCCGTTTTCGTCAGTTGTTTTACGTTTTCGACTGATTATTTACGTTTTCGTCAATTTTTTTATGTTTTCGTCAGATTTTTTACGTTTTCGTCCGATTTTTTACGTTTTCGTCCGTTTTTTACGTCTTCCTCCGTTTTTTACGTTTTCGTCAGGTTTTTTACGTTTTCGTCCGATTTTTTTCGTTTTCGTCCGTTTTTTTACGTTTTCGTCAGATTTAATAAGTTTTCGTCCGATTGTTTACGTTTTCGTCCGTTTTTTTACGTTTTCCTAAGATTTTTTACGTTTACGTCTGATTTTTTACGCTTTCGCCCGATTTTTTACGTTTTTGTCCGTTTTTTTTTTGTTTTGGTCAGATTTTTTACGTTTTCGTCAGATTTTTTACATTTTCATCCGATTCTTTACGTTTTCGTCTGATTTTTTAAGTTTTCGTCCTTTTTTTACGTTTTCGTCAGATTTTTTACGTTTTCGTCCGTTTTTTTTACGTTTTCGTCAGATATTTTACGTTTTCGTCCCTTTTTTTACGTTTTCGTCAGATTTTTTACTTTTTTGCCAGACTTTTTACGTTATCGTCCAGTTTTTTACGTTTTCATTGATTTTTGATGTTTTGTCATATTTTTTATGTTTTCGTCCGTTTTTTTACATTTTCGTTAGATTTTTTACTTTTTCGTCAAACTTTTTACGTTTTCGTCAAATTTTTTACGTTATCGTCCGTTTTTTTACATTTTCGTCAGATTTTTTACTTTTTCGTCAGACTTTTTGCGTTTTCGTCAGATTTTTTAGGTTTTCGTCCTTTTATTACGTTTTCGTCAGACTTTTTACATTTTCGTCCGTTTTTTTTACGTTTTCGTCAGATATTTTACTTTTACGTCAGACTTTTTACGTTATCGTCCGTTTTTTTACGTTTTCGTCAAATTTTTACGTTTTCGTCCGATTTTTTTCGTTTTCGTCCGTTCTTACGTTTTTGTCAGATTTTTTACGTTTTCATCAGATTTTTTACGTTTTCATCCGTTTTTTTTACATTTTCGTCAGCTTTTTTACTTTTTCGTCAGATTTTTTATGTTATTTTTATTCTTTTTTATTTGTTTTACGTTTTCGCATGATTTTTTACGTTTTTGTAATTTTTTAATTTTTTACATTTTCGTCAGCATTTTTGTTATTTTTTTTAACGTAAAAAATATGACAAAACGTATAAAAACGGATGTAAACATAAAAAATCAGACGAAAATGTAAAAATCTTGCGAAAACCAAAAAAACAGACGAAAACGTAAAAAATCTGACGAAAATGTAAAATATCTGACGAAAATGTAAAAAATCTGACGAAAACGTAAAGAAACGGGCGAAAACATAAAAAATCGGATGAAAACATAAAAAAACAGACAAAAACGTAAAGAGACTGAAGAAAATGTAAAATAAACTGACGAAACTGTAAAAAAATAACGAAAACGTAAAAAAACAAACAAAAAACTTAAAAAGATTGAAGAAAATGTAAAATAAGCTGACGAAACTGTAAAAAATCTAACGAAAACGTAAAAAAACAGACGTAAACGTAAAAAAACGAAAACCCAAAAAATCGGACGAAAACATAAAAAAACAGATGAAAATGTAAAAAAGCTGATGAAAATGTAAAAAACTGATAAAAACGTCAAAAATCTGACGAAAACGTAAAAAATTAGACGAAAACTTAAAAAAACAGACAAAAACGTAAAAAAAAACAAAACAAAAACGGATAAAAACGTAAAACATCGGACGAAAGCGTTATTTGTTATTATATTTTACTGTTTTAATTTATTTATTTTCTCGTATTAGATTTTTTTAGTTATTTTATAATTTAGTTGGTTAGTTTATAATATTTGTTTTTGTGTTTTGAAGATGTTTTTATAATATTACTAAGGTGAATAGTGAATTGAGATATAAAACAACAACACTTAAACATGTTTTATAGTTTTGGAAAATGGAAAACACAAACACATGTTTCTCAAACTAAAAGCGTTTTCTAAATTTTCCATTGTTTTGTGGAAATCAAACTCCCCTCCCTTTTCCTACAAAACAAGAAATAGGAAATGAAAGAAAATGTTTTCCAACTAAACGCCACCTTAGTGTCTCTAGTTTGTTGTATGCTTGTATGTTACTACTAATTAACATGTACACTTACACAAGACTCTGCGAGGCTCGTGATGTTTGTTAATATCCTGTATGAAATCATTGATTTTTTTCATACTTTCGTTTGTATTGAGTTATCTCACTATATGTGATCTGAACTTATGATATCTGACTTCACGGTTCGAAATCTGTTAATATTCAAGTATAGATACAGTATACAATTGGATTTTTTTTTTTTTTTTTTAAGCAGTAGACATAACTGCTCTAAGTGGTAAATTTATATTAACAATGCTGTCAGTTATGATCTGTGTTATTCAAATGTGCCAAGACAATTCACCTACGAGGCTACGAGAAGACAGGATTGCTTGTTCAGGAATCACTGTCAATATAAAGATTGAGAGTTCAAATACTGTTAAAGTTATGACCTATGAACTGAATATTTGGTTAACTATTAGTGATCAAATTCATACTGTTGCTCTCGCTTCTAGCTTGCATTATCAGATGATTTGGATCCCAATTTTGATCAAGTATCGTGTCAAAATACTCTCTCATGAATGATGGGGGAAGCGTAGGAAGATCAACTTCATTTTCCGGTTCTTGATCAACACGAAGCTCTTGATCATTGACCATATGCAGTTGGAACTGAAGAAGTTTCTTTTTCGTATTGGAGTTCCAGAAGTTTTTTACAGCACTATCGGTTCTTCCTGGTAAGTAACTTGCTAATTGTGCCCATCTGTTGTTAAAGAAAATAACAAAAGAAAATACAAAGAAATTGTGTGTAAAGTAGCTCGTGGTCTTTTATACTTGTTTCCTAACATGTTGTGTAACTTGATTATGAGTGCCGCTTCTTGCAACGAAAAGCTTCCTTTTTAAACCTGGTCGCAGATAATTATTCCATCGTAACCTGCAACTTTTGCCGCATCTTTGTAATCCTGCTTAGCATAAAAACATAAATATACTAATAATAAGTTTAGCAGATTTGGATAGTGTACATGCATCATTTGGTGTTTCATTTTGCAAGTGGGTCATATGGCGAATCAAGTGTTTGGTTTACAGGTTCGGAATCACGAAGTCTTTGTAGAGTGACCTCTCAGAGGATTTTTAGGAGGTTACAAGGATTAATCGATTAAGCCTACTGAGTGAAATAAGGAGAAATACCGGCAAGATTAGGAACGGAGCCCCAACAACCATGGCGGCCATAGGTAATAATATAGTTAAGGAGTTTATCGTCTTCTTTAGGTGACCATAGCCCTCTTCAACTTTTGTCTAGTGCTCAATCTATTTTCTCCCTCACACATCTCTCTTGTATGAAGCAAGAACGAGTGATGCCATATGTTCTTAGTTTCAACATTCTGAATGATGATACTGAAATGTCGGGAATCCAAGATAACTTTTTATCTCACAAATGAACGATATAAATTAGGGGGCCTGGTAGTTCTTGTATAATACGGGTCCTACTTTAGCTTAGGTACTAGATTCTTGATTGAGTTTACTTACCTCAGATTGCTTTATCTTATTTGACTGCAGCCATGGTTTGAAGATAACTGATCCGAGGTCATAGTAGACAATCTTAGCCTATTCTCAAATTTGAATCGCCAGCTTCACAAGTCGTTATGATTTGGGCTTAAGCTTGAATAATTCAATAAAAGCTGCACCACACACGTCACGGCCTTATGGCCATAAGCACTATAATTAGAACATAAGCTGATAAAACTAAATACTAAACAGCATATCATTAGCACATTGATTGTCATTTTGAGTATGCAAAGCCGCTTTACATGTCTGCTAAGGGATCAAGAAGATTAATAAAGCTAACTTGTATATGATTAGATACGAGGATGTTAGTTTTCTTTGTGATACTGTTATAGATAAGTAGCTTTCGAAACAGGTCTTCGGTCATATCTTCCAAAACACGCTTCCGATTTCGGTTAAGACTCGTGAGAAAGAACAAACAATGTCTTCTCTTTAATGAACAATTTTAGGTTACTGCTACATAAGTCCCATGACACCACATTACATGGCAATACTTCTATGCTCTACTAGATAAATGCTGCAACTTTGACTCAAAATGTACAATTGTATAAAGAAGTCAATTGGATTGTTTTGTACTATCTCAAACGGGTCAAATTAAGTAAAACTCACTGAAAGTGAACGGGTCAAAAGACGAGCCGAACGGGTGATAATGTGTCAAAGTCTATCTTAATGCATACAACATCCCAAATCAGATATAAATGTGCTAATATTTGTTAGATCATAAATAATGAACTCAATGTTTTTGAACACAGGAAATGTTTATAGGTTTTTGAACATTTTACAGGTGGGGTCCAGTTTTCATATTAGATGCTATTTCCGACCAAGACGCTTGGCAAACAGTTGATGTCTCTTTGTTGGAACCTTGGGCTTGCTCTTTGCTAAAGCGCCCTTTTGTCCGATCATGGATCCCTGAGTTGAGCCTTATGAATCGCTTTGCCTGCATCATCTTTCAATATTTCCATGCCTACTGCATCATCACCAGCACTTAAAACCTCATCTCAGACGACAATAATTTATGTTCGTTTAGTTATGAACAGACATGAACAAAAGCCTTACTCATTCATTTATGTTCATGAGTGTCCAATTATGCATTCGTTAACCTTCGTTTATATTCGTATATAGTATATTTTTTTTATACACTTTAAAATTGGTTTACTTAAAAATGTGTTTTTATGTACATAAAAACACATTTTTAAGTCTATGTTTAAAAATTTAATGTTTATTAGTCTACGTTTAGGTATCTTCGTTCGTTTATGTTCGTTTAATATCATATTGAACAAATATAAACGAACATGAACAATCTTAGTTTCTTCTTAACGAGGTTTTGAACCCGCGCGTTGCTGCCGGATTTTTGTATACGCAAGTTAGCACAAAAAAGAGATTGACGAATCCAGAACGACCGAAAAATCTCTCTTTCTGTTGTGTCCTCTTGAGCTGCTTCAAACATAATTGCATGTCCTCTTGAGGTGCTTCTCAGAAAACCATTTCAACTGCCTAAGCCAAACGCCCCTTAAACCTGCACATTTGCAACACACAAAACCGAATGGCCGTAAGTATCTAACAAAACCCGTATTTCTGAAAAAGCATTATTTCTACAACCTAGGTGATTAATGAGGGACGAAAATAAGAGCTGGAGATGGATAAAACTGAAGTGGGTCATGCTGCAAATAGCAAGCACACACAAAAATCCCCATTTATCAGACCTTCAGAAATATATAAAAGTTTTTACAATTGAAAATATTAATACCATTAGTTCAAAACACAAACCACACTTTAAAAATATTAATACATGTTTGTTGGTGCATAAACCTGTAGCAACAATGTGTTTAGAAAATTTATGAACAGGTGTTGCAAAAGCTAACAGAAGAATAAGGTAATACAAATTTAACAAAGATTAAGGCATGTTGAATGTCACCAATCCTAATAGATAGGACTAAATTTCAAAAAGAGAATTTTTTCACGAATATGAAAATCTGATCGACTTTGTTTGTGTCAGACATCATAATTAGATTGACAAATAAACCTGTTTAGAAAAAGTAATGAATCTGTTTCAGACTTACATGAACACTGTCCCTGCTGATTAGGATCCCACGTTCTTCACCTTTTGGAGAATAATAGTTGTATGTAAGATATTCGTTGTCGAAGGAGAATGACAGAAAATTCAGTAGCGAATATATATGCTTGAAAGGAGTTGGTTTCTATATGAAGTGCAAATGTCTGGAAAGGAGTTGGTTCCATATTTGCCAATTCTGTGGTTTCTTTGCCGTCACATATACACCTGTACAGAACTCAAATAGAAAAGTTTCAATTAAGTTACAGTACTCGTGCAGTCGTAGTAAGATTTTAGCGTAAACATTGCATTGCACAACTTTACATACACAACTTTCCAATTGAAAATAACAAATAAATTTCGGTGTAAAGACAACTCACCTTTTCTGGATAGAGTATAATGAGCATACACAGCAAGTATCGCCACGACCGAGTTCCCGACACCAAACGGCAAAAAAAGCTATGTATATACAACATTCAGTTAGCATAAGGTACAACAAAAAGGGTGCGCATGCATTCAAAGCTCATAAGCAAGAACGGAACACCTACAGGTCAGTCAGTATCTACCCCTTCTAAATGACGCCCAAAGAATAACAAAGTGATCAAAATCTTTGTTCAAGCTACATTAATTAATAAAGCATATTTTCGAAACTTTTGGCCACTTATACATATATACAGATTTTATCTCAAGAAAGACACCTGCAACTGAAAAAGAGTGAGCCGAAGAAAATTTCTATAGCATACAGGATAAATCAGAAAGCTTAAAATCATGAATAGTAACTGGCATATATATTTGATAACTTTTCAAATATTTATTACCCTTAAATTTTACAATAAATCAGAAAGCGTAAAAATATATCTGAACACTTTCTGGTCAAATGAATAAGATTATAGCTACTTTATAGAGATATAGTTCTCTAAAGCAATTAAATTTTACAATAAATAAGTTAAATATGCACGATAAATGATGCTGTGGAATGAGGAACATAAAGACACAATGCATGGTATAGCAATTTACAACCTTGAGAACAAAAATTTGATGACAATTAGTATCTATCATCTTCTAAAAGTGAAAGTCTATCGGTTGCATCTGTTTGGGTCTCTATATTTGTTTTTAAGGCTAATAAACCATTTAAAAAGTTATCAGATATATATATATATATATATATATATATATATATATATATATATATATATATATATATATATATATATATATATATATATATATCAATCTTATCTCGTGTTGCACACAATACCAATTAGCATTCAATGCTTATGGCTTCCTGAATCTTGGGAGTACTGAAATTCAAAATGTTGTGCGATTTCTTTGAGTCGCCTTACACAATTTAAGCCACCTGTCTTAAGGTATTTTCCCAAGGTGTTCAATTTTATAGCCAGCAACCAATTGATTTAGAAGTTTTATGCCGTAAAAAGAGGATTATTCAACCGTTCCAACAAATTTAATTTTTATTTTCATGTTATTCATTTTCTTTACAGTGACCCACAAAGATACAACATAACCCAAATTGATCCATCAGTAAATAAATGGGTCAAAATTAGTTAAAAAAAGTGTTAACTACCTTACAGAGACAATTATCACTTATTCATACTATTACAGATTTCTCTTAAGCAGGAGCCCCGACACCCGTAAACATGTCTTGCTTTATAAAAATAAGTTTGTGTGAACTGCCCTGAATACCTCTTTAATGTTGGCAAAAGTAACCTCAAGACAACTTTCAAAGTTACTTAAAACATATCAAAGTTTAAGGATTTATATAATTTTAGAGCAAAATACAGAGCATTTTAGTCATCAAACAACAAATAAACTGATACTAAAAGGATCTTCCTAGCTAATGTTTCTACGGTTTTCTGGACCGCAAATTAATCATTTCACATTGACACCCCAAGGCTTACACATGCATTGGCAAATAATTAAGTACGTATTAAAGTACTTATACATGTGCTTGGGCAGTCTCGCTAATCGCTATGCAAGGGGAAAAAACGTTGGAAAAGTGCATCAACTATAAATGTAGCAACAATTCCAGCCTTCATATCTTCAATTGAATTAAATAAAAACTCTTTGTACTTCGTGATCAAGCCTAAAGATCCTGCAAATCAAAAAATCAAACTCATCAATTATACTAAAAAAATTCCGACTTTTTTTCTTCATTTTGCACCACGACATCTGAAATAAATCATTATCAATATAGCATGGAGTATACTCATGGTTGGAGGGTCATGTTCTACAAAAGGGGTGGATGTCGTAGAGCAAGGGTTATCCCTTATTCTATGTCAATCTGATATGTTACCCTATCAGGTATAAACTATACGGGGAAAAAATTGACAACTATGACCACTATTACCTGCTACGGAAGTTCGAACTGACTGACCGGTTCTTGGAACTCTCTTTGGCTTCTTCTTAAGTACGCGCTGAGTCAACAACTTCATTGCTGAAATGAGTAAAACAGTGCTTATCAATGACTATTATTTGAAAAGAATAAATCACCTAAAACTAATTTTCCAATAGACTTTTACATTGAATTATGCGATTATTGTATATAAACGATACAGTTCAAGTACAAATAATCACTAAAACTCTTAAGGCATTTCAGTTTTAACACATACATTACCACCTCTCACTATAATCTCCTGCTTTTGCCAAGGTATTTATTATCTGTCGTAACATTTGGTTCTAGTCATACTCACGTGCAAATATGCAAATAATAGAAGCACAAAACAAAACCAAAAAAAACTTAAATTGCCAAATAACTAAACTTGTACGAACCTGTGCAGCCAAATTTTTAAGTATCACAATATCAAACTCATCACCATCTTCGTCGTCTTCTCCCATTTCACTCTTAGACCCATCATCAGCTGTTTGCATATCGGCATTCATATCATCGTCATCCTTTTCAAACCCTTCCTTCTCTGATACTGTCAAAAAAAACTATAGGTTAAATGATAATGCAACATACAGGTGACAATACTTCCAGTTTCAAATTACCTTGCCTTCACGGTCCATGGGGAAACCAAGAGCAAGCCAATTTTCTGGAAATTTTAAAAGTATCCACAAAGTCTGCAAATAAACCTAAAACCTAGCTAATCTAAACACAAAATCTATAACCCTAATTTTTCTCATTCGGCTTATCATGAACCATTTCACAAAAACCCCTAAATTAATACGACACCAAAACCCTAAACACCCATAAATTCAATGGCAGACTCCCAAACCCAAACACCACTGATTTCGCAAAACACCAACAATATATATAAATGAAAAAACGTTGCAAACTTAAAGCATAACACCATAAAATCCACAAAACGGAGTAAAAGTAACATAAAAATTTACGTGGAAAAATCAAAAAAATTGAAACTGATAAATCATCCAAGCAACTCCAGCAACAATAAAAATCTACAAAAAATACACACAAACAAAAAAAGAACTTACATAAAAATTAAGCGGAATTAAAAAAAAATGATGAACCCTAGATGTGGGTGAACATATTTCACCTTGTATGTGTGCTCTTGAAGAATCCAGAAGATGCGTTATCTATCTAAACCCATGTGTGTGGCTTAAAAAAAACGAATCACTGTAGAGGGCACCAAACGCAACCTTACAACCACAAAATATGATTTACTGTAGATGATACTGTAGCCTTACTCACATAAAACACTATAGATGCCCCGAATCCGTTTCAAATTGGGTCGGCGTTTTGGTTTTTTGGGATCCAACGGATCTCCGGTAAACCGGAGTTCTTGTGAGACGCATGTGAGAGGAGGTGGGTTTTTTTTGGAGCCGGGTATACTACATAGGGTCGGTTTGGGCCTCCCATTGCAAACGGGCCCAAAAGGTTGGGGCAAAAACCACGGCTATTAGTATAAGAGTAAAGATCATTTGAGGACCAAACTTTTTTTACATACCAAGGAACTAATCTCCACCCTCCATCTTTATTTGATCTAATGGATGAGATTAATCCCAACAATTTAAAAAACCCACTTTCATTCTTTTTTTTTCAAATATTAATATCTTTCAAACCGTTAATCGTTAAGCCAAAAAAAATATACCGTTACGACGAGCATTTAATTATCTTTCTATAGATAGGCTAATTGATATATTTTCGACAAAATTTTTTTTTTCGTTTTTTTCACGTTTTTTTTCGTAGCCGAAAAAATCATATATAATATTACATATAATATCATATATGATATTACATATAATATCATATATGATATTACATATCATATATGATATGTAATATCATATATGATATTACATATCATATATGATTTTTTTTCCGGCCACGAAAAAAAAACGTGAAAAAAACGATTTTTTTTTTCGAAAGTATATCAAAGTGCCCGTCTATAGAAAGATAATTAAATGCCCATCGCGATGGTGTAATTATTTTCGCTTAATGATTAACGGTTTAAGAGATATTTAAATTATAAAAAATGGGTGAAATAATAAAATGCTTTTAATCTCAACTATTGATTTCCTTTTTAGATGGATGGTGGGGATGAGTCCCTTGGTATGTGAGGAATGTTTGGTTTGTAGAATAACTCGACTCTTAGTATAATTGTATAATGTATAATGTATCTATACTACATATAAAACATGAATGACTCTCTCTCCAAAATTTTAAGACTTACAAGAAATTAAGCATGGTTTACAACACTTTAAAGCACCCAATTTTCAGAATCACAACAAAATAAGCATATTGTACAACAAAATAAAGCATTGTGTCATGTTAAGACCAAAATTCTATCAAACAACATTAATGCTATTAAAAATACCCCATCACCAAAAATTACAACCATTTAAGCACAATGTACATGCAATAGCTGCAATCAATTTTTAGATTTACAACAAAATGAGCATAGTGTACAACAAAATGAGCATGATGTAATTTTCAGACTTACAACATTAATGCTATTAAAGTGGTCAATGTTATTAATGACTATAATGACTACTACTAACAAGAAAAGAAAAACAGTGTACAACACTTTAATGCACATAATTTTCAGACGTACAAGACAAGAAGCATAGTGTACAACAAAACACCACATTAATGCTATTTAATGTAGTCAATTATTTAACTGGTCAATAAATACAATTAATACATTCATTAAAACACCCCTTAAATACAAATTATCAAGCATATTGTACAACAAAATTAAACACAATTCATGCATTAAATTTCACTACTACAAATAATAAAGCACATTATACAAATATTCAAGCCCGAACGGGCAACGGGCCAAATGGGCTTGAGCCCGAACAGGCGCGGACCAAACGGGCTCGAGCCCGAACAGCACGGGCCAATGGGTTCGAGCCCGAACGGGCACGAGCTATACGAAATTCTTGATATCCGTAAATTTATTGTAAAAAATAACATAATAAACTAAAATACATTATTTATCGAAAATTTTTATTTCAGAGTACCCGCCGCTGCAACGCGCGGGTACCCTGCTAGTAATGTATAATGTATAATGTATAATATAATGTATAATATAATTGTATAATTGTATAATGGGTGGTCTAAGGGAAGTGAAATAATGCATGAAAATTAATAAATAAAATGAAGTAAATGTGGCCTATCTAAAACAAAAAAATCGCGTGGCCCTCATTCAGTGTAATTTATGCGGACATAAATAATTGATGTGTAACAGGACCATTTGTTTTTTTCTAGTGGCGGCGATTAGCATGTGCAAATAATGCAACCGTATAGGGCCCCTTATTATAGGGGCCCCAATTTAGTATACATCTATTAATATTTATAGTTTTATACATATCCAAGTATACAATATTTTGAATTTTTAGTGTCTTTACTAAATATTATCAAAGTTGAATTTTAATATCTTGCGTAATATCAAATAACTTTTTATTTTCCATAATAGTTAAACTTTTCGTGATTTATGGGGCCTCATTCGTGATTTCGCACCGGGCCACCCAAATCAATGGGAGAGCCCTATTTCTTTCATCTGTTTACGTTGTCCTATGCCATATCTCCTCTCCATGCCGAGATATTAGCGCTACACTACGCTTGCTCATTAGCATTTAATCGAGGATGGTTTAATGCTACTGTGAAATCTGACTCCCAACAAGCTATCTTCTTATCATCTTGTGAAACGCCCCCACCCTGGAATGTAGCTGCTCTTGTGGAAGACATTCGCTTATGGGCAAATAATATGCGATTATCGTTTTCTTGGGTTAATCGAGAACAGAATCAAGTGGCTCATTGGGTTGCTCGTCATGCGTTTTCTACCACTTCAAAGTTTAGTTGGGATGTTTATTTTCCTCAAGAACTAACCTCGTTTGCAAGGAGTGATTTATATGCTCTTTAGTTTTCTAATGCAAATTTCTATTCAAAAAAATAATGGTGAAATCTTTGTTAAGAAAAAATAATCATATACATTTGAGCTCAAATGGACCTCCCATGTTATATATTTTAGAAATTTGCTATACCCACATAAAAGTATCCACAAAAACAATCCATTCGCTGAGGTGTCAGCGGGTGATTGATTTTTTTGTGGGATCTACATCCCGCAGAAAACAAATCACATGCCGACACCTCAGCGAGTGAATTATTTTTATGAATATTTTTATGTGGATGTATTATATCTTAACCTATAATTGAGCTAAGTGTTATTCATGACATAATCAACAAATATGAGTGCTCAAAAATATAATGAAGTATTACCAACTCAAAATTAAATATGATACTCCTTTCGTCTCAAAATTATTGTCAGGAGACAAAAAAAAACACAAAGTTTAATAAAAGTGAGACCATTTTATTTTCAACCATTCAAATAGAATATTCCCTCATTAGATTCTCTAGTTTTTACTTAAAAAGAAAAGTGGATAATTATTTTGAGACATCCAAAAAAGAAATATGAACTATTATTATGAGACGCGGAGTAACTATTATTTAAAAATAAAATTAGCTTTTTCTTACAACTCATGCATTATACTATAATATAATAGGCATTTTTTATGTGACACACAAATGACTAAGCTTAAACTCCTTATTAGTGGCTAATTCTCATTTCTATTGGTTGAAAAAGTGATATTAGCCCAAGTCAAAGGCTCAACAGTACCACTTTGGCAAAAGGCCATTAGCCAAGAAACATATGGGATGTTCCTGTTCACGGATTAAGGGCATTAATGATGATTGTTACTTACTAGGGTCTAGAGGTGGCAAAATGGTTAGGTTGGGTTGGGTTGGGTCGTGGGTATTAGATGGGTATGGGTATTGATGGGTATGGGTATACATGGGTCACTTGGAAGGATGAGTCTAGATGAGTTTGGGTCAAATGAGTCTTGGGTAGGGTCGGGTCGGGCTTTTTTGGGTATTTCACCTTTATCCTTTTATTCATCATTAATTATTCAGGTTTTTTTTGTTTTCATCCGTTTTTTCACGCTTCGTCCGTTTTATTTACATTTTGGTCCGTTTTTTTTTACTTTTTTCGTCTTTTTTACGTTTGCGTCCGTTTTTTTTACGTTTTCAACTGTTTTTTAACGTTTTCGTCCGTTTTTTTTTACGTTTTCAACCGTTTTTTTACGTTTTCGTCAGTTTCTTAATGTTTTCGTCAATTTTTTTACGTTTTTGACAACTTTTTTACGTTTTCAACCGTTTTTTTTACATTTTCGTCAGTTTCTTTACATTTTCGTCCGTTCTTTTACGTTTTCGACAGTTTTTTTTACGTTTTCAACCGTTTTTTACGTTTTCGTCAGCTTCTTTACATTTTCGTCAGTATTCTTACGTTTTCGACTGTTTTTTTATGTTTTCGTCCGATTTTTTACGTTTTCGTCAGTTTTATACGTTTTCGTCCGATTTTTTACGTTTTCAACTGTTTTTTAACATTTTTGTCCATTTTTTACGTTTTGAACCGTTTTTTTACGTTTTCGTCAGTTTCTTTACGTTTTCGTCAGTTTTTTTACGTTTTCGACAGTTTTTTTACGTTTTCGACCGTTTTTTTTACGTTTTCGAGAGGTTCTTTATGTTTTCGTCAGTTTTTTTATGTTTTCGACCGTTTTTTTTATGTTATCGTCTAATTTTTTACGTTTTCGTCAGTTTTTTTACGTTTTCGTCCGTTTTTTTACGTTTTCGTCTGTTTTTTTACGTTTTCGTCCGTTTCTTTACGTATTCGTCAGTTTTTTTACGTTTTCGTCCCTTTTTTTACGTTTTCGTCAGTTTTTTTACGTTTTCATCCGTTTTATTACATTTTCGTCAGTTTTTTTACATCTTCGTCCTTTTTTTTCGTTTTCAACTGTTTTTTTTATCGTTTTCGTCCGATTTCTTACGTTTTCAATCGTTTTTTTTACGTTTTCGTTAGTTTCTTTACGTTTTTGTCAGTTTCTATACGTTTTCGTCCTTTTTTTTACATTTTTTACGGTTTTTTTTTACGTTTTCGTCCGATTTTTTACATTTTCGTCAGGTTTTTTAAGTTTGCGAACGTTTTTTTTACCTTTTCATCTGCTTTTTTACGTTTTTGTCTATCGTTTTTGTCTGTTTTGTTTACATTTTTGACCTTTCTTTATGTTTGTGTCCCATTTTTTTACGTTTTCATCATCATTTTTACGTTTTTTTACGTTTTAGTTCGCTTTATTACGTTTTTGTCAGTTTTTTTACGTTTTCGATTGTTTTTTTATGTTTTCGTCCATTTTTTTTTTGCTTTTTCGTCAAGTTTTTTACCTTTTTGATTGCTTTTTTAGGTTTTAAAAACGTAAAAAACTGATGAAAAGGTAAAAAATCAGACTAAAACATAAAAAAAAAACCCAATGAAAACGTAAAAAAAATAGACGAAAACGTTACAAAGCAGTTTAAAACGTAAAAAAACGGACGAAGACGTAGAAAATCAGACGAAAACGTAAAAAAAACTGTCAAAAACGTAAATAAACAAAGGAAAACGTAAAAAAAACTTTAGGAAATGTACAAAACAGACGAAAACGTAAAAAAAACCGACGAAAACGTAAAAAAAACTGGCGAAAACGTAAAAAAACTGACGAAAACATAAAGAAACTGACGAAAAGGTAAAGAATCAGACGAAAACGTAAAAAACAGTCGAAAACGTAAAGAAACTGACAAAAATGTAAAGAAACTGACGAAAACGTAAACAAACGGACCAAAACGTAAAAAAACTGACAAAAACATAAAGAAAACTGATGAAAACGTAAAAAATCAATTGAAAACGTTAAAAAACTGACGAAAACGTTAAAAAACTGACAAAAACGTAAAAAAACAAGACGAAAACGTAATGAAACTGACAAAAACGTAAAGAAACTGACGAAAAGGTAAAGAATCAGACGAAAACGTAAGAAAACGGACCAAAATGTAAAAAAACCGACGAAAACGTAAAGAAAACTGACGAAAACGTAAAAAACATGACGAAAACGTAAAAAAACTGACGAAAACGTAAAGAATCAGATAAAAACGTAAAAAAATGGTCGAAAACGTAAAAAAATAGACGAAAACGTAAAGAAACCTAAAGAAATTGACAAAAACAAAAAGAAACTGACGAAAACGTAAAGAATCGGACGAAAACGTAAAAAAACTGACGAAAACGTAAAGAAACTGACAAAAACGTAAAGAAAATGACGAAAAGGTAAAGAATCAGACGAAAACGTAAAAAAACGGACCAAAGCGTAAAAAAACTGACGAAAACGTAAAAAAAAACTGATGAAAACGTAAAAAATCGATTGAAAACGTAAAAAAACTGACGAAAACGTAAAAAAACTGACGAAAACGTATAAAACTGACGAAAAGGTAAAGAATCAGACGAAAACATAAAAAAATGGACCAAAACGTAAAAAAACTGACGAAAACGTAAAGAAAACTGATGAAAACGTAAAAAATCGATTGAAAACGTAAAAAAACTGACGAAAACGTAAAAAAAACTGACAAAAACGTAAAAAACATGACAAAAACGTAAAAAAACTGACGAAAACGTAAAGAATCGGACAAAAACGTAAAAAAATGGTCGAAAACGTAAAAAAACAGACGAAAACGTAAAGAAACGTTAAGAAATTGACAAAAACGTAAAGAAACTGACGAAAACGTAAAGAATCGGACGAAAACGTAAAGAATCGGACGAAAACGTAAAAAAATGGACGAAAACGTAAAAAAAACGGTCGAAAACGTAAAAAAACTGATGAAAACGTAAAAAATCGATCGAAAACGTAGAAAAACTGACGAAAACGTAAAAAACGGACGAAATCTTAAAAAAACGGTCGAAAACGTAAAGAAAATTATGAAAACGTAAAAAAAACTGACGAAAGCGTAAAAAATGATTGAAAACGTAAAAAAACGGACGAAAACGTAAAAAAACTGACGAAAACGTAAAAAAAAGCTCGAAAACGTAAAAAACGGATGAAAACGTAAAAAAAGGTCGAAAATGTAAAAAATAGACAAAAACTAGGAGTTTTTTTAGAATTTTAGTAAATAGCCAACTTAGACCCATGTTGTTGTGTTATTTTACCCAACTAGACCCATCAATATTTATTAATTAAAATCACTAAACCCATCTTGACCCATCTAAATTATTTGACAATACCCAACTAAACTCATCCCATTGAAAATATTTACCCAACTTTTACCCATGGGTCTTAAATTGCCACCTCTACTAGGGTCTGTTGTCAATCTTATTCCGGTATTCGAGATGCAGAAAATGTTAGGTTCCAAGATGGAGATGAAAAATACGAATATTGCAACCACGAAATCATAAATCACAGGTTTGATTTTAGTTAGATAACATATTTATTGTTTATGTGGTTCATAAAGAATTAGGGTTTCATGTTAATTTAGGGATTTTTCTCAAATGGTTCATAAGAATTAGGGTTTCCTTTAAATTTTAGGGTTCTTATGAAATTAGGCCTGTTTGGGATTCGGATTTCGTTTCTGATTATTTAATTATTGTTGTGTTATATGATTCGTTAATTGCATTGGGTGATTTTCTGTTTCAGATAAGCAGTAGGTTAGGTACGAGGCGATACTATGCGGCAAAAGATGTTAGATTTAGAGTTGAAGCCAGGGCCATGATGCTTTGAGGTGTTGAAGATCTTGCTGATGTTATGCAAGTCGCTATGTACCCGAAAGTAGTCTCGAGTGTCGTTTGCAGTTTGTTTTTTATATGAATTGGTGGGTTGTTTCTATATGTCACAGTAAATATTCTGGCAAACCAGGTAATGGTTTAATTTTTGGTATTGGTTTTGTGCTACTTTTATATGTAAATGTGGTTTTGATTATGGTTGTTTTTGTGGTTTTTGGGTTTTTTGTTTTTTCTAGCGTGGAGGCGATTTCAACCCTTTTACAATCATTGAGAAAAAAAGACTTTATAAAGATAGAGGGTAGTAGGCCAGGACCTGAGTTTCAGAAGGGGGTGGTAAAAGGAGGGGGTTTGCGAATTTGGGCGTTTCTAGGTTTTTTTTGCCGGCTTCTAAAGGTGCACACGTTATTCAATTCGTTAGTAATAGTATGTATGGATATATAGGGTGTTTGGGGTTTCTTATCAACACTGCTTACCTGCTTGTTGTATTTTCATATGGCAGATATGTATTAGGAGATGTGCAACGTTTTCTGTTGTTGGTGTAGCAGCAGCTGTAGCGAAAGCAGAGTGGACAAACCAGACGACTCACTCTCTTGCAGTAAAGAAGGTAAGCATTAGGCTTGCTTTTAGTAACTCATGTTTTATCGCACCATGTTGAGTATTGAGTTTTTTAGATTGAACAACAGTGAGTTTATTCAAGGGCAACACCCATTACCAACAAGTGGTTGATTGTTGGTGTGGCAGTGGGTCGAACGGCTGCAATGATAATATTTTTAAGGCCGTTTGCTCATAAAACTAGATGTTTGGTTGGGATACGGTTCTGAGTTTTCTTCTTTTCCTTTTTTTTTTCCTTTCATTTCAGGTGTTGAGATGATTGAGTTTTGTTAAAGTAATGGCGCATGTAAAAGCATTAGTAAGTTTTACAGTTCCTGGTCCTAGATCCGAACAGGTTAATAAGCTTTCAATTTGGTTTATAGGATGTTTAGAATAGGTGGAACGGGTACCTGTATTGCGTCATTTAGAACTGCAACTGATGTTTTTAATCAGTAAATTCAGTTGGTTTTATATTTATAGTTAAAACTCAATTCTGAAAATCATTTTTTTGATTGACATAATTCATGATCCAAGGTTTTTAGTTAGATTCTTAAGTTAGACAATTTTTGCGTTTACATTTTTGCCACTCGAAAAATACAGAAACAGGATCATTAGGGTGCCGCCAATTAGGATATACATAAAGACTTAGGTGTATCTCCCATTCGAGTTCACAATAAGGACCATGGTTGTCAGGATCCCGATCCTGATCTTAGGATCTTACGATTTTACGATTCTGCAAAGCAAAAACGATCCGGATCTTACATAGGATCTTTGAAAGCTTAAGATCTTATAGGATCTCGATCTTGACCATAGGATCTTAAGATCTAATCCGATCCGATCCTACTTTTCTCGGATAACAAACTAAAAAACTGCACATTTCTAGATTATTTTTTATAGAATTTAAAAAACAACATGTTAATCTTATTAAACATTTCATAATCATAATTTATGACAACATTTTGATGCAACATTCATATAATTTTGTTTTTATAATATATAATAATTTATAAATTTGTATAATATTAAAAAAACTATTAAGAAAATAACATTATGGTAGGATCTTACGATCACGATCTTGCAAAGACGAAAACGATCCTGGGTAGGATCCCGATCTTGAAAACCTTGATAAGGACTATCTTTATGAGTTTATATCTTCAGAATCTCTTCTAAATAACTGATTTTTTTCAAAATCTCTCCTATATTGCAGCCTGTGATATATTTTGAACATTTCTTGATTTCAGGTTGCATGATTTGATAGTGGAACTGTTAGAGGCTAGCAAAAGAGCTGGGATCCGGTGACGAAGTCCTGTAAAGATTTATCGTGCGAATAATGATGGTTATGTGGCTCAGATAGAAGATACGTTGTTGATCTTTCTTGGACATTTTGATCGGAACCCTTTCTGGATGGAAATTGCTAGGCTTATATCTCTTGCACACATAAACTAAGAAACGTTATAGATTTCAGGTAACTTTTTAAAAAAATCAATTCTGATATTTTCGTCTTATATAATATTCGCATTACACAGGTTTGAAATCGTAGCCCATTTATATAGGAATCTGTAAAAAATCATAATCTGAGTTATTGATGCCTAATGCTTTTAGCTTATATAATGGGAAGAATTGTTACCGTCGTTCTTATAGGTTACTATTTTGGTTATTATCATAGGGAAGTTAGTTTGTTGTTGCTGGAAATATGCGTTATTATAATATGGTTGTTTAAATGCACATCGTAATAGGTAAGACAATTGTGTTTTATTCAGATATTTCAAGAATCTTAAACTGTTTATATGTATATAAAATGAGTTATGAGTCTTTTTTCTTTGTAGGTGTTTTTTTGCAACTGCAATGATCCAGTATACAGCTTAGATGGAAAACTTAGACATCATGATAAACCTTGATTTAGAAAGAACTATTGTCTGGAGGTACACCCCTTCGCTTGGTACACACACGCCTAAAGGACATTTTCAGCCCAAAAGGGTGCGTTGAATCTGCTTATTTCGACCCCAAAAGGGTGCGTTGGATCTGCTTATTTGAAGCCCAAAAGGGTGAGTTTGGATCTGCTTATTTTCAGCCCCAAAAGGGTGTATATGGTTGTTGATTTTTCTGCACAAAAGGGTGTGTTTTGTTGCTGATTTTTCTTCACAAAACGGTGCATTTTGCTGCTAATTTTTCTGCACAAAAAAGGTGCATTTGGTTGCTGATTTTTCTCCACAAAAGGGTCCATTTGGTTGCTGATTTTCTGCACAAAAGGGTGCGTTTTGTTTGCATATATTTCTGCACAAAAGGGGTGTTTGGTGCTGCATATTTTCAGCCATCAGGGGCGTTTGGCTCAGCTTATTTTCAGCCCATCAAGGGCTTTTGGTTTGCGTATTTTCTTGCCCAAAAAGTTTCATTATGACCAGTAAGATTATTTATGCTAAAAAGTTTCAAAATAAGCCAAAAAAAGGAGCTTATGAAACATAAGCCAAAAACAAAATAGTTCATAAGTTGGCGCAAAAAAATAGTTACTTGCCACTTGATTTAAGAATACTGTGAAGGTGGTTGTTTACCATTTGATATAGTTACTTAGGGTTACCCCATGGCTAGCTGCAATTGACAGGTTAAGGGAATGAGCATTTGTTTTGTTTAGGATTTGTCTTAAATATCTAAGATATGTGCCAGTGGATATTTTTACTTCATTATGCATATCCAGGTATTGTTATGTTTTTAACAAGACTTTTTTCTTGCAACGCAGAACTCAAGCCACATAGAATATCAGGTTATAATGGTAGCAAATGTTCTGATTTCCTAACCTAGACAATAACTATTCCCCGGGCTGCGGCGTCAAAAACTTGATACGTGGGAATTGCACCCTCGCAACAGGTTTTATCTCTCAAGGAATCACGAGAAGCTTACAACTCCCACCAGGCAGTGTACCTGATCGTTGTAGTATAATATAGTGACAAGTACCGGGGGATTGATCATTCAACTCAGGAATAGTGTCGCTAGGATTAGAAAGCCTACTAAACTAGGTATAGAGGTGAGGGATGATTTTTTTTGTATTTTTATATTTTTATGAAAGCAAGTAAAATCTCGGGTTTTGAAGGAGTGGGCGGAATTAGTTGCTAGCCAACTAACCCAATGAACTATAAATGCAAACAAAATAAAGTAACAAAAATGTAACTAAAGCTATTAAACTAATGTGGTGGAAACAATAATGAGGAAAGTTGTGTTTACTTAGATTTCATTACTCTCTAGATATCTTTTACAGGTTGATTAGCTTGTTACAATTGCATGGATGATGGGTTATATTCCTTAATACTAGTCGTAGGGCCGTGTACAATATTCCCTAACTCTATAGAATCCTACGTCATTCATATGTCGAGCCATTAGAAGCTCCTAACATGTGATCATTAGAATTCTCCTACGCATTAAATACAACCAAAAATCATAGTACACCTCTGATCATGTTTCTTAAGATGTTCAAGCAAGTTACCAATGGAAGTCTGCCAGTTTTCTTAAGCCTAACATCGACTACAATCATTCGTAACAATTATAAACAAACAATCAACCCATAATTAACATCTAGGTTTCACTACATCTAAGCAAACACAATAAAGATCTAGCCTAGCATGTTAAATAAAAGACAAGCGTAAGATATAATCAAACAACACATAGACATATTGAATGATTTGAAGGGATACTTATCTTTAATTTAACATGAAAGAATCAAGTGGTTGAAACCCTTAAAAAGCTGATAAAATTCGGACTAGGGTTTATTCCCTCAAAGTTGCACACTAATGAATGAAATTTGGAAAACTATATATAGATATTACATCGTGACGGCGTCATGTGTTAGCCTGTGACGCCGTCAACTCGCCGCCATAATAAAATCGTATTGCCTAGATCTATTTGATATGCCGTCATGTGGAGAAATGCTCTGGGCCGTCACTAGTAATTGGACCCTGACGGCCTTGGTGACGCCGTCAGGTCCTAAGCTTAAAAACTCTCTGGATCGTAATGAGTGCTCAAACACTCATCATTTTTATCGTATTTAAACTGCCAAAACATCCGAAAACGCTCAGAAATGCATCAAAATACTTAAAATATCCTAGGGATTGTATTTTATACGTTTCAGATGCAAAATGAGCAAAAACAATGAAAAACGAACAAAGTTTACACAATTGGCAGTTTCAGTCCCCCAACTTTCAAAAATTTACAAAACTAGTCCCTGAGCATTTGTTTTGAAAGAAAAGTCAACCTAAGGCATTTAAAAGTCAAATGTCATTAAATATTGTCCTTAGGTAAAAACTTTGGAAAATTTACAGAATTGGTCCCTGCAGTTTGAAATTTGACGAAATCAGTCCCTGGGTACTTTTTAAATGGAAAATGTTATTTGTGGTCCCTGGAATTTAGAAAATGACAAGTTTGGGCCCTGGATTAACTTTGAGCAGGTGGCAACATTGGTCCTTCAAATTAGCATAAATTACAAAATTGGTCCTTGTGATTAAAATTTGTACAATACAAACGGACCCTTTTGTGTTACTACATAAACCAAAACCTACCCAATCCTAATCCAAACACAAACCAACACCAATCCCCCAGCCCACCATTCCTAGGCCCATATACCAACCCAATCCACCACCCACGTTTATTAATAATAGTCGGGTCAAACAAACAAGTCAACACCTCCATCTCTTTTTTCTTCCCTCCTTCCCAAACACACCCAGCCCCCAAACCCTGCAACCTCCAACATCTGTGTCCCCTCCACACACCCCCAACACCTACTAAGCCACCCTAAACCCTCCCAAAGTCAACTCCAAACACCATAATTACCCCTCCTCTCATCCAGGTCATAAATCCACCTAGCTTGGGCGCCTAATGAGATTAACGGCCAAGATTAATCTTACTCATCCAAGGGCTCACAATTAATGAGGGGTTGACAGAGAAACTGCCCCAGCTCTATAAAAGTGAAGAAAAGATAGAAGAGAAGCAGTTAGAGTAGTATAATCAGCAGTAGTGTAAAAATAATGTAGTTTTAGCACAATTTTAGCTTATTTTGCCTTGTAAACTCAGTTTAAATTCTCTTTTGTATCCCTTTGCTCTAGTTCAATGCAGTTTGCAGCATTGTATTCTCTATTGTCATGTTTAGTACCAATCTCAGTAAAATTGCTTTTGTCGTATTAACTTATTGTACTGCTTATTGAAGGTTTGGAATTGCTTATTCAGTTGTGTTAGAACAGGTTAGATCACTTTTCTCCCCAAGCCTTTGCCTAAAATTTGTTTTTGATTCAAAGAATCCCAGCAGGTACCCCTTTAAGGGGTGTTTGGCATTGCTTGAATGGTTATGTTTTTGTTGTTAGAAAGAGTTAAGGTGTGGTAGGTTATTGTTCTTAGGTTCTTACTAGTTCAGTACAGCTCTTACTTGGTTCATTTTCAAAGGAAAGTCAACATCTCATCATAATAATCTCAACAGCTAAGCTGTTAGCAATATTGAGCATCAAATCCTTTAATCTGGTTTAAATATGGTTTAGGTTGTTAAAAGTAGTTCCATTTAGGTTTAATTTACAACAATGGATCAGCTATGGTCTATGATAATTCATCAAAGTCAACTTGTGCAAAAAGCTTCAAAAGTCAAAAGCCTTTGCTGTGAAATTGGACACTTTCTCTTTGTGACCTCTAGGGTTCAAAACAGATTGGACCTAGGCATTGCTTGTTGATTTGTGTAATTTTGTGGCTTGTGTATGTGGTTCAGGAAGAATGTTGGCTTTTAGAACTTGTTTTCTTGTTTGAATTTAAGCTCTAAGTTGCTTACTTGCTGTGTGACCTCACCTGTACCAGGCTTTGTAGCCATTTTCTTTAGCTCACAAAATGATCAGTAGTACATGTTAGGGTCTGAAATTAGGTTTGTAATATGTTTGCTAGCTCGTCTTTATGGATTAATAATTTTTAGATTTTGGCTTTAAGCCATTTAGCTTGTGCAATAGCTTGTTTATGCCCCCCTCAGGTCTGTTTGGTAGTATGTCAGTTTTAGCTTTTTTTTTTTTTTTTTTTTTTTTTTTTTTTTTGTGGCTTAGTTGTTGCTTAAGTGTGTTTATCTTGTCCATGTTAGTTCATTTAGGATTTATGCTAGGTAATTGGTTCAGAGCAGCTTATTAGGTTGGTAACTACAGCTTATTTGAGCTTATTGAGATCCACATAAGTTAAGCTCACCTCTGCCCTGCACCACTGCTATTCACCCAACTTCTGTGGGCTCCACAGGCCTCATTAGTGAGCCCCATAAGCTGCCCCTTAGCTTTTTGAAAAGCTCTCCCAGCCAGCTCTTTATGATAATGCTTACCTTTCATTTTGATGCTTATTTAGATTGCTTATTTTGCTTTTCCATCTTGTCCATTTCATCAGTTACACTGAGTGCTCAGTGTGTATAAGCCATATCCACAAGCTCTTGTAGAGCTTCTTAGTGGGTCCCACTGTGGATCCTTGGACTTTTTGAGTGGCTCAATAAGCTGGCTCATTGGTTCAGGCTTGTTTTGTGCTATAGAGCTTTTGTCCCTAGCTTATTCAAGCCTTAAAGTTCCCTACAGGCCTGCTTGTTCTTTGTGTTGGAGTTTTGCTTATTTAAGCTTATAAGCTTATTTCAGTGAGCTTTTCTAGTTCCTTTAGCTTATTTGGCTTGCCTTGAGTACCATTGAACCTTTTCTTTCTTTAAATCAGATTTGCAGCTTATTGTCTTAGCTTTTCAAAGTTCCAAATTCCATTGTAGCTTTTAAGCTTAGGCTATTAAGCTTTTAAGTTCCCCTAGAGCTTATTTTTAAGTTTCAACATGTTCGTTTTCACAAAAGTTGCATATAATCAGTAGTTAATTAGTTTTGAAAAAAGAAAAATCCAAAAAACCAAATTTAATTTTTAGTGATAGCTTCTATTTAATATAATTTAGCTTTTTAATTTTTCTTTTTAAATTTTTGTCAAGTGCTTATCTGTTTTTATATTTTTCTTAAAGTCCTAGTATATTAAAGTATTTGTAGGAATTTTTTCAGATTTTTCTTCTTTCATTTAGTATTTATTATAATTAATATTAGTTTAATTATAACTAAGTAATATTAGTTAATTAAATAGTTTTATTAATTTTTATTTAACAACAGTACTTTTTTATATTTTTCCTAGGTTTTATATATCATAAAATAATTTTAGGAAATTTTTCATAATTTTCACTATTCATTTTCTATTTTTCTTAATTTTAATTAGTTTAAAGTAATTAATAAATAGTAATTAATTAATAATAAATAGAGAAAAAGTAGGAAAAATTTATTTTTAGTTTCAAAATTGCTTTTATATTATTTTAGAATTTTTAGAATTAAATTTTCATTTTTCTAGCCTAAATTCATAATTAGTGTATTTTAAATATAATTAATTAGTTATTAAATAGTAATTAATTAATAATAATTAATTAAATAGTGTGAAAATTATTTTTCTTTTTCTGAAAATTTTCCTTCATCATTAGGATTGTAAAAATGTAATTTTCATGTTCGTAGGTATTTTATTTCTATAAAACTCGCGTTTTATTTCGTACGTCTACGTAGAATTAAATCAAACGAACGCGCGTTTTTAGGTTAAATCACGTTTTTAGTGTATCTGATTATCAGTAAATGTTAATATAGTGTTTCTAAGTTAT
This sequence comes from Artemisia argyi, assembly GCA_030686995.1. Lineage (NCBI taxonomy): Eukaryota > Viridiplantae > Streptophyta > Magnoliopsida > Asterales > Asteraceae > Artemisia > Artemisia argyi. The sequence goes on from CM060690.1 coordinate 179,582,832, forward strand.
TTTCATTCCTCATCTCGTAGTGTAATCATTCACAACCCTTTTCCTGTCCAAATTCACCCGATCACAAACCCGTTTTTATACCATCCACACCTCGTCGGGACATAACGACCCGGGGAAACCCTATACTTCCGCGGAGAATTAGTTTTAGAAGTTTGACTTTGTTGACCATCACCTGGTCAATTAGGTTGACCATTTGGGACCAATCAAATTTTGGCGCCACTGCCGGGGAGGTCGTGCGCGTTATTCTAAAACGGTTTTCTGATTAGTGATTTTGGAATTCACTTCTTTGTAAATTTACCATCCTTGTGTATATTTTCATAAAAACGGTTCCCGAAAACTTTTTACGAACACAAAAAACCCAAAAAGATTTTCTTTCCTATTTGTACAAAATGTTTTCCAAAAACACCAAAAATATTCATCTTTACCCTCCTACCCTTTTGATTCTTCATTCCTTACCCTCCCAAACCTTTTGATTCTTTCTATGTCTCATCCACACCTTCTAATTTGTGAATGGTGTGGTAGTCTTCATAATGGTGGTAATTGCCCCAGTTGTGGCATGGTAGAGTCAGGAAACGGGTCTGTCTATAACCAAGATCCCTATTCCTACCATGACACGACTGATTTATTCCACCAGCTACCACACCATGAGACTCAACAGTTTTACTGTTGTGAGTACTGTGGTGGTTCACACTACAGTTCTGATTGTCAATCAGGAAGCACGCTTGCCTATGAGCAGTTTCCTGATAACAATTATGACTACAGCACATACGACTCACAGCCACATCAGTTTTACTGTTGTGAGTATTGTGGAGATCCACACTCTAGCTCGGATTGTCAAACGAGGAATCCATTTCCTTGTAACAATTACGACTCTTCATTTTCAGACCCACCTCCACAGTACCAAATGATCCAAGCAACTCCTCATGATACTGAGCAAGACCTTTTACTAGAGGCTCTTGATATATTGAAAGAACTTAAGGAGGAGTTGGCTACTACATCGTTTCAAAACTCTCGTGAGAAATCCATGGCAGAATTACTTGCTGAAGAACGAGATGCTAGAAACGAATTGAGCATGGATGAATTGCTAGTCTTAGAACAAGCAGCTAAAACACGTGCCATATTTCGCAATGCTGCTCTTCTCGACGATGATGATGATGAAGTTACCCTTGATATTTCTCAATTTTGTAAGGGTTCATCAAGTTCATTTGTTGTGATTCCTTCCTCGGTAAATCAGGGAGAAAAAACCATGATAGAATTACTAGCAGAAGAACAAATGAAATTTATAAAACCCATGTCTGCTAGTCCTTCTCAACTCCCTCAGTCTATTGATATCACACCCGAAGTTCACACTCACTCTTTGAACATGGGGGATGAGCATCTTGACACTGTTCCTAATAAGGAATCGGACGAATTAATAAAGTCTAGTGTTGAGATCCTTGTCCCAATCCCAGGAGAGTCACAGGGAACTTTTGATCATGTGTGTGATTTACCTTCCCCTCTTGAGTGTTAAAACGATCATTTTGAGACTTTCTCAGATTTTAATGATGATTGTACATCTCATGGAGACATTGAGTATATTGAGGCATCACTCCCACAGTCTGATGCTGATCCTCTTCTTGAGGAGTTCGCCGATGAACTTACTCACATTAATCCACTTTCATTGGAAAGTGATGATGGTTTCCTCGACTTTGAAGCCGATCTTGGAGAAATTGAAAGTCTCCTATATCATGATCCGTCACTCACTTCTGATCCCAACAGTCCAATAGAGAATGATAATCTCTTTGTTCCTGAAACTTTCAATACTACTCTCACCAACCCTCTATTTGAATTCGAATCTAAATTCACTTTGATTTCTAATAATCCAATCTTTGGTATTCAGAATGAGGATTGTGATGAGTCTATTTCGGAACATGAGTTCACAGATTCACATCATGTGAATAATTCTCTTCATGAGGAGTTCTCCGGTGAACTCACTCATATCATGACTCCTCCGAAGTATGATAGCCCGGGGGGGAGATGCACTCAATCATGAGAATTTACAAACTCCCACCCTCCCGCCCAGGATGTTTTCAAACCAAACAAGCTTAACCTTTGAAATCCAAAATCAGGCTAATGAGCCTGCTTTCGAGGAAGAAGCTCTTATCATGATTTTCATCATGGTTTTCTTCCTTTTCTTCACCTACAAGGTGACTTCTCCTGTTCTTCACTCCTTCGGGAATGAAGACATTATTTTTGACCCCGGCATCACCGCTTATAGTTTCTACTATTTAAAGCCGGGATTATATCTCATCGGTGTGGAACTTTCACGTGCTTCAAATGTTTGTCTAAACATCTTGAATGAAAGTCCGATGGAGGTTGTTTCTTCCACATCATGCTTCCCCAAGGACAAATGAATTCGGGGTCGAGTCAAGCTAGCGACTTGGTAAACAAAAACAGTAGCATGCTTATAGGGTTTTCACCCAAAGTGTGGGGGAGTTACCCCTACTGTGGTTACTTGTAAAGTGAAAAACAAAATGATATTTCCACATTTAGCTTGTAATGTTGCCCTTTTTCGTTCAAAGAGTCGGCATAATAGCCGGGACTTTGAATATTGAGGACAATATTCATTCTAAGTGTGTGTGTGGGGGGGGGGGGGGGGGGGTATTTCGCTATTCTAGCGAATTTTATCACATTTACTATCTTATACCCCCGTTTTTGGCAAAAATTAAAAAAAAAAATTCACTTGTGCTTCAAAATTTTTGTGGTTATCAGTCCGCCTTGTCTAACCGACAGAAGGATTGGCTAATCCAGGAGCAAATGGCTCTTGGTAAAGATATATCAAATCCGTTTACGGCTTGCAATTTGCCCAAAATTGTATGGTACCTCAACTCGCCATATCCCATAAAGCGAATGAGTTGGCTAGCCCGCAAGATTATGGCTTGTGGTAAAGGCAGTGGAAAATCCATAATTGGTAATCAGCTCACCAAGATGTTGACTAGGTCCATCAAGAGTTGGCTAGTCCAGTAGCAAACGGCTCTTGGTAAAGACTAATCAAATCCGTTGACAGCTGGTGGTTTGCTCAAAATCACATGGTTATCAGGTGGACCATAATCGATACATCTGGCTACTCCAGAAGTGATGGCTTTTGGTAAAGAGTTTCAAATCCATCAAGTTTTCCAAAAAAGATTGCTAGGGACTAGCAATAGTTTAGTGTGGGGGATTGATGAGTGCTCAAACACTCATCATTTTTATCGTATTTAAACTGCCAAAACATCCGAAAACGCTCAGAAATGCATCAAAATACTTAAAATATCCTAGGGATTGTATTTTATACGTTTCAGATGCAAAATGAGCAAAAACAATGAAAAACGAACAAAGTTTACACAATTGGCAGTTTCAGTCCCCCAACTTTCAAAAATTTACAAAACTAGTCCCTGAGCATTTGTTTTGAAAGAAAAGTCAACCTAAGGCATTTAAAAGTCAAACGTCATCAAATATTGTCCTTAGGTAAAAACTTTGGAAAATTTACAGAGTTGGTCCCTGCAGTTTGAAATTTGACAAAATCAGTCCCTAGGTACTTTTTAAATGGAAAATGTTATTTGTGGTCCCTGGAATTTGGAAAATAACAAGTTTGGGCCCTGTATTAACTTTGAGCAGGTGGCAACATTGGTCCTTCAAATTAGCATAAATTACAAAATTGGTCCTTGTGATTAAAATTTGTACAATACAAACGGACCCTTTTGTGTTACTACATAAACCAAAACCTACCCAATCCTAATCCAAACACAAATCAACACCAATCCCCCAGCCCACCATTCCTAGGCCCATATACCAACCCAATCCACCACCCACGTTTATTAATAATAGCCGGGTCAAACAAACAAGTCAACACCTCCATCTCTTTTTTTCCCTCCTTCCCAAACACACCCAGCCCCCAAACCCTGCAACCTCCAACATCTGTGTCCCCTCCACACACCCCCAACACCTACTAAGCCACCCTAAACCCTCCCAAAGTCAACTCCAAACACCATAATTACCCCTCCTCTCATCCAGGTCATAAATCCACCTAGCTTGGGCGCCAAATGAGATTAACGGCCAAGATTAATCTTACTCATCCAAGGGCTCACAATTAATGAGGGATTGACAGAGAAACTGCCCCAGCTCTATAAAAGTGAAGAAAAGATAGAAGAGAAGCAGTTAGAGTAGTATAATCAGCAGTAGTGTAAAAATAATGTAGTTTTAGCACAATTTTAGTTTATTTTGCCTTGTAAACTCAGTTTAAATTCTCTTTTGTATCCCTTTGCTCTAGTTTAATGCAATTTGCAGCATTGTATTCTCTATTGTCATGTTCAGTACCAATCTCAATAAAATTGCTTTTGTCGTTGATACGTGGGAATCGCACCAGGCTTTACCTCTCAAGGGATCTTGAGAAGCTTACAACCCTTACCAGACAATGTACCTGATCGTTGTAGTATAGTATAGTGACAAGTACCGGGGGATTGATCGTTCAGCTAGGAATAGTGTCGCTAGGATTAGAAAACCTAAATACTAGTTCTAAAGGTGAAGGATGATTATTTTTGTATTTTTATATTTTTTAGAAAGCAAGTAAAAATCTCGGGTTTGAAGGATTTGGGCGGAATTAGTTGCTAGTCAACTAACCCAATACTAAAGATGCAATCAAAATAAAATGTTAGAAACGAAAATAAACTAAATTATACTAAAGTTGTGAGCAATAAGTGGAGAAAATGTGTTTACATAAATTTCACTACTCCCTAGACATCTTTTACACGTTAATTACTTGTTATAGTTGCATGGATGACGGATTGTTTTCCTTAATACCATTCATGGGGTGGCGCACTTAACTCCCCAATCCTATGAGCTCTTATCTCCTCCTATGCCATTCCCAGTACAACCATAGGGATTATAAACAGTGGCTCATGCATTAAATACAACCAATAAAAACCTAGTGCACATCAGTTCATGTTTCCTAAGACGTTCAAGCATGTTACCATTTGGAGATCTGCCAGTTTTCTTAAGCCTAACATAAAATTCATTCATCCAAAACAACTATAAACAAGTAATCAACACATAATTAACATCTAGGTTTCATTAGATCCAAGCAAACACAAGATAGATCTAGCCTACCATGATGGAATTAAGACAAGAACAAGATATAGACAACCAACACATAGACATATTGATTGAATTAAAAGAATACTTATCTCAATTACACATGAAAGGTATCAAGGGCTTAGAACCCTTGAAAAACCTGTAAAATTATCGCCAAGTTCGTACTTAGGGTTTCTCCAAAACTTCTCTCTCTAATGTGTGAAAATTAGAAAAATATATATAGGAAATAGGGTCTGACGGCGTTAAGACCAATCTTGTGACGCCGTCACCTCGCCGCCAAAATATTTCTCGGACTGCCTTGATCTACTTTTGACGCCATCATGTATTGTGCATTTCCAGGCCGTCATGAATTTTACTCTTGACGCCATACTTCGTGACGCCGTCAAATCTGTACTGGATCGTCATGCAAATTAGTCTTGATGCCGTCAGGAATTCCTTCTTGACGCCGTCACCTACTGTTCCCAGCAAGGAAAATTAAGACTTTGGCATTTTCTTCACTTTTATGCTCCAAAAACGTCCGAATTGCTTCCTTTTCCAGATCTCACTCCCAAAGTATCTAAAATCACAAAAGGAACGATTTAGGGCAATATTTGATCAAATAAATTCAATTCCGGGTTTAAATGACCCCCTAAAAGTGGTTCATTTTTCGCCTCATCATATACCCTTACACTTGAGATTTGCTTGTCCTCAAGCAAATGCGCTTTTATTCTACCCAAAATACAAGTTAGGGGTCATTTAACACTAGCACCTCACAAATAGTGTTTAGATACTCACATCTCTCGGGTGTAATAAAGTGTAAATTACAATATGGAAACGGAAGATATCTCTCACTACCTGTCATAGCAAAATAGATTACCATAGGCTTGGGAAAGGATCAAACCTCCACCACATGGTGTAAGCACCTAGGATAAACTATCAAAGAGGTTTTTTAAAGGGTTGTAACGTTAGGTGTAGGGATATGAAATACACGGTTTTGTTGGATAAAGGAAGTTTTACTGGTGGCGAGCTAACAATCTTGGTTAATTACATGTACAATGTGGCGTTGCTAAGCCAAGACTAGACTCGACTTAAGCTAATAAATCAAAAATAACAAAAACATAAAAATGAACATAGAATAAAAAGGGATGGTAGTCCGTATGTTTTTTTTCTCTTTTCTTTTTCTATTTTTTTTTTTCTTTTTCTTGATTTTTTTGATTTTTTTTTTTTTTTTTTTTTTTTTTTTTTTTTTTGCATACAGTCTTACCCTACCATCCAAAATAATACATCATAGGGAATAAACATTTCCCTTACACTTGAATCTTTACATACTTTACAATAAACTAATCTAATGACTCGAATTAAGAAAATCAAAACACTTGGAGCACTTTTAAGATTAACGTACGTATGGGAGTAATAATATGATGTTCTTCCCCATTACTCCATAAAATAAGTACTTTACCCATGAGTCCCAATCGTCCCAAAACAATATGTACAAGGATATGACTCGACTTAGCAACCATGTAATCAATTAGATAGTTAACTTAGGGTTTAACAAATAACAATAATGCACTAAAGATGAGCGCATACACGGAAGGCTAACGCGATTTGGTTGTACATTTAAGTGAGGTGTAACAAATTCTTCCTTTAAGTAAGATGCTTAAAGTTAGAAACGAAAAGATAGGCTCGGAGGGGTGTACTAGGGGTTTCGTGTACTAAAAATGAGTACAACGCTAAGGTGTGGGAAAAATTAGTTGACTTAACTAGCCAAATAATATGACTTAAATGGTCAAGTAATTATGATACGGGTTTAACACAAGGGTGATCCTAATGCCTCTTATCATGTAGTAAATCCTACCACACGAATGTAGTCTCACTAGCGGTCTCGGGATGCATCACTACCGCAAGTTCTAGAATCTAAATGCTACCGGTACACTCATAAGCACTAATAGTAAATGCTTTTCCTATCAAATCTAAAGGCGAACCTTACATATTTGGGTGGAAATTTTTTCTGAAAGTACGGTTATGTACTAGCCATACAATCTCCTATCCATGAGACGCTTGCTATGGCTAAAGTTTCACTCCTAAATGTTCTAAAAAATTTTAAATTTGGAGCTAAAATTGCACTAACAAGTATTTCTCATAGTTTTATTACACATCTACCATCAAACAAAACAAACTCAAGCGAAAGTGTACATGTAAGGTATCATCATTTTACCCTCCCCTTACACTTAAGATGAACATTGTCCCCAATGTTCAAGTAAAGATTGTAAAAGTGAAAAAGTAAAAAGAATGAAATCAAATACTCCCCTGATTCGCTCGGTATGGATAATAAGGTGGCCAGGTTAAATCTTCCTCCAAGAAAATGAACAATCAAAGCTTCCCTCCCAGAATATAAATCATCTTCTTGTCATACATAACCTGTAAATCCTGAGAAAACAGACAAGACAACCTCGCATAAAATCGGCGGCATCCTATATAAGTTACTAAATCCTAGAAAACAAGATAAGATATAATGCTTGTGGAATGAAGTTTGCAGATTTCCTGGAGATTATAAAACTTAATAATTCACAAAAACCATAAGACTCCGTTAGAAAAACAAAACTGGTAAAATTTCCAGATTTTTACACGTGACGCCGTCAAGAGTTAACTCTTGACGCCGTCAGAAGTGACCTGCAGAAATTCTTATGTTAAGTTTCTAGAAAATTTCTGGAAAAACCTGGTCCTACTTCCTGGAAAATCCTGCAAAACTTCATTATGACTCAATACAAGCATTTGACTCTAACAAATACGAATACACATGTTCACTTAATATTGTGGAGGATCATGATCGGTTTGTTTCTTAAAAACATATTTGGGGTTTCCCCTTACACTTATCTTTTGCAAAAATACCTTTAGGTGGAGTTAAGACTAGGCCAAAACAACAAAGTAAAGTATTTCCACTATTTAATTTAGAAACATGATCTACCAACAATAAAAATAAAGCGTGCATACGGAAGCAAATAACAAACAAACAAAATAAAATCACATAAAACATGGGTTGCCTCCCAAGAAGCGCTTTTCTTTATTTACGAGTCTTGTAGCTAGACTCAAGGTCATGGGTTACTACGTGACCTCATCATCAAATGTCACATCCTCCTCACTAATCATTTCATTGTTATTTTCATGATAATGTTTTACACGTTGTATGTTAACAGTAAATTCCCTACCTTCATCGTCTAATAACGCCACGGCTCCAGTTCTGGAGGAATTCTTCACCGTAAACGGTCCATACCATCTAGACTTAAGTTTTCCCGGAACTAATCTCAACCGAGAATTGTACAATAGGACTTTGTCTCCCTCTGAAAATTCTTTGGGTTTCTTAATTCTCTGGTCATGCCATCTTTTTGCTCTCTCTTTATATGTGATGGAAGATTCGTAGGCTTCTAACCTAAGCTCATCAAGCTCGTGTCATTGCAAGAACCTCTTAGTTCCAGCAATTGTGTAATCTAAGTTACATGTCTTAAGCGCCCAATAAGCCTTATGTTCTAATTCCACTGGTAAGTGACATGCCTTACCATACATCATGCGAAACGAGGTCGTTCCAATAGGTATTTTGTAGGCGGTTCGGAATGCCCATAAGGCTTCGTCGAGTTTAAATGACCAGTCCTTTCTATTTTGACTAACCGTCTTTTCAAGTATTCTTTTAATAGCCCTATTGGTGTTTTCGACTTGGCCATTGGTTTGTGGATGATAGGCGGTGGAGAACCGATGGGATACTCCATACCTCTTCATGACTTTTTCCATTTGTGCATTGCAAAAATGGGTCCCCCTATCACTGATGAGAGCTTTAGGAATCCCGAATCTCATGAAAAGCTTTTTCAGGAAATGAATAACTACTCTGGCATCATTGGTCCTAAGGGCTTGTGCCTCAACCCATTTTGAAACATAGTCAATGGCGACTAATATGTACTCGTTCCCCCTGAAGATGGAAAGGGTCCCATGAAGTCAATCCCCCAAACATCGAAGACCTCACATACTTGTATAAAGTTCTGAGGTGCTTCATCCCTATGTGATATGTTCCCGGCCCGTTGACATGCATCGCATGCCTGCACCATTTCTTTTACATCACGGAAAATTGTGGGCCAATAGAATCCTGCATCGAAAATCTTTCGGGCGGTAATGTTTATCCCATGATGCCCGCCAGATGGGCCAGAGTGACATTCCTTCATAATCTTTACTGCCTCACTTTCTGAAACACAGCGTCTTATAATTTGGTCAGGACACCTTCGGAATAAAAATGGTTCATCCCAAAAGTAGTATTTTAGCTGAGAAAAGAACCTTTTCCTTTCGTACCTAGTCAGGTGTTCAGGAACAAGTCTACTTGCGAGGTAATTAGCAAAATCGGCGTACCACGGCTCCGAATCAATCATTAACATGAGTTGTTCGTCAGGAAATGAATCCCTAATCTCACTTCTACCGTGCTCATCCAAGGGGTTTTCGAGACGAGATAGATGATCTGCGGCCAGATTTTCTGCCCCCCTCTTATCACGAATCTCAACATCAAAATATTGTAGCAACAAGATCCACCGAATTAATCGTGGCTTAGCATCCTACTTCGCAAAAAGATATCGAAGAGCCGAGTGATCAGTGAAGACGACTGTTTTTGAAAGGACAAGATATTGTCAGAATTTGTCAAACGCAAACACTACGGCTAATAATTCTTTCTTGGTGGTGGAGTAATTCTCTTGAGCGGGATTCATGGTTTTGCTAGCGTAGTAAATAGGTTGGAAAAGCTTGTCACGCCGTTGGCCTAATACAGCCCCGACAGTGAAGTCGCTAGCGTCACACATGATTTCAAATGGTAACTCCCAGTTAGGTGTGATCATGATTGGAGCTTGTGTGAGTTCTTTTTTTAGGAGATCGAATGCATCCTTGCATTCTTGGGAAAAATCGAACGGAGCATCCTTCACAAGTAATTGAGTCATTGGCCGAGCAATTTTGGAGAAGTCTTTGATGAATCTCCGATAAAACCCGGCATGCCCCAAGAAGCTGTGTATTGCTTTAACAGTCGTGGGGTATGGTAACTTAGATATAGCTTCAACTTTAGCTTGGTCCACCTCTATTCCGTTCCCTGAGATCTTATGCCCTAACACAATCCCTTCTTTTACCATGAAATGACACTTTTCCCAGTTTAGCACCAAGTTGGTTTCCTCACACCGTTTAAGCATCTTTTCTAGATTAGCAAGATAGCGGTCGAAGGAGTTCCCGAAGACCGAAAAGTCATCCATGAACACTTCCATGCTGTCTTCCATGAGTTCGTGAAAGATTGCGGTCATGCATCGCTGGAAAGTGGCGGGGGCATTACATAGCCCAAAAGGCATCCTTTTGTAGGCATATGTTCCATAAGGGCAAGTAAGCGTGGTCTTTTCTTGGTCCTCAGGTGCTATGGGAACTTGAAAATACCCAGAGAATCCATCCAAGAAGCAATAGTACTCGTGTCCAGACAATCTCTCTAACATCTGATCAATAAATGGCAAGGGAAAGTGATCTTTCCTCGTGGCATCATTGAGCTTTCGATAGTCAATGCATACCCGCCATCCAGTGACCGTTCTCTGGGGCACCATCTCACCTTTGTCATTCTTAACTACAGTCATTCCACCCTTCTTAGGTACAACCTGCACAGGACTGACCCACGGGCTATCCGAGATCGGGTAAATCAATCCTGCATCCAGAAGTTTGATAACTTCTTTCTTTACTACTTCCTTAATGTTAGGGTTCACCCGCCTCTGGGGTTGCACGGTAGGTTTATAATCTTCTTCCATGAGAATCTTATGTGTGCAAAAAGTTGAGTCAATCCCCTTAATGTCGGCCACACTCCATGCGAGCACCCCTTTGTATTTCTTTAGGACCTCTAAGAGTTTACCTTTTTGTTCATGTTCCAAGGAAGAGTTTATGATTACCGGCAGTTGGTCCTCTCCCTGAAGGAAGGCATACTCCAAATGGTTAGGGAGCTCTTTAAGATCTAACTCAGGAGGTTCGATAATAGAAGGTTTGAGCTTGTTTTCGGGATTTCGGAGCTCGAGATGCTCCGTTGCCTCTTGTCTGGGGTAGAAGGAGACGGCACCAACATCCTCCATCTTTTCTACCTCTAGCAAAGGCTGAAAACTCTCGTCCCGTAGCCAGCCTTCATCGATCTGTTCATCGACACAACTATCAACGACATCTGTGAGTTCATCGACTTCCCCGATGAAATAGAGCCGGTTGGCTGCTTCGAGGGAGAGGTCCATAGAATCCTTAATGTCGAAGGTTGTGCTATCGGTTCCCACTCGTAAGGTTAATTTGCCGTCATAAACATCAATGACTGCACGAGCGGTAGCAAGAAATGGTCTCCCTAAGATGATGGGTACCAAGTCATCCTCCTCCATATCCAGGATTACGAAGTCGACCGAGAATTTGAATTTCCCAACTTTGACTAGCACATTCTCGCATATCCCTACGGGGTACTTGACCGATCTATCGGCTAGTTGGATGTTCATACGAGTAGACTTTAATCCAGAGTATCCTAGTTTAAGGAACATAGAGTGAGGCATGAGATTGATACTCGCTCCCAAATCGGCAAGAGCATTCTTGATTGATAGAGATCCTATGGAGCAAGGCAGGGTGAAGCTGCCCGGATCGTCTACCTTTTTTGGTAGCCCTCGATGGGTCACCACTGAGCATTCTTCCCCCAGGGTCACAAGACCCTCGAGTTTCTTCTGGTTAGCAAGTAGTTTTTTAAAGTATGCGCTATACTTTGGCATGTGATAGCAAGCATCAAGAAGGGGTATGGTGACAACCGAGTCTTTTAGGTATGACAAGAATCTCTTGTTATCATTCTCAGTTTTCTGGTTCCTTAATCGGGATGGAAACGGGATTCTCACAGGTTGGTTAGGTAGGGTTGATGGGGAGGGGGTCGTCAAGGGCGGTTGGTCGGGGGTATTGCCGCCGACATCCTCCTCCTCTTCGCCAGGTTTGTTTGGATCGGGGGCGATGGGGGACGAGTTTGGGTAAGGTGGGTCCTTGGTTGTTGTTCCAGCTCGAGTGGTTATCGCGAGCATGGGGTCTTTTTTGCTTACTGATGGCATTTCAAGATTATCTAGGGCTGAGTTAAGCTTGTTGAAAAATTCTCCAATGTCATCCTGCTGCTCGTCGAAAAGCTCATTAAGACCTTTCATTTGCAAGCCTTTTTCTTGAGTGAAGTGACCAAGGTCATCTTCAAAAGTGCTCCTCATTTCGAATTCAGGGCCTTCCTCTCCTTCTTTTCTCTTTACCAGATTTCCCCAGAGGGTGTAATCGTCATTTTGGTAAAAAGGCAAAAGGGAGGGATCAGCATAAATGTCCCCTCCTGACAAGCATGCATGTTCAGTTGAGGCTGCTCCTCCGCATTCTTCTACCTCATGCGGGCCCCCACAGTAATCGCAGATTAAGTAAGGATTCGACAGTTGTTTAGGTAATTGCGATCCAGCTAGGTATTCCACTCTTTTGTGAATTTTTCTCAACCGATCTGAGGTGATTTCAGAAATGCTGACAGTCGACTCAGGTTCATCCCAAGTGTCATCCTGGTCTTGAGCATATTCTTCAATCCTATCCCATCCTTCTTCGGCACTAAGATTGGCCAATCTCCCTTTTCTAGATTGGTTAATTCTGTTTCGATCGTTAGAGGAGATATTATCGTAGAAGATTTGGACCAAGAGCCAAAGCTCAATGCCATGATGGGGAACTTGTCTTATTAAATCTTTGAATCTAATCCACGATTTATGGAAGGGTTCGTCCTTCCCTTTTCGAAAACGGAGGATCGTATCTCTAAACGCTGAGGTTTTTCCAGGTGGAAAGAACTTCTCATAGAACTTGGATATGAGTTGCTCCCATGTGAAAATAGATTCAGAAGGGAGTTTATCATACCATTCTTGGGCTTTTTCATATAGGGTGAAAGGAAAGAATCGCAATCGGGACGTGTCTCTAGTAGCCCCATCCGTATGGAGGGTGTCTACTATTTTCAGGAAGTCTTTAATGTGTTGGATTGGATCTTCCTCATCTAATCCGCAAAACTTACACACACTTTGGACAAGCCAAACATCGTTTGCATGCAAGACCTCGTTGGTGTGTTCGTTTGGGTAGACAATGGCGTTTGAGAAGCCACGAGAGGTTGGGGAGGAGTAGTCCTTAAGGCGCTTAGGAATGGGAGTTGCGGGGGTACTCATCTTGTCGTTGGGTTGGGAGCTAGGGGTTGTGACATGATTTTCTGAATTTTCTTCAGAAAGGGGTGCATCAAAATCGATGGCAACGCTAGATGGTTCAGAAGTTGAGTTATATTGTCTCAATCTATGCATTTCTCTTTCGGGTTCCGCATAAGGCAAGACAAGGTTTCTAGTGGAACTACGACTCCTAGTGATCCTAAGGTTAAAGGATTCGTCGTTTGCCATGATGGCAGGTGGTGAAGAGTTACGAACAAAGACATAAAGAAATAAGATAGAGTAAAGAAAACCTAAAGGAATATAGCAAGTAGATCTAATAAAAAGAGATTCTAACCTAGACAATAACTATTCCCCGGCAGCGGCACCAAAAACTTGATACGTGGGAATCGCACCAGGCTTTACCTCTCAAGGGATCTAGAGAAGCTTACAACCCCCACCAGGCAGTGTACCTGATCGTTGTAGTATAGTATAGTGACAAGTACCGGGGGATTGATCGTTCAGCTAGGAATAGTGTCGCTAGGATTAGAAAACCTAAATACTAGTTCTAAAGGTGAAGGATGATTATTTTTGTATTTTTATATTTTTTAGAAAGCAAGCAAAAATCTCGGGTTTGAAGGATTTGGGCGGAATTAGTTGCTAGTCAACTAACCCAATACTAAAGATGCAATCAAAATAAAATACTAGAAATGAAAATAAACTAAATTATACTAAAGTTGTGAGCAATAAGTGGAGAAAATGTGTTTACTTAGATTTCACTACTCCCTAGACATCTTTTACACGTTAATTACTTGTTATAGTTGCATGGATGACGGATTGTATTCCTTAATACCATTAATGGGGTGGCGCACTTAACTCCCCAATCCTATGAGCTCTTATCTCCTCCTATGCCATGCCCAGCACAACCATAGGGATTATAAACAGTGGCTCATGCATTAAATACAACCAATAAAAACCCGGTGCACATCAGTTCATGTTTCCTAAGACGTTCAAGCATGTTACCATTTGGAGATCTGCCAGTTTTCTTAAGCCTAACATAAAATTCATTCATCCAAAACAACTATAAACAAGTAATCAACACATAATTAACATCTAGGTTTCATTAGATCCAAGCAAACACAAGATAGATCTAGCCTAGCATGATGGAATTAAGACAAGAACAAGATATAGACAACCAACACATAGACATATTGATTGAATTAAAAGAATACTTATCTCAATTACACATGAAAGGTATCAAGGGCTTAGAACCCTTGAAAAACCTGTAAAATTCGCACCAAGTTCGTACTCAGGGTTTCTCCAAAACTTCTCTCTCTAATGTGTGAAAATTAGAGAAATATATATAGGAAATAGGGTCTGACGGCGTCAAGACCAATCTTGTGACGCCGTCACCTCGCCGCCAAAATATTTCTCGGACTGCCTTGATCTACTTTTGACGCCGTCATGTATTGTGCATTTTCAGGCCGTCATGAATTTTACTCTTGACGCCCTACTTCGTGACGCCGTCAAATCTGTACTGTATCTTCATGGAAATTACTCTTGACGCCGTCAGGAATTCCTTCTTGACGCCGTCACCTACTGTTCCCAGCAAGGAAAATTAAGACTTTGACGTTTTCTTCACTTTTATGCTCCAAAAACATCCGAATTGCTTCCTTTTCCAGATCTCACTCCCAAAGTACCTAAAATCACAAAAAGAACGATTTAAGGCAATATTTGATCAAATAAATTCAATTTCGGGCTTAAATGACCCCCTAAAAGTGGTTCATTTTTTGCCTCATCAGTCGTATTAACTTATTGTACTGCTTATTGAAGGTTTGGAATTGCTTATTCAGTTGTGTTAGAACAGGTTAGATCACTTTTCTCCCCAAGCCTTTGCCTAAAATTTGTTTTTGATTCAAAGAATCCCAGCAGGTACCCCTTTAAGGGGTGTTTGGCATTGCTTGAATGGTTATGTTTTTGTTGTTAGAAAGAGTTAAGGTGTGCTAGTTGTTCTTAGGTTCTTACTAGTTCAGTACAGCTCTTACTTGGTTCATTTTTAAAGGAAAGTCAACATTTCATCATAATAATCTCAACAGCTAAGCTGTTAGCAATATTGAACATCAAATCCTTTAATCTGGTTCAAATATGGTTTAGGCTGTTAAAAGTAGTTCCATTTAGGTTTAATTTACAACAATGAATCAGCTAGGGTCTGTGATAATTCATCAAAGTCAACTTGTGCAAAAAGCTTCAAAAGTCAAAAGCCTTTGCTGTGAAATTGGACACTTTCTCTTTGTGACCTCTAGGGTTCAAAACAGATTGGACCTAGGCATTGCTTGTTGATTTGTGTAATTTTGTGGCTTGTGTATGTGGTTCAGGAAGAATGTTGGCTTTTAGAACTTGTTTGCTTGTTTGAATTTAAGCTCTAAGTTGCTTACTTGTTGTGTGACCTCCCCTGTACCAGGCTTTGTAGCCATTTTCTTTAGCTCACAAAATGATCAGTAGTACATGTTAGGGTCTGAAATTAGGTTTGTAATATGTTTGCTAGCTCATCTTTATGGATTAATAATTTTTAGATTTTGGCTTTAAGCCATTTAGCTTGTGCAATAGCTTGTTTATGCCCCCCTCAGGTCTATTTGGTAGTATGTCAGTTTTAGCTTATCTGTTTTTTTTTTTGTGTGGCTTAATTGTTGATTAAGTGTATTTATCTTGTCCATGTTAGTTCATTTAGGATTTATGCTAGGTAATTGGTTCAGAGCAGCTTATTAGGTTGGTAATTACAGCTTATTTGAGCTTATTGTGATCCACATCAGTTAAGCTCACCTCTGCCCTGCACCACTGCTATTCACCCAACTTCTGTGGGCTCCACAGGCCTCATTAGTGAGCCTCATAAGCTGCCCCTTAGCTTTTTGAAAAGCTCTCCCAGCCAGCTCTTTATGATAATGCTTACCTTTCATTTTGATGCTTATTTAGATTGCTTATTTTGCTTTTCCATCTTGTCCATTTCATCAGTTACACTGAGTGCTCAGTGTGTATAAGCCATATCCACAAGCTCTTGTAGAGCTTTTCTGTGGGCCCCACTGTGGATCCTTGGACTTTTTGAGTGGCTCAACAAGTTGGCTCATTGGTTCCAAGCTTGTTTTGTGCTATAGAGCTTTTGTCCCTAGCTTATTCAAGCCTTAAAGTTCCCTACAGGCCTGCTTGTTCTTTGTGTTGGAGTTTTGCTTATTTAAGCTTATAAACTTATTTCAGTGAGCTTTTCTAGTTCCTTTATCTTATTTGGCTTGCCTTGAGTACCATTGAACCTTTTCTTTCTTTAAATCAGATTTGCAGCTTATTGTCTTAGCTTTTCAAAGTTCCAAATTCCATTGTAGCTTTTAAGCTTAGGCTGTTAAGCTTTTAAGTTCCCCTAGAGCTTATTTTTAAGTTTCAACATGTTTGTTTTCACAAAAGTTGCATATAATTAGTAGTTAATTAGTTTTGAAAAAAGAAAAATCCAAAAAACCAAATTTAGTTTTTAGTGATAGCTTCTATTTAACATAATTTAGCTTTTTAATTTTTCTTTTTAAATTTTTGTCAAGTGCTTATCTGTTTTTATATTTTTCTTAAAGTCCTAGTATATTAAAGTATTTGTAGGAATTTTTTCACATTTTTCTTCTTTCATTTAGTATTTATTATAATTAATATTAGTTTAATAATAATTAAGTAATATTAGTCAATTAAATAGTTTTATTAATTTTTATTTAACAACAGTACTTTTTTATATTTTTCCTAGGTTTTATATATCATAAAATAATTTTAGGAAATTTTTCATAATTTTCACTATTCATTTTCTATTTTTCTTAATTTTAATTATTTTAAAGTAATTAATAAATAGTAATTAATTAATAATAAATAGAGAAAAAGTAGGAAAATTTTATTTTTAGTTTCAAAATTGCTTTTATATTATTTTAGAATTTTTAGAATTAAATTTTCATTTTTCTAGCTTAAATTCATAATTAGTGTATTTTAAATATAATTAATTAGTTATTAAATAGTAATTAATTAATAATAATTAATTAAATAGTGTGAAAATTATTTTTCTTTTTCTGAAAATTTTCTTTCATCATTAGGATTGTAAAAATGTAATTTTCATGTTCGTAGGTATTTTATTTCTATAAAACTCGCGTTTTATTTCGTACGTCTACGTAGAATTAAATCAAACGAACGCACATTTTTAGGTTAAATCACGTTTTTAGTGTATCTGATTATCAGTAAATGTTAATATAGTGTTTCTAAGTTATTTTCATTCCTCATCTCGTAGTGTAATCATTCACAACCCTTTTCCTGTCCAAATTCACCCGATCACAAACCCGTTTTTATACCATTCACACCTCGTTGGGACATAACGACCCGGGGAAACCCTATACTTCCGCGGAGAATTGGTTTTAGACGTTTGACTTGGTTGACCATCACCTGGTCAATTAGGTTGACCGTTTGGGACCGATCAGATCGTCACGTGTATTTTCCACTTCCACCTCTTTTGTAACTCTTGACGCCGTCATGTACAACATCTTGACACCGTCAGGTACTGTTCCAGCAAGGAAATTTGAGACTTTGTCGTTTTCTTCACTTTTATGCTCCAAAAATGTCCAAAATGCGTCCTTTTCCATATTCTTCCTCAAAAGTACCTAAAATGACAAAAGAAACTATTTAGGGCAATATTTGATCAAATAATCATGAATTCGGGCTTAAATGACCCCTTAAAAGCCGTACACTTTTCGCCTCATCAGCTTACCTGGCGAAGCGTTGGTTCGCGTTACCATACTGGGTGCAGATGAAACAAATGTGCTTTGGTAAACAATATAAAATAAAATAATGATAATGATAATATTTTTTCAAAATTTTTTAAACCAAACTGTCGATTTTAACGGCTAGTTTTTTTTTTTAATTTTTTTTAAATCAAATTATATTACTTTAAAAATCTATTTAAACCCACTTTAAACAATCATTTTCACACAAAAACTCCAGTCTCACTTTCAAAAAATGTCTCAATTTCCTATTAACGTTCTGTTTATCAACACCCTCTTCAACATGTCGCAACCCCACTAGTCATTTTCGTCAAACCCTTTGACTCCATCATTTGCATAATCGATATCATCACAAGTTTACTTTCCCCAGGTTCGTACTCAATACTCTATGCCGCCTTACACATAAAAACAACTTTTCCAACAACAACAAAACAAAATACTTAACCAAGGATTCCAAAACCCCCAACAACGACAAAATGCACCACCACCGTCAAACACGGCACAACCCTCAAACTAAAACAAAGCCGAATCAGAGCCCGAATTAACTTGTGGTGTTCATTGGTTATTGTCTGAGGAAACGTTATTAGCCGCGTGTTATCTTGCCATTTCCAAGGACAAAAATGTCAGAGTCGAACAAATTAAAGATTCGTTTTGGTAAAAGGTTCTACACGAGTTCAACCAAAAGATTTTCCAAACGCTTAACAAGGACATGATAACGAGTAAGTGGCATACTTAACCAATATTGCCACAAAGTTCAATGTAATTTGGAAACGTTACCACCATATGAGTGCTTGTGGTGGGGAAAACAAGCTTGATTTTATGAACCATGTTAGGAATGCATATCGTTAAGAAATAAAAAGAGGAAAAGTGTTTTCTCAAGAAGACGCTTGAGAAAACACTCCAAATGGGACGCGCCCATGCCATTGATGTCACTGTTAACCGGGTATTAAGAGATAAGAACATTAGTTGTCATTTGTGGATAGCTTCAATATTATTAGTTGTACATTTATATTGATTAGCTTGATTAGTGGAGTTACCCAATATGGTCATGTAATACTCCTATATAATGCTTCTCATTGTCTGTAATGAATCACGAATCAAATTGAGATCATTCTTATATTATTCTTATCATGTACTCTTGATTAGTTGTAATCTCACATGGTATCAGGCCATAAGATCCACAAAACCTAAAATCTTCCGCTGCCGCCTCCGGCCGCTAAATACATGCCGGAGGTTCGGAGGGCTCCCTTTAAGCTGTAACCAAAATAAACCATAACTTCTTCCAAATATGTGATCTTTATGTTTTTCTACGAAAAAAACACGCCATGTTTCTTCGGAAGGTTCTTTGGGGGTTGAAGATTTAGAACCAACTTTCGTTTTCTCATATTTTCTTTTGATATTAGTGCATAAGTTTTAGTTGTAATTTCCTTTGGTTTAGTGTAGGCTGTAGGAGATACTTTGGGTTATCTCATTTATTTTAGTTGTAGGGGATACTTTGGGTTATCACGTTTGGTCAGGATACTTTGGTTTATCATGTTTGGTAAGGGATGCTATGGTTTATCTCATTTGGTCAGGATACTTTGGTTTATCCTGTTTGGTACGGATACTTTGGTTTATCCGATTTGTTGCGTGTTTATGTTTGTTGCTGCTTGAAGATGTGCTTTCGCTTGCTATCGAATGTCTTCTTCATCTATTATTTATTTTATTGTTTATTAGCTTTTAATCTTCGGTTCGAGCTTTTACGATTTCGCCGCTCGGACTGCGGGAGAGTGTTAACCGGGTATTAAGAGATAAGAACATTAGTTGTCATTTGCGGATAGCTTCAATATTATTAGTTGTACATTTATATTGATTAGCTTGATTAGTGGAGTTACCCAATATAGGTCATGTAATACTCCTATATAATGCTTCTCATTGTCTGTAATGATTCACGAATCAAATTAAGATCATTCTTATATTATTCTTATCATGTACTCTTGATTAGTTCAGTGTTGCAAAAAGCGGCCAACTCGGCCGATTAATCGGCGAATCGCTAATCGGCCCTGGAACTTGGAGAGATTTACAATGTAATCGGCCAATACAAGAAAATCAGCAGATTAATCGGTTAAAAATCGCTAATCGGCCATGGACCGCCTCAGTATCGATTCACGATTTTTGCAATATTGGATTAGTTGTAATCTCACACTCACTGGACCCGGCCGTAACGAGATATTTGGAGATGATACGAGACCACGTCTCCCTGGTAAAGAACGTGCTTCCAAGAAAACCAAATCTGAAACCTAGTCGATCACTGCGGGAAGTAACCCGTTTGAATATAGTGAAATTATGCATAATGAGTTGCGAATAAAACGAGAGGCCGCGGTGGTATCGTACGAGGCGTCAAGGAAGAACGACGATGACATTCTAATAATGAAAGAATTAAAGTTTCTAAATACTCTAACCGACCCGAATTTGCCACCGGAACGAAAAATGCTCATCAAAATGCAAAAAGATAAAACAATGATGAAATATCGACAAAATTAGTTATTGTAATTTTTTATAGCCCTGCCATACATATAATTCGAGTTTAAAAACTGAAAATAACAAAAACCAACAACACTCCACGTCTTACCAAACGTGTCATCAAATTTCAAAACCAGTCAAAAGTCAAACTTCAAAAAATGGAACTGGAATCCCAAAATGGCTCCAAAATCACCCTCCAAAACCCAAACACCCCAATCCAACTCGGCCGCAATTCACTGTCCCAAACACCCGACAAAACAGTATCCCGCCATCACATTACATTGAATTACAATACCCAGAAAGGAATTTTGAAATTCGTAGTGTATGGAAAAAACCCCATTTGGGTACATGAATTTGAAAGAGATGAGATTAAGGTTTATAGAAGGGGGGACAAGGGGGAAATGAAAGTGGGTGATGCGTTTTGTGTTGGGTTTAAGGATTTTGTGTGGTTTAAGGTGAGGGAGATTGATGGGGTTGATGATGAGGATGTGAAGATGGAGTTGGGGGATGAGTTTGGTGAGATTGGGGAAAGTTTAGGGGGTGGTGATGTTACAGATGTTGATGATCCTGTTAAAGGTTTGTTTTTGTAAGAATAAAATGCTAGTTGGTGTTTGTTTCGGTTTATATAGTGGGCTTATGGCTTATGTGGTTTTCGGCTTATGTTTCATAAGCCCTGTTTTTGTGGCTTACTTTGAAACTTTTCGGCGTCTATAGGCTTATTATGACATGACAAACTTATGTAAGCCGAAATGTTTCAAATAATCCACAAACAGTAAGCTTCTGAAACATAAGCTGAAAATCAAATAAGTCGTAAGTAGTCTATATAAGCCGAAACAAACAAGGGGGTTTGGTTTGTTTCTTTGTTTCGGCTTATATAGCGGGCTTATGTTTCAAAATAATCCGCAAAAAGTGAGCTTCTAAACATAAACCAAAAACCAAATAGGCCATAATCCAGCTATATAAGCAGAAAAAAACACCCTCTTAGTATATTTTGTGTTTGGTGATGAGTTTTTAGCTTCCAGAGCATTTTTTGGCAAAACTAGGATTAGCGATTAGCTATAGCAGCATTTCGCAATTAAGTTATATATAGTTAGCTACTACTCTACTAGTAGTTAGAGTATTTGTTTGTTTTATTGGTAACATAGTATACTTAATTGTCAAGTGTAAAATGATGAAAAAGGCAAAAAGCTTAACGCTAACGCTATATGCTTCTTCAAATAGCATTTGAAATGTAGCGTTTATAAAATATAAACGCGGCTTTTAGCGATTAGAATATGATGCGTGTTTTGCAGCGAAAGGTTAGCTTTTGGATTTTGTTTAAACACTTCTATGTTGGACAAACGCTTTTTTTCGTTTTATACTCTATAATATACAACTACGTTAAGGAACGGTTTTACTAAAAAAAAACTTGCAACTACTGCTAGTTATGCGAGCCTGTATATTAAAGTGTCTAAGTTCGTATAAAAGTGTTATTTTTATCAAAGAATGTTGATATTTCAGCTTAAATATCCAATTTTTAATGACTTACAAATGAAATAGAGTTACTAAAATGACATGTATTTAGTATCCATGGATTTATGGGAAAACTTGAAAATCGACTATAGTATTAATTTCTGGTTGCTGAGATTTAGATGAAAGGGTGTTTGGATGTGATTCTGATTTTCACGTTTCAAGTCAAAATGGTCATATTAAGAAGCACACATAGCTAGAATTAATTGACTGACAATTTCTTTTGACTGCATTTTGAAATGGTAATAACCGCTTCCAAGATGGAAGTTCAAGGACTTTCTTATTTAGTATGCATAGTAACGGGTCTAAATGCCTCCTTATATAGTAGCATCTCTATAGTTACGTGGCAAAGTTATAATATTCACTTTTAAAATGCAAGACCAAACACCCCCAATTTTAAGCCATCTACAGTTATGGTCCCAAACAAATGTCTGCTTATATATTATTTTGATGGCAAATTGCAGAGTTTGGTTTTGTTATTATGGGACATGAGTTTGATAACTACCCGAAGAAAATGATCCGTGACATATGGAGTTGGGATTGGTTTCTTGAAGAACATAAAGAAGACAGTGATGAAGACGAAGATGAAGTCAGTAATAGAAAAGCAAAAAAGGGAAAAAGACGAAAGAGGAAGAAAGGTGGAGTGAATGACGACGAGGATGATGATGTGTGGACAGGTGAGAGTGAGGAAGATGCTGAATTGATTAAGAAATTAAGAAATGACCCAAATCCTAAGTATAAAACTAGGTCAAAAGACCAAAAGAAAAACAGAAAAGGTGCAAGTACAAGTAGAAGCGGTACTGATACTACAAAGAGTTCTGCGATGGACGTTGATGTTGAAGATGATGACGATGAAGATGAAAATGATGAAACGTTGGGTGGTTTCATAGTTGATGACGAGGACGTGGGTGAAGGAACCGACGAGGATGTGGATGAAGAAACCGACGAGGATGATGAAGAAGAAGAATTTGAAGAAGATGAAGATGACGAGTAGTTGTTGGTTTTAACGTCATTTTAGATGTTTAGTGTTTCTAGTTTGTTGTATTGTTGTATGATACTACTAACGTGTACATTTGCACAAGACTCTGCTGAGGCTCGTGATCTTTGTTAATATCCTGTATGAAATCGTTGGTTTGTTTCATACTTCCGTTTGTATTGGATTATCTCACTATATGTGATCCGAACTTATGATATCTGACTTCACAGTTCAAAATCTATTAATATTCAAGTATACAAACAGCATAAAATTGTTTTCTTTAGTGTGTTAGCAGTAGACCTAACTGCTCTAAGAAATTTTTTTTTTATCTTGTGTTCCAGAGTTGGAAAGAAAAGAGAAGGAAGTAACAAAAAAAATAGCTTTAAAATCAACACCACTCCATTTCATCCCAATTTGGAAAGTAAATTCGGAGAGTAATTTTGATGTAATTTACTATCCTTTACTTTCCTCTCCCCTCCTAAAAAATCTCAGGTAGTAAAATAGTTAATGAGTTTCTCGTCTTCTTCTTGTGACCATAGCCCTCTCTTTAACTTCCGTCTAGTGCTCAGCCTATTTTCCCTCTCAGCCATGTCTGAAGGAAGAACGAGTGATGCCATATCTTCTTATATAAGAGACAATTTCGACATTGTTATCATATATGTAAGATGATGATTTTGAAATGTCGGGAATCCAAGATATATCTGTAGGTCAGAAATGAGCAACATAATCTAGGGGGCCTGGTCGTTCTTGTATAATACGGGTCCTACTTTAGCTTAATTACTAAAATCTTGATTGAGTTTACTTACCTCCTAGATTGCTTTATCTTATTTGACTGTGGCTATGGCTTGAAAATAGCTGATCCAAGCTCATACTAGACGACCTTAGCCTAGCTTCACGAGTCTTTATGATTTGAGCTTAAGCTCAAATAATTCGATAAAAGCTATGATGATGTATTGGAAGTTAATTAAGATTCTTCTTTTTAATGAAGTTACATGAATACAATAAATGAAATGAAGATAACCTTACATGAATACAAGGTCTCGTCCATTGCCATAGATGGTAAAATTTGGTTATGTGTGACTTTCGGTTAATAAATTTTCATAAATCTTGACAGTAGAAATGACATTCTTAAGCTAAACCACACGCGTCTTGGCTTTATGGCCATAATCAGATCTAGAGTTTTTCCGTGCTTGGTCAAGACTTGCGCTCGTTTGAACTAGATTCCTGCTTGGTCAAGATGTAAAGTCTGAATTAACTCCGGTGTTAATTCTTATATCGATCATGACTCTTGAGTTGCTATGTTTTGGTTATTTATACAAACTTTCATAGGCTATCATCCACACAGTGAAATTCATTGCCATAACCCTAATTTATATCGTTGCAATTATCATCAATGGCTGACACACCAAACATCAACGAACTCAAAGAATCTTGTGGCTTAGATGATTTGGGTTATGTTTTCTCTTTTCTGTACTCTCAAGATATTACCGATGATGAGGGGTTTCTTATAAGAATGGGTGATGAGAGTACCCAGGTCAGGGCGAAGCTTGATAAGCGTTCAGATACCATCGATGAGACTTGGTCCTTTGGTCCTGATAACGATGTTGCCAAGACTGGAGAGGATTGCCTTGCTGAAACTTAGGTCAGGGATCATCGAAGGCTTGATTTAATTGCTCAACTCCTCCTGCTGACCCGTGAAGGAATTGAAGAGAAGAAAGCCCATATCGAGAAGATGAAGGCTATTGCAGGCGCAAAAAAGGATTAGGAATTTTTATATGTTTATTTTTTATTTTGATGTTTTCATGTATGGTTAGATGTATGAGATGGATTATCTGAACAATGATAAGTATTTAAGTTTTAATTAATCGAGTTTTATTAATATCTATTATTTATTTTTATTTGTTTACTTTTTGATAAAAAGGAAAGTATTATTTAGTGTTTGTTTGATATTTTATTTCTCACACACATACTTCTCTCACACACGGTTAAAAAACCCAAAAAATCGCATCCATATAGTGGTTTTAGGGCTTTTCGATTTCAAGCATAATGAATCAATTCAAACGTTATAGAATCAAATGTTGTCGAGTGTTATGTTAAAAGAGCTGTTAATTTTGATCTAAGTATTTCAGGTATTGTTCATTGATTTGGGTGTTCATTATTGATTTTTATAGTTGGGTATGTAAGCTATGATTACTCATAAATTTAATTTATTATACATTTATACGCTTAGTTATTGTCGTAATTGATATTTATCATTATTTGTTTTATTATTCTTTTTTTTATTTCTTTCTTCATAATTTGAAGCAAACGAAATAAAAAATATGTAGATTTCAGCTCTGCCACTTGTGATGGCATTGTTATTTTGTATATAATTTAAAATTTTAATAACTAAACCATAATGTTCATTTGTACATGATATAATGTCAAAGAATACTATAACACATCGCAAATTGTTTTTATTTGGAGTTGTACACGTATGTTGTAGTGTAGTTTGGTTATGATAATGATAATTATTCGATTATGTATTTTGGATTACATAATTTGTAGTACATAGGAAAGTATTGATGGTATTGGACAAAAATATGGAATTAATAATTTATGAGGCATAAATAGTTTATTTAAACAAATTAATATACATGTAGAGATTGACACTTTAAGATAAGTTCGTAAAGGTCTCTTTGAAAACAATATTCCTGGTACGGTTCTTGAATTCGAGTTGTTCGTCCTCTTTCATAAGTATTTTCAGACCATCTAGAGTTGTAACTCTAGAAGCTGCTACGTATAGTTGTCCGTGACCGAAAACAGGCTCCGGAAAATAGACACCTACATAAGAAAGTGAATGTCCTTGACTCTTTTTTATTGTCATGGCGTAGCACGGTTTTATGGGGAACTGTCTTTGTTTCATTACAAATGGCCATTGTGTTTGTGTAGATGTCAACGTTATCCTTGGAATAAGGACAATCTCCCCTATTTTTGACCCAGTTAGTATTTTTGCCCATACAACAAATTCACCAAGATCGGTGATGATAAGTCAAGTTCCATTACATAATCCCTGTGCTGGGTTCACATTCCTCAAGAGCATGATATAGGTGTTGTTGGTTTAGAACATCGGTTGATGCTTTACACACTTCGTCTGCACTATTGTATGTCTTAATTGTACCTCCCAACTGCTTAAACATATAGGCATTTATTGCATCAGCATCATCATTTCTTGGCGTGAGTATTGCCCTTTCTTTTAGATATTCATCCTCATGTTGTCTTGTAGTAAAATCAGGAAAGGTTTCTTGCACAATCTGGTCGATATGACAGTTGCCTGATTTGATAATGAAATCCTCCGGAATCTCAATCCATGTTGGCTCACCTTCTCCGTCTTTGCTTTTAGCTTGTAAATTCCCATCTCCCAAATCCAAAACCCATTTATTGAATGCCTGTTTGCGTGTATCAACTGATCCATTTTCAGAATACTCGTTTACTCACATGCTCCGAGTAAGTGTGAAAACCTTGCAATATTTCCACAAATTGGAACGGTTTATACATGCGTTGACCACTTCTTGCCTTTTATCTTTCGGGATAACTGGTAAAACCTGTCTAAAGTCGCCACCAAGCAAAACTGTTAGACCCCCAAATATCTGATCCCGTTTGTCTGAATCATGAAACCCCAATATATCTCTTAGAGTTTTGTCCAATGCTTCAAATGCATATTTTTGAGTCATTGGTGCCTCATCCCAAATAATCAAATGGACTTGTTGCATAAGCTCAGCCAATTGTGTGCTTTGTTTAATGCCGCATGTGCTATTTTCCATTAATTCTAAAGGTATGACGAATCTGCTATGTGCTGTTCTTCCTCCTAGAAGTAGTAACAAAGCTATCCTTATTCCAACGCAATAGTTAATGTTATTATATTGGTTGATTTCATATGAAATAAATGTTGTAATTTAAGATTTATATGATGTATAACTAATAAATTATTATCAAAACATCATACCCGAAGATGCAACCGCCAGCACAATCTTTCTTTCAGACCGTAACCTCGAAATGATTGTCTTATATAAGAACGTCTTTCCGATACCACCAGGCCCATAAAAAAAATAAAAATTTCCTTTTTTATTGTCAACCGAATCAAGAACCTCTTCATATATCAACCGTTGTTCGGGGTTTAACAAAGAATGGAAATGTTCATGATCTGCCTGTCTTTTAATCACATCAAAATCTAGTGCTTCTCTGATCAAGCGGTTATCCAGGTTTGTAAGTAGTTTTGGATCAGGCCGTGGTAGATCCTGGAATTTGACAAAGACCTCCCATTCATATTTAACAATTCTTAGATTTCTACCAAGAAATAGTTTTTTATTTGTTCTTCCGTTAGTTCGAGTTCAGGATACCTAAAAAGTTTACGCTTTTTGTGTGAAATGTCCTCAGAAAGAGTTTCCCAATTTTCTTCCCAAAGCTGTAGTGGCTTACTTACATCACAAAACAACAAAATTGTAACAAACAGGTCACGCAGCTGTGGTCCTAACGCCCAAAATTTTGCTTCTGATATAGCGTTTGTCCATTCTTTGTCATCATTTAGTAGACCATATGCAAAACATACCTCTTTAAAAGTGCCATATCGTTTTTTGTTAACCGTCATAAGTTCTTCAAAAGATTTAGGCCCTCTTGCGACGTTTAATACCATTCTGAGATAGTAACGCTCACCTGATGCTGGGTTTGAATAAAAAATCCTACCAATGGTTTTATGTTGTTTTCGTTTTTTTTTTTTCCCAAATTTTACTTTTCTCATGCCAGACATAGAATTTTGGTAGTTCAGCATAGGTGAGCTTTTCAGCTTCTGTATCTCGCTTGTTTAACTCAAACCATTCAGTAAACATTGTGATTTTGATGTCTTCCCTTTTAAGCAATGCTGGTAAATTTTGCGAGTCACGTAATGTTATGGAATTTTGATTTGGTAAATGGAAATTGAGTTTCATGACGGATGGGTAGGAATAGTGAATGTCGAAAGAGAATAATCGCCATAATGCCTCACACGGTGCTAAATAACGACAATTTAGAAAACTTTTGATTTCATCAACTTCGTTTATCTTTTCCGACATTACGCGTTGTCCGGTAACAACATTTTCTTGTATGACAACCGTTGCCCTATTTGGACCCTTATTCAAATACTTAAATAAATACTTTATTGCCTTTGATCTATTGCACCACTCAACATTAATGTGAGCCTGGTATTTCAGCAACATAAATCGATTGTGAGGGACCACATATCTGTTATCAAAGGTAAACTTACCTTTCACAGCATACACTTTATTGTCCTTACGGTATAAACAGGATATCCGTCTTCATCCACCATTGTCTCTACATAAAATGCTTTAGGGTATCTTTTAGAGCATTTTCCATCTGCATTGCATGGTGCATTTTTTCCATCTTTCCCACATGGTCCGTGTAGCATGAATTCGGTGACAACTTTGTACCCATCTGGATCACGCACCGGACATGGTAGTTCTGCAGATATTATATCGTCTATCTGTGCCGGTGTCATACATTTGTGTATTTTCTCAAGCCACAGTATAATATGTGCGTGCGGTAATCAACGTTTTTGAAATTCAATTACATAAACAACTGCATAACACAAATTATCACGGAATTAGTATTGCCTGACAATGATTAATAAAATTAGGAATAATGATTATCCAACATGTGGTTGATTACCTGCACGGCTAGCGCCAAATATGTGTTTTTTTGTAAGGTCATCTAACATTTTAGTTAATTTCATTTTGAACACTCTTGAACCTATTTCCGGCCTATCATGTGTTTTTTGACCAGCTAAAGTCTCAAGCATTTCGGTGATCTCAGGCCATTTTGGATTAGAAGTAAAAGTGATAAATAGGTCTGGATTTCCATATGTCTGACACAAAGCCATTGCATCTTGATAATTTTCCATTATATACCTTGGCCCACTGGTAAAACTTGAAGGTAAAACTATTCTTTTGCCAAGTACAGATGCATATGTGTCGCCTCTCGTGACAGCATCCTGAAGGTTGTGATAGAGGTCTACTCGCAGTAAATATTGGTTACTTCTCGTCCATTTGAGCCTTTGTTCTTCAACTGCCGTGTATGCATCGACCAAAAACTACTGATACAGTCGTCCTCCTCTCAACAAAGTGTTACCTTGGTTGTTTCGCTGTTGAATTACGTAACTATAGAACTCCATCATTGTTACAAATGGCCGAATAGTTTTCCTTGAACCTCTATTGTTATGGTATGGTATCTTTTCGTGGAATCCATCCTCTCCATAGGGAAACAACAATGGATATTGCAATGCCATGTATGATGGATGCAATTCTGAAATTCGTTGTGGACCACTATTTTTATTATTTACAAAGATGTCTCTTGAAGCAATACCATCCCCAAAATCATTCATAATTAGAGCAGCTACCTCTGCTATAGTTGGGGCGTTATATACTCTCGATGCTTTCCTCTAGCTTAATAATCGTAATTCAAAGTTTATGGAAGCATGGGAATGACACAAATCTCTCGCCATTCGAAATGCTCTTGCTACTGCACTATACTGGTCCAACATGGACATCAAATTTGCGATTATCGTTTCTTCGAGCTCATTAACCACATCCTTATCAACAAATGCATCCATTCTATTTTTAACTTCATTTTGTGTGTCAAAAAAGTACAACTGGGCATACCTCGGTTGTACACCTGGAGCTGGTAAAAGGGAACCAATTTGATGGTAGTTTTGGCCATTAATCCTAAATGTATATAACCCCCTCCCTGTATTTACTGAATGGTTTATTCTTGCACCAAAAGATGAAAATCAAAACATGCTATTGTATATTCTAATTTGATCTCTAAACTTTGATGTCGTATAATCTTCATAATCAAGCAATTTTTTTAATAGTGGAGGTGTTTGATTGAATTTGGGAAGCAACACTTTACCATCTTGACAACATATTGAGAAAGTAGGATTAATAACTGTTATGTCCTTGGTTGTTCTCCCTGCATACCACATAACTGCATTACAATTACGGCACTGATATGATGGAGATCCAAGGTGATTGTAGGATACGGGATGACCTAAATTAATGATTGTTAGTAATGGGCAATTTTTATACAAAATGGTTATTTTATAAATCATTTAACTTCCAATTAGGAACTAATCAGGAATTTTCTAATCATAGCATATCTAAAAGACGTATGTAATACCTGAAGATATACGTGCTGCGCCTTTGTACATCGATTTGGAGACGTGTTTCCGAGGCCGACCTTAAACAGCCATTGTTGTTATAAATATATTATTTATTAAATAAATAATGGGATTTGTATATTTATTAAAAAACATACCCATTGTGGACTTCTGTGTTATCGAAGCCTGATTAATAGAAGTAGGAGGCGTATGTTGATCTGTAAGACATATATGGTTATAAACGAACAGGTCAACATTCACGTAGAAACATAAGCAAGTAAAAAGTATATGAGTTTATTGTTACCTTTTTCTGGTACCGGCATATTTGAAATTTTAAGACCATAATGACTATGTACTTTCCCATCCTCACCGATAATTGTATGTGACTGTATGTGTACAGTATTGTCTAGCATGTTAAACAGAGATGGAATATCCTCATGATCATTACATAAAAATATGATATAATAACATATGTTAATGTAACTACATAATTACGCGACTGTAGATAAAGTAATACAATTCATTCTAACCGTCAATCATAGTTGATTATAAAATACTAATTATTATAAATGCATTGCTGGTTCCAAATACATGTGAATATGTGAAATGATGGATATTGAAGATGATTAAGAATTGGTTTGTTCCAAATACAGATGAAGATGTGAAATGATAGATATTTATGATATTTGAGGGTGAGCCTTTGGGATTGTCATGCAATCAATTATGGAGTTATCATGGTAATAAATGGAGAGGGTTTGAGCTATTTGGGCATTTCAATTTACTATCAGGTAAGTAACCCCATTATTATATGCTTGTTATGAAATTCAATAACCATGAATACCAAATTAAGGATAATTAACAACATATTCGTAAAAAAAACATCGAAGTAGGTCATATTGCCCAAAAATATCTTGTAGTTAGGAATAGGCATGCATTGTTTTTTATCCGACCATAATCAACAACAATAATATATATCAGACGTTTTTAATGATTTTAGTATTGTGAAATCGATGGCGTGGTTCATAAGTATTTATTTGATTGCATATTTAATTTCGCATGCATATAATCGATGTTAAACACACATGTGTAGATATATATGCATGTAGTGTTATGTTTTTTTCTTAAATTAATATTTATCTTACGAATGTCTTACGAATGTAGTACGATGTTATTGTTTCAAAATTGACAAATAATAATAAACGCAACTCATAATAGTATTTACATTCTTAATTGGTTGAAATGGACCACAAATAACAAACATTCAAATCCAAAGTAAATGGCATACCAATTACTAATGGTAACTTTCAATGCATCAGATGATTATTGTTTCAAAATATATGTATGTAGTGTTATGATTTTTGTAAAATGTATAGTTATCTTACGAATGGAGTATGATGTTATTGTTTCAAAATTGGCAAATAATAATAAACGCAACTTATAATAGTATTTACATTTTTAATTGTTTGGAATGGACTACAAATAACAAACATTAAAATCCAAAGTAATTGGAATATCAATTACTACAATTTATATAATATTATTTATATTCTTAATTGGCTGGAATGGACTACAAATAATAAACATTTAAATCCAAAGTAGTTGGCATACCAATTACTTTATTTTATCTAAAAGTGTAAATTGTAAACACTATGGTATCTTTCAATGCATCAAAGTACATAAACTGTTTTATTCAGATGTGTCTTCTGTAATTGTAAACTTCCTCGCCCTTTTTTTTGTCAAGGTTACAACCATCTTCAACATCGTCTATGTCATCACCCTCAACTGTCGTTAATTCGGCATCAGAGTCTTCAAGCAACAAACTGAATCCACAAAACTAAAAAAATTATAAATGAAATGTAAATTTATTATTTGAGGTTTAAAATGTATAATTGATAATTTAATTCTTGGTCATTTGTATCTTCGACAGATTTAGACGGGGTAAGCACATATGGGTCATTTACCAACCTCTTCAACTGTGGGCTTTTTATGGGCGACAAAGTAACAGGTGTGCTTGAACCAGCACCCTCATCAACTGTTTGGGTTGGATGGACTTTCCAACATGTGAAGCTCTCGAATGTCCCGTGCTCATAGTAACTGTTTGATCGCAACTCAAACACATGAGTGGTACCAATTAGGCTTGCTATAACCTGAGGTATGTTCGGATGTTCTTCAGAAACCTGCAACATATTGTAAGTTCACGACATGGTACATTTATAATATAATCAACACAAACGTACATCTTCACCCGATTCTACTATTGATTCAGCCGAACACCCAACTAATTATGTAGAAATATCATCGAACAGGACAACAACGGCAGATTCCGTTCCATCAGACACATCAAGTTCAAGTCTATATCTGATAGGGATGTACACATATTAGGTAACTTACACACGACATTTGGTATTATTTGTTATTGGGTGGTATACAAAATAATGATACCTTAATACTGGATAGGTAATAGCTTTGTCGCATGAATCACACCAAAACTTCCCTCCTTTATGGGTAGCACCTTTCCTACATTTGTTGTCACCACATGACGGATAGTTCGAGCCCTTTCTAGTCCTTACACCGTCAATCCTAACCATACAGTTATAGGTTAAAGGCTGTAAAAACATAAGATTTAAGATTTGTATTAGTTAGGTTATAAGCAAACAATATAATATGTATAATTTGTATATTACATTGTTTTTCTTGTTACGAGCCCAAAGGAGCAGGTTCTCCAATGTCCAATCTTTGGGACAGAAATATCTGTTGGTAAATCAATTTCGTTCATTTCCAGGGCCGTCCCATGAATTTATGAAATTTTTGAGCGCCCTGGACGAAATTAAATAATGAGGTCTTTCGATAAGGAATGTTATATAAAAGTGTCACCATTTATAAGATATAATGCAATTAGTTAGCTAAACTTTCTAACATATTACTCATTTAAGATATTTTCTCATCTAAATACCATTTTATTTGTGAAAAATATGCGGACACATGCATATAATTATTAACGGGACAAATTTTGAGGCCTTTAAAAATTTTGGGGCCCTGTGCGATCGCTCACCTTGCACACCCTCAAAGCCGGCCCTGTTCATTTCCATATGGCTGTAATACATAATAATAGATGATGTTAAGACAATATATGCATAAAATAGATTTAAGAGATTATCATCTGATGATGTTAAGACAATATAGGTATGGGCCAATTAATGTGTAAAATAAATTTAAAAGATTATCACCTCATATCAGATTTAAGAGCTTTCAACGCAGGAATTTCAGGATCATTGAAAATTAACGTCAAAGAACTGCTTGAAAGATAAAGCTTGTCTAGAAAGTTAAAAAGAAAGGTAATTCGTCACGTTGTTAATTTATTACATAGGTGAATTTTGACAATAACGGTTAGCTCACGTACTGTTGTACTCTTTAACATTAAGTGATGTCAACACAATCGGGTAGAGTCCAGCATGCTTTGTCTTTTTCTCTATAAGAATGTCTCTCAAGTTTCCCCAAAGAGTCACACGAACTGATTGGCCGCTGCTTACAAAGATAAAAATTAGCTTTGCAACTCACAATATATGTTAAACGATACATGTGATATATCATACATATGCATAAATATTTAACATAACAAACTAACTTGTTATCTGTCAGGTAAAGATAGATGGTTCGAGATCCTGACTTTTGCTGAGTTGTTCTTCCCACATTTGTCACATAACCGGCTACATCTGTAAGTAAATTATTTACATATCATAATGGACATATAACAATGATAAATAAAGCCGATTAAAGTATGGTTTTAGAAAACATACCAACTAAGTACTTGTTATATGTACTTTCCAGGTTTGCTAAATCCTGGAGCTCAAATGGATACCTCTCAAAAATTCCATCCTTGACAGTCGCTTTTACTACTGTTGTAGTCCCATCAAATTCTAGCATAAACTGATCCCTTTGCATAATATGGTACTCGCCTTTATTAGGTTTTACAACGAAATCTTTTAAAGAATATACCATCCCTTCCTTCATCCTGATAAAATTATGAGCAATGTGGTTCCTTGCAGTGCAATGAATTGAACTTGTTGGACCATAATGTTATAGAAGCAAAAGTTAGGGTAGTTTAGTGTAATTTTAAGTTATGTATTCTGTAAGTTTTGGTATGAACCGACCCATTGTATTGGGCTGGGTCACAAGAAAAGAACGGTTAAAAGTTAGGTTACAACGTTTAGAATAGGTATAACGTTTTAGAAGGAAACGGTGTGTCTCTTGTGAAGCAACGTTTCAATTAGTATATATAGAGTAGGATTCTGTAATCAACATTAAAACCCAATTCGATTATATATCAGTTATAAAGGGTTCAACCCATTCTTTGTTTCGTTATTGATTCTTGTTTGATATATACATGATGTTGTTATTATCATATTCGATCCTGGATGTGGAGATGCAAGACCTGTCAACAGTGGTATCAAGAGCTTCAAGGGATCAAAACAACATCCAAATCATGTTTTACAATCATCAAGATTAAACCTGCGTTTTTGAGGAAAAAGAACAGCGGGTAAAGGAGAAATAGATGGCGTTTGAAGAGAAAGAAAGAAGGGAAAACGGTTACCCCAACCGTGGGTTAACCAAGAAGAAGAAGAATTAACGATCTCAAGAGAGAGACACAGAAAAGAAAAGAAAGATTGGAAGACGGTTACACCGGCCATATAACTAGCGGCGGTTAACCAGGAGAAAGATACACGAAAGAAAAAAGGGAGAATGAATACCTGTTCATTTGATTGAAGAATAATCAAAGTCTGATCAGTAGAAAACAAACCACCGATTGTGGTTACCCAAATCAAGAAGGCATCAATCGAAGAAGAACTGAAAACATCAAGGAAGAAGTATAAAGAAAGGGCAGCAGGTCAAAAAGAAAAAATCAAACAGAAAGGAATTGTTGCTGTTTTTTAACAGAAAGCAGCGAAAAGGAAGAAAGAATAGGACCAATTGGCTGTTTGAAATTGCAAAGGTTTGATTTGATTGGTGTAAGTAGAAAGAAATCATAACCTTTGTGGTATAGTAAACAAGAATCCAAAGCCTCCGTGGTACAATCCTTCGTGGAACAAACCTTAGTGGTACAAATCCTTCGTGGAACAAACCTTCGTGGTAAAAACTTTGTGGTATTAACCTGTGTGGTACGATCAAGTAAGCAAAAGGAAAACCTGTGTGGTACAAGCAAGATGAAAGATTGAAACCAAAACACAAATTCGGTGTTGCTGTTTCAGAAAGAAGGCAAGAAAGGCTAAAGGACGTCAAAGAAGAAAGAAAGAGAGAAAGGAAGAAAGCATGGCGAATGAAGTAAAGTAAAGAAACCTCGATTTGCGTCTATAACATTAGGGGGAGAATGTTGGACCATAATGTTATAGAAGCAAAAGTTATGGTAGTTTAGTGTAATTTTAAGTTATGTATTCTGTAAGTTTTGGTATGAACCGACCCATTGTATTGGGCTGGGTCACAAGAAAAGAATGGTTAAAAGTTAGGTTACAACGTTTAGAATAGGTATAACGTTTAGAAGGAAACGGTGTGTCTCTTGTGAAGCAACGTTTCAATTAGTATATAGAGAGTAGGATTCTGTAATCAACATTAAAACCCAATTCGATTATATCATTATAAAGGGTTCAACCCATTCTTTGTTTCGTTATTGATTCTTGTTTGATATATACATGATGGTGTTACTATCATATTCGATCCTCGATGTGGAGATGCAAGACCTGTCAACAGAACTACCCTGCAAAATCAGTCAAACAACATTTAGAACCAAATGTATATTTCAAATAGTAGGTCGTGCAAAACAAACAAACAACAAAAAACCAACAGGGGCTATACTTTGGAATCAGAGACCACAAAGTCCGTGATGAGGTAACGTCCGGTGACTGCGTTGACATCCCAAATCCTGCAAACCATGACCACTATGGTCCCTGTAACACCGACATCGAGGTCATCAAGAAACAACAAACAGTTTGGGGCCGCAACATCTTTGTCCATGTTATGTGAAGATTGCTTCGGCATGCTGGAATGGAATGAAGTGTATACGATGGAAGGTTGATGGATGGTGGAAGATTTACAAAAGCAATTATAATTTATAGGTGGAAAATTTTTAATTGTGATAATTACAACATGATGATGGACGTTCTTATTACATGTAACCTTTACAATCATAATAGCCGTAATGAATACATGTACACTTGGTATGCCTCATAATAAACACACTCGCACCTTTCATATTAGTGTAATTACTACACGATGAATGCCTCAATGAATACACCAACACTTCGCATGCCCCTCATAAAGGGTATTGCCCTTGGCATGGAATTTTTAGCCTAATAATTGGTGTCATTGCTCCTCATCAATGACTTTTTGGGGTGAATCTTTCAATATATATGATTTTGAAACCCGGCTTGACCTGGCCTGGTCGAACCGGTTCAAGTTTCTTTATTATTTTGAAACCCAGCGTGAACCGCCAGTGTTTCCTAGCAGAATCAGTTTTTGAAAAGTTGAAAGAAACATGGGTGTCATGTGTATCAACTGTTAGGTTTTTTGTTACATAAACCGGGTTGACATGTTGACCTGCCAAGATCGATCAAAGGCCCGGTCTTGAAAACATTATTAGATGGGACCATAAAGAAGTAAGAAGATAATAAAACCAAAAAGAGCTTATTGGAGAGCTTATTAAGGGGGATGTTTGTGTTTGGCTAATTTTAATAGATTAGGCTTATGGACTTAATCAATGGGGTGCTGTTTTAAAATATTGCTTATTGTGGAGATTTTAAGCTTATTTTTCTTTTTGGGCTATTAGCTAATCCAAGCACTCACCCAAAACGTATGAGATTATTTGTCATAAGCTACAATTATAGATTATGCTTAAGCCCACAAATAAGCTTTAGTAACATGATAAAAACTTTAGTAGATTTTGGTAATGTGTCGTTTTCGAAAAATAAAAATTTATAAATCTTAGTTCCTCGCATCAAATTGAAGTTGTTCCGCGTATTCACCTATAGAGTTTATTACCCCATGAGATTGGTAAGCTGCACCACACGAATCACGGCCTTATGGCCATAATCACTATAAATGGAACATAATCTGATAAAACTACACCAAACAGCATATCATTAGCATAATGATTTTCATTTCAAGTATGCAAAAATCTTATATATATCTGCTTAGAGATCAACAAGATAAGATTAAAAAAAAATAATAATAAATAAATAAAAGTAAAGTACAATACTATTTTTAGATGTCTCATAATAAGTGTTCACTATTTCAACTAATTAAAGTAGAATTTAGTGAGTAGATATATATTTGATTAGTGAGAAGTGTAATTAGCGAGATTTTTTAGTCTTTGTGTATTGGGAAAATATTTATTAATGTACTATACTTGTCACAAATATCACTTCCGCGTAGTTAACAAAAAAAATAGCTTTTCTGTGCACTAAAGTTGACATTTTTGTCTTTTTTTAAGTATTATGACTATTTTACCCTTCCAAATTACAAAAATGGTCCCTGTGGGTTTGCTAAAATTGCATCCACCGTCACTTTTTTTCTAAATTAATTTTTGTCTCAAAAATTTATTTTCTGAAAAAAAAAAAAAAAAAAAAAAAATTCTGAAAAAAAATATTTTCAAAAAAATAATTTTGAAAAAAAAAATATTTTTAAAAAATATATTCGGAAAAAAAAATATCGAAAAAAAATTTTGAAAAAAAAATATTCGGGAAAAAAATATCGAAAAAAATTAATTTTGAAAAAAAAATACTTTCGAAAAAAAATATTTTTGAAAACAAAATATTTTCGGAAAAAAATATTTTCGAAAAAAAATTTTTGAAAAACTTTTTTTGTCTGAAAAAAAGTTTTTTTCTGAAAAAAAAATATTCGGAAAAAAAAATTAATTTTGAAAAAAAAATACTTTGGAAAAAAAATTTGAAAAAAAAAATATTCGGAAAAAAAAATTCGAAAAAAAATATTTTTGAAAAAAAATTCTGAAAAAAAATTTTCGAAAAAAATTAATTTTGGAAAAAAATTATTTTTGAAAAAAATTATTTTCAAAAAAAAATAATTTTGAAATAAATTTATTTTCGAAAAAAATATATTTGAAAAAACAATAATTTTTTAAACCTCAGGGACCATTTATGCAATTTAGCCAAAGGGCTTTGAATGTAATTTTCAAAAAGTGAAGGGTAAAATGGTCATCACAAAATTATTTTTTGTCTTTAGTACACAAAGAAGGACAAAAATGTCAACTTTAGTACACATAAAAGCTATTTTTTTTGTTCACTACACGGAAGTGATATTTGTGACAAGTATAATACATTAATAAATATTTTTCCCTTGTGTATTATTAAAGTGAACACTTAATACATATAAAACGGAAAGAGTAGCTTTATAATGACTATTGGGAATATTTCAAAACCTTAAACCAAACGCACTCTAAATATATTTTTAAAAGTGAAACGGACTAACAAGTTTAATGGAGTATCACGAAAGGCATGGTAATTTGTTAACTAATAATGATATATTGTGGGTTAATTCTGTCAAAACGTATTATACTTGTCAAAAAAATCACTTTTGCGCAGCGAACAAAAAAAAAATACTTATCTGAGCAATAATGTTGACATTTTTGTCTTTATTTGAGTAGTAAAGACAAAGAATTTTTTTGTAAAGACCATTTTACCCTTAACTTTTTGTAATTTGCATCTAACGTCCCTATTTTTTTTCCAATTTTTTTTTTTGAAAATTTTTTTTTTTCGTAAATATTTTTTTATTTTTAGAAAATATTTTTTTTCGAAAATATTTTTTTTCAAAAATATTTTTATTTCGAAATTTTTTTTTTTCAAAAATATTTTTTTTCGAAAATATTTTTTTCCAAAATTATTTCGTTTTTCAAAAATATTTTTTTTTCAATTTTATGTTTTTAGAAAATATTTTTTTTTTGAAAATATTTTTTATTTTTAGAAAAAAAAAATTTCAATTTTTTTTTTCGAAAATATTTTTTTTTCAAATTTTTCGAAAATAATTTTTTTTTCAAATTTTTCGAAATTATTTTTTTTCCAATTTTTTTTCTTTCGAAAATATTTCATTTTTCAAAAATAATTTTTTTTTCCAATTTTTTGTTTTTAGAAAATATTTTTTTTTCCGAAAATATTTTTTTATTTTTAGAAAATATTTTTTTTTCGAAAATATTTTTATTTCGAAAATATATTTTTTTCAAAAATATTTTTTTTTCGAAAATTTCACGAATTTTTTTTCGAAATTATTTAAATAAAATTTAAACAAAAAAGAATTTAAAAAAATCAGAAAAATAAGAATTTCGGAAAAAAGAATTGGAAAGAGAATAAGGATGGGGGACGCAATTTTCGCAAACCAACAGGGACCATTTATGTAATTTAGGCTAAAGACGGTGGATGCAATTTTCGCAACCAACAGGGACCATTTATGTAATTTGAAAGGGTAAAACTGTCATAATACTTAAAGAAAGACAAAAATGTCAACATTAGTGCTTAGATAAGATTTTTTTTTTGTTCACTGCTCAAAACTAATATTTTGGGCAAATATAGTACGTTTTGCCATAATTAACCCATATATTGTTGGCATAATAAATTATGATTTACGTATAATAAATGTGATACGCATAGATATTCAGGTTTAGAAAATGGTACGTACAATTTAAACTCAAACGCCAATTAACTATGTGGACACGTAAGGTGAGAGAAGAAAGTAAATAGTGAAACCAAAATATTTAAATTCATAATGATATAATGCTCTTTATTTTATTAAAAAAACAAACCGGAAAAAAGTGTTGTTAATCTAGCATGTTTTATTATTCATCTTTTCCCTGTTGCACATGTTTACTTTTTGAGAAAAAATTTATATGAACCTTTTATGATAGTCTATTACGAAAATGAACCATGCATTTGTATTTTGTGAAAATGATCTTTCAACGCGCAAGCATATATATCACTTCCGTTAGATATAAGACACGTTGCTCATAAACAACTCAGGAGTAACCACGTGTCCAAACGGCGCGCATAACATCAACACGAGTTACCTGTGATAACAATAATTCTTAAATACCATTTAACACCGCTCGGTTTAAGTCTACTATGAGTCTTTGAGATAGTGAATTATAATTTGAACTTGAAGCAACACCTCATGAGGAGACCATCATTTAACAGTTCAGTAACCTAATAATTATAAAATCTGAAAACATGTAAACATTTTACTGAAGCACTTACTGATACTTAAATAAGTCATTATA
This sequence comes from Artemisia argyi, assembly GCA_030686995.1. Taxonomy (NCBI): domain Eukaryota; kingdom Viridiplantae; phylum Streptophyta; class Magnoliopsida; order Asterales; family Asteraceae; genus Artemisia; species Artemisia argyi. The sequence continues at coordinate 179,623,339 of CM060690.1, forward strand.
AGCATGGAGTAATTTTCTGCATATCATAAACATAAGACTTATCCCTTTTAAAAGAGAACAAATACATGGAAACGTGGAAACATGGGCATCCCCATCAATCTCCTTTATTCTAGCACAACTCTAACGGGCATATAAGGAAAACAAAAGCAACAATTAAAATAGACCAATTAAATAATTGACCCAACATGACATCTTCTACTAGAATGAGATTTTGCATGGACTTCCATCAGCTCAAAGCGAGTATACAATTATGCAGCCCTGATTGTATAAACAGTCTGAACCACGGTATATATGGTCTGAACCACGGTAAGAGAAAACAGAATGATTGCAGCAACTAGTGCAATAATACTCCATGGATTACTGAAATATACGCGTCTCAGCCGTGCAATATGCTTGGGCCAAAAACCTTTGTAGTACTTATCCATTTGTTTGAACTCTTGGGTGTAATTGAAATCTGCAACAAACACGTTTTTGGATATCTTGTTGATCATATCTGCAGCCTCTTGGTTTGAGCCGAGGTCGTTGACAAGGACTTTAGATTCTACCAGTTTAGCAATATCCTCTTGACTATCAATAAGCTTATCCATTGCACATGCATATGATGTAAAGTAATAACAATCTTGAGGGAACAATTGTTCATAAGCAATAAAGTTCCTTAAAATTAGCTCAGTGTCATCATCAATGACCAGGGTTGGCATTAGAAGAGTAGGCTTACTCCAAAACCAGGGTAAACATGCAAAAAGAGATGATTGAAATTTAATGGTCATTGACCATTTATCCTCTTGGTGAGGCTTAATGTTCATCCCAGATCTATCCAGTTCTACTATCGAGTGGGATGCCGGGATATTGATCGATGGCTTGGCTCCTACAAGCTGGTAGCGTTTGTGCACATAGCCAAGAACATGAGCAGGAGTTGAATCTGAGTCAACATCTGTGGTTGAAAATTTTTTGGGCAAATCTGAGTCAACATCTGTGGTTGAAATTTTTTCAGGCAACAGAGAACAGAATAGCTTAATGTAGGGTGCCAAATATTTATTGAGAACGTTGCTAGGAATTGAATTTTTTTCAGGACAGAATAGCTTAATGCAGGGTGCCAAATATTCATCGAGAACGTTGCTAAGAGTGAAAGGCACTTTCCCCATGGAGCAGTCAAACAAATCTTGAAGAACAAAGAAAGGGACTTGGTTTTCTAGCAACATCAGATCCATGGCAATACAAGTGTTTTGCATCTTATTTGGCGAATACAAATCTTCTTCTCCACGCTTGAAACAGAATTCAAGTATGAAACAACCATCCATAACCATCGTCTTGGCAAGCTCAACGTCACTGTAGTTCTTCTTCACACCAGCATAAGATTCTCTGATTATGGATATTTTTGTCTTTACCTTTTGCAGACATGCCTCTAACATTTCCTTTGGCGTTGAACGAAGACGACAACGATTTAATAGGTCCTTAAGATAACATTCTTTCAGCCATTCAAATTCTTGCAACTTCGGATCTTCTCTATGTATAGGTCCTATAGAGACCAGCTGAGGGTTGAATGAACTTTCGCTAAGCTCTCTAAAAATTCTAGAAACCTTGCAAATGGATGGTTGACGTTGGTTGCCACGATGTTCTCCTCTTTTTGCACAATCAAGAAGAAAGCCTATAATCTCGTCATCACTTTTATCCATGTAGTATTGTGTCTGGTTGACATCCGTGATACGGTCAATGATCAGAGCAGAAGTGGATGCTTTATCTGAGTAAGATAGATTTCGCGTAGTCACATCTAACTGATTAATTTCAGGAATGTCCAAGCTATCATTTTTCTCCCCTGGTTTGACATCTCTCAACCTCCTTCCCACCAAGCTACTTCCATTGTCTGATTCATTGACGGTTGGAGTAGTAGTGGACGCTTCAGCCGATTGAACTAGATTTTGCGGAACTGCAGCTGGCTGATTAATTTCAGGAATGCCCAAGTCAATATCCCCGACATTGAAAGTTGCAGAATCATACTCCGTATTACAAAACTAAACACTCGCGGATATGATGAAAATTAACTGATAATCGCCTCTTAACACACACTTATTTACAGATAGTAAAAATAAATGTAACATATACTACAAAACTAAACACTCGCAGATAAAACTAGCCGATAGTGTACTTACAATCAGATAGTAAAAAATAAATATTAACCTAATCACAAAACTAAACATCGTTTGTTTATTAAATTAACTAATAGTCACTACCAAACACATACAAACAAACACACAGTTTCAGATTTTACAAAATTAAGCACTCACAGATAAAATTAACCGATAATCACAGCCTTAACACACACACAGCACAAATTATTAACTGATAATCACTACCTAACACACACACAAACAGTTACAAACAGTAAAATTAAATTTTAAAACATTGTTCGTTTATAAAGTTAACTAATAAAATAAGGGTTAATGACATCTAATAGGAACGAACTTTCCCAAATGTTCACATATCAGTTATGAACCCAATAAAATATCACGATACTCGTCAAACTTTCAAATTTTAGCTCGATATCATACTTTTGCTTACGTGGCATGACCAGCAACCGGCTACACCGGTTAAATTGCATACGTGGATTTTTTTTTTTTTTTTTTTTTTTTTTTTAAGTTAATTACGTGAAGTTAGTTGTTTTAAAATACCCATCAAATTAACTTTGTCAAATGTTTCAAAATACGTGGATCATAACGATACAAGTTTATGATGTGGCATGTACATTTGTCGCTGACATGGATTTTGAAGGTAAAAAACAGGTTTTGTTGATATCAACACAAAACAAACAAAGTTTGATGAGTATTGTGGTATTTTATTGGGTTTATAACTGATATGTGAACATTGTAGAAAGTTCGTTGCTGTTATATACCATTAACCCATAAAATAATCACTAAAACACGAGTAGATAATATTAACTAATTTAACTGATAATGCCACTGCCACCACGATCAGTTCCTTCATCATTATGTCGATTGGTGCGAATATCACGTATTCACATGTGGAGCTGCTCGTGGTATTGTCTCGCCTAATCTCTTCAAATTGGGCTTGTCTGCGTTGCTGATCTTCATTTTACCGCTTCATAAAAGCCTCAAATTATTGTTGAAACAGTTGCATGGAGTCACCCATATCTTGTGGCTCCGATACCAAGTTGTTATGGTCCCGATTTATTGATCTGGTTATGGGTCTTTGTTGGGTGAAATCATATGAGAGTTTCGAGTGTTTGTTTGATGTCCTGCCTTTTTTGTTTGATTTGCTCATGAATTTGAGAGCTCATTTGAGAGAACTCTCCAATCTCTTACACACACACAGAGATCTCATGAAAAGAAAACTTGTCTATCCCTTTCTTATTATTACATGTATATAAGAGCACAAGGTGCAACTTGTCGTTTACCCTCGCCATGCCACGCTGGAGCCTCACCGAGCTCGTTGCTGCACCGGACCCCCCTCGTTGCAACTCGCCATTTCCCACTTACTCGTCTGCACGACGAGGTAAAATCTCTGACGAGTGGGACCCAATTTAATATAAACGTTCCTTCTTTTTTTTTTTTTTCTTTTCTGATTTTGGTTTTTCAATTTTGTAGTGTGTGTGTGTGTGTGAGTGTTCGCAGGTACATGGAGAAGAAGACTTTTTTTTTTTTTTTTTTTTTTTTTTTTTTTTTTTTTTTTTTTTAAATTAGGGCCAAGTGGAACTGTGGAAGTGGGCTTGATATTATACCTGTTTTTCTTTGTTCAATTGTGTAATGGGCCAATGATTGATTTTTCTTTTTCTTTATTACAACAGTAAGATTTTTTTTTTTTTTTAATTTTATTTTAAATAAAAAATGTTATTTTTATTATTTGTATTATTTGAATGAAATGAATTTAGTTTATTTAATGAAATGAATAAAGAAAATAAAGTTGTAAGTGGTGGCCCCCAAATGAGTAAGTTGAGGGGGGGGGGGGGGGGGAGAGGGTTGTTTAATTGTGAAGAGGATTTAAGGTGATGCGGCACCCGTGAGCCCCAAATGAAAAGCTTGAGCTCGTTATTGCACCTTGTGCTCTAAGGAAATACAAACTGCTTGCAAGTTATAACTGCATGCAAGTTATAACTGCATGCAAGTTGCAACTGCAATAAATAACTACTACTCCATCTAATAGTACATAGTTAACTACCTTTTTTTTAACAGCCTAATAGTACATAATTAACTACCTAATCTATACTACTATATAATGTATTTGGGACTATTCTATAATTGGAAAGGCTTAAAAATTCAGACTTTTACTTACTAATTATGAAAACAACCACCCCTAACAATCACCTCCAACAATTTATAACCACTTCAATAACCATCCCCCGACAATTTATAACCACCTCAACAACCACCCCAACAACCACTTTCCACCACCCCACCTCCCTCCTCTTCACCCCAATAATCCGCCCCCGCATCGCGCAGGTACCTTTCTAGTAGTACATAAAGTGCCTAAGACAACTACTTAAAACTACAGGAACATAGAACTTATTATCAGTAACATATTTTTTTGAGCAAAATTATTAGTAACATATTAAAAGTAACATAACTAAGCTGATAAATAAGAGCTATTGCTGTTGCAAGTCTTATGGACCTATGGTGATATAACACTAACACACACAGCTACAGACATTAACATTAAATTTTAACCTAATTTCGCATAGCTAAGCACTCACAAATAAAATTAACCGATAACCACTACCTAATGCACACACATTGAAATAACCTAATTATAAAATTAAGCATTAATAATCACTAACACAGCACATTACTCACAGTAAAAGTAAATTTTAACATATATTACAAGATTACACAATCGCGCGTATAATTTAACCAAACACTTACCTAATTACACACAGTTGCAAACAGTAAAAATAAAATTTAACCTAATTAAAATATTAAACAGTATTCACAAATGAATTAATTAATACTAGTAATAACGAACTAACTTTGAATGCGTTGACTAGCCCAACAGGGTCCTCCATACTTAAACCTGCACAAAACGACAAAATTATATTTAAAAAAAAATGGAAAAAATAAGGTAGATTAAAGATGAGATGTGACTGACGGTACCTTGGGTGGCTACCGGTAAGGAGATGGTGATGTCGGTCAGGTCTAGCGATTGTTTGTTGTTGCTCATTGTTTAGTGTGTGTTTTTGTATATGTTTTTAGTGTGTGAAAATGAAATGCTAGAAAAAGTGAAAGGGGAGGGTAAGGAAATAAAGGGTGGGAAAGTGAATATGTGTGGGCTTTTTTGAGATTAATAAAAGAGAAATGAAAAAGAAAGGTTTATGCCACAATATTGTGTGGGCTTTTTGGAGATTAATAAAAGAGAAATGAAAAAGAAAGGTTTATGCCACAATATTACTCCTCGAATCAAATAGATTACTTTTCTTTTTGTTTTTAATAACTTTTTTGGATTAGACAAGTTTATGCCACAATACTCCTCGAATCAAATAGATTTACTTTTTTTTCTATCTTTTTTTTTTTCTTTTTTTTTTTAGTTTTTTTTTTGGATTAGACAAGTTTATGCCACAATATTACTCCTCGAATCAAATAGATTACTTTTTTTTTCTTTTCTTTTATTTAATAATTTGTTGTCACTTGCTATGTTAATTTTTTTTTTTTTTTTTTTTTTTTTTTTTTTTTTTTAATGAACATATCATACCTCATCTTGAAAACTAAATCACATATCATGTATTTAGTTGCTATGTGAATTTTCCAGTAAAGAAATTTCAGAAATTACTCATTTTAAACACGTTTCTTTTGTGTTTCTAAGAAAACTTTTATGAGAAACTTCTCATTTTCCAACAACTAAACACACCAATACATAGATGGAGCCAGAAAATTGTAATCATAAGGGGCCGTAAATAATTTGTACAATAACATACAACTCATAGACCTAATTACTTTACCGGTTCAATATTTCAACCAACAAACCAAGGCGGTCTTCAACACAAATGAAATTACAACTAGGTCTTTGAGTTATGGTGTATGACCTTAGATCATCAATAAAATACTAACATGATATCAAGCTTTTGCTAATTCTGTACTAGAATATATTATCCAAGGGGAAAAAATGTATCAAATAAATACGGAGTAATGAACAAGCGGAAGCAAAGAATAAAAGTAAGTTACTTTTTTTCAAAGCAATATGACAAAAAGCAAGGTAGGTACTACTAGTACTAGTCTAGGGGTGGCAATTTGGGTTGGCGAGTTCGACTTGATAGGTTGACGGGTTAGAAAACCTCAACCCAAAACTAACCCATTTAAGTTATTGAGTTAGCTATGTTAACCCTAATCTGTTTACACATAACCTGAACCTGACCATTTAACCCGTATATATACTTGGGTTGGCGACTTAAATAAGTTACACGGGTTGAATATGGTAAACGGGTTTCGGTCTAACTCACCTGTTTTATATACAAAAGTTGGCACAGTACACGAGTTAAACAGTTAACCTATTCCCGTGTATAAATAATTTTTAATTTAAGAAAAAAAAAATTAAACGGGTTAACGGGCCAACCAGCTTAATTTATTACTAACATGAACCTAACCTGTTTAATAAACGTATTATATGGTTCAACCCAAACCCGACCCATAATTATAGCGATAGTCCTCATTTTGAAGTTGTGATTGTGTTATTAAATTAATCTCCGATCATTGTAAAATAATAAAATTACGCTTAGTCTTTTTCTAGAAGTCATTTAATTTTATCCGGAAACCAAATTTGCAATCAAAACTTCAAAATTTCCTCTAACTTTAGTTACAAAAATTAAAAATAACTAACACCGCAATACTCCGCGTATTATCAACGTGTCATTAAAACCAGTCAAACTTCAAAACGAAAAAAAGTCAAACATAGAACTAGAATCACAAAATGGCTCCAAAATCACCCTCCAAAAAAACCCTCCAAAAACACTCAAACACCCCAATCCAACTCGACCGCAATTCACTGTCCCAAACACTCGACAAAACAGTCTCCCGCCATCACATTACATTGAATTACAATACCCAGAAAGGAATTTTGAAATTCGTGGTGTATGGAAAAAACCCCATTTGGGTTCATGAATTTGAAAAAGATGAGATTAAGGTTTATAGAAGGGGGGGGGGCAAGGGGGAGTTGAAAGTGGGTGATTCGTTTTGTGTTGGGTGTAAAGATTTTGTGTGGTTTAAGTTGAGGGAGATTGATGAGGATGTGAAGATGGAGTTGGGGGATGAATTTGGGGAAAGTTTAGGGGGTGAAAGTGAAAGTTTAGGTGGTGGTGATGTTACAGATGTTGATGATCCTGTTAAAGGTTTGATTTTGTATGAATGAATGTTAGTTGGTGTTTGTTTCGGCTTATATAGTAGGCTTATGGCTTATGCGGTTTTCGGTGCAGTTTTCATGGCTTATTTTGAAACTTTTCAGCTTATATAAGCTTATGCTAAGCTTATATAAGCCGAAATGTTTCCAAATAAGCTGCAAAAGTCAGCTTCTGAAACATAAGCCGAAAACCAAATAGGCCATAATCCCGCTATTTAAGCCGAGACAAACACCTCCTTAGTATCTTTTGTGTTTAGTGACGAGTTTTTAGCGTTCAGAGCATTTTTTTTGCCAAAACTAGAATTAGCGATTAGCTATAGCATATTTAGCAGCTAGCAAATAAGTTATTTATAGTTAGCTACTATTAGGTGTAGAAAGTATTCGTTTGTTTTATAAAAGTGTTTAGCAATGTAGTTGTATACTTAATTATTAAGTGTAAAATGATGAAAAACTAGGAACATTAATTAGCAGTAGTTGCTAGCATGTTTTATAAACGTGTTTGGTGACGTACTTGTATTTGTGTGTGTATTTAATAAGTGTAAAATGGCGACAAAGGTAGACGCAGACGGTAATTGCTTCTTCAAGTAGCATATGAAAAGTAGCGTTTAGAAAAGATAAATTCTCGTTGCCAAATGATTTTTTAATTAAAAAAAACTATATGGCTTACCAAAATATAAGATAGAGTCATTGTATGGCTTACCTTGGACATACCCAAAGCCACATAGAAGACCAATACAACTTGAATTCATACAGAAAAACACCTAAACAAACACACTAAAGCTAAGACAAGCATACACAGCCAACTTTACTAGCTAAACTTCCAGACCATGCTCCTACACCTTTCAAGTTTCAACCTTTATTCTTATTCCATAGCATACAATACATCAGAAGTAGAATCCCAGTGGCTAAGAAAGCATTCCCAATGTACAAAGCTATTTGCATATTCATAATCAAACTGAATAAAAGCAATATCCAAACACCCCTCTTCCAGTTTTTCTGCTGCAATTTTAAACAGAACATCTACTATCCTTAACATTTCCAAACCTTTTAACGATATGCACCAAGTCTGCAACTTCCTTTATACATCAAACAACTTTTTTCAAGATTAAAATTCATTATAGAACCATTCATTAGCACGAAACTTTCCTAGTATTTTGTGTGCTCCATCTTTCATAGCACACAAAATACTAGGAACAAGAAGTTTAGTGCATATAAGGATCAAGTCCAAGGTACAAAGCCATCGAAAAAAATATACACACCCTCCAATACCATAAAACTCATATCCAAACACCCTGCTGAGAGACAAACCATAGAATAATTGCTTCTACTTTAAACTGTAGAACTCTTCATGACATTTACCAGGTCATTAATTTGTATACTATATAGTCAATAAACCTTCAGGATAGGAAACATGATAACAATAGTTACATTTCCTTTAAGTGTCTTGAGATCCACATTCAAAAAGAAGTTGTTCCATCTTTCATGACACACTAACTTTTGAACATGGAAACTCAATGATAGAAAGGCTTCACCATCACTTTCGAAGCCATCTATCGAAACATTTCTCTATAGAAACTCACCCTTGTCTGTTGACTTTAGCATCATATTTGATATTCCAAACAGCCTCGACTTTCTTTACAGCAGGAGATTGTTTAACACTCAGTTTCAACAATTTAAGCTTTACAGTTTTCACTATAGTGTTACAGATACTCTCCTCTGACCTCTTCTCATTTGTTAACAACCTTGCATTCCTTTCCCACCATATGAAGTACACACAGGCTCCCAAACACAGTTTTCTAATGATACTCCATACAGAGTTTATGTTTGGCATTTTGATCATGTTATTGTTATCAATAACCTCATCCCATATCACATGAATTTGGATTCCATAGTAATAATTTTTCTTGAGTACTCAGTCTTCTTTGTATAGCCATCCATAGTACAAATGAGTTTCTTGGAATGTTTTGTGTAAACCATACCAAAGAGTACCAATCCACATTATTTATACTGTTTTTCATTTCCTCCCATGCCATTTTCACTGAGAATTTTGCAATCATTCCATTTGACTTTTTCCAAACCACCCTATCCTCCTCATTTGGGTTACAATTACGCACAGGAATGCAACTATTGCTAGTTATGCCAGCCTGTATATAAAAGTGTTTACATTCGTATAAAAGTGTTACATTTATCTAAGAATGTTGATTTTTCAGCTTAAATTTCCCATTTTTAATGACATATAAATGAAATAGAGTGACTAAAATGACATGTATTTAGTATCCAGGGATTTATGGGAAAACTTGAAAATCGACTGTAGTATAGTTTCTTACAGAGTAAATTGCAAAAATCGTCCCTAAAGTTTGACCAATTTGCATGTTTCGTCCCAAATATTTCGAAACTGCAAGGATCGTCCTTAAAGTTAACCTTTGGGGCATATATAGTCCTTTTTGGGGACGATACATGCACACGGGGCCAAAACTTTATGGACGATACATGCACACGGGGCCAAAACTTTAGGGACGATACATGCACATGGGCTAAAATTTAGGGACGATCCTTGCAGTTTCGAAATATTTGGGACGAAACATGCAAATTGGTCAAACTTTAGGGACGATTTTTGCAATTTACTCTTTCTTACATGTTTGTTTAGATTCACGTATTTTTGATTCCAAAGTATTAGAAAATAACATTACAGTTATCGAATAGTCTTAGCTTAAATTTTTGGTTGCTGAGATTTTAGATGAAAGGGTGTTTGGATGTGATTCTGGTTTTCGCGTTTCAAGTCAAAATGGTCATATTAAGAAGAACGCGTATCAGATAATAAGTGTATATAAATTTGAAAGTATCGAGCTTTAGCTAGAATTAATCGACTGATAAATGATAATTTCATTTTACTGCATTTTTGAAATGGTAATAACCGCCTCCAAGATGGAAGTTCAAGGACTTTGCTATTTAGTATGCGTAGTAACGGGTCGAGATGTGATAGCTACTCTCAAGATGGATGTCTAAATGCTTCCTTATATAGCATCTATAATTATGCGGAAAAGTTTTAGTAGTCACTTTAATTGCATGACCAAACACCCCCAATTTCAAGCCATTTACAGTTGTGGGTCCAAACAAATGTCTGCTTATATATTATTTTGATGGTAAATTGCAGAGTTCGGTTTTCATGTTATGGGACACGAGTTTGATAAATACCCGAAGAAAATGATCCGTGACATATGGAGTTGGGATTGGTTTCTTGAAGAACATAAAGAAGACAGTGATGAAGACGAAGATGAAGTTAGTAATAGAAAAGCAAAAAAGGGAAAAAGACGAAAGAGGAAGAAAGGTGGAGCTAATGATGATGAGGATGATGATGTGTGGACGGGTGAGAGTGAGGAAGACGCTGAATTGATTAAGAAACTAAAAAATGACCCAAAACCCAAGTATAAGACTAGGTCAAAAGACCAAAAGAAAAACAGAAAAGGTGTGAGTACAAGTAAACGTGGAACTGATACTACAAAGAGTTCTGCGATGGACTTTGGTGTTGAAGATGATGACGATGAAGATGAAAATGATGAAACGTTGGGTTGTTTCATAGTTGATGACGAGGATGTGGGTGAAGGAATTGATGAGGATGTGGAAGAAGAAACCGACGAGGATGATGAAGAAGAAGAATTTGAAGAAGATGAAGATGACGAGTAGTTGTTGGTTTTAAATTCACTTTAGATGTTTAGTGTTTCCACTTTGTTGTATGGTTTTATGTTACTGCTCACATGTACACTTACACAAGACTCACTACAAGAAAAAGGCCCTTTAGTGACACCATTTTTAATGACACACAAAAAAAGTGTAAGTGAAAATATATATTTACTTACACTTTAAAAAAAAAGTGTAAGCAAAAGTTTAACTTTTACCCACACTTTACATAAAATGTAAGCAAAAGTCTAGTTATGCCTACACTTTTAGAAAAGTGTAAGCAAGTGTAAGCAAAAGTCTAATTTATACACACTTTTTAAAAAGTGTAAATAATAGTCTTACTTTTACCTACACTTTTTAAAAAGTGTGAGCAAAAGTCTAATTTATACACACACTTTGCACAGAGTGTGAGAAAAATGTAGTTTTACTCACACTTTTTGAATAGTGTAAGTAATAGTCTTACTTTAACCTACACTTTTTAAAAAGTGTGAGCAAAAGTCTAATTTACACACACACTTTACATAGAGTGTGAGAAAAAGTGTAGTTTTACTAACACTTTTTGAAAAGTGTAAGTAATAGTCTTCTTTTACTTACACTTTTTAAAAAGTGTGAGCAAAAGCGTAGCTTTTATTAAAAAAATATATATATTATGAAAAGTCTAACATGTGTCTGTACTTGTTTAAAAATGTAAATACGAGGCTCGTTTTTGTTTACAAGATTGTTAGATTTTAAGCGTATTAAATCAACTGAAAACCGAAAAGAACCAGTCCAACCCAAACCGAACCAACCTTACTCGGGTTGGTTTTCTGCTTTACATATTTCTGGTTTTCGGATTCGGTTTGGCTAGATTCGATTTGAGCCAAAGGAAAAAAAAAAAAAAAAACACCTAAACCATCTAAACCGAACCGGTTCGGTTTGAGCGAACAACCCAATTTAACCGTAACTGACCCGATTGCTCGACCGGTCAATTAAAAAACCGATTTATAAGACATTAATCGTTTTCCCCTCACTGCTAATATCCAATCACTTTCCCCAAATCACTTTAATCGAAGCTCTTGCCCTAATATCCAATCACTTTCCCCAAATAAGCTCACCGTTTAGTTTAATCGTCACCGTTACGGCTTAATCGAAGCTCATCCTCGTCACTCAATTAGGTAATTATTTGTTATTTTGCTTCAATTGAGCTTATGAAGTTGATATCTGTTATTGCGATATTTGTTAAGCTCAGCTTCATAAGCTCAACTTTATGAAGCTCAAGTTCAAATAAGCTCAACTTAATAAGCTCATTCTGATAGGTATTTTGAGCTCTAGTTTGTTAGCGTTTTGGATAGGTGTGTTTAATTTCAGTTAGTTTGTTAGTTGTGAGTGATTGGATCCGTTAGCGTTATTATTTCGGATAGGTATGTTTAATTTCAGTTAGTTTGATTTAGGTGCCGTTTGATTTGTGAATGGAAAGTAAACAACAAAGAGTAAGGAAATTATTGGATTTAGGTGCCGTTTGATTTAGGTGCCGTTAGTTTGTTATCGGTATTTTACATCCATTATTGGTATTGAGATAGTTACAACTGATCCGTTATTGGTAGATTTACGGCGTTAGTGCAAAATGTATCTGTTATAGTAGCGGATTTCGTCCGTTTGAATGATAAATGGCACCCATAGATGTTAAAAGTAGTACAACTGATCCGTTATTGGTAGATTTACGGCATTACGCAATCAGTTACTCGGTGTTTTGTTTAGTTTGAGGTCATACGCTTAGTTTTACTTGAATTTAGTGATATTAGTTCAGTACCGATTCAGTTTGCGTTTTATTGGTTTGGTTTGAGGTGAGATAGTTTAGTTCAACTGGATTGAAGTGGAATTAGTCTTAGTTGTAGTTGCATTGTCATCAAAAAGCTTCCTTGCAATATTCCTGTCAACATGAGCTTGTTCATGCTCTGCGGCAGCACTTCTAATCTCCATTTCAGGCCTGGTAGGGTCTTGAGTAGCTTCTAAGCCAAGAACCTTCATAAGATTGCTCATTTTGACTTTGGGTTTTGGGGGTTCTAACAAGCTGCTGCTTCTATTGCTGTCATGTCTTCTGCTTAATACTCTTTGTTTGAAAAACGCTAGAATCACCTCAAGTGAAACTATATTAGATGAAACGCCATTGCAGGAATGGTTATATTAGTGATGGGTGTAGTAGGATTAGGGAGTTAAAAGAGATGATTCGGCTCGTCACAATAGTGTTTCTCAATGTTTTTGTATGTTGTGATTTAAAGGTTATTAGTTAGTGGTAAGTTCGGTTCCACGTATTGATAGATTGTAGTGGAATTTATCTTGTAAGATGGAACTTATTTTTTGTTAAATGTGAGTGAGTCTAATAGAAATTTTGATGTACAGCTTTATCTTTAGTAACCATAGGTTAGAAAATGAGATTTGCATGAGGGGATAGTGTTAACTTAAATGTGGTGCACCGGTACTAATGTTTGTGCACGGTTTTTAGATACCTGTACTCCAATCTGTAAAGTGTAGTGTAGGAGCAATTAGCTTATTTGTTAAGCCTATGGTCTGTGAGACCAATCAGAACCCCATGGACCTCACAGTTGAAGAGGCTAAGAAGTACATGAGAACCAAATGAGTTCTGCGTGGAAAGTTTGTTGTTGTGGAATGATTAGGCCGCCATTATTTGGTGCATATGTTTAATGTTTCTGATTTTGTTTTGGTTTCTAGAGCAAATCTATATTCCTGTCAAACCCATGGTTATATCTTATTAGGCTTTATGTTAAGAAAAATGTAGCTTATGCTAGAAATTAGGAAGAAAATCACATTGTTACAAATATTGAAAAATGTTGGTACTTTTAACTTTTGTATCCGTTGGTTTTTCAGTTGACCAATTCTGTTTGTGTGATTATAATATTTGGAGTAAACTGTAAAAACCGTTTGTTCGGCCTTATGGATTCTGGTACATGTTATTCATGTCAGAAGACATTGGCTATTGGCATAGTTTATGTACCCTTAGGCTTAGGTGAATCTTATTTGTTTTGTGACGACTAATTACACTGTTCGGACTAGTATTTTGGGTAAAGGTCCTATTAAACTTGCATCATGGTGGGGCTTCAGATTCCAGGACATGATTTCTCTGAATTAAACTGCTATCATTTTCATGCAGGTGCCTGCATAAGTCTTTCTATGTTTACGACATTGGAAAAGAACGGGTGACACCTTTCGTTTCTACCACTCAGATTCCACCACAGCTCTATCTTCAGTCACCAACCAGTTTAGCTCTTTAAAACAAGCAAACGGTGATAAGAGGAAGGTGTTTGGCGGTCTTATTTTCACTTGTTCTGGTCGTCGTGGTGTCGGCCAATCAGATGTCGACAGCTCACCGTTCTTGGCCAACTTCCCGGAAGTCACGTTTGCTGGAACATTCTGTACCTGGGGAATTGGACGTGGTGATTTCATTGACCTTATGATATAGCTTGTGGCTAGTTGCTTCACTGAAGAAAAACAGGTAACTTGTCATTAGTAGGCTTGTTCATGAAATATATAAAGTTATATACTTAACCTGTAAATTGATAGGTGGAAAGTGAGAGGAAGAAATTAAATCGCTTGAAGTCAATTGAGCCTCACGTGACAAGGACCAAATCACTCGCCCGGGTAATTGATAAACAGGTAAGATAATGTTTTACCTTCATCTAAATAAGGTGTTTGCCCAGCTTTTATTAAGAGTACCATTATAATGTTTAAGATTACATATAACTATATAAGTTAGAAATTGTTATACTTTGAAGCTTATTAGTGTTACTTGTTAGCTGCATTTTAGAACGCATAAGAACTAGTAAAATTTTCTGTTTTGATACCCTAATTAAGTAGTTGGCACGCTTGACAAACCTTAAATAATCAAGGCTGTTAAGATCGCGATCCCGCGCAGAATCGTTTTTGTCTTTGCAAAATCGAGATCGTAGGATCGGATCGCAATCCTATGATCCTACCAATTTGTCATATTTGTAACCAAATGATATACGAGTCAAACTATTTTACATTTCTACTCAACGTCAAAGATAAATTAATATAATATCCTCTTAAAAATGACAAAGTTCAAATTTCAAACACTAAAGTAATAGTAAAACACAAAAAAGTCAAGTTTCAATCTTTAAATTAACGATTTAGTGGAATAATAATACATAACATAGGTTCTAAATGTCTCAAAACATACGAACCATCAATATGATTTCAAGAAAATAAACATTTCATAAGTGGCATTCCAAAACATACCCTTTGATTTGTTTAATCATAGTGAAATAAAGTAAATTAAACTATTTAACACTTTTAGACTATAATCTATTTAGAAAAGTAGAAAACTATGTATAAACTATAATCTATTTAGAAAATGAAATAATAGTGGTTTACTCATTAGACATTAGTAAAACACACGTTTGTTTTTTTGGCATAAGCAAGTGGGATGAACTTAAAAAAAAAAAAAAAAAAAAAAAAAAAAAAAAAAAAAAAGTGAACTCGGATCGTGTGTCGATCTTACGATCCTACCTCATATGCGATCTTACCACGATCCTACACGATTTTGACTGGTGTACACGTAAGATCGTACGATCTTACGTGTAAACTCGCGAGTTTGACAGCCTTGTAAATAATACTTGCAGCCCTTTAAGCCCTTTTAACTTTTTTGTTTGTACAACTTTTACAGGAAACAAACCCGCTGTCCATGATACTCTCAACAAATCAGGAACAAATCAGTTGTCCTAAAATACTTGGAAGCCCTTTAACTGATATCGTCAACAAATCAGATGCAAGTTGTCTTCATACATCAGGTAGTTGTTTAGTTTATATGTGCTTCAATAAGCTTTAAACTTACCAGTGGCAAACGAGTCGGTTGGGTCAGTTTGGGTCAAGTGGGTTATGGGTCAATGGGTCATTCGTCAAACAGGTCATCCTTTAGAAATGGGTCAAAAGGGTCGGGTCAAACAAGTTGGGTCCGGTTTGCCAGGTTTACGGCTTAAACACAGTTATGTAGTTTTTATACGTGCAAGCCTTTGAGTAGTTTTTGTACGTGCAATATTTACAGGAAACAATGAAGGATTGCGATATGGTACCTTAAACACAGTTATGCGGTTCTGCTAGTGAGCAACATGATCATTGCGAAGACCAAGCATGACTATTTTCTTCTTTTTTAGCTTAGTTAGTTGGATTGCGATAATCATTGTACTTGCATTTCATACTTGAGAAAGATGTTCATTTCTTGTTTGTGGTTAGGCAAAATACTTGGTCTATAACTGTATATTGATGTATGGTTGAAATAATAAATTTCAATCTCAGTTTTTGGTTATTAATTTAGTATTTCATGTGTTATTTTTCAGTAAATTTAGCAGTCTAAGATGTATGTATAAAGAGTACATACATATGGCCTGTTGCTTTGCTAGTAGTCTATAGTGACACATGTATGTGTCAGGAATAGTCTCAACCTATCCTGACACTATTAAGTGTCAGAAAACTGTCACTATATACTTTTACCGCCTGGACTTCTAATGACACTTTTTATAAGTGAAGGTGAAAAAAAAAATATATTTGGTGACACTTTTTTGGACATTTTCTGACACTTTTTGTGTGTCATTAAAAGACATTTTTCTTGTAGTGACTCTGCGAGGCTCGTGATCTTCGTTAATATCCTATATGAAATCATTGGTCTGTTTCATACTTCTATTTGTATTGAGTTATCTAACTATATGTGATCCTAACTTAATTATGATATCTGACTTCACATTCGATCACTGTCAAAAACTCGGAGCATGGATTTATTCTATTATTGAGAAATATTGTTTTGTAGTATGGCCGATCAAGTATTGGGTCGAAATACTCTCTCATGAATGATGGTGGAAGAGGAGGAAGATCAACTTCATTTTCCGTTTCTTGATCAACACGACGCTCTTGATCATTGACCATATGCAGTTGGAACTGAAGAAGTTTCTTTTTTTTATTAGAGTTCCAGAAGTTTTTTACAGCACTATCGGTTCTTCCTGGTAAGTAACTTGCTATTTGTGCCCATCTGTTGTTAAAGAAAATAACAAAAGAAATTAAACATCTTTAACGAAAGTATACAAAGAAATTGTGTGTAAACTAGCTCTTGGTCTTTTATACTTATTTCCTAACATGTTGTGTAGCTCGATTATGAGTGCGGCTTCTTGCAACAAAAAGCTTCCTCTTTTTAAACCTGGTCGAAGATAATTATTCCATCGTAACCAGCAACTTTTGCCGCATCTTTGTAATCCTGCTTAGCATAAAAACGTAAATATACTAATAATAAGTTTAGCAGATTTGGACGGTGTATATGCATCATTTGGTGTTTGATTTTTGCAAGCTGGTCATATGGCGAATCAAGTGTTTGGTTTGCAGGTTCGGAATCACGAAGTCTTTGTAGAGTGACCTCTCAGAGGATTTTTAGGAGGTTACAAGGATTAATCGATTAAGCCTACCGAGTGAAATAGGGAGAAACACCGGCAAGATTAGGAACGGAGCTCCAACAACCATGGCGGCAATAGGTAATGATATAGTTAACGAGTTTCTCGTCTTCTTCTGGTGACCATAGCTCTCTCTTCAACTTTTGTCTAGTGCTCAATCTATTTTCTCCCTCACACATCTCTCTTGTATGAAGCAAGAACGAGTGATGCCATATGTTCTTATATAGAAGACATTTTCAACATTCTGAATGATGATACTGAAATGTCGGGAATCCAAGATAACTTTTTATCTCACAAATGAACGATATAAATTAGGGGGCCTGGTAGTTCTTGTATAATACGAGTCCTACTTTAGCTTAAGTACTAGATTCTTGATTGAGTTTACTTACCTCCTAGATTATTTGTCTGCGGCTATGGCTTGAAGATAACTGATCCGAGCTCATACTAGAGGACCTTAGCCTATTCTCAAATTTGAATCGCCAGCTTCACAAGACATTATGATTTGGGCTTAAGCTCGAATAATTCAATAAAAGCTGCACCACACACGTCACGGCCTTATGGCCATAATGGCAGAAACATACTCAATTGGCGGCGATTCAACCATGTTCACCCATATCGGTCGTGAGGAGTCATGAATAGTAGAATGATCCATCTACATATAATAGAAAGAATAATGTAATATAAACTGATCTTCGAAGTTCTAACTTATAAAGAAAAAAAAACTTGAAAATAAACAATAAGCCTAACTGATTTTCCAGTTTAGGAGTCAACTGAACTGCTTTGTATCTAAACTTGATTGTTTGTGCTCACTGAGCAGTTCCTTACTCTATGCACATATGCCTTAGTGCCTTCAACATGCATTCTTAATTAAGGTCTATATAAAAATTCGTTATGCGATGTATCAGACTACCAAATCAAATGGCCTTGTCCCTGGCTAAAACTCTAGTAGACCCTTTCCCAAATATGATTCTGCAACTCACAGAAAACAATTTTCCCATAGGATTTTGCATAGATGTTACCTCCATTATTCCTAATTAGCAGCCCTTGGACTACCAAACTATGCTTTTAAAAGTTGCTTCAGTACCTCCATTATTCTTAATCAGCAGCCCATTGACTACCAAACTATTCTTTTTGAATTTTTCTTTTTGCCTACCGTCTTCTTTTTGCCTTTTTCTACTCTAAACTAACTAATGTTGTTGCAACATTTCTCCAAAATTTAACACTTAAATTATATGAATATATAAATGACGCATATACCCTGACCTGAATGGACCCGAACGTAACCAATCCAAAAACTTTATAGGGTCAGGTACGGGTGTGAACTTTAGCCTCAACCCGAATGGGTCAGACTCGAATGAACCCGAACCCTCGAGACGACCAACCCACCTCTATTAACACACCTGCATTTCTGTATTTAGTCAGCAATAACACAAGTAGGTAAGTCCCCGTAAGACTACCCACATACATATATCAAGCACGTCTATTCTTATAAAGAACAAGCATGAAATACATGAAATATTATAAGACGATAATTAATAACTTTCAAAACTAACCTTGGGGATTAACCGATGAGCAATCAGAACTAATGAAAGACTCTATAATCAATTTTGCTCGTCCAACTGCTTTCATGCAAGTTTGATCGATCATGCCCCCATGCAACAACGTACGCTATTTTCTTCTAATCCTAAATGAGGCTTCAAAAAAGCGGGAACATTTAGGGTAAAATAGTCTATACATTACAAATTGATTATTATTAGGATTGTTTAAAAATATAAAATAAATAAATTAGTGAAATGGGTAGATATGACAAATTTTGTTTTTAATTAGGTATATGTGGCATTATGAGTTTTGGTTGGACAAATATGACATTAAAGGGTTTTAGTTGGGAATATATAGAATTAACTCTATTTAAAAAACAAGTCAAATATTTTTAGTTATGTGAGAAAGCAAAAGAAATTTCAAATTTCACATTTTAGGTATAACACATTATTTTTTATTTTTATTTTTTTTTATAAGTTTTAAACAAAATTATGCACCCTTTATATGTATTATACAGTAGATCATTAGATAAATACCCGTACAAAGTGATGTGTATAGTGACAAATAATTATACTTGTGAAATTGTGATTCTGGTTTGACTCTTGAGGCAAAAAATACGGGTTCAATTCATAGTCATTGCGAGAAAAAAAATTAAAGATTTAGAAACAAAAAATAATAACAGTTTATGGATTAAACAATAATTTTTAAAATATTAATATATTTGTAGATGAGGTTACCATTCTTAATCAAAGATATAATAATCCACTAAAATTACACAAAATTTAATTATTTTAAATTTAAGGAATTCATAGGCATGCAATATAAGTAGTAGATAGATAGATTACAGATTCTAGAATATGTAGTTTCTGGTTATTTCTAGTTTCGTTTTTGTACTCTTTGGCTTCTAGCTGCTTGCTAATATTTTTTTTATATATAATTATTTCTGTCATTAAAAAAAATAATAAATAAATAAATAAATAAAATTATAGATTTAACGACACTCGGTTTAAGTCTAGCTAGTATGAGGAGACCATCATTTGACAGTATATTCAGTAACCTAATAATTATAAAATTTGAAAACATGTAAACATTTTATTGATACTAATTAAATAAGTCAATGTAAGCATGGAAAATAAGTGACTTTTGTGTTCAATGAATAAAGAAAAGCAGACGCTCAAATTTATTGGTTGCTTCCATCAGCTATGCAAGTATCCCAGGATGGTAAAAATGGTCTGAACAACGGTAAGATAAAGCCCAATGACTGCAGCTTGTACTGAAACAGGACTCCATAAAAGGCGCATTTGCGTGGGCCACAAACCATTGTAGTACTTATCCATTTGTTTGAACTCTTGGGTGTAATAGAAAGCTGTAATAGAAATGTTTTTGCATATCTTGTTGATCATATCTGCAGCCTCTTGGTTTGAGCCGAGGTGGTTGACAAGGACTTTTGATTCTACCAGTTTAGCAATATCCTCTTGAGTATCAATAAGCTTATGCATGGCAAATGCATATGATGTAAAGTAATAACTATCTTGAGGGAACGATTGCTCGTAAGCAATAAAGTTTCTTAAAATTACCTCAGTGGTATCATCAATAACCAGGGTTGGCATTAGAAGAAAATTAGATGGTTGAAATTTAATGGTCATTGACCATTCATCCTCTTGGTGACACTTAAAGTTCATCCCAGACCTATCCAGTTCTACTATCGAGTGGAATGCTGCATCCATTATACGATTCCATGACTCAGCGTGTTTAGGCTCCGATGACTTGGCAGCTTCAAGATGGTAGAGTTTGTGCAGATAGCCAAGAACATGAGCAGGAGTTGAATATGAGTCAACATGACCCGGCATGTTCGCCCGCTGGGCCGAGTGTTCGCCCGCTTCTGAGTCCTCGCCTTTAGATAACAAAACATGAGTTGAATCTGAGTCAACATCTGTTGTTGATTTTTTTCCACGGAATAGCTTAATGTAGGGTGCCAAATGTGTATCGAGAACTTCGCTAAGAGTGACCCCTATGTAGGGTTCGAAGCAGTTATACAAAGCTTGAAGAACAAAGAAAGGGACTTGGTTTTCTAGCAACATCAGATCCATGGCAATACGAAGGTTTTGCATCTTATTTGGCAAATACATATTTTCGTCGTCTTCATGCTTGAAACAGAATTCAAGTATGAAACAACCATCCATAACCATCATCCTGGCAAGCTCAACGTCACTATAGTTCTTCTTCACATCAGCATAACATTTTCTGATTTGGGGTATGAAAGTCTTTACCTCTTTTAGACATGCTTCTAACGTTTCCTTTGGCGTGGAACGAAAACGACAACGATATAGTAGGTCATTAAGATAACATTCTTTCAGCCATTCAAATTTTTGCAACTTCTTATCTTCTCTATGTATAGGTCCTATAGAGACCAGCTGAGGGGTGAATGAACTTTCGCTAAGATCTCTATGAATTCTAGAAACCTTGCAAATAGATGGTGGACGTTGCTTGCCACGATTTTCTCCTCTTTTCACACAATCAAGAAGAAGGCCTATATTCTCGTCATCACTTTCCTCCACGTCGTATGGTGTCTCGTTGACCTCCGCGATACAGTCATCGGATGCTTGTGCGGATTCGATCTCTAGCGGTTTTCTGTCGTTGCTGTTGCTCATTGTGTGTGTGTGACGATTGTCGTCATCACTGTTGTTGTTGTTGTCATTGTTGCTCATTGCGTGTGTGTTTTTAGCGTGTGTGTGACGATTTTCTCCTCTTTCAGCACGATCAAGGTCTATATTGTCGTCATCACTGTTGTTGTTGTTGTCGTCATCGTTGTTGTTGTTGCTGCTCATTGTGTGTGTTTTTAGTGTGTGTGTGTGATCAGATGAGGGTGGGTTGAGTTCAAGTAAAACTATATCTTATAGTAAAAATGATCATAGGACACCATAAAAGCTTGCTATCTACCCAACTGAATGATGGTCACATCCGAATTTTAATGGTGGCTGACATTTTTCTTGACAAGTTTTTGAAAATAAATGCTGCAGGAGTACTATACATATTAATTTTCCCGTACTTTTTTAGGCTACAGGTGATGGTGCTGCTGGGTACTAAGCACGTTAAAGGTGAGTATTGAGGCATCCTATAGCAACACCCCTTATCAGAAGTGATTAATGTAGAAATTCAGAGTGAGAAGCATTATTTTGCCTTAAAAAAAGACTAAGAGGAGAAGACCTTTAGAGGTTGAAAACAAATGCTGCGAACTACTACACGTTTTTGAAAATAAATGCTGCTGTGTACTAAACATGTTAAAGGTGAGTATTGAGGCATCCTATAGCAACACCCCTTGTTGGTAACAGAGTCAGAAGTAACTAATGTAGTGAGAATTATTATGTTGCTTTAAAAAAGAAAAATACTAGATCCACCTACACTTTACAAAATTTTTCCCACACGCTGACGTGGCGGAGTGTTGATTGGTTGGTTTTCTGTGGGCCACAGAAAACCAACCAATCAACACTCCGCCACGTCAGCGTGTGAGAAAAATTTTGTAAAGTGTAGGTGGGTGTAGCACACCTCTTTAAAAAAAGACTAAGAGAAGACTTTTAGAGGTTGACTTGTAACATGAAAACGATAAAAAGCAATACTACAGGTACCAAAAATGTATAAAATCTGTGGTCATTTCTTCACCCTATACTCAACTCTTCAACTACTCAACTATAGTACTTTATTGACACGTCTCTCACTTACTAATAAAATATATTTTTTGAAATGACCCACAAACTACTCAACCGACGGCTACTCAACTTGAGAATCTACTCAATTTCATCTAAAACGCACAATAGCCATGTGCAAAAGTACAAGACCTATGACTTACACATTACTCAACCGACGACTACTTAACTTGGGAATTTACTCAACTTCACCTAAAAGATACATCGGAAATAATCAAAAAAAAATCTTGTACTTTCTTATTTTAGATTTTGATTGTACTTTTCCTTCATATTTTATTTTCTACACACATGTTTAATAAAATAAACATACAGTTAAAAAAAACAAAGTGCTTCACTATCAAACAAATCAATCAAAATCCACCTTCGTTAACCAACCAAACGACTAAATCCGTCATCCAATCAACCGATCAAATCTACCTTCGTTATCTTGGATGAAGCCATTGGTACACTAACATAACCAAAGATAACGAAGGTCAATTTGATCGGTTGGTTGGTTGGATGACGGATTTGATCGTTTGGTTGGTTAACGAAGGTGGATTTTGATCGGGTTGCTTGATTGTGAAGCACTATGTGTGTTTTTTTTTTTTTTTTTTTTTCATTTATTTTTTTAAATGTGTATTTATTTTATTAAACATGTGTGTAGAAAATAAAAAATAAAATAAAAAAGTACAAACAAAATCTAAAAAAAGAAAGTCCAAAATTCTTTTGTCATTCCCGATGTACTTTTTAGGTGAAATTTAGTAGCCATCGGTTGAGTGATATATGTGCCACGGTTCTTGTACTTTTGCACATGGGTATTGTACTTTTTAGATAAGTTGATTAGATTCTCAAGTTGAGTAGCCATCGGTTGAGTAATTTATGGGCTATTTAAAAAAATATATTTTATTAACAATTGGGACACATGTTAATAAAGTATTGGAGTTTTTTATTTGTTTACAGTCTTTTAAAAAATTATTTAACAAAAGATAGTACTTTAAAATTTATTTAACAAAAGATAATCATTTTACAATTTTTTTACATTTTCGTCGGTTTTTTTACATTTTCGCTCATTTTTTTTATGTTTTCGCCTATTTTTTTATGCTTTCATCCGTTTTTTTTGACGTTTTCGCCTTTTTTTTTTTTTTTTTTTATGTTTTCATCTACTTTTTAATGTTTTCGGCTTTTTTACCAATGAAAATGGATGAAAAAGTATAAAAAAAAAAAAAAAAAAAAAAAAAAAAAAGGCAAAAACGTAAAAAAGGTGAAAATGTAAAAAACAGACGAAAACGTAAAAAAATGGACGAAAACGTAAAAAAATACAAAAATGTAAAAAAAACAAAAGAAAACGTAAAAAACCAGGTGAAAACGTAAAAAACCAGGTGAAAACATAAAAAAAAAAACGGGCATAAACGTAAAAAAATGGCCGAAAACGTAAAAAAAACGGGCGAAAACGTAGAAAACGTAAGAAAATAGGTGAAAACGTAAAAAAAACGGAAGAAAACGTAAAAAACCGGATGATAACATAAAAAAACGAGCGTAAACGTAAAAAAAGGGCGAAAACGTAAAAAAAAAGTGGCAAAAACGTAAAAAACCAACGAAAACGTACAAAATGAACGAAAACGTAAAAAAAAAGGCAAAAACGTAAAAAAACAGACGAAAACGTAAAAAAAACAGAAGAAAACGTAAAAAATGACTGACGGTGCAAATACCGTTAACCCAGAGGACTAACGGTGCTAATGTGTTCTATCTCGTTAGGAGATAACGGAGAAAAAATTTGCACCGTTAGTCCTTATTTTAACCAATGGATGTATATTGGTTCACTTTTACTAAAAGAGAGATGTATTTATTGCAACTTTTTCTACAGTGATGTATGATGCGAAATTGGGTAAACCACGGGGATGTATTTTGAAATTTACTCAAAAAAAATAAAAGACTAATAAAGCTCAAATGGTACATGGATTTATATGAAACGCGACATCAAATCGAACGCATAAAAACTATAGTTTATGTAAAACTCGTGAAGATTTAATAGAATGGGCGTGAAATTTGGCATATCCTCTTGGTTATATTATTACGATCAAAAGAAGTAATAAAAAATCAAGTGGTTATACGTGTAAGGTTTATCTTTGGTGTGACCGTATTGGAGTATACAAAAACAGAAGTCAAAACCTTGAAGAGACTTCGAATATTGAAATTGAGAATTTTTTTTAAAAAGAAAAAAGATTGTAGTTCTAAAAAATCAATTGTCCGTTTGAATTGTTACGTAAATATTCATAAGTAAATGATTTTTGGATGTTAAAAGTGATACGTGATACACATAATCATGAACTTGCGCAACATGTAGAGGGTCATCCATATGCATGCGTTTAAAACCTGAGGAATTTTGTTTAGTGGATGATTTGTCAAAGAAGAACGTGAAACCACGTGATGTTTTATCGACGATAAAGGAGCAAAATTTGAATAATTGTTCTTCACTCAAAACCATTTATAATGCACGTGAAAAAATGCAGATGATAGAGAAACAAGGACTAACTGAAATGCAGGTTTTTATGGCAATATTACACAAAAAAAGGCTTCATATCTGAACCTCGTGTAAACGAAAAGAATGAGTTGGAAGATTTCTTTTTCGCTCATCCATTATCACTGGAGATATGGAATGCGTTTCCACAAATGTTGTTGATGGATGCCACTTATAAAACAAACATGTTTAAAATGCCTTTTTTTTTGAAATTTTTAGTGTAACTACGACTAATCTAACATTTTGTGTAGTGATGCGTGTGAATTGCAACAGGCTTTACCTCTCGAGGGATCTCGAGAAGCTTACAACCCCCACCAGGCAGTGTACCTGATCGTTGTAGTATAGTATAGTGACAAGTACCGGGGGATTGATCGTTCAGCTTAGGAATAGTGTCGCTAGGATTAGAAAGCCTAGATACTAGTTCTAAAGGTGAGGGATGATTATTTTTGTATTTTTATATTTTTTAGAAAGCAAGTAAAAATCTCGGGTTTTGGAAGAGTGGGCGGAATTAGTTGCTATTCAACTAACCCAATACTAAGATGCAATCAAAATAAAATACTAGAAATGAAAGTAAACAAATTTATACTAAAGTTGTGAGCAGTAATTGGAGAAAATATGTTTACTTAGATTTCACTACTCCCTAGATATCTTTTACACGTTAATTACTTGTTATAATTGCATGGATGACGGATCGTATTCCTTAATACCATTCATGGGGTGGCACACATAACTCCCCAATTCTATGAGCTCTTATCTCCTCCTACACCATGCCCAGCACAACTATAGGGATTGTAAACAGTGGCTCATGCATTAAATACAACCAATAAAGACCTAGTGCGCGTTGGTTCATGTTTCTTAAGACGTTCAAGCATGTTACCAAGTGGAGATCTGCCAGTTTTCTTAAGCCTAACATATAAATCATTCATCCAAGACAAGAATAAACAAGTAATCAACACATAATCAATATCTAGGTTTCATTAGATCTAAGCAAACACAAAAGAGATCTAGCCTAGCATGATAGAATTAAGACAAGAACATGATATAGACAACCAACACATAGACATATTGATTGAATTAGAAGAACACTTATCTTGATTAATCATGCAAGGTATCAAGGGGTTGGAACCCTTGAAAAACCTGTAAAGTTACACCAAAATCGTACTTAGGGTTTCTCCCAAAACTTCTCTCTTAAATGTGAAAAATTAGAAAACTATATATAGAAAAATAGGTCTGACGGCGTCAAGACCAAATAGGTGACGCCGTCACCTCGCCGCCAAAACAATCCTCGGACTGCCTAGATCTACATCTGACGCCGTCAAGACTTATACACTTCCAGGCCGTCATGACTCTTTTACTCTTGACGCCCTTCCTACGTGACGCCGTCAAAACTCTTCTGGGTCGTCACGGACTTTTACTCTTGACGCCGTCAAGAAACTCCTCTTAACGCCGTCATGCACTGTTCCCAGCATGGAAAATTAAGACTTTGGCGTTTTCTTCACTTTTATGCTCCAAAAACGTCCGAATTGCTTCCTTTTCCAGATTTCACTCCCAAAGTACCTAAAATCACAAAAGGAACGATTTAGGGCAATATTTGATCAAATAAATTCGAATTCGGGCTTAAATGACCCCCTAAAAACGGATCATTTTTCGCCTCATCATATACCCTTACACTTGAGATTTGCTTGTCCTCAAGCAAATGCGCTTTTATTCTACTCAAAAGACAAGTTGGGGGTCATTTAACACTAATATAAAAGTAATTACAACAAATAATCATTCTACTAAAGACCAATAGACAAGCACGGAGGTCATACACTAGCACATCACAAATAGTGTTTAGATACTCACATCTCTCGGGTGTAATAAAGTGTAAATCACAATATGGAAATGGAAGATATCTCTCACTACCTGTCATAGCAAAATAGATTACCATAGGCTTGGGAAAGGATCAAACCTCCACCACATGGCGTAAGCACCTAGGATAAACTATCAAAGAGGTCTTTTAAAGGGTTGTAACGTTAGGTGTAGGGATATGAAATACACGGTTTTGTTGGATAAAGCAAGTTTTACTGGTGGCGAGTTAACAATCTTGGTTAATTACATGTACAATATGGCGTTGCTAAGCCAAGACTAGACTCGACTTAAGCTAATAAATGAGAAATAACAAAAACATAAAATGAACATAGAATGAAAAGGGATGGTAGTCCGTATGTTTTTTTCTCTTTTTTTCTTTTTTTTTATATAATTTTTTTTTTTCTTTTTTTCTTGTTTTTTTTTTTTTTTTTTTTTTTTTTTTTTTTTTCGATTTTTTTTTCCGCATACACTCTTACCCTACCATCCAAAATAATACATCATAGGGGATGAGAATTCCCCTTACACTTGAATTTTTACATACTTTACATTTAACTAATCTAATGACTCGAATTAAGAAAATCAAAACACTTGGAGCACTTTTAAGATTAACGTACATATGGGGGTAATATATGATGTTCTTCCCCATTACTTCATAAAATAAGTACTTACCCATGAGTCCCAATCGTCCCAAAACAATATGTACAAGGATATGACTCGACTTAGCAACCATGTAATTAATTAGAAAGTTAACTTAGGGTTTAACAAATAACAATAATGCACTAAAAATGAGCGCATACACGGAAGGCTAAGGCGATTTGGTTGTACATTTAAGTGGGGTGTAACAAATTCTTCCTTTAAGTAAAATGCTTAAAGTTAGAAACGAAAAGATAGGCTCGGAGGGGTGTACTAGGGGTATCGTGTACTAAAAATGAGTACAACGCTAAGGGTGTGGGAAAAATTAGTTGACTTAACTAGCAAAGTAATATGACTTAAATGGTCAAGTAATTATGATACGGGTTTAACACAAGGGTAATCCTAATGCCTCTTATCATGTAGTAAATCCTACTACACGAATGTAGTCTCACTAGCGGTCTCGGGATGCATCACTAACGCAAGTTCTAGAATCTAAATGCTACCGGTACACTCATAAGCACTAATAGTAAATGCTTTTCCTATCAAATCTAAAGGCGAACCTCACATTTTTTGGTGGAAATTTTTTTTGAATATACGGTTATGTGCTAGTCATACAATCTCCTATCCATGAGACGCTTGCTATGGCTAAAGTTTCACTCCTAAATGTTGTAAAAAATTTTAAATTTGGCGCTAAAATTGCACTAACAAGTATTTCTCATAGTTTTATTACACATCTACCATTAAACAAAACAAACTCAAGCGAAAGTGCATATGTAAGGTATCATCTTTTTACCCTCCCCTTACACTTAAGATGAACATTGTCCCCAATGTTCAAGTAAAGAATGTAAAAGTAAAGAAGTAAAGTGAATGAAATCAAATACTCCCCTGATTCGCTCGGTATGGATAATAGGATGGCCAGGTTAAATCTTCCTCCAAGAAAATGAACAATCAAAGCTTCCCTTCCAGAATATAAATCATCTTCTTGTCATACATAACCTGTAAAACCTGACAAAATAGACAAGACAACCTCGCGTAAAATCGGCGGCATCCTATATAAGTTTCTAAATCCTAGAAAACAAGATAAGATATAATGCTTGTGGAATGAAGTTTGCAGATCTCCTGGAGATTATAAAACTTAATAATTCACAAAAACCATAAGACTCCGTTAGAAAAACAAAACCGGTAAAATTTCCAGATTTTAACTCCTGACGCCGTCAAGAGTAAACCCCTGACGCCGTCAGAATGGACCTGCAGAAATTCTTATGTTAAGTTTCCGGAAAATTTCTGGAAAAACTTGGTCCTACTTCCTGGAAAATCCTGCAAAACTTCATTATGACTCAATACAAGCATTTGACTCTAACAAATACGAATATACATGCTCATTTAATATTGTGGAGAATCATGATCGGTTTGTTTCTTAAAAACATATTTGGGGTTTCCCCTTACACTTATCTTTTGCAAAAATACTTCTAGGTGGAGTTAAGACTAGGCCAAAACAACAAAGTAAAGTATTTCCACTATTTAGTTTAGAAACATGATCTACCAACAAAAAAAATAAGGCATGCATACGGAAGCAAATAACAAACAAACAAATAAAATCACACAAAACATGGGTTGCCTCCCAAGAAGTGCTTTTCTTTATTTATGAGTCTTGTAGTTAGACTCAAGGTCATGGGTTACTACGTGATTTCATCATTGGTTCCATTCTCTGATTGCAAATATTCTTTGTAGAATTCAATCACCTTTTTCTCAACCGCCCCCATAATCTTTTGGGCAAATTCTTCATCGACTTTATACCTTGGTCCAAGGGCCAAGCAATCTTTGTAATAAAGACTCCTTTTTTCCCATACATAATCCATGCCCTTTTTCTTATCCTTCTCATCAATATCCTCAAAAGCACCAACGTTGTCCTTATCAAAACGAGATATAAAGCGAAATTCTTTCATCCTATTAGGCATCCTATAAGTGATACTATCGGTGTTACTTGCAAATCGGATCGTACCTTCTACCTCATCATATTCCAACTTAGATTTCTCAACAAATGGTTTGCCAAACACAACATTGGATAGTCGACAATCAATAACATTAGCAAGATCCTCCACAATCATAAAGGCGGTGACAAAAGTGAAATTACCAACAAAGACATGTAAACCTTTAACTCTCCCGACAAAGTTACAAACTCCACCGGGGTACTTGGGATCCCTTCTAGGTTCAAGTCTTGTTTTCACTATGTCATTATAAACCGTTGAGGACATAATGTTGATTGGAGATTTAAAGTCAATGTAAGCATTGCTAATGTGCCTATATCCAATCATACATGGTATCTTAGCATTCTTAGGATCGCCTCTCTTGATCTTAGGTTCAATTATGGTGAAAGGAGATCGCGGGTTATCAATAAAATTATTATAATATGCAATCTCCTCCTTAGTGGGGTATAGATTAAAGTAGTCATTAAGCTTCGGATCTATTTCCTCCTCTTCAAGTCTCTCAACAACATTCACAAAGTCATTAGGCCCTAGGTCCTTATTTGAATACAAGGCGGTCGCTAAGTCGCTAAATGCATGTTCGAGCTCAACCTTAATCAAACTATTAAGCTCTCTAAGCTCCCTAATCTCACTCTCAATTTGTTCACGTAACACAGCCACTTCTCTAGGGGAAAGGGGTGGATTCGCGTTTTCCATAATGGTCAACGGAATAGTCAATGAGTTTAATTTACTAACAAAGGCACAAAGAAAGAGATAGACTAAAGAAAACCTAAAAATAAAATAAAATCTTACTAGAAAGGAATCTAGCAAGTAGACCTAATAAAAAGAAATTCTAACCTAGACAATAACTATTCCCCGGCAGCGGCGCCAAAAACTTGATGCGTGGGAATCGCAACAGGCTTTACCTCTCGAGGGATCTCGAGAAGCTTACAACCCCCACCAGGCAGTGTACCTGATCGTTGTAGTATAGTATAGTGACAATTACCGGGGGATTGATCGTTCAGCTTAGGAATAGTGTCGCTAGGATTAGAAAGCCTAGATACTAGTTCTAAAGGTGAGGGATGATTATTTTTGTATTTTTATATTTTTTAGAAAGCAAGTAAAAATCTCGGGTTTTGGAAGAGTGGGCGGAATTAGTTGCTATTCAACTAACCCAATACTAAGATGCAATCAAAATAAAATACTAGAAATGAAAGTAAACTAATTTATACTAAAGTTGTGAGCAGTAATTGGAGAAAATGTGTTTACTTAGATTTCACTACTCCCTAGATATCTTTTACACGTTAATTACTTGTTATAATTGCATGGATGACGGATCGTATTCCTTACTACCATTCATGGGGTGGCACACATAACTCCCCAATTCTATGAGCTCTTATCTCCTCCTACACCATGCCCAGCACAACTATAGGGATTGTAAACAGTGGCTCATGCATTAAATACAACCAATAAAGACCTAGTGCGCGTTGGTTCATGTTTCTTAAGACGTTCAAGCATGTTACCAAGTGGAGATCTGCCAGTTTTCTTAAGCCTAACATATAAATCATTCATCCAAGACAAGAATAAACAAGTAATCAACACATAATCAATATCTAGGTTTCATTAGATCTAAGCAAACACAAAAGAGATCTAGCCTAGCATGATAGAATTAAGACAAGAACATGATATAGACAACCAACACATAGACATATTGATTGAATTAGAAGAACACTTATCTTGATTAATCATGCAAGGTATCAAGGGGTTGGAACCCTTGAAAAACTTGTAAAGTTACACCAAAATCGTACTTAGGGTTTCTCCCAAAACTTCTCTCTTAAATGTGAAAAATTAGAAAACTATATATAGAAAAATGGGTCTGACGGCGTCAAGACCAAATAGGTGACGCCGTCACCTCGCCGCCAAAACAATCCTCGGACTGCCTAGATCTACATCTGACGCCGTCAAGACTTATACACTTCCAGGCCGTCATGACTCTTTTACTCTTGACGCCCTTCCTACCTGACGCAGTCAAAACTCTTCTGGGTCGTCACGGACTTTTACTCTTGACGCCGTCAAGAAACTCCTCTTGATGCCGTCATGCACTATTCCCAGCATGGAAAATTAAGACTTTGGCGTTTTCTTCACTTTTATGCTCCAAAAATGTCCGAACTGCTTCATTTTCCAGATTTCACTCCCAAAGTACCTAAAATCACAAAAGGAACGATTTAGGGCAATATTTGATCAAATAAATTCGAATTCGGGCTTAAATGACCCCCTAAAAACGGATCATTTTTCGCCTCATCATGTAGGATTCGCCTTTTCTTGTAAAGAAAAGAAAGATAATTATGAATGGGCGTTAAATTGTCTAAAGAACAATAGACGAACGTGTTTGCCCACGTGTTGTTGTCACTGATAGAGCTTACACATTGATGAGTGCATATGAAACTGTATTTCTAGATGCTAAACAATTACTATGTCGATGGCACATCTTGCAAAGTGTGTTCAAGTTTGCTAGACCAAGTATGAAATCACCCCAGTTGTGGGATTCTCTAGACACGGCGTGGAAGTCAATAGTTTTATCGTCGACGGTTACATCATACCTGAGAAATTACGCACACCTTGAAGCAATATTAACCGAATTTCCAGGTACTTATATATATTTATTTGAATTTCAGGTGTTCATGAAAAACTGAATATATATTGGTGTTCTTGAATTTTAGGTGTTATTGAAAAATTGAATAAATTTTATAAGTCCATTTAATTATATATTTATTTGAACTTAAAGTGTTCTTGAAAAACTGAATAAATATTGGTTGGAACCATATAAGGAAATGTTTGTGTCTGCTTGGACAGACAGATTTCATAATTTTGGAAATCATAAAACTAATTAGAAAGTCAACATGCCAAGTATAAATTATACTTGAATTCCTCACAATCAAGTTTAGATAAATGTGTGTATTTTCTTTATAAACTTGTGCTCTCACAACACACGACTATTAAAGAAAGTTTAACAAAAAGCGAAATTGCTCGAAAACATCAATTTAACATACCACAATTACGACAATTGTGGGGTTTGGTTTCGATACATGAGTTAGATAAGATCTTCAGAGAACTACAACGGTCTAAAGGTGTTAACTTAGCATCCAGAAATTGTGTGCGTCAACTGCGTACAAGTTGTGGTTTGGCGCGCACGAAATTGCATTATATCTCAACGCGGGTTAGCCCATTCCTCTTGATTCAACAAATATTTTTATAATATTTTACATCATACTAGCAATTTCCTTTTTAAATGTAGGTCAACCTATTCCACTTAAATCGATTGACGTAGTTTGGAAAAAACTTGATTTATCGGCATCTATATTCATAAAGGATGATGATCTTTGTTGTGATAATGGTTTGAAAAATTTTAGGGGGGTATTCAAAAAACATTCCACCTTTGGAAAGTCCAGCTTATAAAAGAAGATTAGAGGGATATTTAACCCATCAACTACTTCAATTCTTGAGCCCATTGTTCAAAAAAAAATATACGTGGGCGTCCAAGCCTAAAGTTAAAGCCTAAGAAAATAACCCGTTGATCCACCGACTCAAGAACCTCCTATACCTAGTTATTCTAACACATCGACCCTTTTAGGTTTACATCACTTAGATTTGAACCAAGAGCCAACAATGGATAGTTACATATTCAATCACGAGCCAGCAAGACATAGTTCCTACTTGCACCAAGAGTACAATCCATACTTGAACCACGGACAAGCAAGGCATAGTTCATTCACAAACCAGGACCTGACAAGATATAGTTCCTATTTTCACCAGCAACATAATTCACACCTGGAACAAGAACTAGTGGGGCAGAGTTCATACCCGTATCACGATCACTCGATGCTAAGTTCATATACATATGAGGATCAATCAAGGCCTGATGTATACATGAAACAAACACCTGAATTATTGCCCCAAATTCGTAATCCACTTGAACTTTTTGCCCCAAATTCCAATTACTTTTTTTGTTGCACACACGTCAATAATATTCAAAATGTCGGAAGTGATGGGAACTGTAGCTTTCGAGCAGTTGCTACATGTCTCAATCTCCATGAAGATTCATGGCCTCAAATTCGATTAGATTTATGGAACGAGTTGTTTCCTACTTTTACTTTTAGTTATTATTAGGCAATCATTGTTATCTTTCTATTATTTTTTTTACTTGTCTATTTATTTTTATAATTAATTTTACTTTTGTCATATATACGAGTCGGTCAGACTCGTGCGATGCACACAAATTGTTTTTAATTGTTAATAAAAATACAAAAATAACATACATCAACCATTTCATACTATTTTTAAAGAATAACATAAGATCAACCGTTGTATATAATGCCTATAATATTCAATATACAAATCTTATTTTTCTTTCGCTGCTGCAGCTTTGCTAAAGAAGTTTCAAAGTAACAATTCTTCCAGCAATTGTCCAATTAAGGGGACTTTCCTCTATTACACACCATATGTAGCATTTTATGTAGTTATTTACATGTCTAAGCCTTTTACACATTTGTATTATACTTTTTTTTGCATTTGTGAGTTTCCTGTTTAAATCCTATATAGATTTCAATGATTTTCACCGACTACAAATGTGTTGAAGCGCACATAACGTGTTTAAACAAGTGGTCCATAAACAACACAAATAAAAATTTAAAATTCTGCTAACTTATATTTACTTGTGAAAGCTCCCATATGCAGGTTGAAGTATACAATGGGAATCCGCATCCGATGTTATAGTCACGACAAATCCTTCAATACCGACAAGAAACGGTGCAAAAGCTTCTAATTATCGGATGTATTTGTTGCAGTCAGCTGCCTTCGCTTTCATGTCTGCTTCAGCAAGTGCATTTGTTGCAGCTGCACTTGATAACATGTTTGCAAATTTCCAGACTCAAATAAGCAACACAACCGGGCGGCTTGGGTCCACCATTTTTTGGACCTTGCGATTAAGTGATATGCCACATACCTTCTCATTTTCATCCTGCTCAAGCATCATATTCTGAACAATCACCATTGGCTGCCACACAACTTTTTACCATTGGTGGCCACACAACTTTCCAATTTCCAGCATCTATATCAACACCAACCCATTTCCCATTTGCTTCCTCATTATGAACCGCCACAACCCCTCGTCTACACAACTCTTCATCTAAACTCTCAAAGAGCTCAACAAACTCAATTTGCTCATTATCCCATTCAGCGAAATCAACAACTTCCTACATCATATAAATAAGTGTTGCAAAAATCGTCCGCCAAAAATCGGCCTTGGCAGCCGACTACTCGGTGATTAATCGCTAGGCAGGGATTAACCGCCACGATTCTCATTAATCGGCCTTATTAATTGGTTTGGTCAAAAATTGGTCAACATACCAATTAATCGGATAAAAATTGGCCAAATCGGGCATAAATCGGCCAACTCGGTTACGGATAAAAATCGGCCAAATCAGGGAAAAATCGGTCAAAATCGGAAAAAAATCGGCTAGATCGGCCAAATCGGGCATATAGTTTCAATTTTTTTAATTTTATATATAAAAAATCCAATCCGATTAATCCCCGATTAATCCCCGCTTAGCCGATTAATCGCTAGGCGGTACCCGGCCGCCACGCTACCGCCTAGCGATTTTTTCAACCTTGATATAAATCAACAATAAATTGAATATTAACATATTCTGCAACTCAAATACTTGTGTCGATGATTAATTGGTTTTACCCGAGTTCCTTCTAGAGCTTTGGGAGGGGTTTTACTCGGGTTCGAGTCTCGCAAGTGACAAAGAAAATCCGGATTTTCCTCTTAGTGCGAAGTCGTGAGTTATAGGGGTTTCCCTTCGCAAGTTACTCCCAGTGGTTCGGGTCCCGGGACCTGCCCGTTTATATGGTTTAACTCGAGGTCGGATTTCAAGTGTAGTGCCGTTCTAAAAAAAAAAAAAAAAAAAAAAGTTAGATAGCAAATTTATTAATTAAAAGATAACAATAAGATTAAAGTTCATATCTTGTTGTATGTAGCAACACAAAATAAATATCAGGGATAATTTCTAATATGCCCCGATTGCCTTATTGATTTTGATTTTTTGTCCCAGAATTCAAAGTTTCTGTATTTAGACCATGGTAACCTATAGTTTTTGGGCAACTGAAATCTGCAAGTGACAAGTGTCACTTTTCGGATTACAAGGTAGGGTAACTTGTGTACTTTTTGGCAACTTATGGCCTTCATGTCGGACACTTGGCGTCATATGGGTCGAGTTGCCAAATAAACTGGTCTAAATACAAAAACTCAAAATTCTAAAGCAAAAAACAAATCAATTAAGCAATCGAGGCATATTAGCAATTATCCCTAAATATTATATCATCTCCATTTACAAGGCATGCATTTTTGAAAAAGAAAAGGAAAAGTGAATAGTAGCCTAGTAACCCATGACTCCATGAGTATTTTTGTAAATGAATGGTTGGTAAATGCATTAAAAAGCTGACGTTGGCAATATGACGTTTGAAGGTGTCATTCAAAAAAAAAAAAAAAAAAAACACTTATTAAAGTTGTACTAGGGTAAAGTCTAAAGAGTAGCAATAGTACAACATTTTGCTTTTTTAGATTAAAAGACTTTTTGGTATTGTCAAGTCATTTAACTATTTAAAAATGTTTATATAACTCTTTTTACTAGTTTTATTTATTGGGTTTTTCTAACATGTGCCCTTAGGCACATGTTAAGAGTGGACTCATGTGTCCTTTTTACTCAGAAATTAACAAAAAAGTACACACAAAATATTTTTTTAATTAAAAAATGACAAGAATTTATAAAAAAATGACACAAGGGGCCCCCTCTTAACATGTGCCTAAGGGCACATGTTAGAAAAACCCATATTTATTTAGTGGGTAAATTGCAAATTTGATCCTTAAAGTAACACGAATATGCAAGGATTACACTGAGATGATTTTTGTTGCACAAAAGAAATTAATGTTTACGTTTTAGCAAAAAAGCCACCGAGAGCGACTTTAAGAGCGACTTTTTGCTAACGCTCGTTATTTATCTTATTAGTGCCTCGTCACTCAGGGTATTATTGTCATTTCCTTGCTATAGGGACAAAATTTGCGATTTAAGTTTTTTCTATTTATTTCACAGCCACCACCACCACCACCCTCTACCACCACACAAGCAACACTACCGCCCTCTGCCACCACACAACGGATTTGTTTTTTATGATATTGTTTCACTTGACCACAACCACTGCCTATGATTTCATTTAATTTTTCTGATAGTTTACTTTGCAAAAATAATTTTCCTGATGCATGTAGTGTATATCATCTTTATTGTTTTTAAGCAACATGTATTAATGTATTTGTAGTCAATGAATTTGGATGTCAAAGTTCTATCCAACCCTGTATTATTTCATCTTGAATGCTTCCATTCACATTTCTTGGAAGTAATAAATTTCGACACTCTTATCTCTTATTTTAAGTGATAAAAAGAGATCGCATTTGCCAGTTTTGGTTACCTTCAATTCTATTTTTCGTTTCATAAGTTAAAACTAGAATACATATATAATGGCTGATCACTTTAAAGAACTAGCCATCGACAGCCTCAGAATTCCACTTGATGATATCAAACTGGCCACCAACAACTTTGCCAATGATAAGATCACGGGACAAGGACGGCGTGAGTTCTTAAAGGAGATGATGATGCTTGCTACTTGCTAGTTATAAACATAATAACCTTGTGTCTTCTGTTGGGTTCTATGATGAAGAGGAGGTGAAAGCTCTTATACAAGCATGAGGTTCATGGAAGCCTCGATATGCATCTAGCTACCACGGACCTTAAATGGGAGACACGTCTTGAGATATGTCTTGGTGCGGCTCGTGGACTTGAGTATCTTCATGACGATGTTGGAACTGGACACATGGTAATACACCGTGACATTAAATCCTCTAATATTTTGCTAGATGACACCTAGGAAGCAAAAAATTTCATATTTTGAATTGTCTACAATTCACTTTACTTGTCCTGTTGGCTATATTGATCCACAATATATAAAGACCGGTATACTAACAAAAGAATCTGATCAAACTTGTAATCTTCTTCTACCTTTGTTGTGTCCTCAGTGGAGGTCTCGGAGCCACCAAAAGATGACAATTCTTCAATTTCAAATGATGTTTTTGTCGATGAGTTGATTGAGTTCCGATTGCTTGTAGATGAATAAAATTAAATATAATGGATACTTTGCCCCTGATGTTTTAATTAGATGACCACACAATTAGTTATTGCATTTATGGGTTTTTTTTCTTGATGTTCTTGTTGGTGTATTAAAATTAAATATAAATTCAAATGGGGAAAAAGACCAGAGTATATTAATCATTTCATTGTGTTTGATATTGACTTAACGAGAGAACTAACGAAAGTTATTGAACAGTGCGTCTCAGTGGTTTTTTTGCATTACTATATATTTTTTTTGCAACAAAAATTATCTTTGCGCATTCGTGTTACTTTAAGGACCAAATTTGCAATTTATACTTTTTTGTTTAAAACATTGAACAACTAAAATAATTTGTTGGGGGATCACAGATCACTTACTAGAGAACAAATTTGGGCTAGGCCCTACATAATTCTGGTTACAAAAACTCAAAAGAACTAAAATCAACAACACTCCGTCAAACTTCAAAAAATGGAACTACAATCCCAAAATGGCTCCAAAATCACCCTCCAAAAAAACCCAAACACCCCAATCCAACTCGGCCGCAATTCACTGTCCCAAACACCCGACAAAACAGTCTCCCGTCATCACATTACCTTGAATTACAATACCCAGAAAGGAATTTTGAAATTCGTGGTGTATGGAAAAAAACCCCATTTGGGTACATGAATTTGATAAATATGAGATTAAGGTTTATAAAAGGGGGGACAAGGGGGAGATGAAAGTGGGTGATGAGTTTTGTGTTGGGAGTAAAGATTTTGTTTGGTTTAAGGTGAGGGAGATTGATGGGGTTGATTTTGATGAGATTGGGGAAAGTTTAGGGGGTGAAATTGATGAGATTGGAAGTTTAGGGGGTGAAAGTGAAAGTTTAGGGGGTGGTGATGTTTCAGATTTTGATGATCCTGTTAAAGGTTTGTTTTTGTATGAATAAATGTTAGTTGGTGTTTGTTTCGGCTTATGTAGCTGGCTTATGGCTTATGTGGTTTTTGGCTTATGTATGATGAGCTCGGTTTTTGTGGCTTATTTTGAAACTTTTCGGCTTGTATAAGCTTATTATGACTTGATAAACTTGCTTATGTGGTTTTTGGCTTATGTTTCACAAGCCAGTTTTTGTGGCTTATTTTGAAACTTTTCGGCTTATATAAGGTTTTTTATGATTATGACATGATAAACTTAACTAAAGCCGAAATGTTTCAAAATAAGCTCAAAAAATGAGCTTATGAAACATAAGCCGAAAACCAAACAAGCCATAAGCCTGCTATATAGGCAGATTCAAACATCCTCCAAATATATTTTGTGCTTGGTGACGAGCTTTTACGTTCAGAGTATTTTTTGGCAAAACTAGGAATAGCGAATAGCTGTAGCAGAATTTAGCAGCTGTTAGTAGGTGTTAGAGTTTTTGGTAACGTGACTGTGTACTTTGTTATTAAGAGGAAAATGATGAAAAAGCTAAACGCTAACGCTATTTGCTTCTTCAAATAGCATTTGAAAAGTAGCGTTTAGAAAATGTAAACGCGGCTTTTAGCGTTAAGAATAAATATTAGTATATATTGTGTTTGACGACGAGCTTTTTGGAGTGTTTAGGGCATACCTTTTAGCATCTGTTTGGCAAAACTAGGAACATTAGTTAGCGGTAGTTGTATCTGTGTAGTTGCTAGCATGTTTTATAAAAGTGTTTGGTGATGTAGTTGTATCTGTGTGTGTAATTATTAAGTGTAAATTGTAAAATGACGAAAAAGCTAAACACAGACAGTAAATGCTTCTTCAAGTAGCATATGAAAAGTAGCTTTTAGTAAAGATGAATTCTCGTTACCAAATGATCTTTTAATTGAAAACGTTAAACTCTCTTATATGCTCTTTGCCAAACATATAAACATGGCTTTTAGCGTTTAGAATATAATGCGTGTTTTGCAACGAAAAGGTTAGCTTTTGGATTTTGTTTAAACACTTCTATGGTGAACACTAATAAAAGAAGTGTTTAGCATTTATGTTCTTTTACACACTATAATATACAGCTAATTTAAGGAACGCTTTTACTAAAAAAAAAACTTGCAACTACTGCTAGTTATGCCAGCCTGTATAAAAAAATGTTTAAAATTCTTATAAAAGTGTTATTTTTATCAAATAATGTTGATTTTTCAGCTTAAATATCCAATTTTTAATGACTTATAAATGAAATATAGTGACTAAAATGACATGTATTTAGTATCCAGGGATTTATGATAAAACTTGAAAATCGACTATGGTATTAATTAGTTTTGTTTGTTTATATTCACTTATCTTGATTTCAACGTATTAGAAAATAACATTACAGTTATCAAACAGTTCAAGTCAAGATGATCAGATTTAGAAGCACACACGTATCAAATAATAAGTGGATATAAGTTTGAAAGTATCGAGTTTTAGCTAGAATTAATGGAGTGATAATTTCATTTTACTGCATTTTGGAATTGTAATAACCGCTTCCAAGATGGAAGTTCAAGGACTTTGTTATTTAGTATACATAGTAAAGGGTCGAGATGTGATAGCTACTCTCAAGATGGATGTCTAAATGCCTCTGTATATAGCATCTATAGTTATGCGGCAAAGTTATATAAGTCACTTTTAAAATGCATGACCAAACACCCCCAATTTCAAGCCATTTACAGTTGTGGGTTCAAACAAATGTCTGCTTATATATCATTTTGATGGTGAATTGCAGAGTTCGGTTTTGTTGTTATGGGACACGAGTTTGATAACTACCCGAAGAAAATGATCTGTGACATACAGAGTTGGGATTGGTTTCTTGAAGAACATAAAGAATACAGTGATGAAGACGAAGATGAAGTTAGTAATAAAAAAGCAAAAAAGGGAAAAAGACGAAAGAGGAAGAAAGGTGGAGCGAATGATGACGATGATGATGATGTGTGGACGGGTGAGAGTGAGGAAGATGCTGAATTGATTAAGAAACTAAAAAATGACCCAAAACCCAAGTATAAGACAAGGTCAAAAGACCAAAAGAAAAACAAAAAGGGAGCGAGTACAAGTAGAAGTGGTACTGATATGACAAAGAG
Organism: Artemisia argyi; assembly: GCA_030686995.1. Classification (NCBI taxonomy): domain Eukaryota; kingdom Viridiplantae; phylum Streptophyta; class Magnoliopsida; order Asterales; family Asteraceae; genus Artemisia; species Artemisia argyi. The sequence goes on from CM060690.1 coordinate 179,664,256, forward strand.
TTCTGCAATGGACATTGATGTTGAAGATGATGACGATGAAGATGAAAATGATGAAACGTTGGGTGGTTTCATAGTTGATGACGAGGAAGTGGGTGAAGGAATCAACGAGGATGTGGAAGAAGAAACCGACAATGATGACGAAGAAGAAGAATTTGAAGAAGATGAAGATGACGAGTAGTTGTTGGTTTTAAATTCACTTTATATGTTTAGTGTTTTAGTTTGTTGTATTGTTGCATGATACTACTAACTTGTACACTTACACAAGACTCTTCAAGGCTCGTGATTTTTGTTAATATCCTGTATGAAATCGTTGGTTTGTTTCATACTTCCACTTGTATCGAGTTATCTCACTATATGTGATCCTAACTTATGATATCTGACTTCAATGTTCGAAATCTATTTATATTCAAGTATACAAACAGTATAAAATCATTTTCTTTAGTGAGTTAGCAGTAGACATAACTGCTCTAAGTGGTAAATTTATATGAAATATTGTTCTTTGTGACTGTAACGGGTACCTTTGATCCAAATGTGCTAAGACAATCCACCTACGAGAAGACAGGATTGCTTGTTCATGAATCACTGTCAATACAAAGTTTGAGAGTTCAAAATACTGTTATGACCTATGAACTGGATATTTGGTTGACTATTAGTGATCAAATTGATGCTGTCGTTCTCGCTTCTAGATTGCATTATCAGATGATTTGGATCCCAATTTTGATCAAATATCGGGTCAAAATACTCTCTCATGAATGATGGTGGAAGAGGAGGAAGATCAACTTCATTTTCCGTTTCTTGATCAACACGACGCTCTTGATCATTGACCATTTGCAGTTGGAACTGAACGAGTTTCTTTTTCGCATTGGAGTTCCAGAAGTTTTTTACAGCACTATCGGTTCTTCCTGGTAAGTAACTTGCTATTTGTGCCCATCTGTTGTTAAAGAAAATAACAAAAGAAAATACAAAGAAATTGTGTGTAAAGTAGCTCGTGGTCTTTTATACTTGTTTCCTAACATGTTGTGTAACTTGATTATGAGTGCCGCTTTTTGCAACGAAAAGCTTCCTTTTTAAACCTGGTAGCAGATAATTATTCCATCGTAACCTGCAACTTTTGCCGCATCTTTGTAATCCTGCTTAGCATAAAAACATAAATATACTAATAATAAGTTTAGCAGATTTGGATGGTGTACATGCATCATTTGGTGTTTCATTTTGCAAGCGGGTCATATGGCGAATCAAGTGTTTGGTTTACAGGTTCGGAATCACAAAGTCTTTGTAGAGTGACCTCTCAGAGGATTTTTAGGAGGTTACAAGGATTAATCGATTAAGCCTACTGAGTGAAATAAGGAGAAATACCGGCAAGATTAGGAACGGAGCCCCAACAACCATGGCGGCCATAGGTAATAATATAGTTAAGGAGTTTATCGTCTTCTTTTGGTGACCATAGCCCTCTTCAACTTTTGTCTAGTGCTCAATCTATTTTCTCCCTCACACATCTCTTGTATGAAGCAAGAACGAGTGATGCCATTTGTTCTTATATAGAAGACAGTTTCAACATTCTGAATGATGATACTGAAATGTCGGGAATCCAAGATAACTTTTTATCTCACAAATGAACGATATAAATTAGGGGGCCTGGTAGTTCTTGTATAATACGGGTCCTACTTTAGCTTAGGTACTAGATTCTTGATTGAGTTTACTTACCTCCTAGATTGCTTTATCTTATTTGACTGCGGCCATGGTTTGAAGATAACTGATCCAAGCTCATACTAGACAATCTTAGCCTATTCTCAAATTCGAATCGCCAGCTTCACAAGTCGCTATGATTTGGGCTTAAGCTCGAATAATTCAATAAAAGCTGCACCACACACGTCACGGCCTTATGGCCATAATCACTATAATTAGAACATAAGCTGATAAAACTAAACACCAAACAGCATATCATTTTGAGTATGCAAAGCCGCTTTACATGTCTGCTAAGGGATCAAGAAGATTGATAAAGTGAACTTGTATATGATTAGATACGAGGATATTAGTTTTCTTTGCGATAGATAAGTAGCTTTCGAAACATGTCGTTGGTCATATCTTTCAAAACACGCTTTCGATTTCGGTCAAGACTTGCGAGAAAGAACAAACAATGTTCTCTCTTTACTGAACAATTTTAGATTCCTGCTACATAAGTCCCATGACACCACACTACATGGCAATACTTCTATGCTCTACTAGATAAATGCTGCAACTTTGACTCATTTACGACAAAGAAGTCGATTTGGATTGTTTTGTATGTCAAACAGGTCAAATTAAGTAAAACTTACTAAAAGTGAACGGGTCAAAAGACGAGCCGAACGGGTGATACTGTGTCAAAGTCTATCTTAATGCATACAACATCCCAAATCATATATAAATGTGCTAATATTTAATAAATCATAAATAATGAACTCAATTTTTTTGAACACATGAAATGTTTATAGGTTTTTGAACATTATACAGGTTGGGTCCAGTTTTCATATCAGATGATATTTCCGACTAAAACGCTTAGCAAACAGTTGATGTCTCTTTGCTGGAACCTTGGGCTTGCTCTTTGCTAAAGCACCCTTTTGTCCGGTCATGGATCCTTGAGTTGAGCCTTATGAAGCGCTTTGCCGTCTGCCTCATCTTTCAATATTTCCATGCCTACTGCATCATCACCAGCAATTAAACATCATCAATAAGTTGATTTTGATCCTTCAGACGACAATAATTTATGTTCGTTTAGTTTAATGAACGGACATGAACAAACGTCTTACATGTTCATTTATGTTCGTGAGTGTCCAATTATGCAATTAACCTTTGTTTATATTCGTATATAGTATTTTTTTACACTTTAAAATTGGTTTGCTTAAACAAAACAACACTTAAAAACACATTTTTAAGTTTATTTTTATAAATTTAATGTTTATTAGTCTACGTTTATGTATCTTCGTTCGTTTATGCTCGTTTAATATCTTACAGAACGAACATGAATAATCTTAGTTTTTTAAAATGAACAGTCTATTTAAGTGATTGTGTTCGTTCATTTTGTCCGATTAAAATTAATCAAACGAACATGAACAATACCCTATGCTCGCCAAATTCATTTACAGCCCTAATGGGTGGTTTAAGGGAAGTGAAATAATGCATGAACATTAATAAATAAAATGAAGTAAATGTGGCCTATCTAAAACAAAAAAAAATCATGTGGCCTATCTAAAACCGAAAAAACTCGTGGACGTCATTCAGTATAATGTATGCCGACATAGAGGAAAGTTCAAAATACATTCTTGTGGTTTGGCATTTGCTCGCTTTACATCCTTTTTCTTTTTTTGACTCAAAAATCATCCTTGTGGTATTAAAGTTGGTACAAAACCATCCCTCCCTTAGTAATATCAGTTAATGAGGACTAACGATGCAAATTATTTTCCGTTATCTCCTAACAAGAGTTAAAATATTTGCATCGTTAATCCTTATTGAGTTAAAATATTTGCATCGTTAGTCCTCATTGAGTTAAAATATTTGCATCGTTAGTCCTCATTAACTAAAGAGTTAAAATATTTGCATCGTTAGTCCTCATTGAGTTAAAATATATGCATCGTTACTATCGCCACCACCCACCACCGCCACCACCACCCACCACCACCCCCACCACCACCCACCACCGCCACCCACCACCTCCCACCACCACCACCACCACCCACACCGCCGCTACCACCACTACCCACCATCGCCACCACCACCCACCTCCAACCATCACCACCCAACACTGCCGCCGCTCACCACCTCCACCCACCACCGCTACCAACACCCACGACCACCCATTGCCGCCACCACCACCACCATACACTGAATGAATATTATAAGCGGTGGTGGTGGTGGTGGCCGCGGCGGCGGTGGTGGTGGCGGTGGTGGTGGCCGCGGCGGCGGTGGTGGTGGCGGCGGTGGTGGTGGCGATGGGTGATGGCGGCAGTGGCGGTGGTGGAGGCGGTGGTTGGTGGTGATGGGTGGAGGTGGTTGGTGGTGGTGGTGGAGGTGCAATTTCAGGTTAAAATCTCGCGTGTCTTGATGTAAAACATTATTCCAGACAACTTTTGTGTTTCACACTTTTGATGATTCAGACCAGAATCGGGTCAAAATCTTGAATTAAAATCGGTTCAGAAATATTTTAACTCATAAAAAGTGAGAAAAACGAAAGAAACGGATAAAAACATGAGAAAAATGTATGAAAACGTATAAAGACGGACGAAAACTGATAAAAACATGAGAAAAACGGACGAAAACGGATAAAAATAGACGAAAACGTAAGAGGACTAACGATGCAAATATTTTAACTCAATGAGGACTAGCGATGCAAATATTTTAACTCAAGGAGGACTAACGATGCAAATATTTTAACTCTATAGTCAATGAGGAATAACGATGCAAATATTTTAACTCAATGAGCACTAACGATGCAAATATTTTAACTCTTGTTAGGAGATAATGGAAAATGATTTCTATCGTTAGTCCTCATTAACTGATATTACTAACGGAGAGATGGTTTTGTGCCAACTTTAATACCACAGGGTCCACAGGGATGATTTTTGAGTCAGAAAAAGAAAAAGGATGTAAAGCGAGCAAATGCCAAACCACAGAGATTATTTTGGACTTTTCTCGGCGACATAAATAATTGATGTGTAACAGGATAAGTTGTTTCTTTCATCCGTTTACGTTGATTTTTAATAGTGAAATTTATTTATTTATTTATTATTATTATTATTATTATTATTATTGTTATTATTATTATTATCATTATTTTTCCGTAAAAGGAAACTCACCCATGTTAAGGGTGAAATCTTTGTTAAGGAAAAAAAATCATATACATTTTTACTTAAATGGACCTCCCATGTTATATATCTTAACCTATAGATCGAGCTGAGTGGTTATTCATGACATAGTCAACAAATATGAGTGCTCAAAAATATAATTAAGTATCACCAACTCAAAATGAACTATGACAACTAATTAAAATATTTATTATCTTTTTTTAAATAGCTTTTTTTACATCTGATTGATATATATATATATATATATATATATATATATATATATATATATATATATATATATATATATATATATATATATTACCTCCGTCTTATATTAAATGTTCACTTTAACTTTTTGGAGTCTTTCTGGTTTAACTTTTACCTTAAATTCTATTTTTTTGTGTTATATAATATTTAATGTAAAATATATAAATGAATTTTTTCATTGGTATAATTTTCATCAAGTATTATATTGTAAAAATAAAAATATTTACAATCAAAGTTGAACAAAATAGACTCAAAAAATTAAAATGAACACTTAATGTGAGACGGAGAAAGTATTAAATATAATTGGTAAGCTTTTTAATTATAATCGTAAGACAACATATTAAAAAAAAATAACATTTTTTATGTGAGAAAGTAAAAGAAATTTCAAATTTTAGGTATATCAAATTACTTATTTTTTATTTTTAAACTTTAAAAAATATTATGCGCCGTTTATATGTATTATAGATTACTAGACGGTGTATAACAACAACTAATTATACTTGTGAAATCATGATTCTTGTTTAACTCTTGATTACGGGTTCAATTCTTAGTCATTGCGAAAATTTTTAATAAGATAGAAACAAAATATGACAAAAGTTTATGGATTAAACAATACTATTTAAAATATTATATAGTTGTAGATGATTTTCATTCTTAATCAAATGTATAATAAACCACTAACATTACTCAAATTTTAAGCATTTTAAATTTAAAGAATGCATATGCATGTAATATAAATGGTAGGTAGATAGATTATAGATTTAACACCACTCGGTCTGAGTCTACTATGAATTTTTGAGATGGTGTATTATAATTTGAAGCAGCACTTCAACCAAACGTGAGGAGACCATCATTTATCTTCAGTAACCAAATAATAATAAAATCTGAAAACATGTAAACATTTTATTGATACTTAAATAAGTCAATACAAGCATGGAAAATAAGTGACTTTGTGAACAATGAATAAAGAAAAGCAGACACTCAAATTTATTGGTTGCTTCAATCAGCCAAAGTATTGCAGGATGGCAAAAATGGCCGAAACCACGGTAGCAAGAAATGCAATGATCCCAAAAACTAGATTAATAGCATTCCATGGATTACTGAAATATGTGCGTTTAATCATAGGCCAAAAACGATTGTAGTACTTATCCATTTGTTTGAACTCTTTGGGGTAATAGAAATCTGTAACAAACATGTTTTTGCATAACTTGTTGATCATATCTGCAGCCTCTTGGTTTGAGACGAGCATGTTGAGAAGGACTTTTGATTCTACCAGTTTAGCAATATCCTCTTGAGCATCAATAAGCATATCCATGGCATGTGCATATGATGTAAAGTAATAATCACCTTGAGGGAACGATTGCTCATAAGCAATAAAGTTCCTAAAAATTAGCTCAGTAGTATCATCAATAACCAGGGTTGGCATTAGAAGAGTAGGCTTACCCCAAAACCAGGGTAAACATGCAACAAGAGATGATTGAAATTTAATGGTCATTGACCAAATAGACTCTTCGTGAGGCTTAAAGTTCATCCCAGATCTATCCAGTTCTACTATCGAGTGGAATGTTGTGTATGTATTCTCTATTCCCTCTCTATCTAAAAGCTTTGATGCCTCAGCGTGTATAGGATTCGATGACTTGGCAACTACAAGCTGGTAGCGTTTGTGCAGATAGCCAAGGATATGATCATGAGTTGAATCTGAGTCAACAACATCTGTGGTTGAAATTTTTTCAGGCAACTGAGAATGGAATAGCTTAATGTAGGATGCCAAATATTTATCGAGAACGTTGCTAAGAGTAAAAGACCCTTTCCCCATGGAGCAGTCAAACAAAGCTTGAAGAACAAAGAAAGGGACTTGGTTTTCTAGCAACATCAGATCCATGGCAATACGACTGTTTTGCATCTTATTTGGCAAATACAAATTTTCTTCTTCATGCTTGAAACAGAATTCAAGTATGAAACAACCATCCATAACCATCATCCTGGCAAAGTCAGCGTCTCTATAGTTCTCGATACCAGCATATGATTCTCTGACTTGGGGTAGTAAAGTGTTTACCTTTAGCAGACATGCTTCTAATGTTTCCCTTAGCGTGGAATCATGACAACGATGTAATAGGTCATTAAGATAACATTCTTTCAGCAATTCAAATTCTTGCAACTTCTTTTTTTTATGTATAGGTCCTATACAGACCAGCTGAGGTTCGTATGAACTTTCGTTATGATCTCTAAGAATTCTAGAAACCTTGCAAATAGATGGTGGACGTTGGTTGCTACGATTTTGTCCTCTTTCTGCACAATCAAGAAGAAAGCCAATATTATCGTCATAACTTTCATGCATGTTGTATCGTTTTATTGGTTGGGGCTTCGAGATAGGGTTAATGATCGGACTACTTGTGGATGCTTCATTCGGCGTAGTCACATCTGGCTGATTAATTTCAGGAATGTGCAAGCTAACATTTTTGTCCGGTTTGACATCTCTGAACCTCCTTCCCACCATCCTACTTCTGGCATTGTCTGATTCATTGACTGTTGGAGTAGTAGTGAACGCTTCAGCCGATTGAACCAGATTTTGCGGAACTGCAGCTGGCTGATTAAATTTAGGAATGCCCAAATTAACATCCCCAACATTGACAGTTGCAGAATCATACTCCGTATTACAAAACTAAACACTCGCACATGAAAATTAACTGACAATCGCTACCTAACACACACATTTACAGATAGTAAAAATAAATGTAACATATACTACAAAACTAAACACTCGCAGATAAAACTAGCCAATAGTGTACTTCCAATCAGATAGTAAAAAATAAATATTAACCTAATCACAAAACTAAACATCGTTTGTTTATTAAATTAACTAATAGTCACTACCAAACACATACAAACAAACACACAGTTTCAGATTTTACAAAATTAAGCACTCACAGATAAAATTAACCGATAATCACAGCCTTAACACACACACAGCACAAATTATTAACTGATAATCACTACCTAACACACACACAAACAGTTACAAACAGTAAAATTAAATTTTAAAACATTATTCGTTTATAAAGTTAACTAATAAAATAAGGGTTAATGACATCTAATAGGAACGAACTTTCCCAAATGTTCACATATCAGTTATGAACCCAATAAAATATCACGATACTCGTCAAACTTTCAAATTTTAGCTCGATATCATACTTTTGCTTACGTGGCATGACCGGCAACCGGCTACACTGGTTAAATTGCATACGTGGATTTTTTTTTTAAAGGTAATTACGTGAAGTTAGTTGTTTTAAAATACCCATCAAATTAACTTTGTCAAATGTTTCAAAATACGTGGATCATAACGATACAAGTTTATGATGTGGCATGTACATTTGTCGCTGACGTGGATTTTGAAGGTAAAAAACAGGTTTTGTTGATATCAACACAAAACAAACAAAGTTTGATGAGTATTGTGGTATTTTATTGGGTTTATAACTGATATGTGAACATTGTAGAAAGTTCGTTGCTGTTATATACCATTAACCCATAAAATAATCACTAAAACACACACAATTTCACTCACTAATAATATCATTTAACCTAATTACACATAATAAACTAAACACTCGCAGATACAATTAAACGATAATCACTACCTAACTCACACAGTAAAAATTAATTTTAACCGAATTACAAATCTAAACATTATTCGCGTATAAAATTAACTACTAATCACTAACACGCACATTACTCACTGGAAAAGTAAATTTTAATCTATATTACAAAAATACACAATCAAGCGTATAATTTAACTGATAATGCCACCTAGCACATACACAGTAAAAGTAAAACACGAGCAGATAATATTAACTAATTTAACTGATAATGCCACTGCCACCACGATCAGTTCCTTCATCATTATGTCGATTGGTGCGAATATCACGTATTCACATGTGGAGCTGCTCGTGGTATTGTCTCGCCTAATCTCTTCAAATTGGGCTTGTCTGCGTTGCTGATCTTCATTGTACCGCTTCATAAAAGCCTCAAATTATTGTTGAAACAGTTGCATGGAGTCACCCATATCTTGTGGCTCCAATACCAAGTTGTTATGGTCCCGATTTATTGATCTGGTTATGGGTCTTTGTTGGGTGAAATCAGATGAGAGTTTCGAGTGTTTGTTTGATGTCCTGCCTTTTTTGTTTGATTTGCTCATGAATTTGAGAGCTCATTTGAGAGAACTCTCCGATCTCTTAAACACACACAGAGATTTCTGGAAAAGAAAACTTGTCTATCCCTTTCTTATTATTACATGTATATAAGAGCACAAGGTGCAACTTGTCGTTTACCCTCGCCATGCCACGCTGGAGCCTCACCGAGCTAGTTGCTGCACCGGACCCCCCTCGTTGCAACTCGCCATTTCCCACTTACTCGTCTGCACGACGAGGTAAAATCTCTGTGGGACCCAATTTAATATAAACGTTCCTTTTTCTTATTTTTTTTCTTTTCTGGTTTTGGTTTTTCAATTTTGTAGTGTGTGTGAGTGTTCGCAGGTACATGGAGAAGAAAACATTTTTTTTTTGGGTTAAATTAGGGCCAAGTGGAACTGTGGAAGTGGGCTTGATATTATACCTGTTTTTCTTTGTTCAATTGTGTAATGGGCCAACGATTGATTTATCTTTTTCTTTATTACAACAGTTAGATTTTTTTTTTTTTTTTTTTTTTTTTTTTTTTTTAAATAAAAAATGTTATTTTTATTATTTGTATTATTTGAATTATTTGAATAAAATGAATTTAGTTTATTTAATGAAATGAATAAAGAAAATAAAGTTGTAAGTGGTGGCCCCCAAATGAGTAAGTTGAGTGGGGGGGAGGGTTGTTTAATTGTGAAGAGGATTTAAGGTGATGCGGCACCCGTGAGCCCCAAATGAAAAGCTTGAGCTCGTTGTTGCACCTTGTGCTCTAAGGAAATACAAACTGCTTCCAAGTTATAACTGCATGCAAGTTGCAACTGCAATAAATAACTACAGTAAAACCTCTATAAATTAATACTAGGTAAATTAATAACCTCGATAAAATTAATAATTTGTTCAGTCCCAACTTGGGACCAGTACAAATTTGGACTCCAATCGATAAAATAATAAGATAATAATTTTTTGAAACCCCAGTGTATATATATTAGTCCCAACGAAATTATAAATTAATAATTACTAAAAATTCTATATGTATATGTGTGAGATACACTTCAAAATTCTAAGATTGTTCAGTAAAAAATGAATCAATAGTCTATATTGAGTTTATCTTATAATCTCTTTATTGCTCTAAAGAGTTGGTGCGGTGTCTTCTCGTATTGCAACAAAAGTGTTAATTTATTTTCATAAAGTGTGAATGTCAATGTCAATTCATAAAATGTTAACTGGAACTTGTTTTTCAAATTTATTTTTCGTATCTAATGAGTATACATTGTAACTAGCTAGTGTATTAGACTTGAAAATTTAATGAATATACTGTGTATTCTCGTATTGCAACAAAAGTGTTAACTTATTTTCATAAAGTGTGAATGTGAATTCATAAACTGTTAACTGAAACTTGTTTTTCAAATTTATTTTTAGTCTCTAATGAGTATATTCATAAAGTGTGAATGTCAATTCATAAAATGTTAACTGGAACTTGTTTTTCAAATTTATTTTTCGTATCTAATGAGTATACATTGTAACTAGCTAGTGTATTAGACTTGAAAATTTAATGAATATACTGTGTATTCTCGTATTGCAACAAAAGTGTTAACTTATTTTCATAAAGTGTGAATGTGAATTCATAAACTGTTAACTGAAACTTGTTTTTTAAATTTATTTTTCGTCTCTAATGAGTATATATTGTAACTAGCTAGTATATTAGACTTGAAAATTTAATTGTCATACGTAAAACCTCTTTAAATTAATAAATTATTAATTTATCGATATAATAATATCTCGCTAAATTAATAAAATATACCGGTCCCAACAATATTAATTTATAGAGGTTTTACTGTACTACTCCATCTAATAGTACATAGTTTACTACCTTTTTTTTAACAGCCTAATAGTACATAATTAACTACCTAATCTATACTACTATATAATGTATTTGGAATTATTCTATAATTAGAAAAGCTTAAAAATTCAGACTTTTACTTACTAATTATGGAAACAACCACCCCTAACAATCACCTCCAACAATTTATAACCACTTCAACAACCACCCCCCAACAATTTATAACCACCTCAACAACCACCCCAACAACCACTTTCCACCACCCCACCTCCCTCCTCTTCACCCCAATAATCCGCCCCCGCATCGCGCGGCAACTTTCTAGTAGTACATAAAGTGCATAAGACAACTACTTAAAACTACAGGAACATAGAACTTATTATCAGTAACATATTTTTTTGAGCAAAATTATCAGTAACATATTAAAAGTAAGATAACCAAGCTGGTAAATAAGAGCTATTACTGTTGCAAGTCTTATGGACCTATGGTGATATAACACTAACACACACAGCTACAGACATTAACATTAAATTTTAACCTAATTTCGCATAGCTAAGCACTCACAAATAAAATTAACCGATAACCACTACCTAATGCACACATTGAAATAACCTAATTATAAAATTAAGCATTAATAATCACTAACACAGCACATTACTCACAGTAAAAGTAAATTTTAACACTTACCTAATTACGCACAGTTGCAAACAGTAAAAATAAAATTTAACCTAATTAAAATATTAAACAGTATTCACAAATGAATTAATTAATACTAGTAATAACGAACTAACTTTGAATGCGTTGACTAGCCCAATAGGGTCCTCCATACTCAAACCTGCACAAAACGACAAAATTATATTTAAAAAAAAAATTGGAAAAAATAAGGTAGATTAAAGATGAGATGTGACTGACGGTACCTTGGGTGGCTACCGGTAAGGAGATGGTGATGTCGGTCAGGTCTAGCGATTGTTTGTTGTTGCTCATTGTTTAGTGTGTGTTTTTGTATATGGTTTTAGTGTGTGAAAATGAAACGCTAGAAAAAGTGAAAGGGGAGGGTGAGGAAATAAAGGGAGGGAAAGTGAATATGTGTGGGCTTTTTGGGGATTAATAAAAGAGAAATGAAAAAGAAAGGTTTATGCCACAATATTACTCCTCGAATCAAATAGATTACTTTTCTTTTTGTTTTTAATAACTTTTTTGGATTAGACAAGTTTATGCCACAATACTCCTCGAATCAAACAGATTTACTTTTTTTTCTATCTTTTTTTGTTTTTTTTTTTGTTTTTTTTTTTTGGATTAGACAAGTTTATGCCACAATATTACTCCTCGAATCAAATAGATTACTTTTTTTCTTTTCTTTTATTTAATAATTTGTTGTCACTTGCTATGTTAATTTTTTTTTTTTTTTTTTTTTTTTTTTTTTTTTTTTTTTTTTTTTAATTTTAATGAACATATCATACCTCATCTTGAAAACTAAATCACATATCATGTATTTAGTTGCTATGTGAATTTTCCAGTAAAGAAATTTCAGAAATTACTCATTTTAAACACGTTTCTTTTGTGTTTCTAAGAAAACTTTTGTGACAAACTTCTCATTTTCCAACAACTAAACACACCAATACATAGATGGAGCCAGAAAATTGTATTCATAGGGGGCCGTAAATAATTTGTACAATAACATACAACTCATAGACCTAATTACTTTACGGTTCAATAGTTCAACCAACCAACCAAGGCGGTCTTCAACACAAATGAAATTACAACTAGGTCTTTGAGTTATGGTGTATGATCAGTGCTGAACCGTCAGATTATTATTAACCAAGGTTAATAAGTCAAAAACAGCTTAGACTAATGCTCCGTGGAGTACAATGTATCCTCGGGTCGTATTTCCCAACGAGGCGTGAAATCTGTAATAAAACGAAATTTGGGATTGGGTGATTATGAATGGGCAAAGGTGAGTTTGATTTATACTACTGATTTACACAATTTAAACAAATAAGCAAATAAACTTTAAACAGTTACGTGAACTAAAAAAACGTATACAAATTAAAACTTACGTCTACGTACAGTGAAAAAGGTGAGTTTTAATGCAATTTTAAACTACAGGGGGTAAAATTGAAAATTCTACAAACTTAAATTTAAAAGAAAATTATTTTTTAGATTATTTTATTATTTAATATTAATTATTTAAATAAAAACTATTTATCTATTTAATTAAAACTATTTAAATTAAACTAAAGATAGTAAAAACTATGAATTAAACTAAAAACTTGCAAAACTATTTTATAAATTTTAAAATGAACTTGAAGAAAGTATAAAAAATTAAAATAAATATTTTTGTCTTTTTATGGTTTTTCTTTTAATTAATTACTAATTATTCTTATTAAACTATATAAACTATTTTGAATTACTAAAAATACTAAAATGACTTATAAAATTAAGAAAAAAATTTATAAAACTAATTAACCATCACAGGAATCCTAAAAAATTATAAAATTATTCTAAAAATTATATTTAGGCTAATTAACTAATTAATTACTTATTTATTATTTAAGATCTAATTAACTAAATTTAATTAAAGAAAATAGGAAATGAACAGTAACAATTATGAAATTATATTTTTTAAATACCCTATGGTCTATAAGACTTTTAAAAAATATAAAAAGATGTTGTTATTAACTAAAAATTATTAAAACTATTTAATTATCTAATATTACCTAATTACTAATTAAACTCGGATTAATTAAAATAATTAGTATTTGAAAAGTAAAAATTATGAAAAAATTACAGCTAGTATATTTAGTAATGAAAAGCTTAAGAAAAATAAAATTGGTCCAACAGCTTATCCAAATAAGCCGTAATAAGCTAAAACAGCTTATTTAAGCTTATATCCCAAAAATGGTGTTAAGTATATAGATTAAGGAGAGGATGACGGAACTGGTGCCCCAGAGCTTGTGGAAGGGGTGTGGGGAGTTAAGCATGTATACTAGCCTGAGGTCTCAAGTTCGAATCCCACACCCAGCTTTTTGCAAAAATTATTTTATTTTTGATTTTTTTCTTTACAGAAACATTTTAATAACAAAATAAGACAACTTTAAAAAAGACAAACTTTTTGGAACTTGCAAATAAGCTCAGAATAAGCTTAAATGCTCAACAGTGAACAAAATAAGCTAAAATGGATTTTAAAAGTGCAATAAGCTTTAAATAAGCTACAAACTAAAAGCTAATATGAAATAAGATTATAATAAGTTAAATAAACTATAACTAAGCAGAAACAAACATGATTATACACTAAATAAGCTAAAAAGCTCAAATAAGCAAATCCAAGTATACCACAGTTACACAGGCCAAACAGGCATGGTAATCAGGTCTGTGGGGCCCACTAGGGACTTTGGAAGTCCAAAGTGAAAGAGGAACCAATAAGCTGAGCTTATTGGCTTTCTAAAAAACTAAGGTTTAAGCTCTGGGACCCACTAACAAACATTGGGGAGGGCTTGGAACCTTGGGTCAAAACCTGAGTGGTTCAGTTTGTATCAGGGAACGGGGCAAACAAAATGGGCATAGCAGGCCATGTAAATGAGCTAGGAATGGAAAAATAAGCTAAGGGACTTAAAGATGGGCTTATGGGCTTTCCAATAAGCCAAATATCAAATTGTGGGGCCCACTATGGAAGCCTGTGGGACCTCAGCAAGTTGGGGTGTTGGAGCTGGGGTGGTGGTGCAGGGCACATAGACAGAAAACATACAACTTGAGGACCAAATTATTATGACCAATTGATGTTAAAAATCCAATTTTTTCCTTGATTCAGATTCTCAAGTAACCAGAGAACATGAAACAACAAGAGTTATTCAACTCCAATCCATTTTGAGCCCTGTGCATTGACCTAAAATTTGATCCATCTTCACAGTTATGAAAATTTTGACTTTATGAGTTCATGAGTTAAGTTGACTAATATGACTTTTGATTGAGTCCTACTTACTGAAAATGAAGTAATAAGTTAAAATAAAACCAAATTAAACTATATTTAACACTAATGAACTATTATGGGTGATTATGGATTCAACAATTCTCACAGTTAAAGAAATATAAGCACATGAAGTAGAATTTGACTTTTTGCTATGTAACCTATGTAACTTATGCTTGATTTAACTTAAACTACCCTAGTACAACCTATTTATGCAGATAGACAATAACAAAAACAACTACACTACACAGATCTATCCTGATCCAAACACCCCTTTAAAACACAGTTATGCTATGATTTGAACCCACAAGCTTAAAAATCCTAAACTAATGATCACATATTATTACTAATTTATATTTAAAAGTATTAGAGTGCTAAAATAGTACAATTATCTATAGATAAACAGAAATGCAATTTGAGCTAAGCTAGACAGTTAAGTGAGATAGTAAGCTAATAAGAAAACTAGTAAGCAACCAAGGAAACAAAAGCAATATATCAACTTGCAGGCACTGAATAAGCACAGAATACCAACAATAAGCAACTTATAAGTGCTTGTACAATAAAAACAAAAAAATGGAATTTGAAACTTACATAAGCAATCCTGCTTTATACCAAGTAATCAAGATCAAAACCACTTCCTATATGCTTCCACAAGCTCTATAAACCAAATCCATCCAGAATTTAATTTGCTCCATTGCTTCTTCTTTCATTCTTCTTATTTTTTTTATTTTACAACTATTTTTTTTATATTTTAAAGTATTTTTTATTTCCTAAGTAGCACTTATTTTTAAACTTGTAATAGCTTATATAAGATATGTCAGAGACTTATATGAGCTTACAAGTACAAAACAACAAGATTAACCAACATTTAAGCTAATTTGAGAATTTTGAGAATTTGAACTTACATAAACTGAAAATGTATTGAGAGACTGAAATTAAAGCTTTGAAAAGTTTATTACAACTCTAAAATACTGAGTACAATGCTTATAAGATTGAAATTGAACTGAGATAATAAACTAAAAGCTATTCGACATACATGAAATTAAAATTAAACTACTATTTCTAATCCTCTGCTTCTCTTCTCTTTTATAGCCCTCAATTCTGTTCCAGGTGTCTTTTTAAGCATATCCCACCATGATGCAGCCTTGACATGTGTCCAATTTCATCACACCTGTTTAAAAGATATTTTGGCGCCAAAAACCACCAAGGTTACTTGCAGCCTGTTTCAGAGCATTAAATGCAATTGAGGTGACAAGGGAAGGTTAAGGGGACAAAATGGAGTGTAAGGGGTGATGGTGGTGTATGATAGCAGGGTATAGGGTGGTTACAGGGTGTAGGAGTGATACCTGTCCACTCCTGGTGCAAAACCAAGGAGTGGGTTTGCTTTGAGAGGATGACAGGTGGGAGATGATGTGGAAAGGTGAAGGCAAGTGGTGGGGGGCATGGTGGATTGTGGTGAAGCAGGTGGTGGTAGTAGCAGATGTGGAGAGAAGGTTGGGGGTGATGGTGAGTCAACGCGGGTCAAAGACCCGTTTTATTTATAAGGGTGAGTGGGCTTTTAAGGGTTTTGGGCCCAAGGATTAAAACTGGACCAGGCTTATGGTTGTATTGGATTTGGAATTGGATTTTTTGTATTGGATCCGTTTTGGTTTGTAATAGTTTAGCCCAAGGACTAAATTTGTAAAATCTGATTTCCAGGGACCAAACTTGAAAATTTTCCAAACTATATCACAAAGGACCTTTCTTGCCATTTAAAATATTATAAAGGCCTTTTTATTATTTTTTTCAAATTTAAAAGTAACCGAGGACCAATTTTTCCATTTTTCCATATTGCAGGGGCTTGTTTTGTAATTTTATGAATTTATCATCTAAGGGTAAAATTTGTCAATTTGTGAATTACCAAGGACCATTTGATGATAAAATTCCATTTTTGAATACTGAGGGGTATTTTCTGTCAATATTGAAACTGCAGGGACCTGTTTTGCCAATTTTTATATTTTGAACTTCCAAGGGTAAAAATTGTTATTTCATGATTCCTGAGGATTGTTTTTGACTTTTCTTAAAAATTAATCATCCAGGGACCATTTCTGACATTTCTTGAAAGTTCAGGGACTGATTTTGACAATTTGGTAAACTTTGGCAGTTTTTCCCTGTTTTTAGTTCTTTTATGTTTAAAACATATAAAAACACCTTCTAAGGATATTTGTAGTATTTTGTGGTGTTTCTGAGTGTTTTTACATGTTTTTGTTGTTCAGATTTGACAGAAATGATGAGTTTTTATGAACTCATCAATCCTCTACACTTAACTATTGCTAGTCCCTAGCAATCTGGCATACACTAAAAACCCATTTTTGAAAATTTAATGGATTTTTGATATCTCTTTACCAGACAGCCATTACTTCTGGAGTAGCTAGGTGTGAAAACTGTGGTACACCTGATAACCGTGTGATTTTGAGCAAACCACCAGCTGTTAACGGATTTGATTAGTCTTTACCAAAAGCCGTTTACTTCTGGACTAGCCAACTCTTGATGGACTAAGTCAACATCTTGGTGAGCTGATTACCAATTATGGATTTTCACTGCCTTTACCACAAGCCATAATCTTGCGGGCTAGCCAACTCATTATCTTTTGAGGATGATGGGGAGTTGAGGAACCATACAATTTTTGGCAAATTGCAAGCCATAAACGGGTTTGAGTTATCTTTACCAAGAGCCGTTTGCTCCTGGATTAGCCAATCCTTGTGTGGGTTAGACATGGTGGACTAATAACCATTTGTTGCGTTAATACCAAGTACTTCATTAAGTGAAAATTTTGAAATTTTTTTTTTAAATTTTTGGCAAAAACGGGGGTACTAGATGTATAATGTGATTAAATTCATTAGAATTTCCCCCCTACACTTAGAAATGAATATTGTCCTCAATATTCAAAGTCCCGGCTATTATGCCGACTCTTTGAACGTAAAAAGGCAATATTACAAGCTAAATGTAGGAACAACATTTATTTTATTTTTGAATTTTTTCATTTTTATTTTATGTACTTTATTTACAGTAGGGCAACTCCCCTACACTTGGGTGATACACACGGGTGAAAACCCATGTTTATGCTACTGTTTTTGATTTTTAATTTTTATAAATGTTTTTGTATTTTTAAATTTTATATATATGTACAAAAGAAAGAAAATTCCTAACAACCGCCCCTCGAAAGGGAATCTGGGTCTGACAGAGCTTAGTAACTGTAAACAGCCAACAACCGAATGTTGTAACTAAGGGACTAATCAAACTGGGCAAGTTGTGTGCAAAGGAAAAATATTTTTGTATTTTATATTGTTTATGAAATGAAATATGATATAGTATATGTAATCACTACCTCCCAAGCTTGTGTCAGGTTTACCACGCTAGCTAATCACTTGTGAATGACTAACTGTAATAAATATGCCCTGACAGCCCGGGAGTTGAATGATAAAGTATATATAATATACATACAAGGATAGATATTTGAACAAAATACAAAATTCATTATTTATTATTATTATTATGTACATGATACTAATGTTTTTGTTTTCCGAGTCACTAGTTTGACTCGACCCCGTATTAATTAGTCCGTGGGGAAAGTTTGGAGATCTGGGACAACCACTTGTGGTATGTCCCCTCCGAAGTAGTGTTTCAAACGATGTCCATTTACTTTAAAGTTGGGACCGTCGGGTTGTAATAACTCAACAGTTCCGTATGGGTATACTTTTGCTACAGTAAATGGTCCAGACCAACGGGTTTTTAGCTTGCCCGAGAAAATTTTCAATCTTGAATTGAAAAGAAGAACTCTGTCACCAACGTTAAAAACGCGGTTCTTTATTTTAGAGTCATGTATCTTCTTAGTCTTTTCTTTATAGATTAAAGAATTCTCGTAAGCTTGATCACGTAGTTCATTTAGTTCATTTAGCTGAACCTTACGGTGATCACCCGCTGTCTGAATGTCAAAGTTTGCATGTTTCAAAGCCCAGTAGGCTTTGTGCTCTAATTCGATCGGAAGATGACATGTCTTTCCGTACACCAACTTGTATGGAGTACACCCAATGGGTGTCTTATAAGCTGTACGAAAAGCCCAGAGTGCGTCGTCCAATTTGTCCGACCAAGAAGCACGGTTTTCTCCTACCGTCCTCTCCAGAATTCTCTTAATGCCCCTATTTGAGACCTCCACCTGCCCACTAGTTTGGGGGTGATATGCAGTAGAAAGACGGTGAGTTACACCATATTTCAGCATTACTCTTGCAAATTGATCATTGCAAAAGTGTGTACCACGATCACTGATAATGGCACGAGGAGTCCCGAATCGAGCAAAGAGAGACTTCAGAAATTTCACAACAACTCGGGCATCATTAGTGGGTAAAGCTTTCGCCTCAACCCATTTAGACAAATAGTCTACAGCCACGAGTATATACTTGTTACCTCTTGAAGATGGGAATGGGCCCATGAAATCAATGCCCCAGATATCAAATATTTCACAGACTTGGATGATGTTTTGAGGCATTTCATCCTTCTTAGAAACATTCCCGTGATGCTGACAAGCATCACAAGTTTTGACAAGTTCTTGGGCATCTTTATAGATGGTGGGCCAATAGAAGCCGGAATCAAACACTTTTTTGGCGGTGTAGTTTGAGCTGTGATGTCCCCCAGTGGGTCCATCATGACAAGCTTTGAGGATTTCCATGGCTTCATTACCATGGACGCACCGTCGGATGACTTGATCCGCACATATCTTAAAGAGGTAAGGGTCGTCCCAAAAATAGTGTTTAACGTCTTTGAAGAATTTTTTCTTCTGCTGAGACGACATCCCTTTCACAATGAAATTACCCGCATGGTAGTTTGCAAAATCTGCAAACCATGGGGTAGAAGTATCATCCCTGGTAGAGATTAGATTGAGAGTCTCCAGAGGAAAAGTTTTATTAATTTCTTTTCTCTCGAGAATATCCTGATGAGGATTCTCTAACCGGGATAAGTGATCAGCAGCAAGGTTCTATGCTCCTTTTTTGTCTCGTATGAGTATATCGAATTCCAGAAGGAGCAGGACCCAACGGAGCAGTCTTGGCTTTGCATCCTGTTTAGTGAACAGGTATTTCAAAGCCGAGTGGTCCGTGTACACCACACATTTGGTTAGGATTAAGTAAGACCTAAATTTCTCAAAGGCATATACCACAGCTAATAATTCTTTTTCTGTGGTGGTATAATGTGCTTGAGCATCACTCATGGTCTTACTTGCGTAGTGTATTGGCTGAAAATGTTTTGATTTGCGTTGCCCCAGAACTGCACCAATAGCGAAATCGCTAGCATCGCACATAAGTTCGAAGGGTAAGTCCCAGTCGGGGGCAACAAGGATCGGAGCCTCGGTAAGCCTTTTCTTTAAAGTAGAGAAAGCTTCGATGCACTCGGGGGAAAAGATGAAAGGAGCATCCTTTTCAAGAAGATGAGTCATGGGCCGGGCTATTTTGGAGAAATCCTGAATGAATCTCCGATAGAACCCGGCATGGCCAAGGAAACTCCTTATTCCTTTAACAGTGGTGGGATGAGGCAGTTTTGCTATAACATCAATTTTGGCCTTATCGACCTCAATCCCACTTTTTGAAATTTTATAGCCGAGGACAATGCCCTCCTTAACCATAAAATGGCTCTTCTCCCAGTTTAGACAAAGATTAGTGTCTTCACAACGTTGAAGCATCTTTTCTAAATGGGAGAGGCATGAGTCAAAAGAATTCCCAATGACTGAGAAGTCATCCATGAATACCTCCATAGTTTTCCCGATCATGTCGTGGAAAATAGCCATCATGCACCTCTGGAAGGTGCCCGGAGCATTGCATAACCCAAAAGGCATGCGACGATAGGCAAATGTTCCGTAAGGGCATGTGAAGGTAGTTTTATCTTGATCCTGTGGATCAATGGGAATCTGGAAGTAACCCGAAAAGCCGTCGAGGAAGCAATAATACTCATTCCCCGCTAGTCTCTCAAGCATCTGATCCATAAAGGGCAGAGGGAAATGGTCTTTGCGGGTGGCTTCGTTAAGCTTTCTGTAATCGATACATACTCGCCACCCTGTAACCAAACGAGTTGGTATCAACTCGTTATCCTCATTTCTAACAACCGTGATGCCACCTTTTTTTGGAACACAATGTATTGGGCTAACCCAAGGACTATCTGATATAGGGTAAATCAATCCTGCATCGAGAAGTTTGATAACTTCTTCCTTGATAACTTTGTGGATTTTTGGATTTACTCTTCTTTGATGCTGCACGGTAGGTTTAAAGTCCTCTTCCATTAGGATTTTGTGTGTACAAAAATCCGGGTTAATACCCTTTATGTCTGAAAGCTTCCAAGCAATTGCTTGCTTGTGGGACTTTAAAACCTTATGCAGCGCGGTTTTCTCCTCATCCTTTAAGTCTTTGGCAATAATGACCGGTAACTTATCGTTACCTTCCAAGAATGCATATTCTAGATGAGGAGGCAGGTCCTTAAGTTCAACCTCGGGGAAATCATCAGTTTTCTCAACATTTTTGACTTCCGCGTTATGAAGTTGTGGAGGTAGAACAGGAATGGGAGAGGGATCTTTGTTCAATAACTTCTCGAGGAGAAGTATATCCCTTTCCGGGTCAATCTCTTGGTTATCAATTCCCTCAGGAACTGAATCATTTTTGAGAAAGGCCTCTAATTCCTCAAGGACGAAATCACTTCCCTCAAACGGAGTGAGGGAAGGAAAAGAATTAGCGATTATGGGGTGAGAAGAGGAAGTGGAATTTCCACTCGGAGAACTATCAGCGAAACCAAGGATTTCCTGAGCATACTCCTCGGATGCAATGTCAATGACATCAATTCGGTTGACCGATTCAGCATCATAATTCGAGGAGTATCTCGAGGTTTGATCAAGGTTGAACGTTATCGCTTCAGTGCCAACTCGTAACGTGATTTCCTCATCGAAAACATCGATTAATGCACGACCCGTCCTTAAGAATCCCCTCCCAAGAATGAGAGGAACTCTTGGATCCGCATCGAAATCAACAACGACAAAGTCTGCCGGAAAATGGAACTTTCCCACTCTTACAAACACGTCCTCGGCAATACCAAGGGGACGTGAAATTGAACGGTCTGCAAGCTCGAGAGTCATGCATGTGGGACTAAGTGCCTGAAGAGAGAGCTTTTACCAAACTGAGTAGGGCATTAAGCTGATGCTTGCACCAAGATCGGCCAAGGCAAAACAGTCAACCATTCCTGGAAACACACAAGGTATTAGAAATCTTCCAGGATCTCCTAGCTTCACGGGAAGCTGTTTCAACAGAACTGCAGAGCAGTTCTCGTTGAGTGGAGTTCGTGCCATCTCAAACAGTTTTTCTTTATTGCTCAACAGGTTTTTGATTGTCGATGCGAATTTGGGCATTAAAAGAAGAGCATCCGCGAAGCTAATATCGAAGTGTAGTTCTTGAAAAATCTGAAAGAATTTTTCCATCTGATGATTAGCTTTTTCACGGAGCTTCTGGTCTTGCAATCGTGAGGGGTATGGAATTGTTGGTTTTGGGTTGGCTTTTGGATTTTCAACAGGACCTTCGGTAGTTTCAAACACAACTCTTTTAGGGGGAGTCGGGATAACTGGAGGTGGGACATCGTCGGTACTTCCTTCATGAATAGGAGGTATCGTGTCCGTTGTAACCTCAGCTTCTTTTTCCAGTACCTCAGGAGAAGAGAAAGAGGTAGATGGAGTTTTAGGTCCTTTATAAGAAGCTCCACTTCTTGTGGTGATCGCCTTAACATCGCCCCTCGGATTAGCGATCGTGTTGCTAGGTAAAGTACCTGAGCCCGAGGGTCGATCATTTAAAGATTTCTTTATGTCAGAAATCTGGCTGATCAACAACCTGTTGGTTTCTTCCTGTGCTTTCATGAATTGTTTTAACAATTCATCAGAAGAGGTAGGGTTTGGAACAACAGCTTGTGTTTGAACGGGAGGGGTTTGCCCTCGAGTGTTCTGCTGAAACCCTTGATTTTGGAATTGTCCCTGATTAGGGTTTCCATGAAAGTAGCCAGGATTATAGTTACTCGGTCCCTGATTTCTATTCCCCTGATTAGGAAAGTTTTGGGGATAACCTTGATTAAAGTGACCTTGGTTAGGATAACCTTGGTTACTTCTGTTTTGGTACTGGGGACGGTTTTGTGTATTCTGGTTAAAACCAGGTGGTACAGAGTTCGGACGCCATGGTGGCTCAGCAGGAGGACGATATGGATTACCTCCTTGGCTAGAACTACCAGCAATCGCGTTGGTTTCAAATGTGTTATTGTCTGTGGCAGTACAATTATAGTAGGCATGTGGTCCACCGCAGGTAACACAAACATCCACTTTCTTCACTTCAGCATGTGAAGGATTCTGTGGGAACGAGACTTTCTTCTGATTGGAGTGAACCAAGGCTTGTATAGCATCCGTGAGTTTATCAATCTTAGCATCGGTGCTGGATTGATTCACGGTAGAAGAAGAAGGATCGACCTGTTTATTACGTATGGTTCGAACCTTGGACTTATTTTCAATTATTGCTAAAGCTTCCTTGACAGTACGACTCAAAAAATTCCCTCCTGCTGAGGCATTAAGAGAATCTTGGTTTGCTTGGCTTACTCCGTTATAAAATGTGTCGAGTTGCATTAACTCAGAAAATCCATGGTGGGGGCATTTGCGAAGCAACTCTTTGAATCTATCCCATGCTTCACTGAATGTCTCACCAGGTCTTTGTGAAAACTTGGTGATCTCATTCCTCAGATAGGCAGTTTTGGATGGTGGATAGAATTCATTCACAAATTTTTTAACTAGATCTTCCCATGTTTCTATGGATCGAGGGGGTTGTTTCTCCAGCCAGACTCTGGCTGCTCCCTCGAGAGAAAATGGAAACAAAAGTAGTTTAATAGCCTCCGGCGGGACATTCTTATATTTGATGGTAGATGTGATCTTGTTAAACCATCTTATATGTGAATGAGGATCGTCCCTTTCGAAACCATAAAACTGATTAGAAGTAACCAGATTAAGTAATCCGGTTTTTAATTCGAAATTATCAGATACTATGACGGGTACGATAATAGCATCTCCATAACCCTCGATGGGTGCTTGGAGAAGCTCTGACATTGGGCGTTCTTCTGCCATGATGACTGCAGGTTTAGGTTCAGTCTGTATTTGAGTTTCAATTTTCGGGATAGATTGTGTACGTTTTCGAGGAATACTAACAAGCTCGCGATGAGGACTTGTAGACCTAGAAGAACGTGTGTGCATGTACTAAAAACAAAATTTTCAAAACAAGATCGAGGCAAAACCACAGTAAACTTAACCCAATAATCACAGGTAAAATGGCTTCTTTATAAAAGGTACACCACTTACACGGATATTACGTTAAGTTATTTATCTTATGTTTGGGAACTTATTCTGAAGGTTATTTAATTGTAATTTATTCACAAGAAAATGTTTTTGGGTATATGTGTATAGGTGAAAACTTGAAAATATTTTTGGAATCGATTCGTTAACCGAAATCGTTTTTTTTAAAATCACTCGCAGGCTAGCGGGAGGAAATAAATGGATTCCTCTTCAGTTCGCAATTTAATGTCAGAACTTACCTTATACCAGCTGTTTCAGGTTGTGATTTTAAAGAAAACGAAGTAATTTAACTTCACGATTTATTTTGTTGTTATTTAATTTTTTTGGTGTTTTTAACACTTTAGGAAAAGTGTTAGTGAACTTTTCAGTTATGATATTTATTTTTACAAAAATTTACAGACTGATGATATTTGTACAGTGAGTTGATATTCAGAACCACGTATGCTTCCAAATTCGTTGTACGCAGCACACCTCCCCGGCAGCGGCGCCAAAATTTGATCAGTGCTGAACCGTCAGATTATTATTAACCAAGGTTAATAAGTCAAAAACAGCTTAGACTAATGCTCCGTGGAGTACAATGTATCCTCGGGTCGTATTTCCCAACGAGGCGTGAAATCTGTAATAAAACGAAATTTGGGATGGGGTGATTATGAATGGGCAAAGGTGAGTTTGATTTATACTACTGATTTACACAATTTAAACAAATAAGCAAATAAACTTTAAACAGTTACGTGAACTAAAAAAACGTATACAAATTAAAACTTACGTCTACGTACAGTGAAAAAGGTGAGTTTTAATGCAATTTTAAACTACAGGGGCTAAAATTGAAAATTCTACAAACTTAAATTTAAAAGAAAATTTAATTTAAAAAGAAAATTATTTTTTAGATTATTTTATTATTTAATATTAATTATTTAAATAAAAACTATTTATCTATTTAATTAAAACTATTTAAATTAAACTAAAGATAATAAAAACTATGAATTAAACTAAAAACTTGCAAAACTATTTTATAAATTTTAAAATAAACTTGAAGAAAGTATAAAAAATTAAAATAAATATTTTTGTCTTTTTATGGTTTTTCTTTTAATTAATTACTAATTATTCTTATTAAACTATATAAACTATTTTGAATTACTAAAAATACTAAAATGACTTATAAAATTAAGAAAAAAATTTATAAAACTAATTAACCATCACAGGAATCCTAAAAAATTATAAAATTATTCTAAAAATTATATTTAAGCTAATTAACTAATTAATTACTTATTTATTATTTAAGATCTAATTAACTAAATTTAATTAAAGAAAATAGGAAATGAACAGTAACAATTATGAAATTATATTTTACAAATACCCTATGGTCTATAAGACTTTTAAAAAATATAAAAAGATGTTGTTATTAACTAAAATTATTAAAACTATTTAATTATCTAATATTACCTAATTACTAATTAAACTCGGATTAATTAAAATAATTAGTATTTGAAAAGTAAAAATTATGAAAAAATTACAGCTAGTATATTTAGTAATGAAAAGCTTAAGAAAAATAAAATTGGTCCAACAGCTTATCCAAATAAGCCGTAATAAGCTAAAACAGCTTATTTAAGCTTATATCCCAAAAATGGTGTTAAGTATATAGATTAAGGAGAGGATGACGGAACTGGTGCCCCAGAGCTTGTGGAAGGGGTGTGGGGAGTTAAGCATGTATACTAGCCTGAGGTCTCAAGTTCGAATCCCACACCCAGCTTTTTGCAAAAATTATTTTATTTTTGATTTTTTTCTTTACAGAAACATTTTAATAACAAAATAAGACAACTTTAAAAAAGACAAACTTTTTGGAACTTGCAAATAAGCTCAGAATAAGCTTAAATGCTCAACAGTGAACAAAATAAGCTAAAATGGATTTTAAAAGTGCAATAAGCTTTAAATAAGCTACAAACTAAAAGCTAATATGAAATAAGATTATAATAAGTTAAATAAACTATAACTAAGCAGAAACAAACATGATTATACACTAAATAAGCTAAAAAGCTCAAATAAGCAAATCCAAGTATACCACAGTTACACAGGCCAAACAGGCATGGTAATCAGGTCTGTGGGGCCCACTAGGGACTTTGGAAGTCCAAAGTGAAAGAGGAACCAATAAGCTGAGCTTATTGGCTTTCTAAAAAACTAAGGTTTAAGCTCTGGGACCCACTAACAAACATTGGGGAGGGCTTGGAACCTTGGGTCAAAACCTGAGTGGTTCAGTTTGTATCAGGGAACGGGGCAAACAAAATGGGCATAGCAGGCCATGTAAATGAGCTAGGAATGGAAAAATAAGCTAAGGGACTTAAAGATGGGCTTATGGGCTTTCCAATAAGCCAAATATCAAATTGTGGGGCCCACTATGGAAGCCTGTGGGACCTCAGCAAGTTGGGGTGTTGGAGCTGGGGTGGTGGTGCAGGGCACATAGACAGAAAACATACAACTTGAGGACCAAATTATTATGACCAATTGATGTTAAAAATCCAATTTTTTCCTTGATTCAGATTCTTAAGTAACCAGAGAACATGAAACAACAAGAGTTATTCAACTCCAATCCATTTTGAGCCCTGTGCATTGACCTAAAATTTGATCCATCTTCACAGTTATGAAAATTTTGACTTTATGAGTTCATGAGTTAAGTTGACTAATATGACTTTTGATTGAGTCCTACTTACTGAAAATGAAGTAATAAGTTAAAATAAAACCAAATTAAACTATATTTAACACTAATGAACTATTATGGGTGATTATGGATTCAACAATTCTCACAGTTAAAGAAATATAAGCACATGAAGTAGAATTTGACTTTTTGCTATGTAACCTATGTAACTTATGCTTGATTTAACTTAAACTACCCTAGTACAACCTATTTATGCAGATAGACAATAACAAAAACAACTACACTACACAGATCTATCCTGATCCAAACACCCCTTTAAAACACAGTTATGCTATGATTTGAACCCACAAGCTTAAAAATCCTAAACTAATGATCACATATTATTACTAATTTATATTTAAAAGTATTAGAGTGCTAAAATAGTACAATTATCTATAGATAAACAGAAATGCAATTTGAGCTAAGCTAGACAGTTAAGTGAGATAGTAAGCTGATAAGAAAACTAGTAAGCAACCAAGGAAACAAAAGCAATATATCAACTTGCAGGCACTGAATAAGCACAGAATACCAACAATAAGCAACTTATAAGTGCTTGTACAGTAAAAACAAAAAAATGGAATTTGAAACTTACATAAGCAATCCTGCTTTATACCAAGTAATCAAGATCAAAACCACTTCCTATATGCTTCCACAAGCTCTATAAACCAAATCCATCCAGAATTTAATTTGCTCCATTGCTTCTTCTTTCATTCTTCTTATTTTTTTTTATTTTACAACTATTTTTTTTATATTTTAAAGTATTTTTTATTTCCTAAGTAGCACTTATTTTTAAACTTGTAATAGCTTATATAAGATATGTCAGAGACTTATATGAGCTTACAAGTACAAAACAACAAGATTAACCAACATTTAAGCTAATTTGAGAATTTTGAGAATTTGAACTTGCATAAACTGAAAATGTATTGAGAGACTGAAATTAAAGCTTTGAAAAGTTTATTACAACTCTAAAATACTGAGTACAATGCTTATAAGATTGAAATTGAACTGAGATAATAAACTAAAAGCTATTCGACATACATGAAATTAAAATTAAACTACTATTTCTAATCCTCTGCTTCTCTTCTCTTTTATAGCCCTCAATTCTGTTCCAGGTGTCTTTTTAAGCATATCCCACCATGATGCAGCCTTGACATGTGTCCAATTTCATCACACCTGTTTAAAAGATATTTTGGCGCCAAAAACCACCAAGGTTACTTGCAGCCTGTTTCAGAGCATTAAATGCAATTGAGGTGACAAGGGAAGGTTAAGGGGACAAAATGGAGTGTAAGGGGTGATGGTGGTGTATGATAGCAGGGTATAGGGTGGTTACAGGGTGTAGGAGTGATACCTGTCCACTCCTGGTGCAAAACCAAGGAGTGGGTTTGCTTTGAGAGGATGACAGGTGGGAGATGATGTGGAAAGGTGAAGGCAAGTGGTGGGGGGCATGGTGGATTGTGGTGAAGCAGGTGGTGGTAGTAGCAGATGTGGAGAGAAGGTTGGGGGTGATGGTGAGTCAACGCGGGTCAAAGACCCGTTTTATTTATAAGGGTGAGTGGGCTTTTAAGGGTTTTGGGCCCAAGGATTAAAACTGGACCAGGCTTATGGTTGTATTGGATTTGGAATTGGATTTTTTGTATTGGATCCGTTTTGGTTTGTAATAGTTTAGCCCAAGGACTAAATTTGTAAAATCTGATTTCTAGGGACCAAACTTGAAACTTTTCCAAACTATATCACAAAGGACCTTTCTTGCCATTTAAAATATTATAAAGGCCTTTTTATTATTTTTTTCAAATTTAAAAGTAACCGGGGACCAATTTTTCCATTTTTCCAAATTGCAGGGACTTGTTTTGTAATTTTATGAATTTATCATCTAAGGGTAAAATTTTTCAATTTGTGAATTACCAAGGACCATTTGATGATAAAATTCCATTTTTGAATACTGAGGGGTATTTTCTGTCAATATTGAAACTGCAGGGACCTGTTTTGCCAATTTTTATATTTTGAACTTCCAAGGGTAAAAATTGTTATTTCATGATTCCTGAGGATTGTTTTTGACTTTTCTTTAAAATTAATCATCCAGGGACCATTTCTGACATTTCTTGAAAGTTCAGGGACTGATTTTGACAATTTGGTAAACTTTGGCGGTTTTTCCCTGTTTTTAGTTCTTTTATGTTTAAAACATATAAAAACACCTTCTAAGGATATTTGTAGTATTTTGTGGTGTTTCTGAGTGTTTTTACATGTTTTTGTTGTTCAGATTTGACAGAAATGATGAGTTTTTATGAACTCATCAGTGTATGACCTTAGATCATCAATAAAATACTAACATGATATCAAGCTTTTGCTAATTCTATACTAGAATATATTATCCAAGGGGAAAAAAATGTATCAAATAAATACGGAGTAATGAACAAGTAGAAGCAAAGAATAAAAGTAAGTTACTTTTTTTTCAAAGCAATATGACAAAAAGCAAGGCAGGTACTACTAGTACTAGTCTAGGGGTGGCAATTTGGGTCGGGTTTGGGTTGGCGAGTTCGACTTGACAGGTTGACGGGTTAGAAAACCTCAACCCGAAACTAACCCATTTAAGTTATCGGGTCGGCTATGTTAACCCTAATCTGTTTACACATAACCCGAACATGACCATTTAACCCGTATATATACTTGGGTTGGCGGCTTAAATAGGTTACACGGGTTGAATAGGGTAAACGGGTTTCGGTCTAACTCACCTGTTTTATATACAAAAGTTGGCACAGTACACGAGTTAAACAGTTAACCTATTCCCGTGTATAAATAATTTTTAATTTAAGAAAAAAAATTTTAAACGGGTTAACGGGCCGACCAGCTTAATTTATTCCTAACATGAACCTAACCTGTTTAATAAACGGGTTATATGGTTCAACCCAAACCCAACCCGTAAGTGTAGCGATAGTCCTCATTTTGAAGTTGTGACTGTGTTATTAGTCTCCGATCATTGTAAAATAATAAAATTACCCTTGTCTTTTTCTAGAAGTCATTTAATTTTATCCGGAAACCAAATTTGCAATCCAAACTTCAAAATTTACTCTAACTTTAGTTACAAAAATTAAAAATAACTAACACCGCAATACTCCGCGTATTATCAACGTGTCATTAAAACCAGTCAAACTTCAAAACGAAAAAAAGCCAAACATAGAACTAGAATCTCAAAATGGCTCCAAAATCACCCTCCAAAAAAACCCAAACACCCCAATCCAACTCGGCCGCAATTCACTGTCCCAAACACTCGACAAAACAGTCTCCCGCCATCACATTACATTGAATTACAATACCCAGAAAGGAATTTTGAAATTCGTGGTGTATGGAAAAAACCCCATTTGGGTTCATGAATTTGATATTAAGATTTATAGAAGAGGGGACAAGGGGGAAATGAAAGTGGGTGATTAGGGAAAGTTTAGGTTTAGGGGATGAATTTGGTGAGATTAGGGAAAGTTTAGGGGGTGGAAGTGAAAGTTTAGGTGGTGCTGATGTTACTGATGTTGACGATCCTGTTAAAGGTTTGTTTTTGTATGAATGAATGTTAGTTTTCATGGCTTATTTTGAAACTTTTCAGCTTATATAAGCTTATGCTAAGCTTATATAAGCCGAAATGTTTCCAAATAAGCTGCAAAAGTTAGCTTCTAAAACATAAGCCGAAAACCAAATAGGCCATAATCCCGCTATTTAAGCCAAGACAAACACCTCCTTAGTATCTTTTGTGTTTGGTGACGAGTTTTTAGCGTTCAGAGCATTTTTTTTGGCAAAACTAGGATTAGCGATTAGCTATAGCAGATTTAGCAGCTAGCAATTAAGTTATTTACAGTTAGCTACTATTAGGTGTAAAAAGTATTCGTTTGTTTTATAAAGTGTTTAGTAATGTAGTTGTATACTTAATTATTAAGTGTAAAATGATAAAAAACTAGGAACATTAGTTAGCGGTAGTTGCTAGCATGTTTTATAAAAGTGTTTGGTGCCGTACTTGTATTTGTGTGTGTGTGTGTATTAAGTGTAAAATGACGACAAAGGTAGACGCAGACTGTAAATGCTTCTTCAAGTAGCATATGAAAAGTAGCGTTTAAAAAAGATAAATTCTCATGGCCAAATTATTTTTTAATTAAAAAAAATGCTATGGCTTACCAAAATATAAGATAGTCGTTCTATGGCTTACCTTGGACATACCCAAGGTCACATAGAAGACCAATACAACTTGAATTCATACAGAAAAACACCTAAACAAACACACTAAAATACAAGCATACCACAGCCAACTTTACTAGCTAAACTTCCAGACCATGCTCCCACACCTTTCAAGTTTCAACCTTTATTCTTATTCCATAGCATACAATACATCAGAAGTAGAATCCCAGTAGCTAAGAAAGCATTCCCAATGTACAAAGCTATTTGCTTATTCATAATCAAGCTGAATAAAAGCAATATCAAACGCCCCTCTTCCAATTTTTCTGCTGCAATTCCAAACAGAACATCTACTATCCTTAACATTTCCAAACCTTTTAATGATATGCACCAAGTCTGCAACTTCCTTTATACATCAAACAACTCTTTTCAAGATTAAAATTCATTATATAACCATTCATTAGCAGGAAACTTTCCTTTTGAAGTGAACAACTTAAAACTACACAGAACAATCCCATTCTGAGTATAGTGTTGCTCCATCTTTCATAGCATACAAAATACTAGTAACAAGAAGTTTAGTGCATATAAGGATCAAGTCCAAGGTACAAAGCCATTGGCAAAAATATACACCCTCCCATACCATAAAACTCATATCCAAACACCCTTCTGAGAGACAAACAATAGAATTCCGACTAGCGCGGTTCTTTTTCTCGAACAATTTGAATTCTATTTTTTTTTAAGTTAAGTAGAGTAGTAAGTAGCTAGGCGGGTTTCAAAACTTGATGTTGATAAATACGCCAGTCTAGAAATTCATTTCGGACAATTGACCGTTTTATTAAGTTATTTAGTAATTCCTTTTGGGGATCATCTTGTTTTAGCCGATCTCAGTATCGGTGTTTTTTTTATGGATTGCTATTTCAAGTATACCTCTTGTCGGCCTTCTTCGCCCTGCCTCCCTCTTTCCTCTCGATAGAGGGCTAAATCACCTACTTAACACTAATTCAATATATGACCCATGCTCCCTTGGGTTCTTTAAACTCTGTGGGTGATCATGAAGAAGGGTTAAGTGGGCGGGCAAAACCACAGGTGCGTCCTTCCCGGTCCTCTCGTACTAGGGAAATGTCCTCTCAATGCTCTAACGCCCACACTGGATATGGACCGAACTGTTTCACGACGTTCTGAACCCAGCTCACGTACCACTCTTCCCTCAAAGTTATGGAGTAGACATCGATTTCTCAATAAGATCAACATGACATTTACCTGGTCATTAATTTGTATACTATATAGTCAATAAACCTTCAGGATTGGAAACTTGATCACCATAGTTACATTTCCTTTAACTATCTTGAGATCCACATTAAAAAAGAAGTCCCATCTTTCATGACACACTAACTTTTGAACATGGAAACTCAATGATACAAAGGCTTCACCATCACTTTCGAAGCCATCTATCGAAACATTTCTCTATAGAAACTCATTCTTGTCTATTGACTTTAGCATCAAATTTGATATTCCAAACAGCCTCAACTTTCTTTACAGCAGGAGATTGTTTAACACTCAGTTTCAACAATTTAAGCTTTACAGTTTTCACTATAGTGTTACAGATACTCTCCTCTGACCTCTTCTCATTTCTGAACAACCTTGCATTCCTTTCCGGCCATATGAAGTACACACATGCTCCCAAACACAGTCTTCTAATGATACTCCACACAGAGTTTATGTTTGGCATTTTGATCATGTTATCAATAACCTCATCCCATATCACATGCTATTTTCACTGAGAATTTTGCAATCATTCATTTGACGTAATCCAAACCACCCTATCCTCCTCATTTGGGTTAAGATTAGGCACAGGAATGCAACTACTGCTAGTTATGCCAACCTGTATATAAAAATGTTTAAATTCGTATAAAAGTGTTATTTTCATCAAAGAATATCCAATTTTTAATGATATATAAATGAAATAGAGTGACTAAAATGACATGTATTTAGTATCCAGGGATTTATGGGAAAACTTGAAAATCGACTATAGTATTAGTTTCTTACATGTTTGTTTAGATTCGCTTATTTTGATTTCAAAGTATTAGAAAATAACATTACAGTTAGCGAACAGTCTTAGCTTAAATTTTTGGTTGCTGAGATTTTAGATGAAAGAGTGTTTGGAGGTGATTCTGGTTTTCGCTTTTCAAGTCAAAATGGTCATATTAAGAAGCACACGTATTAGATAATAAGTGTATATAAGTTTGAAAGTATCGAGCTTTAGCTAGAGTTAATCGACTGATAATTTCATTTTACTGCATTTTGAAATGGTAATAACCGCTTCCAAGATGGAAGTTCAAGGACTTTGTTATTTAATGTACTTAGTAACGGGTCTAGATGTGATAGCTGACCAAACACCCTTAGTTTTAAGCCATCTACAGTTACGGGTCCAAACTAATGTCTGCTTACATTATTTTGATGGTAAATTGCAGAGTTCGGTTTTCTTGATATGGGACACGAGTTTGATGACTACCCGAAGAAAATGATCCGTGACATAAGGAATTGGGATTGGTTTCTAGAAGAACATAAAGAAGATAGTGATGAAGACGAAGATGAAGTTAGTAATAAAAAAGCAAAAAAGGGAAAAAGACGAAAGAGGAAGAAAGGTGGAGTGAATGATGACGAGGATGATGATGTGTGGACGGGTGAGAGTGAGGAAGACGCTGAATTGATTAAGAAACTCAAAAATGACCCAAAACCCAATTATAAGACTAGGTCAAAAGACCAAAAGAAAAACAAAAAGGGCGCAAGTACAAGTAGAAGTGGTACTGATATTACAAAGAGTTCTGCGATGGACGTTGATATTGAAGATGATGACGATGAAGATGAAAATGATGAAACGTTGGGTGGTTTCATAGTTGATGATGAGGATGTGGTTGAAGGAATCGATGAGGATGTGGAAGAAGAAACCGACAAGGATGATGAAGAGGGAGAATTTGAAGAAGATGAAGATGACGAGTAGTTGGTTTTAAATTCACTTTAGATGTTTAGTGTTTCTACTTTGTTGTATGGTTGTATGTTACTACTAACATGTACACTTACACAAGTCTTTACGAGGCTTGTGATCTTTGTTAATATCCTATATGAAATCGTTGGTCTGTTTCATTCTTCTATTTGTATTGAGTTATCTAACTATATTTGATCTTAACTTATGATATCTGACTTCACATTCGATCACTGTCAAAAACTCGGACCATGGATTTAGGGAAATTGGCAAAAAAAGGCATCATACTTGCCACTTTTTGTCATTCTATGTAGCGTCTTTTTTTTTTTTTTTTTTGATTGTAGCACTAACCTTTTTAAATCGTGCCATTGTGTGTACTTTGTGACCATTTTACCCTTACTTTTTTCAAAATTTGAAGGGTAAAATGGTCATTTCACATGGCTAAAAAGTCGCAAAGTACACACAATGACACGATTTAGAAAGGTTAGTGCTACAATAAAAAAAAGGACGCTACATACAATGACAAAAAGTGGCAAGTATGACGCCTTTTTTTTGCCAATTTCCCATGGATTTATTCTATAATTGAGAAATATTGTTTTGTAGTATGACCGATCAAGTATTGGGTCGAAATACTCTCATGAATGATGGTGGAAGAGGAGGAAGATCAACTTCATTTTCCGTTTCTTGATCAACACGACGCTCTTGATCATTGACCATATGCAGTTGGAACTGGAGAAGTTTCTTTTTCGTATTGGAGTTCCAGAAGTTTTTTACAGCACTATCGGTTCTTCCTGGTAAGTAACTTGCTATTTCTGCCCATCTGTTGTTAAAGAAAATAACAAAAGAAATTAAACATCTTTAACGATAGTATACAAAGAAATTGTGTGTAAAGTAGCTCGTGGTCTTTTATACTTGTTTCCTAACATGTTGTGTAGCTTGATTATGAGTGCCGCTTCTTGCAATGAAAAGCTTCCTCTTTTTAAACCTGGTCGCAGATGATTATTCCATTGTAACCTGCAACTTATTGCTGCATCTTTGTAATCCTGCTTAGCATAAAAACATAAATATACTAATAATAAGTTTAGCAGATTTGGACGGTGTATATGCATCATTTGGTGTTTTATTTTTGCAAGCGTGTCATATGGCGAATCAAGTGTTTGGTTTGCAGGTTCGGAATCACGAAGTCTTCGTAGAGTGACCTCTCAGAGGATTTTTAGGAGGTTACAAGGATTAATCGATTAAGCCTAAAGAGTGAAATAGGGAGAAACACCGGCAAGATTAGGAACGGAGCTCCAACAACCATGGCAGCCATAGGTAATAATATAGTTAACGAGTTTCTCGTCTTCTTCTGGTGACCATAGCCCTCTCTTCAACTTTTGTCTAGTGCTCAATCTATTTTCTCTCTCACACAGTCACACATATCTCTTGTATGAAGCAAAAACGAGTGATGCCATATGTTCTTATATAGAAGACATTTTCAACATTCTGAATGATGATATTGAAATGTCGGGAATCCAAGATAACTTTTTATCTCACAAATGAACGATATAAATTAGGGGGCCTGGTAGTTCTTGTATAATACGGGTCCTACTTTAGCTTAGGTACTAGATTCTTGATTGAGTTTACTTACCTCCTAGATTGCTTTATCTTATTTGACTGCGGCCATGGTTTGAAGATAACTGATCCGAGCTCATACTAGACAATCTTAGCCTATTCTCAAATTTGAATCGCCAGCTTCACAAGTCGTTATGATTTGGGCTTAAGCTCGAATAATTCAGTAAAAGCTGCACCACACACTGTTAGACGATTAGTATTGGGTATTTAGGCCCGTTGGCCCATATTGTATCTTATTTATTCATTCACATGTACCGAACTTATTAATTCAATACATACGATTCTATTATTCTACATGGTATCAAACCTACCATACGATCCCTAAACCTTTACTGCTTCCGCAAACCTAAACCTTCAACTCGTCGATTCTTTTTCAGCCTCGATCACGTTTTCCAGTTTTTTTTTTGTTTGTCGACCTTCGAGTTGTCGACCAAGGTGTTTCTGATTACTGTTTGTCGACCAAAGAGTTGTCGACGTGTTTGCTTGGTTTGTTTGTCGACCTGAGAGTTGTCGACCTGTTTACTGTTCTTGCTCGTTTGCTTTTCTTGCTATTGTTGGTTGTCCTGGTTAGTTACATTCCGAGGTTATCGTTTTTTTTAAGTATCGGATTATTCAATTGTGGAGATTGTCCAAGTATTAATTGTATCTCATCTATTCTGTTTGTCGTTTTGGTTTTCAAGATCCTCGTACCTAATTAATTGTGGGACATTAACATTATAAATATAGTTGGTTTTGGTTATGAGTTATCTAGCACTAATAATGAAGTTGTAGTCCACTAATTGTTAGCACAATATATTTATTTGTGATTGTGGGACGGTACCTAATTTGTTCTATTGGTGTTTCTGTTTGAGTGTTATCAAGTTACAAGTTATTGTTTTGGTGTCTTATAACCCTACAACTCATATACTGTTCCACTCATACAACCTCTAAACATGACTAATGATACACCTCCCCCCGCTCCCGTCCTCACTTTATCGGATAAACTTATGCCTATGAATCACCTAACCACTTTTGTTCCCATCAAACTTGATGTTGACGAGATGAATTACTCCCAATGGGTGTATTATTTTTCACACCTTTGTCATGGCTATGGCATCTTAGACCATCTTGTTGATCCACCCGAATCCTCCTCTGCTCCACCTTCTTCACCACCAACTACGGTCATTGTCGTTTTGGTGAGGCATGTCGGTATCTTCACAATGGTGTTCATGGTAAGTCTACTTTACTCGCTCGTACTTCCGGATCATCATCTCCTATGTCGGATATGGATACCTTGCGACAATTGTTGGCTAAGTTGGGGTTTACCTCTACGCCTAGCCAAACAACTCCTCCTGTTGCTTATACTACTCCTCCGTTGTGATAGCACGGGTGATCTCTATCCTGTTACGAAGCCTTCTCCCATTCCTCAAGCATATCTTACCAGTCAGTATACGTGGCATCAACGACTTGGACATCTAGGGAGTGAAGTGTTACGGCGTCTTGTGTCTAGTGATTCTATTTCTTGTAATAAAGAGAAGCTTCCCATTCTTTGCCATGCTTGTCAGCTTGGTAAACATGTGAAGCTTCCGTTTGTTAGTTCGTCTAGTTCTGTTACTTCTTGTTTTGACATTGTTCACTCGGATTTGTGGACATCCCCAATTCCGAGTCTTTCTGGTTTCAAGTATTATATTTTGTTTCTAGATCATTACTCTCAGTATGTTTGGGTTTATCCGTTAATGAATAAATCTGATGTTTTGTCTAAATTTAAGTTGTTTCGTAGTTATGTTCGTACTCAGTTTAAGTGTGAAATTAAATCGTTTCAGTGTGATCATGGTGGTGAGTTTGATAATACTGCCTTTCATAAATTATTTTCCACCCATGGCATCCAATTTAGATTTTCTTGCCCTCGCACATCTCAACAAAATGGAAAATCTGAATGCATGATTCGTACCATCAATAATCTTATTCGTACTTTGTTGTTTCAAGCACACCTACCACCAAACTATTGGACCGAGGCTCTTAATATGGCTGTTTATTTATTGAATATATTACCTTCCCGTGCCATTAATAATGAAATACCCTTTACCCGCCTTTTTGGTGCTACACCTGATTATAGTGTTCTTCGTGTCTTTGGATGCCTTTGTTACCTTCATATAGATACCAACCATAAATTAGGACCACGTGCTACACCTGCAATATTTCTGGGACATGCTGCCACTCATTTTGGCTATCGTTGCCTTGATCTTAACACCAATAAAATTATCATTTCTCGTCATGTTACCTTTGATGAGACTGTTTTTCCGTTTCAATCCAACCAATCCAAGCCCACCCCCTCCTATGATTTTTTGGAAGATTCTTCCAATCTCATTTCCACTATTATCCACACCACACCTATTGGTCCTAATTTAAACCCAACTATAACTCCACCTGTCACTATACCTGCATCACCTGCAGCACCAACACCTCCACCGTCTACACCAAACGATCATGTTCCTGTTCCTACACCTCCACCTATTGTATCTACTCATCTCATGGGCACACGTTCTCGTGTCGGGACAACTCGTCCTAATCCTAAGTATGTTGGTCATGTGTCTACTGTTTCTCCTTCACCTAGGTCATATAAGGAGGCTTTTAATAATCCAAATTGGCGAAATGCTATATATGATGAGTATAATGCACTTGTTAAGAATAAAACTTGGAAACGTGTACCTCGACCTGAGGGTGTTAATGTTGTTAGTTGTATGTGGTTATTTCGCCATAAGTATTTGGCTGATGGCACTCTTAGTCGGTACAAGGCACGTCTTGTTGCCAATGGTAGCACACAGATTGAGGGAGTTGATGTTGATGAGACTTTTAATCCGGTTGTTAAGCCGGGTACAATTTGGACTGTTCTTAGCTTAGCTATTTCTCGACATTAGCCTGTTCACCAGCTTGATGTCAAGAATGCGTTTTTACATGGAGATTTAGCCGAAACTGTTTATATGCATCAACCTCCCGGTTTTCGGGATTCAGAACATCCGGATTATGTTTGTTTATTACAGAGGTCTCTTTATGGTCTTAAGCAGGCACCTCGAGCATGGTTTCAGCGGTTTGCT
The DNA here is from genome assembly GCA_030686995.1 of Artemisia argyi. Lineage (NCBI taxonomy): Eukaryota > Viridiplantae > Streptophyta > Magnoliopsida > Asterales > Asteraceae > Artemisia > Artemisia argyi. Next base: position 179,703,207 of record CM060690.1, read on the forward strand.
ATTTACATTACTACTGTTGGGTTTACTCCGAGTCGGTGTGATTCTTCTTTATTTATTTACCGACAGGGTAATGATACTGCTTTTCTATTACTATATGTGGTGTGCTCACTGCTTCCTCTGATAGTTTATTAAAGCAGATTATTGCTTCCTTGCATAAGGAGTTCTCTATGACTGATTTGGGTGCTCTTAACTATTTTTTGGGTGTGTCGGTTACGCGTGACTCTTCTGGGATGTTTTTGTCACAGCGTAAGTATGCTATGGAGATTTTGGAGCGTGCCCATATGGTTGGTTGTAATCCTTCTCGGACTCCTGTTGACACCGAGTCTAATTGGGTGATGATGGTGATCCAGTTTCTGATCCTAAGTTATATCGTAGTCTTGCAGGTTCTCTTCAGTATCTCACCTTCACTAGACCTGATATTACATATGTTGTGCAGCAGGTTTGTCTATATATGCATGATCCTCGAGTGCCTCATTTCAATGCTCTCAAGCGGATTTTACGGTATGTTCAGGGGACTCTGGATTATGGTTTACAGTTATTTTCTTCTACTACTGAGTCCTTGGTTGCTTATTCGGATGCTGATTGGGCAGGTTGCCCTACTACCAGACGATCTACATCAGGTTATTGTGTTTTCCTTGGCAACAACTTGCTCTCCTGGTCCTCTAAGCGTCTGCCTACGCTTTCTCGTTCCAGTGCTGAGGCTGAGTATCGTGGTGTTGCCAATGCTGTTGATGAGACATGTTGGCTTCGGAATTTACTTCGTGAGCTTCATACACCTTTGTCCTCTACTACTATTGTTTATTGTGATAATGTGAGTGCTGTGTACTTGTCCTCTAATCCTGTTCAGCATCAGCGGATAAAGCACATTGAGATTGATATTCATTTTGTTCGTGAATTGGTTGCTACTGGTCAAGTTCGAGTTCTACATGTTCCTTCTCGGTTTCAGTATGCTGATATTTTTACCAAGGGTTTACCGTCTACCTTGTTTGCTGAGTTTCGTGACAGCTTGAGTGTTCGGTCTCCTCCCGCTCAAACTGCGGGGGAGTGTTAGACGATTAGTATTGGGTATTTAGGCCCGTTGGCCCACATTGTATCTTATTTATTCATTCACATGTACCGAACTTATTAATTCAATACATACGATTCTATTATTCTATACACACGTCACGGCCTTATGGCCATAATCACTAAAATTAGAACATAAGCTGACAAAACTAAACACCAAACATCATATCATTAATACATTGATTGTCATTTTGAGTATGTAAAGCCGCTTTACATGTCTGCTAAGGGACCAAGAAGATTAATAATGCAAACTTGTATATGATTAGATACGAGGATATTAGTTTTCTTCGTGATAGATAAGTAGATTTCGAAACAGGTCTTCGGTCATATCTTCCAAAACACGCTTCCGATTTCGGTTAAGACTCGCGAGAAAGAACAAACAATGTCCTCTCTTTAATGAACAATTTCAGGTTACTACTACATATGAGCCATGACACCACACTACATGAATAAAAGTCTTACTCGTTCATTTATGTTCGTGAGTGTCCAATTATGCATTCGTTCAACTTCGTTTATGATGCGTGGGAATCGCAACAGGCTTTACCTCTCAAGGGATCTCGAGAAGCTTGCAACCCCCACCAGGCAGTGTACCCGATCGTTGTAGTATAGTATAGTGACAAGTACCGGGGGATTGATCGTTCAGCTTAGGAATAGTGTCGCTAGGATTAGAAAGCCTAAATTACTAGTTCTAAAGGTGAGAGATGATTATTTTTGTATTTTTATATTTTTATGAAAGCAAGTAAAATCTCGGGTTTTGAAAGAGTGGGCGGAATTAGTTGCTATTCAACTAACCCAAAACTAAGATGCAATCAAAATAAAATACTAAAAATGAAATTAAACTAATTTATACTAAGGTTGTGAGCAGTAATTGGAGAAAATGTGTTTACTTAGATTTCCTTACTCCCTAGATGTCTTTTACACGTTAATTACTTGTTATAATTGCATGGATGACGGATCGTATTCCTTAATACCATTCATGGGGTGGCATACATAACTCCCCAATTCTATGAGCTCTTATCTCCTCCTACACCATGCCCAGCACAACTATAGAGATTGTAAACAGTGGCTCATGCATTAAATACAACCAATAAAGACCTAGTACGCCTCGGTTCATGTTTCTTAAGACGTTCAAGCATGTTACCATTTGGAGATCTGCCAGTTTTCTTAAGCGAAACATATAAATCATTCATCCACAACAAGAATAAACAAGTAATCAACACATAATCAATATCTAGGTTTCATTAGATCTAAGCAAACACAAAAGAGATCTAGCCTAGCATAATGGAATTGAGACAAGAACAAGATATAGACAACCAACACATAGACATATTGATTGAATTAGAAGAACACTTATCTCAATTACAATGCAAGGTATCAAGGGTTTGGAACCCTTGAAAAACCTGTAAAAGTTGCACCAAATTCGTCTTTAGGGTTTCTCCAAAACTTCTCTCTTTTTTAATGTGAAAAACTAGAAAACTATATATAGGAAAATAGGGCTAACGGCGTCAAGACAACAATGTGACGCCGTCACCTCGCCGCCAAATACTTCCTCGGACGGCCTTGATCTACTTCTGACGCCCTGTGTGACGCCGTCACCAACTACGGATTTTTATTCTTGGGGTTTTGACGCCGTCAGGAACACTCTTGACGCCTTCATGAGCTACGGATTTTTATTCTTGATGTTTGACGCCGTCAAGGCATTACTCTTGACGCCGTCACCTACTGTTCCCAGCATGGAAAATTGAGATTTTGCCGTTTTCTTCACTTTTATGCTCCAAAAACGTCCAAAATGGCTTCTTTTCCAGAATTCACTCTCCAAGTACCTAAAATCACAAAAGGAACGATTTAGGGCAATATTTGATCAAATAAAGTCGGATTCGGGCTTAAATGACCCCCTAAAAACGGATCATTTTTCGCCTCATCATATACCCTTACACTTGAGATTTGCTTGTCCTCAAGCAAATGCGCTTTTATTCTAGTCAAAATACAAGTTAGGGGTCATTTAACACTAATATAAAAGTAATTACAACAAATAATCGTTCCACTAAAGACCAATAGACAAGCATGGAGGTCATACACTAGCACCTCACAAATAGTGTTTAGATACTCACATCTCTCGGGTGTAATAAAGTAATATAACATTATGGAAATGGAAGATATCTCTCACTACCTGTCATAGCAAAATAGATTACCATAGGCTTGGGAAAGGATCAAACCTCCACCACATGGCGTAAGCACCTAGGATAAACTATCAAAGAGGTCTTTTAAAGGGTTGTAACGTTAGGTATAGGGATATGAATTACACGGTTTTGTTGGATAAAGGAAGTTTTACTGGTGGCGAGTTAACAATCTTAGTTAATTACATGTACAAAGTGGCGTTGCTAAGCCAAGACTAGACTCGACTTAAGCTAATAAATGAAAAATAACAAAAAACATAAAATGAACATAGAACGAAACGGGATGGTAGTCCGTATGTTTTTTTCTCTTTTTTTTTTTATTTATTTATTTATTTATTTTTTTGATTTTTTTGATTTTTTCGATTTTTTTTTTTTTTTTTTTTTTTTTTTTTTTTTTTTTTTTTTTTTTTGCATACACTCTTACCCTACCATCCAAAATAATACATCATAGGGGATGAGAATTCCCCTTACACTTGAATCTTTACATACTTTACATTTAACTATTCTAATGACTCGAATTAAGAAAATCAAAACACTTGGAGCACTTTTAAGATTAACGCACATTTGGGGGTAATATATGATGTTCTTCCCCATTACTCCATAAAATAAGTACTTACCCATGAGTCCCAATCGTCCCAAAACAATATGTACAAGGATATGACTCGACTTAGCAACCATGTAATCAATTAGAAAGTTAACTTAGGGTTTAACAAATAACAATAATGCACTAAAAATGAGCGCATACACGGAAGGCTAAGGCGATTTGGTTGTACATTTAAGTGGGGTGTAACAAATTCTTCCTTTAAGTAAGATGCTTAAAGTTAGAAATGAAAAGATAGGCTCGGAGGGGTGTACTAGGGGTTTCGTGTACTAAAAATGAGTACAACGCTAAGGGTGTGGGAAAAATTAGTTGACTTAACTAGCCAAGTAATATGACTTAAATGGTCAAGTAATTATGATACGGGTTTAACACAAGGGTGATCCTAATGCCTCTTATCATGTAGTAAATCCTACCACACGAATGTAGTCTCACTAGCGGTCTCGGGATGCATCACTAACGCAAGTTCTAGAATCTAAATGCTACCGGTACACTCATAAGCACTAATAATGAATGCTTTTCCTATCAAATCTAAAGGCAAACCTCACATTTTTGGGTGGAAAATTTTTCTGAATATACGGTTATGTGCTAGTCATACAATCTCCTATCCATGAGACGCTTGCTATGGCTAAAGTTTCACTCCTAAATGTTGTAAAAAAATTTAAATTTGGCGCTAAAATTGCACTAACAAGTATTTCTCATAGTTTTATTACACATCTACTATCAAACAAAACAAACTCAAGCGAAAGTGCATATGTAAGGTATCATCTTTTTACCCTCCCCTTACACTTAAGATGAACATTGTCCCCAATGTTCAAGTAAAGAATGTAAAAGTGAAAAAGTAAAGAGAATGAAATCAAATACTCCCCTGATTCGCTCGGTATGGATTATAGGATGGCCAGGTTAGATCTTCTTCCAAGAAAACGAACAATCAAAGCTTCCCTTCCAGAATATAAATCATCTTCTTGTCATACATAACCTGTAAAACCTGACGAAATAGACAAGACAACCTCGCGTAAAATCGGCGGCATCCTATATAAGTTACTAAATCCTAGAAAACAAAGTAAGATATAATGCTTGTGGAATGAAGTTTGCAGATTTCCTGGAGATTATAAAACTTAATAATTCACAAAAACCATAAGACTCCGTTAGAAAAACAAAATCGGTAAAATTTCTAGATTTAACTCCTGACGCCGTCAAGAGTAAACTCATGACGCCGTCAGAATGGACCTGCAGAAATTCTTATGTTAAGTTTCCGGAAAATTTCTGGAAAAACTTAGTCCTACTTCCTGGTAAATCCTGCAAAATTTCATTATGACTCGATACAAGCATTTGACTCTAACAAATACGAATATACATGTTCATTTAATATTGTGGAGAATCATGATCGGTTTGTTTCTTAAAAACATATTTGGGGTTTCCCCTTACACTTATCTTTTGCAAAAATACTTTTAGGTTGGAGTTAAGACTAGGCCAAACAACATAGTAAAGTATTCTCACATTTTAATTGAGAAACATGATCAACCAACAATAAAAATAAAACATGCATACGGAAGCAAATAACAATCAAACAAATAAAATCACACAAAACATGGGTTGCCTCCCAAGAAGCGCTTTTCTTTATTTACGAGTCTTGTAGCTAGACTCAAGGTCATGGGTTACTATGTGATTCCATCATTTGAAATGATATACCCCATATAGTTGCGATCATTACTGTTATGGTGGTAGTGCCTCAATCTGTCGATACTTGCAATCACCTTCCCACCTAATTTGCTTCTCAAGTTAGCTACCCCATCTTGGCTCAATCCTTCGATTGTGAATGGCCCATACCACCAAGGACTTGGTTTATCGGGTGGTATTGTTGTTTCCAAGTGTCTTAAGAGCACCAAGTTCCCTTCCTCAAATGGTGTATGATTTTTTTCATGTCGAGTATGTTCGAGTTCAATCGGAACCTTATTGCTTTTTCTTCTTTCATCCTTAGCTTTCTTATAGCTTTTGATCCTTGCCTCCCATGCAAGAATCTTATTCTGAATACGAATGGGTGTCGTGCCAATGTTGTTTTTGATCATTCTCCAACTCAAATTCTCATGCCCACTTCGCGGGGTCATGGGGAAGCTAATCTTTCTTTTTCCTGATTTAAGCTCAATCTTCCTACCTTCATACTTAATGACAGCCCTAGCGGTGGTGAGGAATGGTGCCCCAAGGATTATTGGCATGCATCCATCCCCTTTATCATCGATGATCATAAAATCAACGGGGTACATAAATCCTGCAACATTAACATCTTCTGCGATTCCTAGGGGGTATACGTACGAGTGTCCAACAAGAGATAACCTAACTCGAGTAGGTGCTGGCATTTTTGACGTTAGTTGGATATAGGTAGTTAGGGGCATAAGATTTACTTCCGATCCTTGGTCGGCGAAAGCACTAAGATGTTTCAAGTCCCCGATGCTTGTTGGTATTTCAAAGTTCCCACATGCTACCTGCTTAGTATCCACTCTCTGTACCAATAACCTCTCGAATACCGATCCTCCAGGAAGCGTATCATACTCATCTTCCTCTTCTTCCTCTTTCTCAGGAATCTGTCCGGAGGATTGGTTACGCCCATCACCCTTAATCCAATTTGTTATGGTGTTTTTGTTTATATCATGTTTCAGGTAGTAACTCAAAGGTTGGGACTCTGGTTGTTTTTCTAAGGTCTGTTCAGCAGGAGTTTCTACCTTCTCGTTATCTTTATGGACAATGGTGATGGAGTTAACAAATTGGGTGGTGGGAGTGGCGCTTTCTTTCCTTAGCAGCATTCATTCGGGGGTTCTCTGATTGGCATACTCCTCCAATAGACTCAACATCTCATTCATTTTCTCCTGCATTTCTTCTTTTTGCTTATAAACTGCTTCTTCGAATCTAGCAAGCCGATCTGAGTGAGTTGCCATATATTCTCTCATCCTAGCCTCAAACTCCGAGCTAAGTTCCTTGGGAGGGGAACAAGGTGGGGCATAGTTCTGAAAAGTCTCGGCGTTTTCCCTAGAGGGTGATTCAGATAATGGTGCCGAAGTTGTTTTTGAGACAGAATTGACAGTAGCCCGTCTAGGACTCAAAGGTCGCCTTTGCCTTTCCTCAAAATAGTCAACCTTTGCCTCAAGTTTGCATAGGAGTTCATCGGGTACTTCGGTGGTTCCTCCAGATGTCGAGACTGCATTGATGGCCGCTTCTATCGTATGTTTAAACTCCCACAACTCCTGATTGTCAGTGGCGAGCTCCTCGATAATTGCCCAAGACTCCTCGGCGTTCTTATCACGCAGTTTACCTCCCGCGGCCCTGTCGATGGTGCGCTTAGTGTGATAGTCAACATGGTCGTAGAAAATCTGGACTAATAACCAAAGGTTTATGCCATGATGAGGGAGCTTGTGGAAGAGATCCTTAAAACGGGCCCAAGCCTCGTAGAAAGTTTCACCCCGCTGTTGCTCAAACATCAAAATGTCCCTTCTAAGCATTGCAGTCTTTTCCGGTGGAAAGAATTGGGTAAGGAAGCGATTGGCGAGATTGTCCCATGTGGTGATGGATCCCGCGGGTAAATGCTCAAGCCATTGATTAGCTTGATCCCGTAAAGAGAATTGGAATAGGCATAAACGGGTAGTCTCTCTAGTTTCAACATCTGGGTCTATGGAATCTACGATTTTGAGAAAGTCCTTAAAATGTTGGTTTGGATCTTCGGAACGAAGTCCATGGAATGCACATCCGCTTTGCACCAACCGGATGGTGTCGGATCGCAAGGGGGTCACATTGGCTCCGGTGAGCTCAATGGTGTTTCGGTAGCCTTGATGGCTAGGTCGGGAGTACTCTCCTAAGGTTCGGGGTCTGAGGGGTTCTAGTGGTGGGTTTTGTTGTGGTGGGATGACGGGTTCAAAGATGTTACCACCTTCCATGATGTCGGATGGTAAAGAGTTACGAACAAAGGCACGAAGAAATAAGATAGACTAAAGAAGACCTAAAAAATAAAAATAAAATCTTACTAGAAAGGAATCTAGCAAGTAGACCTAATAAAAGAAATCCTAACCTAGACAATAACTATTCCCCAGGATTCGGCGCCAAAAACTTGATGCGTGAGAATCGCAACAGGCTTTACCTCTCGAGGGATCTCGAGAAGCTTACAACCCCCACCAGGCAGTGTACCTGATCGTTGTAGTATAGTATAGTGACAAGTACCGGGGGATTGATCGTTCAGCTTAGGAATAGTGTCGCTAGGATTAGAAAGCCTAAATTACTAGTTCTAAAGGTGAGAGATGATTATTTTTGTATTTTTATATTTTTATGAAAGCAAGTAAAATCTCGGGTTTTGAAAGAGTGGGCGGAATTAGTTGCTATTCAACTAACCCAAAACTAAGATGCAATCAAAATAAAATACTAAAAATGAAATTAAACTAATTTATACTAAGGTTGTGAGCAGTAATTGGAGAAAATGTGTTTACTTAGATTTCCTTACTCCCTAGATATCTTTTACACGTTAATTACTTGTTATAATTGCATGGATGACGGATCGTATTCCTTAATACCATTCATGGGGTGGTATACATAACTCCCCAATTCTATGAGCTCTTATCTCCTCCTACACCATGCCTAGCACAACTATAGGGATTGTAAACAGTGGCTCATGCATTAAATACAACCAATAAAGACCTAGTACGCCTCGGTTCATGTTTCTTAAGACGTTCAAGCATGTTACCATTTGGAGATCTGCCAGTTTTCTTAAGCCTAACATATAAATCATTCATCCACAACAAGAATAAACAAGTAATCAACACATAATCAATATCTAGGTTTCATTAGATCTAAGCAAACACAAAAGAGATCTAGCCTAGCATAATGGAATTGAGACAAGAACAAGATATAGACAACCAACACATAGACATATTGATTGAATTAGAAGAACACTTATCTCAATTACAATGCAAGATATCAAGGGTTTGGAACCCTTGAAAAACCTGTAAAAGTTGCACCAAATTCGTCTTTAGGGTTTCTCCAAAACTTCTCTCTTTTTTAATGTGAAAAACTAGAAAACTATATATAGGAAAATAGGGCTGACGGCGTCAAGACAACAATGTGACGCCGTCACCTCGCCGCCAAATACTTCCTCGGATGGCCTTGATCTACTTCTGACGCCCTGTGTGACGCCGTCACCAACTACGGATTTTTATTCTTGGGGTTTTGACGCCGTCAGGAACACTCTTGACGCCTTCATGAGCTACGGATTTTTATTCTTGATGTTTGACGCCGTCAAGGCATTACTCTTGACGCCGTCACCTACTGTTCCCAGCATGGAAAATTGAGATTTTGCCGTTTTCTTCACTTTTATGCTCCAAAAACGTCCAAAATGGCTTCTTTTCCAGAATTCACTCTCCAAGTACCTAAAATCACAAAAGGAACGATTTAGGGCAATATTTGATCAAATAAAGTCGGATTCGGGCTTAAATGACCCCCTAAAAACGGATCATTTTTCGCCTCATCATATACCCTTACACTTGAGATTTGCTTGTCCTCAAGCAAATGCGCTTTTATTCTAGTCAAAATACAAGTTAGGGGTCATTTAACACTAATATAAAAGTAATTACAACAAATAATCGTTCCACTAAAGACCAATAGACAAGCATGGAGGTCATACACTAGCACCTCACAAATAGTGTTTAGATACTCACATCTCTCGGGTGTAATAAAGTAATATAACATTATGGAAATGGAAGATATCTCTCACTACCTGTCATAGCAAAATAGATTACCATAGGCTTGGGAAAGGATCAAACCTCCACCACATGGCGTAAGCACCTAGGATAAACTATCAAAGAGGTCTTTTAAAGGGTTGTAACGTTAGGTATAGGGATATGAATTACACGGTTTTGTTGGATAAAGGAAGTTTTACTGGTGGCGAGTTAACAATCTTAGTTAATTACATGTACAAAGTGGCGTTGCTAAGCCAAGACTAGACTCGACTTAAGCTAATAAATGAAAAATAACAAAAAACATAAAATGAACATAGAACGAAACGGGATGGTAGTCCGTATGTTTTTTTTTCTCTCTTTTTTTTTTTTTTTTTTTTTTTTTTTTTTTTTGATTTTTTCGATTTATTTTTATTTTATTTTTTTTTTTGATTTTTTCGATTTTTTTTTTTTTTTTTTTTTTTTTTTTTTTTTTTTTTTTTTTGCCTACACTCTTACCCTACCATCCAAAATAATACATCATAGGGGATGAGAATTCCCCTTACACTTGAATCTTTACATACTTTACATTTAACTATTCTAATGACTCGAATTAAGAAAATCAAAACACTTGGAGCACTTTTAAGATTAACGCACATTTGGGGGTAATATATGATGTTCTTCCCCATTACTCCATAAAATAAGTACTTACCCATGAGTCCCAATCGTCTCAAAACAATATGTACAAGGATATGACTCGACTTAGCAACCATGTAATCAATTAGAAAGTTAACTTAGGGTTTAACAAATAACAATAATGCACTAAAAATGAGCGCATACACGGAAGGCTAAGGCGATTTGGTTGTACATTTAAGTGGGGTGTAACAAATTCTTCCTTTAAGTAAGATGCTTAAAGTTAGAAACGAAAAGATAGGCTCGGAGGGGTGTACTAGGGGTTTCGTGTACTAAAAATGAGTACAACGCTAAGGGTGTGGGAAAAATTAGTTGACTTAACTAGCCAAGTAATATGACTTAAATGGTCAAGTAATTATGATACGGGTTTAACACAAGGGTGATCCTAATGCCTCTTATCATGTAGTAAATCCTACCACACAAATGTAGTCTCACTAGCGGTCTCGGGATGCATCACTAACGCAAGTTCTAGAATCTAAATGCTACCGGTACACTCATAAGCACTAATAATGAATGCTTTTCCTATCAAATCTAAAGGCAAACCTCACATTTTTGGGTGGAAAATTTTTCTGAATATACGGTTATGTGCTAGTCATACAATCTCCTATCCATGAGACGCTTGCTATGGCTAAAGTTTCACTCCTAAATGTTGTAAAAAATTTTAAATTTGGCGCTAAAATTGCACTAACAAGTATTTCTCATAGTTTTATTACACATCTACTATCAAACAAAACAAACTCAAGCGAAAGTGCATATGTAAGGTATCATCTTTTTACCCTCCCCTTACACTTAAGATGAACATTGTCCCGAATGTTCAAGTAAAGAATGTAAAAGTGAAAAAGTAAAGAGAATGAAATCAAATACTCCCCTGATTCGCTCGGTATGGATTATAGGATGGCCAGGTTAGATCTTCTTCCAAGAAAACGAACAATCAAAGCTTCCCTTCCAGAATATAAATCATCTTCTTGTCATACATAACCTGTAAAACCTGACAAAATAGACAAGACAACCTCGCGTAAAATCGGCGGCATCCTATATAGGTTACTAAATCCTAGAAAACAAAGTAAGATATAATGCTTGTGGAATGAAGTTTGCAGATTTCCTGGAGATTATAAAACTTAATAATTCACAAAAACCATAAGACTCCGTTAGAAAAACAAAATCGGTAAAATTTCCAGATTTTAACTCCTGACGCCGTCAAGAGTAAACTCATGACGCCGTCAGAATGGACCTGCAGAAATTCTTATGTTAAGTTTCCGGAAAATTTCTTGAAAAACTTAGTCCTACTTCCTGGTAAATCCTGCAAAGCTTCATTATGACTCGATACAAGCATTTGACTCTAACAAATACGAATATACATGTTCATTTAATATTGTGGAGAATCATGATCGGTTTGTTTCTTAAAAACATATTTGGGGTTTCCCCTTACACTTATCTTTTGCAAAAATACTTTTAGGTTGGAGTTAAGACTAGGCCAAACAACATAGTAAAGTATTCTCACATTTTAATTGAGAAACATGATCAACCAACAATAAAAATAAAACATGCATACGGAAGCGAATAACAATCAAACATATAAAATCACACAAAACATGGGTTGCCTCCCAAGAAGCGCTTTTCTTTATTTACGAGTTTTGTAGCTAGACTCAAGGTCATGGGTTACTACGTGATTCCATCATTTGAAATGATATACCCCATATAGTTGCGATCATTACTGTTATGGTGGTAGTGCCTCAATCTGTTGATACTCGCAATCACCTTCCCACCTAATTTGCTTCTCAAGTTAGCTACCCCATCTTGGCTCAATCCTTCGATTGTGAATGGCCCATACCACCAAGGACTTGGTTTATCGGGTGGTATTGTTGTTTCCAAGTGTCTTAAGAGCACCAAGTTCCCTTCCTCAAATGGTGTATGATTTTTTTCATGTCGAGTATGTTCGAGTTCAATCGAAACCTTATTGCTTTTTCTTCTTTCATCCTTAGCTTTCTTATAGCTTTTGATCCTTGCCTCCCATGCAAGAATCTTATTCTGAATACGAATGGGTGTCGTGCCAATGTTGTTTTTGATCATTCTCCAACTCAAATTCTCATGCCCACTTCGCGGGGTCATGGGGAAGCTAATCTTTCTTTTTCCTGATTTAAGCTCAATCTTCCTACCTTCATACTTAATGACAGCCCTAGCGGTGGTGAGGAATGGTGCCCCAAGGATTATTGGCATGCATCCATCCCCTTTATCATCGATGATCATAAAATCAATGGGGTACATGAATCCTGCAACATTAACTAATACATCTTCTGCGATTCCTAGGGGGTATACGTACGAGTGTCCAACAAGAGATAACCTAACTCGAGTAGGTGCTGGCATTTTTGATGTTAGTTGGATATAGGTAGTTAGGGGCATAAGATTTACTTCCGATCCTTGGTCGGCGAAAGCACTAAGATGTTTCAAGTCCCCGATGCTTGTTGGTATTTCAAAGTTCCCACATGCTACCTGCTTAGTAGCCACTCTCTGTACCAATAACCTCTCGAATACCGATCCTCCAGGAAGCGTATCATACTCATCTTCCTCTTCTTCCTCTTTCTCAGGAATCTGTCCGGAGGATTGGTTACGCCCATCACCCTTAATCCAATTTGTTATGGTGTTTTTGTTTATATCATGTTTCAGGTAGTAACTCAAAGGTTGGGACTCTGGTTGTTTTTCTAAGGTCTATTCAGCAGGAGTTTCTACCTTCTCGTTATCTTTATGGACAATGGTGATGGAGTTAACAAATTGGGTGGTGGGAGTGGCGCTTTCTTTCCTTAGCAGCATTCGTTCGGGGGTTCTCTGATTGGCATACTCCTCCAATAGACTCAACATCTCATTCATTTTCTCCTGCATTTCTTCTTTTTGCTTATAAACTGCTTCTTCGAATCTAGCAAGCCGATCTGAGTGAGTTGCCATATATTCTCTCATCCTAGCCTCAAACTCTGAGCTAAGTTCCTTGGGAGGGGAACAAGGTGGGGCATAGTTCTGAAAAGTCTCGGCGTTTTCCCTAGAGGGTGATTCAGATAATGGTGCCGAAGTTGTTTTTGAGACAGAATTGACAGTAGCCCGTCTAGGACTCAAAGGTCGCCTTTGCCTTTCCTCAAAATAGTCAACCTTTGCCTCAAGTTTGCATAGGAGTTCATCGGGTACTTCGGTGGTTCCTCCAGATGTCGAGACTGCATTGATGGCCGCTTCTATCGTATGTTTAAACTCCCACAATTCCTGATTGTCAGTGGCGAGCTCCTCGATAATTGCCCAAGACTCCTCGGCGTTCTTATCACGCAGTTTACCTCCCGCGGCCCTGTCGATGGTGCGCTTAGTGTGATAGTCAACATGGTCGTAGAAAATCTGGACTAATAACCAAAGGTTTATGCCATGATGAGGGAGCTTGTGGAAGAGATCCTTAAAACGAGCCCAAGCCTCGTAGAAAGTTTCACCCCGCTGTTGCTCAAACATCAAAATGTCCCTTCTAAGCATTGCAGTCTTTTCCGGTGGAAAGAATTGGGTAAGGAAGCGATTGGCGAGATTGTCCCATGTGGTGATGGATCCCACGGGTAAACGCTCAAGCCATTGATTAGCTTGATCCCGTAAAGAGAATTGGAATAGGCGTAAACGGGTAGTCTCTCTAGTTTCAACATCTGGCTCTATGGAATCTACAATTTTGAGAAAGTCCTTAAGATGTTGGTTTGGATCTACGGAACGAAGTCCATGGAATGCACATCCGCTTTGCACCAACCGGATGGTGTCGGATCGCAAGGGGGTCACATTGGCTCCGGTGAGCTCAATGGTCTTTCGGTAGCCTTGATGGCTAGGTCGGGAGTACTCTCCTAAGGTTCGGGTTCTGAGGGGTTCTAGTGGTGGGTTTTGTTGTGGTGGGATGACGGGTTCAAAGATGTTACCACCTTCCATGATGTCGGATGGTAAAGAGTTACGAACAAAGGCACGAAGAAATAAGATAGACTAAAGAAGACCTAAAAAATAAAAATAAAATCTTACTAGAAAGGAATCTAGCAAGTAGACCTAATAAAAGAAATCCTAACCTAGACAATAACTATTCCCCAGGCTGCGGCGCCAAAAACTTGATGCGTGGGAATCGCAACAGACTTTACCTCTCGAGGGATCTCGAGAAGCTTACAACCCCCACCAGGCAGTGTACCTGATCGTTGTAGTATAGTATAGTGACAAGTACCGGGGGATTGATCGTTCAGCTTAGGAATAGTGTCGCTAGGATTAGAAAGCCTAAATTACTAGTTCTAAAGGTGAGAGATGATTATTTTTGTATTTTTATATTTTTATGAAAGCAAGTAAAATCTCGAGTTTTGAAAGAGTGGGCGGAATTAGTTGCTATTCAACTAACCCAAAACTAAGATGCAATCAAAATAAAATACCAAAAATGAAATTAAACTAATTTATACTAAGGTTGTGAGCAGTAATTGGAGAAAATGTGTTTACTTAGATTTCCTTACTCCCTAGATATCTTTTACACGTTAATTACTTGTTATAATTGCATGGATGACGGATCGTATTCCTTAATACCATTCATGGGGTGGTGGCATACATAACTCCCCAATTCTATGAGCTCTTATCTCCTCCTACACCATGCCCAGCACAACTATAGGGATTGTAAACAGTGGCTCATGCATTAAATACAACCAATAAAGACCTAGTACGCCTCGGTTCATGTTTCTTAAGACGTTCAAGCATGTTACCATTTGGAGATCTGCCAGTTTTCTTAAGCCTAACATATAAATCATTCATCCACAACAAGAATAAACAAGTAATCAACACATAATCAATATCTAGGTTTCATTAGATCTAAGCAAACACAAAAGAGATCTAGCCTAGCATAATGGAATTGAGACAAGAACAAGATATAGACAACCAACACATAGACATATTGATTGAATTAGAAGAACACTTATCTCAATTACAATGCAAGGTATCAAGGGTTTGGAACCCTTAAAAAACCTGTAAAAGTTGCACCAAATTCGTCTTTAGGGTTTCTCCAAAACTTCTCTCTTTTTTAATGTGAAAAACTAGAAAACTATATATAGGAAAATAGGGCTGACGGCGTCAAGACAACAATGTGACGCCGTCACCTCGCCGCCAAATACTTCCTCGGACGGCCTTGATCTACTTCTGACGCCCTGTGTGACGCTGTCACCAACTACGGATTTTTATTCTTGGGGTTTTGACGCCGTCAGGAACACTCTTGACGCCTTCATGAGCTACGGATTTTTATTCTTGATGTTTGACGCCGTCAAGGCATTACTCTTGACGCCGTCACCTACTGTTCCCAGCATGGAAAATTGAGATTTTGCCGTTTTCTTTACTTTTATGCTCCAAAAACGTCCAAAATGGCTTCTTTTCCAGAATTCACTCTCCAAGTACCTAAAATCACAAAAGGAACGATTTAGGGCAATATTTGATCAAATAAAGTCGGATTCGGGCTTAAATGACCCCCGAAAAACGGATCATTTTTCGCCTCATCAGTTTATATTCGTATATAGTATATTTTTTTCTACGCTTTAAAATTGGTTTACTTAAACAAAACAAACTTAAAAACACAGTTTTAAGTTTATTTTTAAAAGTTTAATGTTTATTAGTCTACGTTTGTGTATTTTTGTTTGTTTATGTTCGTTTAATATCTTATTAAACGAACATGAACATAAATGAATGTGTTCGTCTATTTGTCCGATTAAAATTAATCGAACGAACATGAACAAACATGAACAATACCATGCCTATACTCGCCAAATCCATTTACAGCCCTAATGGGTGGTTTAAGGGAGGTCGGGATCTCCGTCAAGAAAGAAGCGCCTGTAAACTTTTTTGACGGACCCGTCGGATGGAAGATCTACATTGAGACCGGCTCACATTTTGGTTTTTGGATGGGTTGGAGGGAAACATGATTGTGTGGATCTGACTGGGGTTTCTCCTCTTGTGGGGTTGAGTAGTCGGGGTTTTACAGCTGGACAAGTCGCTTTGAAAGCCGCCTCGTGCAAAGTGACAAAACACGAGAAAGCATGCATTGAAAATCAACACGTGTTTATTCCTTTCGCATTTGATACATTTGGTTTCCTTGCACCTGAGGTGGTGGAACTACTCAACAGATTCCAACGAGTTATGAATAGTAATGTTATGACACATAGATCCACGAATGTATTTTTCAAAAGAATTAGTTTTGCAATCCAAAAAGGGCTAGCGACGCAGCTTGTTGCTCGTTTGCTTTCAACCACTATGTAAATTTATAGAATTCCAATATGTTTTAAAACTATAATGCATGAACACTAATAAATAAAATGAAGTAAATGTGGCCTAGCTACTAATAATAATAATAATAATAATAATAATAATAATAATAATAATAATAATAATAATAATAATAATAATAATAATAATAATAATAATAATAATAATAATAATAATAATAATAAAAGAATTATATTATTTCGGAGTGTTTTAGCAAAACTGATTAAAGAAGAGAATTTGGCTATTTGTACTGTCATTGAGACTCATTTGAAAGCAAAGAAACTTCTCAAAGTTTGTGGCAAAGTATTTGGTGAGTGGGAATGGAATTCAAATAGTATGTTCAATAGGAATGGTTGTAGAATCATTATTGGTTGGGATAGAGAAGTGGTTAATTTGATGACTATTGGGTGCTCTGCTCAATCCATTTTATGCTTTATTGAACATAAGCAATCCAGAACTCAAACTTATATTTCATTTATATATGCTAAGAACAAAGGAATAGAAAGAAGAGATTTGTGGAGTGAGTTGATTGGTCACAAGAGCATAACTAATGGTTTACCATGGTTAGTTATGGGGGATATGAATGTAACTCTCAATACTAATGAACATACCCTGGGTGGTTCTCATCTGTCAACTGATATGGAAGAATTTGCTGAATGTGTGAATAAGCTAGAGATAATTGATTTGTGTAGCAGTGGTCTTTTTTTCACATGGTCAAAAAATCCTAATAGTATGGTTCCTGGAGTTATGAAGAAGCTTGATAGAATTATGGTGAATGAAGAATTTCTCTCTACGTACAGTGTTGCCCATGCCATATTTCTCCCATACTTGACTTCTGATCACTCCCCTGGTATGGTTATCTTCCCCACTAAAGAGGTTAAAAAGAGAAAATCATTCAAGTTTGCAAATTTCATATGTGATAAACGTGAATTTAGTGAGATTGTTGCTAATGGGTGGAAAAAGGAGACTAATGGGTGTATGATGTTTAAACTTGTTCATAAATTAAAACATCTTAAACCTGATATAAGAAAACTTGGGTAAAGGGGAATAATCGTGTACCTCGGTAAATTGAAATATAAGAAAAAAAACTGAGCTGGAAGAATGGTAATATTTTTGATAGAGTTGAAAAAGTAAGATGTTTACTAAAGGAAAAACAAAAAAGGTTGGATTTGGACCCCCACAATACTACTCTTAAGGAAGAAATGGTAAGTTTGTTACAAGAGTATCATGAGGTAGTTTGTGATGAGGAAAAATTTTTAAAACAAAAAGCAAAGATTGAGTGGTTAAGTGCTGGAGATCAGAACACATCCTTCTTTCATAAAATGGTTAAAGGGAGAATTAATAAGAATAAGATTGAAGTTGTTTATGATGTAATGGGGAATAGGTTTGAAGGCACTGAAGTGGCAGATCAGTTTGTCAAACATTTTCAAATGTTCTTAGGTACTGAACATACGGTTACTAACATGGATATGAGTTCTACATTGTTCACTAAGAAACTGTCAGATGATGAAGCCAATTGGATGATTAGAGAAGTTTCAAATGAAGAAATCAAAGAGGCTATGTTCAGTATTGGTGATAATAGAGCCCCTAGGCCTGATGGATATACCTCTGCTTTCTTTAAAATGGCATGGAATATTGTTGGTATGGGTGTTTGTAATGCAATCAGAGAATTTATGAGTAATGGGAAGATGCTGGGTGAAATTAGTGCAACTGTTATATCACTGATCCCTAAAGTTACAACCCCTAACATGGTGACTGATTTCAGGCCCATCTCATGTTGTAATGTCATCTACAAGTGTTTAAGCAAGGTCATTACAAACAGACTTAAAGATACTTTGAGAAAATTAGTCAATGAAAACCAAAGTGCATTCATCCCTGGAAGACATATCCAAGATAACATCATGTTAACTCAAGAATTAATGAGAGGGTATAATCAAAAGAATGGGTCTAAAAGATTTGCATTGAAGATAGACATTCAGAAGGCCTATGCCACTGTCAACTAGAGATTCTTAGAGGAATGTTTAATTTAGTTTGGATTCCATGGGACTATGGTGAGATGGATAATGAAATGCATAACTAGTGCTCAATATTCTGTCAATGTTAATAGAGAAAAACATGGTTATTTTAAAGGAGCTAGAGGTTTGAGACAAGGAGATCCCATTTCTCCTTATCTGTTTACACTAGTAATGGAAGTATTCACATTAATGATGGAAAGAAGAATTAAAATGCATCCTGAGTTTAAATTTCATAAAAGTTGCAAAAAGATTAGGCTGACTCATATTTGTTTTGCTGATGACCTATTGGTTTTTTGTAATAGGGATGTACAATCTATCAAAGTCTTGAAAGAAGCATTGGATGAACTCAGTGAAGCCTCTGGTCTGGTACCTAATCCTAATTAAAGCACAATATTCTTTGGCAGCCTTGGAATTGAAGAGAGATTGGAAATATTGAATGTAATACCTTTTGTTGTGGGGGAATTTCCTGTGAAGTACTTAGGAGTTCCTCTGATTACAAGGAGTCTTGGTGTAAAGCAGTGCAAAAGTCTAATTGATAAGGTGGTCAAGAGAGTAAATGATTGGAGAAACAAGAGTCTCTCATTTGCAGGAAGACTTCAACTGATCTCTGTTGTGCTTGCATCCATCCAAGTTTACTGGTCTTCTGTGTTTCTTCTCCCACAAATAGTTATTGACTCTATCAATAAGATAATTAAAGGTTTCTTGTGGTGCCAGGGGGAATTAACTAAAGGTAAGGCAAAGATAGCTTGGGCAAATGTGTGTAAATCAAAAAAAGAAGGAGGTCTTGGGATTAAGAATTTAGCATTATGGAACAAAGCAATGTTAGTAAAGCATATATGGATGATGAGGCGAAAAGTGTACCGCTTTTAAGGGGTCATTTAAGCCCGAATTCGAGATTATTTGATCAAATATTGCCCTAAATCGTTCCTTTTGTCATTTTAGGTACTTTTGAGGAAGAATCTGGAAAAGGAAGCATTTTGGACATTTTTTGAGCATAAAAGTGAAGAAAACGGCAAAGTCTCAGATTTCCTTGCTGGGAACAGTACCTGACGGCGTCAAGACTTTGTACATGACGGCATCAAGAGTTACAAAAGAGGTGGAAGTGGAAAATACATGTGACGATCCAGAGAGTTTTTAAGCTTAGGACCTGACGGCGTCACCAAGGCCGTCATGGTCCAACTATACGTGACGGCCCAGAGTAAATTCCTACATGACGGTGTCACAAATAGATCTAGGCAATACGAATTTATCATACCGGCTAGTTGACGGCGTCACGAGCTAACACATGACGCCGTCAAAGTGTAAAGTCTATATATAGTTTTCCAAATTTAATTCATTAGTGTGCAACTTTGAGGAAATAAACCCTAGTCCAAATTTTATCAGTTTTTCAAGGGTTCCAACCCCTTGATTCTTCCATGTTCAATTGAAGATAAGTATTCTTTCAAATTATTCAATATGTCTATGTGTTGTGTGATTATATCTTACGCTTGTCTTCTTTTTAACATGCTAGGCTAGATCTTTATTGTGTTTGCTTAGATGTAGTGAAACCTAGATGTTAATTATGGGTTGATTGTTTGTTTATAATTGTTGCGGATGATTGTATTCGATGTTGGGCTTAAGAAAACTGGCAGACATCCATTGGTAACTTGCTTGAACGTCTTAAGAAACATGATCGGAGGTGTACTACGATTTTTGGTTGTATTTAATGCGTAGGAGAATTCTAATGATCCCATGTTAGGAGCTTCTAACGGCTCGACATAGGAGTGAAGTAAGATCCTATAGAGTTAGGGAATATTGTACACGACCCTACGACTAGTAATAAGGAATATGACCCGTCATCCATGCAATTGTAACAAATTAATCAACCTGTAAAAGATATCTAGGGAGTAATGAAATCTAAGTAAACACAACTTTCCTCATTATTGTTTCCACCACATTAGTATAATAGTTTTATTTTCATTTTTGTTATTTTATTTTGATTGCATCTATAGATTAATTGGGTTAGTTGACTAGCAACTAATTCCGCCCACTCCTTCAAAACCCGAGATTTTTACTTGTTTTTACAAAATATAAAAATACAAAAAGAATCATCCCTCACCTCTAGACCTAGTTTAGTTGGCTTTCTAATCCTAGCGACACTATTCCTTAGTTGAACGATCAATCCCCCGGTACTTGTCACTATACTATACTACAACGATCAGGTACACTGCCTGGTGGGGGTTGTAAGCTTCTCAAGATCCCTTGAGAGGTAAAACTTGTTGCGAGGGCCCAAGCCCCACGTATCAAGTTTTTTGGCGCCGCAGCCTGGGGAATAGTTATTGTCTAGGTTAGGATTTCTTTTTATTAGGGCTACTTGCTAGATTCCTTTCTAGTAAGGTTTTATTTTTATTTTTAGGTTTTCTTTAGTCTATCTTATTTCTTCATTTCTTTGTTCGTAACCTTTACCATCCGACATCATGGAAGGTGGTAACATCTTTGATCCCATCAACCCACCATAACAAAACCACCCACAAAACCCACCACTAGCAAACCAACCTCCTAGGCCCCGAACTTTAGGAGAGTATTGATACGTGGGAATCGCACCAGGCTTTACCTCTCAAGGGATCTTGAGAAGCTTACAACCCCCACCAGGAAGTGTACCTAATCGTTGTAGTATAGTATAGTGACAAGTACCGGGGGATTAATCGTTCAACTCAGGAATAGTGTCGCTAGGATTAGAAAGCCTAAAAACTAGGTCTAAAGGTGAGGGATGATTCTTTTTTGTATTTTTATATTTTATGGAAAGCGATTAAAATCTCGGGTTTTGAAGGAGTGGGCGGAATTAGTTGCTAGCCAACTAACCCAATTTATCTAAGATGCAACCAAAATAAAATAACAGAAATGAAAATTAAACTAATAAACTAATGTGGTGTAAACAATGATGGGTAAACTTGTGTTTACTTAGGTTTCATTACTCCCTAGATATCTTTTACAGGTTGATAGCTTGTTATAATTGCATGGATGACGGGTCATATTCCTTAATACTAGTCGTAGGGCCGTGTACAATATTCCCTAACTCTATAGGATCCTACTTCACTCTTATGTCGAGCCGTTAGAAGCTCCTAACATGGGATCATTAGAATTCTCCTACGCATTAAATACAACAAAAAATCGTAGTACACCTCCGATCATGTTTCTTAAGACGTTCAAGCAAGTTACCAATGGAAGTCTGCCAGTTTTCTTAAGCCTAACATCGAATACAATCTTCTGTAACAACTATAAAAAAAAATCAACCCATAATTAACATCTAGGTTTCACTACATCTAAGCAAACACAAAGGAAATCTAGCCTAACATGTTAAATTGAAGACAAGCGTAAGATATATTCAAACAACACATAGACATATTGAATGAATTGAAAGAGTACTTATCTTTAATTAAACATGAAAGTTTCAAAGGGTTGAAACCCTTGAAAAGGTTGGAAAATTCGACCTAGGGTTTTCCTCAAAGTTGCACCCTCCAAGTTACACACTAATGAATGAAATTTGGAAAACTATATATAGTATAGATTACAATGGGTGACGGCTTCATGTATTGGGTTGTGACGCCTTCAATTCGCCACCATAACAGAAATCGTATTGTTTAGATCTGATTTTGACGCCGTCATGTGTAAATTTCTTCTGGGCCGTCACTAACACTTGGACCATGACGGCCTTGGGTGACGCCGTCATGTCCTGTAGTTAAAAATCCTCTGGATCGTCACGTGTATTTTCCACATCCACCTCTTTTGTTACTCTTGACGCCGTCATTAAGAAAGTTGTGACGCCATCAGGTACTGTTCCCAGCAAGGAAAATTAAGACTTTGCCGTTTCCTTCACTTTTATGCTCCAAAAACGTCCAAAATGCTTCCTTTTCCAGATTTCTCCCCAAAAGTACCTAAAATGACAAAAGAAACGATTTAGGGCAATATTTGATCAAATAATCTCGAATCCAGGCTTAAATGACCCCCTAAAAATGGTTCATTTTTCGCCTCATCAAATACCCTTACACTTGAGATTTGCTTGTCCTCAAGAAAATGCGCTTTTATTCTAATCAAAATATAAGTTAGGGGTCATTTAACACTAATATAAAAGTAATTACAACAAATAATCGTTCCACTAAAAACCAAAGACAAGCACGGAGGTCATACACTAGCACCCCACAAATAGTGTTTAGATACTCACATCTCTCGGGTGTAATAAAGTATATATCACAATAAGGAAATGGTAAACATCTCTCACTACATGTCATAGCAAAATAGATTACCATAGGCTTGGGAAAGGATCAAACCTCCACCACTTGGCATAAGCACCTAGGATAAACTATCAAAGAGGTCTTTCAAAGGGTTATAACATTAGGTGTAGGGATATGGAAAACACGGTTTTGTTGGATATAGGCAATATTTACTGGTGGCGAGTTAATCATCTTGGTTAATTACATGTACAATTTGGCGTTGCTAAGCCAAGACTCGACTCAACTTAAGCTAATAAAGCAAAAATAACAAAAACATAAAATAAACATTGAATGAAACGGGATGGTAGTCCGTATGTTTTTTTTTTTTTTTTTTTTTTTTTTTTTTTTTGCATGCACTCTTACCATACCATCCAAAATAATACATCATAGGGAATATACATTCCCCTTACACTTGAATTTTTACATACTTTACAATCAACTATATATTCTAATAACTCAAATCAAGATAATCAAAACACTTGGAGTACTTTTAAATATTAACGCACATATGGGGTAATAATATGATGTTCTTCCCCATTACTCCATAACACAAGTACTTTACCCATGAGTCCCAATCATCCCAAAACAATATGTACAAGATATGACTCGACTTAGCAACCATGTAATCAATTAGATAATTAACTAAGGGTTTAAACATGTAACAATAATGCACTAAAGATGAGTTCATACATGTAAGGCTAAGGCGATTTGGTTTCACATTTAGGTGGGTTGTAACAAATTCTTCCTTTAAGTAAGATGCTTAAATTTAGAAACGAAAAGATAGGCTCGGAGGGGTGTACTAGGGGTTTCGTGTACTAAAAATGAGTACAACGTTAAGGTGTGGGAAAAATTAATTGAATTTACTAACCAAGTAATATGACTTAAATGGTCAAGTAATTATGATACGTGTTCAACACAAGGGTGATCCTAATGCCTCTTATCATGTAGTAAATCCTACTACACGAATGTAGTCTCACTAGCGGTCTCGGGATGCATCACTAACGCAAGTTCTAGAATCTAAATGCTACCGATACACTTATAAGCACTAATAATGAATGCTTTTCCTATCAAATCTAAAGGCGAACCTCACATATTTGGGTGGAAAATTTTTCAGAATAGTACGATTTTGTGCTAGTCATACAACTCCTATCCATGAGACGCTTGCTAAGGCTAAAGTTTCACTCATAAATGTTGTAAAAAATTTTAAACTTAACGCTAAAATTACACTAACAAGTATTTCTCTTAGTTTTATTACACACCTACCATCAAACAAACAAACTCAAGTGTAATTGTATCCTATAAGGTATCATCATTTACCCTCCCCTTACACTTAGGATGAACATTGTCCCCAATGTTCAATTAAAGGTTGTAAAAGTAAAACAGATAAAAGAATGAAAACAAATACTCCCCTGATTTGTTCGGTGTGGATAGTGTGTCAACAAGGTTAGATCTTCCTCCAAGAAAATGAACATTCAAAGCTCCCCTTCCAGAAAATAAATCATCTTCTTGTCATATATAACCTGTTAAACCTGAGAAAACAACTAGGCAACCTCGCGTAAAATCGGCGGCAATCTATATATATACTAATAAATCCTAGAAAACAATGTAAGATATAATGCTTGTGGAATGAATGTTTGTAGATTTCTTGGAGTTTATAAAACTAAAGAATTAACAAAAACTTGAAGACTCCGTTTGAAAAACAAAAGTCGCAAAATTTCCAGAATTTTACACATGACGCCGTCAGGAGGTAACTCCTGACGCCGTTAGAAGTGATCTGCAGAAATCTTTACGTTAAGTTTCCAGAAAATTTCTGGAAAAACTTATGTCCTACTTCCTGGAAAATCCAGCAAAACATCATCATGACTCAATACAAGCATTTGACTTTAACAAATACTAATACACATGTTCATTTAATATTGTGGTGAATCAAGATCAATTTCGTTCTTATAAACAAATTTAGGGTTTCCCCTTACACTTAGCTTTTGCGAAATACCTTTGTATGAAGTTAAGACGAAGTTAAACAACAAAATAAAGCATTTTCACAATTTTACTTTGAAACATGATCTACCAACAATAAAAATAAAACATGCATACGGAAGCAAATAACAATCAAACAATTAAAAATCACACAAAACATGGGTTGCCTCCCAAGAAGCGCTTTTCTTTATTTTACGAGTCTTGTAGCTAGACTCAAGGTCATGGGCAATTACGTGACCTCATCGTTGGTCTCATTCTCTAGGTCATCTCCAATCTTAGTTTTGTATTCCGGACCTAGTAGCAAACATTCCTTGTAGAAACTAAGTATTCTATTCATGACATAATCTACCCCTCTATGTCTATCCTCGTCATTCCTATAGTAAACCGCTTGCTTGTGTTCCTTTTCTATGTTTGATAGAAGACGGTATTGTTCAATCTTATATGGCATTTGGTAAGCAATCTCATCATTCTCTCCCTTGAATCTAACTATCCCTAGGGTCGGGTCATAACTCATCTTAGAGGCCTCAACAAATGGTTTTCTAAACACTACTTGACTTAGGCAATCATCTATTACCGGACGAGTATCCTCTACTATCACAAAGTCGGTAACATAAGTGAAGTTTCCTACAAAGACATGCAATCCTTTCACTCTTCCTACAAAGTTGCTCATCCAATTTGTGTTGGGCATCATCCTATAACCAAGTTGCTTCTTCAATACCCAATTATAATAAGTCCTAGTCATAATGTTTATAGGAGACCTAGGATCGATATAAGCTTTCCACACATGCATATGCCCAATGTTGCATGGTATGTTGATGTTAGAGGGATCACCTACTTTAATAAGGGGTGAACCAAGGATGTATGGTGTCTCGGGGTCATCGAATAAATCTTTGTGATATTCCCGTTCTTCCTTGGTGGGTAACTTATCAAAGTACTCTTCTACGTTTTCTACTTCCTCTAACTTTTCTCCCTTATTTTCCTCAACTTCCCTAATCTCATCCCTAGTCTCGGCTTCTAGTCCAACTTCATCCTTGTCACTTTCTTCTATATTCTTATCTATTGGCATAATGGTGACAACGTTGACAAAGTGGACTTGTTTGGATGATGAGGGGTCCTTAATTTGGATTCCGCTATTAGTGTCCCTAGTGTCCTTCCTAGGTGTAGTTAGCACTTGGTTGTTGAGGGCTTTCAACAAGTTGTCAATCTTATTGGTCATCTCTGTTTGTTGTTGATTGAATTTGGTTTCAAACTTAGCTATGCGAGCTTCTTGAGATGCCATAAATTTGGACATCAATCCTTCAAGATTATTGGTGCTACCATAGTTATTGGAAGGATTGTTGTTGAAAGTACGGTTAGAGGGTGGACTGTTTGGCTGGTAACGATTAGGTGGATTTGAAGAATTGTTTTGGGGCATGTTTTGGTGTTGTTTCCACCTAAGGTTCGGGTGATTTTTCCAAGAAAGGTTGTAGGAATCACCGTAAGGATTTGGCTCGGGTTTGAAAGTGTACCACTTATCTCTCGCTTCGTCGGTACGCGAGGATGTGTAATCCGCAAAAGCTTGTCCGGGTAGTTCCACGCAATCACGAGTGTCATGGGGAACACTACATAATTCGCATGAAGAAGTGATTTTGTTCACTTGGCTTGAAGGCTAGGGAGCTTTGTAAGATTTCATGAGAAACTTGACTTGGTTTTCAAGTTCCATGATCCTACGGTCGGGAGTGCTAGAATTGTTCGAAGGCAAAGATACTGCCTTGACCATTTTGTTCAAATCACGGGGATCATTCCAACTTTCGTTGTCATAGAGAGCAAGATCTTCTATGAGTTCCCATGATTCTTCCGCACTTAGATCACGTAGCTTGCCACCGGCTGATTGGTCAATGGTTCGCCTTGTGGAGAGGTCGATATGGTCATAGAAGATTTGGACTTGGAGCCAAAGATCTATGCCATGATGAGGGACTTTTTGGAGTAAGTCCTTGAAACGAATCCATGCTTCATATAGAGTTTCACCTTGACGTTGTTGGAACATCAAGATATCATTTCTATGCTTGGTAGTTCTCCCCGGTGGGAAAAATTGAGCAAGGAAACGAGATGTGAGATCATCCCAAGAGGTGACGGATCCCGCAGGAAAATGTTCAAGCCATTTACTAGCTTGATCACGTAGAGAGAATTGGAATAGGCGTAATCGAGTCGACTCTCTAGTTACAACATCAAGGTGTATGGAATCTATGATTTTATGGAAATCCTTGAGTTGTTGGTTAGGATCTTCGGAATGAAGTCCATAGAATGAACATCCGCTTTGCACCAACCGGATGGTGTCGGATCGCAAGGGGGACACATTGGCTCCTTGAGTGAGCTCAATAGTGTTTCGATAACCTTGGTGGCTAGGATGGGAATACTCTCCTAAAGTTCGGGGCCTAGGAGGTTGGTTTGCTGGTGGTGGGTTTTGTGGGTGGTTTTGTTGTAGTGGGTTGATGGGTTCAAAGATGTTACCAACTTCCATGATGTCGGATGGTAAAGGTTACAAACAAGGACACGAAGAAATGAGATAGACTAAAGAAAACCTAAAAATAAAAATAAAATCTTACTAACCTAGACAATAACTATTCCCCGGGCTGCGGTGCCAAAAACTTGATACGTGGGAATCGCACCAGGCTTTACCTCTCGAGGGATCTCGAGAAGATTACAACCCCCACCAGGCAGTGTACCTGATCATTGTAGTAAAGTATAGTGACAAGTACCGGGGGATTGATCGTTCAACTCAGGAATAGAGTCGCTAGGATTAGAAAGCCTAAAAACTTGGTCTAAAGGTGAGGGATGATTCTTTTTGTATTTTTATATTTTATGGAAAGCGATTAAAATCTCAGGTTTTGAAGGAGTGGGCGGAATTAGTTACTAGCCAACTAACCTAATTTATCTAAGATGCAATCAAAATAAAATAACATAAATGAAAATTAAACTAATATACTAATGTGGTGTAAACAATGATGGGGAAAGTTGTGTTTACTTAGGTTTCATTACTCCCTAGATATCTTTTACAGGTTGATTGCTTGTTAAAATTGCATGGATGACGGGTCATATTCCTTAATACTAGTCGTAGGGCCATGTACAATATTCCCTAACTCTATAGGATCCTACTTCACTCATATGTCGAGCCGTTAGAAGCTCCTAACATGGGATCATTAGAATTCTCCTACGCATTAAATACAACCAAAAATCGTAGTACACCTCCGATCATGTTTCTTAAGACGTTCAAGCAAATTACCAATGGAAGTCTGCCAGTTTTCTTAAGCCTAACATCGAATACAATCATCCGTAACAACTATAAACAAACAATCAACCCATAATTAACATCTAGGTTTCACTACATATAAGCAAACACAAAGGAAATCTAGCCTAGCATGTTAAATTGAAGACAAGCGTAAGATATATTCAAACAACACATAGACATATTGAATGAATTGAAATAGTACTTATCTTTAATTAAACATGAAAGTTTCAAAGGGTTGAATCCCTTGAAAAGGCTGGAAAATTCGACCTAGGATTTCCTCAAAGTTGCACCCTCCAAGTTACACACTAATGAATGAAATTTGGAAAACTATATATAGATTACAATGGGTGACGGCGTCATGTATTGGGTTGTGACACCGTCAACTCGCTGCCATAATAGAAATCGTATTGCCTAGATCTGATTTTGACGCCGTCATGTGTAAATTTCTTCTGGGCCGTCACTAACACTTGGACCATGACTGCCTTGGGTGACGCCGTCATGTCCTATAGTTAAAAATACTCTGGATCGTCACGTGTATTTTCCACATCCACCTCTTTTGTTACTCTTGACGTTGTCAATTAGGAAGTTGTGACGCCGTCAGGTACTGTTCCCAGCAAGTAAAATTAAGACTTTGCCGTTTTCTTCACTTTTAGGCTCCAAAAATGCCCAAAATGCTTCCTTTTCAAGATTTCTCTCCAAAAGTACCTAAAATGACAAAAGGAACGATTTAGGGCAATATTTGATCAAATAATCTCGAATCCGGGCTTAAATGACCCCCTAAAAATGGTTCATTTTTCGCCTCATCAAGTATTCTCGTCCTAGCCACCAAGGCTATCGAAACAATATTGAGCTCACTCAAGGAGCCAATGTGTCCCCCTTACGATCCGACACCATCCGGTTGGTGCAAAGCGGATGTGCATTCCATGGACTTCGATCCGAAGATCCTAATGAACATCTCAAGGATTTCCTTAAAATCGTAGATTCCATAGACCTTGATGTTGTAACTAGAGAGTCGACCCGATTACGTCTATTCCAATTCTCTCTACGTGATCAAGCTAGTCAATGGCTTGAACGTTTACCCGCGGGATCCATCACCTCTTGGGATGATCTCACGTCTCGTTTCCTTGCTCAATTTTTCCCACCGGGGAGAACTACCAAGCTTAGAAATGATATCTTTTTGTTCCAACAACGTCAAGGTGAAACTCTATATGAAGCATGGACTCATTTCAAGGACTTACTCCAAAAAGTCCCTCATCATGGCATAGATCTTTGGCTCCAAGTCCAAATCTTTTATGACCATATCGACGTCCCCACAAGGCGAACCATTGACCAATCAGCCGGTGGCAAGCTACGTGATCTAAGTGCGGAAGAATCATGAGAACTCATAGAAGATCTTGCTCTCTATGACAACGAAAGTTGGAATGATCCCCGTGATTTGAACAAAACTGTCAAGGCAATATCTTTGCCTTCGAACAATTCTAGCACTCCCGACCATAGGATCATGGAACTTGAGGACCAAGTCAAGTTTCTCATGAAATCCTACGAAGCTCCTAAGCCTTTAAGCCAAGTGAAAAAAATCACTTCTTCATGCGAATTATGTACTGGTCCCCATGACACTCGTGATTGCTTGGAACTCTCCGGACAAGCTTTTGCAGATTACGCCTCCTCGCGTACCGACGAAGCGGGAGACAAGTGGTACACTTTCAAACCTGAGCCAAACCCTTACGGTGATTTCTACAATCCTTCTTGGAAAAATCACCCGAACCTTAGGTGGAAACAACACCAAAACATGCCCCAAAACAATTCTTCCAATCCACCTAATCGTTACCAACCAAACGGTCCACCCTCTAACCGTACTTTCAACAACAATCCTTCCAATAACTATGGCGATGTGCTATTTGTTAGTGCAAGTTTTAAATTTATAAAGGTGAATTACCAAATCTAGAAACAACACATACGAGCAAGTGTACTCGTCCGTTATAGCAAGATATGATGGTAAGTCGGGATCGTTCGCAGGGATTTGTGAGTGAATCAAAATATAAGTCTAAAAGTAAATCTCTAATGTACGCAAATAAGATAATAAGCAAATTCAATAAATTAAAAACTACGCTTGTTTAGACTAGTTTTCTACTCAATGACACACATGATTGTGATAACTTCTGATAACATGTTGGTTGAGATAATTAGATGGTGATCTAATCTATTGTTTCTACAAGTTAAACCTTCGTCAAGATTTTAGTTCATAAAAACAAGCTTTAGGTGTAAACCAATAAATTCAAGATCTATCCAAGGTTCATATGGTATGGTAAATATCTTAAACACAAGAACAAACTCTTATTACAAATCAAATACTCTTAAGAAATGGTCAATACAAAAGGTAACCTATTCATAGACAAAAAGGTTACAATTGTTTATAAACATCTAAACTTTCGTCCAATTAAAGGTTTACAAACAATCCGATTTGATGTTATAAAAGCATTCTCATTACAATCATACTTCTTGTTTCTTTGTTTAGTCAAGAATAATTATGGTGAAAAACAATCATTCATAGACAAATAATTATAACTAGTTGAGTAATAACAAATCTTTCGACCCTTGAAACTATTATCAATTAGTTAACCTTGGCTAAACAAATGTCACGATGAAACTTAAGGTACAATTGGTTCTAAGGATTGACTTGAAATTGAATTAAAACATGTTATCACAATCATAACTATCACTAAGCATAAAACATCATCAAAACAAGTGTAAAAAGATTACTAGCCACTCATAGCAAACATGCAAATAAACTCAGAATATTTAACATTAGAATCCATGGTTTTAAGTCTTACAATGCTTTGAAATTGATAACAAATGACAAGGTATTGATAACCTAAGTGTTGGTGATGATTTCTTGAGATTTTCGGACTCCAAATGTTGCTTCCTTGGTCCTCCAAAGTTCCTGGTTCTTTCTGCACGAATTTTCCTCCTTTGAGAGCTAGATGATAATAATAATTGAGAGTAGTAATGAGAGTAAATGGTATCTTGAATTGTGTCTTGAATTGTGCACTCTTGAGGTCCTTATAGGCTTGTCCAATACTCCTAGTAATGAATAGGGACTTAAATGCTGAAACTTGGACAATAAGACACTAAGAAGGGCCTAGAACCATGGGACAAAAGACCAAGATTCGTGCACAAAAGTTGGCAAAAACATGCAGAAGTGACCATCCGATTGGTTGCGGGTTGATACCGATCGGATGGAAATGGTCATTATGGCTATCCAATCGGTTAGACTCCAACCGATCGGATGGTAGATCCTGGCTGTTTTGGATTTTGACTTTTCCTTGTATAGTTCTTTATGCACTATCCAAACTTGATCAACTTCTGAACTTGGAACTTTGAGATGACAAAACTTAGGTGCTCATATGAAATGCTTCACAGATTGGACTTTTGAGCTTGGGAATCTTCGTGTAATCGCATATACTTCATTTTCTTCACTTTTTCTCCATTTTTCCTGCATTTGGCTACATATGCTACAAAAACATACTTTGATACGATTTAGTGGCAAAAGCATATAAAATCAACCAAATAACATACACAAAAACACTAATAACACTTATAAAAACATGTTAACTTTGAGCGTTATCATATGGCAGTACCAATAATCTTGAAGGATTGATGTCCAAATTCATAGCATCTCAAGAAGCTCGCATATCAAAGTTTGAAGCCAATTTCAAACAAAAGCAAAGCGAGATGACCACTAAAATCGACACATTGTTGAAAGTTCTCAATGACCGAGAAATGGGAGCACTCCCAAGCGACACGGTCAAGAACCCAAAACTAAACGTTAATGCCATATCATCGGTTTCGTCACCTACTTCTTGTCCATAATACTATTCGGTCAAAGCAATGAGCACGTGTTTCAAGCAAACCCAAATTCTTCAAAAGGACCAATTGAATATAACATCCGATATCAAACATGTCAATAACATAGTTGAAACACCTCCTACACAAGACCTTGACGACAAATTCAAGGAGCTCCACCTTGAACGCCCCGTCATTGATGTCTTAACCCGAGCTCCCTACTATAGTGCCCTCCTAGAAAAATACGAGAAATTTAAATTGGATAAAAATGGGACCGCCTTTGTTTAAAACAAGTTGCCTAAGAAGCTTGATGATCTGGGTTTATTTGTTTTGCCTTGTAAGATAGGAAAATCCGAAGCTTTCGACACACTAGCCGACTCAGGATCAAGCCTCAACTTGATTCCCTTATCCCTTTTCACCACTCTTAAGCTAGGAAAGTTAGAGGAGATGGAAGTACTAATTGGTCTAGCGGATGGAAGTATTGCCCACCCGGTCGGAATGATCAAGGATGTAGTTGTTCACGTAGGAAAGTTAACTATTTTAGCGGATTTTCACGTCCTAGATATGGTTAGTGATACTACATGCCCGTTGTTAGTAGGAAGAGGATTTTTAGCAACCGCTAGTGCCATGATAGATTGTAAGGAGTCTAAGATAGCAGTAGGAGAGGGTGAGACTTGGTCGGTTTATGATGTTAAGAAGCATAGCTACGATTGATAGGACGAACCGACACCACATTGGGTAGAGATGAATAGGAGACCATCTAGATATGGGCCTTGGATAGAAAGAAACTTTATAGAACGTCAACGCCCATTCTATCTAGAAAAAGATTTCATCGATAAAACACATTCGGTAGAACAACTCATTGCTAGAGATGAGGAACTAGACCCTTTTGAGGATCCTCTGGTCTTTAGGAAAATGATTGAGTTCTTAAGCGTAATGCCTATCAACCTAGAGATGAACAAATGGAAAAGGGAAGGGGATAAGTGTAAATGGAATTGGGACAAGCCACCTAAGGAAGGTGACAGATCATGGCATATGAAGATGATTTTATATGATCTGGATGGAGAAAAGTTTGAGAGGTCATACCGTACCAAGAAAACCGATAGGAAATTGAAACCTAAGTTTGATCCCAAAGATGTCCTCAACGAGGAGCTCACACATATAGGATAGCCCATGACCTTGAGTCTAGCTACAAGACTCGTAAATAAAGAAAAACGCTTCTTGGGAGGTAACCCATGTTTTGTGTGTTTTTTATTTGTTTGATGTTATTTGCTTCCGTATGCATGCTTTATTTTTATTGTTGGTAGATGATGTTTCAAACTAAAATTGTGAAAATACTTTATTTTGTTGTTTAACTTCGTCTTAACTTCATATAAAGGTATTTTGCAAAACCTAAGTGTAAGGAGAAACCCCAAATTTGTTTCTAAGAACGAAATTGATCATGATTTGCCACAATATTAAATGAACATATATATTGATGCGTGGGAATTGCAACAGGCTTTACCTCTCGAGGGATCTCGAGAAGCTTACAACCCCCACCAGGCAGTGTACCTGATCGTTGTAGTATAGTATAGTGACAAGTACCGGGGGATTGATCGTTCAGCTTAGGAATAGTGTCGCTAGGATTAGAAAACCTAATTACTAGTTCTAAAGGTGAGGGATGATTATTTTTGTGTTTTTATATTTTATGAAAAGCAATTAAAAATCTCGGGTTTGAAGGATTTGGGCGGAATTAGTTGCTAATCAACTAACCCAATACTAAGGATGCAATCAAGATAAAATACTAAAAATGAAAATAAACTAAATTATACTAAAGTTGTGAGCAATAAGTTGAGAAAATGTGTTTACTTAGATTTCACTACTCCCTAGACATCTTTTACACGTTAATTACTTGTTATAATTGCATGGATGACGGATCGTATTCCTTAATACCATTCATGGGGTGGCACACTTAACTCCCCAATTCTATGAGCTCTAATCTCCTCCTACACCATGCCCAGCACAACTATAGGGATTGTAAACAGTGGCTCATGCATTAAA
The DNA here is from genome assembly GCA_030686995.1 of Artemisia argyi. Lineage (NCBI taxonomy): Eukaryota > Viridiplantae > Streptophyta > Magnoliopsida > Asterales > Asteraceae > Artemisia > Artemisia argyi. The sequence continues at coordinate 179,737,099 of CM060690.1, forward strand.
TACAACCAATAAAGACCTAGTGCGCGTCGGTTCATGTTTCTTAAGACGTTCAAGCATGTTACCAATTGGAGATCTGCCAGTTTTCTTAAGCCTAACATATAAATCATTCATCCAAGACAAGAATAAACAAGTAATCAACACATAATTAACATCTAGGTTTCATTAGATCCAAGCAAACACAAGATAGATCTAGCCTAGCATGATGGAATTAAGACAAGAACAAGATATAGACAACCAACACATAGACATATTGATTGAATTGAAAGAACACTTATCTCAATTACACATGAAAGGTATCAAGGGCTTGGAACCCTTGAAAAACCTATAAAATTCGCACCAAGTTCGTACTTAGGGTTTCTCCAAAACTTCTCTTCTTTTAATGTGAAAATTAGAAAACTATATTTAGGAAAAGGGGTGGTCTGACGGCGTCAAGACAAACATTGTGACGCCGTCACCTCGCCGCCAAAACTATTCCCAGACTGCCTTGATCTACATTTGACGTCGTCAAGACTTAATCATTTCCAGGCCGTCATGACTTTTACTCTTGACGCCCTACCTTCATGACGCCGTCAAATCTTCACTGGATCGTCATGGAATTTTGCTCTTGACGCCGTCAGGGAGTTACTCTTGACGCCGTCACCTACTGTTCCCAGCATGGAAAATTAAGACTTTGGCGTTTTCTTCACTTTTATGCTCCAAAAACGTCCGAATTGCTTCCTTTTCCAGATTTCTCTCCCAAAGTACCTAAAATCACAAAAGGAACGATTTAGGGCAATATTTGATCAAATAAATTCGAATTCGGGCTTAAATGACCCACTAAAAACGGATCATTTTTTGCCTCATCATATACCCTTACACTTGAGATTTGCTTGTCCTCAAGCAAATGCGCTTTTATTCTACTCAAAATACAAGTTAGGGGTAATTTAACACTAATATAAAAGTAATTACAACAAATAATCGTTCCACTAAAGACCAATAGACAAGCACGGAGGTCATACACAAGCACCTCACAAATAGTGTTTAGATACTCACATCTCTTGGATGTAATAAAGTGTAAATTACAATATGGAAACGGAAGATATCTCTCACTACCTGTCATAGCAAAATAGATTACCATAGGCTTGGGAAAGGATCAAACCTCCACCACATGGCGTAAGTACCTAGGATAAACTATCAAAGAGGTCTTTTAAAAGGTTGTAACATTAGGTGTAGGGATATGAAATACACAGTTTTGTTGGATAAAGGAAGTTTTACTGGTGGCGAGTTAACAATCTTGGTTAATTACATGTACAATGTGGCATTGCTAAGCCAAGACTAGACTCGACTTAACCTAACAAATGAGAAATAACAAAAACATAAAATGAACATAGAATGAAACGGGATGGTAGTCCGTATGTTTTTTCTCTTTTTCCCTTTTTTTTTCTTTTTTTTTCTTTTTTTTTTTTTTTTTTGCATACACTCTTACCCTACCATCCAAAATAATACATCATAGGGGTTGAACATTCCCCTTACACTTGAATCTTTACATACTTTACATTAAACTAATCTAATGACTCGAATTAAGAAAATCAAAACACTTGGAGCACTTTTAAGATTAACGTACATATGGGGGTAATATATGATGTTCTTCCCCATTATTCCATAAAATAAGTACTTACCCATGAGTCCCAATCGTCCCAAAACAATATGTACAAAGATATGACTCGACTTAGCAACCATGTAACCAATTAGATAGTTAACTTAGGGTTTAACAAATAACAATAATGCACTAAAAATGAGCGCATACACGGAAGGCTAAGGCGATTTGGTTGTACATTTAAGTGGGGTGTAACAAATTCTTCCTTTAAGTAAAATGCTTAAAGTTAGAAATGAAAAGATAGTCTCGGAGGGGTGTACTAGGGGTATCGTGCACTAAAAATGAGTACAACGCTAAGGGTGTGGGAAAAATTAGTTGACTTAACTAGCCAAGTAATATGACTTAAATGGTCAACTAATTATGATACGGGTTTAACACAAGGGTGATCCTAATGCCTCTTATCATGTAGTAAATCCTACCACACGAATGTAGTCTCACTAGCGGTCTCGGGATGCATCACTAACGCAAGTTCTAGAATCTAAATGCTACCGGTACACTCATAAGCACTAATAGTAAATGCTTTTCCTATCAAATCTAAAGGCGAACCTCACATATTTAGGTGGAAAATTTTTCTGAATATACGGTTATGTGCTAGTCATACAATCTCCTATCCATGATACGCTTGCTATGGCTAAAGTTTCACTCCTAAATATTGTAAAAAATTTTAAATTTGGCGCTAAAATTGCACTAACAAGTATTTCTCATAGTTTTATTACACATCTACCATTAAACAAAACAAACTCAAGCGAAAGTGCATATGTAAGGTATCATCTTTTTACCCTCCCCTTACACTTAATATGAACATTGTCCCCAATGTTCAAGTAAAGAATGTAAAAGTGAAAAAGTAAAGAGAATGAAATCAAATACTCCCCTGATTCGCTCGGTATGGATAATGAGATGGCTAGGTTAAATCTTCCTCCAAGAAAATGAACAATCAAAGCTTCCCTTCCAAAATATAAATCATCTCCTTGTCATACATAACCTGTAAAACCTGATAAAATAGACAAGACAACCTCGCATAAAATCGGCGGCATCCTATATAAGTTACTAAATCCTAGAAAACAAGATAAGATATAATGCTTGTGGAATGAAGTTTGCTGATCTCCTGGAGATTATAAAACTTAATAATTCACAAAAACCATAAGACTCTGTTAGAAAAACAAAACTGGTAAAATTTCTAGATTTTTACACTTGACGCCGTCAAGAGTAAACTCTTGACGCCGTCAGAAGTGACCTGCAGAAATCCTTATGTTAAGTTTCCGGAAAATTTCTGGAAAAACTTGGTCCTACTTCCTGGAAAATCCTGCAAAACTTCATTATGACTCAATACAAGCATTTGACTCTAACAAATACGAATATACATGTTCATTTAATATTGTGGAGAATCATGATCGGTTTGTTTCTTAAAAACATATTTGGGGTTTCCCCTTACACTTATCTTTTGCAAAAATACCTTTAGGTGGAGTTAAGACTAGGCCAAAACAACAAAGTAAAGTATTTCCACTATTTAGTTTAGAAACATGATCTACCAACAATAAAAATAAAGCATGCATACGAAAGCAAATAACAGACAAACAAACAAAATCACACAAAACATGGGTTGCCTCCCAAGAAGCGTTTTTCTTTATTTATGAGTCTTGTAGCTAGACTCAAGGTCATGGGTTACTACGTGACCTCATCATTGGTTCCACTCTCTAGGTCGTCTTCTAAACCAATTTTGTACTCCGGACCTAGTTGCAAGCATTCTTTGTAGAAACCAAGCATTCTGTTCTTTACATACTCTACTCCTCTACGTCTATCCTCCTCATTCCTATAATAAGCCACTTGCTTGTGTTCCTTTTCGAAATTAGAGAGAAGGCGGTATTGCTCAATTTTGTAGGGCATTTGATAGGCAACTTCATCATTCTCTTCCTTAAATCTAACTATCCCTAAAGTCGGATCATAACTCATCCTAGTGGCCTTAACAAATGGTTTTCCAAATATTATTTGGCTTAGGCAAGCATCTATCACCGGACGAGTATCCTCAACTATCATAAAATCGATCTCATAGGTGAGATTCCCTATAATCACATGCAATCCCTTCACTCTTCCTGCAAAATTACTTATCAGATTCTTATCGGGCATCATCCTAAAATCAAGTTGCTTCTTCATCACCCAATTGTAATAAGTCCTAGTCATGATGTTCAAGGGGGATCTAGGGTCGATGTAAGCTTTCCATATATGCATGTGCCCGATATTGCATGGGATGTTAATGTTAGAGGGGTCTCCCATTTTGATAAGGGGTGTGCCAAGGATATATGGTCTCTCGGGACTATCGAATAGATCCTTATGGTATTCCTGTTCTTCCTTAGTTGGCAACTTATCAAAGTATTCTTCTATAGGCTCTACCTCAACTTCCCTACTCTCATCCTTAGTCTCAGTTTCTATTTTAACTTCATCCTTGTCACTCTCCTCAATCTCCTTATCTATTGGCTTAATGGTGACAACATTGACAAAGTGGACATGTTTGGATGATGAGGGGTCCTTAATTTGGCTTCCGTTATTGGTGTCCCTAGTGTCCTTCCTAGGTGTGGCTAACGCTTGGTTGTTGAGGGCTTTCAACAAGTTGTCAATCTTGTTGGTTATCTCTGTTTGTTGTTGGTTGAATTCGGTTTCAAACCTAGCTATGCGAGCCTCTTGAGATGCCATGAACTTAGACATCAATCCTTCAAGGTTGTTGGTACTACCAAAGTTGTTAGAAGGATTGTTGTTGAAAGTACGGTTGGAGGGTGGACCGGTTGGTTGGTAACGATTAGGCGGATTGGAAGAATTGGGTTGATTTTGTTTCCACCTAAGGTTTGGGTGATTTTTCCATGAGGGGTTGTATGAATCACCGTAAGTGTTTGGCTCGGGCTTGAAAGTGTACCACTTATCTCCCGCTTCGTCGGTACGCGTGGATGCGTAGTCCGCAAAAGCTGTTCCGGGGAGTTCCACACAATTACGAGTGTCGTGGGGACCACTACATAATTCGCATGAAGAAGTGATTTTGTTCACTTGGCTTGAAGGCTTAGGAGCTTCGTAAGATTTCATGAGAAACTTGACTTGGTCCTCAAGTTCCATGATCCTATGGTCGGGAGTGCTAGAATTGTTCGAAGGCAAAGATATTGCCTTGACCGTTTTGTTCAAATCACGGGGATCATTCCAACTTTCGTTGTCATAGAGAGCAAGATCTTCTATGAGTTCCCATGATTGTTCCGCACTTAGATCACGTAGCTTACCACCGGCCGATTGGTCAATGGCTTGCCTCGTGGAGATGTCGATATGGTCATAAAAGATTTGGACTTGGAGCCAAAGATCTATGCCATGATGAGGGACTTTTTGGAGTAAGTCCTTGAAACGAGTCCATGCTTCATAAAGAGATTCATTTTGACATTGTTGGAACATCAAGATGTCATTTCTAAGCTTAGTAGTTCTCCCCGGTGGGAAAAATTGAGCAAGAAAACGAGTGGTGAGATCATCCCATGTGGTGATGGATCCCGCGGGTAAACGCTCAAGCCATTGACTAGCTTGATCCCGTAGAGAGAATTGGAATAGGCGTAATCGAGTTGTCTCTCTAGTTGCAATATCTAGGTCTATGGAATCTACGATTTTGAGGATGTCCTTAAGATGTTGGTTTGGATCTTCGGAACGAAGTCCATGGAATGCACAACCGCTTTGCACCAACCGGATGGTGTCGGATCGCAAGGGGGTCACATTGGCTCCGGTGAGCTCAATGGTGTTTCGGTAGCCTTGGTGGCTAGGTCGGGAATATTCTCCTAAGGTTCGGGGCCTAAGGGGTTCTAATGGTGGGTTTTGTTGTGGTGGGATGACGGGTTCAAAGATGTTCCCGTTGTCCATGATGTCGGATGGTTACGAACAAAGGCACAAAGAAATAGATAGCCTAAAGAGAACCTAAAAATAAAAATAAAATCTTACTAGAAAGGAATCTAGCAAGTAGACCTAATAAAAAGAAATTCTAACCAAGACAATAACTATTCCCCGGGCTGCGGCGCCAAAAACTTGATGCGTGGGAATCGCAACAGGCTTTACCTCTCGAGGGATCTCGAGAAGCTTACAACCCCCACCAGGCAGTGTACCTGATCATTGTAGTATAGTATAGTGACAAGTACCGGGGGATTGATCGTTCAGCTTAGGAATAGTGTCACTAGGATTAGAAAACCTAATTACTAGTTCTAAAGGTGAGGGATGATTATTTTTGTGTTTTTATATTTTATGAAAAGCAATTAAAAATCTCGGGTTTGAAGGATTTGGGCGGAATTAGTTGCTAATCAACTAACCCAATACTAAGGATGCAATCAAGATAAAATACTAAAAATGAAAATAAACTAAATTATACTAAAGTTGTGAGCAATAAGTGGAGAAAATGTGTTTACTTAGATTTCACTACTCCCTAGACATCTTTTACACGTTAATTACTTGTTATAATTGCATGGATGACGGATCGTATTCCTTAATACCATTCATGGGGTGGCACACTTAACTCCCCAATTCTATGAGCTCTTATCTCCTCCTACACCATGCCCATCACAACTATAGGGATTGTAAACAGTGGCTCATGCATTAAATACAACCAATAAAGACCTAGTGCGCGTCGGTTCATGTTTCTTAAGACGTTCAAGCATGTTACCAATTGGAGATCTGCCAGTTTTCTTAAGCCTAACATATAAATCATTCATCCAAGACAAGAATAAACAAGTAATCAACACATAATTAACATCTAGGTTTCATTAGATCCAAGCAAACACAAGATAGATCTAGCCTAGCATGATGGAATTAAGACAAGAACAAGATATAGACAACCAACACATAGACATATTGATTGAATTGAAAGAACACTTATCTCAATTACACATGAAAGGTATCAAGGGCTTGGAACCCTTGAAAAACCTGTTAAATTCGCACCAAGTTCGTACTTAGGGTTTCTCCAAAACTTCTCTTCTTTTAATGTGAAAATTAGAAAACTATATATAGGAAAAGGGGTCTGACGGCGTCAAGACAAACATTGTGACGCCATCACCTCACCGCCAAAACTATTCTCGGACTGCCTTGATCTACATTTGACGTCGTCAAGACTTAATCCTTTCCAGGCCGTCATAACTTTTACTCTTGATGCCCTACCTTCGTGACGCCATCAAATCTTCACTGGATCGTCATGGAATTTTGCTCTTGACGCCGTCAGGGATTTACTCTTGACGCCGTCACCTACTGTTCCCAGCATGGAAAATTAAGACTTTGGCGTTTTCTTCACTTTTATGCTCCAAAAACGTCCGAATTGCTTCCTTTTCCAGATTTCTCTCCCAAAGTACCTAAAATCACAAAAGGAACGATTTAGGGCAATATTTGATCAAATAAATTCGAATTCTGGCTTAAATGACCCCCTAAAAACGGATCATTTTTCGCCTCATCATATATTAGTATTTGTTAGAGTCAAATGCTTGTATCGAGTTATAATGATGTTTTGTAGGATTTTCCAGGAAGTGGGACATAAGTTTTTCCAGAAACTTAACATAAAGATTTCTGCAGGTCACTTCTGACGGCGTCAGGATTTAACTCCTGACGGCATCACGTGTAAAATTCTGGAAATTTTGCGAGTTTTGTTTCTCTAACAGAGTCTTAAAGTTTTTGTTAATTCTTTAGTTTTATAAACTCCAGGAAATCTGCAAACATTCATTCCACAAGCATTATATCTTAAATTGTTTTCTAGGACTTGTTAGTATATATAGATTGTCGCCGATTTTACGCGAGGTTGCCTTGTTTGTTTTCTCAGGTTTAACAGGTTATATATGACAAGAAGATGATTTATATTTCTGGAAGGGAAGCTTTGAACGTTCATTTTCTTGGAGGAAGATCTAACCTTGTTGACACACTATCCACACCAAACGAATCAGGGGAGTATTTGTTTTCATTCTTTTTCCTATTTTACTTTTACATTCTTTAATTGAACATTGGGGACAATGTTCATCCTAAGTGTAAGAGGAGGGTAAATGATGATACCTTATAGGATACAATTGCACTTGAGTTTGTTTGTTTGATGGTAGGTGTGTAATAAAACTAAGAGAAATACTTGTTAGTGTAATTTTAGCGCCAAATTTAATTTTTTTTACAATATTTAGGAGTGAAACTTTAGCCTTAACAAGCGTCTCATGGATAGGAGTTGTATGACTAGCACAAAACCGTACCATTCAGAAAAATTTTCCACCCAAATATGTGAGGTTCGCCTTTAGATTTGATAGGAAAAACATTCATTATTAGTGCTTATGAGTGTACCGGTAGCATTTAGATTCTAGAACTTGCGTTAGTGATGCATCCCGAGACCGCTAGTGAGACTACATTCGTGTAGTAGAATTTACTACATGATAAGAGGCATTAGGATCACCCTTGTGTTAAACCTGTATCATAATTACTTGACCAATTAAGTCATATTACTTGACTAGTAAAGTCAATTAATTTTCCCACACCTTAGCGTTGTACTCATTTTTAGTACACGAAACCCCTAGTACACCCCTCCGAGCTTATCTTTTAGTTTCTAACTTTAAGCATCTTACTTAAAGGAAGAATTTGTTACAACCCACCCAAATGTGCAACCAAATCGCCTTAGCCTTCCATGTATGCGCTCATCTTTAGTGCATTATTGTTATATGTTTAAACCCTTAGTTAATTATCTAATTGATTACATGGTTGCTAAGTCGAGTCATATTGTAACACCCCAACCCGTCAAGGGTAAAAATGTCCCAATAATATGGTGTTACATCAGAACAAACAGAGCAGATCAAAAGCGGGAGTCTTAAATAAATAACTTACTTTAAATGACTATGGTCAAAATCTTCCATTCAACTCTACTCTCAATCCCCCGATAAGCTATCCCACAAGCTAATCTTGAATACCTGCCGCGGTGAAATGAAATGCGGCTGAGCTTAAAAAGCCCAGTGAGCAGATATATAACAAAATGAAACAAAATATAAATGCTGAAATACAAGTGTTATAAATTTTGGGAAACATATTTAGGTATAACAGATAGTACGGAAATATAATGTGTAGGTTTAATAGGGAATCTATACAGTCACCTGTATAAGCAAAATCAGAATCTACCATGAGCTCAGAAACATATCATAATCATATCGTAATCACATAAGTTGTACAAGAAGTAGCTAGCTCCATTGCACCGGAAGTGAAAGGAGTACATTGCACGTACAACCAGTCACTAAACAGAATCATATCATATCATAACAGAAAACAGATCTAGGATTCATTCATATATAACGGAAGGGACGTGGCAGAACATCACTCTACTGCCCTAGAGTCATGCCATAGGTGCATCTATGACACGGACATGGAACCCCCATGCCTAGTGAAGCTCATGTAATAAAAGGTTCATATTTAAAGGTTCAAGACATAATTTTCATATCAGAAAGTTCAATAGCAAAGTTTTCATGTCAAAGGTTCAAAAACAGAAAGTTCATAGCAAAGGTTCAAACAGAAGGTTTTCAAATCAGAAGGTTCGTATCATAAGATCATATCACAAAGGAAACCTTAAAAATAAGGTCAGAATATCCGTACCTCAAACAGAAGCAAAGCTGACCGAATAGAGAGATCAAATAATGGAATAGTACTCTTCTTTAGAAATCTACACATGATGTGTTACTCATTAATATCTTATTTAATCATTTACTTTTTCATATTCCATATTAGTTTTAGGGTTTACATAAATATTTAGGTTAAATATTTAATAACTTATTAATATGGTTTTAGGGTTTAAAGTGTACTTACATTAAAGTATAGCGTTTTAATTATAAATATCACAAGTTTTACATATTATCCAAGTTAGTCCCTTAACTTTCATAATTTACAAGTTTAATCCCTTAATTATAATAAATACTATTTATATCCTTTTAATTATATAAATTACAAATAAATCCATTAAATTGTCTAAATTACACCTTTAGCCCCTCATATAACTTATAAACTTATTAACCTTCTGATTTTCAGTTTATACAAAACTAACCCTCTATTTTATGTAATTTAATTTAGATTACTTAATTATATATATAATTACATAATTAACTTTTAAACCTTTTAATTGCAAATTTAACACATGACACCCTCATATTATATTTTCCTTAACTCACCACTGATCTAATACAAATTATAAAAATATCCCACAAGTTTCAGAAATTACAAAACACACCCCTTTACTATTTAAAAACAAATCGGTTTTAATTAAAAACCACCAAACCCTAACCCTATATTACACAATCATTAGTATCATTAATTATAACCTTAAAACATCATTAATTACCAGTTTCCACACTAACACCCTAACCCTAATCCTAATTCACCATTTTCCTTTTTATTTTCTTTTTACTATTTAGCCGATTATAACAAAATTCCACAATATTTAATATAGGCTTCAACAATTGTCAAACCTATTTTTCGAGTGTTACATGATACTTATAGGTCTTGAGAAAAATACAAACTTGGCTCATAAAATTCTTTTTAACCAAATTCATAATTTATGTTCGATTTAGAGTTTATAACTCATAAAAATTAACACGATCAAATAATCATGCATGGTATATAAAGTGTTAGAAAAATACCCGAATTCGAGATTATTTGATCAAATATTGCCCTAAATCGTTTATTTTGTCATTTTAGGTACTTTTGAGGAAGAATCTGGAAAAGGAAGCCTTTTGGACGTTTTTGGAGCATATAAGTGAAGAAAACGGCAAAGTCTCAAATTTCCTTGCTGGGAACAGTACCTGGCGGCGTCAAGACTTTGTACATGACGGCGTCAAGACTTACAAAAAAGGTGGAAGTGGAAAATACACTTGACGATCTAGGGAGTTTTTAAGCTTAGGACCAACTACACGTGACGGCCCAAAGTAAATTCCTACATGACGGCGTCACAAATAGATCTAGGCAATACAAATTTATCATGGCGGCGAGTTGACGGAGTCACGAGCTAACACATGACGCCGTCAAAGTGTAAAGTCTATATATAGTTTTCCAAATTTCATTCATTAGTGTGCAACTTTGAGGGAATAAACCCTAGTCGGAATTTTATCAGTTTTTCAAGGGTTCCAACCCCTTGATTCTTCCATGTTCAATTGAAGATAAGTATTCTTTCAAATCATTCAATATGTCTATGTGTTGTGTGATTATATCTTACGCTTGTCTTCTTTTTAACATGCTAGGCTAGATCTTTATTATGTTTGCTTAGATGTAGTGAAACCTAGATGTTAATTATGGGTGATTGTTTGTTTATAATTGTTACGGATGATTGTATTTGATGTTAGGCTTAAGAAAACTGGCAGACTTCCATTGGTAACTTGCTTGAACGTCTTAAGAAACATGATCGGAGGTGTACTACGATTTTTGGTTGTATTTAATGCGTAGGAGAATTCTAATGATCCCATATTAGGAGCTTCTAACGGCTCGACATAGGAGTGAAGTAGGATCCTATAGAGTTAGGGAATATTGTACACGGCCCTACGACTAGTATTAAGGAATATGACCCGTCACCCATGCAATTGTAACAAATTAATCAACCTGTAAAAGATATCTAGGGAGTAATGAAATCTAAGTAAACACAACTTTCCTCATTATTGTTTCCACCACATTAGTATAATAGTTTTATTTTCATTTTTGCTATTTTATTTTGATTGCATCTATAGATTAATTGGGTTAGTTGACTAGCAACTAATTCCGCCCACTCCTTCAAAACCCGAGATTTTTACTTGCTTTTACAAAATATAAAAATACAAAAAGAATCATCCCTAACCTCTAGACCTAGTTTAGTAGGCTTTCTAATCCTAGCGACACTATTCTTGAGTTGAACGATCAATCCCCCGGTACTTGTCACTATACTATACTACAACGATCAGGTACACTGCCTGATGCGGGTTGTAAGCTTCTCAAGATCCCTTGAGAGGTAAAACCTATTGCGAGGGCGCAATCCCCACGTATCACTGGAATATTGCAGTTAAAAAAGATTCTCTATGGGTAAGGTGGATACACTCTGTTAGATTGAATGAACAGAGTATATGGACTGTTCAATGTAATAGTAATTGTCACACCTCGCCAAGCCGGAAACGCGTGGGTGTAACTTATGGATATCATCACAACACCTGGTGTCTATATAGAGAACAACTACATACACAAAAATAGAGCAAAGTACAAACACAAAGTGTTGTAACAATACTCCAAAATAAAATAACCAAAACAAAATCCAAAACAATACATAAGATCCAAACAAAGATGATAAACCACTTCCAATGCAACTAGGGTCTCGTCTAATCACATCCTTCTATCTTATCCTTAGAAAGCTCACCTGAAAATGATGCTTAAAACGTCAACATAATGTTGGTGAGATTCATAGGTTTAAGACTCATACACAATAGGCAACTGATTCACTGTGATTATAAAACATAGCAGGACAAATAATTATAGTTATCATATTAGCTACATGTATTCGCAAGGCAACAACACACATAAGGCATCCATTGGGACGGAACGTGTCCCCCGATCCAATATTGGGATCAATCAGGTCGCATGCGCAAGTAACAGGATAAACATCCTCCCAATTGAATCACGTATATATCCACACAATCTTGGCATCAATTAGGTCTCATGCGCGAGCAACAGGATAAGCATCCTCCCAATTGAATCACATTTAAGCCACACAAAATTATATCGAGTAGGAGTTATTACTCTCCAATTGGATACTCCCCCCCAATTGGACCACACAGCATTATCATCACATTCCAATCCACATAACATTATCATCACATATAGCATTTATACAATAACCTTATAAGTCCAAGCTTTTTAAACCACACATAATCACAGTAACTCAAAACAATTATCACAAGCATCATTCCAATCCCAAGTTTAAAACAAAGTAAAAAGTGGGACAATGAACTCACCTCAAACCTTGCAGCTTCTACAAAAATAAATCACAATCTATAACACATAAAAATAAATCCACATTACACATGGTCAAGCTAAAAGCTATAACCCATGTAATACACATATGATGGATGTTTAAGACTCATATGACCCACCATGGATCTCCTAGACCCCATACTAACCATCACCATAACCTAATACTCACTAAATCCCTTGCACTTTTAAAATCAGAAAACGGAGAATTTTAGGGTACATTCGCCCACATGAGATAATAATAATTAAAGATCAACAACTCACACCAAAAATTCACCATGGTCTCTCATAAGCATACAAGCTAATCCCAGAAGGCCATGGTATAATAACACACACAAGTACTCATAAGAAAATCCAACTTGTCAACTATCCAAATTCGGATCTGAACGCACACCAAAAAGTTTTAATTAGAATAAAATACTTCTACAACTTTTTATCGCGAATCCTTTTCGTGGTAGTCTAAGATAACCTAAAACTCAACTTTTCCAGAAGGTCTAACCTTAATATTACTTTTTCACCCACAATTCACTATCAAACGTTTACCCAAATTTTGTCCCAGTTTAACAGCTTTGACACCTTAACAAAGAAAAATCAAAAGACTAACTTCCCGACCTTGAAATCAATCGTAGCCAAACCTTTTGGAAAGCTCTTTCATTAAACTTCAATTTAGACCAAAAAGTCATGACCTAACTCCTCAACATCTGTTAAATACACTCACATCTTTACAGCACTAGTTTTCTGTCCAAACCCTAACTTAATAACTAGCATGTTTTACGCTCAATTCTCCTCACCAATCATCATAATATAATCATTAATTGATCCCAACATGTTTTAATTAGTTAATTTACAGAAACTTACAAACCCTAGATCCATCATACTTAATATTACATGAATTAACGCAATAACTAATTAATTAAACATAGGGTTTTAGGGATTTTACCTTGATTCTTGATTTTAGCTTCAAAACTATAAACCCTAATTTTTCTTCTCTTCTCTTGCCCTTGTGATCGACCAAATTTGCAGGAAAAATAGCTTTAGGGTCGTTCTATATGATTATAAGGGTAATGGTTGGGCTTGTTTTGGTTGGACTAGGATTCTTTATTGCTAAGAATTGTATTTGGGCTCAAATTTGGTTTCATTTTCCCCTAAAAACCCTCTAAACCGATTTTTCCCCTCCTCCCATATTATTTTTATTTTTTTTATTAAAATTAATTATTACACTCAAAACGTTATACTTTTCATATTTTATAAACTCCCAAAACAAAACCTAACGTCTTTCGCGATAAACCTTAACTTTTACGACAATCGGAAAAACAATCATTTTCAAAACAAAGTTTCCAAAAATAGATTTTCACTCCTTTATGAAATTTAACCAACAAAAACAAAACACACATAACTCGCTTACGCTCATTAACTTGAACGAAGACTCGTTACGCAAAATCACAAAAACACCAAAACTACACAAGTCATTTCTACACCACAAAGGCGATCAAAATGAACTTTTCCAAATTCATACTTTCCAAATCACAATAAAAACCATTTACGCAAAGGGATTTAGTGCTAAAACTCACCTTTATCACTTCAAACACATAAGACACACCAAACAAACGTCAACGGAGTCAAGACTATCAGTTAAACTGACCTGCTAAAACCACAGTTGTTATAGTAATGATAGTTGGTGTTGAAAAGACTTGTTGAGTATAAGAGATTTGGTCAAACAGCATTTAGTCTACAAGATTGGTAATGGAACTGTTGCTTCAATGTGGTTTGATAATTGGGCAAGTATTGGGCCATTGATTAATCACATTTCTTATAGAAATCTTTATGCTGCAAGGATTGATAGAAATATCACTGTCAGTGAGATGATAGATGGGGATAGATGGAAATGGCCACATGACTAGAATCAGAAATATCCTCATCTAGTTAATTTGAATGTGCCTACACTTGTTGAAGAAATGAGGGATAAAGTAGTATGGAAGAATTCTGATGGTAAAGTTGTGAAGTTCTCAACTAAGGCAATTTGACAAAACTTATGTGAAAAATATGATACTGTTATATGGCATAGGATGGTGTGGTTTTCACAATGCATACCTAGACATGCTTTCATCTTATGGGTAGCTTTGTTGAGAAGACTAAATACACAGGATAGACTCATGAAGTGGAAGCCTAGTAATGTGATGTTGTGCCCTTTTTGTAATAATGTACCTGATTCCCATAACCACCTGTTCTTTGGATGTGACTTCTCTAAAAGAATTTGGGAAAGAGTACAGGAAAAAATGAATATTGATAAATTGCCAACTATTTGGGATGATGTAGTGGACGCCCTAAATCAGCAGGTATGGAATAATTCTATTTGGAGTGTGATTAGGAGACTTTGTTTGGGTGCTATAGTTTACTTTATATGGGTAGAAAGGAATACAAGAATATTCAGAAATAAAAAAAGATCTGATGATGAAATGATAAAGATTATTGAAGAGATTGTTACAATGAGATTGATGAGTTTAAAGATTTAAAACTTATGTGTGATTAAAAAAGTTGAGAGAGTTTGGGGTATCAAATTCAAAAGAAAGATTGTAAGCTAAAAAAGGATTGTCAGTATTGAGAATGTATGTCTAAGTGTGAATATGTTCCTGTTTTAAGGGGTGTTAGGAAGTCTGCTGATATTGGTCTTGGGTTGGATGTATGACTGTTTGGTGTGATAGTGTTGATATGCATGTTGTAAAAAGGAAGCTTGAGGTCTGTTATCATCTGAATTGCAGTTGTATAGTTGTTTTAGCAGAGTTGAAATTCGATCTTTGTTTGCTTATGCATTCCTACTGGTGCATTCTTATAAAAGGTTGTTTAACCTGTCATCCAATTTCTTCTCTGTAAATTGAATGTACTTTTAAGATTCACTTCAAGAGATGGCTCTGTATCTTGATGTATAAGTAGTCTATAACTGTCTGTCCATACAGTTCCTTTAGTAGGCCTTTGTTAGGTAACTACAGGGTGTTTGGATTAGCACAGTCAAAGGATTACTTGTACATCATAAAGTGAGTTTCCTCTTAAGAAGGGTAAGTGAATTGGTGTGGCAATGTATGAAACTAGGAATTGTGAGGAGTGAAAGATGAACCTACATGGTCCTAGTTATACTTTGCTAAGGAGGTTAGGTTGGTCCTCCCTCAAGGTATGTGTTCCCAACTATGTGAAGCCATTTTTGAGATGGAAATGTAGCATAGTTGGTATAGCTCTTGACTGGAGGGGTATGGGTTCCCAATGATACCTGACTCCTTACCCCACTTTGGCCATTGTGGTTGCAGGTTGAATGGCTTTGGGGGGGGGGGGGGGGAGTTGGGAAGTGTAGTTTGATGGTTATTTGGTGCATTAACGTGAATAAAACATACAAGATTACTCACAAACTGGAGGTAGTTTGTCTGTATGAAGAGGTTGTATCCTTGGCTGCTGGATAAGATGTATTCTATTTCTTGGTAGCCTGGTTTAACATAGCTTGTTAGCTCTTGTATTTTGTAAGAAGTATAGGCATGTCTATACTCTATATCTCTATTGTATTATTCTTTGTAAGTAATAATATATGTTCACCTTTGCACCGATTTTTTTTTCCTTATATAGTTCGGTCTCAGAGAAAAATTATTTTATACATTATACATAAACGTAAGATTAAATTTGAGTTCTACCAATTACATCTTTTTTTGTTTCTCTTTATGTAATAAATAAACTATAGTGTAAGCATCTATGTTAATTTTGTAATTTTATGATCAAATATGAGAAGTAAATAGCACAAACTTATGAAAATGCAATTTTTCAAACAAAAAGGTACATTAGTAAACATGGTATGATGGTTATTCACAATCAAGGAAATGAATCAATCTTCAAAAATATCTAAATATGCTACATATTTTAACGAAAATATAAGTAAAAGAAATACCACAATTTCAAAACACATCGTAAATTGATAGCATGTGTTTACAAAACTAATAGCATATATCACTAAAATATCATACAAGTCAAGTATCATCATGTGATTTTGCTTGAATGATAAAATATAATTTTTAATCAAAAAGCATTCTTCTAAAATAATATGTAGATTATAACATATATACATATGATTTTTTATTTTTAGTCTATCAAGTAAAACCAATTGAAACATGTTAAGTGATTCATTTCTTAATCAATAATAATACATAATTAAAACGAAATTTTAAAAACCATGTGCGTGCACAGTTATTATAACTAATAATAATAATAATAATAATAATAATAATAATAATGTGGCCTATCTAAAACTGAAAAAACGCGTGGACCTCATTCAGTGTAATGTATGCCGACATAAATAATTGATGTGTAACAAGACCAGTTGGTTCTTTCATCTGGTTACGTTGATTTTTAATGGTCAAACCTTTGTTAAGTTGAATTTTAATGGTCAAACCTTTGTTAAGGAAAAAAAATCATATACAGTACATTTTTAATTTTAATGGTCAAATCTTTGTTATATCTTAACCTATAATTCGAGCTGAGTGTTATTCATTACATAATCAACAATATGAGCGCTCAAAAATATAATGAAGTATTACCAACTCAAAATGAAATATGAAGATTAATTAAAATATTTATTTTATTTAAAAAAAATAGCTTTTTTTACAACTGAAGTATAATTGGTAAGCTTTTTAATTATAATTGTAAGGCAACATATTTAAAAAATAAGTCAAACATTTTTATGCGAGAAAGTAAAAGAAATTTCAAATTTTAAATTTTAGGTATAACACATTATTCATTTTTATTTTTTAAAGTGTTATAAAAAATCTACGCACCCTTTATATTTATTATAGATTACTAGACGAATACTCGTGCAAAACGACGGTGTATAGTAATAAATAATTATACTTGCGAAATCGTGATTCTGGTTTAACCCTTGATACAAAATTTATGGGTTCAATTTGTAGTCATTACGAAAAAAAAGTTAACGAGTTAAAATCAAAATATGACAAAAAGTTTATGGATTAAACAATAGTACTATTTAAACTATTCATATAGTTGTAGATATCCACTAACATCACTTAGATTTTAAGAATTTTAAATTTAAAAAATGCGTATGCATGCAATATAAAGTAGACAGATAGATTATAGCATATGCATTGCTAGTAGCTTTCTTATATACGTATATAATTATTTCTCCCGTTAAAAAAAATGATAAAAAGATATAGATTATAGAATTAACACCACTCGGTTTAAGTCTACCATGAGTTTTTGAGATAGTGTATTATAATTCGAAGCAGCACCTCAACCAAATCCATCATTTAACGGTATATTTAGTAACCTAATAATTATAAAATCTGAAAACATGCAAACATTTTATTGATACTTAAATAAGTCAATACAAGCATGGAAAATAAGTGATTTTGTGAACAATGAATAAAGAGAAGCAGACAGTTTTATTGGTTGCTTCCATCAACTCAAAGCGAGAATACAATTATGCGGCCCTGATGGTATAAATGGTCTGAGTCACGGTAAGACCAAACAGAATGAATGCACCAAGTAGTGCAAGAAAATTCCATGGATTATTGAAATATACTTTTCTCAGCCATGCCATATTCTTGGGCCAAAAACCATTGTGGTACTTATCCATTTGTTTGAACGCTTGGGTGTAATAGAAATCTGTAATAGAAATGTTTTTGCATATCTTGTTGATCATATCTGCAGCCTCTTGGTTTGAGCCGAGCATGTTGACAAGGACTTTTGATTGTACCAGTTTAGCAATATCCTCTTGAGTATCAATAAGCATATCCATGGCATGTGCATATGATGTAAAGTAATAACGATCTTGAGGGAACGATTGCTCGTAAGCAATAAAGTTCCTGAAAATTGGCTCAGTCATATCATTAATAACCAGGGTTGGCATTAGAAGAGTAGGCTTACTCCAAAACCAGGGTAAACAATATGGAAAAAGAGATGGTTGGAATGACCAAATACACTCTTTGTGAGGCTTAAAGTTCATCCCAGATCTATCTAGTTCTACTACCGAGTGGTGGAATGCTGTATTCTCTATTCGCTCTTCATCTATAAAATTCGATGACTTGGCAACTACAAGCTGGCAACGTTTGTGCAGATAGCCAAGAACATGATCATGAGTTGAATCTAAGTCAACATCTGTCGTTGAAGTTTCTTCAGGCGAATCTGAGTCAACATCTGTGGTTGAATTTTTTTCAGGCAACACAGAACAGAATAGCTCAAGGTAGGGTGCCAAATATTTCTCGAGAACGTTGCCTGAAATTTTTTCAGGCAACGGAGAACGGAATAGCTTAATGTAGGGTGCCAAACATTTTTCGAGAATGTTACAAAGAGTGACAGGCCTTTTCCTCATACCCATCAGATCCATGTAGGGATTGTAGGGTACTGCCAAGCAGTCAAACAAAACTTGAAGAACAAAGAAAGGGACTTGGTTTTCTAGCAATATTAGATCCATGGCAATACGACTAGTTAGCATCTTATTTGGCAAATGCCAATTTTCTTTTTTTTTGGTTATGAAATACGAGTAAAAATTTTCTTCTTCATGCTTGAAACAGAATTCAAGTATGAAACAACCATCCATAACCATCATCCTGGCAAGCTCAACGTCACTACAGTTCTTGATCACACTAATTCCATAAGATTCTTTGATTTGGGGTATTAAAGTGTTTACCTCTAGGAGACATGCTTCTAATGTTTTCTTTGGCGTGGAATTATGACAACGATTTAATAGGTCATGAAGATAACATTCTTTCAGCCATTCAAATTCTTGCAACTTCGGGTCTTCTCTATGTATAGGTCCTATAGAGACCAGCTGAGGGGTGAATGAACTTTCGTTATGATCTCTAAGAATTCTAGAAACCTTGCCAATTGATGGTGGACGTTGCTTGCCACGACTGTATCCTCTTGCTGCACAACCAAGAAGAAAGCCTATAGTCTCGTCATCACTTTTATCCACGTCGTATGGTGTCTGGCTGACATGCGTGATACGATCAATGATCGGACTACTAGTGGACGCTTCAGCCGATTGTTTGTTGTTGTTGTTGTTGTCGTTGTCGTTGTCGTTGTTGTTGTCGTTGTCGTTGTTGTTGCTCATTGTGTGTGTGTTGTTGTTGCTGCTCATTGTGTGTGTTGTTGTTGTTGTTGCTCATTGTGTGTGCGTTTATTGTGTGTGTGTTTTTAATGTGTGCGATCAGATGAGGGTGGGTTCAAGTAAAACTATCTCTTCTTTACTACCTTATAATGTATTTAAGACTTCTAAATTTAGAAGTCTTAAAAAAATAAGACCAAAAACATTTCCACAAAAAGAAACTTACATATAAAGAGATTTCAGCCAAAAGTTAAATGTATTAATTTTGCTTTTAAAAATTCAAACTTGTAACACCCAGGAAATTAAATGTATTGTAACAGTCCATTAACTTGTAACAACCCATTAAAGCATAAAAGTTTAGCTATTTCAAATGTAGAATTAAGAGATACTCTATTACAAGTTCATTTACAGCCCATTATAAGTCTACAAGCTTCAAGGCCCACCCGATGGGCGGCTAGCTCTAATAATTTGTTTAAGATATTATGTGATGGAAAAAAAAATTTGATACGTACACGTTAAAAAGAGATTAAAACGATATATGTCTATCACAAGTAAGAAAGTTGCATAGAGTTGATTGCAAAAGAAATAGCAAAGGAAAACACACTGATAAACTATAAAGTTTATTACTACGTAATACATTATTGAAAATATTGGAGATATAAGTGTTGCTGATATGCTTTTGATACCAAACCAAGGTATGGCCACTGTTGCATTATTTGAGAAGTTTTCATACGATGCTTCGCATTTGGGTTTGGTGATAAGCTTATCCGGGTTAATGTGATTCCATACATATACGTTGGAAACATCAGCAGCTGAGATTATGTGTTTTCCTTAAGATGTGAAGCATGCTGACAGTTGGCTCTATGAGCTTATATTCCCTGCTTAACACAAGTTTCGTTAATCAAATTATCAGATGCATTGGATACCACTTATAATTAGTATCATTAGTATATAAGACTTATTTAATTAAGAATGGGTCAATATAGGTTAAGTCTTATCTCTAATGGACCAACTGTATAAACAATAATAACTACGTAATATGTAAAATATTTTACCCGGTTCAGAATCTATCACTAAAAGTCTAAAACGGATCGCTCTTGATGATGTATTTTTAACAGGTCTTCACCCAATGATCTCATGATTTTCAGTGTTAAAAAGAACCACATATCGTATATCTTTTTGCAAACCGATTCAAAGTAAGTTTCTAACTTTTCAAATCATTTTATTTCATCGTCGTTGCAAGAATGAGCATTTTGTGTAGTAAGTGTCAGGTGTAATGATATGGCATTTACATTCCCACGGTTACTCCATTTAACCATCAAATATTTTAAAGGGAACATAAAATAACTAACCATTTAATGGTTCCAGTCACCCTTACACAATTGCTAAGCATGTTGAACACGGTAATACCTCGAAGGGAAGTAATCAATCTGAAAGGAAAAAAAAATCCATTTAATGGCTGTAGCAATTAGAAATCGTTAGCACAATAAAAATCCAAAGCTCGCTTAGTAGACAAATTGGTCCAATTCGATTTATGAGGCATCAAATCAAGTTTAGAATTGGAGTTTGTTTCTAAAAATAGAGGCCTTTGTTTCTGAATTAGAATTGGAGTTTGTTCCTCGAATTAAGGTAGCCAACGCTTCACTTTCCACATCTTTAACAACGGAAAATAGAGGCCTTTGTTTCTAAATTAGAATAAAAAAAATCAGTAATATACGTTCACTGCACATCCGAAATGATCGCATAATTAAAACTGGAAAATGGAATAATTAACTTGAGCTCATTAAGGACTCTCTACCTTAGTGCCAACTCTAACACTTTGATCACGGAATTAATGTTTGAAATATTCTTCTCGTAGATTAGAGCAATAGATACATATAAAACAATTTTTAGACTAACACTTCATTAGCTTATTATATATTTGTAATCTTTATTACCTAGGCTAAATCTCTTTTAATGATACAGTTACTCAGATTGATGAGATTCTAAAAGTTGTTTCATTACGGTAATGTGTATATTTTTTCTACCTTCTCAAAATAAGTTGCGGATACTGCCTTAAATTATGGTCAGGGAAATGACAAACTTTATAGTCGGTTAAACGATACAGTAATGCATAAATTGGCAGTACAACTTATTTGAGAAAAAAACTATAATATAAACACACAAAAGTTAATATACCAGTTATTTGAGAAAAAATATTATACTATAAACACTCGAAAGTTTTTAGTAATACGGGTTTGACCCATTTAGAGTTAAATCATAAGAAAATTGGACCCATATTTTAGTAATACGGGTCACAACTTATTTTCTTTGCCTATCTTGTTTGGGAAATGATTGACACACTTCTAAAATTTATTTGGACACTCCATAGTATGCAGTAGTCAGTTGTACTATAAGTATAACTTGCTTTAACTGCTTGTACAGTGAGTGTCCCAATAAGTTTTTGGAGTGTGCCAATCACCTCCCATCTTGTTTTGCAACCGGAATACTTTCAGGAAACATAAAGATATCTAAACAACAGTTTCCGCAACTCAGTTGTAACACAATGCCAAACACTATTTAATACATGATTAGTGCTTGTTGAACAACTCGTATATTTATAAAGTTCAAATATTTATAACTTACCACGTTAGAGGTCAGTTAGCCATTGGCAATGGAATGGAGCTTGGTTGAGCTGCGAAAGTAAAACATCACACTCGTAAGCCAGACCAATCGAGATATAACGGAAGAAAGAATTGAAAATTAAGACATTCAAATAAAATACCAGGATTTTCTGCTCAACTTCAGATTTAGCCAACAATTACTCATGCTTGAGAACTTGATTCACGCATCTGTTGTTGCCACCATTTGCCCATAAAGTCACCACTATAGTTATTGGGTTTTTCTAAATTTACATTGAAATTGTCCCTTTTATTAGTTAACCCCCTGTTGCAAGTTTGCAACCTATATAATTAAAGAGTATGACAGATGACTTTCCCATAGACTTGTTGTAATATCTCCTCTTCCATGTTATTTGAATCAAAGTCAGAAACTCTTATGATCATTTCCCTTATACGTTCGCTGGCAGCCATTTCATCACAAAAGTACTTCACGTTGGGAAATCCCGAACCAAATGATCTGTCGTTATAAGAAATTGTTAAACAACAATCATTGAACATTCAAACCCACCATAAGATTTACTTATTTTGTTTCAAAATCTAGCTAACACCTCAAACTGGGCATAATAAAAGAGAACTTACAGTCAACCAATGATGATAGTAGTTCCAACAGACCACACAGTTCCTCATCTAGCACCATGGCACATAAAAATCATATAAAATTACTATGTTTTAAAAATTAATAACAAAGTTTGAAGATGCCTTCATTTACCTTATCTTTTCCCAATCATAGCATAAAGTCGAAATCACATAAAGCTGTAAACACTAACTGATTTTCAGTTAAAACCCTTTTTTCACCTAATCGTATCATTTAACACAATCAAACAATATCAGATTATTGGAGGAGGTTATCAAGCACACATGAAACATCTAAATCAGATTACTAATCTGTGCACCTTATAGTTTCATCTGATGCTTCCAATTCCTTCATATGATTCAATGTCGGCAACCACTTTGGCATTCTTCTCCTTAACATGCAATTGCCTTAATTGCTTTTTATATGTGGTGGTTGTAACGTTTACATGAATGTCATGTATATATATATATATACTACATACTGTTCTACTATAATTAAGAACCTTAGATTATGAATCAAGCTCAAAATAATAAACATTAGCAGTTTAATGGTAACTCACCTGCTTTTTTTTGCGGCTAATAGCTACTTGTCCAATATGTATTTCAGACTGCGAATCCTGTAGATGGTATATGAAGTTCACTTAAATTTAGGTGTTATGGCACCAATATACCTTACGTTCAAAGGTTAGAAACTTGAGCAACAGGTTATAAGCGGAAAATAATGTATAAGTGTGTCACTAAGAAGTCTTATGAATAGTAATACCTGCAACCGGTTTAGTTTTGCTCTTCTCCTTATCCTTCCCTTTTATCCTTTTTAGGTAGGAATTCTTTATTGAGTCCACAACCTGAAAAAAAAAAAAGATATTAGGATTTCACTAAGTTGTTATTTGTTAGCTGCTCCGTACCTATCATGTCCATCGAGTATCTACAATCACAAGTATGCTTTGATCACAAAGTTAACACATAATTCCAATGCATTGTTGAAGACTTGAAACTTTGAAAGTACATGATCATGCAATCCTAATTTGATTAAATTTTATACTTCAATTCATCATATAACTATAAGACTTAGCAAACCCATTAGAATCTGATGTGTTTGATATTAAGTAATAGTCATCAACCGACTTAAAAACAACATTCCATCACAAATTCACAATTCGTTGAAAAATTCCATAAACACTTTATATCCAGTTTAATCACAGAAAAATCTACATTCGAAAACTTAAAAAAAAATCAGTCGGGATTTTCATGAAACACTTGGTACACAAAAATAAAATCAAATATCATAAATAAGAACTAATCTCTAATCCATAATACATCAAAACTGACCAGCTAAATTTCTTTTAGTTAATCGAAATGAAGATTTTGAAAATAAAATACCTTAGAATCAGCCGGATCGTTTGTGTAGGTTTGATTATGTGTCGATCGATTTATGATTTTGATAAACAAATTAGGGGTTTGCGGAAAAGAGGGATCTTTGGTGCTTGTGTTGGTGAAAGTGAATCCGGTTTTAGTGGGATTAGGTTATTGATCCAAGTTTAATTTTGCTGATATCGTGATGATGAATTTTTGAAGGTTTGATTGAAGAACGAATTTTGTTTGCACAATTTGATTAGGGTTTTTGGATTAAGAGGGATATTGAGAGGATATGTGTGTGTGGTTTTTTTCGGTGGTTAAGCAAATGAAAGTTGCCAGATGAATTCCGCCCAATTTTTTGCTTTGTTTTCTTGTTTGGATTGTAAGTGAATTAGAAGCGTTAGATCAAATGAATATCCACATGTCATTATCTTAGGTATTTTGAGAAGAGAAATTTTAGGAAAACCTTGTTTTATATAGATAGTAGATTGTAACCACAAACCAATACTTCTAATATATGAAACTGAAAAAAAAAATTGATTTACATTAAAGCCCTACCCGAGACCGATGAAACGATCTTAAAGCCAAATACTTTATTCAAATAACAAGACCGAAAGGCAATATTGGAGGTTCATTTCGTGATATATATAGTGTAAAAAGAAAAACATTTCCTCACCACAAAAATAGTCACCGGGTACCCGCCGCCGCATTGCGCGGGTACCCTTCTAGTTTAGTAAAAATGATCATAGGACACCATAAAAGCTTGCCATCTACCCAATTGAATGATGGTCACATCCGAATTTTAACAGGTCTTATGTTATTAAGGGCCCTATGGTGATAATAAGGAGTTTTGGTCAAAATATACAAACCGCGATACACACCGTACAAACTAGTAATGCACAGGACCCAACGAAACCCTCCATATGGGAGGGTGTGTATAAACTCCCCTTTTAATAGTGGCTAACATTTTTCTTGACAAGTTTTTAAAAATAAATGCTCCTAAGGTGTAAAAATTAGATGCATTAAAAAACAGACGTTGGCAATATGACCTTTGAAGGTGTCATTCAAAAATTTTTTCTCTATTAAATCTATATACAAAGGAAAAACCAAATCAAGTGAAAAATTAAAAAAAACTACGTATGAAACAATAAACTTTTATTATTATTTTCGTTTATAACCAATAATCAATATTATTTTCATTCAGTTTAAATCGTATATTTTCATTCAGTTTAAATCGTTTTTAAACTATTAGACCAAAACCGTTATATTCGATAAACTACAAGGATAAAAAATGTACTACTTATTATTTTGAAATATTACAAAAATAAAATATGAATAATAATTTTGAAACGAATGGAGTAATTAACTCTAGCAAAAATGATAGGACACCGTAAAAGCTTGCCATGTGCCCAACCGTACGATGGTCACATCCGAATTTTAATGGAGGTCAACATTTTTCTTGACACGTTTGTGAAAACAAATGCTGCAGGAGTACTATACATATTAATTTAACCGAACTTTTTTGGACTATAGGTGATGGTGTTGATTGTTCACTCGTGAGAGAGTGGGGTCACGCGCACGGTTAACACGTTTTTTTAAAATAAATGCTGCTGGGTACTATTTATTATTGGGATTATACTCTAAGGGCGTGTTTGGTAGCAGGAATTGGACCCAAAGAAATGGAAATGATTTGTATTCTTGTGTTTGGTACACTAGAGAAAGAAAAAAAGCGGAGAATCTAACTCCCGTGACTTACTCCCTTTGTATTTTTATTTCCATCACAATTGCTTAAGAAATGAACTCCTTCCCACTTCAACTCTCCGTATTTTTTTTTACTTAAAAAGTAGGTAGACAAAAATGGGCAAGTATACATACTTTATCACGTGCATAACACATTCTCCATCCAAAAATTGAAACCTTATCCTCTTTGGGGATCTTGGAGATCCTCTCTTCAACCTCTACCCACCCTTTCTCCTGTCACTTTCGAACCTTCCACAAGTTGTTTAAACTCCATTTGGTGATGAAAGTAAGTATTTATCATCCACTTTGCTACTCATGCTCTTTTGATATTTGAATCTTTGTTTCAATCGTAGATCTACAGTAAGTGCGATTTTTTCATATTGTTTTTTTTTTTTTTTTTTTTTTCATAATTAAATTATGATTTGTATGCTGATAATGACTGACATAAAGTGCTACTGTATATATAGGATCATTGCTAGTTGAAATGTTAGTCTAACAATAGTAGTACTTATGAAGTGAACCTGTAACATGAGTATGACCTGTACAATATGAGTATGACCTTAATTTACAACAACTATATATCTATTTCTTTGTCTAAATCGATGATGCTAAAAATAATGGATACCATTTGTGTGTGTAGGCATGACAGACTCACCTACAGCTAATCCTCCCAAACGTCCTGTAAGACTAAAAAGAACATGGAAACCACAAGAAGATGAGAAGTTAATGGATGCAATGATGGAATTACATGCATCTGGGAAGTATGCTGCTGATAACGGCTTTAAACCAGGCTACGCACAAGCAATTAAGGATTTGTTGGATGTAAGTCTTCCTAATTCGGGGTTACAGGCTGAGCCTCATATAAAATCTAGATTGAAGACATTGAAGGGAAACTTTGGCGTTATGCACGACATGGTACTTGGCTCCAGCACAAGTGGATTCGGTTGGGATCCTGATAAATGTCTTCTCACTGCCCCAAACGATGTATGGGATGCCTACGTCAAGGTATTTTAAAATGAGTTTTCTTAATTATCATGTTTGAAACTTATATTATTAACAAGAATAACTAAATCGTCTTCTAATCTTCATTCCAGACTCACCCAAAAGCTGATGTTTTGAGAGATAAACCGTTCATTTATTATCACAAGCTTGCAACCATCTTTGGTAAAGACCGAGCTTCCGGGTCTCGAGCTGTTGATCTTGGCGAAGAAGAAGTTGTAAGTGAAACGGAGGAGACTACGCCAACTGATATTGAAGGCATCGATGTCGATTCGGGTGTTAATCCGTCTCTAGAAAATGTGGGGGGTAAAGGTACCAAACGCAAAAGATGTAAGACGGACGAGTTAATTCATATCTATTCTAGCTCGTGTGATACGTTTAATAACACCATCAATACCATTGGGAATGAGATGAACAAAAACTTAAGTAAAATGGCTAACGAAGATGAAAGAAAAATTCAGTGTGAGATTGATTTGATGAAGAAAGTTCAGAATGAAATTGATGCTTTACCGGATATCACCTTCGAGGAAGCTTATGAAGCGATAAATGTTATTGGTAAGTGCCCGTTCAAAGCCGAAATGCTTTTCGGGTATGATCAAGGGAAAAAGATTAGGATGGTACAAATGGTTGCAAGAAAATCCACATAAGTAATCTATTTCTTAAAACTCCTTTTTTGTATGAAGCCACGTCTTCGTTACTTATGGTAATATGGTATTTGCAAGTAATGTATAGTTTTTAAGTAATGTAGAAGGGTTCAAGTGACTGTAATGAAGCTACTTGTCTTTTGTAAGTAATCAAGCTACTTGTCTTTTGTATGGTAACATTTGAAGCTTATTTCCTGTGATGGTTTCAAACATGCAGGTCTGACATTTCCTTTGGTTTGGACTTAAATTGTGAATAGGACCTGTTATTTTGTTTACATCACATATTTGGTCATAGAAAGTGTGCTGGTTATGGTTATATATTATCATTTGTGTAATGTCATGTTTGTGTCTTGTTGTTGTGTCCTTTTGTTTTGTTTATTTTGATACTGTTTTAGCCATTTGCTCAAAATGCCATTTGAAGTTTAGTAATATATTCTAACGTTTTCATTTCTACCTTATTTGTTACCAAACGTAAAAAAATGATTTCTTAACTGATTCCTGGGTAAATTCTCTGTTGCTACCAAACACTGGAATTATTATTCAATTTCCCTGGAATTCATTTCTATGAAATACATTTCTGAGCTTCATTTCATTTCTCTGAATTTCACCCTACCAAACGTGTCCTAAGGGCATATTTGGCAACGAGAATTTCAAAGAATAAAAATAAGAGGCATGTATATCCGCATAAAGTTTACACAAAATATCTTCGCTCGCTGACATGTTAGCGGGTGACTGATTTTTTGTAGGATGTGGAACTGGAACCCACAAAAAACCAATTACTTGCTGACATGTCAACGAGTGGGGATTTTTTGTATAAACTTTATGTGGATGTAGCAAATTTCTAAAAATAAAATAGAAAATAAAAATTCAGATAAATGAAATTGAGTGAGAAATTTATTAAATTTCACTGTTTGATAACGTCAGAGAATTGATATGAGAAATAATAAAATAAAATTATTTTATTTATTTATTTATTTATTTAAAAAGTTAAAAAAAAATTATCTTAATAATATCACTTACTTTGGTACTATTATATAGTCGCAACTCGGAAGCTGCAAAACATAAAATATGAAACAGGTCTTATTTAAATGAAGCATATATCTGGTAAAAAAGTTGTTAGGTTTTTTGTTTGTTTTTGTTTTTTTAAAGAAAAGCTTGAAAAATAAATGACGCATTATAAAAAAAGAAAATGACGTGAAAAATTATAGATAAATGTTACATCTTTTATATAATAAAACAAAATATCAAAAGTGGACTTTTTCATTTTGAAAAACTCAACCTTCCCTTATTAATTAATACTCCATTATTATTATTTTTCTTTTAAAAGATGTTTAGCTAAAATAAACCCTAAATATTTCCTTATTTGCAAAATCTATAAAAAACCGATTTTATACGTTTTTCCAAAAAAATTATGTACAAAAGTATACGTGTCAAAATTTAAAAAAAAAAAAAAAAAAAAAAAAAAAAAAAAAAAAAAAAAAAAATTGGAAAAGCGGAGTTAATCCAGAAACCTTAGAGGTTAAAATGAAAAATGAAACAAACAAAACCCCCCTTTGAAACGAGCAACACCCATCTATGAAACTAGACGAGTACTGATTAGTGCTAAACAGTCAGATAATATTAACCAAGTTTAAATGGTTAACAAGTCAAAAACAGCTTAGACTAATGCTTCCGTGGAATACAGTGTTTCCCCGGGTCGTAATGTCCCAACGATGTTGTGATGGTATTAAAAACGAATCTGTGATCGAGTGAATATGAACAGGAAAGGATAAAAGTGTGTGTGAGTGATTACACTAGGGTTTTATAAAATAAAATGACTTAAATAAGCTATAAGAGCGATTACGTGAAACCTAGATATCTAAAAACGTGTAAACGTAAACCAAATTAAAAATCAGACGCGATTGCGTGCTGAGAAAAATGTGAGTTTTAAGAAAAATAAACTACAGGGGTTAAAAATGAAAATTCTATAAATTTAAACTTAAAAGAAAATTAAATAAAAAAGAATTTTATTTTTTAGATTATTTTATTATTTATTATTAATTATTTAATTAAAAACTATTTAACTATTTAATTAAAACTAATTTAAATTAACCTAAAAATGATAAATACTACAATTTAAACTAAAAACTTGTAAAAATAATTTCTAAAACTTAAAATGAACTTGAAGAAACTATAAAAATTAAAAATAAATATTTTTGTCTTTTTATGGATTTTTTATTAATTAAAAACTAATTATCTTAATTAATCTATTTAAACTAATTTAAATTACAAATAATACTAAATTAACTTAGAAAATTATGGAAAAATTAATAAAACTATTTTATAACATATAAAAGCTAGGAAAAATATAAAATCTAGGTGTTGCTTTATAAAAATTAATTATGCTATTTATAACTTAATTATTGATTAATTATTAATAAAACTAATTTTAATTCTAATAAATACTAAATGAAATTATAAAAATATAATAAAATTACTAAAAATAATTTAATATAAAAGGAAATTAATAAAAATATAAAATTACAACTTACTTAATAAAAATCTAAAAATGAAAATTAAAATTAAATTGTATTAAATAGAAACTATCACTTATTATTATATTTGTTTTTCTGGATTTTTCTTTTACAAAACTAAATTATACCTAAAAACAGACAACTTTAATAAAAACAACTTTTTTATAAGCTAATAGTAAGCACTGTGGGGGCTTATTACCTCCACAATTGACTTTGTTTGACCAAACAAGTAAATAAGCTCAACTGAGCTTGTGTGGGACCCACTATGGTGAAATCCAGTTCCAATAAGTTACTTAAACAAGTTTGAGCTAGTTTTGATCATATAAGCTGGTGGAATAAGCTGTTAAGAACATAATAAGCACTTGGATACTTGTATGAACTCAGAAATTGGGACAGACTTTGTGGCTTAAATCAAGTGGGGTCCACAAGTGCATGGGTCAAACAAAGGGTCAACAAATGATCCCTGGTAGGAGGAGGGTTGGAAGGAACAAGGTTTGAGGTGTGGGGCCCACTGTGGTGACCTACAGCAACCACCAAAGGTGGTGGTGTGGGTGTGATACCTGCTGCACAGGGGAGATGTTATCCCTGCAGTTGTGTTTGGCCAGGTGTGGGGCCCAAGGAAAAAAATCCCAAAATTATAAAAACTATAGGACACTGAAGTTGAGGTGGGAGACTATAATCCCAAGGAATTTCAGAACCTAGAACCTAATACACTGATTCGCCTCAAACAGTCAGATAATTATTGATCAGCCACTTGTGAATGGCCAACTGTAATAGTCAAACAGCCGAGGCAAATGCTTCCGAGGAATACAGTGTTTTCCCGGGTCGTAATGTCCCAACGAGGTTGTGATGATTAAAAACGAATCTGTGATCGAGTGAATCTGAACAGGGAATGGTATAAAAGTGTGTGTGTGTGATTAACTAGGGTTTTATAACTTAAAATGACTTAAATAAACTATCTTAATGATTACGTGAAATCTAGGTATTTAAAAACGTTTAAAACGTACACCAAATTAAAATCAGACGCGACTGCGTACTGAGAAAAAGGTGAGTTTTAAGAAAAATAAACTACAGGGGTTAAAAATGAAAATTCTATAAACTTAAACTTAAAATAAAATTAAACTAAAAATAAAACTATTTTTTAGATTATTATATTATTTATTATTAATTATTTAATTAATAACTATTTAACTTTTTATTTAAAACTTAATTTAAATCAAACTAAAAATAATAAACACTACAAATTAAACTAAAAATTTATAAAAATATTTTCTAAACCTAAAATAGAACTTGAAGAAAGTATACAAAATAAAAATAAATCTTTTTGTCTTTTTGTGAATTTCTTATTAATTAAAAACTATTTATATTAATTAAACAATTTAAACTAATTTAAATTACAAATATTATTAAACTAACTTAGAAAATTATGAAAAATTTTATATATCTAATTAACCATCATGGGAATCCTAAAAAATTATAAAAACTTTATTTTATATATTTTTAATTTAATCTACTAATTATTATTCTATTTATTAAATAATTACCAATTAAACTATTTAAATTATGAAAACTATTAAATGAACAGTAAAAATTCTAGAAAAATTACTAAAATTATATTATGACTTATAGAAGCTAGGAAAAATATAAAATATAGGTGTTACTATAGAGAAACTAATTATGCTATTTATAACTTACTTATTAATTAATTACTAATAAAACTATTTTTAATTCTAATAAATACTAAATTACAAAATAAAAATCTAAGAAAATTATTAAAAATACTTTAATATATAAGGAAATTAATAAAAATATAAAATTACAATTTACTTAATAAAAATCTAAAAATGAAAATGAAAATTTAATTAAATTAAATAGAAACTATCACTTAATTTTATATTGTTTTTTCTGGATTTTTATTTTACAAAACTATATTATACATAAAAATAAATAACTTTTGTGAAAACAAATATTTTATAGCTTAAAAATAAGCACTGTGGAAGCTTATTGCTATCACAGTTGACTTTAGTTGACTAAAAATGGAAATAAGCTCAAATGAGCTTGTGTGGGACCCACCTTGGTTATTTCTGGTTTTAATAAGATGTTTGGACTTGTCAAAGCTCAATTTAGCTAAATAAGCTCAGTAGATAAGCTAATAAGCTATATTAAGCTTATCCAAAACTTAAATAGAACACAGATTTGGGACAAGGTTTTGGGACTGATTTAGGTGGGGTCCACTGGGATTCAAGTCAAACAAGTCGTCAATCCTAAGAGTCTACTAGGAGGGGGGTTGGGAAGACCTAACTAAGGGGTGTGGGACCCACTGTGGTGGTCACAAAACACCACCAAAGTGGTGGTGTTGGCCTGATATCTGGTGCACAGGGGAACCTTATGCCCTGCAGTTGTGTTTAAGCAGTTGTGGGGCCCACCTCAAAAATCACAAAAATGAAACAAGAGTGGGATTTTGAAGTTCAGCTGGTGGAGTACAAGTCCACAAAAGCACAAAGCCTAATTCCTTCTATTAAATTCTAAACAATTCCTACTAGTTTGGTAAAAACCTGAGAATGGAAAATTTGACTTTGAGTAAAACTTACCTAGTTTGACTTTTGTGACTTTCTAGCACTCACTACTTATTAAATAAGTTGTTTTAAGCTATAACTAACCTAATTTAAACTATAACTAATGAATATAAGCTAATGTGATGGGTATGAGATCCCAAATCCTTGACAGTTAACTGTCAAGGGATTTGGTAATGGATTTTGACTTTTGGTTGTATAAGGCTTGAGTTTTAAACTTAATTAGACTTACCTAGACCTAATGTATGTTAACTGATTTAAGAGCAACCACTTAAACATCCAAATACCAACTGAAACAAGCAAAGCCAAACACTCCCTATTGGACTGTCTTAGGTGATTCTCAAAGCTAAACACTATTCTAATCCATAAAAATGATCCCAAATACTATATTATGGTTATAGAAGATCAGATGAACATAAATCAATCACAACACAAGTAGATACCTCAGATTTGTCAAGTATGAGTTATCCATTGTGAGAAATTGGTTTTGAGAACAAGTGATTCCTAATGAACAAGCAAATGGTTTTATGCTTAAAACTAACTTAATTATATCTAATAAACATAAATAAGCATAAAAAACTAAACAATAAGCAGTGAAAAAGTGTAATGCAAAATTAAAGAAATAAGCTTACATATACTTTTCAATTGAGAACCTAAGAACCATGAACAAGAAACCAACCTATTACCTCCCAAAAGGTTCTAATCTAGAATCATTCCATATTCCATCAAGCTCCTTTGCACAAATCAGCTTATACTTTGATTTTTTTATTTTCTTAATATTTAATTTGATTTTTTAAGTATTTTTGTTTTATGAACTAAACAGAAAACTGAGGTGTATAAAAGCTTAAATAAGCTTTGTCAAGGCTTATATGAGCTTATGAACTCAATAACAATCACAAATAACAACAAACAATGCTAGTGAGATTTTTGAGAATTCTTGAAAATGAATAAACTGAGATAACCAATGAAACTTGAAATTGACTTTGATTAAAGATTGTAATACATGAAATTAAACTGATACAAGCTTGTTTGATTTAAATTACAACTGAATTTAAAGATTACACTACCTACGACCTAATTAAATTAAACCTAATCTAATAATCTTTCTCTTCAGCCTTCTTTCCCTTTTTGTAGCCATTTCTGAGTAAGTGGGACCCACTGGGGTGTTTCCCACCACATGTGAACCCTTGATTTTGTCTGAGTTAATCCCAACCGTTTAAAAATCTTTTTCGCGCCAAAAAAGTCTTGGGCACTGTGGATAACGTGGGGAGGGTTTTAGGGCTTTAAATGGTTGTTGGAGTGTTGTGGAGGTGGAGGGATAAGGCTGGGTCAAGTGGTGGGTGAGCTGGTATTGAAACCAGTGAAGGTGGCATGGTGGTTTTGGTTTGTGAGTGAGGGAGGTGAACAGTGGGACGGGGGAGTGGTTTTGGTTTGTGTTGACCGAAGGTTTGACCAAGGGTGGACTGGGCTAGTAACTTGGGCTAGGAAGTGGGGGTGGGCTGTTGGTGTTGGGTTTTTATTTTGGTTTGGTTTATAAAAACAGTAAGGGTCCGTTTGTATTATAACTTAACAAGGACCAAAAATGTAATTTGAGCAAAGTTTGGGGGGCTGATGTGTAACTTCCCATATGTAATCACAAGGACCTAACTTGACAAGTGTGAATAGTAAAAGGGTATATTTGATTTTTTTCATTATTTAAAATACCCGGGGACTATTCTTGTCAATTTTTAAACTTCAAGGACCACTTTTGTAATTTTGTTAAAAACTTTTAACCAGGGATCAAATTTGACAATTTGTGATTATCCAAGTACCAAAATTGACTTTTTATCCAAAATATTCCACCAGGGACTAATTCTGCCATTATTTAAAAGTCCAGGGACCAAAACTAACAAACTGCCAAACTTGAGGGACCAATTATGTAATTTCACCAAACTTCACACCAAGGACCATTCCTGCAAAAGATTATTAGTATAAGGACCAAAATTGATTTTTCTTAAACTTTTTTACATCCCAGGGACCATTTCTGTCAATTTCCAAAGTACAGGGACTAAACTTGTAATTTTGTGAAACTTTGCACCAAAGGACTAAATATGTAACTTTGTGATTAAAAAGGACCTTTGATGACTTTTTCATGTTTTAAGAATAACCAGGGACTAGTTTTGCCAATTTATGAAACTTGAGGGACTGAAACTGCCAATTATGCAAACTTTGTACGTTTTTCATCTGTTTTTGCATATTTTGCATTTGAAACATATAAAACACACCTTTAAGATATTTTAAGTATTTTGATACATATTTGAGTGTTTTTGTATGTTTTCGCAGTTCAGATTAGTATAAAATGATGAGTATTTAGACACTCATCAATCCCCCGCAGTAAACTATTGCTAGTCCCTAGCAATCTATTGAGAAAAACTTAATGGTTTTGAAAAACTCTTTACCAAAAGCCATCACTTCTGGAGTAGCCAGGTGTAAGAACTGTGGTACACCTGATAACCGTGTGATTTTGAGCAAACCACCAGCTGTCAACGGATTTGATTAGTCTTTACCAAAAGCCGTTTGCTTCTGGACTAGCCAACTCTTGATGGAATAGTCAACATCTTGGTGAGCTGATTACCAATTATGGATTTTCTGCGGCCTTTACCACAAGCCATAATCTTGCGGGCTAGCCAACTCATTAGCTTTTGAGGATAATGGGGAGTTGAGGAACCATACAATTTTTGGCAAATTGCAAGCCATAAACGGGTTTGAGTTATCTTTACCAAGAACCGTTTGCTCCTGGATTAGCCAATCCTGTTGTGGGTTAGACATGGAGGATTGATACCATTTATTGCGTTCTAAGTGAGAAAAAATTTTAAAATTTTGGCTAAAATGGGGGTTCTTGATGGAACATGTGTTTAAATTCGTTAGAATAACGAATCTCCCCCCACACTTAGAACTGAATATTGTCCTCAATATTCAAAGCACCGGGTGTTAAACCGAACTTAGAACGTAAAAAGAAAATATTCCATAGCGTTTATTTAAAATGTATATACATACAATTATTTTTTTAGATAAAACTTCTTAAATAGAAGCTATCACTATATGTACATTTTTTTTTTTTTTTTTTTTTGAAGATATATATACATACAACATGCGGGGCATCTCCCCCACACTAGGGTGTTACACACGGGTGAAAACCCATGTTTTTGCTAATGTTTTTGATTCCCGAGTCACTAGCTTGACTCGACCCCGTATTTGATTCCTTTTCTCCCAAACTGTCAGGTTTATCACGCAAGCTAATCGCTTGTGAACGGTTAACTATAATAAAGAAGTCCTGAACAGACCTGGAGAAAAAGCAATTTAAAAATCTATGGGGAAGTAAGTGGAAGAGACAATCTCAATCGGACTTTCATTCAAGATGTTCGAATAAACATTTGAAGCACGTGAATGTTCCACACCGATGAGACAAGTAACCGGCTCATAATTTATAAATGAGAATGCCGGGATCAAAGATAATGTCTTCACTCCCGAAAGAGTGAAGAACAGGATAAGCCACAGGATATATGAAGAAAAGAAAGAAAGTCATGATGAAAATCATGATTAACTCTTCTTCCTCAATAGGAGAATTCATTGGTTCATGAATCTCCTCATTTAAGCTCGTTTGATCAAGACATATTATGGGTATGTCTAGATCAAAATAGAATTTATCATACTCCGGAGGAGATATGATATGAGTGAGTTCACCGGAGAACTCCTCAAAGGTGAATGATTCGTATTCGGGATTGATTTGAGTGAGTTCATTGGGGAACTCCTCAATAGTAAATGATTCATAAACGGGAAGAGAATTATAAGAATGAGAAGTGGTGATACCACTTATCTTCTCTTCCGTTTGATCAAAATGGAACGTTTGCAATTCCGGAATAGAATCATTGATCAAAATCTCACTATCCTTGACGGGGATAGGAGATGAAATAGGCTTTTCATTAAAAGCCTCGATTCTAGAAATGAGAAGATTAGCATTTAGTAATGTAAGACGAAGAGATTCGTCTTGGATTATTTCTTCCTCATTCTCTTCTTCTGAGTTGACAAGCTCAGAAGGTAATTCCCCCACATAACTTATTTCTCCACAAGATAAAGAATAGTTCTCATCAGAATCAGAGAATATCTCAGTATGATTATTTGGAAAGACAAGAGGGGGAGGAATATCACACACATGATCAAGAATTCCCTGTGACTCACTTGGGATTGGGACAAGGTTCTCAACACTAGACTTTATGAATTCGTCCGATTCCTTTGCAGGAACAGTGTCAAGATGCTCGTCCCCCATGCTCAGAGAGTGAGTGGGAACCTCGGGTGTGATAACATCATACAGAGGGAGCTGAGAAGGACTAGCAGTAATGGAGTCTACAAGTTCCATTATTTCTACTGCTGGTGATTCAGCTATATTATTTTCCCCCTGTATATCCATGGAAGGAGTCTCAACTGATGAACATGATGAGGTATCATCACTTTCATCATCCTCATAGAGAAGAGCAGCATTTTGAAATTTGATACGTGTTATAGCTGCTTGTTCTAAGACTCGTAATTCTTCCATACTTCTTTTGTTTCCAGCTGCACGTCCTTCAGCAAGTAATTCCGCGATAGATTTATCACGAGAATATGGAATGAGTGGATATTGTGGGGGTGTGAATGTGTCAAAACCGGAAGGTCGACATTGATCATCATTATGAGGACCCCCACAATGTACACAAGAAGAACTTGGTGCATTGTGCAACGACATATTAGCCAACTCCTCCTTAAGATCTTTGAGTTTCTCAAGAACCTCTAGACAAGGGTCTTGCTGGATGTGAGGAGTTGCTTGGTTTATTTGGCACTGTGGAGGTGGGTCTTGAAACGAATAGTCATAATTGTTACAAAGAAATGAATTCCTTGTTTGACAATCAGAGCTAAAGTGTGGACCTCCACAGTACTCACAATAGTTGAACTGATGTGGTTGTGAGTCGTATGTGTTTAAGTCATAATTGTTATTAGGAACCTGTTCATAGACAAACAGATTCCTAGTTTGACAATCAGAACTGTAGTGTGAACCACCACAATACTCACAACAGTTAAACTGTTGAGTCTGGTTTGGTGTATTTTGATACGAAGCATCATTGAGATTTGGATAATATGATTCTTGCTCGTATGAATGTGATGGGTAGTTGGAAAAATTTGAGGAGTCTTTGAATGAGTTTTGATTAGGATCATAAGCAAATGAATTACTCGATCCACAAAACAAACAACTCCCGTTTTGAATATCATTACCACATTGTTCACATGTACACCAACGACATGGAAAACCGAAAAGCGGTTCACCACAACCGACACAAGGAACAAAATCTGGAGGTGGGACAAGTGGTGTGCTCTGAGAGCTAGCAATTTCCACCACTTCCGTTATGGTCTCGGGTTTTGGTTCTTGATAAACGTGAAGGTTAGGTAAATCGTTCTTTTCAGTCATTGCTCTAAGCTCTGTACGTTTGCTTGACAAACTTTTAACCGTAAACCGTGAAAGATCAGGATTGATTTTTGAAGGTTTAGGAGCATTTGTGAGCTCAGGTTTTTGGACAACCGTGGTTTGGACGTATTTAGCACCTCCATCGTCAGAGGAAAGTACAAGGTCCTTTGTCACCCCGGTTTCGTGATCTCTTTCCCTCACCGGAGAGGGAATAGGAATCGAAGGTCCATCATAATCAACATGACATCTCGACATTTTTGACAAGGCCACAAGTTTCTCAACTTTGCTTTTACAGGCCCTTTGTTTAAAGAAATCATCATCGAGAGATGTCATTAGAATCAATTATGGGATAAGTGGAAGAATGTAGAATCAAAGGGTTTTGGGGATGAGAAATGAAGAATCAAATAGGTAGGTGTATAAAGGTGAATATTTTTGGGTTTTGTTTTATAGAAATATGGATAATAGATGGTAAATATACAATGGATGTATATCCAAACTCACTAATACGCAAAATCGTTTAGAATAAGCGCACAACCTCCCCGGCAGCGGCGCCAAATTTTGATTCGCCTCAAATAGTCAGATAATTATTGATCAGCCACTTGTGAATGGCCAACTGTAATAGTCAAACAGCCGAGGCAAATGCTTTCGAGGAATACAGTGTTTTCCCGGGTCGTAATGTCCCAACGAGGTTGTGATGATTAAAAACGAATCTGTGATCGAGTGAATCTGAACAGGGAATGGTATAAAAGTGTGTGTGTGTGATTAACTAGGGTTTTATAACTTAAAATGACTTAAATAAACTATCTTAATGATTACGTGAAATCTAGGTATTTAAAAACGTTTAAAACGTACACCAAATTAAAATCAGACACGACTGCGTACTGAGAAAAAGGTGAGTTTTAAGAAAAATAAACTACAGGGGTTAAAAATGAAAATTCTATAAACTTAAACTTAAAATAAAATTAAACTAAAAATAAAACTATTTTTTAGATTATTATATTATTTATTATTAATTATTTAATTAATAACTATTTAACTTTTTATTTAAAACTTAATTTAAATCAAACTAAAAATAATAAACACTACAAATTAAACTAAAAATTTATAAAAATGTTTTCTAAACCTAAAATAGAACTTGAAGAAAGTATAAAAAATAAAAATAAATCTTTTTGTCTTTTTGTGAATTTCTTATTAATTAAAAACTATTTATATTAATTAAACAATTTAAACTAATTTAAATTACAAATATTATTAAACTAACTTAGAAAATTAAGAAAATTTTTATATATCTAATTAACCATCATGGGAATCCTAAAAAATTATAAAAACTTTATTTTATATATTTTTAATTTAATCTACTAATTATTATTCTATTTATTAAATAATTACCAATTAAACTATTTAAATTATGAAAACTATTATATGAACAGTAAAAATTCTAGAAAAATTACTAAAATTATATTATGACTTATAGAAGCTAGGAAAAATATAAAATATAGGTGTTACTATAGAAAAACTAATTATGCTATTTATAACTTACTTATTAATTAATTACTAATAAAATTATTTTTAATTCTAATAAGTACTAAATTACAAAATAAAAATCTAAGAAAATTATTAAAAATACTTTAATATATAAGGAAATTAATAAAAATATAAAATTACAATTTACTTAATAAAAATCTAAAAATGAAAATGAAAATTTAATTAAATTAAATAGAAACTATCACTTAATTTTATATTGTTTTTTCTGGATTTTTATTTTACAAAACTATATTATACATAAAAATAAATAACTTTTGTGAAAACAAATATTTTATAGCTTAAAAATAAGCACTGTGGAAGCTTATTGCTACCACAGTTGACTTTAGTTGACTAAAAATGGAAATAAGCTCAAATGAGCTTGTGTGGGACCCACCTTGGTTATTTCTTGTTTTAGTAAGATGTTTGGACTTGTCAAAGCTCAATTTAGCTAAATAAGCTCTGTAGATAAGCTAATAAGCTATATTAAGCTTATCCAAAACTTAAATAGAACACAGATTTGGGACAAGGTTTTGGGACTGATTTAGGTGGGGTCCACTGGGATTCAAGTCAAACAAGTCGTCAATCCTAAGAGTCTACTAGGAGGGGGGTTGGGAAGACCTAACTAAGGGGTGTGGGACCCACTGTGGTGGTCACAAAACACCACCAAAGTGGTGGTGTTGGCCTGATATCTGGTGCACAGGGGAACCTTATGCCCTGCAGTTGTGTTTAAGCAGTTGTGGGGCCCACCTCAAAAATCACAAAAATGAAACAAGAGTGGGATTTTGAAGTTCAGCTGGTGGAGTACAAGTCCACAAAAGCACAAAGCCTAATTCCTTCTATTAAATTCTAAACAATTCCTACTAGTTTGGTAAAAACCTGAGAATGGAAAATTTGACTTTGAGTAAAACTTACCTAGTTTGACTTTTGTGACTTTCTAGCACTCACTACTTATTAAATAAGTTGTTTTAAGCTATAACTAACCTAATTTAAGCTATAACTAATGAATATAAGCTAATGTGATGGGTATGGGATCCCAAATCCTTGACAGTTAACTGTCAAGGGATTTGGTAATGGATTTTGACTTTTGGTTGTATAAGGCTTGAGTTTTAAACTTAATTAGACTTACCTAGACCTAATGTATGTTAACTGATTTAAGAGCAACCACTTAAACATCCAAATACCAACTGAAACAAGCAAAGCCAAACACTCCCTATTGGACTGTCTTAGGTGATTCTCAAAGCTAAACACTATTCTAATCCATAAAAATGATCCCAAATACTATATTATGGTTATAGAAGATCAGATGAACATAAATCAATCACAACACAAGTAGATACCTCAGATTTGTCAAGTATGAGTTATCCACTGTGAGAAATTGGTTTTGAGAACAAGTGATTCCTAATGAACAAGCAAATGGTTTTATGCTTAAAACTAACTTAATTATATCTAATAAACATAAATAAGCATAAAAAACTAAACAATAAGCAGTGAAAAAGTGTAATGCAAAATTAAAGAAATAAGCTTACATATACTTTTCAATTGAGAACCTAAGAACCATGAACAAGAAACCAACCTATTACCTCCCAAAAGGTTCTAATCCAGAATCATTCCATATTCCATCAAGCTCCTTTGCACAAATTAGCTTATACTTTGATTTTTTTATTTTCTTAATATTTAATTTGATTTTTTAAGTATTTTTGTTTTATGAACTAAACAGAAAACTGAGGTGTATAAAAGCTTAAATAAGCTTTGTCAAGGCTTATATGAGCTTATGAACTCAATAACAATCACAAATAACAACAAACAATGCTAGTGAGATTTTTGAGAATTCTTGAAAATGAATAAACTGAGATAACCAATGAAACTTGAAATTGACTTTGATTAAAGATTGTAATACATGAAATTAAACTGATACAAGCTTGTTTGATTTAAATTACAACTGAATTTAAAGATTACACTACCTACGACCTAATTAAGTTAAACCTAATCTAATAATCTTTCTCTTCAGCCTTCTTTCCCTTTTTGTAGCCATTTCTGAGTAAGTGGGACCCACTGGGGTGTTTCCCACCACATGTGAACCCTTGATTTTGTCTGAGTTAATCCCAACCGTTTAAAAATCTTTTTCGCGCCAAAAAAGTCTTGGGCACTGTGGATAACGTGGGGAGGGTTTTAGGGCTTTAAATGGTTGTTGGAGTGTTGTGGAGGTGAAGGGATAAGGCTGGGTCAAGTGGTGGGTGAGCTGGTATTGAAACCAGTGAAGGTGGCATGGTGGTTTTGGTTTGTGAGTGAGGGAGGTGAACAGTGGGACGGGGGAGTGGTTTTGGTTTGTGTTGACCGAAGGTTTGACCAAGGGTGGACTGGGCTAGTAACTTGGGCTAGGAAGTGGGGGTGGGCTGTTGGTGTTGGGTTTTTATTTTGGTTTGGTTTATAAAAACAATAAGGGTCCGTTTGTATTATAACTTAACAAGGACCAAAAATGTAATTTGAGCAAAGTTTGGGGGGCTGATGTGTAACTTCCCATATGTAATCACAAGGACCTAACTTGACAAGTGTGAATAGTAAAAGGGTATATTTGATTTTTTTCATTATTTAAAATACCCGGGGACTATTCTTGTCAATTTTTAAACTTCAAGGACCACTTTTGTAATTTTGTTAAAAACTTTTAACCAGGGATCAAATTTGACAATTTGTGATTATCCAAGTACCAAAATTGACTTTTTATCCAAAATATTCCACCAGGGACTAATTCTGCCATTATTTAAAAGTCCAGGGACCAAAACTAACAAACTGCCAAACTTGAGGGACCAATTATGTAATTTCACCAAACTTCACACCAAGGACCATTCCTGCAAAAGATTATTAGTATAAGGACCAAAATTGATTTTTCTCAAAGTTTTTTACATCCCAGGGACCATTTCTGTCAATTTCCAAAGTACAGGGACTAAACTTGTAATTTTGTGAAACTTTGCACCAAAGGACTAAATATGTAACTTTGTGATTAAAAAGGACCTTTGATGACTTTTTCATGTTTTAAGAATAACCAGGGACTAGTTTTGCCAATTTATGAAACTTGAGGGACTGAAACTGCCAATTATGCAAACTTTGTACGTTTTTCATCTGTTTTTGCATATTTTGCATTTGAAACATATAAAACACACCTTTAAGATATTTTAAGTATTTTGATACATATTTGAGTGTTTTTGTATGTTTTCGCAGTTCAGATTAGTATAAAATGATGAGTATTTAGACACTCATCAATCCCCCACAGTAAACTATTGCTAGTCCCTAGCAATCTATTGAGAAAAACTTAATGGTTTTGAAAAACTCTTTACCAAAAGCCATCACTTCTGGAGTAGCCAGGTGTAAGAACTGTGGTACACCTGATAACCGTGTGATTTTGAGCAAACCACCAGCTGTCAACGGATTTGATTAGTCTTTACCAAAAGCCGTTTGCTTCTGGACTAGCCAACTCTTGATGGAATAGTCAACATCTTGGTGAGCTGATTACCAATTATGGATTTTCTGCGGCCTTTACCACAAGCCATAATCTTGCGGGCTAGCCAACTCATTAGCTTTTGAGGATAATGGGGAGTTGAGGAACCATACAATTTTTGGCAAATTGCAAGCCATAAACGGGTTTGAGTTATCTTTACCAAGAACCGTTTGCTCCTGGATTAGCCAATCCTGTTGTGGGTTAGACATGGAGGATTGATACCATTTATTGCGTTCTAAGTGAGAAAAAATTTTAAAATTTTGGCTAAAATGGGGGTTCTTGATGGAACATGTGTTTAAATTCGTTAGAATAACGAATCTCCCCCCACACTTAGAACTGAATATTGTCCTCAATATTCAAAGCACCGGGTGTTAAACCGAACTTAGAACGTAAAAAGAAAATATTCCATAGCGTTTATTTAAAATGTATATACATACAATTATTTTTTTAGATAAAACTTCTTAAATAGAAGCTATCACTATATGTACATTTTTTTTTTTTTTTTTTTTGAAGATATATATACATACAACATGCGGGGCATCTCCCCCACACTAGGGTGTTACACACGGGTGAAAACCCATGTTTTTGCTAATGTTTTTGATTCCCGAGTCACTAGCTTGACTCGACCCCGTATTTGATTCCTTTTCTCCCAAACTGTCAGGTTTATCACGCAAGCTAATCGCTTGTGAACGGTTAACTATAATAAAGAAGTCCTGAACAGACCTGGAGAAAAAGCAATTTAAAAATCTATGGGGAAGTAAGTGGAAGAGACAATCTCAATCGGACT
Organism: Artemisia argyi; assembly: GCA_030686995.1. Classification (NCBI taxonomy): domain Eukaryota; kingdom Viridiplantae; phylum Streptophyta; class Magnoliopsida; order Asterales; family Asteraceae; genus Artemisia; species Artemisia argyi. The sequence goes on from CM060690.1 coordinate 179,781,140, forward strand.
TTCATTCAAGATGTTCGAATAAACATTTGAAGCACGTGAATGTTCCACACCGATGAGACAAGTAACCGGCTCATAATTTATAAATGAGAATGCCGGGATCAAAGATAATGTCTTCACTCCCGAAAGAGTGAAGAACAGGATAAGCCACAGGATATATGAAGAAAAGAAAGAAAGTCATGATGAAAATCATGATTAACTCTTCTTCCTCAATAGGAGAATTCATTGGTTCATGAATCTCCTCATTTAAGCTCGTTTGATCAAGACATATTATGGGTATGTCTAGATCAAAATAGAATTTATCATACTCCGGAGGAGATATGATATGAGTGAGTTCACCGGAGAACTCCTCAAAGGTGAATGATTCGTATTCGGGATTGATTTGAGTGAGTTCATTGGGGAACTCCTCAATAGTAAATGATTCATAAACGGGAAGAGAATTATAAGAATGAGAAGTGGTGATACCACTTATCTTCTCTTCCGTTTGATCAAAATGGAACGTTTGCAATTCCGGAATAGAATCATTGATCAAAATCTCACTATCCTTGACGGGGATAGGAGATGAAATAGGCTTTTCATTAAAAGCCTCGATTCTAGAAATGAGAAGATTAGCATTTAGTAATGTAAGACGAAGAGATTCGTCTTGGATTATTTCTTCCTCATTCTCTTCTTCTGAGTTGACAAGCTCAGAAGGTAATTCCCCCACATAACTTATTTCTCCACAAGATAAAGAATAGTTCTCATCAGAATCAGAGAATATCTCAGTATGATTATTTGGAAAGACAAGAGGGGGAGGAATATCACACACATGATCAAGAATTCCCTGTGACTCACTTGGGATTGGGACAAGGTTCTCAACACTAGACTTTATGAATTCGTCCGATTCCTTTGCAGGAACAGTGTCAAGATGCTCGTCCCCCATGCTCAGAGAGTGAGTGGGAACCTCGGGTGTGATAACATCATACAGAGGGAGCTGAGAAGGACTAGCAGTAATGGAGTCTACAAGTTCCATTATTTCTACTGCTGGTGATTCAGCTATATTATTTTCCCCCTGTATATCCATGGAAGGAGTCTCAACTGATGAACATGATGAGGTATCATCACTTTCATCATCCTCATAGAGAAGAGCAGCATTTTGAAATTTGATACGTGTTATAGCTGCTTGTTCTAAGACTCGTAATTCTTCCATACTTCTTTTGTTTCCAGCTGCACGTCCTTCAGCAAGTAATTCCGCGATAGATTTATCACGAGAATATGGAATGAGTGGATATTGTGGGGGTGTGAATGTGTCAAAACCGGAAGGTCGACATTGATCATCATTATGAGGACCCCCACAATGTACACAAGAAGAACTTGGTGCATTGTGCAACGACATATTAGCCAACTCCTCCTTAAGATCTTTGAGTTTCTCAAGAACCTCTAGACAAGGGTCTTGCTGGATGTGAGGAGTTGCTTGGTTTATTTGGCACTGTGGAGGTGGGTCTTGAAACGAATAGTCATAATTGTTACAAAGAAATGAATTCCTTGTTTGACAATCAGAGCTAAAGTGTGGACCTCCACAGTACTCACAATAGTTGAACTGATGTGGTTGTGAGTCGTATGTGTTTAAGTCATAATTGTTATTAGGAACCTGTTCATAGACAAACAGATTCCTAGTTTGACAATCAGAACTGTAGTGTGAACCACCACAATACTCACAACAGTTAAACTGTTGAGTCTGGTTTGGTGTATTTTGATACGAAGCATCATTGAGATTTGGATAATATGATTCTTGCTCGTATGAATGTGATGGGTAGTTGGAAAAATTTGAGGAGTCTTTGAATGAGTTTTGATTAGGATCATAAGCAAATGAATTACTCGATCCACAAAACAAACAACTCCCGTTTTGAATATCATTACCACATTGTTCACATGTACACCAACGACATGGAAAACCGAAAAGCGGTTCACCACAACCGACACAAGGAACAAAATCTGGAGGTGGGACAAGTGGTGTGCTCTGAGAGCTAGCAATTTCCACCACTTCCGTTATGGTCTCGGGTTTTGGTTCTTGATAAACGTGAAGGTTAGGTAAATCGTTCTTTTCAGTCATTGCTCTAAGCTCTGTACGTTTGCTTGACAAACTTTTAACCGTAAACCGTGAAAGATCAGGATTGATTTTTGAAGGTTTAGGAGCATTTGTGAGCTCAGGTTTTTGGACAACCGTGGTTTGGACGTATTTAGCACCTCCATCGTCAGAGGAAAGTACAAGGTCCTTTGTCACCCCGGTTTCGTGATCTCTTTCCCTCACCGGAGAGGGAATAGGAATCGAAGGTCCATCATAATCAACATGACATCTCGACATTTTTGACAAGGCCACAAGTTTCTCAACTTTGCTTTTACAGGCCCTTTGTTTAAAGAAATCGTCATCGAGAGATGTCATTAGAATCAATTATGGGATAAGTGGAAGAATGTAGAATCAAAGGGTTTTGGGGATGAGAAATGAAGAATCAAATAGGTAGGTGTATAAAGGTGAATATTTTTGGGTTTTGTTTTATAGAAATATGGATAATAGATGGTAAATATACAATGGATGTATATCCAAACTCACTAATACGCAAAATCGTTTAGAATAAGCGCACAACCTCCCCGGCAGCGGCGCCAAATTTTGATTCGCCTCAAATAGTCAGATAATTATTGATCAGCCACTTGTGAATGGCCAACTGTAATAGTCAAACAGCCGAGGCAAATGCTTTCGAGGAATACAGTGTTTTCCCGGGTCGTAATGTCCCAACGAGGTTGTGATGATTAAAAACGAATCTGTGATCGAGTGAATCTGAACAGGGAATGGTATAAAAGTGTGTGTGTGTGATTAACTAGGGTTTTATAACTTAAAATGACTTAAATAAACTATCTTAATGATTACGTGAAATCTAGGTATTTAAAAATGTTTAAAACGTACACCAAATTAAAATCAGACACGACTGCGTACTGAGAAAAAGGTGAGTTTTAAGAAAAATAAACTACAGGGGTTAAAAATGAAAATTCTATAAACTTAAACTTAAAATAAAATTAAACTAAAAATAAAACTATTTTTTAGATTATTATATTATTTATTATTAATTATTTAATTAATAACTATTTAACTTTTTATTTAAAACTTAATTTAAATCAAACTAAAAATAATAAACACTACAAATTAAACTAAAAATTTATAAAAATGTTTTCTAAACCTAAAATAGAACTTGAAGAAAGTATAAAAAATAAAAATAAATCTTTTTGTCTTTTTGTGAATTTCTTATTAATTAAAAACTATTTATATTAATTAAACAATTTAAACTAATTTAAATTACAAATATTATTAAACTAACTTAGAAAATTAAGAAAATTTTTATATATCTAATTAACCATCATGGGAATCCTAAAAAATTATAAAAACTTTATTTTATATATTTTTAATTTAATCTACTAATTATTATTCTATTTATTAAATAATTACCAATTAAACTATTTAAATTATGAAAACTATTATATGAACAGTAAAAATTCTAGAAAAATTACTAAAATTATATTATGACTTATAGAAGCTAGGAAAAATATAAAATATAGGTGTTACTATAGAAAAACTAATTATGCTATTTATAACTTACTTATTAATTAATTACTAATAAAATTATTTTTAATTCTAATAAGTACTAAATTACAAAATAAAAATCTAAGAAAATTATTAAAAATACTTTAATATATAAGGAAATTAATAAAAATATAAAATTACAATTTACTTAATAAAAATCTAAAAATGAAAATGAAAATTTAATTAAATTAAATAGAAACTATCACTTAATTTTATATTGTTTTTTCTGGATTTTTATTTTACAAAACTATATTATACATAAAAATAAATAACTTTTGTGAAAACAAATATTTTATAGCTTAAAAATAAGCACTGTGGAAGCTTATTGCTACCACAGTTGACTTTAGTTGACTAAAAATGGAAATAAGCTCAAATGAGCTTGTGTGGGACCCACCTTGGTTATTTCTTGTTTTAGTAAGATGTTTGGACTTGTCAAAGCTCAATTTAGCTAAATAAGCTCAGTAGATAAGCTAATAAGCTATATTAAGCTTATCCAAAACTTAAATAGAACACAGATTTGGGACAAGGTTTTGGGACTGATTTAGGTGGGGTCCACTGGGATTCAAGTCAAACAAGTCGTCAATCCTAAGAGTCTACTAGGAGGGGGGTTGGGAAGACCTAACTAAGGGGTGTGGGACCCACTGTGGTGGTCACAAAACACCACCAAAGTGGTGGTGTTGGCCTGATATCTGGTGCACAGGGGAACCTTATGCCCTGCAGTTGTGTTTAAGCAGTTGTGGGGCCCACCTCAAAAATCACAAAAATGAAACAAGAGTGGGATTTTGAAGTTCAGCTGGTGGAGTACAAGTCCACAAAAGCACAAAGCCTAATTCCTTCTATTAAATTCTAAACAATTCCTACTAGTTTGGTAAAAACCTGAGAATGGAAAATTTGACTTTGAGTAAAACTTACCTAGTTTGACTTTTGTGACTTTCTAGCACTCACTACTTATTAAATAAGTTGTTTTAAGCTATAACTAACCTAATTTAAGCTATAACTAATGAATATAAGCTAATGTGATGGGTATGGGATCCCAAATCCTTGACAGTTAACTGTCAAGGGATTTGGTAATGGATTTTGACTTTTGGTTGTATAAGGCTTGAGTTTTAAACTTAATTAGACTTACCTAGACCTAATGTATGTTAACTGATTTAAGAGCAACCACTTAAACATCCAAATACCAACTGAAACAAGCAAAGCCAAACACTCCCTATTGGACTGTCTTAGGTGATTCTCAAAGCTAAACACTATTCTAATCCATAAAAATGATCCCAAATACTATATTATGGTTATAGAAGATCAGATGAACATAAATCAATCACAACACAAGTAGATACCTCAGATTTGTCAAGTATGAGTTATCCACTGTGAGAAATTGGTTTTGAGAACAAGTGATTCCTAATGAACAAGCAAATGGTTTTATGCTTAAAACTAACTTAATTATATCTAATAAACATAAATAAGCATAAAAAACTAAACAATAAGCAGTGAAAAAGTGTAATGCAAAATTAAAGAAATAAGCTTACATATACTTTTCAATTGAGAACCTAAGAACCATGAACAAGAAACCAACCTATTACCTCCCAAAAGGTTCTAATCCAGAATCATTCCATATTCCATCAAGCTCCTTTGCACAAATTAGCTTATACTTTGATTTTTTTATTTTCTTAATATTTAATTTGATTTTTTAAGTATTTTTGTTTTATGAACTAAACAGAAAACTGAGGTGTATAAAAGCTTAAATAAGCTTTGTCAAGGCTTATATGAGCTTATGAACTCAATAACAATCACAAATAACAACAAACAATGCTAGTGAGATTTTTGAGAATTCTTGAAAATGAATAAACTGAGATAACCAATGAAACTTGAAATTGACTTTGATTAAAGATTGTAATACATGAAATTAAACTGATACAAGCTTGTTTGATTTAAATTACAACTGAATTTAAAGATTACACTACCTACGACCTAATTAAGTTAAACCTAATCTAATAATCTTTCTCTTCAGCCTTCTTTCCCTTTTTGTAGCCATTTCTGAGTAAGTGGGACCCACTGGGGTGTTTCCCACCACATGTGAACCCTTGATTTTGTCTGAGTTAATCCCAACCGTTTAAAAATCTTTTTCGCGCCAAAAAAGTCTTGGGCACTGTGGATAACGTGGGGAGGGTTTTAGGGCTTTAAATGGTTGTTGGAGTGTTGTGGAGGTGAAGGGATAAGGCTGGGTCAAGTGGTGGGTGAGCTGGTATTGAAACCAGTGAAGGTGGCATGGTGGTTTTGGTTTGTGAGTGAGGGAGGTGAACAGTGGGACGGGGGAGTGGTTTTGGTTTGTGTTGACCGAAGGTTTGACCAAGGGTGGACTGGGCTAGTAACTTGGGCTAGGAAGTGGGGGTGGGCTGTTGGTGTTGGGTTTTTATTTTGGTTTGGTTTATAAAAACAATAAGGGTCCGTTTGTATTATAACTTAACAAGGACCAAAAATGTAATTTGAGCAAAGTTTGGGGGGCTGATGTGTAACTTCCCATATGTAATCACAAGGACCTAACTTGACAAGTGTGAATAGTAAAAGGGTATATTTGATTTTTTTCATTATTTAAAATACCCGGGGACTATTCTTGTCAATTTTTAAACTTCAAGGACCACTTTTGTAATTTTGTTAAAAACTTTTAACCAGGGATCAAATTTGACAATTTGTGATTATCCAAGTACCAAAATTGACTTTTTATCCAAAATATTCCACCAGGGACTAATTCTGCCATTATTTAAAAGTCCAGGGACCAAAACTAACAAACTGCCAAACTTGAGGGACCAATTATGTAATTTCACCAAACTTCACACCAAGGACCATTCCTGCAAAAGATTATTAGTATAAGGACCAAAATTGATTTTTCTCAAAGTTTTTTACATCCCAGGGACCATTTCTGTCAATTTCCAAAGTACAGGGACTAAACTTGTAATTTTGTGAAACTTTGCACCAAAGGACTAAATATGTAACTTTGTGATTAAAAAGGACCTTTGATGACTTTTTCATGTTTTAAGAATAACCAGGGACTAGTTTTGCCAATTTATGAAACTTGAGGGACTGAAACTGCCAATTATGCAAACTTTGTACGTTTTTCATCTGTTTTTGCATATTTTGCATTTGAAACATATAAAACACACCTTTAAGATATTTTAAGTATTTTGATACATATTTGAGTGTTTTTTTATGTTTTGGCAGTTCAGATTAGTATAAAATGATGAGTATTTAGACACTCATCAATCCCCCACACTAAACTATTGCTAGTCCCTAGCAATCTATTGAGAAAAACTTAATGGTTTTGAAAAACTCTTTACCAAAAGCCATCACTTCTGGAGTAGCCAGGTGTAAGAACTGTGGTACACCTGATAACCGTGTGATTTTGAGCAAACCACCAGCTGTCAACGGATTTGATTAGTCTTTACCAAAAGCCGTTTGCTTCTGGACTAGCCAACTCTTGATGGAATAGTCAACATCTTGGTGAGCTGATTACCAATTATGGATTTTCTACGGCCTTTACCACAAGCCATAATCTTGCGGGCTAGCCAACTCATTAGCTTTTGAGGATAATGGGGAGTTGAGGAACCATACAATTTTTGGCAAATTGCAAGCCATAAACGGGTTTGAGTTATCTTTACCAAGAACCGTTTGCTCCTGGATTAGCCAATCCTGTTGTGGGTTAGACATGGAGGATTGATACCATTTATTGCGTTCTAAGTGAGAAAAAATTTTAAAATTTTGGCTAAAATGGGGGTTCTTGATGGAACATGTGTTTAAATTCGTTAGAATAACGAATCTCCCCCCACACTTAGAACTGAATATTGTCCTCAATATTCAAAGCACCGGGTGTTAAACCGAACTTAGAACGTAAAAAGAAAATATTCCATAGCGTTTATTTAAAATGTATATACATACAATTATTTTTTTAGATAAAACTTCTTAAATAGAAACTATCACTATATGTACATTTTTTTTTTTTTTTTTTTTTTTTTTTTTTTTTTTTTTGAAGATATATATACATACAACATGTGGGGCATCTCCCCCACACTAGGGTGTTACACACGGGTGAAAACCCATGTTTTTGCTAATGTTTTTGATTCCCGAGTCACTAGCTTGACTCGACCCCGTATTTGATTCCTTTTCTCCCAAACTGTCAGGTTTATCACGCAAGCTAACCGCTTGTGAACGGTTAACTATAATAAAGAAGTCCTGAACAGACCTGGAGAAAAAGCAATTTAAAAATCTATGGGGAAGTAAGTGGAAGAGACAATCTCAATCGGACTTTCATTCAAGATGTTCGGATAAACATTTGAAGCACGTGAAAGTTCCACACCGATGAGACAAGTAACCGGCTCATAATTTATAAATGAGAATGCCGGGATCAAAGATAATGTCTTCACTCCCGAAAGAGTGAAGAACAGGATAAGCCACAGGATATATGAAGAAAAGAAAGAAAGTCATGATGAAAATCATGATTAACTCTTCTTCCTCAATAGGAGAATTCATTGGTTCATGAATCTCCTCATTTAAGCTCGTTTGATCAAGACATATTATGGGTATGTCTAGATCAAAATAGAATTTATCATACTCCGGAGGAGATATGATATGAGTGAGTTCGCCGGAGAACTCCTCAAAGGTGAATGATTTGTATTCGGGATTGATTTGAGTGAGTTCATTGGGGAACTCCTCAATAGTAAATGATTCATAATCGGGAAGAGAATTATAAGAATGAGAAGTGGTGATACCACTTATCTTCTCTTCCGTTTGATCAAAATGGAACGTTTGCAATTCCGGAATAGAATCATTGATCAAAATCTCACTATCCTTGACGGGGATAGGAGATGAAATAGGCTTTTCATTAAAAGCCTCGATTCTAGAAATGAGAAGATTAGCATTTAGTAATGTAAGACGAAGAGATTCGTCTTGGATTATTTCTTCCTCATTCTCTTCTTCTGAGTTGACAAGCTCAGAAGGTAATTCCCCCACATAACTTATTTCTCCACAAGATAAAGAATAGTTCTCATCAGAATCAGAGAATATCTCAGTATGATTATTTGGAAAGACAAGAGGGGGAGGAATATCACACACATGATCAAGAATTCCCTGTGACTCACTTGGGATTGGGACAAGGTTCTCAACACTAGACTTTATGAATTCGTCCGATTCCTTTGCAGGAACAGTGTCAAGATGCTCGTCCCCCATGCTCAGAGAGTGAGTGGGAACCTCGGGTGTGATAACATCATACAGAGGGAGCTGAGAAGGACTAGCAGTAATGGAGTCTACAAGTTCCATTATTTCTACTGCTGGTGATTCAGTTATATTATTTTCCCCCTGTATATCCATGGAAGGAGTCTCAACTGATGAACATGATGAGGTATCATCACTTTCATCATCCTCATAGAGAAGAGCAGCATTTTGAAATTTGATACGTGTTATAGCTGCTTGTTCTAAGACTCGTAATTCTTCCATACTTCTTTTGTTTCCAGCTGCACGTCCTTCAGCAAGTAATTCCGCGATAGATTTATCACGAGAATATGGAATGAGTGGATATTGTGGGGGTGTGAATGTGTCAAAACCGGAAGGTCGACATTGATCATCATTATGAGGACCCCCACAATGTACACAAGAAGAACTTGGTGCATTGTGCAACGACATATTAGCCAACTCCTCCTTAAGATCTTTGAGTTTCTCAAGAACCTCTAGACAAGGGTCTTGCTGGATGTGAGGAGTTGCTTGGTTTATTTGGCACTGTGGAGGTGGGTCTTGAAACGAATAGTCATAATTGTTACAAAGAAATGAATTCCTTGTTTGACAATCAGAGCTAAAGTGTGGACCTCCACAGTACTCACAACAGTTGAACTGATGTGGTTGTGAGTCGTATATGTTTAAGTCATAATTGTTATTAGGAACCTGTTCATAGACAAACAGATTCCTAGTTTGACAATCAGAACTGTAGTGTGAACCACCACAATACTCACAACAGTTAAACTGTTGAGTCTGGTTTGGTGTATTTTGATACGAAGCATCATTGAGATTTGGATAATATGATTCTTGCTCGTATGAATGTGATGGGTAGTTGGAAAAATTTGAGGAGTCGTTGAATGAGTTTTGATTAGGATCATAAGCAAATGAATTACTCGATCCACAAAACAAACAACTTCCGTTTTGAATATCATTACCACATTGTTCACATGTACACCAACGACATGGAAAACCGAAAAGCGGTTCACCACAACCGACACAAGGAACAAAATCTGGAGGTGGGACAAGTGGTGTGCTCTGAGAGCTAGCAATTTCCACCACTTCCGTTATGGTCTCGGGTTTTGGTTCTTGATAAACGTGAAGGTTAGGTAAATCGTTCTTTTCAGTCATTGCTCTAAGCTCTGTACGTTTGCTTGACAAACTTTTAACCGTAAACCGTGAAAGATCAGGATTGATTTTTGAAGGTTTAGGAGCATTTGTGAGCTCAGGTTTTTGGACAACCGTGGTTTGGACGTATTTAGCACCTCCATCGTCAGAGGAAAGTACAAGGTCCTTTGTCACCCCGGTTTCGTGATCTCTTTCCCTCACCGGAGAGGGAATAGGAATCGAAGGTCCATCATAATCAACATGACATCTCGACATTTTTGACAAGGCCACAAGTTTCTCAACTTTGCTTTTACAGGCCCTTTGTTTAAAGAAATCGTCATCGAGAGATGTCATTAGAATCAATTATGGGATAAGTGGAAGAATGTAGAATCAAAGGGTTTTGGGGATGAGAAATGAAGAATCAAATAGGTAGGGGTATAAAGGTGAATATTTTTGGGTTTTGTTTTATAGAAATATGGATAATAGATGGTAAATATACAATGGATGTATATCCAAACTCACTAATACGCAAAATCGTTTAGAATAAGCGCACAACCTCCCCGGCAGCGGCGCCAAATTTTGATTCGCCTCAAACAGTCAGATAATTATTGATCAGCCACTTGTGAATGGCCAACTGTAATAGTCAAACAGCCGAGGCAAATGCTTCCGAGGAATACAGTGTTTTCCCGGGTCGTAATGTCCCAACGAGGTTGTGATGATTAAAAACGAATCTGTGATCGAGTGAATCTGAACAGGGAATGGTATAAAAGTGTGTGTGTGTGATTAACTAGGGTTTTATAACTTAAAATGACTTAAATAAACTATCTTAATGATTACGTGAAATCTAGGTATTTAAAAACGTTTAAAACGTACACCAAATTAAAATCAGACGCGAGAAAAAGGTGAGTTTTAAGAAAAATAAACTACAGGGGTTAAAAATGAAAATTCTATAAACTTAAACTTAAAATAAAATTAAACTAGAAATAAAACTATTTTTTAGATTATTATATTATTTATTATTAATTATTTAATTAATAACTATTTAACTTTTTATTTAAAACTTAATTTAAATCAAACTAAAAATAATAAACACTACAAATTAAACTAAAAATTTATTAAAATATTTTCTAAACCTAAAATAGAACTTGAAGAAAGTATAAAAAATAAAAATAAATCTTTTTGTCTTTTTGTGAATTTCTTATTAATTAAAAACTATTTATATTAATTAAACAATTTAAACTAATTTAAATTACAAATATTATTAAACTAACTTAGAAAATTATGAAAAATTTTATATATCTAATTAACCATCATGGGAATCCTAAAAAATTATAAAAACTTTATTTTATATATTTTTAATTTAATCTACTAATTATTATTCTATTTATTAAATAATTACCAATTAAACTATTTAAATTATGAAAACTATTATATGAACAGTAAAAATTCTAGAAAAATTACTAAAATTATATTATGACTTATAGAAGCTAGGAAAAATATAAAATATAGGTGTTACTATAGAAAAACTAATTATGCTATTTATAACTTACTTATTAATTAATTACTAATAAAACTATTTTTAATTCTAATAAGTACTAAATTACAAAATAAAAATCTAAGAAAATTATTAAAAATACTTTAATATATAAGGAAATTAATAAAAATATAAAATTACAATTTACTTAATAAAAATCTAAAAATGAAAATTAAAATTTAATTAAATTAAATAGAAACTATCACTTAATTTTATATTGTTTTTTCTGGATTTTTATTTTACAAAACTATATTATACATAAAAATAAATAACTTTTGTGAAAACAAATATTTTATAGCTTAAAAATAAGCACTGTGGAAGCTTATTGCTACCACAGTTGACTTTAGTTGACTAAAAATAGAAATAAGCTCAAATGAGCTTGTGTGGGACCCACCTTGGTTATTTCTGGTTTTAATAAGATGTGTGGACTTGTCAAAGCTCAATTTAGCTAAATAAGCTCAGTAGATAAGCTAATAAGCTATATTAAGCTTATCCAAAACTTAAATAGAACACAGATTTGGGACAAGGTTTTGGGACTGATTTAGGTGGGGTCCACTGGGATTCAAGTCAAACAAGTCGTCAATCCTAAGAGTCTACTAGGAGGGGGGTTGGGAAGACCTAACTAAGGGGTGTGGGACCCACTGTGGTGGTCACAAAACACCACCAAAGTGGTGGTGTTGGCCTGATATCTGGTGCACAGGGGAACCTTATGCCCTGCAGTTGTGTTTAAGCAGTTGTGGGGCCCACCTCAAAAATCACAAAAATGAAACAAGAGTGGGATTTTGAAGTTCAGCTGGTGGAGTACAAGTCCACAAAAGCACAAAGCCTAATTCCTTCTATTAAATTCTAAACAATTCCTACTAGTTTGGTAAAAACCTGAGAATGGAAAATTTGACTTTGAGTAAAACTTACCTAGTTTGACTTTTGTGACTTTCTAGCACTCACTACTTATTAAATAAGTTGTTTTAAGCTATAACTAACCTAATTTAAGCTATAACTAATGAATATAAGTTAATGTGATGGGTATGGGATCCCAAATCCTTGACAGTTAACTGTCAAGGGATTTGGTAATGGATTTTGACTTTTGGTTGTATAAGGCTTGAGTTTTAAACTTAATTAGACTTACCTAGACCTAATGTATGTTAACTGATTTAAGAGCAACCACTTAAACATCCAAATACCAACTGAAACAAGCAAAGCCAAACACTCCCTATTGGACTGTCTTAGGTGATTCTCAAAGCTAAACACTATTCTAATCCATAAAAATGATCCCAAATACTATATTATGGTTATAGAAGATCAGATGAACATAAATCAATCACAACACAAGTAGATACCTCAGATTTGTCAAGTATGAGTTATCCACTTTGAGAAATTGGTTTTGAGAACAAGTGATTCCTAATGAACAAGCAAATGGTTTTATGCTTAAAACTAACTTAATTATATCTAATAAACATAAATAAGCATAAAAAACTAAACAATAAGCAGTGAAAAAGTGTAATGCAAAATTAAAGAAATAAGCTTACATATACTTTTCAATTGAGAACCTAAGAACCATGAACAAGAAACCAACCTATTACCTCCCAAAAGGTTCTAATCCAGAATCATTCCATATTCCATCAAGCTCCTTTGCACAAATCAGCTTATACTTTGATTTTTTTATTTTCTTAATATTTAATTTGATTTTTTAAGTATTTTTGTTTTATGAACTAAACAGAAAACTGAGGTGTATAAAAGCTTAAATAAGCTTTGTCAAGGCTTATATGAGCTTATGAACTCAATAACAATCACAAATAACAACAAACAATGCTAGTGAGATTTTTGAGAATTCTTGAAAATGAATAAACTGAGATAACCAATGAAACTTGAAATTGACTTTGATTAAAGATTGTAATACATGAAATTAAACTGATACAAGCTTGTTTGATTTAAATTACAACTGAATTTAAAGATTACACTACCTACGACCTAATTAAATTAAACCTAATCTAATAATCTTTCTCTTCAGCCTTCTTTCCCTTTTTGTAGCCATTTCTGAGTAAGTGGGACCCACTGGGGTGTTTCCCACCACATGTGAACCCTTGATTTTGTCTGAGTTAATCCCAACCGTTTAAAAATCTTTTTCGCGCCAAAAAAGTCTTGGGCACTGTGGATAACGTGGGGAGGGTTTTAGGGCTTTAAATGGTTGTTGGAGTGTTGTGGAGGTGGAGGGATAAGGCTGGGTCAAGTGGTGGGTGAGCTGGTATTGAAACCAGTGAAGGTGGCATGGTGGTTTTGGTTTGTGAGTGAGGGAGGTGAACAGTGGGACGGGGGAGTGGTTTTGGTTTGTGTTGACCGAAGGTTTGACCAAGGGTGGACTGGGCTAGTAACTTGGGCTAGGAAGTGGGGGTGGGCTGTTGGTGTTGGGTTTTTATTTTGGTTTGCTTTATAAAAACAATAAGGGTCCGTTTGTATTATAACTTAACAAGGACCAAAAATGTAATTTGAGCAAAGTTTGGGGGGCTGATGTGTAACTTCCCATATGTAATCACAAGGACCTAACTTGACAAGTGTGAATAGTAAAAGGGTATATTTGATTTTTTTCATTATTTAAAATACCCGGGGACTATTCTTGTCAATTTTTAAACTTCAAGGACCACTTTTGTAATTTTGTTAAAAACTTTTAACCAGGGATCAAATTTGACAATTTGTGATTATCCAAGTACCAAAATTGACTTTTTATCCAAAATATTTGTAAGGAATTAAATATTCCATAGATTTGATAGATTTGATGATCTGAAACAAGAAGAATGAAACATGAAGAATACTGAAATGATAAGCAAAAGATACTGCTGAAGTAGAACAAGATTCTGCTGAAGGATTCTGCTGATGATGCGTTTCTGCTGAAGAGCAAAGATTCTGCTGATGGATTCTGCTGAAGAAGGAGTCTGCTGATGGATTCTGCTGCTAGTATAAACGAAACTGCTGCTGAATCAGTGAGTCATACTACTGAATGGATAAGGATGAAACTTTAGATAATATCTTTCATCAGTCATCAAATTGAACACTCCAAATGAGTTGTAAACATAGATACGTGTTGTATCTTAGATGACTTGACATCCTAGTCATAAGCTAGATAGTAGATGACTAAGCTTATCAATTTTGTAATGATCTCCTTTATTCTATAAAAAGGATATCACACCCTTTAGATAAGGTGGTGGTGAGTGCATGATTCACAGTGAAACAAAGTGAACGTCACCTCCAAGGTGCTTCGTACTTAGAAATTACAACAACACCAAGTGTGTTAAAATGTAAAGCACCAAAATGAGTGTGTGTGGGAACATCATACGAGGGGTATGATGAACATTAGACATGGGGTCTAATGTTGTTAGGTTTGTTTAGCCTCAAGGATCTTTGATTCCTTGTTATAGTGTAGATAACACGTCCTACTAATGATCAAGTAGTATTGGGGCTAATGGAATAACAAACGGAAAAGTTGGCAAAACCTTGTTGTGACAGTATTGTTTCTTTCATAGAATATTCCGTCAATATTATCATCATGCTTTTCATAGCCAAATTCCTAGATCAAAGGATTAACATCCTAGAGCTCATAAACGGTCACACAAAAGCTTATTGTTTAGGACGTCTAAAATAAGCTTTTCACAATATTCCACCAGGGACTAATTCTGCCATTATTTAAAAGTCCAGGGACCAAAACTAACAAACTGCCAAACTTGAGGGACCAATTATGTAATTTCACCAAACTTCACACCAAGGACCATTCCTGCAAAATATTATTAGTATAAGGACCAAAATTGATTTTTCTCAAAGTTTTTTACATCCCAGGGACCATTTCTGTCAATTTCCAAAGTACAGGGACTAAACTTGTAATTTTGTGAAACTTTGCACCAAAGGACTAAATATGTAACTTTGTGATTAAAAAGGACCTTTGATGACTTTTTCATGTTTTAAGAATAACCAGGGACTAGTTTTGCCAATTTATGAAACTTGAGGGACTGAAACTGCCAATTATGCAAACTTTGTACGTTTTTCATCTGTTTTTGCATATTTTGCATTTGAAACATATAAAACACACCTTTAAGATATTTTGATACATATTTGAGTGTTTTTGTATGTTTTGGCAGTTCAGATTAGTATAAAATGATGAGTATTTAGACACTCATCATACACAAATCAACAAAAATCCCACAAGATTTGAGATTCTCTGAGATGAGCAAAGTTTGACATTTGATATAAACCTAAGATTTGACTTTATTGAACTTCTAATCACTACTACTGATTTAATAAGTTGTTATAAGTGATTATTAGACTGAATTAAGCTCTATAACTGACTTGTGTAATGGTATGATGAGGTTTGAGATCAAATTACCTCAACAGTTATCTGTGGTAAGGATTGTGAGGTGATTTTGACTTTGAAAGCTATGACCTACTGGTTTTATGTTATAACTATACTAGTTTACTACTAAGGATGATGGCTGAGTAAATTTTAACTTATGAGAATCACAAGGACACAGTGAAACATGTAAATCCAAACACCCCTTTAAGAGACAGATTACACTACAACTTTTTAATTTTAAACCACAACTATTGATATTAAGTTTAAAACAGATTAACTAAGCTTAATTAAAGCTATTTAAACAGAAATAACATCAAATAAATAACAAGAACTAAATATGCTAAGAATACTGAAATTGCTTACAGATTGATCCTGACTGAGACTAGAGTACCAAGGAACTCAAGACATGACCTATGGCCTCCCAAGAGGTAACTAATACCACAGCAATCACTCCTTGCCCTGCACCATGATTCTTCTGGCTTGACAACTAATTTTTATTTATTTTCTATTTTTCTTTATATTTTTGAGATTTTCTTATTTTTAACTTTAACTATATCCAACTCTTTAAAAACTTTTAAAAAGCTTTTATGGGGACTGAATTGAGCTTAAATAAGCATACAACAACAATATTTGATCAATGAAAAAGAATTTGTCAAATTCTTCAAAATTGCCAAATTCTGAATTGATGAACAAGATGGTAATTAAAGGTTCAAGAAAGATTCAATTACACTAAATTAACTGAGTACAACTTGTTTTGATTGAAATTACAACTAAAATTGAAGATTACACTATCTACGACTAAATTACACTAAGGCTATACTAATTAATCTACTAACTTGAACTCTTCTGCTTCTCCTTCCATATATAGCATCCCAATGTCTTCCATGGGTCCCACAGAGCATTTCCCAGCACCATTGGATGAGTGAAACTCATCCTAGCCATTGAACCTATTTTGGCGAGAAAATTGGTTAAGTACCAATTGGGGACTGTGAGGGTTTTATCTTGCAATTGGTTGGTTTGGGTGGTGTGTGGGACACGTGGGTGAGGCTAGGAGTTGTTGTTGGAGTGATTTGAGCAGTCTTGCAGGGTCAAATGGGAGTAGCAGGGGTAGGGGTTGGTATGTGTCGTATTCTAGGGAAAAACTAAGGAGTGGGTTTTGTTGTGGGGTTGACAGGGAGTGAAGGAGGTGGTGATAGGGTAAGGCAAGTGGTGAAAGGGTGAGGTGGAGATGGTGGTAGCAGGAGGTGGTGGTATGGTTTGGGAGGGAAGTGGTAAAAGGGGAAGGGTGGTGTTTGACCTGGGCGTTGACCCGTTTTTAATAATATGGGGTGTGGGCTGGTATGGGAAATGGGCCAAGATGGTGGGCTGGGTGTGTTTTTGTTGTGGATTGGATTTAATAACAAAGGATCCGTATGGTTTGTAGTAGATTTAAGCCAAGGACCAATTTTGTAATTCCATGAAATTTGAGGGACTGAAATGTAATTATTCCAAAGTTTATCAAAAGGGTGTATTTTGTCACTAGTGAATAGTACAAGGGTATTTTTGATATTTTTCATTTTCTAAATACCCGAGGACTATTTTTGCCAAACTGTGAAACTTCAGGGACCAAACATGTAATTTCACCAAACTTCAGGGACCAATTATGTAACTTCACCAAACTTATCACCAAAGGACCATTCCTGCAAAAGATTAGTAAAACAAGGACCAAAATTGATTTTCTCAAAGTTTTTAACATCCCAGGGACCATTTATGTCAATTTGCAAAGTACAGGGACTAAACTTGTAATTTTGTGAAACTTTGCACCAAAGGACTAAACATGTAACTTTATGATTAAAAAGGACCTTTGGTGACTTTTTCATGTTTTTAGAATAACCAGGGACTATTTTTGACAACTTTTGAAACTTGAGGGACTGAAACTGCCAATTATGCAAACTTTGTACGTTTTTCATCTGTTTTTGCATATTTTGTATTTGAAACATATAAAATACACTTCTAAGATATTTTAAGTATTTTGATGCATATTTGAGTGTTTTTGTATGTTTTGGCAGTTCAGATTGGTATAAAATGATGAGTATTTAGACACTCATCAATCCCCCACACTAAACTATTGCTAGTCCCTAGCAATCTTTTGAGAAAAACTTAATGGATTTGAAAAAACTCTTTACCAAAAGCCATCACTTCTGGAGTAGCCAGGTGTGAGAACTGTGGTACACCTGATAACCGTGTGATTTTGAGCAAACCACCAGCTGTCAACGGATTTGATTAGTCTTTACCAAAAGCCGTTTGCTTCTGGACTAGCCAACTCTTGATGGACATAGTCGACATCTTGGTGAGCTGATTACCAATTATGGTTTTTCACTGCCTTTACCACAAGCCATAATCTTGCGGGCTAGCCAACTCATTCGCTTTATGGGATATGGGGAGTTGAGGAACCATACATTTTTTGGCAAATTGCAAGCCATAAACGGATTTGAGTTATCTTTACCAAGAGTCGTTTGCTCCTGGATTAGCCAGTCCTTATGTGGGTTAGACATGGTGGACTAATAACCATTTGTTGTGTTAATGCCAAGTACTTCATTTAAGTGAAAATTTTGAAATTTTTTTTAAATTTTTGGCAAAAACGGGGGTACTAGATGTATAATGTGATTAAATTCGCTAGAATTTCCCCCCTACACTTAGAAATGAATATTGTCCTCAATATTCAAAGTCCCGGTTATTATGCCGACATTTTGAACGTAAAAGGGCAACATTGCAAGCTAAGCGTGGAAAACACCATTTTGTATTTTCACTTCATAAGTAACCATAGCATGGGGGACTCCCCCAGACTTAGGGTGAAAACCCTATAAGCATGCTACTGTTTTTGTTTACCGAGTCGGTAGCTTGACTCGACCCCGAATTCATTTGTCCATGGGGAAGCATGATGTGGAAGAAACAATCTCCATCGGACTTTCATTCAAGATGTTTGGATAAACATTTGAAGTACGTGAAAGTTCCACACCGATGAGATAAGTAGGCACCAGGCTCAAAATTTATAAATGAGAATGCCGGGGTCAAAGATAATGTCCTCACTCCCGAAAGAGTGAAGAACAGGAGAAGCCACGGGATATATGAAGAAAAGAAAGAAAGTCATGATGAAAATCATAACTAACTCCTCATCTTCAATAGGAGAATTCATTGTTTCATGAATCTCCTCTTTTAAGCTCGTTTGATCAAGACATATTATGGGTATGTCTAGATCAAAATAGAAATTATCATACTCCGGTGGAGATATGATATGAGTGAGTTCACCGGAGAACTCCTCAAAGGTGAATGATTCGTATTCGGAATTGATTTGAGTGAGTTCACTTGGGAACTCCTCAAAAGTAAATGATTCAAATACGGGAAGAGAATTATAAGAATAAGAAGTGGTGATACCACTTATCTTCTCTCCCGTTTGATCAAAATGGAACGTTTGCAATTCCGGAATAGAATCATTGATCAAAACCTCACTATCCTTGACGGGGATAGGAGATGAAATAGGCTTTTCATTAAAAGCCTCGATTCTAGAAATGAGAAGATTAGCATTTAATAATGTAAGACGAAGAGCTTCGTCTTGGATTATTTCTTCATCATTCTCTTCTTCCGAGTTGACAAGCTCAGAAGGTAATTCCTCCACATAACTTATGTCTCCACAAGATAAAGAATAGTCCTCATCAGAATCAGAGAACATCTCAATATGATCATTTGGAAAGACAAGAGGGGGAGGGATATCACACATGTGATCAAGAATTCCCTGTGACTCACTTGGGATTGAGACAAGGTTCTCAACACTAGACTTTATGAATTCGTCCGATTCCTTTATAGAAATAGTGTTAAGATGCTCGTCCCCCATGCTCAGAGAGTGAGTGGGAATCTCGGGTGTGATAGCAGTAGACTCAGGGAGTTGAGAAGGACTAGCAGTTATGGTTTCTATAAGTTCCATAATTTCTACTGCTAGTGATTCAGTTATATTCTTTTCTCCCTGTATTTCTACTGAAGTAGCTTCAACTGAAGTTGAATCAAAAGGTTTCTCAGATATCTTTGGGATTGGAACAAGGACATTTATTTCCTTAAGAGGAGTTACTTTGAATTGCTTGTCCCCCATTATTAAGATATCTGAAGGGTCTTTTGAGTTTTTGTCTTCAATTGGTTCATCCTCATCACTTTCATCCTCAGGATGTAATGAGTTAACAAGAGGTTTTTGTTTCCTAAGAATCTGATCCTTAAGACTATTTATTCCATCTTGAATGGTTTGGTTGAATTGAGTTTGATTAATCATCATTTTAGTAATCAATTCAGCTTTAGCTAACTCATCCTGAGGAAGTGTTTGAGGGTTGGTGTACTGTGAAGGCTGGTTAAAACCAAATTCATGATTGTTACAAGGAACCTGTTCATAGACAAACTGATTCCTAGTTTGACAATCAGAGCCGTAGTGAGGGCCTCCACAATACTCACAACAGTAAAACTGTTGGGTCTCATGGTGTGGAAGGTGATGGAATGAATCAGTCGTGTCATAGTAGGAATAGGGATTCTGGTTATAGACAGACCCGTTTCCTGACTCTACCATGCCACAACTGGGCCAATTACCACCATTATAAGGACTACCACACCATTGACAGACAAGAAGGTGAGAATAAGACATAGAAAGAATCAAAAGGTTTTGGAGGTGAGAAATGAAGAATCAAATAGGTAGGAGTGTAAAGGTGAATATTTTTGGTATTTTTGAAAATTTTTGTAGTACTATTAAGAAGGAAAATATTTTTGGGTTTTTTGTGTTCGTTGAAAACTAATTTTAAAAAGTTTTCGGGAACAGTTTTGTTTTTATATGATAATAATATGAACAAGGATGGATAAATATACAATGAGCGTGTATTCAGGTTCACTAATACGCAAAATCGTTTAGAATAAGCGCACAACCTCCCCGGCAGCGGTGCCAAAATTTGATTAGTGCTAAACAGTCAGATAATATTAACCAAGTTTAAATGGTTAACAAGTCAAAAACAGCTTAGACTAATGCTTCCGTGGAATACAGTGTTTCCCCGGGTCGTAATGTCCCAACGAGATTGTGATGGTATTAAAAACGAATCTGTGATCGAGTGAATATGAACAGGAAAGGATAAAAGTGTGTGTGAGTGATTACACTAGGGTTTTATAAAATAAAATGACTTAAATAAGCTATAAAACCGATTACGTGAAACCTAGATATCTAAAAACGTGTAAACGTAAACCAAATTAAAAATCAGACGCGATTGCGTGCTGAGGAAAAGGTGAGTTTTAAGAAAAATAAACTACAGGGGTTAAAAATGAAAATTCTATAAATTTAAACTTAAAAGAAAATTAAATTAAAAAGAAAATTATTTTTTAGATTATTTTATTATTTATTATTAATTATTTAATTAAAAACTATTTAACTATTTAATTAAAACTAATTTAAATTAACCTAAAAATGATAAATACTACAATTTAAACTAAAAACTTGTAAAAATAATTTCTAAAACTTAAAATGAACTTGAAGAAAGTATAAAAATTAAAAATAAATATTTTTGTCTTTTTATGGATTTTTTATTAATTAAATACTAATTATCTTAATTAATCTATTTAAACTAATTTAAATTACAAATAATACTAAATTAACTTAGAAAATTATGGAAAAATTAATAAAACTATTTTATAACATATAAAAGCTAGGAAAAATATAAAATCTAGGTGTTGCTTTATAAAAATTAATTATGCTATTTATAACTTAATTATTGATTAATTATTAATAAAACTAATTTTAATTCTAATAAATACTAAATGAAATTATAAAAATCTAACAAAATTACTAAAAATAATTTAATATAAAAGGAAATTAATAAAAATATAAAATTACAACTTACTTAATAAAAATCTAAAAATGAAAATTAAAATTAAATTGTATTAAATAGAAACTATCACTTATTATTATATTTGTTTTTCTAGATTTTTCTTTTACAAAACTAAATTATACCTAAAAATAGACAACTTTAATAAAAACAACTTTTTTATAAGCTAATAATAAGCACTGTGGGGGCTTATTACCTCCACAATTGACTTTGTTTGACCAAACAAGTAAATAAGCTCAACTGAGCTTGTGTGGGACCCACTATGGTGAAATCCAGTTCCAATAAGTTACTTAAACAAGTTTGAGCTAGTTTTGATCATATAAGCTGGTGGAATAAGCTGTTAAGAACTTAATAAGCACTTGGATACTTGTATGAACTCAAAAACTGGGACAGACTTTGTGGCTTAAATCAAGTGGGGTCCACAAGTGCATGGGTCAAACAAAGGGTCAACAAATGATCCCTGGTAGGAGGGGGGTTGGAAGGAACAAGGTTTGAGGTGTGGGGCCCACTGTGGTGACCTACAGCAACCACCAAAGGTGGTGGTGTGGGTGTGATACCTGCTGCACAGGGGAGATGTTATCCCTGCAGTTATGTTTGGCCAGGTGTGGGGCCCAAGGAAAAAAATCCCAAAATTATGAAAACTATAGGACACTGAAGTTGAGGTGGGAGACTATAATCCCAAGGAATTTCAGAACCTAGAACCTAATACACAAATCAACAAAAATCCCACAAGATTTGAGATTCTCTGAGATGAGCAAAGTTTGACATTTGATATAAACCTAAGATTTGACTTTATTGAACTTCTAATCACTTCTACTGATTTAATAAGTTGTTATAAGTGATTATTAGACTGAATTAAGCTCTATAACTGACTTGTGTAATGGTATGATGAGGTTTGAGATCAAATTACCTCAACAGTTATCTGTGGTAAGGATTGTGAGGTGATTTTGACTTTGAAAGCTATGACCTACTGGTTTTATGTTATAACTATACTAGTTTACTACTAAGGATGATGGCTGAGTAAATTTTAACTTATGAGAATCACAAGGACACAGTGAAACATGTAAATCCAAACACCCCTTTAAGAGACAGATTACACTACAACTTTTTAATTTTAAACCACAACTATTGATATTAAGTTTAAAACAGATTAACTAAGCTTAATTAAAGCTATTTAAACAGAAATAACATCAAATAAATAACAAGAACTAAATATGCTAAGAATACTGAAATTGCTTACAGATTGATCCTGACTGAGACTAGAGTACCAAGGAACTCAAGACATGACCTATGGCCTCCCAAGAGGTAACTAATACCACAACAATCACTCCTTGCCCTGCACCATGATTCTTCTGGCTTGACAACTAATTTTTATTTATTTTCTATTTTTCTTTATATTTTTGAGATTTTCTTATTTTTAACTTTAACTATATCCAACTCTTTAAAAACTTTTAAAAAGCTTTTATGGGGACTGAATTGAGCTTAAATAAGCATACAACAACAATATTTGATCAATGAAAAAGAATTTGTCAAATTCTTCAAAATTGCCAAATTCTGAATTGATGAACAAGATGGTAATTAAAGGTTCAAGAAAGATTCAATTACACTAAATTAACTGAGTACAACTTGTTTTGATTGAAATTACAACTAAAATTGAAGATTACACTATCTACGACTAAATTACACTAAGGCTATACTAATTAATCTACTAACTTGAACTCTTCTGCTTCTCCTTCCATATATAGCATCCCAATGTCTTCCATGGGTCCCACAGAGCATTTCCCAGCACCATTGGATGAGTGAAACTCATCCTAGCCATTGAACCTATTTTGGCGAGAAAATTGGTTAAGTACCAATTGGGGACTGTGAGGGTTTTATCTTGCAATTGGTTGGTTTGGGTGGTGTGTGGGACACGTGGGTGAGGCTAGGAGTTGTTGTTGGAGTGATTTGAGCAGTCTTGCAGGGTCAAATGGGAGTAGCAGGGGTAGGGGTTGGTATGTGTCGTATTCTAGGGAAAAACTAAGGAGTGGGTTTTGTTGTGGGGTTGACAGGGAGTGAAGGAGGTGGTGATAGGGTAAGGCAAGTGGTGAAAGGGTAAGGTGGAGATGGTGGTAGCAGGAGGTGGTGGTATGGTTTGGGAGGGAAGTGGTAAAAGGGGAAGGGTGGTGTTTGACCTGGGCGTTGACCCGTTTTTAATAATATGGGGTGTGGGCTGGTATGGGAAATGGGCCAAGATGGTGGGCTGGGTGTGTTTTTGTTGTGGATTGGATTTAATAACAAAGGATCCGTATGGTTTGTAGTAGATTTAAGCCAAGGACCAATTTTGTAATTCCATGAAATTTGAGGGACTGAAATGTAATTATTCCAAAGTTTATCAAAAGGGTGTATTTTGTCACTAGTGAATAGTACAAGGGTATTTTTGATATTTTTCATTTTCTAAATACCCGAGGACTATTTTTGCCAAACTGTGAAACTTCATGGACCAAACATGTAATTTCACCAAACTTCAGGGACCAATTATGTAACTTCACCAAACTTATCACCCAAGGACCATTCCTGCAAAAGATTAGTAAAACAAGGACCAAAATTGATTTTCTCAAAGTTTTTAACATCCCAGGGACCATTTATGTCAATTTGCAAAGTACAGGGACTAAACTTGTAATTTTGTGAAACTTTGCACCAAAGGACTAAATATGTAACTTTATGATTAAAAAGGACCTTTAGTGACTTTTTCATGTTTTTAGAATATCGAGGGACTATTTTTGACAACTTTTGAAACTTGAGGGACTGAAACTGCCAATTATGCAAACTTTGTACGTTTTTCATCTGTTTTTGCATATTTTGCATTTGAAACATATAAAACACACTTCTAAGATATTTTAAGTATTTTGATGCATATTTGAGTGTTTTTGTATGTTTTGGCAGTTCAGATTGGTATAAAATGATGAGTATTTAGACACTCATCAAGTACCCGTGCATAGCAACGAGATTTTTTTATAGCGGTAGATAGTTTATTGATAAAAAGAATTTATAGGTTATAAACGAAAAATAATAAAAGTTTGAAGATTTGAGAATTAAACATAATATTTTGAAACTCGGTTCGACCCGGGTGGTTCAACCGGTTGAACCGTCCGGGTGAAAAATGAGTCGATTTAAACCTGGTCAACTTGCTTGGTTGGGTCGAAAACGGGTCAAATTAAACTGGGTCAACCCGTCGGGTTTGAAGAGTCCCGGGTCAACCCGGTTTTTGTTTTATTTGGTTGTATTTTATTTGATAGATTTGTTTTTAATTGGTTGTACAATGTAAATAAATCATTGTACTTTTAAGTATTGGATAATGTTTTGAAACCCGGTTCGACCCGGGTGGTTCAACCGGTTGAACCGTTCCGGGTGAAAAATGAGTCGATTTAAACCTGGTCTACCTGCTAGGTTGGGTCGGAAATGGATCAAATTAAACCGGGTCAATCCGCCGGGTTTGAAGCATCTCGGGTCAACCCGGTTCGTGTTTTAATTGATTGTATTTAATTTGATAGATCTGTTTTTAATTGGTTGTACAATGTGAATAAATCATTGTACTTTTAAATAATGGGGTGTTTCAATAAGAGTATTAATTATATTTCACTTTTCTCTCTCATTTGACCATTATTGAAACATTTCTTGAAAATTCAACATTTCAATTGTTGACCATTTTTCATTATATGTAGTAAAGATCGTAAAACTAAATCGAATCTGATTGTTTAAAGGTGTCAAATAACTGAATCAATCAAAAGAATGAAAGTGTATATCTAACTTTGATTTACTCCTTCAAGAAAAAGTTATGAAACATGTCTTAATGTTAATCTTCTTATTGACCAATTTTGAGGCTTCTATCATGTATTTGAGTATGAACCCTAAGCAAACATTGATTGTGATCCGGTGGTAACAGTGTTTTACTAATAGAAAGTCAAAGTTGAAGCTCCATATATGCTAAATATTTTTTAGGGTTGAGTGGTTGGTATGACTTTTAATGTTTTTTTTAATTGTTTGGTGTTTGTTATGTGTTTTGACGTTGGTAATCCATTGGTGCTCCCTTGAATTTCTATTGTTGCAACTTTAATTATTTAAAAAATTTTAGTAGATAGGGGGTGCTTTGGATGTGCATTTAAACTGTTTATCATGACAACTATAATGACCAGTTTTGACTTTTGAGTTTTTGGTTAAAAGCGGTTATTCTTATGGTTCTTTTGTGATTTGGGTAAAAACTAATTAGATTTCAAATATTGAAATCGGAAATTTAAGTTCTCAAAAAATATTATTTGATTGTAAGCATGATCATTATTCGGACGTACAAAATAGAGATTGCAAGTTTTGGACAAGAGTTGTTGAAGAAGTGTACAAAGGAATTGAAAATGCGTATGATAAAGTTGTCGGGTTTTTCTGTAACATGGTACTAAACCACATTATTTTGTGTATACATTTATTATTTATGTACCGAAGTATTCATTATCCAAATTGTTAATGAACTTTTCTTATAGTGTGTATGATACACTACTAGCTAGAAAATGTAATAAAGTACCCGGTTTGGTTTTCTTGTCATGCAACTAACTAAGTGAGCTTTTTTTTATAAACATATTGCAAAGTTCCTGGTTTAAAAATTACTTAACTGTCACTTTTGTTGTCGACATATAATGTGATGAATGATTGGATTTAAATCTAGAGAATAGTTGTCCTGAACTTCTGGTGCACATAAAATACTATTTCTTTTAACATTTGATGGGAGTATTATGTTGATTATAAATTGCCTGATGGCTAATTTATAAAGTTTTGAATGTTTAATACATTTTAATGTAGCACGTAACCCATGATACCCTTCATTTAAGCCAATGAAATGCCAAATGCATGTTTCTTTCAATGGTGCTATTGACAGAGTGATACCAAGTCAATGATTATATGTAATGCTATATGTGTTTGCTACATTAAATACAATAAGAAATATTGGAGCTATGATCAATAAACCATGTTTTTGTAATTGTTTGGTAATTTTTGTTGTTGTATAATGATCATCAGCTATAATAATTTGAAATATATGATGGGTCTTTACGAGCATCACTCTGGTGTAAAATATTTGTGCCAACTTTTTTTAAACTGACAAATCATTGATAAAAAGATGATATCACAATCCATTGAACTGACCCGTTGCACCAGAAAATAGCATTTTGCCAGCGGGGGTTTTGGGGGAGGGGGACTAAAGGAATTTGACCTACTATTTCACTTGACAGTTCATATAGTATCCATGTATCCCTACATTTCAGGCTAACAAAAGCACTAATCTACACCCATTCTGCATAATCCTGATGATCTACCTATAAAATGCTTAGCTATTACATCCGCTTCTACCATTCGTGCTCTATCAAATAGGGTCTCAGTCTTGCATGAACAGGCCCAATTTATATTGCACAAGTCTGTATGTGATAACTTGATCTGTGCTTTCACTTCCTAGCTCACACATTGAGCATAGCCCATCTGAGGTCTGGATATACCTCTTTCTACAAAGTTTTTTTAATAACTAGAAGTTAATTAATTAGCAGCTGCCATGGTAACTTAAATACTTTTTGGGAATTAGGAGGACCCAGTAATTCTGTACTCTTGAAACCTTGTGTGTCTAAGCAATATTAATTGCACATCTTTATAAAACATTATGCTGAAATCTTCCGAACTTATTATTTTTCCATACCACTTAATCATTTTGCTCCAATAGTTGTCCTTTACTTGTGATAACCTTCATACACTCATCATACTACACTTTTTCGTAGTCTGAACTCTGAAGGTAGTTTTCTAAATTGAGTAAATTCCATATTTCACATCCATACCCAATTGATCTATTTTCTAAATGAGCCAATCATATATTTTTTTATCATTAGTAAATCATACAATCATGGGAATGGATGCTTTAGCTCAACATTATAGGTCTTCAATTATATTTTTTATGCGGTGGTTCTGATTCCTGTACACTTTTGACATATTGTTTTTGACTTCTTGATATATCAGGTCATAGCATACCATTTGGATCGCCATAAGTGCATCTTATTACTTAACAAAGAAATTTTTGAGTAACCATTTCGATCGCCAATATGTTATTACTTAACATATTGTTTTTGACTTCTTGATATATCAGGTCATAGCTTACCATTTTGATCTCCATAAGTGCATCTTTCAACATATTGTTTTTGACTTCTTGATATATCAGGTCATAGCATACCATTTCGATCGCCATAAGTGCATCTTATTACATAACAAAGAAATTTTTGAGTAACATGTGATTTTACATGAATAGTAACTTTTCTTTATGTAGTACTTGACTTGAAAATGAATCCGGACAATAAAATGTTGCGTTTTTCTTCGTAATTGTGCTATGCTATGTTTTTACAGAAGTATATCTTTATTGTTATCATATTACAGAACGTTAACATTATGTCACACTACGTATACAATACACTAATATTTTCTGCATTTTTTAGTAGGTGGGCGGGCTAATTGGAGGGATCCAGATAGGAGAACTCCAAAGTCATTAAAGAAAGTTATGAGAAACAGTCAAGACCTGCTTTTTATTATCTTTTCTTTAGTAATGTTAGACCTGTCACTTGTGAGATGAAACCTTTGGGTAATATTAGGCTGTCTTTATTTCTGAAAGGTCAAGTGGGTAAAATACTACCCTAGATGTTAGCTAAAATATGTCAAATTTATCAACAGTGGTCAATTTTAGTTTTTATTACTCTTTTTTGGAAGTTGTATGCTTAGTTAAAAGGACTTGTGTGCTATAGTGAAACGATTGGAGGAAGGTTTGTTCCAAAGGTCGTGTCAATGGATCTCCTAACTCTAACCCACTTCCTAACCTGTAGGGTGCTGCTGCAGGTAAAGATGTTAGAGCATGGTTGGTTCACAGAATTTAATTGGTTTTTTATTGTTTAATACTCTTTTATGGTTTCATTTAGTTTGGTTTTTATTGATTAATACCCAGTGGTATCCGTAAAATGGTTATGTCCCCAACTAAGAGGTTGTGGGTTCAAGTCCCACCAAGAACAAAAATGAGATTGTTTAGGTTTTGTGAGATTGTTGTTTTATTATATAAAAGATTTTTCACGAGTGTCATGTTTAGTAAAAAAAGTTACTGTAATAATTTTCTTAGATAATCAAAATTTGTCAAGCTTTCAAATATCTGATTATCAGAAGTTCAAATGGTAGAAGCACATCTAAACACTACATAATATCGTCCTTTTTATAACAGTTAGCCATCTG
This sequence comes from Artemisia argyi, assembly GCA_030686995.1. Classification (NCBI taxonomy): domain Eukaryota; kingdom Viridiplantae; phylum Streptophyta; class Magnoliopsida; order Asterales; family Asteraceae; genus Artemisia; species Artemisia argyi. The sequence continues at coordinate 179,810,140 of CM060690.1, forward strand.
ATTTTGATTACTTAGTATAATAATCACTTTACTATTCTTGCTAGAGGAACATGAGATATTTTCAAAGTAAATGCAGTGAAGGACCTTTGTAAATTGGTTTATGAAATGGTGAGATTTAGACTGCTGAGTTTGAATATAAGAGAGTCCAAGCAGGTTGCTGAAGCTGTAGAGATTTGGAAGCTCCATATAAGTCTTGGTAATTCTGGTTCTGACCCTACTTTTTTCCAAATGAATAATATATTCTGTAAGTTATAGTTATGGGATAAGGTAAGATTGATGTGCAATGTGGTAAGGTTATTGATTATAGTTTAAGGAGATATAAGGTTAGACTTAAAGTATTCTGGATTTGATTCTGAAAGTTCATGGAGTTGGTTTTTGATTAAGTGGGTGATTTTGTGGAGTATAATTTGGTTGTTCTATTTGGATTATCTATACTACTTATAATGGAGGAATGACTCTCTCTCCAAAAAATTCAGATGTACAAAAAATGATGCATAGTTTACAACACTTTAAAGCAAGCAATTTTCATAATTACAACAACTAAAGCATTGTGTACAACAAAAACTAGCATGAATCGAAATTCAGACCACTTTCTTTTGAATTCAACATTAATAGCATTAAAAGCACCACTACACCCAATATTACAATCATTTAAACATAATGTACAACCCTCATTCTACATTAATAGCATTAAAAACACCCCCATACCCAATACTACAATCACTTAAACACAATGTACAACCCTCATTCTACATTAATAGCATTAAAAACACCCCTATACCCAATATTACAATCATTTAAACACAATGTACAACCCTCATTCTACATTAATAGTATTCAAAACACCCTACACCCAATATTACAAACATTTAGACAAAATGTACAACCATCATTCTATATTAATATCATTAAAAACACCTCTACACCCAATATTACAATTATTTAAACACAATGTACAACCCTTCATCTTAACCTAGACACGAACCTGTGACCAAGACTCGACTCGATACGCAAGGCTCTGAGCTCAAGCTCACGGCATCCCTTGTTTTCGCGACTCAATAAAAACGACAATAACAAAAAGAAAAAAAAATGACTGCAAACAATTATTTAGCTTCATATTTATTAGTTTTAAACTTTGTTTAATTAAAAACTCTTAAAAATTCATGTACTTATCCCCCACCGTCGCTAAAACAACAAGAAGGATGGTAGGTTTTCCTACCTTCGACCGCCAGTATCAACAAAACGAGAGAGATGGTTTTGGTGATGAACTCGAGCTGTGGTGGTGTTAATCATGGTGTTGGGAGGTGATTCTAGGCGCGTGATGTACGTCAAAATGATGGGGAGGTTGTAAGGAGTGTGGCGGTGGTGGCGGTGAGTTTAAGTGGCCGGCGGTGGTGTTTGTTTAGCCGAAAAAACGACTGGAGAAGAAGAAGAAATAAGGTGCGGCTGGTTTGAGAGAGAAAGGGTGTCAAACCCTAAGTGAGGGTATAATGAGGTTTATATAGGAAAGTGTTTTGGATCTTGTGTGAACCCTGTTACACCCTTAGGGACTAAGATTGTAAATATATGTTATGGTAGGAAGTGTAGTTTACCAAATCTTTTAGTATTTTGTTCTCGAGGAAAATTTAGGTGTCGGAATGACTTCCCATGACATTTTTTTATTAATTCCATCGAAAATTTTTATTTCATGGTACCAGCCGCTGCAACGCGCGGGTACCTTGCTATTTGGATGATTTGGATTTTGATGCGTGGCAAAGGTAGTGTTTGGACTGTTGCATTTGATAGCTACATAATGTTTATATTTGGGAAATTCAGGTTGTTTTATTTTTGCGATGCTGATTTTGTTATATGAAGGAACTTAAAGCGGTGTTTGGATGTTATTTATGAGATTTTTAGAGATATGTGTTGGTCTATGTTATGGTTAAAGAGGTGTTTGGATGGTAAGTTTCGTTGCTGTCTTATTGTTGAGTTATAAAGATTTAAATTGGGACCTAATATGGTTTTAAGGTGAATGGTCCATTAAAGGAGTGTTAAGTGTTATGGCTTGGAAACTAATAGGCTTTTGGAGTTATGGAGTTTGTATGTGTTGAAGACTTAAGTCTAGATATTTTTTGGACGCTTTTGGTCATTAGAATTTTTTGTACTATTTCTTGTCTTCTCATGTGGTCAAAGTATATTTTGGGCATGGCATTTTTATTTTCCTTATATGGGGTTGTCCATATAAGTTATTTGTAAATATTTCTTATTAATAAAATTTGCCAGGACTTTGAGTTCCCTTTTTCAAAAAAAAAAAAAGTAAACAAAATTAGCGTTGCGTGTCTTACATATGATATTTGATCTTACTACAAAAAGTTAATAACACAATCTAGATAAGTCATTTGAGACTATTACAAGTATTAATAGTGTACAAGTTTAGAATATAATTTCAACTTAACCTTCTATATCTTTAGATGAATTTTTATATATGTATATCCATTCCAAAAAAAAAAAAAGTCGTTCAAAATAAAGTTAGATAAACATTAAAATAAATATATATATATATATATATATATATATATATATATATATATATATATATATAGGGTGAGGATCAGGTATATTTTTGTCTTTTAGTGCGGATGGTACGGACGAATCTCAACCCTCCATCTAGTCAACCATCTGAAAAAAGCGGAGTGGCAATATCGTAAATGTCCCGTCTTTTTTTAAGATCGTTACTATCGTATTAGCTTTTTTTATGAAAAAAATTCAAAAAAATCTGAAAAAATTAAAAAAATAAAGAGGACAACAAATAATTAAGAATCGCTGAAAAAAATTTCAAAAAAAAAATCGTTTTCATCGTTAAAAGTATTGTGATATCAGAATCTGATTTTGACTTTTTTACAAAAGTCAAGATCTGATCTTGACTTGTCAAGATCAGATCTTGACTTTTGTAAAAAAGTCAAAATCAGATTCTGAAAACTTTTTTTTTAATAAAAAATTTAATATCACAATAACTTTTTTAATATCGTAAAAACTTTTTTTTAATAAAAATTATTAATATCGCCGTAAAGTCAAGATCAGATCTTGACTTTTGTAAAAAAGTCAAAATCAGATTCTGAAAACTGTTTTTTTTAATAAAAAATTTAATATCACAATAACTTTTTTAATATCGTAAAAATTTTTTCTTAATAAAAATTGTTAATATCGCCGTAACTATCATACTTTCTTAATATCAAAGTTAATTTTTTTTAATATCACTTTAACTTTTTCTTAATATCGTAATATCACGGTTCATTTTTACATGTAAAAAGGCTTAATATCGCGGTACCACTCATAATATCGTTAATATCACATTAACACTCATAATCCAAAACGAAAAAAGTGCTCAGAAAAATCTGAAAAAATAAAAAAATAAAAGAACACAACTAGAGTAAGGATCGCTGAGAAGGAAAAAAATCAAAAAAATCGTTTTCATGATCAATTGGTACCGTGATATTAGCGTCAGATCTTGACTTTTTTACAAAAAGTCAAGATCAGATCTGGAATGGGCGGTCCAGATCCATCCGCACGTCCGCACTAAAAACTTGTATCCGCACGTGATCCTCACTATATATATATATATATATATATATATATATATATATATATATATATATATATATATATATATATAGGGGCTTTATTTTCAGAACCCTGTTAAGTGCGAGAACTGCGAGAACTCCAATTTTGCATTAGAAAACATGCATGTTCATATAAAACATGTATGTTTTCTTACATACACATGCCTGCGTATTAAGGTGTGTGTAAGAAAACATACATGTTTTATATGAACATGCATGTTTTCTAATGCATAATTGGAGTTCTCGCAGTACCAGCATTTAACAGGGTTCTAAAAATAAAATCATTTTGCATTGATCTATTGCACTTAACAGGTTTTTATATAAACATGTATTATGTGTATTAAGGTGTATGTAAGAAAACATACATTTTTATATGAACATGCATGTTTTCTAATGCAAAATTAGAGTTCTCGCAGTTCCTGCACTTAACAGGGTTCTAAAAATAAATATACACTATATATATATATATATATATATATATATATATATATATATATATATATATATATATATATATATATATATATATACTACTTATAATGGAGGAAGGACTCTCTCTCCAAAAAATTCAGATGTACACAAAATAATGCATGGTTTACAACACTTTAAAGCAAGCAATTTTCATAATTACAACAACCAAAGCATTGTGTACGACAAAAACTAGCATAAATCGAAATTCAGACCACTTTCTTTAGAATTCTACATTAATAGCATTAAAAACACCCCTACACCCAATATTACAATTATTTAAACACAATGTACAACCCTCATTCTACATTAATAGCATTAAAGACACCCCTACACCCAATATTACAATCATTTAAACACAATGTACAACCCTCATTCTACATTAATAGCAGTAAAAACACACTACACCCAATATTACAATCATTTAAACACAATGTACAACCCTCCATCTTAACCTAGACATGAACCTGTGACCAAGACTCGACTCAATAAAACTGACTCGATACACAAAGCTGTGACCAAGCAAATTTAGGTGTCGGAATGACATCCCGTGACATTTTTATTAATTTCATTGAAATTTTTTATTTCAGGGTACCCGCCGCTGCAACGTGCGTGTATATATATATATATATATATATATATATATATATATATATATATATATATATATAGGGGTGAGTTAAAATAAAAAAAAGTATTTTTGGTGAGAAGGATAAGAAGGATTTTGGACCATTGATTTAAAAATCAATGTATGAGATTAGATTATAATCTTTGATAAAGATGGAAGGGCAAAATAGTCTTTTGATAAACAATCATTAACAACAATTTATTAAATACAAATTTATAAGCGTTTCATTCATTCTTCACAATCACTTTCTCTCTCATCCAACCACTTCCTCTCTCTCGATTCAGATCTAAAAAACCTAGATTTATAGAAAAATCAACAAATCATTTACAGAAAAATCATCACATCATCTATAGATCATATAAAAATCAAAGGCAAGTGAATTAAAATCTACTCGAAGCTTAAAATGGCACCAAAAAGCAAATGTAAGTGAATTAAATTTGATTTTGTTCAGATTATCATGAAGTAGCCCGATTTTAATGCACTTGTTTGTAGAATTAGCAGCAACAAGGAGAAAAAGTAGAAGGAGAGTATCAATGCACATTTCGTTGTTAGATAATGAAGAACGTAGAGATAATAAGCGGACGAAGATGCGCCACGATTGTCCCTAAAAAACTCTACAATCTATAGGTATTGATTTAATTAATTGTAAAATTTCTTTGTTTATAACACTTTTGTGCATTAAAAATAATCTAAGTGCGTATATAAAACAGTTTGTGCTTTAAAAATGTTAAGAAGTATATTTTATACAATTGTTATTTGTTTGAAATTAAACTGTTTTGTGCAACTAAAATAGTCTAAATATGTTTTGGAATTTAGGCAAATTGATATGTGCTTGAAATCAGCCATCTGGTTTAAAACTTACAAGTATTTTGTGCATAATGGCTAAATGTGCATAAGTTTCATATATGTGATGATGGGGAATAAAGAAAAAATATTCGTCCATCAAAAAATTCAAATTTCATAGGTAATGAGTTATTAACAAAAAATTGCTTTGTTAATACATATTATGATAAAAAAAATGTTTATCAAATTTAAGTGTGCATGCTTTGTGCATAAAATCGCTATATGTGCATCAGTTTTAACATACTGTTGTTAAAAATATGATATGTTTGGGCAATAATGAGTTGTGCGAAATAAATCTATTTACTGCGTTAAAAATGAGTTAAACGTGCACTATTTTTCGTTAAAAGTTAGTAAAAGTGTGATATGTTTGGGTAATTGTGAGTTGTGTGAAATAACACTATTTTGTGTATTAAAAATTGGCTAAATGTTTATTAATTATTGAAGAAAGTTAGTAAAAGTGCGATACGTTTGGGTAATCGTGTGTTATGTGAAGTAACATTGCATTATGCTTTAAAAATAGGCAAAATGTGCATTGATTTTTGTAAAAAAATGTGATATATCTCTGTTAATTGTGAGTTATGTGAAATAATACTGATGTGTGCATTAAAAAATGGCCTCAATGTGTGATAATTTACCTGGAAGTTAGTAAAAATGGGATACATTTGGATAATCATGATTTGTGTGAAATAACATTAGTTTGTGCACTAAAAAATTGGCTAAGTGTGCGATAATTTTAGATGGAAGTTTGTAAAATTGGGATTAGCACTCTATTGTTTAAAATAACACTATTTTGTGCACTAATTGCTTTTGTGTTAAGTTATGTTAGTCTACTTACTGGTCTTGTGGAGCAGCTGAGGGTGATGTCTAAGGGGTGTTTGGTTTTTCTTTATGTTTGTCTTAGGCTGACTTTGTAATAAGTATATTATGACTTTTTGCTTAGTGTGTCTAGGACTGGTGCATTAGTTCAGCTTGGTTCAAGGTTTTATGTTGATGGTGTTTGGTTAGGTGCTTGTTTGGGGGTACAACCTTGGTTGCGTTTTGGTTTGTTGCTTTCCTTGATTGTCCTGATATTGGGGTGTTGTATTCGTTTTTGTTTTCTCCATGTTCCTTTTGCAATAATGTCTTGTTTGTAGCATTGGTCTTCCTTTTGTTTTGTTATAATGTCTTGTTTTATTCCTATTTGTTTTAATAAAAGATGAAGTAAAAAAAACACTATTTTGTGCACAATAAAATGGTTTAAATGTGCATCAATTTTTGTAGAAAGTTATTAAAAGTGTGACACGGTTGGATAATTCATGAGTTGAGTGAATAAACACTGTTTTGTGCACTAAAAAATGGCCTAAGTGTGCATTAATTTTTGTAGGAAGTTAGTAAAGGTGTGACAGGGTTGGATAACTCGTGAGTTGTGTGAAGTAACATTATTCTGTGCACTAAAAAAATGTTCTAAGTGTGCATTAATTTTTGTAGGAAGATAGTATAAGTGCGAAACGGTTAGATAATCCGTGAGTTGTGTGCAATAACATTGTTTTGTGCACTAAAAAATGCTCTAAATGTGCATTAAATATTTGTAGGAAGCTAGTAAAAGTCATGGATAATTGTGAATTGCATGAAATAACACTATTTTGTGCATTAAAAAATTCTCTAAATTTGCATTACTTTTTGTTGAAAGTTAGTAAAAGAGTGACATTTTAGGATAATGGTGAATGGTCTGAAATAATGTTTTATTCTACATTAATAAAACGTTAAATGTGTGTTACTTTTCATCACAGATAGTACAAGTGACATGCTTAGGTAATTAGTACTTTACTGTTTGAAATAATACTATTTTGTGCATTAAAAATGGTCTGAATATGCATATGTTCTCAAAGGAATTTAGAAAAGCTGACATGGTAAGGTAATTTGCATCGTTGTTTGAAATAACACTATTTTGTGCATTAAAAATGTCTAATTATCCTTGAGCGAGATCGATCACCTTTATTTCCAAGTCCACTAGGATTTTGAGTTGACTTGAGATAGTTTTGAAACGAAAATAGATATGGGATCACATCACAATCGTGATAGGACAATAAGTGAGCATTTGGAAAATCAGCATCAACTTTTGACATGAAATCCTTCAAGCGATCTTTATAGACTTCTAGCTTTTCATGTTGGAAACCAACTTTTTCTCGCAATATTCTAACATAACCAAAAATAGCCTTTATAGTAGACTCTGTTAATGTCCTCGACGAGCCACCAACACTTTCGTTTGTGCGTGTTTACCAAGAAAAAAAATAGTGTCTAGGCGATTTTGTATCAAGTTTGAGTTTTTATTCAAATGTGATATTATTCTTTTTTTTCAACTTCAACTTTATGATACAAACTATTTTGCATTTAAATTCGCATGCGTGGCTCTACGAAATTGGGATGGGATTTATTATTTATTCGGATGAGAAGATATGTGATGTTTCTGGTGAAGACCCTGATTGTAGTAGGTATGCAGTAAATTCTATTATTTCAATGATCATATAATATTTTATTTGGAAAAAAAAGTTGAATTAGGAACATTTTAAACATTAAAAATACACTAATTCAACATGTTTTTATGCATTAATGATAAAACCTGAATGACTTGTTTCAAAGTATATAGATAGAATGCACCACCTGTAAGTTGTCTTCGTTGTATCTTTTTGTGAGAAGATTTTTATCATGCAAACTAATATCTAAAACTACTTGTTGAATATTTCAGATCAATCTCTAGAAATATATAAGACCATTTAGCTTATTTTGGTGTTGGAATGAGGAGTGATACATCAAGCAAATGCAAGATTGTGATGACTCCTAGCCTTGCATCCTATGGTAAAGAAGATGATTATGGACATTTCATATTGTCGACAGTTCCTTCCATGTTCATCTCGAAGATAAAACCAGAGCCGCGGATGAGTGACCATTGATCATCTTGAGCAGCACTCACTTGTTGGTTGCCTTGTATTTCAATAAAGGAATTTATGGTGTATGAGTAGGTTTGAGTGTTGTATATATGTATGTACAGCTAATTCGAATATTAATGAATTGTAAGCCACGTCTTCAAAATTTTGTGTTGCTACCAAAGTCTGCAAGACATTGTTTGAAGTGAACTTACATGCTTATTTTCAAAAAATAAAATAAATAAATAAATAATAAAAATAAAAATAAAAATAAAAATTTACATCAGTGATTACAATATTTGATTTGCTCCGGAAAAATGGAAATGTTTGTTTAGGTGTGGAGGGAAGCAGAAGAAAGAGAAATTAATTAAATAGGTTGTTAGAATAATAGGCATGTAAAATTACTTTTAAACCCTTAGTAGTTAGTTAGAATTAAAGTTAATCTCATCCATTGATTTTAAATCAAGGGTTCAAAACTCTTCTTATTATTTTTACCAAAAAAGCTCTTTTTATTTGATCTCATCCCTATATATATATATATATATATATATATATATATATATATATATATATAACAACACAATTTATTTAGTACAGTTGATCCAAATATCTTTAAATATTTTACATTTTCGGTTCGTTGGCTAAAAGGTCGGAAACCATAATTAAGAAACATAAAATCCTTACTTACCAAACACGACATTGTTGACATAATCTTCAACGCACGTCAACCTATCGTAACATCGAAAACTTTACCAAAACAAATATTCTGAGCAAAGAATAACATTAATAACAAGCATATAAAATTAACAATTGAAATAATAATATATAAAAACAAAACTACTAACTAAATACTTCCGTAACAAATTAAATGAAAAAGTGTAAAGTTCAACAATATATTCCAAATTAATACACAATAAAAACTTCATGTCAAAACCCCGTGCGTGCACAGGTATTATAACTAGTATAAATATTATAGGAAGATTGAAAAAAAAAAAATTCTCCCCTTTCCCGCGTAAAAGTGATGGAAATCAACATTAACAAAATGCACTGTCAATTCTCCACAAATTCTCTCCAATTCTCCTCTTTGTTATTTGTCCATTTTACCAAACATGAGAAATTGTTTCATTTCCATTTCTCCAACCCTATTTCTCTCTACGAAAGACAAGTAGCCCTATGGGAGGGCTTTTTTAGACAAGCATATTTATTTTTCCTAAACTAGACAACGACTACCTGGGCTACCTTATCTATACTACTTATAATGGAGGAATGACTCTCTCTCCAAAAAATTCAGATGTACAAAAAATGATGCATAGTTTACAACACTTTAAAGCAAGCAATTTTCATAATTACAACAACCAAAGCATTGTGTACAACAAAAACTAGCATGAATCGAAATTCAGACCACTTTCTTTTGAATTCAACATTAATAGCATTAAAAGCACCCCTACACCCAATATTACAATCATTTAAACATAATGTACAACCCTCATTCTACATTAATAGCATTAAAAACACCCGCATACCCAATATTACAATCACTTAAACACAATGTACAACCCTCATTCTACATTAATAGCATTAAAAACACCCATATACCCAATATTACAATCATTTAAACACAATGTACAACCCTCATTCTACATTAATAGTATTCAAAACACCCTACACCCAATATTACAAACATTTAAACAAAATGTACAACCATCATTCTATATTAATATCATTAAAAACACCCCTACACCCAATATTACAATTATTTAAACACAATGTACAACCCTTCATCTTAACCTAGACACGAACCTGTGACCAAGACTCGACTCGATACGCAAGGCTCTGAGCTCAAGCTCACGGCATCCCTTGTTTTCGCGACTCAATAAAAACGACAATAACAAAAAGAAAAAAAAATGATTGCAAACAATTATTTAGCTTCATATTTATTTGTTTTAAACTTTGTTTAATTAAAAACTCTTAAAAATTCATGTACTTATCCCCCACCGTCGCTAAAACAACAAGAAGGATGGTAGGTTTTCCTACCTTCGACCGCCAGTATCAACAAAACGAGAGAGATGGTTTTGGTGATGAACTCGAGCTGTGGTGGTGTTAATCATGGTGTTGGGAGGTGATTCTAGGCGCGTGATGTACGTCAAAATGATGGGGAGGTTGTAAGGAGTGTGGTGGTGGTGGCGGTGAGTTTAAGTGGCCGGCGGTGGTGTTTGTTTAGCCGAAAAAACGACTGGAGAAGAAGAAGAAATAGGGTGCGGCTGGTTTGAGAGAGAAAGGGTGTCAAACCCTAAGTGAGGGTATAATGAGGTTTATATAGGAAAGTGTTTTGGATCTTGTGTGAACCCTGTTACACCCTTAGGGACTAAGATTGTAAATATATGTTATGGTAGGAAGTGTAGTTTACCAAATCTTTTAGTATTTTGTTCTCGAGGCAAATTTAGGTGTCGGAATGACTTCCCGTGACATTTTTATTAATTCCATCGAAAATTTTTATTTCATGGTACCAACCGCTGCAACGCGCGGGTACCTTGCTATTTGGATGATTTGGATTTTGATGCGTGGCAAAGGTAGTGTTTGGACTGTTGCATTTGATAGCTACATAATGTTTATATTTGGGAAATTCAGGTTGTTTTATTTTTGCGATGCTGATTTTGTTATATGAAGGAACTTAAAGCGGTGTTTGGATGTTATTTATGAGATTTTTAGAGATATGTGTTGGTCTATGTTATGGTTAAAGAGGTGTTTGGATGGTAAGTTTCGTTGCTGTCTTATTGTTGAGTTATAAAGATTTAAATTGGGACCTAATATGGTTTTAAGGTGAATGGTCCATTAAAGGAGTGTTAAGTGTTATGGCTTGGAAACTAATAGGCTTTTGGAGTTATGGAGTTTGTATGTGTTGAAGACTTAAGTCTAGATATTTTTTGGACGCTTTTGGTCATTAGAATTTTTTGTACTATTTCTTGTTTTCTCATGTGGTCAAAGTATATTTTGGGCATGGCATTTTTATTTTCCTTATATGGGGTTGTCCATATAAGTTATTTGTAAATATTTCTTATTAATAAAATTTGCCAGGACTTTGAGTTCCCTTTTTCAAAAAAAAAAAGTAAACAAAATTAGCGTTGCGTGTCTTACATATGATATTTGATCTTACTACAAAAAGTTAATAACACAATCTAGATAAGTCATTTGAAACTATTACAAGTATTAATAGTGTACAAGTTTAGAATATAATTTCAACTTAACCTTCTATATCTTTAGATGAATTTTTATATATGTATATCCATTCGAAAAAAAAAAAAGTCGTTCAAAATAAAGTTAGATAAACATTAAAATATATATATATATATATATATATATATATATATATATATATATATATATATATATATATATATATATATATATATATATATATATATATATATATATATATATATATAGGGTGAGGATCAGGTACATTTTTGTCTTTTAGTGCGGATAGTACGGACGAATCTCAGCCCTCCATCTAGTCAACCATCTGAAAAAAGCGGAGTGGCAATATCGTAAATATCCCGTCTTTTTTAAGATCGTTACTATCGTATTAGCTTTTTTTATGAAAAAAATTCAAAAAAATCTGAAAAAATTAAAAAAATAAAGAGGACAACAAATAATTAAGAATCGTTGAAAGAAATTTCAAAAAAAAAATCGTTTTCATCGTTAAAAGTATTGTGATATCAGAATCTGATTTTGACTTTTTTACAAAAGTCAAGATCTGATCTTGACTTGTCAAGATCAGATCTTGACTTTTGTAAAAAAGTCAAAATCAGATTCTGAAAACTTTTTTTTTAATAAAAAATTTAATATCACAATAACTTTTTTAATATCGTAAAAACTTTTTTTTAATAAAAATTATTAATATCGCCGTAAAGTCAAGATCAGATCTTGACTTTTGTAAAAAAGTCAAAATCAGATTCTGAAAACTGTTTTTTTTTTAATAAAAAATTTAATATCACAATAACTTTTTTAATATCGTAAAAACTTTTTCTTAATAAAAATTGTTAATATCGCCGTAACTATCATACTTTCTTAATATCAAAGTTAATTTTTTTTAATATCACTTTAACTTTTTCTTAATATCGTAATATCACGGTTTATTTTTACATGTAAAAAAGCTTAATATCGCGGTACCACTCATAATATCGTTAATATCACATTAACACTCATAATCAAAAACGAAAAAAGTGCTCAGAAAAATCTGAAAAAATAAAAAAATAAAAGAACACAACTAGAGTAAGGATCGCTGAGAAGGAAAAAAAATCAAAAAAATCGTTTTCATGATCAATTGGTACCATGATATTAGCGTCAGATCTTGACTTTTTTTACAAAAAGTCAAGATCAGATCTGGAATGGGCGGTCCAGATCCATCCGCACGTCCGCACTAAAAACTTGTATCCGCACGTGTTCCTCACTCTATATATATATATATATATATATATATATATATATATATATATATATATATATATATATATATATATATATATATATATATATATATATATATATAAGGGGCTTTATTTTCAGAACCCTGTTAAGTGCGAGAACTGCGAGAACTCCAATTTTGCATTAGAAAACATGCATGTTCATATAAAACATGTATGTTTTCTTACATACACATGCCTGCGTATTAAGGTGTGTGTAAGAAAACATACATGTTTTATATGAACATGCATGTTTTCTAATGCATAATTGGAGTTCTCGCAGTTCCAGCATTTAATAGGGTTCTAAAAATAAAATCATTTTGCATTGATCTATTGCACTTAACAGGTTTTTATATAAACATGTATTATGTGTATTAAGGTGTATGTAAGAAAACATACATTTTTATATGAACATGCATGTTTTCTAATGCAAAATTGGAGTTCTCGCAGTTCCTGCACTTAACAGGGTTCTAAAAATAAATATACACTATATATATATATATATATATATATATATATATATATATATATATATATATATATATATATATATATATATATACTACTTATAATGGAGGAAGGACTCTCTCTCCAAAAAATTCAGATGTACACAAAATAATGCATGGTTTACAACACTTTAAAGCAAGCAATTTTCATAATTACAACAACCAAAGCATTGTGTACAACAAAAACTAGCATGAATCGAAATTCAGACCACTTTTTTAGAATTCTACATTAATAGCATTAAAAACACCCCTACACCCAATATTACAATTATTTAAACACAATGTACAACCCTCATTCTACATTAATAGCATTAAAGACACCCTACACCCAATATTACAATCATTTAAACACAATGTACGACCCTCATTCTACATTAATAGCATTAAAAACACCCTACACCCAATATTACAATCATTTAAACACAATGTACAACCCTCCATCTTAACCTAGACATGAACCTGTGACCAAGACTCGACTCAATAAAACTGACTCGATACACAAAGCTGTGACCAAGCAAATTTAGGTGTCGGAATGACATCCCGTGACATTTTTATTAATTTCATTGAAATTTTTTATTTCAGGGTACCCGCCGCTGCAACGTGCGGGTATATATATATATATATATATATATATATATATATATATATATATATATATATATATATATATATATATATATATATATATATAGGGGTGAGTTAAAATAAAAAAAAGTATTTTTGGTGAGAAGGATAAGAAGGATTTTGGACCATTGATTTAAAAATCAATGTATGAGATTAGATTATAATCTTTGATAAAGATGGAAGGGCAAAATAGTCTTTTGATAAACAATCATTAACAACAATTTATTAAATACAAATTTATAAGCGTTTCATTCATTCTTCACAATCACTTTCTCTCTCATCCAACCACTTCCTCTCTCTCGATTCAGATCTAAAAAACCTAGATTTATAGAAAAATCAACAAATCATTTACAGAAAAATCATCACATCATCTATAGATCATATAAAAATCAAAGGCAAGTGAATTAAAATCTACTCGAAGCTTAAAATGGCACCAAAAAGCAAATGTAAGTGAATTAAATTTGATTTTGTTCAGATTATCATGAAGTAGCCCGATTTTAATGCACTTGTTTGTAGAATTAGCAGCAACAAGGAGAAAAAGTAGAAGGAGAGTATCAATGCACATTTCGTTGTTAGATAATGAAGAACGTAGAGATAATAAGCGGACGAAGATGCGCCACGATTGTCCCTAAAAAACTCTACAATCTATAGGTATTGATTTAATTAATTGTAAAATTTCTTTGTTTATAACACTTTTGTGCATTAAAAATAATCTAAGTGCGTATATAAAACAGTTTGTGCTTTAAAAATGTTAAGAAGTATATTTTATACAATTGTTATTTGTTTGAAATTAAACTGTTTTGTGCAACTAAAACAGTCTAAATATGTTTTGGAATTTAGGCAAATTGATATGTGCTTGAAATCAGCCATCTGGTTTAAAACTTACAAGTATTTTGTGCATAATGGCTAAATGTGCATAAGTTTCATATATGTGATGATGGGGAATAAAGAAAAAATATTCGTCCATCAAAAAATTCAAATTTCATAGGTAATGAGTTATTAACAAAAAATTGCTTTGTTAATACATATTATGATAAAAAAAAAATGTTTATCAAATTTAAGTGTGCATGCTTTGTGCATAAAATCGCTATATGTGCATCAGTTTTAACATACTGTTGTTAAAAATATGATATGTTTGGGCAATAATGAGTTGTGCGAAATAAATCTATTTACTGCGTTAAAAATGAGTTAAACGTGCACTATTTTTCGTTAAAAGTTAGTAAAAGTGTGATATGTTTGGGTAATTGTGAGTTGTGTGAAATAACACTATTTTGTGTATTAAAAATTGGCTAAATGTTTATTAATTATTGAAGAAAGTTAGTAAAAGTGCGATACGTTTGGGTAATCGTGTGTTATGTGAAGTAACATTGCATTATGCTTTAAAAATAGGCAAAATGTGCATTGATTTTTGTAAAAAAATGTGATATATCTCTGTTAATTGTGAGTTATGTGAAATAATACTGATGTGTGCATTAAAAAATGGCCTCAATGTGTGATAATTTATCTGGAAGTTAGTAAAAATGGGATACATTTGGATAATCATGATTTGTGTGAAATAACATTAGTTTGTGCACTAAAAAATTGGCTAAGTGTGCGATAATTTTAGATGGAAGTTTGTAAAATTGGGATTAGCACTCTATTGTTTAAAATAACACTATTTTGTGCACTAATTGCTTTTGTGTTAAGTTATGTTAGTCTACTTACTGGTCTTGTGGAGCAGCTGAGGGTGATGTCTAAGGGGTGTTTGGTTTTTCTTTATGTTTGTCTTAGGCTGACTTTGTAATAAGTATATTATGACTTTTTGCTTAGTGTGTCTAGGACTGGTGCATTAGTTCAGCTTGGTTCAAGGTTTTATGTTGATGGTGTTTGGTTAGGTGCTTGTTTGGGGGTACAACCTTGGTTGCGTTTTGGTTTGTTGCTTTCCTTGATTGTCCTGATATTGGGGTGTTGTATTCGTTTTTGTTTTCTCCATGTTCCTTTTGCTATAATGTCTTGTTTGTAGCATTGGTCTTCCTTTTGTTTTGTTATAATGTCTTGTTTTATTCCTATTTGTTTTAATAAAAGATGAAGTAAAAAAAACACTATTTTGTGCACAATAAAATGGTTTAAATGTGCATCAATTTTTGTAGAAAGTTATTAAAAGTGTGACACGGTTGGATAATTCATGAGTTGAGTGAATAAACATTGTTTTGTGCACTAAAAAATGGCCTAAGTGTGCATTAATTTTTGTAGGAAGTTAGTAAAGGTGTGACAGGGTTGGATAACTCGTGAGTTGTGTGAAGTAACATTATTCTGTGCACTAAAAAAATGTTCTAAGTGTGCATTAATTTTTGTAGGAAGATAGTATAAGTGCGAAACGGTTAGATAATCCGTGAGTTGTGTACAATAACATTGTTTTGTGCACTAAAAAATGCTCTAAATGTGCATTAAATATTTGTAGGAAGCTAGTAAAAGTCATGGATAATTGTGAATTGCATGAAATAACACTATTTTGTGCATTAAAAAATTCTCTAAATTTGCATTACTTTTTGTTGAAAGTTAGTAAAAGAGTGACATTTTAGGATAATGGTGAATGGTCTGAAATAATGTTTTATTCTACATTAATAAAACGTTAAATGTGTGTTACTTTTCATCACAGATAGTACAAGTGACATGCTTAGGTAATTAGTACTTTACTGTTTGAAATAATACTATTTTGTGCATTAAAAATGGTCTGAATATGCATATGTTCTCAAAGGAATTTAGAAAAGCTGACATGGTAAGGTAATTTGCATCGTTGTTTGAAATAACACTATTTTGTGCATTAAAAATGTCTAATTATCCTTGAGCGAGATCGATCACCTTTATTTCCAAGTCCACTAGGATTTTGAGTTGACTTGAGATAGTTTTGAAACGAAAATAGATATGGGATCACATCACAATCGTGATAGGACAATAAGTGATCATTTGGAAAATCAGCATCAACTTTTGACATGAAATCCTTCAAGCGATCTTTATAGACTTCTAGCTTTTCATGTTGGAAACCAACTTTTTCTCGCAATATTCTAACATAACCAAAAATAGCCTTTATAGTAGACTCTGTTAATGTCCTCGACGAGCCACCAACACTTTCGTTTGTGCATGTTTACCAAGAAAAAAAATAGTGTCTAGGCGATTTTGTATCAAGTTTGAGTTTTTATTCAAATGTGATATTATTCTTTTTTTTCAACTTCAACTTTATGATACAAACTATTTTGCATTTAAATTCGCATGCGTGGCTCTACGAAATTGGGATGGGATTTATTATTTATTCGGATGAGAAGATATGTGATGTTTCTGGTGAAGACCCTGATTGTAGTAGGTATGCAATAAATTCTATTATTTCAATGATCATATAATATTTTATTTAGAAAAAAAAAGTTGAATTAGGAACATTTTAAACATTAAAAATACACTAATTCAACATGTTTTTATGCATTAATGATAAAACCTGAATGACTTGTTTCAAAGTATATAGATAGAATGCACCACCTGTAAGTTGTCTTCGTTGTATCTTTTTGTGAGAAGATTTTTATCATGCAAACTAATATCTAAAACTACTTGTTGAATATTTCAGATCAATCTCTAGAAATATATAAGACCATTTAGCTTATTTTGGTGTTGGAATGAGGAGTGATACATCAAGCAAATGCAAGATTGTGATGACTCCTAGCCTTGCATCCTATGGTAAAGAAGATGATTATGGACATTTCATATTGTCGACAGTTCCTTCCATGTTCATCTCGAAGATAAAACCAGAGCCGCGGATGAGTGATCATTGATCATCTTGAGCAGCACTCACTTGTTGGTTGCCTTGTATTTCAATAAAGGAATTTATGGTGTATGAGTAGTTTTGAGTTTTGTAGTGTAAATATGTATGTACAGCTAATTCGAATATTAATGAATTGTAAGCCACGTCTTCAAAATTTTGTGTTGCTACCAAAGTCTGCAAGACATTGTTTGAAGTGAACTTACATGTTTATTTTCAAAAAATAAAATAAATAAATAAATAATAAAAATAAAAATAAAAATAAAAATTTACATCAGTGATTACAATATTTGATTTGCTCCGGAAAAATGGAAATGTTTGTTTAGGTGTGGAGGGAAGCAGAAGAAAGAGAAATTAATTAAATAGGTTGTTAGAATAATAGGCATGTAAAATTACTTTTAAACCCTTAGTAGTTAGTTAGAATTAAAGTTAATCTCATCCATTGATTTTAAATCAAGGGTTCAAAACTCTTCTTATTATTTTTACCAAAAAAGCTCTTTTTATTTGATCTCATCCCTATATATATATATATATATATATATATATATATATATATATATATATATATATATATATATATATATAACAGCACAATTTATTTAGTACAGTTGATCCAAATATCTTTAAATATTTTACATTTTCGGTTTGTTGGCTAAAAGGTCGGAAACCATAATTAAGAAACATAAAATCCTTACTTACCAAACACGACATTGTTGACATAATCTTCAACGCACGTCAACCTATCGTAACATCGAAAACTTTACCAAAACAAATATTCTGAGCAAAGAATAACATTAATAACAAGCATATAAAATTAACAATTGAAATAATAATATATAAAAACAAAACTACTAACTAAATACTTCCGTAACAAATTAAATGAAAAAGTGTAAAGTTCAACAATATATTCCAAATTAATACACAATAAAAAATTCATGTCAAAACCCCGTGCGTGCACAGGTATTATAACTAGTATAAATATTATAGGAAGATTGAAAAAAAAAAATTCTCCCCTTTCCCGCGTAAAAGTGATGGAAATCAACATTAACAAAATGCACTGTCAATTCTCCACAAATTCTCTCCAATTCTCCTCTTTGTTATTTGTCCATTTTACCAAACATGAGAAATTGTTTCATTTCCATTTCTCCAACCCTATTTCTCTCTACGAAAGACAAGTAGCCCTATGGGAGGGCTTTTTTAGACAAGCATATTTATTTTTCCTAAACTAGACAACGACTACCTGGGCTACCTTATTTAAAATTATGACACGTGTTCCATGTACTATTGTTTTGTCTTATTGTGTTTTATTAGAAATTAGTAGGGTACTTGCGCTTTTCAGCGCGCGAGTACCCTAAAATAAATATTAACGACACCAAAAGGAAAAAGTGATAGCTAGGAGTTGTAAACTGTTAAGGCTCGAGCCCGTTGGCTCGAGCCCATTCAGGTAAGGCTTCTAAGTCGTCTACTATTCCATCTTCTATTACTTCTGCAACAAAGAAGGCGTTTGAGCAGACTACTAGCCCATCTCCGAGTACTTCTGCAATGAAGCGGGGTAACCCATTTTCTAAAGTGGGTGAAGTAGTTGTTTCTGAGAGTGATGAGGATGAGGTGTACGAGCCTAATGATTATTTGAGAGATGATTATTTTTCAGATGAGTATGCGGCTCATGTAACGACTTACCGGGACAATTCAAGGATTTCAAGCTTCAAGTCCATGTTATGAAGTAGTATTTTATTTTGTCTTTTTCATAAGATTGACTTGTCATCTTATGTTGTTTATTGATTGTTCTAGTTGTTGGTAGCTAGTGGTTCATTTATGGCCTGTCATAAATGATCTAGGGTAGTTCAAGCGGTTGCTTGAGGTTAATGTTGCATTTCAGACACATTTCATTGTACTTTAAATGTTTTATTGGTTAATATATTTTACCAGGGTGAAAGTTCCCTTTTACCCAAAAAACATGCGGATCACAATATATACACTTACATGAATGTTAGAGTTTTGTTAACTTTTGTATTTGTATTATATTCCTTAAATTGTTGCTTTTGTGTAACACCCCGAAAATTTGATAAGCAGCGAAAGTCTAATCGGGGTCATTAGAGTTTAGTACACAGTCATACTCATAGAAAACAATTCAAAAGATAGTCAATATCATTCCATGAAAACTCAAATATTCAGAGTTACAAACATTTTTCCAAAATGTTAATTGTTTAGCAAAAGAAGTGATGAGTTTGTAAAGAATGATATAATTATTGAAATCAAAGGGAGGTCCTGTGCCCTTTGCCAGCTTCATGCCGCCATGCTTGCTAATTTCCTGAGATAAACATGCTTAAAAAGTCAACACAAAGGTTGAGTGAATCCATAGTAGTTTAAATAGTAATAGTGTGAACGCAAGTCAAGCATTTGAAATAAACAAGCCAAGATAGACCGGTCTTGACTAATCTGGTGAAATATTGCTCCTAAGCCTCACGAAACGCAAGACTTAACATTGATTTGACATATCATAAAGATAATAACAATCACCTACACCACAGCGGATGTAAATGACAAGGGGCCCTCGGTGACAGGAAATTTGCCAAATTTCCATAATACCTCGAATATAGCACACCTCCTGCCAAGTGATCACCTTGACAGAGGTGGGCTGCCATTCCAATAGATCTATCAACTATATTCACGCTCACTCGCAAGTGATTAAGGTTCGTGATATGAGGGACTTGTAGCACATGTGTCAACTTAGGCAATATCAGGTGATAACAGCATACAGAAAAATACTTGTGTTCGATTTATAGCATGTATCTCCCCACGGGGTTTAAAAACAATTAAAAATGTGGGACCATGAACTCACCTGACAGGTGGTGTGAATCACAACAGTGCTCAAAAGTGATGGTGTACTGCTACGACTAGCAATGAAATTCCTCCGACTTGCTACCTAAATAATACATTGTAATCGGTGTTTTAGATTCGTGTTGTAAATGACGTGTGATATGTCACATGTACGGTGATATTCGTTCGGGTGTCTTAATATATTCCAAAATAACTTTACGTAGTTATTTGTATCGTGTCACGAACCGGTGTTCGATAAATATTAACTCATTTGTGAAAATATTATTGTTTAAAAAAATATTTATAATTAAATATTTTTAGTATAGTTATTTATATATTTTAAGGTTACCCAAAATATATACATATTTATATATAAAAATCAATTTATAATTAATTATAAGATACCTTGTCATATATAACCCTTAACTTTATTAAGATTACACTTTTTTCCCTTTGGTTAATGATATTACATTTTAGTCCTTAGCATAACTTTTACACTTGCATTCCTTAAACTTTGGCAATATTACTATTTTCACCCTCAACTTCTCATTAGAAATCGACTATTTTTAATTAAGTCCGAAAGTTTTGTGACTTTGACAGTTTTAGTCCCTTAACGCGAGACTTTGCAAAAATAGTCCTTATTTAATGTTTTGAAAAAGACAACTTTTGTAATACGAAAAATACACTCAAATCCCATAAAACTTTTACTAAATCTGTTTGAAAAGTCTCGATAGTATCCAGAAATCTAATCGGTTTTCAACCGAATTTTCTCCTTTGAAAAATACTTGGGCTCGTTAGCCCATATAAGGCCCAAACGGAATCTTTGTTATTTATAGAGGGTGCTCGACACAGGTTTGGTTTAGGCTTAGTTTTCGTAGTAATAGGTCGCGTATAATATGCATGTTACGTTGGTTTGATAGTTTGCCAAGTCAAGATACGTGTCAAGTAAAAATACGCGTGTCATGAACGTATAAATCGAGAGATATCGTGTCAAAGTAAAGTGTCAAAATGAGTTTTTGAGTTGCTATGCTTAGTACTAGATTTGTATTTCTATATGCTCATGTGGTGCGACATTTAATAAGACGAGAAGTGAACAAAATGAAATGAGGGTTGAGTAACTTACAACACCAAGGATTCTTGGTGGTGAAGAGTTCGTGTGGTCAATATAAGAGAACGAGCAAATGTTGAACCCTCTTCGTAGTAATCCCTTGCTTCAATACTTCTTACCCAAAAGCCTTACTCGTTCAACCCAAAACCTTGCTTGTGTACTCCTTGCTTCCTCTCGACAGCAACAAGAAAGAAAACACTAGAGTGTTTGTGATTGTAAATTTTTGGTGAAACTTGAGAGTGTGTGAGATCTAGCATTAAATGTGATTTATATAGGGAGGTTTTGGGTGGTTCGAATGTCCCTAGAGACACAACACTAACCTTGTGGTCTCTTCTTCTCTCGACAATATTGTCTAGCCTTCAAAGGCGTTGTCAAATCGAGTGGTGGTAAAAAGGGAGCAACAATGAATTACTTGGAGTAGTTTATGTGTAGGTTAGGCTAATAGAGGATTAAACAATTGTGATTAGGCTCATGTGGTATAAACATGTTGGGAGTAATGAAACATGCGATCCATGGGGTTTTAGTTCGAAGGTGGTTATTGTGTTTGTCCAATGGTTCGACGGCTCAATGGTGGCTCCTTGTCGCATGGTTCAAAGTCAAAGGGAGGTTGCATGATTCTTGTCGAGTGATTAGGAAACCATGAATTTCCAAAACGTGTGTAAATATTTTGAAGACAAAGTAGTTGGTTTTTCTGTTCGTGTGGCATGATACGCAAAAGAAAAGAAAACAAAATAAGCCGTGTGGGCTTGTGAAAACCATGGCCCAAACGAATCAAAAGAAATATAGGTGGGCTTGTGAGTGGTTCGGCCCAAAGAAAAACAAAATAAGATTAGTGTCGGTGGGCTTGTGGTTGTGCTCGGCCCAAAAAGGACGGGGTATCGGTGATTAGTATAATTGTGACTTCCGTTTCGGTGTCGGTGTCGGTTCGTGAAAACCATAAATATATAAACGGTGTCGTCATACGTATATATATACTCATATATACTTAGTAATAATAAATTTGTAATAATTAATATATACATATCGTTATATATATATATTAATAATATTTCGGTGTCCAAATAGGGTGTCGGGTCGCAAGTGGGAGTTACCGGTGTTAACCTCATTGGGTGACATCCAAGAGTGACATTCGGGTGATATCAGGTGACAAAACATAATCGGGTGTCAAACAAACGGTGATGAAAACAATCGGGTGTTCAAACAAATAGTGTCTCATATAAAAATTTCAAATTAGCCCGCGAAAATGGCTTAGTTAAGAATAGTGTCGATAATTAGCATTAATAAATGACCTGGGATTTTACGGAGTATTACAGTACCTACCCGTTAGATTGGATTCGTCCCAGAATCCAAAGTTAAATCGGTGCTCGGGGTTGTCTCATCAAATAGTTGTGGGTATTTGGCACGCGTTTGATCCTCGCGCTCCCATGGGTACTCGGGTCCTCTCTTAGAGTTCCATCTAACCTTAACAATGGGAATGCGACTATGCTTAAGTCGTTTGACTTCCCTATCCATAATCTCAACGGGTTCCTCAATAAAGTTCAACTTATCATCGATTCTGATCTCTTTCAATGGAATCACGAGTGTTTCATCCAATAAACACTTTTTCAAATTTGACACGTGGAAGGTGTTGTGTACTCTACTGAGTTCCTCAGGTAGTTCAAGTTTGTATGCCACGGGACCGATCCTTTCAATGATCTCGACGGGTCCAACGTATCTTGGGTTTAACTTTCCACGTTTTCCAAACCTAATCATTCCTTTCCAAGGTGATACCTTAAGCATGACTTTGTATCAAACTTGAAACTCTATTGGTTTCCTTCGCACATCGGCATAACTCTTTTGCCGATCCCTAGCGGTTTGCAATCGTTGCCTAATCTTTACTATTTTCTTAGTGGTTTCAAGAATCAATTTGGGACCTGAGAGTTGTAGATCTCCAATCTCAGCCCAACAAACTGGTGATCTACACTTTCTTCCATAAAGTGCTTCAAACAGTGCAGCCTTAATACTAGCGTGATAACTGTTGTTATATGAGAATTCCGCTAACGGTAGGTGTTTATCCCAGCCTTTTCCAAAATCAATCACAAATGCCCTAAGCATGTCTTCTAGGGTTTTGTGACAACTGGCAAAATAGGGAGTCGTTTTTAAAACCCGCATTACATTAAAAATTATAATGTTGAAATTTTTGAAAAGTTTATCGTGACGAGATGTTTTATGAACGTTGGAATGTGTTTTTGATCGTATGTTAATTATGAGGATTTGATTATTTATCTATGTTTGGTTCGTTCGTGATGATTTATTTTGAGATTGTTATTTTGGCACTACATTGACTCCGGCACTAGGTTAACCTAACAATTTTAATTATTTTTAATATTGGTTTGGATATTATTATTTGGGGACGTATCGTGAGGTTTTGATTATTTTTTGAACGAGTTCGGTTTGAGAAAGTGGTTTGATTATTTAAGGTTTCGGGTTTGGCCCGTGTGTGTACATTGGGCCACTTAGCCCATTACACCTTCACTATTATTATTATTAATAATAAAAAGAATTTTTTTTTAAATTACATTGAATCGTCCTTGTGGTCCGGTCTTAAGCAACACACCCACACCACACCCTCACAAATTTCACTCTCTCTCTCTCTCTCTCTCTCTCTCTCTACACTTATCTTCAAACTCAAAACCCTAGCCGCCCCTTTTTCTGGCCACCACCACCTTCATCGCCACTCCCCCATGAAAACTAACACCACCAATCAACTCCCCACATCATTCTCTATCCGATCTATATAAGCACGCGCCCTAAATCTATTGTTTTCATCTCGTTATCATCACAAATTCGTCATTCCTTGTCGTGGTTTTGAAGATCTTTTCGATTTGGTCTTCGGAATCGAAGGTAGGATGAGCTTGGCTCGTATTTTGGTTTAATTCGTGACCTAGGGTCACGGATTTGGGTTTCTTTCGGGTTTTCTTGGTTATTAATGAAAGATTTTAATGGGTTTTGATGAAATGGATTAAGAAAAAATGTTTGGTATCCGGGTTTATGCCATTTTCGATGGGTCGAGGTTCAACCGAGAGCTATGGCTCTCGGCTTGGGTCTTGGATGTGTTATTCTTGGCCATTTGTTGATTTTTGGATGCTTGGTGCTTGTTTGTGATGTTTGGTCGACCTTGTGGTCGTTTGGTTTTTCGGCCGACACCCCAAGGGGGTTGTTTGGGTCGGTTTTGGCTCGAGCTAGAGCTAGCCGAGACCAAATGGTCTCGGGTGGGACTCCCGTATTTTGTTTCGGGCGTAATATTGACCCGGGTTGACATGGTAACTCAACCCGTAATTGTTTATGTTTTTGGTTGTATTTTTTTTACTTGCCGAATTATTATTACTGTTGTTGTCACGGTTGTGATTTTTACCATGGATTTATTATTTTGGACTTGAGTGGTATATTTGGATTACGAGTTATATTGGAGATGTGTTGTCGAATGTGGAACTTGGGGACCGATTGTGAGACGGTCATTAGATGACGGAGATAGGTTAGTTGGGTGCCGTAGTCGGACCCTCTTGTTGTAGCACGTGGTTATGGGATTGATTTGGACGGAGATGATATATTTATTTTGACTTGATTCTTATTTTGGACTTGGACTATGAGCCGAGAGTCATGACTCGGACATGTGACCAAATTCTATGATTCGATAACTATTTAAAAGTCAAATATTAAAAATAATGTTCGTAATACTATTATTGCGAATATAATCATTTATATACGTATATAGACGTGATAAACGTATATATATATATATATATATATATATATATATATATATATATATATATATATATATATATATAAATGCGTATATTAATAATAAAACGATCACGAGTGAACGTTATAATAATATAACGATAGTTATTATACTATGCAAATAGTGTAATAAATGTCGGAATATTGTTATAAATAATAACTATAAATAACGGAAAAAACTAATAAGTCGGGTAAATAATAATTAAAAACATGATTTTTATAAATTTAGAAACTTATCGAGTTATACGGGTTGTGGTTATTTAAAGTCCAAGTGGGCTTTATATTGCGACTTTTGTGTTGTCACGGATATATGACGATTAATATAGACATTTTCTATAGCAAGTGACTTATTTAATCGACGGATTTGATCGAGTTATTTGATTATATAAAATGAGTATATTAATGGGCATCGTATCCCACGACGCCCATAGGTTGTGGTATACATTTTAGGGTAATAAATTACTATGTATCTCGTGGAATTTGGCCGATTCGACGATATATATAGGGAATTTATTGGACTACGATATATACCAAATAGAATTCTTTGTGCTAAGTGCTTTAGGTTGGGTATAATTTTAGAACGATATATTACGTAAATAAATATGGGAGATTACCAAATCGACGGATTTGATAAGCTTCGATGATTTATTTAAATAATATGTGGGCTAATATTAGACCTATAGTTGGTTTATTATTTCGTTTGTTGTGGCTTTTTGGTTTGAGTTGTGTCGACCCTTCACCCATACGGATACCAAACGTCGAATTTCAAATTAATATGAAGTTAATTCGAGAAATGGATATTTTTGGGAAGTAAAACGGAATACGTTCGGGAATGGGAATATATGATTTTGAGGAAATGATTTCTGAACGAGTTTGATATTGTTAGGAAGTGCCGAGACTGTAGTTGCCGTTACGTGAGTTGCTTGAGTTTGCTTACGTCTTTCTTCTATCGATTTCTTTTGAGGATTTTCTGGACTTGAGGTGAGTCATAGCCCCACTTTTACTCTTGAACTTTGTTTTCAATACTTGGGGTGAGAAACGTGCAAATGTTTTATGTGGACTATTATCGCTTTATTTATTCATTTCAAAACTTGCTATGCTTATAGAACTAGGTAGGATTAAGCGAGGCCTAGTCCCGAACTAGGTAAGCTATTAATTTGGTTTATGAGCGAGGCCTAGTCCCGAACTAGGTAAGCTATCGGATTGATTATAGAGCGAGGCCTAGACTTGAGCTAGGTAAGCTATTGATTGGATTGATTTGAGCTATAGCGTGCACGTATAGGGTTGATTTGATTTGATTGGATTATTTTGGTTGGATTATTTTGGTTGGATATTTTGGTTGGATGATTGAGGCGTAGTCTAGCTAGCAATCGTTTTGCGTATATGTCCACTATATTGAATTATGAATTTAAACCTATGATCTCACCAGCGAAAGCTGACTTTTAGCACGTTTTCTCAGGTAATTAAGTGATGCTCTATGGATGCTTGGGATTGGAGGCTTGGCAATGGCACCGGTTATGGATCTATTTTTCTAAAACTCTGATAAACTATTGTGGACCTATGTTTATTTCCTTTGGGCCTTACTTTGGATAATTCTTGTGATAAATGTAAACTTTAAAACCTGTTTTGGTTGTGTTTTTCTTACGTTTACTTTATCTCGTTCTTTCATGACTTTGAATGGATACCAATCCCCGTAGCACCCCGAAAGCTTGTTGAGTCGTCCGCTGTATCAAATTTTGGGGGTGTTACAGATTGGTATCAGAGCCAAGGTTATAGAGAACTAGGTAAATAGACACCTAAACTATAACCGATTTTTATAGAAAACGACCCTCGACCATTGCCCGCCAGCCCGCCAAGCCGAAGCATCATTGTTATTATTGACGTATTATGGGATTATTGAGATGATTGATAGATTTGGGATTCTTGAGATGATTTGAGGATTTGAGGTTTATTGATTTAGTGATATGATGGCGTTTTGAGGAATTATATGCGTTTTGAGGAATTATATGGCTTATTTGTTTTACGAATGATTTTAGTACTGCGGTATTTTAAATCTTTCTTGGTTATATGATTTAGGATTATATGATGATGTTGATATGGTATTTTGAGTTCGCGGTTTAGTTGTTTTAAAACACTTACACCTACCCTACGCCGTTGTCACAGACTATGGCCTCCCGTACACCCGATGTTGTTGAGGATATTCTTACTGCACCGGTATTTCCAGCACAGTTCACCATGGCTCCTGATGATCCTTACCAGGTTGCCATGCTTTCGGCTACTGTGACACCGACAGGTTCTACATCAGCACCACCTGCTGCATCTACGCAGGGACCCTCATCTTCTCTAGGGCTCCCTGGTACATCGAGGCAGCTTACACTTCATCAGGCTTTGGCTCGTGTGGCTCCACGTTTTGCCCACCGAGCTATGGCACGTATGTCGGTACGCCCTACTTCACCACCTTTACAGATAGATGCTCACTCTCTTCTGTCAGAGGCGCCACCTGCATCATTGCGTCGTCGTCCTAGATCACCTACCCCTTCACCACATGGTTCACCTGTTAGGAGATGACGATTGATGATGTACTCTTCCGATGAGGAGGAGGAGGAGTACGAGGGTGAGGATGAGGCTGATGACCCTCAGGAGGCTGAGCAGGGTGATGATGATGACCCTGAGGAGGAGGAGATGCCTGATGATGATGATTTGTTAGTGCCGCCAGCTCAGGATGAGGAGCCTGATTCACCTATACATCCAATTGAACCTGTTTCACCGGATCATCCATTTCTGTTTGATTCACCACCTGGTAGTCCCGTTGAGTCGGATGCACCTTCTGAGGTTTCTGCTGAGCATGCAGAGTTAGGTGAGACTGGTAGGATGTGGGCTCAGATTACTGCACAGGGCGAGAGGATCTCGCGATTATCTGATCGACTTGAGAGGGTTATTGGAGAGTTTATCGCAGATTTGAGAGTTGATATGACTGTGGTTGAGGGCAGGTCGACTGAGATGAGGAGAGTTTTGATGGAGGTTCACGAGCAGATTGAGAGTTTACAGCGAGGTTTTATTACAGCTCGAGAGGCCGACCACAAGTTATGGCACAGGAATGCCGAGCTGGAGATGGAGGTGGCTGACCTCAAGAGAGACAGCGACACCCATAGTGTGGAGTTAGGATCATTATGGAGAGATCTTGATGGCTTGAGGCAGGAGTTGAGGAGCCTCCGCCAGCAGCGTGGCTAGATGTTTGAGCTATGTTATCTTGTTGCTTTCCTAACCGAGGAGTGTTTGGTTGGAAAAGCTAGTTATCCTATTTTGATGTATTTTCCGTTGATTTCTCATCTTGCTGGAACGATTATTATCTTTTGTGTTTTCGGCAGTTGGAACGATGTTGGATCTTTATTGTATGGTTGATGGTTATTATTATATGGTATTATGTGGTTTTTGGATATTATGGAAATTGAGTTCCTATTCGCCTTATTGATGTCTTGTGGTGTACTGTTGATATTCTTTCCATGACTTGGCTTCGTTGATTTAATTCTTGTTTAGCATATGATAAGTTCTATCAGAGACTCACGAACTTGTATGATGTTTCAGATCAATGGCCCCATGACGAAACCCTGTTAGAGCTACCAGAACTGGTCCTGCAATGACTACCCCTGGTCGTCGAGGACGTCGTCCTACTCGAAATGTTGAGACCCCTACTCCTAATAACCTGGACACTACTAACTGCAACAACAGGAATCAAAATGTTGATGTTCAGGGAGACAATGATCATGTTCCACTTAATGCACCTACTGTGGATCAAGCAATGATCAATCAATTTGTGGAGCAACGAGTTACTGAGCTACTAGCTGAGTCAAATCATTCCAACAATTCTGCTGGAACATTTCCACCTGTTCGTGCTAATGGATGTAACTACAAGGAGTTTAAGATCTGTGGACCCGTTGAGTTTGAAGGAACTGAAGGAGTGGTCTACTTGGTCAGGTGGATATAAAAGACTGAGTCAGTGTTTAATGTCAGTGGTTGTGCGGAGAATACGAAGGTAAAGTTTGCTTCTTTTACCTTCAAGGATGAAGCTTTAACTTGGTGGAACAATTACCGTAACTCGGTTGGAAGTGATGTGGCTTATGATATGACTTGGGAGCAATTTAAGTCTTTACTGATTCAGACTTACTGCCCAAGGAATGAGATTAAGAAGCTGGAGATTGAGTTCTGGAACCATAAGGTGAAAGGTACCGATATGGCAACTTACAATCGCCGTTATCGAGAGTTAGCCTTACTTTGTCCTGATATGGTTAGGACTGAGACTCAAAGGATTGAGAGGTATACCGATGGGTTGCCGGTAGCTACAAGGAACGATGTGATTTCTGCTAAGCCTGCAAACATTCATGAGGCTATCACTATTGCTCAACAATTGATGGACTTGTTGGCATTGGAAGAAGTTGAGAAATACAAGAATGGAAAGAGGAAGAGGGATGATCACTTTAAGGGTAATGATCGTCGAAACAAGCAACAAACAACTACTAGAGCTTATGCTATGGGAGATGGAGACAAGAAGAACTATAATGGAGATGCACCCAAGTGTAACCGATGTTACTAGCATCATTCTGGTCGATGTACTGTGATGTGCAAGACTTGCTCTAAGATGGGACACATAGCTAAGGATTGTAGAGCACGACCACTTGCTATGGTTCAAGCTACTCCTAAAACTATGAGCAAGGAAAATGTTACTTGTTATGGATGTGGAAAGAAGGGACATTATAGGAATGAGTGTAGGGAATTGTGGAACCGAGGAAACCAAGGATCGGGTGGTAATGGGTACAATAATGGGAACCATGGAGCTGGAGGAAACCGTGGACGACAAGATAATGGGGACCAACGTGTGGAAGCTGGAGCTGATCATGGAAGAGTGTATGCACTTGGGAACGAGAGAGGAGAAGATCCGAACGTCGTTACTGGTACGTTCCTTCTCAATAATCGTTATGCTTCCATACTATTTGATACTGGTGCCGATATGAGTTTTGTGTCGACTAAGTTTGCACCCTTACTAGAGAAACCCCCGATGGCCTTAGTAATTGGTTATGATGTAGAGTTAGCTAACGGGAACATAGAGAGGATTAGGACTATCATTCGCGGTTGTATGTTAAACTTTCTGAATCGTCCTTTCAACATAGATCTTCTACCCGTCACGTTAGGAAGTTTTGATGTTATTATTGGTATGGATTGGTTGTCGAAGTATCGCGCTCATATAATTTGCGATGAGAAGATCGTGCGTGTGCCATACGGCAAGGAGATTCTGAACATACCAGGAGATAGAAAGGATTTGAGAGACCCATCCAGATTAGCGGTCATATCTTGCACTAAGTTGCCGAAGCTAATGGAAAAAGGATGTTACCTTTTCTCAACTCAAATTTCTGAGAAAGGAGAGAAGGAGAAGAAGGAAAGGTGCATTGGAGATGTACCTATAGTTCGTGATTTTTCGGATGTGTTTCCCGATGATTTGCCGGGAATTCCGCCTACTAGACAAGTGGAATTTCAGATTGAGCTGATACCTGGTGCTGCACCTGTAGCACGAGCACCTTACCGTCTTGCACATACTGAATTGGAAGAGTTATCGAAACAATTAGCTGAGTTAGCTGAAAAGGGACTTATAAGGCCAAGTTCTTCGCCTTGGGGAGCCCCGGTCTTATTTGTGAAGAAGAAGGATGGATCGTTTCGCATGTGTATTGATTATCGAGAGTTGAACAAGTTAACGTTGAAGAACAGATACCCGTTACCGAGGATCGACGTTTTTTTTTTATCAGCTTCAAGGATCGAGTGTGTATTCGAAGATCGACTTAAGATCGGGATATCATCAGCTTCGAGTTCGTGAGGAGGATATTCCGAAAACGGCTTTCAGAACCTGTTACGGGCATTACGAGTTTCAGGTGATGCCGTTTGGGTTGACTAACGCATCGGCGGTACTCATGGACCTCATGAATCGGGTGTGTAAGCCTTACTTAGATAAGTTTGTGATTGTGTTCATCGATGACATTCTAATTTATTCGAAGAATGAAAAGGAGCATGAGGAGCATCTAAGAATTATCTTAGAATTGTTCAGGAAGGAGAAACTGTATGCCAAGTTTTCGAAGTGTGAATTTTGGATTCCGACGGTACAATTTCTGGGTCATGTGATTGATAGGCAAGGAGTTCATGTAGATCCTGCTAAGATTGAAGCGATTAAAGATTGGGCTGCACCTATGACCCCAATAGAAGTTCGTCAATTTTTGGGATTAGCCGGTTATTACCGAAGTTTCATTGAGGGATTTTCGAAGATAGCAAAACCGTTGACAAAATTGACTCAAAAGAGTGTTAAGTATGAATGGGGAGATAAGGAAGAGGAAGCATTTCAGTTACTTAAGGAAATGTTGTGTAGTGCTCCTATCTTGGCGTTACCTGAAGGTAACAAGGATTTCGTCGTCTATTGTGACGTTTCGCATAAAGGTTTAGGAGCTGTGTTAATGCAACGAGAGAAAGTGATAGCTTATGCTTCCCGACAGCTCAAGAAGCACGAGAA
This sequence comes from Artemisia argyi, assembly GCA_030686995.1. Lineage (NCBI taxonomy): Eukaryota > Viridiplantae > Streptophyta > Magnoliopsida > Asterales > Asteraceae > Artemisia > Artemisia argyi. Next base: position 179,842,219 of record CM060690.1, read on the forward strand.
GAACTACACCACCCATGATTTGGAGTTAGGTGCTGTGGTTTTTGCTTTGAGGATATGGAGACATTACTTGTATAGAACCAAGTGAGTAGTGTTTACTGACCACAAAAGTCTGCAACACATCTTGAATCAAAAAGAGCTCAACATGAGACAGCGAAGTTGGATTGAGTTGCTAAGCGATTATGATTGTGAAATTCGCTAGCATCCTGGTAAAGCAAACGTTGTTGCTGATGCTCTTAGTCGAAAGGAGAGAATTCCACCGTTACGAGTTAGGTCATTAGGAGTGACTATCGTATCACCACTACCATCTCAAATATTAGAAGCTCAAATGGAAGCATTGAAAGCAGAAAATCGACCTGCTGAGAACGTATTTGGGATGGCAGAAAATGAGAAGGGATTTGTTAAGCGTTCTGATGGAGTATTATGTTTTGGAGAGCGAAGTTGGGTACCATTGTATGTAGGAATTCGAGAGTTGATTATGCACGAGTTGCATAAGTCAAGATACTCTATTCATCCTGGGTCTGACAAGATGTACGAGGATTTGAAGAAGTTATATTGGTGGCCAAATATGAAGGCAGATATAGCGTTGTATGTTAGTAAGTGTTTGACTTGTTCTAAGGTTAAAGCCGAACATCAAAGAACGTCAGGATTATTGACGCATCCAGAACTCCCAGTTTGGAAGTGGGAGCATATCACGATGGACTTTATTACCAAATTACCAAAGACAGCTAGCGGTTGCGACGTTATATGGGTAATTGTGGACCGTTTGACTAAGTCTGCTCATTTCCTGGCGATTAGTGAAGATGATAGTGTTGACAAACTTGCGAGGTTGTATGTGAAGGAGATTGTTTCTCGTCATGGAGTTCCGATATCGATTATTTCTGATCGCGACAGCCGCTTCACATCAGCATTGTGGCGATCACTTCAAACCGCTTTGGGGACGAGACTTGATATGAGTACTGCATATCACCCCCAAACCGATGGTCAAAGTGAGAGAACTATCCAGACTTTGGAGGATATGCTTCGTGCATGCATAATAGACTTTGGTAAAGGCTGGGAGAAATATCTACCCCTTGCGGAGTTCTCCTACAACAATAGCTACCACACAAGTCTTAAGGTTGCACCGTTTGAAGCTTTGTATGGTCGTAAATGTCGTTCACCTATTTGTTGGGCAGAAGTTGGAGATAGCCAACTCACAGGCCCTGAGCTTATTTTGGAAACTACTGAGAAAGTAACGCAAATTCGAGATCGACTGCAAGCAGCTAGAGATAGGCAGAAAAGCTAAGCCGATCAGAGGCGTAAACCCCTAGAATTCCAGGTTGGAGACAAAGTGATGCTGAAAGTCTCGCCTTGGAAGGGTGTGATACGTTTTGGGAAACGTGGGAAACTAAATCCCCGCTACATTGGACCATTTCTTATTTTGGAAAGAATTGGGCCCGTAGCTTATCGATTGGAATTGCGAACGGAATTGAATAAAGTTTATGATGTGTTTCATGTTAGCAATCTGAAGAAGTGTCTTTCGGAGGAGACGCCAGTTATACCAATCAAGGATATTCGTGTGGTGAGAGTTTAAATTTTGTGGAAGAACCGATTGAGATATTGGATAGAGAGATTAAACGACTTAAGAGAAGTCGCATCCCGCTAATCAAAGTTCGTTGGAATTCACGGCATGGACCGGAATTCACGTGGGAACGTGAGGATGAGTTTCGAAAGAGATATCCGAAGCTTTTTACTTCATAGATGGGCTGTTCCGAGAGAAACCCGGGATGGGTTCCTTCTGAGGCTGGGAGGATGTGACAACTGGCAAAATAGGAAGCCGTTTTTAAAACCCGCATTGCATTAAAAATTATAATGTTGAAATTTTTGAAAAGTTTATCGTGACGAGATGTTTTATGAACGTTGGAATGTGTTTTTAATCGTACGTTAATTATGAGGATTTGATTATTTATCTATGTTTGGTTCGTTCGTGATGATTTATTTTGAGATTGTTATTTTGGCACTACATTGACTCCGACACTAGGTTAACCTAACAATTTTAATTATTTTTAATACTGGTTTGGATATTATTATTTGGGGACGTATCGTGAGGCTTTGATTATTTTTGGAACGAGTTCGGTTTGAGAAAGTGGTTTGATTATTTAAGGTTTCGGGTTTGGCCCGTGTGTGTACATTGGGCTACTTAGCCCACTACACCTTCACTATTATTATTATCAATAATAAAAAGATTTTTTTTAAAAATTACATTGAATCGCCCTTGTGGTCCGGTCTTAAGCAACACACCCACACCACACCCTCACAAATTTCACTCTCTCTCTCTCTACACTTATCTTCAACCTCCAAACCCTATCCACCCCTTTTTCCGGCCACCACCACCTTCACTGCCGCTCCCCCATCAAAACTAACACCACCAATCAACTCCCATCATCATTCTCTATCCAATCCATATAAACACGCGCCCTAAATCTATTGTTTTCATCTCTTTATCATCACAAATTTGTCATTCCTTGTAGTGGTTTTGAAGATCTTTTCGATTTGGTCTTGGGAATCGAAGGTAGGATGAGCTTGGCTCGTATTTTGGTTTAATTCGTGACCTAGGGTCACAGATTTGTGTTTCTTTCGGGTTTTCTTGGTTATTAACGAAAGATTTTAATGGGTTTTGATGAAATGGATTAAAGAAAAATGTTTGGTATCCGGGTTTATGCCATTTTCGATGGGTCGAGGTTCAACCGAGAGCTATGGCTCTCGGCTTGGGTCTTGGATGTGTTATTCTTGTCCATTTGTTGATTTTTGGATGCTTGGTGCTTGTTTGTGATGTTTGGTCGACCTTGTGGTCGTTTGGTTTTTCGGCCGACACCCCAAGGGGGTTGTTTGGGTCGGTTTTGGCTCGAGCTAGAGCTAGCCGAGACCAAATGGTCTCGGGTGGGACTCCCGTGTTTTGTTTCGGGGGTAATATTGACCCGGGTTGACTTGGTAACTCAACCCGTAATTGTTTATGTTTTCGGTTGTATTTTTTTTTACTTGCCGAATTATTATTACTGTTGTTGTCATGGTTGTGATTTTGACCATGGATTTATTATTTTGGACTTGAGTGGTATATTTGGATTACGAGTTATATTGGAGATGTGTTGTCGAATGTGGAACTTGGGGACCGATTGTGAGACGGTCATTAGATGACGTAGATAGGTTAGTTGGGTGCCGTAGTCGGACCCTCTTGTTGTAGCACGTGGTTATGGGATTGATTTGGACGGAGATGATATATTTATTTTGACTTGATTCTTATTTTGGACTTGGACTATGAGCCGAGAGTCATGACTCGGACATGTGACAAAATTCTATGACTCGATAACTATTTAAAAGTCAAATATTAAAAATAATGCTCGTAATACTATTATTGAGAATATAATCGTTTATATACGTATATAGACGTGATAAACGTTTATATATATATATATATATATATATATATATATATATATATATATATATATATATATATATAAATGCGTATATTAATAATAAAACGATCACGAGTGAACGTTATAATAATATAACGATAGTTATTATACTATGCAAATAGTGTAATAAATGTCGGAATATTGTTATAAATAATAACTATAAATAACGGAAAAAACTAATAAGTCGGGTAAATAATAATTAAAAACATGATTTTTATAAATTTAGAAACTTATCGAGTTATACGGGTTGTGGTTATTTAAAGTCCAAGTGGGCTTTATATTGCGACTTTTGTGTTGTCACGGATATATGACGATTAATATAGACATTTTCTATAGCAAGTGACTTATTTAATCGACGGATTAGATCGAGTTATTTGATTATATAAAATGAGTATATTAATGGGCATCGTATCCCACGACGCCAATAGGTTGTGGTATACATTTTAGGGTAATAAATTACTATGTATCTCGTGGAATTTGGCCGATTCGACGATATATATAGGGAATTTATTGGACTACGATATATACCAAATAGAATTCTTTGTGCTAAGTGCTTTAGGTTGGGTATAATTTTGGAACGATATATTACGTAAATAAATATGGGAGATTACCAAATCGACGGATTTGATAAGCCTCGATGATTTATTTAAATAATATGTTGGGCTAATATTAGACCTATAGTTGGTTTATTATTTCGTTTGTTGTGGCTTTTTGGTTTGAGTTGTGTTCACCCTTCACCCATATGGATACCAAACGTCGAATTTCAAATTAATATGAAGTTAATTCGAGAAATGGATATTTTTGGAAAGTAAAACGGAATACGTTCGGGAATGGGAATATTTGATTTTGAGGAAATGATTTCTGAACGAGTTTGATATTGTTAGGAAGTGCCAAGTCTGTAGTTGCCGTTACGTGAGTTGCTTGAGTTTGCTTACATCTTTCTTCTATCGATTTCTTTTGAGGATTTTCTGGACGTGAGGTGAGTCATAGCCCCACTTTTACTCTTGAACTTTGTTTTCAATACTTGGGGTGAGAAACGTGCAAATGTTTTATGTGGACTATTATCGCTTTATTTATTCATTTCAAAACTTGCTATGCTTATAGAACTAGGTAGGATTAAGCGAGGCCTAGTCCCGAACTAGGTAAGCTATTAATTTGGTTTATGAGCGAGGCCTAGTCCCAAACTAGGTAAGCTATCGGATTGATTATAGAGCGAGGCCTAGACTTGAGCTAGGTAAGCTATTGATTGGATTGATTTGAGCTATAGCGTGCACCTATAGGGTTGATTTGATTTGATTGGATTATTTTGGTTGGATTATTTTGGTTGGATATTTTGGTTGGATGATTGAGGCCTAGTCTAGCTAGCAAGCGTTTTGCGTATATGTCCACTATATTGAATTATGAATTTAAACCTATGATCTCACCAGCGAAAGCTGACTTTTAGCACGTTTTCTCAAGTAATTAAGTGATGCTCTATGGATGCTTGGGATTGGAGGCTTGGCAATGGCACCGGTTATGGATCTATTTTTCTAAAACTCTGATAAACTATTGTGGACCTATGTTTATTTCCTTTGGGCCTTACTTTGGATAATTCTTGGGATAAATGTAAACTTTAAAACCCGTTTTGGTTGTGTTTTTCTTACGTTTACTTTATCTCGTTCTTTCATGACTTTGAATGGATACCAATCCTCGTAGCACCCCGAAAGCTTGTTGAGTCTTCCGCTGTATCAAATTTTGGGGGTGTTACAGGTTTGTATAGTCCTTTCACTTTGACCATCAGTCTGTGGATGGTAAGCTGTGCTCATATCTAACTTAGTTCCCAAGGCTTTCTGTAAAGATCGCCAAAAGTTAGATGTGAAACGGCTGTCTCGGTCAGAGATAATAGAAATCGACACTCCATGCCGGGAAACTATCTCCTTAAGGTACAAACGTGCAAGAACATCCATATCATCAGTCTCTTTGATTGGCAAGAAGTATGCTGATTTCGTGAGACGATCGACAATAACCCAAATAGTGTCCAACCCACTCGATGTCTTGGGTAATTTCGTAATGAAGTCCATTGTAATCCTTTCCCATTTCTACATTGGTAGCTCGGGTTGAATCAAAAGACCGGATGGTTTTTGATGTTCAGCCTTTACTCTTGAGCAGGTCAAACACTTACCGACATACTCTGCAATGTCAGCTTTCATGTTTGGCCACCAATACAACTTCTTTAGATCGTGATACATCTTGTCCGAACCAGGATGAATGGAATATTTAGACTTATGAGACTCATGCATGATGAGGTCTCGTATTCCTCCATACAATGGAATCCAACTTCTGTCCTTGAAACACAGCCTTCCATCTGGTTTCTTGAGAAATCCATTCGTGCTTTCTGGCATGCCGTAAATCTTCTCGTGCGGTCTATTCTCATCCTTAAGGGCCTCATCTTGAACTTCAAGAATTTGAGACGGAAGTGGTGATCTAATTGTCATACCCAATGACCTAACTCTGAGGGGTCTAAGTCGTTCCTTTCGACTCAAGGCATCTGCTACAACGTTTGCCTTCCCCGGGTGATAACGGATCTCGCAATCATAGTCACTTAGCAACTCTAGCCTTCGACGTTGCCTCATGTTCAACTCCTTTTGATCCAAAATGTGCTGAAGACTCTTGTGATCGGTGAAAACCGTACACTTGGTTCCATATAGGTAGTCTCTCCAGATTTTAAGAGCGAATACCACCGCTCCTAATTCTAGATCATGAGTAGTGTAGTTCTCCTCGTGGGGTTTAAGTTGTCTAGAAGCGTGAGCGATTACTTTAAGTCTCTGCATCAATACAGCACCCAAACCTTGGATTGATGCGTCGCAATATACCACGAAGTCCTCACTTCCTTCGGGTAGTGCTAATATCGGTGCTTCGCAAAGCCTCTGCTTCAAAAACTGAAATGCCGATTCTTGTTCCTCTCCTCAATCAAACTTCTTCTTCTTATGTGTTAACTTAGTCAAAGGTTTTGCAATCCTTGAAAAACCTTCAATAAATCTCCGATAGTATCTGGCAAGACCTAAAAATTGGCGTATCTCGGTAGGACTCGTAGGTGACGCCCAATTTTTAACAGCTTCGATCTTGGCGGGATCAACATGAATACCCTTACTGTCGATAACATGCCCAAGAAATTGTACTTTCTCAATCCAAAAATCACACTTTGAAAATTTGGCGTATAGTTTCTCTTCTCTGAGCAGTGTTAGTATAGCCTTCAAGTGTTCTGCGTGCTCTTCCTTACTACGTGAATAAATAAGGATATCATTGGTGAATACAATCACAAACTTATCCAAATAGGGTTTTCACACTCGGTTCATTAAGTCCATAAATACAGCGCATGCATTTGTTAGACCGAATGGCATTACTTGGAATTCGTAGTAACCGTATCTTGTCCTGAAAGCCGTCTTAGGGATGTCTTCTTCCCTAACTCTCAGTTGGTGATAACCCGATCTCAAATCAATCTTTGAGTAGACACTCGATCCTTGCAGTTGATCAAACAAATCGTCAATCCTTGGCAACGGATATCGATTCTTCACCGTAAGTTTGTTCAACTCACGATAATCGATACACATCCTGAAGGTTCCATCCTTCTTCTTTACAAACAACATCGGGGCTCCCCACGGTGATGAACTAGGGCAAATAAATCCTTTATCTGACAATTCCTGTAATTGCCCAGATAACTCCTTCATTTCTGATGGTGCTAACCTATAGGGTGCTCGTGCTACGGGTGCTGCTCCTGGCATCAAGTCAATTTGAAATTCCACTTGACGAGTCGGCGGAAGGCCATGCAAGTCCTCAGGAAAAACTTCTGGAAAGTTTCCGAATACTGGCACATCCTCGAGTCGCTTCTCTTCCGACTTCTTCTCGGTGACTTGAGCCAAAAAGACTTGACATCCTCGTTCGATGTACTTCACAACTTTGACGCAAGAAACGATGCTTAGACGTGTTTTACTTCGCTCTCCGCAAATAATCAGGGTTTCGCTATTCAGGGGGATGTGAACGACCTTTTCGTCACAAATGATCTTAGCGCGGTTCTCGGATAACCAATCCATTCCTACAATGACGTCGAAACTACCGAGTCTAATAGGCATAAGGTCAATGGCAAATGGGGTGTCTAGTAGTCGTAGGGTGCAACGTCGGAGGATAGTGTTAGTGCTCACTAGCTTTCCATCGGCTAGTTCAATCTCATATGTGGTGTCTAATTTGGTCGGTGTAATATTAAGTAGGGGTGCAAGGGAAATAGATACGAAACTTTGATTGGCTCCGGAATCAAATAAAACTTTAACGAGGAGGTTGTTTAGGAAGAACGTACCCGTGACTACGTTCGGATCTTGCTGGACATTTCCATCTCCCAGCACGTATGCTCTCCCACGTGCATTGTTATCCTTGTTTGGGCATTGACGCCTGTAGTGTCCTTTCTCTCCACAAGCATGGCATACCACAGCCACGGGTTGCAAGTTAGCTCCTGTAGCCTTGCAATCTTGTGTCTTATGTCCAGTCCTTGAACATTTCCCACACTTAGCATAGCAGGGTCCAGTGTGATGCATCTTACACTTGTCACAGAATGGAAGAGGTCCAGCATACCTAGCATCCTTGACTGGTGTGGCGACATAAGCTCTGACAGCTTCCTGTCATCAGTTCTGTTGGTTGTGGTGGGTGTTTCTATCATGGTGGTAGTTACAGTTGGAGTTTCGGTTGTTGTTGTTGCTGTTGTTGTTATTGTTGTTGTTGTTGTTTGTCCTTCAATCATCAAACTTCCTTTTGTGATCATTGTTCCCCTGAGCAGGGGGAAACAGGCATGAATGTTGGACCGCAAGTGAAGAAAAATTACTTGCAACGTGTTGGGTGGCTGCAAGTGAGGACGAACAAGTCGGTCGTGCCCAACACAAAGACACATTTTGGCAGCGGGTACAAAATGAGTTCAACAAAACAAATTATCACAAGCGCGGCAAAGATATGATACAGTCTAAGTGGAGAACGTTGAACCGTGATTGCGGAAAGTTCAACACGTGTTTCAAACGGGCTGAACGAGATAAAAAAAGTGGGGAAAATGACATGGATATCCTCACACATGCCAAGGAAATGTACCGTACTGAGAGCAAAAACGCACCGTTTAATAATGAGGAGGCTTGGGGTATTTTGCGTACTCATAAGTGTCACACCCTGCCACGGCGGAAACGCGCGGGTGTAACTTCATGGATATCATCACAACACCTGGTGTATACATAGAGAACAACTACATGCGCCTAAATAGAGCAATGTACCAACACACAGTGTTGTAACAATACCCCAAAATAAATAACCAAAACAATAATCGAAAAGGTATCTTCAATAGATATGAAAGTACCAAACGAAAAACATAAATGTATCAAAACCAAATCCAAATAAAGTCAAATCCCAAAACATAAGTAAAGTCTCCAGATGCAATTAAGTCTCGCCTAATTGTTGTCCTCAACTTTGGCCTTAGAATTCTCACCTGAAAATGATGCTTAAAATGTCAACATTACGTTGGTGAGATTCATAGGTTTAAGACTCATACACGCTAGGCAACCAAAATCACTATGATTATAAAATATAGCTGGACAAATAATTATAGTTATCATACAAGCTACATATGTTCTTAAACCAACCATCACACAAAAGTTAACCATCGGGCGGAACGTGCCCACCGATCCAAATTCACAACATCCGGGCCGGAACATGACCCCCGCTCCAAATAATGGGTAATTAATACCCTCTGATCGGACCACACAGAAAAATAGTGAATAGGAGTACTACTCTCCAATTAGGTCGTATACACGAGCAACAGGGTAAGCACCCTCCCAATTGGACCACACAGCATCACCACATAACATTAACCACATAGCATTATCATTCACATATAGTATACATACGATAACATTATAAGTCCAAGCTCTTTAACACACACACATAGTCACAGTAATTCAAACCATTTATGACAAGCATCATTCCCATCCCAAGTTTAAAACAAGGTAAAAATATGGGACTATGAACACATCTCAAACCTTGCAGCTTCCACAAAAACAATTCACAATCTATAACATACATAAATAATCCACATTACACAAGGTTAAGCTAAAAGCTACAACCCATGTAATACACATATGATGGATGTCTAAGGCTCATATGACCTACCATGGATCTCCTAGACACCATACTAACCACTACCATAACCTAACACTCACTAAATCCCTTGCACTTTTAAAATCAGAAAACGCATAATTTTTTGGTACATTCGCCCACATGAAATCATGACAAATAAAGTTCAACAACTCACACCAAAAACTTACCATGGTCTCTCATAAGCATACAAGCTAATCCCAGAAGGCCATGGACCAATAACATACACAAGTACTCAAAAGAAAATCAAACTTGTCAACTATCCAAATTCGGATCTGAATGCACACCAAAACGTTTTAATTAGAATAAAATACTTCTACAAGTTTTTATCGCGAATCCTTTTCATGGTAGTATAAGATAACCTAATAATTAACTATTCCAGAAGGGCTAGTCCAAATACCACTTTTACCACCACAATTCACTATCAAACTTTTATCCAAATTTTGTCCCGGTTTAACAGCTTTGACACCTTAACAAAGAAAAATCAAAAGACCAACTTCCCGACCTTGAAATCAATCGTGGCTGGAATTTTTGGAAAGCTCTTTCATTAAAATTCAATTTAGACCAAAAATTTGTGACCTAACTCTTCACCATTTGTTATTTACACTCACATCTTTACAGCCATAGTTTTTTGTCCAAACCTTAACACGTAATCTAACGTGTTTTACACTCAATTCCCTTAACCAATTACCATATTATTAACAACTAATGATCATAACATGTTTTACTTCATTAATTTACAAAAGTATATAAACCCTAGATTTCATCATAATAAATATTACATGAATCATAACAATAATTAATTAATTACACATAGGATTTAAGGATTCTACATTGATTCTTGATTATTGCTTGAAAACTATAAAACCCTAATTTTCTCTCCTTGATTCTCCTTGTGATCGACCCAAAATTTCAGGAAAAAGGGTTTGGGAATCTTGGTTTTGTATTTATATTATTAGTTGATAATTACCTTAAGTTAGAATTGTAATTGGGCTGAAATTCGTCTTCCTTTTCCCTTGTTTTAACCCATTCGGCCGAACACCCCTATACAAATATATATTTTTATTTTTTTATTAAATTTATTTATTACACTCAAAACCTCATACTTTTCATATTTTATGTATTACCATATCGAAACCTAACGTCTTTCGCGATAAACCTTAATTTTACGACAAACCGGAAAATATCCATTTTCAAAATAAAGTTTCCAAAAAATAGAATTTTACACACTCCCTAAACATTTCTCATGAAAACAACCTTCCCGTAACTTACTAGCGCTCAAATACTTGAACGAAGACTCGTTACGCAAAACCACAAAACATCAAACATACACAAGTCATTTCTACACCACAAAGGCGATCAAAAAGAACTTTCCCAAAATCAACATTTCCAAAAATCACAATGACAACCACAACGCAAAGGGATTTAGTACTATTCTCAAGTATTAATCACACAATAACACACATATACCCATATATCTACCCAAACCATACTAAACAAAGTTAGATAACTCAAGGCTATAAGTCTAACTAACCTGCTAAAATCACGGTTGTTACATAATCCCCCACTTAGGGAAAGCTCGTCCTGAGATTTAACAGTTCATCTCATCAGACTTCTCAGCAAACAACTTAGGATAGTTAGCTCTCATTTGATCCTCACACTCCCAAGTAAACTCAGGACCACGTTTGGAATTCCATCTTACTTTTACCAATGCAATCTTACTACGCTTCATACTCTTAACTTCTCGGTCCATAATCTCAACAGGTTCCTCCACAAAGTGAAGTGTTCTGTTAACCTGATGCATGGGAATCGCAACAGGCTTTACCTCTCGAGGGATCTCGAGAAGCTTACAACCCCCACCAGGCAGTGTACCTGATCGTTGTAGTATAGTATAGTGACAAGTACCGGGGGATTGATCGTTCAGCTTAGGAATAGTGTCGCTAGGATTAGAAAACCTAAATACTAGTTCTAAAGATGAGGGATGATTATTTTTGTGTTTTTATAAGTTTTTGAAAGCAATTTAAAATCTCAGGTTTGAAGGATTTGGGCGGAATTAGTTGCTAATCAACTAACCCAATACTAAGATGCAATCAAAATAAAATACTAGAAATGAAAATAAATTAAATTATACTAAAGTTGTGAGCAGTAATTGGAGAAAATGTGTTTACTTAGATTTCACTACTCCCTAGACATCTTTTACACGTTAATTACTTGTTATAATTGTATGGATGACGGATCGTATTCCTTAATATCATTCATGGGGTGGCACACTTAACTCCCCAATTCTATGAGCTCTTATCTCCTCCTACACCATGCCCAGCACAACTATAGGGATTGTAAACAGTGGCTCATGCATTAAATACAACCAATAAAGACCTAGTGCGCGTCGGTTCATGTTTCTTAAGACGTTCAAGCATGTTACCAATTGGAGATCTGCCAGTTTTCTTAAGCCTAACATATAAATCATTCATCCAAGACAAGAATAAACAAGTAATCAACACATAATTAACATCTAGGTTTCATTAGATCTAAGAAAACACAAGATAGATCTAGCCTAGCATGATGGAATTAAGACAAGTACAAGATATAGACAACCAACACATAGACATATTGATTGAATTAAAGGAACACTTATCTTGATTAAACATGCAAGGTATCAAGGGTTTGGAACCCTTGAAAAACCTGTAAAGTTACACCAAAATCGTACTTAGGGTTTCTCCCAAAACTTCTCTCTTTAATGTGAAAAATTAGAAAACTATATATAGGAGAAGAGGTCTGACGGCGTCAAGACAAGACTTGTGACGCCGTCACCTCGCCGCCAAAACCATTCTCAGACTGCCTTGATCTACATTTGACGCCGTCAAGACAAAATCATTTCCAGGCCATCATGACTTTTACTCTTGACGCCCTACCCTCGTGACGCCTTGAAATCTGTACTGGGTCGTCATGGAATTTTGCTCTTGACGCCGTCAGGAAATTGCTCTTGACGCCGTCACCTACTGTTCCCAGCATAGAAAATTAAGACTTTGGCGTTTTCTTCACTTTTATGCTCCAAAAATGTCCGAATTGCTTTCTTTTCCAGATTTCACTCCCAAAGTACCTAAAATCACAAAAGGAACGATTTAGGGCAATATTTGATCAAATAAAGTTTAATTCCGGCTTAAATGACCCCCTAAAAACGGATCATTTTTCGCCTCATCATATACCCTTACACTTGAGATTTGCTTGTCCTCAAGCAAATGTGGTTTTATTCTACTCAAAAGATAAGTTAGGGGTCATTTAACACTAATATAAAAGTAATTACAACAAATAATCGTTCCACTAAAGACCAATAGACAAGCACGGAGGTCATACACAAGCACCTCACAAATAGTGTTTAGATACTCCCATCTCTCGGGTGTAATAAAGTGTAAATTACAATATGGAAACGGAAGATATCTCTCACTACCTGTTATAGCAAAATAGATTACCATAGGCTTGGGAAAGGATCAAACCTCCACCACATGGCGTAAGCACCTAGGATAAACTATCAAAGAGGTCTTTTTAAAGGGTTGTAACGTTAGGTGTAGGGATATGAAATACACGGTTTTGTTGGATAAAGGAAGTTTTACTGGTGGCGAGTTAACAATCTTGGTTAATTACATGTACAATATGGCGTTGCTAAGCCAGGACTAGACTCGACTTATGCTAATAAATGAAAAATAACAAAAACATAAAATAAACATAGAATGAAACGGGATGGTAGTCCGTATGTTTTTTCTCTTTTTCCTTTTTTTCTATTTTTTTTCTTTTTCTTGATTTTTCGATTTTTTTTAGCATACACTCTTACCCTACCATCCAAAATAATACATCATAGGGGATGAACATTTCCCTTACACTTGAATCTTTACATACTTTACAATTAACTAATCTAGTGACTCGAATTAAGAAAATTAAAACACTTGGAGCACTTTTAAGATTATTGTACATATGGGGGTAATAAGTGATGTTCTTCCCCATTACTTCATAAAATAAGTACTTACCCATAAGTCCCAATCGTCCCAAAACAATATGTACAAGGATAAGAGTCGACTTAGCAACCATGTAATCAATTAGAAAGTTAACTTAGGGTTTAACAAATAACAATAATGCACTAAAAATGAGCGCATACACGGAGGGCTAAGGCGATTTGGTTGTACATTTAAGTGGGGTGTAACAAATTCTTTCTTTAAGTAAAATGCTTAAAGTTAGAAACGAAAAGATAGGCTCAGAGGGGTGTACTAGGGGTTTCGTGTACTAAAAATGAGTACAACGCTAAGGGTGTGGGAAAAATTAGTTGACTTAACTAGCCAAGTAATATGACTTAAATGGTCAAGTAATTGTAATACGGGTTTAACACAAGGGTGATCCTAATGCCTCTTATCATGTAGTAAATCCTACTACACGAATGTAGTCTCACTAGCGGTCTCGGGATGCATCACTAACGCAAGTTCTAGAATCTAAATGCTACCGGTACACTCATAAGCACTAATAATGAATGATTTTCCTATCAAATCTAAAGGCGAACCTCACATATTTGGGTGGAAATTTTTTCTGAATATACGGTTATGTGCTAGTCATACAATCTCCTATCCATGAGACACTTGCTATGGCTAAAGTTTCACTCCTAAATGTTGTAAAAAATTTTAAATTTGGCGCTAAAATTGCACTAACAAGTATTTCTCATAGTTTTATTACACATCTACCATTAAACAAGACAAACTCAAGCGAAAGTGCATATGCAAGGTATCATCTTTTTACCCTCCCCTTACACTTAAGATGAACATTGTCCCCAATGTTCAAGTAAAGAATGTAAAAGTGAAAAAGTAAAGAGAATGAAATCAAATACTCCCCTGATTCGCTCGGTATGGATAATAAGGTGGCCAGGTTAAATCTTTCTCCAAGAAAATGAACAATCAAAGCTTCCCTTCCAGAATATAAATCATCTTCTTGTCATACATAACCTGTAAAACCTGACAAAATAGACAAGACAACCTCGCGTAAAATCGGCGGCATCCTATATAAGTTACTAAATCCTAGAAAACAAGATAAGATATAATGCTTGTGGAATGAAGTTTGCAGAACTCCTGGAGATTATAAAACTTAATAATTCACAAAAACCATAAGACTCCGTTAGAAAGACAAAACCGGTAAAATTTCCAGATTTTTATACCTGACGCCGTCAAGAGTAAACTCCTGACGCCGTTAGAATTGACCTACAGAAATTTTTATGTTAAGTTTCCGGAAAATTTCTAGAAAAACTTGGTCCTACTTCCTGGAAAATCCTGCAAAACTTCATTATGACTCAATACAAGCATTTGACTCTAACAAATACGTATATACATGTTCATTTATTATTGTGGAGAATCATGATCGGTTTGTTTCTTAAAAACATATTTGGGGTTTCCCCTTACACTTATCTTTTGCAAAAATACCTTTAGGTGGAGTTAAGACTAGGCTAAAACAACAAAGTAAAGTATTTCCACTATTTAGTTTAGAAACATGATCAACCAACAATAAAAATAAAACATGCATACGGAAACAAATAACAATCAAACAAATAAACAATCAAACAAAACATGGGTTGCCTCCCAAGAAGCGCTTTTCTTTATTTACGAGTCTTGTAGCTAGACTCAAGGTCATGGGTTATTACGTGATACGGGTGAGTTTCTCATTGAGGACATCTTTGGGATCAAACTTAGGTTTCAACTTCCTATCGGTTTCCTTAGTATGGTATGCCCTTTCAAACTTTTCTCCATCCGGATCATACAAAGTCATTCTCATATGCCATGATCCGTCACCTTCTTTAGGTGGCTTGTCCCACCTCCATTTACACTTATCTACCTCTCTTTTCCACTTATTCATCTCTATGTTAATAGGCATTACGCTTAAGAACTCAATCATCTTCCTAAAGACCAAGGAGTCCTCAAAAGGGTCTAGCTCTTCATCTCTAGCTATGAGTTGTTCTACCGAATGTGTCTTTTCAACGAAATCTTTTTCTAGATAAAATGGGCATTGAGGTCCTATGAAGTTCCTTTCTATCCAAGGTCCATATCTAGACGGTCTCCTATTCATCTCTACCCAATGCGGTGTCGGTTCATCATCACAATCATAACTATGCTTCTTTACATCGTACACCGACCAAGTATCGCCTTCACCTACCGCTATCTTAGATTCCTTGCAATCTATCATGGCACTAGCGGTTGCTAAAAATCCTCTCCCTACCAATAATGGGCATGTAGTGTCACTAACCATGTCTAGGATGTGAAAATCCGCTAATATAGTTAACTTTCCTACGTGAACAACTACATCCTTAATCATTCCAACCGGGTGGGCAATACTCCCATCCGCTAGCCCTATCAATACCTCCGTTTCCTCTAACTTTCCTAGCTTAAGAGAGGTGAATAAGGATAAGGGAATCAAGTTGAGGCTTGACCCTAAATTGGCTAGTGTGTCGAAAGCTTCGGATCTTCCTATCTTACAAGGTAAAACAAATATACCCGGATCATCAAGCTTTTTAGGCAACTTGTTTTGAACGAAGGCGGTCCCATTTTTACCTAGCTTACACTTCTCATATTTTTCTAGGAGGGCACTATAGTAAGGAGCACGCGCTAAGACATCAATGACGGGGTGTTCAAGGTGAAGTTCTTTGAATTCATCGTCAAGGTCTTGCGTAAGAGGTGTTTTAACTAAGCTTTTGACCGGTTCTATAGTGGGTGTTTTATTTGATTGGTCCTTTTGGAGAACTTGGTTTTGTTTGAAACACGTGCTCGTGGATTTGACCGAGAAGTATTGTGGACACGAAGTGGGTGACGAAACTAAAGATATGGAATTAACGTTTAGTTTCGGATTCTTGATTGTGTCGCTTGGGAGTGCTCCCATTTCTCGGTCATTGAGAACTTTCAACAATGCGTCAATTCGAGTGGTCATCTCGCTTTGCTTTTGTTTGAAATCGGCTTCAAACTTAGATATGCCAGCTTCTTGAGATGCCATGAACTTAGACATCAACCCTTCAAGGTTGTTTGTACTACCAAAGTTGTTAGAAGGATTGTTGTTGAAAGTACGGTTGGAGGGTGGACCGGTTGGTTGGTAACGATTAGGTGGGTTGGAAGAATTGGTTGATTTTGTTTCCACCTAAGGTTTAGGTGATTTTTCCATGAGGGGTTGTATGAGTCACCGTAAGTATTTGGCTCGGGCTTGAAAGTGTACCACTTATCTCCCGCTTCATCGGTACGCGAGGATGCGTAGTCTGCAAAAGCTGTTCCGGGGAGTTCCACACAATCACGAGTGTCGTGGGGACCACTACATAATTCGCATGAATAAGTGATTTTGTTCACTTGGCTTGAAGGCTTAGGAGCTTCGTAAGATTTCGTGAGAAACTTGACTTGGTCCTCAAGTTCCATGATCCTACGGTCGGGAGTGCTAGAATTGTTCGAAGGCAAAGATATTGCTTTGACCGTTTTGTTCAAATCACGGGGATCATTCCAACTTTCTTTGTCATAGAGAGCAAGATCTTCTATGAGTTCCCATGATTGTTCCGCACTAAGATCACGTAGCTTACCACCGGCCGATTGGTCAATGGCTCGCCTCGTGGAGATGTCGATATGGTCATAAAAGATTTGGACTTGGAGCCAAAGATCTATGCCATGATGAGGGACTTTTTGGAGTAAGTCCTTGAAACGAGTCCATGCTTCATAAAGAGATTCATTTTGACGTTGTTGTAACATCAAGATGTCATTTCTAAGCTTAGTAGTTCTCTCCGGTGGGAAAAATTGAGCAAAGAAACGAGTGGTGAGATCATCCCATGTGGTGATGGATCCCGCGGGTAAACGCTCAAGCCATTGACTAGCTTGATCCCGTAGAGAGAATTGGAATAGGCGTAAACGGGTAGTCTCTCTAGTTGCAACATCTAGGTCTATAGAATCTACGATTTTGAGAAAGTCCTTAAGATGTTGGTTTGGATCTTCGGAACGAAGTCCATGGAATGCACATCCGCTTTGCACCAACCGGATGGTGTCGGATCGCAAGGGGGTCACATTGGCTCTGGTGAGCTCAATGGTGTTTCGGTAGCCTTGATGGCTAGGTCGGGAATACTCTCCTAAGGTTCGGGGCCTAAGGGGTTCTAATGGTGGGTTTTGTTGTGGTGGGATGACGGGTTCAAAGATGTTCCCGTTGTCCATGATGTCGGGTGGTTACGAACAAAGGCACAAAGAAATAAGATAGACTAAAGAAAACTAAAAATAAAA
Organism: Artemisia argyi; assembly: GCA_030686995.1. Taxonomy (NCBI): domain Eukaryota; kingdom Viridiplantae; phylum Streptophyta; class Magnoliopsida; order Asterales; family Asteraceae; genus Artemisia; species Artemisia argyi. The sequence goes on from CM060690.1 coordinate 179,860,094, forward strand.
ATAAAATCTTACTAGAAAGGAATCTAGCAAGTAGACCTAATAAAAAGAAATTCTAACCTAAACAATAACTATTCCCCGGGCTGCGGCGCCAAAAACTTGATGCGTGGGAATCGCAATAGGCTTTACCTCTCGAGGGATCTCGAGAAGCTTACAAACCCCACCAGGCAGTGTACCTGATCGTTGTAGTATAGTATAGTGACAAGTACCGGGGGATTGATCGTTCAGCTTAGGAATAGTGTCGCTAGGATTAGAAAACCTAAATACTAGTTCTAAAGATGAGGGATGATTATTTTTGTGTTTTTATAATTTTTTGAAAGCAATTTAAAATCTCGGGTTTGAAGGATTTGGGCGGAATTAGTTGCTAATCAACTAACCCAATACTAAGATGCAATCAAAATAAAATACTAGAAATGAAAATAAATTAAATTATACTAAAGTTGTGAGCAGTAATTGGAGAAAATGTGTTTACTTAGATTTCACTACTCCCTAGACATCTTTTACACGTTACTTACTTGTTATAATTGTATGGATGACGGATCGTATTCCTTAATATCATTCATGGGGTGGCACACTTAACTCCCCAATTCTATGAGCTCTTATCTCCTCCTACACCATGCCCAGCACAACTATAGGGATTGTAAACAGTGGCTCATGCATTAAATACAACCAATAAAGACCTAGTGCGCGTCGGTTCATGTTTCTTAAGACGTTCTAGCATGTTACCAATTGGAGATCTGCCAGTTTTCTTAAGCCTAACATATAAATCATTCATCCAAGACAAGAATAAACAAGTAATCAACACATAATTAACATCTAGGTTTCATTAGATCTAAGCAAACACAAGATAGATCTAGCCTAGCATGATGGAATTAAGACAAGAACAAGATATAGACAACCAACACATAGACATATTGATTGAATTAAAGGAACACTTATCTTGATTAAACATGCAAGGTATCAAGGGTTTGGAACCCTTGAAAAACCTGTAAAGTTACACCAAAATCGTACTTAGGGTTTCTCCCAAAACTTCTCTCTTTAATGTGAAAAATTAGAAAACTATATATAGGAAAAGAGGTCTGACGGCGTCAAGACAAGACTTGTGACGCCGTCACCTCGCCGCCAAAACCATTCTCGGACTGCCTTGATCTACATTTGACGCCGTCAAGACAAAATCATTTTCAGGCCGTCATGACTTTTACTCTTGACGCCCTACCCTCGTGACGCCGTCAAATCTGTACTGGGTCATCATGGAATTTTTCTCTTGACGCCGTCAGGAAATTTCTCTTGACGCCTTCACTTACTGTTCCCAGCATAGAAAATTAAGACTTTGGCGTTTTCTTCACTTTTATTCTCCAAAAACGTCCGAATTGCTTCCTTTTCCAGATTTCACTCCCAAAGTACCTAAAATCACAAAAGGAACGATTTAGGGCAATATTTGATCAAATAAAGTTGAATTCCGGCTTAAATGACCCCCTAAAAATGGATCATTTTTCGCCTCATCATAACCTTAATCTCATATAGTGGCACATGCAAACTAGCATCCGCCAAACACTTCTTCAAATTAGACACGTGAAACGTATCATGCACACCACTTTGTTCCTCAGGCAATCTCAAATGATATGCCACAAGTCCAATCCTTTCCATAATCTCAAACGGCCCAACATACCTAGGCGCTGACTTGCCTTTCTTCCCGAAACGCACAACACCCTTCCATGGTGACACCTTCAGCATTACAAAATCCCCAACACTAAACTCCAAAGGTTTGCGGCGATTATCCGCATAGCTCTTTTGACGATCTCTCGCAGCCCTAAGTTTTTCTTTAATCCGAAAGACCATATCCATAGTCTCTTGTACCAATTCAGGTCTAATTAACTGACTCGTCGCAACCTCTGCCCATAACACCGGTGATCTACACTTCCTTCCATACAACATCTCAAACGGTGCACATCTAATGCTTGAATGATAGCTATTATTATAGGAAAACTCAGCCAAAGGCAAGTGAGTATCCCAGCTTCCTCCAAAATCAATAGCATATGCACGAAGCAAATCCTCCAAAGTCTGAATCGTTCGCTCACTTTGCCCATCGGTCTGTGGATGATAAGAAGTACTCATATCCAACCGTGTATTCAAAGCCTTTTACAACGACTTCCAAAACCGCGAAGTGAACCTACTATCCCGATCTGAAATGATAGACACAAGCACATCATGCCTTGCCACAATCTCATTAATATAGATCCTTGCTAACTTCTCCATCTTGTAATCCTCACGAATGGCCAGAAAATATGCAGACTTCGTCAATCTGTCCACAATGACCCATATCGTGTTATGTCCATTACTTGTACGAGGCAAGTTAGTAATGAAACCCATTGTTATATTATCCCATTTCCATTCAGGAATTGGCGGCTGTTGCAATAATCCAGAGGGTTTCTGATGTTCAGCCTTAACTTTCAAACAAGTTAAACATTGACTAACATACTCAGCTATCTCCCTCTTCATTCCCGGCCATTAGTAAACATCTCTAAGATCATAGTACATCTTATCAGACCCTGGATGAATCGAGTATCTCGTCTTATGAGCCTCATCCATGATCAACTTTCTCACATCTCCCACTAGTGGAACCCATATTCGATCTAGAAAATATAGTCCACCATCTTCCTTTCTTTCCATATGCTAGTCTAAACCACGCAACATTTCAGCCACAGCGTTCTCATCCTTTAGAGCCTCCTCTTGTGCTGCCAATATCTTACTCTTAATTCCCGACTGCAATGTTATGCTCATAGCTCGCATACGTTTTGGCTTAATTCTTTCTTTTCTACTCAGCGCATCAGCCACCACATTCGCCTTTCCAGGATGATAGCGAATGTCGCAGTCATAATCACTTAACAACTCCATCCATCTTCTTTGGCACATATTCAGCTCATTCTGATTAAAAATATGCTGAAGACTCTTATGATCGGTGTAAACTGTACTCTTCGTACCATACAAATAATGTCTCCAATTCTTGAGAGCAAATACCACCGCACCAAGCTCTAGATCATGAGTGGTATAATTCTTCTCATGAATCTTGAGTTGTCGGGATGCATAAGCTATCACCTTCCCTCTTTGCATCAACACACATCTAAAACCTTGATTCGACGCATCACAATATACCACAAAATCATCTGGCCCGTCAGGTAACGTCAGAATAGGTGCATTACATAAACTATCCTTTAGTGTCTGAAAAGCCACCTCTTGCTCATCTCCCCACTCATACTTCTTATTCTTCTGGGTCAACATAGTGAGAGACTTAGCAATCTTTGAAAAAATTTCTATAAATCTCTTGTAGTATCCTGCCAGTCCTAAGAAAGATCGTATCTCAGAAGGTGTCGTAAGAGCCTTCCAATTCTTGACCACTTCTATCTTGCTGGGATCTACGTGTATGCCTTCACTATTCACTATATGACCAAGAAATTGCACTTCTTGTAGCCAAAACTCACATTTAGAGAACTTAGCGTACAACCTCTCGCTCTCCAACAAACCAAGTATTAACCTTAGATGTTTCCCATGTTCTTCCTTCGTCTTGGAATAAATCAATATGTCGTCAATCAACACAATTACGAATTTGTCCAAATAGGGCCTACACACGATTCATCAAACCCATGAATGCCGCAAGTGCGTTAGTCAACCCAAATGGCATAACCGTAAACTCAAAGTGCCCATAACGAGTTCTAAAAGCTGTCTTAGGAATATCCTCCTCATGCACTCTCAACTGATGATAACCAAAATGCAGATCTATCTTTGAGAAAAATCTAGCACCCTGCAACTGGTCGAAAAGATCATCAATTCAAGGTAGAGGATAGCGATTCTTCACCGTTAACTTATTCAACTCTCGGTAATCAATACACATTCTAAACGAACCATCCTTCTTCTTAACGAACAAAACAGGTGCTCCCCACGGGGAATGACTAGGTCGAATAAACCCCTTATCTTGGAGCTTTTTCAACTGCGCAGCCAACTCCTTTATCTCCGTAGGTGCTAATCGATAAGGAGCTTTAGCTACCGGTGTCGCTCCAGGAATTAACTCAATACGAAACTCCACCTGTCGTATTGGCGGTAATCTGGACAAATCCTCAGGAAAAACGCCCAAAAACTCACACACTATTGGAATATCCCCCACTTTGAGTTCCCTAGACTTTGCACTCATAAGGGATTTCAAATTCTTCTCCACACTTTCTCCTTATACTCGCAGCACACCACCACCCTCTAATAGAATTCGAACCACCTTCTCATGGCATATTACTTCAGCCTTATGCCTACCAACCAGTCCATCCCTATTACCACATCAAAACTACCATGTCCTAAGGGTATTAGCTCAATCTTAAATGTAACACCCTCTAACACGATAACACACTCACGAATAACCTTATCAACTTCTATTTCTCTCCCACTAGCTATTTTAATCAAAATAGTAGGTCTAAGTTCACTAAACTCAACACCCAATATTCTAGCAAATTCAGTAGTAGCAAAACAATAATCCGCACCCGTATGAAATACAGTAGTAGCATAATGACCATTGAGAGAGAATGTACCAGTAACAACGTTCGGGTCTTGGCGCGCCTCGCTCGCATTCATTGTAAACGCTTTTCCCTTAGCTGCATTCCTATTAAATCCTTGTCCTTGTCCTCCTTCAATAGCCAGTTGATTCCTTGGCTGTCCAAACACTCCAGCAAGTTTAGAACACCAGTTGCGCAGATGATCAGTACTACCACACTCATAGCACACCCTGCGCTGAGGCCCCGCGCCCACCGAGTTAATTGGAGTTGCCTGAATAATCCCTCCTTCACAATACCTAGCAATGTGCCCAGGTTTGCCACACCTGAAGCATATACGACATGCAACATTCTCAGGATGATTGCTATTACACTTAGCACATCTAGAGGCATTACCAACATATCCCCTCTTCTCATTATTACCATTCATAGCCATAGAAATTGTTCCCACATAACCTGTTGCCATCATAGGATCCGTTGCTACGAACCCCTTCCCTTTCCTTGCTTTCTCATTGTCACCACTAAAACCAGCTGTCTTAGTAGTATCAACCTCCTCTCATTTCTTCTCTCCCGACTTTGCAAGTGTTCCACTCCTAACCGCTTCATCTGTTAGTGCCCCAGCCTTTTGAATGGCACTTAGAAGCGTTGTCGGCTCAGTAGCCCTAACCATCAAGCGAATCTATGGAACCAACCCATGGATATACCTCAATACGCTTCGATTCAGGAGTTACTAGATGAGGAACCATCCTAGCTAACTCATGAAACCTATCAGTGTACCCCATATGATTAGCTTCAACCATAGTATGATTCCACAACTCTTATTCCAATTTCTGCATTTCATTGCTTGGACAAAACACCTCCACCATTATGGCTTTGAAGTCCTCCCAAGTCATACCCAAATCCACAACTCGTCCTCTATCTTGAAGTTGCGTGTTCCACCAGGTCAACGCCTTGTTAACCAAGGAACTAACCGCATACTTAACTTTCTGACCCTCACTACATCCACTTATGTCCATTACCAACTCCATTTTCTTTATCCATCGAGTGAGTGCAATCGCACCACCCTTCCCATCATATTCCTTGGGCTTACAAGCCATAAACTTCTTATAAGTACACCCATTATTTCCACATCATCCACTTCCAGCACCATCAGGATGAGCTTCACTGCCTATCTGCGCACTCAATTGAGTCACAAGTTCAGGCATTAAAGCTTCTAGCTGCTGATTGATCATTTACTGAAAGATACGGTTGCTATCCCCAATAATTGGTGTCAAATTCTTGGACTTCTTCGGTGTCTGGTAAGCTCTACTCATAGGTGACTTAGTGATAGGTCGTCTTGGTTTCCTTGGCACCATTTCCTAAACACGCAGGACAATAAAACCACTAGAGACCATTCACAAGATTCCACAATTTCCGTAATCATACTCAATCATCTACCTCCCATCACATGGTACACTCTCAATCATATAACAAAATAAACTCAACTCTACCACACATAAGCATATCACCATTGATTCAATGTAACATTGGCTGTAAGTCCACGTATGTCGTGATACATTTATAATTGTGTTGGCCACCCACAATTTTAAATGTATCCTTCCACATGTGTACTCACTTCCAACGCCACACCTAACAATAGTAACATCTTACAACAAATAACACACAATCAATTCTAACAAAATTATACTCCGATAATACACATAATATACACACCAAATATTCAAACTCGACCAAGGTTTCTCATTAAAACACGGGATAAATCCAAAAATCTGAAGGAATTCACATTCCAACATACAATCAACGTCAAAATAACTCAACAAAACCATAAAATATTAAAAATATAACATCGAAAACAAGTTGTACGCGGTTCGAGTTCTATCTAAGACCTAAAATGGTGTACGCGTAGTGGACTCCAAATCCGAATCCACTTCCTCTTCCTCGCTTACCCATCCATTCCTATTTCCATGAATCTATGGTAGAGGATGTCTTGCAAAATCATCTCCACGATTTCTTAACTCTTCATCTATTCTATCCACAAAGTCATACAACCCTCGGGGTCTAGCCCAAACTACCCCGTTATCTTCTAGAAACTTAGGACACCTACACGGGTACTTGGTGGTGAAACCTTCTTTATCAGCTACCTTCGTCTCATACCTCTCCACCATTTCCCCATTCACATTCTCGAGTGTCAGCTTCTCTTCAATCACACATGGTACCATGCTAGCGGGGACCAATATCCTCTTGTTGGTTCTCTTCGTCTTCCCAACTCTCTTACGTCCCTTAGCGACTACTGTGGTCCAATGAAGTGTCTTTTGCGTAGGAGGTGCCATTCTATAAATGACACACACACGATACTAAGTACAGGGTTTGATAGACGTCCAAAAACTCGATAAAATAACTCATAAATTAGGAAAATAGACATGTAAAAGTATTATACTTACACATAGGTCCTAAATGCAACTATATGAGGGACTCCTAAGCTATAGTCTAGGTTAAACCACCTAATTCTCTATAACCAAGGCTCTGATACTAATCTGTTACACCCTATAACAACCGTGGTTTTAGCAGGTCAGTTTAACTGATAGTCTTGACTCGGTTGACATTTGTTTGGTGTGTCCTAGGTGATTGAAGTGATATATGTGTGCTATAGGTGAGTTTTAGAACTAAATCCCTTTGTGTGGTGCTGTTTTTGTGAGTGAGTAATGTTGATATTTGGATAAGTTCATTTTGATCGCCTTTGTGGTGTAGAAATGACTTGTGTAGTTTGGTGTTTTTGTGTTTTTACGTAACGAGTCTTCGTTCAAGTATTTGAGCGTTAGCAAGTTACGAGGAGTTTGTTTTTATGTGTTATGCTTATAAAAGAGTGTAAAAATCTATTTTTGGAAACTTTGTTTTGAAAATGATTATTTTTCCGGTAGTTGTAAATTATCGCGAAAGACGTTAGGTTTTGTTTTGGGAGTTTATAAAATATGAAAAGAATGAGGTTTTGAGTGTAATAAATAAATTTAATAAAAAATAAAAAAATAAATATATATACATAGGGGCGGACGAATTTAAAGGATAAGGGGAAAAAAAAAACCCAATTTGAGTCCAAATAGGATTCTTAGGCCCAAGGGTTATCCATAATTAATATAAATACAAAACCAAAGTTCCCAAAACTCTTTTCCCTGAAATTTGAGTCGACCATATGGAGAAAATAAGGAGAAAAAAATTAAGGCTTGTAATTTGGAAGCAATAATCAAGAATCAAGGTAAAATCTTTAAACCCTATGTTCAATTAATTGGTTAATTAATCTAATTCATGTAATATTAAGTATGATGGATCTAGGGTTTGTAAAATTCTGTAAATTAATTAATTTAAAACATGTTGGGATCAATTAATGATTATATTACGATGATTGGTGAAGAGAATTGAGCATAAAATATGCTAGTTATTGAGTTAGAGTTTGGACAGAAAACTATGTCTGTAAAGATGTGAGTGTAATTAACAGATGGTGAGGATTTAGATCACGAATTTTTAGTCTAAATTAAATTTTAATGAAAGAGTTTTCCAAAAAGTCCAGCCACGATTGATTTCAAGGTCGGGAAGTTAGTCTTTTGATTTTTCTTTGATAAGGTGTCAAAGCTGTTAAACCGGGACATAATTTGGGTAAAAGTTGATAGTGAATTGTGGTTGTAAGAGTGGTATTTAGACTAGCCCTTTTGGAATAGTTAAGTCTTAGGTTATCTTAGACTACCACGAAAAGGATTCGCGATAAAAACTTGTAGAAGTATTTTACGTTAATTAAAACTTTTTGGTGTGCGTTCAGATCCGAATTTGGATAGTTGAGAAGTTTGATTTTCTTTTGAATACTTATGTGTGTTATTGGTCCATGGCCTTCTGGGATTAGCTTGTATGCTTATGAGAGACCATGGTAAATTTTTGGTGTGATTTGTTGAGCTTTATTTGTCATGATTTCATGTGGGTTAATGTACCCAAAAATTCCGCGTTTTCTGATTTTATAAGTGCAACGGATTTAGTGAGTGTTAGGTTATGGTTATGGTTAGTATGGTGTCTAGGATATCAATGGTGGGTCATATGAGTCTTAGACATCTATCATATGTGTATTACATGGGTTGTAGCTTTTAGCTTGACCTTGTGTAACGTGGACTTATTTGTGTTGTTTAGATTTGTGATTTGTGTTGTTGAAGCTGCAAGGTTTGAGGTGAGTTCATAGTCCCACATTTTTACTTTGTTTTAAACTTGGGATGGGAATGATGCTTGTCTTAAATGTTTAAGTTACTGTGATTATGTGTGTGTCAAAAGAGCTTGGACTTATAATGTTAGTGTATGTATGCTATGTGGGATGTAATCATTGTGTGCTTCATTTGGGGACCCATCTGATGTTGTGTGTGCTTCAATTGGGAGGATGCTTATCCTGTTGCTCGCGCATACGACCCATTTGATGTTATGTGTGCTTCGATTAGGAGGATGCTTATCCTGTTACTCGTGCATGCGACCTAATTGATGTTGGGATCGGGGGACACGAGCCGTCCTGTTGTTGCCTTTGTGTGTGGATATTTGTTTGCAAATGGATTGTAGCTTACATGATAACTTTAAATTATTTATCCAACTATATATTTTATGATCACAGTTAACTGGTTTCCTTGAGAGTTATGTGTGTCTTAAACCTATGAATCTCACCAACATTATATTGACGTTTTAAGCATCATTTTCAGGTGAGCATTCTAAGGATAAGATAGAAGGATGTGATTAGACGAGACCCTAGTTGCATTGGAAGTGGTTTATCATTTTGTTTGGATCTTATGTATTGTTTTGGATTTTGTTTTGGTTATTTTATTTTGGGGTATTTTTACAACACTTTGTGTTTGTACTTTGCTCATATAGTTGTATTTAGGGCCTATGTATAAGTATGGTATTTTATACATATATTTTCCATAAGTTTATGAGATGTTTTATTGAGTTTCGGACGTCTATTCTATCCCTTATACGTAGTATTATATATATCGACTTTATTATATCATCTTCCGCGCGTAAGATGCTTCATTGGACTACCGTTGTCGCTATCGGATGAGAGACAACTGGTAGGATGAAGCGGACTAACAGTAGAATCCGAGTTTCCGATAGCATGTATCAATGTTCGGACAAGGAGAGGACGTTTATGGGAAACGTTGGTGGCGAAGAAGTGGAGAGGTTTGGAACCACGGTGACTTCTAGAGATGGAGCCATTACCAAATACTCTTGGTAGTGTCCTCACTTCACATAGGAAGGAGAGGTGGTATAGTCTAAACCTCGTGATTTGTATGCACTTGTGAATCATACGGAATTGGAAGAAAGAAATAGAGATGGTTTTGCATGTTGTCGACTACCTCAACATGTAGGAAACATGAATGGGTGGTTGAGTAAAGATGAAACGGAGTTAGGATGGAATGGTGTGGATTCGGATCTAGAGTCCACAGCGGGTAGTAAATTGAATTGATCTGAGTGGGGGAATAAGTGCGAGAGTGGAGTTTGAGCCATTATGCGACGTCTTTTGTTTTGTGTTATGTTTTGGAATTCGTATATTATATTTTGCCGTCTGGAGCCATGTTGGAGCGTGATTACTCTTCAATATTGGATTGACCTTATCCAAGTGATTTTGATTATAGAGATTACGTGATCATTGGAATTGTTCCATGTGAGATGATTGTTTCCGACGTCTTGTGTTTTTGTTTGCATGATGTGTTGTCATAGGAAGGAGTACCAAACGAAAAACATAAATCTATCAACACCAAATCCAAATAAAGTCAAATCCCAAAACATAAGTAAAGTCTCCACATGCAACTAAGTCTCGCCTAATTGCTGTCCTTAACTTTGGCCTTAGAATGCTCACCTGAAAATGATGCTTAAAATGTCAACATTACGTTGGTGAGATTCATAGGTTTAAGACTCATACACGCTAGGCAACCAAAATCACTATGATTATAAAATATAGTTGGACAAATAATTATAGTTATCATACAAGCTACATATGTTCTTAAACCGACCATCACACAAAAGGCAACCATCGGGCGAAACGTGCCCACCGATCCAAATTCACAACATCCGGGCCGGAACGTGACCCCCGCTCCAAATAATGGGTAATTAATACCCTCCGATCGGACCACACATAAAAATAGTGAGTAGGAGTACTACTCTCCAATTAGGTCATATACACGAGTAACAGGGTAAGCACCCTCCCAATTGGACCACACAACATCACCACATAACATTAACCACATAGCATTATCATTCACATATAGCATACATACGATAACATTATAAATCCAACACTAGTACAGATTTGGCCTTTCGTCACACGTAGCATATTTCGAATGGTCACACAGCAACATATTTACGTGACTAAATGTACCAGCCTTAAATAAACAGCCACACTTGATCCAACTTGCGTGACCATTTCGTAAAATATATGTCACACATTTGTGTATATATGTGACCAGAGGGTAACTGGTAAATATTTTTTGACATTTTAGTCACTTTTAATTCGGGACGTATGACGGATACAAATCAGCTCAAAACATTAGTCACACTATAGATATACATATGTGACAAATATATGTCACACAATTGAACAGTGTAACCAAAAAGATATATGGTTACATGAAGTACTTGCGTATGTGCCTAAATTATATATTCAAGTTTGTCACACATTATATAAACATGATTGCTATTCTTTGCTGAATAGTTAGCCACATATGAATTTGAAATGTGTGACAACTAGAAACTCAGTTTGAAGCGTTAGTTACGAAATGCATTTAAGAGTGACAAATATATGTCACGCACTTGAAGAGTGTGACCAAATGTCATATATGGTCACACTAAACCATAGAAACATGATTAAGTGTAACTAAAATTTGATACATATGATCACGTAAGTTAATACGTGTGTCTAAAGTTTAGTGTGTGTTTGTTTGCCAAATCCTAATGTGTATAGCCACACTTAATTGAAGCACGATCATGTGACTATAGGCTTTACAATAGTCACACCATATCACACATGTGTTTCTAAATGATGTTTATGGCCACATCATAAGGGTATTATATGTGACCAATACATTCAAAATAGTCACATTGTGAAATATTCATGTGACTATTATTATAGCAAAATGTGAAGTCAGTTATCATTAACCTTGATATCAGTCACATTGAGTTTTCGTGTGACTAAATTAAAGATGCTATATATATGGTCACATGAGGTATTTATTTAGGTGTCTAAATCATAGAGTCATATTTTGTCACACATTATTTAAGTGTAGTCGCAAATTGATACATATGGTCACACATTTCTGATAACTTATGTACTTTGTAACCCGTATAGGAACAATGTTACTTGACTTTCTAAAGTCAATTTTCAACTTTAATGAAGTAACATGTTACTAAATTGCCTGCAAGTGCATATACATGATAAATGGAAAATACAAATAGAATAAAGCTTGCCTGTAAGTAGATATACTAGTGAAAACTGCAAATGTTTTCATTGCCATAGAAAAGCTTGACTTTTTGGAGTCTAAATCCATTACAATAGGCTAAATTACACAAACAACTATTGTAATAGCAGTAGTAACTTAATAATAGCATTAGTAACTTTTGTACAAACAACAAAGAAGCTACAATTCGCTGTTTAATGAAAACAGAGAAGCTACACCCCTGCTACCTCCAAACACCTTATCTTATTTTATTCCGTTCTTGCATTTGTCTCTCATACTGAGCACGAATTCTTTCAATGAGATCTTTAACTACCTTTGTACTTTCTTCACATATGATCTTTTTAGATATCATAACAGTAAATTAGCACTCAAATGATACTCTTTTTCTGCAAGCGTAAAAACATCAACTCCACCTTGTATTGATAATTGATGTACATTGCAGCTATCATAAAACTTCCATGAAGTTGAGAGATCATGAATTCGGAAGTTCCAATAGATATCAGCTGGATCAGGTTCATATAACCTATGTAACTCAACCCACAACTCTTGCTCTTTCACATCTGGCTTCTTGATTGTTTTTAGTTTTTTTTTAACCAACTCCCATAATCTGTCTAAGTCTTCTTTGTCACTTCTTCTTATCAATTCTTGAAAACTTTTGCACACTGCTGATCCTCCACCAAGCCTGATTATCTTCCAAGCCTTTCCAAATTTATCTTTGTAAATCTCCTAGTCTATGATTGGATGTCTAGATTGAATAGGATCAACATATAATGTTTCAGGAACAATCACCATCATCTGATCAAGAGAAGAGCTGTCTTCATTTCTTTGTGAATCATTCTTCTTCTCAACATGCTTGTCTTCAATGATCTTTTGTTTCTTTGATGGTGTTTCTTCTATACCCATGGGGATAAACTTTTCTTCAATATATCTCTTGCAGTGGTAGTATAGATGTGCAATTTCATCATATGACTTTCCCCTGAGTTGATGAGGTTTTTAAAACCTTGATTCTTTAAGTATGTTGATGAGGCGAAAAGTGTACCACTTTTAAGGGGTCATTTAAGCCAGAATTCATGTTTACTTGATCAAATATTGCCCTAAATCGTTCCTTTTGTCAATTTAGGTACTTTTGGAGAGAAATCTGGAAAAGGAAGCATCTTGGACATTTTTGGAGCATTAAAGTGAAGAAAACGGCAAAGTCTCAAATTTTCTTGCTGGGAACAGTACCTGACGGTGTCAAGACCTTCTACATTATGGTGTCAAGAGTTACAAAAGAGGTGAAAGTGCAAAATACACGTGACGGTCCAGAGTGTTTTCAAGCATAGGACCTGACGGCGTCACCAAGGCCGTCAGGGTCCATTTGTTAGTGATGGCCCAGAGGACTTCTACACATGACGGCGTCACAATCAGATCTAGGCAATACGATTTTATTAAGGTGGCGAGTTGACGGCGTCACGATCCAACACATGACACCGTCACGAGATGTAATCTATATACTGTTTTCCAAATTTCATTCATTAGGGTGCAACTTTGAGGGAAAAACCCTAGTCCGAATTTTATCACGTTTTCAAGGGTTTCAACCCCTTGAATCTTTCATGTTCAAATAAAGATAAGTATTCTTCCAAATCATTTAATATGTCTATGTGTTGTTTGATTATATCTTACGCTTGTCTTCTATTTAACATGCTAGACTAGATTTTCTTGTGTTTGCTTAGATGTAGTGAAACCTAGATGTTGATTATGGGTTGATTGCTTGTTTATAATTGTTACGGATGATTGTATTCGATATTAGGCTTAAGAAAACTGGCAGACTTCCATTGGTAACTTGCTTGAACGTCTTAAGAAACATGATCGGAGGTGTACTACGATTTTTGGTTGTATTTTATGCGTAGGAGAATTCTAATGATCCCATGTTAGGAGCTTCTAACGGCTCGACATAGTAGTGAAGTAGGATCCTATAGAGTTAGGGAATATTGTACACAACCCTACAACTAGTATTAAGGAATATGACCCATCATCCATGCAATTGTAACAAGCTATTAACCTGTAAAAGATATCTAGGGAGTAATAAAATCTAAGTAAACACAACTTTCCTCATTATTGTTACCACCACAATTAGTATAATAGTTTTATTTTCATTTCTTTTATTTTATTTTGATTGCATCTTTAGATTAATTGGGTTAGTTGGCTAGCAACTAATTCCGTCCACTCCTTCAAAACTCGAGATTTTTACTTGCTTTCATAAAATATAAATATACAAAAAAAATCATCCCTCACCTCTAGACCTAGTTTTATAGGCTTTCTAATCCTAGCGACACTATTCCTGAGTTGAACGATCAATCCCCCGGTACTTCTCACTATACTATACTACAACAATCAGGTACACTGCCTGGTGGGGGTTGTAAGCTTCTCGAGATCCTTTGAGAGGTAAAACCTGTTGCGAGGGTGCGATCCCCACGTATCACATGTCTTCATTACACTCATGAGCGGAGACTTTGTGGTTTTTGTTTTTCTCTTCTGACTTTGACCTTGCTTCATTGACTTACTTAGCTAACTTGAAGCTAATTCTACACCTCTTTCATTTATCAAATCAACAAGTCTTTGTACTCTGTTATCATCAGTTAAAGTCTTATCTTTGTAAAGTTATGCAATTCTAGCCTGTAGAACTTCATACTCATCAATAAAAGCTTGCATTTTTTCTGCATGAGCTCTTTTTTTCTCCTTTTCTTGAAGAATGAATGCTACTTGCTCTTCTGTTTCAAATTCAGACACTTTAGATCTCCTTTTCTCATCTATAAAGTTAGCTATTTCAGCTTCATCAACTCTCTTTGCAACCTCTTCAGAAGTAGAAACTTCAGCAGTAGAAACTTGATTTGTTGTAGCAGCAGAAACATCTTGTACCACCTTAGCTAGTTGTTCAACATTACTAGCAGCAGCAGTTTCTCCCAAACTAGTATTAGTCTCCACCATGATCTTTGAAGCTTGTACAATATTTTCACCTGGAAATTCCACTACCTGCTTTTTATTTACATCTTCCAAAACCGCCTCATTACCCTCATTGTCAGCAACTACATAGTCATCATCCATATTATCACCACTATCAATCCCAATATCCATATCCACATGCATATCAGCACAAGCACCTTCAACATTTGTTGTTTCCTCCCCTTAGACTCTGCTTTCATTCCTCCCCTGTTTGGGAGGATCCTCCAAACTAGCAGCCTTAGAAGAACTCATCCTGTGTGTTGTGCCCACCTTCTTCAAACGTCTGAACTGAGTTTTTCTTGAGCTCTGTTGACTTTCCAAATATCGAAGTCTCTTTTTCAACTTTTTGATCTTTTCACCTTGTTTTGTTGTGCGCTTTTGGAGGCCATGAACATCCTTTTCTAACTGGGTACAATTGTCCTTCAATTCCTGTATAAGTTTCATTCTAGCCTCATGACTTCGGCTTGTGTTACCTAGCCCGAGAGATGGATCATTGGAATTGACATTTTGTACATCAGTATCCATCAATTCATGTGTTTCAGATCTACCCTCATCACTTTGGGATGTGTTACCTTCACTGAGAGGTGAATCAACAGCTGTATACTCAGTCTCATGTATGTTACCACTGGCCTGCTCTGCTTCTAAGCTAGCAGCAGAAGTGGTAGCCCCTTCCATAACATCCTCACCCTTTTTTTGTGAAAGGTTCACCATATATGGAAAAAGTGGTGTAACCCTTCTTGAAAAATCCTTGCCATTATTTTTCAGATTTGAAAATACTTTCTTTTGTAGTGAGGTGGCATAAAAAGTTGCTCTATGTGTCTTAATATCAGTCAATTGATTTGGAATAATAAGCTGCAAAAACCTTTGATATATGATGTGTGGGAATTGCACCAGGCTTTACCTCTCAAGGGATCTTGAGAAGCTTACAACCCCCACCAGGCAGTGTACCTGATCGTTGTAGTATAGTATAGTGACAAGTACCGGGGGATTGATCGTTCGGCTAGGAATAGTGTCGTTAGGATTGAAATTAATCTAACTAGGTCTAAAGGTGAAGGATGATTCTTTTTATGTTTTTATATTTTATGAAAAGCAAGTGAAAATCTCGGGTTTTGGAAGAAGGGGCGGAATTAGTTGCTAATCAACTAACCCAAAAGCTACTAATTAAACTAATGTGCAAGAAAACTAAACTAAGGTTCTACAAGATAAGTGAAGCATGTCTACCCATGATATGTTACTCCTTGCTAGCTATCTGTAACACCCCCAAAATCATCACGTCAGCGGAAGACTTTTTGGGTGTTACTTCGAGGATCTTTATCACAATCATAGAAAATGACACAAAAGTGACGCTTTAAAGTTTAATTCATTCAAAATACCAAATATTAGAGACATCAAGATGTTTCATAGTTTAAACAACAAGTTTATTTGAAATATGTCAAAACGTTTATTTAAGCCCATGCCGGGTTACAAGCCCACTCCGTACCTTCAAGTTCCTTCTCATTTAGTTACCTGAGATAAACACATGCTAAAAGTGTCAACACAAAGGTTGGTGAGTTCATAGAGTTTATAGTTTCGAATATCGATTTCCAAAATCAAAGAATTTGTGATTCCATAGAAGTTATAATAACAGTTGATTATCAAATTAAAGTGTGAGTAAACCTTTAATATTCATAGCTTAAATCATTGGTTTATCAAAATCAGAAAATGAGTGATTTCCTTAATAATTCAAAAATAGTCCGTTGGTTTGCCCTTCACCGGGTCAACACCAAAATAGTAGTTGGTTTATAAATCCATTTAACACGAGTTTCGATATTTGGGCCATGTTGTTGCGTCCATAACATAAACAGTTTACGGGAAACCGTAGTTAAACAGTTGAAACTGTATCCAAACAGTTTGCGGGGAACCGTATTTAAACAGTTGAAACTGTATCCAAACAGTTTGTGGAGAACCGTATTTAAACAGTTGAAACCGTATTTAAACAATTTGTTCCATAATTCCAAATATCGAGAGTAAAATCGTTAGAAAAGTTGTTACACATGCATCACTCCCAAAGAGTTTATAAAACAGTTAAACGATAGAAAGTGTAGCTATGAACTTATAGTAATATGTAAATAGTTAACGAGTACTTGTAAAAGTATAAAACAATAGTTAAGCATGTATCTCCTCCAAAAACGTGTATAAATCATTATAAAACAATTAAGAGTAGGGGCTATGACTCACCTGAGAGTTATGATAGGCATAGATAACGTAAAGTCAGAGGTAGAATGGAAATGACTTCAAAGATAACCTGAATGATATGGAAGTCCGAGATAAGTTCGACTTATCGAGAATCGTGATTTGAATAGTGTTCGATGACAAAATGACTTGTGGCAGAGGTGGCTTGCGTGGCAAAACGTTTAATAGTTCAAGAGCAAGTTATATACAATATAACTTGTCTTTATGTATAAGTATTGTTTAATATTTATATATTTCTCGTCATGAATTTATAATATGTATCGAAGGTTGGTGAATGATAAATTATAGTAATTGTACGTTACCCCTAGTTAAGTGAATCAATGAGTTTTATTGTAGGAATAACCATTTCTTAATGTCTATTCATGTTAACCGATAATATCGTCAAGTCATATAATTTACGTTATAAATTATATATATGTATATTCAGAAATATATAGTTATTCATAATTATTACTTCATTATCTCCTCAAAATGTAGGTTTCTATATACGTCAGTATGATGTCATCATTTTTATATTTATCATTCTTTTTAAGTTTCGAGGTGTGAAAATATATAAAGTATATATTTATTAAATTCGTGATAATATATTAGGACTAATATGTATAGCTCATTGTTTACATTGATGTGGTTGCCAAGTAAAATTAGTGTTAACCATATTTTCATTTAGACGAAGATTAGTAAAAACTATATACGTTCATATTTATAAAAGTTTTAGGTGAAAAATGTCACGTATTAGAATTGAGGTGCTGAAATTGTAACAATAACATAAGAGTTTAATAATTGTGAAACTTTTTAGAAATGTGACAAGTAGAGTATAATTGAGGGGTTGTAATTGTTAAAATGTGAAAGTTGCAAAAATAATTATACAAATAAAAAGTGAGGTGCAGGGTTCGAACCCCTGACCTTTCGTTTGAAACCAAGAGACATAGCCAACTGAGCTAGGGAGTTATTTGATAAACTTCTTCATAAAACTATATTTAAAGATTAGTTTCATGTGTTAATTATTTATGTTATATTACCTGATGAAAACTGTGTCGTGGGTTTGTTTGTGTTTACAAAATCGTTCATGGTTCATCTTTTTCTCAACTGATCCTTGTTACCTTTTCATCTAGTTTCTATTGTGAGTTATCAGTAACGTTACTATCATGTTCAAGATTTTCAAATAGGTTTGACGTGAGCTTGTGGCATGAGAGGGTTGGAGGTTTATAAATGTTGTTCAACTAGTTATCCACCACACAAGTTTAATCACCATCTAGCCACACCTTGCATGCATGTATATATATGAATGTGTATATGTACAAGCATATGTTGACAGTGGGTAGCTTATTAGTAAAGTATATATTAAGATTTTACCACACAAGCTTTCGTATGACGCCACTTGATTTTATGAAGGTCGAAAGTGAAAGTGTGTTATGTTAACAGTGTATGCGCATGTAAATGAAAAGAAACAAAGTGGTAAATGTGATTGGGTGATGTCGATGCTTACAGTGGGCACTACATGCATGAGTGTCGAGGTAAACCCAAGAGGAAAAATCCCAAGGTCTTTGTGCATTTCCTTTTTCTCCTCCTTTCTCGACAGTGAATAATAGACAACGTGAAACCCGAAGCGGCTAAGACTTAACCCGTTACATAGAAGAAATAAGGAGAGACTTTTAGGACTTGGAGATCAACCCACGCCTTGCTGCTCTTTCTTTCTCACATGACAGGAGGTAGGAAAAGTGTGGTAGCATCTGTGTTTTGTGTTGTGATAGTGAGATGTGAAAAGGTGATGGTGTAAGGTTCGGTTAAGTGTTCAACTAGGAATCCAAGATCAGTTACTAGCTTCCATAACCATGCTTCTCTTCTACCATGGCTCGACTAGAAAGACTACAGGTTTGTATGTGATGTGAGTTGTAGTGAGTTGTGATCGACATGTAGCCTATAAGTATTAATCTAAAATGCGACAAGTGGCAATTGGAGCAGGAAGGTGATATAGAAATTGCACCTGGTTTTTATAGGCTATACCTGAGGTAGTAATCGAGTGAGGGAGGGTGAAAGTGTGAACTGCCACTTATATACTCCTGTTATGCTTAGACAAGTGGTGATAAGGAGCAGGAATATGGCAAGACTTGGAGTGTGAATGCATCTCGATTGTTTACATATGTCATACGAGCATCCTACCCAATCAAATTGAGACAAAGAGGTTGGGGAAACTTGCGTTTGCTTATGGAATTCGTTCAGTTCAGAAGGTTTCCAAAGAATGTATCTTAGCTATTGGGGAAGATTTGAGGTGCCTTTGGATTCATATGAAACCTTACAACTAAATGAACAAGTTACTAGAAACATGTGTGTATGGGTTTGCTTAGATCAGTTTGCAAGTCGAGTTCACAGGGAAAACGGAATAGTTTGTGAGCCTAGTAGTGGCTGGACATAGAAGGAGAAAAGTATACTTAGGGTGCACTTGGTCTCGACTGGAACATAAAGAAGAGAAAAAGAAAAATATAAGGGTCGTTTGGACTGGGTTTAGAGACTTAAAAATGGGTTGCGTTAAATAATAAAAACAAGCTTATTTATAAGTGATTACGTCTGGTACAATTTTTATGATATAACATGCAAGCGATTTGTTTTCATGTTCAAGTGTACATAACTCGTTTCAAAACTTATTATACATTATCATATGTTTTATTATTCGTTTACTCTACTTTGTTACATGGCTACACGAGATAAATGTTACGTCTCTAACATGGGTTTTTATAAGTGATATGTTATGTGTCGAGTTTGGAAATAAATGAGCTAAAGTAAACATGTCTCGCGACTTGTAAAACCAACATAACTAGGGGTGCGTTGAGTCTTTAAGTGACAATATATATAAAAAAAAATGTTTGTTAGCCGTAGGACACAAGGCCATAATAGAAAAGAAATGGGTTGGGTGTTGTTGCCTCGTTTGGAGTCATTTAGAATGGTTGCTGGTGAAAATCAATATGTGTATATGATAACTTGTCAGTGGGTTTGCTTGTCAAGGTCGTGAATCAAGTTTAAACGTATTGGTTAGTCTTATTGTTGAATAAAACGAAAAATTTTATCCGTAAAAATGGTTATTAGATATTGTATTAATCATAGGAAAATTCCGAGATGTTATACTATCCAATCCTACCTATTGAATTGTAACCTTGTTTTAATTGACGGGTTGTATTCCTTAATACCATTCATGGGGTGGCGCACTTAACTCCCCAATCCTATGAGTGCCTACTTCACTCCTATGTCGAGTCGGCTAAGAAGCTCCTAACATGGGGTCATTAGAATTTACTCATGCATTAAATACAACCAATAAAACCTAGTGCACGTCAGTTCATGTTTCCTAAGACGTTCAAGCATGTTACCCTATGGAAGTTTGCCAGTTTTTTTAAGCCTAACATCGAATTCATTCAATCAAAACAAGAATCGATAGGAAACAAGAATTATAAACTAAACCAACTAGATCTATTGAAGTTGTCACGCCTTAATTAATGGAGATAGACACACACATCAACAAGCCCCTCATTGATGGAGATAGACACAACATCAACAAGAAATCAATGAGATCTAATCAATTATATACAAGTTTCACATAATCATAAGTAGACACAAGGTGAATTAGCAAATCATCATCAAAGAAGAGCAAACAACAATGATAATGGAAAACATAATTAAGATAGAATCATCAAACCAATACATGATGTTTATGGAGTGATTGAAACCCTCTAAGTTGCTGGAAAAACACCCACCTAAACCCAGGAATCGACCTTAGGGTTTAGGGCTTACAAAAAATGAAGTTATGATGTTATATTTATAGGCATGTTTTCTGTCGGCCCTTCTTGATGGCGTCAGCCTGTTATTCTTGACGCCGTCACGACCATTTTTTCACCAAATTGTAGATCTCTTCGTCCTCTTCGCGTGGGCTTTTGAATCACCTAAATCCGAGTTCGTATGCAAAAGTTATGACCAAAACAATATCAGCTACTTCGCGCGCAAGTTTTGACAAGTTAACACATGACGGCCTTGGGTGACGCCTTCACGTTATCTCTGGGCCGTCACCACTTTTACTCTTGGCGCCGTCACCAAAATGCTCTTGACGCCGTCAGGTACTGTTCTCAGCATGGAAAATTAAGTCTTTGGCGTTTTCTTCACTTTTATGCTCCAAAAACGTCCGAATTGATTCCTTTTCCAGATTTCACTCCCAAAGTACCTAAAATCACAAAAGGAACGATTTAGGGCAATATTTGATCAAATAAATTCAATTCCGGGCTTAAATGACCCCCTAAAGTGGTTCATTTTTCGCCTCATCATATACCCTTACACTTGAGATTTGCTTGTCCTCAAGCAAATGCGCTTTTATTCCAGTCAAAATACAAGTTAGGGGTCATTTAACACTAATATAAAAGTAATTACAACAAATAATCATTCCACTAAAGACCAAAGACAAGCACGGAGGTCATACACTAGCACCTCACAAATAGTGTTTAGATACTCACATCTCTCGGGTGTAATAAAGTATAAATTACAATATGGAAACGGAAGATATCTCTCACTACCTGTCATAGCAAAATAGATTACCATAGGCTTGGGAAAGGATCAAACCTTCACCACATGGCGTAAGCACCTAGGATAAACTATCAAAGAGGTCTTTTTAAAGGGTTGTAATGTTAGGTGTAGGGATATGAAATACACGGTTATGTTGGATAAAGGAAGTTTTTTACTGGTGGCGAGTTAACAATCTTGGTTAATTACATGTACAATCTGGCGTTGCTAAGCTAAGACTAGACTCGACTTAAGCTAATAAATGAAAAATAACAAAAACATAAAATGAACATAGAATGAAAAGGGATGGTAGTCCGTATGTTTTTTCTCTTTTTCTATTTTTTTTCTTGATTTTTTCGATTTTTTTTTTTTTTTTTTTTTTTTGCATACACTCTTACCCTACCATCCAAAATAATACATCATAGGGAATGAACATTCCCCTTACACTTGAATTTTTACATACTTTACAATAAACTAATCTAATGACTCGAATCAAGAAAATCAAAACACTTGGAGTACTTTTAAGATTAACGTACATATGGGGGTAATAAATGATGTTCTTCCCCATTACTCCATAAATAAGTACTTTACTCATGAGTCCCAATCGTCCCAAAACAATATGTACAAGGACATGACTCGACTTAGCAACCATGTAATCAATTAGATAATTAACTTAGGGTTTAACAAATAACAATAATGCACTAAAGATGAGTGCATACACGGAAGGCTAAGGCGATTTGGGTGTACATTTAAGTGGGGTGTAACAAATTCTTCCTTTAAGTAAAATGCTTAAAGTTAGAAACGAAAAGATAGGCTCGGAGGGGTGTACTAGGGGTTTCGTGTACTAAAAATGAGTACAACGCTAAGGGTGTGGGAAAAATTAATTGACTTAACTAGCCAAGTAATATGACTTAAATGGTCAAGTAATTATGATACGGGTTTAACACAAGGGTGATCCTAATGCCTCTTATCATGTAGTAAATCCTACTACACGAATGTAGTCTCACTAGCGGTCTCGGGATGCATCACTAACGCAAGTTCTAGAATCTAAATGCTACCGGTACACTCATAAGCACTAATAGTAAATGCTTTTCCTATCAAATCTAAAGGCGAACCTCACATATTTGGGTGAAAATTTTTTCTGAAAGTACGGTTATGTGCTAGTCATACAATCTCCTATCCATGAGACGCTTGCTATGGCTAAAGTTTCACTCCTAAATGTTGTAAAAAATTTAAATTTGGCGCTAAAATTGCACTAACAAGTATTTCTCATAGTTTTATTACACATCTACCATTAGACAAAACAAACTCAAGCGAAAGTGTACATGTAAGGTATCATCTTTTTACCCTCCCCTTACACTTAAGATGAACATTGTCCCCAATGTTAAAGTAAAGAATGTAAAAGTGAAATAAGTAAAAAGAATGAAATCAAATACTCCCCTGATTCGCTCGGTATGGATAATAAGGTGGTCAGGTTAAATCTTCCTCCAAGAAAATGAACAATCAAAGCTTCCCTTCCAGAAAAATAAATCATCTTCTTGTCATACATAACCTGTAAAACCTGAGAAAACAAACACAAAAACCCAAAGCATCAATCCGAACAA
The DNA here is from genome assembly GCA_030686995.1 of Artemisia argyi. NCBI lineage: Eukaryota > Viridiplantae > Streptophyta > Magnoliopsida > Asterales > Asteraceae > Artemisia > Artemisia argyi. The sequence goes on from CM060690.1 coordinate 179,883,443, forward strand.
AGAAAACTCACAACTAGATGTAATTCCAGACTTAGGAATAGAAACAAAACAATTAGAGATATAATGCTTGTGGAATGAATGTTTGCAGATTTCCTGGAGATTATAAAACTTAATAATTCACAAAAACTTTAAGACTCCGTTAGGAAAACAAAACCGGTAAAATTTCCAGGTTTTTCACTACAACAAAAGTGGCTTTTTAGGACCCTTTGTGTGGGACGGTATGATAATGGAGTCCTAAAAAACTGTTTAATAGGACATATGAGCGTGTAGGGTCCTTATTAAATATTTGCTACTTAGGCGATGTCCTAAAAAGGTATATAATAGGATGGTCGATGATTTGGGGTCCTATTATCATATAACTTAATAGGACACTTAAAATATGGATCCTAATAAATTACCTTTATAAGACGTTTATTCATTATGGTTGTATTATAATAAACCATAATAGGAGACTTGAGTTTTGAGTCGTAAGACATCAGTTAGTTAAAACGCTTATTCACAAAAAGTTTTATTATACCAAAATTTAATAGGACCTTTGACACGTGGGTATTATAACGTTAACCTTTATAGGACGCTTATGTACCATGGTTTTATAACATCATTTTTTTAAAACGATTATTTGAAAAAGTTTTATTATAACAAAACTTAGTAGGACCCTTAAAGGATGCATATTAATTATGGTTTTATTACAATACACCATAATAGGACAGTTGATATATAAGTCATAAAACATTAATTATTTAAAACGCTTATTCGCAAGCGTCTTATAACGTTAACCTTTATAGAACGGTTATTCATAATGGTTTGTTTATGATACACCACAATATGGCACATATTTTTAGAGTCGTAAAACATCCGCTTTTTATAACGCTTATTCAGTTTTATAGAACGCTTAATTGCAAAAGTTTTATTTGAACAAAAATTAACAGGACCCTTGACACCTGTGTCTTTTAACATTAACATTTATAATACGCTTATTTGTTGTGGTTTTATTATCCTACACCATAATAGAACACTTGTTTATTTGAGTCATAAAACATCAGTTTTTTAGAACGCTTTTTTACAAAAGTTTTTTTTAAACATTAGTTAGTATGACACTTTGATACTTGGTATCAAAATTTGATACACCATAATAGGACACTAGATATTTGAGTCGTAAAAGATCAGTTTTATGAAACGCTTATTTACAAAAGTTTTATTTAAACATTAGTTTCCACTACATCCTTATTATAATAATACTTCCCCCATTATTTTTCCCCAATTATAAACCCTAAATAAATACAACCATACAATGTCTTCCTCCTCAAATAGAACTAATCGGCCACCACCACCAACACATTGTGAAAATGATCAACCAGTAATTAGGCAGACTTCGCGGACAATTGATTTCCCTTTAAGGCATTTTCTTGGATGCGTTGAGTATTATAATGTAAGTTTTCTTGGATGCGTTGAGTATTATAATGCGTTTTCTTGGATGCGTTGATATTAGTGATCTTTGTTGTTTGTACCATATAGGGTTCAAAATGTAAGACATTTTACTGGCTAGATCCTGAGTTGCCTAATGACTATTACAAACAAGAGGTTTTTAATTTGATTCAAAAGGAAAAACATTTGAAAGAAGACAAGTATGGAAAAATAAGAGATTTGGAAAGGGAGATTGAGTTTCAAAAATCAACTATGGAGAAGGAAATGTTTCTGCTGCAATTGGAGTTGAAAGAAAGCAAGTCTAGTGTTGTTTTTTTTAAGAAAATAGTTGTTGTTTTGTGTTTGGTTATGCAGTTATGTTGTCACAAATTGTGTAATGAAATGCTTGTTATGTAGGTTTGATGTAATGACCTTTTGTTTAATGAAATGCTTGTTATGGGATATATGTGTGGATGCATTTACAGTTGTTGATGTTTGCTGAGATAGTAATGGATGCATTTACAGTTGTTATCAAAAAAGTTGAAGGTAAATGGGAATTGAAGTTGCAGAGAGTGAGTAGTTAATAGCATGTTATGATAGTCATACTCTGTTACTACTGCTTGTATTAGAATATAGACTAGAATGCCTTGTTCCTAGCATTTCAAGATCTAAATGAGTATTATTTTGTTGCAGAAGTGATAAGCATTTGAAGCTCAAAATCATCACCTATGTCAAGCTGTGAAGATGAGTTAAGCTCAAATTCATCTTGGGCTGGTTACTTTCCACCTAATTGGAAATTCAAAGGATTAACAAAGTCAGAAGCCAAAAAGTCAAAAGGCAAGAAGTCAAAAGGCAAAAATGTTGAACAAGTTGAACAAGTTCCTGGTAAAAGGATACAAGTGTTAGGTCTTGCTAACAATGTTACTTGGGATGCAATAAAAAAGAAGACATTTGGAGTCAAAAAACCATCAGGATAATGTGTTATCTGTCTTTGTATTGTTATATGTCTCAATCTTTTGGAAGTTATGTATGGGTTAGCTGTCTTTGTAGTGTCCTTATCTATCAATGATAATGGTTAATTTGGTGCATTATTGCTGTAATATACTAATCCAGAATTGCACTCACAAAATAAACTAGGCTTGATTCAAAAACAATAATGACTGAGTGCAGGGCATCTCAGTCATAATGTGGTGATTAGCAGACCAAATTAAAGCAACAAGATAAGATCTAGAATCCTAATTAAGCTCAGAATTCTCTAGTCAGTAGTACAAGCTACTAAAGGAAACAAAAAACAGAAGAGAAACAACAGTGAATAAGCAGAAATTAAGCTCTTAATATGGGCATTTGAGCCAAACAGTGATAAGCCATATTGACCCGTTTGACCCATTTGATCCAAACACCCCTTAAGCAGGGTTGTTTTGAGATCTCAAAGTGAAAATATAAATAACAAGAAGCTAAAAAGTTAAAATTACCTAAATTTAATTAAGAAATGTATAAGAAAGAGTAATACAAACAGTAATGAGGATTGTAATTGATTCTTAACAACTAATTTTACATAAAAACAGGGACTATTACTATTTAGCTAATTGAAATCATTAAGCTTCTTCAACTGGATCTTCTTCATCAGCAATAACTAAGTCATTGTTGTCCACAACGGTTCCATCGAAACAACCTCTAACTAATTCAATATCCATTGTTTCGTCATGTTGAGGACACATAAATGAGTCACCCTGCAAATGTGTTTCCACGTCATCAAGACTTGTTTGTTCATCCATGTCATAAACATGTCTGGGCGCTGTCTTGATCACAACTTGCCATCCTTTGTCAACACCATCTGCAACGTAAAATACTTGATGTGCTTGAGAAGCTAGTATAAAAGGCTCGTTATGAGCCTTCAATCCTTCAAAATTCAATAGAGTAAACCCGTTGTCATCTTCTTTGTTGATCCCAGTTGAGCTAATACGATCTTATATAGAAGTTAACTAAAACAAATACTCAAGCTTAAACGCGGAATATAAAAGCTTAACTTAAGAAGATTTAGAATTCTCTTTCAACACTTCAATATTATTAATACGAGCACTCAATAATGCTAGGGTTTTACAACCTTGAAGTGAATAATAATACGTACGTAATGTAACCCTAGGATCCTCCTTTTATAGGACAAGGAGTCCTACTAGGTTTACAATACCTTTCTCTACAAGATAAGAATAATCTAAATAGATAAACTATACAAAAGATCTATTCTATAATTATCCTATCGTATACAATGTTAATCCATTCAGCAGTAGTTTCACCAAGCAGCAGATTGTCTTCAGCAGCAGAGTCATTAACACCAGCAGCAGTTTCATTGTAGCAGCAGTATTACTCAGCAGCAGAGTCTCATAGCAGCAGTGTCACTTGGTCAAACCCAACAATCCTCCCCTAAACTTAATATTTATTTCTAAATATTCAAGTTTCTTCAAAGCTCAAATTATTACTAGGAGGATGCTTCCAAACACTTCATCCCTTGAGGATTCATCTGATCGAATATCTTCTTATACTTTGTCAGCAAATCAAATGCTTGATCATCAGAATCATAGTCTTTCTGCAGCTTAAGTGTTCTATCACTATTAACCATCTGATTAACAACATTCCAGTATCTTACCACTGGATAATCCTTTTCAGCTAGCATATACAAGGTAATTGGTCCAAGAGTTAACATATGAACTCCAGAATCTTGAAAAAGTTTCCATCTTCTTACCTTGTAATCAGCTATCTCTGTCCATTCAGAGTCATCCATTGAAGGTTCAAACATAAGTTTAAGAGCTCTCCACAAAACATTATCAGAAGAAGTTAAGACATAATCAATTTTATATGTCTCATACTTTTTACCATCAAATTTCTTAGCTCCAAACTTTGCCTTGTATAACTTCCACAAGTCTTCAACATCCTCTCTATCAAAGTAATGTAACATTTGTTGAAATCTAAGAAATCTGTGAGACTTACCATCAGATCTCTGGACATCATGAAATGTTCCAATATTAGTATCATACCCTGTAGTTACTTTGACAATTGGATATTTAACTCCTAATGGTTTAGCATCCACAACTTCAGGATCTTCCATTTTGCCAACCACAGTATACACCTTCAATCTTTCTTTAAGATGCTCAGTAGGAATGTGATCAAAATCATGTTGAAACATATCTCCTTCTGGCATTGAACTGCTTCCTTCTCCAATCTTTCTCTTCTTCTTGGCAATTGATTTTTGAACAACACCTTTTCTTTTATCACCTTGCTCAGAAGAAGTAATCTTTGTTGCATCACTTTCAAGCTTTTCAACATTAACTTCTTGAATCTGCTCTGCTTCAGCTATCTTCTCAGGCACCAACTTTTTGTTCATTTGAGCAATTTGCTCCAAGTCCTCAGCACATCCCATATTATAAAAAGTATCTGTTCTCTTCTTTGTTTGTTGATACAAATCAAAAACTTCTTTATCAGAATAAGCTTTCAACTGCACCAATGTCCATCCACCCATATTCTTTAGATACCTTTCATATTCTTTCCTTTGCTGTTTAACAGTTGGACCTTTAAATACTTTAACCTTTCCTCTAGCAGCAGCATTCTCTTTTCTCTTCTTAGAAGCAAATTCACTATACCAAGATTGCACATTAAAATTTGGAACTTCATTTTCTTCAATCTTGATAAGCTTATTTAGTTCAATATCAGCAGCAATTCTGATCTTTTCATCATCCCATTCATCATACATTCTTAAACCTTCAGCCTCCTTCTCAGCCAGCTGTTGATCTTCCAAGTTAATCAACTCTTGTGCTTTAATAGCAGCAGCTTCATCATGTTCAACTTGCAATGGCTTAGGCCAAGAATCAAAAGGTACATCAGTAAAATCAACCCCTTTATATATCCACCTCTGAACATCAACTTGCTTGCCTTTACCCTTATCTGTAGAAGATGATGTGATTGTCTTCTTTTGAGTAGCAGCAGGTTCTCTTATTGTTATTCCTTTTTGAGATTTTCTTGTTGCTGATGTTATGTTAGTGATAGGTTGTGATAATGATTGAGTTGGTAATTGTGGTGTAAGGGTATCAGCAGTAGTCTTCTTACTTAGCAAGACCATTGCCTCTGCAGCAGCATTGTCCAAAGATCCAGCAGCAGAGTCTTGAACTTCAGCAGTATTCACTATTCCACTAGCAGCAGAATCAAAATAACTCTTAGCAGCAGAATTATGAACAGAAGTAGAGTCAGCAATAGCAGGAGCAGCATTTTCCACTGAATCTTCCAAAGTCTTTAACACATTACCCATCAACCCTGTTGCCTTCACTAATTGCTCAGACTCCAAATTTTTAAGAGTATCTACCACCTTTTCATGTGCAGCAACCACCTTTTCCATACCAACTTCATTATTCTGAGAACTATTCACATCCATATCTTCAATCACTGGAACCTCCCCTGAAACTATTCCAGTATCCATATCTTGAACATTATCAACTTTTTCAAGATTTTCCTCCCCTGAATCCATGACAATCTCTTTCCTCCCCTGTTTGGAAGCATTCTCTTCCAAATGAGTAGATGGTTCAGAAGAACTTACAACCTGAGTAGTCCCCACTTTCTTCAATCTTTTCAATGAGGTTGAAGATCTTGATTTCTTGAAGCTCTTAATCTGTTTTCGCATTTTGATGATGACCTTGGCTTGACCAGCAACAACATCAGATAGATTAAGAACCTTATCTTCCAAAGACTCACATTTCAACCCCAAAGCAGTACAAGTATCCGTCAATTCTTTTATAAGTTGCATTGTAGTCTCATCACTTCGACCTGTATTACCTGGTCCGAGAGGTGAATCAATGACATTGTCATCATGTACAAGTGGATCCGTCAATTCATGAGTCACTGGCCTGTCCTCATCACTTCGACCTGTGTAACCTGGTCTGAGAGGTGAATCTTGGGACAAAAACTCAGTATCAAACCTAGTTTGATCATCTGAGCCCCCTATGTTTTCCATTTGGCTAGGGTTACCATCCTGAGAAGCAAACTCATAAGAGTCCTTTTCTCTAGATGTTGCCTTGGTTTGGGTCTTAATGATGTTATCACTATCCTGCTCTGCTGCTAAGCTAGAAGCAGTAGTGACAGCCCTTGCCAACATGTCCTCTCCATCACCTAGGACAGCCTCATCTGGTACAGCCATACTAACACTATCCTGAGGTAGATTAGTGTTCCTTTTGGTTTTCCTACGGGAATATTGTTTTGTAGGTTGTGTAATAGATGTAGTAACATTGGGTGTGTGATGGGAATCAGTGGGATTTCCTGATCCTTCACCCTGGTTGTTGTGCACAATGTGTTCCATAAAAGAAGTCAGATTTGTATGTGCACCAGAAAAACCTTTGCCATGTTTAAGCAAAAAGGTAAAAGTCCTTGAGGCCAATTTTGGAGCATCATATTCAGCAGTATGGCGTCTTGGTTTAGAAAGTTGGTTTTCAATAAAGATTTGAAGAAATCTTGGATATAGCAAATAAGAACCATCTTCAACACCTTTAAACAATCCAGCCAATATCATTTTTGAAAAATTAAATGGTTGACCTTTGCACAAACATATCATTGCAGAAGCAATGGTAGTATTGAACTCATGCCACCCAGATGTTTTAGGGCTCAAACAATGAAGGAATAGATGTACCAAAAACTTGTATTGAGGACAGAGGAGAGCTTTTTGAAATTTTAAATTGTTATGTTTCCCCTCATATCCCAATTCTTTTAAACCAGCAAAAATAGCATCATTGTTAAGACAAGTGGTCTCTGTCTCATCATCTAAGAGAAGAGATTCTCTTATAGATGATTCAGTTACACGAATCTTTTCCCCATATACAAAAGCACTAACATGTTTTTCCCCATTCATAGTTTTGATTTTGGCAGTAGACCAAAACTGTTTGATGTAGGAAACAAATATAGTAGGGTTCACAGTGAGTGCATACCTAAGAGAAGTAGCATTCAAAAACTTTACCATGTCTGTGAAACCTTCAGGAACTAATTCTTCATTCAAAACGATCACACTATTGTGTTGCTCAACCCAGGTACGTGATAGCTCCATGAATTAGGTTTAGAGAATTTGGGGATTTGTGATTATTGGAATGATTAGGTGTAAGGGTTTGTGATAACTTCAATTGAGAACATATAAAAACCAATTATGAAGTTCAATTAGGTTTTAAACTGATGGATGAAAGTTACACATACCACCCTCTTACTTACAACAATAGCAGCAGAACCGTATCATTCACAACTAGCAGCAGAATGATAAACCTAGCAGTAGAGTGAACGGGAGCCAGCAGCAGAGTTGACTATAGACCTTGGTCAACTATGCATAACAATTAATGCACATATCACTCCGTAATCTCTATAAAACCGGCAAGATCTTTTCCCCAAATTACGCAATCAAACCCTAATTACTTTCAAAAAAACGCCTCATTCACAATCAATACTATCCATCTTTACAATCAAATCATCACACAATGAAATCAACACCCGAAATAATCAATATCTCTTCTGATTCATCATCAGAGGATGAATCCCCAATGGAACCTTATGTTCCACCCTTTCGTCCTCCACGATTTGGTTGTAGAACCAAAGAACAAGCATGCAAAAGAAAGCATGATCTTCCTGTGTTTAAAGATCTTCTCAACCTAAATCAGACTCCAAGCACTTCAAAAGGTAAACAACCGATGTCCCCTGAGGTTCCAGCATCATCAGAATCATCAGACGACCAAGCTTGGACGTTTGTGCAACCACCTCCTCCAGTGCATCATAACCAATCTCCCTTCATCTTTACATCCTCAGATGAAGAGGAAGAAGAACCAGCAACCAATCCACCTGCCACTCCTGAGAGGCCACAATCTTCAAGGCCGAGGCCACAATCTTCAAGGGCGAGGCCACTACCATCACCTGGTCTTTCTCTTGGACCATCAAGACAAAACCCTCCTCTCCCAAAGGATAGAGAGATTGTACTTGGGCTTCCTTGCCCTAGGAAGTGATGAAGATGTAGGTGTTAGGTTATGATGTTTGTTTCTGTGTTTTGTCATTTGATGTTGAATCATTGTACTTTTCTGGAATGAATGAATGAACTTTCTTGTTTCAATTCTTGCAAATCACCATTCATATACCTGCAAAATGTTAGACCAAACACCACAAAGCAAACAACCAACATATGTACTAGCAGTAGAGTGAGAAAATCAATGAGCAGCATAGTACATTATATCTCAAACATATACACATTAACAAGCAGCAGAATAACAAGCAGCACATGCATTACAAACTTTAACAAAAACAAAGAGATAAGTTTTTCAAAGATTAATCATACCAATGTTTGCAATTAAAAATTGAAACCTCCCCACATCAAACTGTTTAGTGAGAAGATCAGCAACATTGTTATCAGTATGAATTTTAACAATTTGAATCAACTTCTTTTCATAGCAATCCCTTATGAAGTGATGCCTTATCTCTATATGTTTTGTTTTAGAATGAAACACAGGATTTTTAATTATGCAAAGTGTGCTGTTGTTATCAATATGGATTTTAGTATTCATGAAATTGTACCCATAATCCAATAATTGATTCTGCATCCATAAAACTTGTCCACAACAACTTGAAGCAGCCACATACTCAGCTTCTGTTGTTGAATTTGCCACCACTGTTTGCTTCTTGCATTGCCATGACACCAATCTGCTTCCAAGAAATTGACAACCTCCTGTTGTAGACTTTCTATCCAAAGAAGCTCCAGCATAATCACTATCTGAGTAGGATACCAGATCAAAAGGTGAATCCTTAGGATACCAAAGGCCCAATTTTGGTTGATGCCTTAGATATCTAAAAATTCTTTTCACTGCATTGAGATGTGATTCCTTAGGACACACTTGAAATCTTGCACAGGCACACACTGCAAACATAATATCAGGTCTTGATGCTGTAAGATACATCAATGATCCAATCATAGACCTGTACAAGTGTATATCCACTTCCTTTCCATGTTCATCCTTCAGCAATGGCTTATCTTTTTCCATGGTAGTCTTGGCAGGCTTAGCATCTTCAAATCCAAACTTCTTCAAAATATCATTGACATAATTATCCTGACTGATAAAGATGCCATTTTCTTTCTGTGTAACTTGCAGACCTAAGAAGAAAGTGAGTTCTCCCATTGAACTCATAGCAAACTTGTCCTTCATAAGCTTCTCAAAACTAACACACATAGCTTTGTTTGTAGACCCAAAGATGATGTCATCAACATAAATTTGAACCAGCAGAATATCATCTTTTTGTCTTTTGAGAAACAAGGTTTTATCAATCTTTCCCCTGCTGAACCCAGACTCTAGCAAGTAGGTTGACAAGGTGTCATACCAAGCTCTAGGAGCTTGATGTAGACCATACATTGCTTTATTTACCTTGTAGACTTTGTCAGGATGATCAGGGTCTTCAAAGCCTGGTGGTTGAGACACATAAACTTCCTCAGTAATGGTCCCATACAGAAAAGCACTCTTCACATCCATTTGATACACTACAAAGCCTTTGTATGAAGCATAAGCCAAGAATAGTCTAATTGCTTCTATTCTTGCCACTGGAGCAAATACCTCATCATAATCAAGGCCTTCTTGTTGTGTGTATCCCTGTGCTACTAACCTTGCCTTATTTCTTATGACAATTCCTCTCTCATCTCTTTTGCATCTGAAAACCCATTTTGTGCCAATCACTCTTTTACCATTTGGCAATTCAACCAAAGTCCATACTTCTTGCAGCTTGAATTGTAAGAGCTCATCTTGCATTGCTTCTACCCAACTTGCTTCTTGTAAGGCTTTGTAAGTATTTTTGGGTTCAATTTGAGAAAGAAAACATGCAAACAGGCAATTTTGAAGATCTTTATGACTATTTCTTTGATGCAGAGATCTGGCAAAGAAACTTTGATGTTGTGGATCTTTCAAGGCTTTAGTCATTTGCCTAGTTTGAATGGATGAGTGTGGATCACTTAAGATTTGATCTTTTGGATGATCCTTGTGAATTCTTGTGGTAGGGGTAGGACTAACAGGAATATTGAGTTCCAAGTTAGTAACATCAGCAGCAGCTCCAAATAACTTACCATCAAGTGCATCATTGTCTGTGTCATAATAGATATTCTCAAGATCAGGCATATTTGGATCATCAGGATAGATAGTATCATCAATAGATCTACCCTGAGTGTCCAAATTAGGAGACAAGGAAGTAGCAGTAGAGTAAGTGAGTTTAGAAGCAGAATGTGGTGAAGCAGTAGTTGTATCTTTTGGTCCAGCAGTAGAGTCATCTGAGTCAGCATTAGAGTCTTCTGGCTCAGCAGTAGAGTCTTTTGGCTCAGCAGTAGAGTCTTTTGGCTGTTTAGGAGAGACATCAACAACTACCTTGGGAACTTCAGGAGTTTCTTTTTCTGCTTCATTAGGTATGACAATACCTTCTTCAGTTTCCTTAGGTTTTTCATGAGAAGCAACATCATCTTGAGAGCTTTGTTCCTTCTGAAGAGGTACAAAGGTTGGACCAATCTTCAATTTCTCAATCACAACAAACTCTTCCTGTGGTTTATCAACATTGGCAATGACAGGAACATAGTTCATTGTTTTAGCAAGAATGTCGACATCAAATAACCATTCTGGTCCCTTCCCTGCAGAATTATATGTGTTTTCACTAAACTTGATATGCAGATTCTCCTCCACATGTTTGGTTCTTTTATTATATACCCTGAAGGCTTTACTATTAACAGAGTAACCAACCAAATTTCCTTCATCAGCTTTTTCATCAAATTTGCCTAGCTGATCCTTTGTATTTAAGATAGTAACAGGACATCCAAATGGTTTGAGAAAATCAATCATTGGTTTCTTTCCATGAAATAGCTCATATGGAGTTTTGTTGTGAGGCTTGACTACCTTACTTCTGTTTTGCACAAAACATGCAGTGTTCACAGCTTCAGCCCAAAAAGGTACAGGTAGTTTTGAATCAGATAGCATAGTTCTTGCAGCCTCAATAAGTGTCCTGTTTCTTCTTTCTGCAACACCATTTTGTTGTGGAGTTCTTGCTACACTGTACTGTCTAAGTATTCCTTTTCCCACACAAAATTGATTCATCTCACTGTTCTTGAACTCAGTACCATTGTCACATCTGATAATCTTTACCTTGTGATTGTGCAGGTTTTCAACTCTTGTAATGAAAGCTTTGAGTATTCCTGGAGTTTCATCTTTAGTGGCAAGAAAGAATACCCAAGTAAACCTGCTAAAGTCATCAGTGACAACAAGACAGTATGACTTCTTATTCAGACTTTTTACAAATACAGGCCCAAATAAATCCATGTGTAGCAAGTGTAGTGGCACAGTATTTGTGTTTACTGTCTTGGACTTGAAAGAAACTCTGTGTTGTTTACCCTTTTGACATGCAACACAAGTTTCACAATTCTCAAAAATCTTTGTAGGCATGCCTCTCACAAGATTTCCTTTCACCAACTTGTTCATAGTCTTGTAGTTCAGATGACCCAGTCTTCTATGCCATAATTTGGACTCATCAATAGTGGCCTTTGCAATAAGACAAGTCAAAGCCCTCTTAGGAATAATATTCTTAATATGGTCACTGTATATATTTTCCTTTCTAGGGACCTTCAGTAACACAGATTTGTCATCTGGTAATTGAAAATCAGGAGAAAGAATCATACATTCAGTGTTTGTGAAAAGAACAAAATTCTTTTTGTCACACATTTGTGAGACACTAAAAAGGTTAAACTTAAGTCCTTTCACAAGGAGCACCCTCTCAAAGTCCAAATTTCCATTTCTTAGTGTTCCTATTCCAACAATCTTTCCACCTTTTGGATCATTCCCAAAAGCTACATAACCACCATCAAAAGCCTCAAGATCTTCAAGTTGAGACTCATCACCAGTCATGTGTCCAGAACATCCACTGTCAACAATAACCATATCCTTAAGCTCATCCAGTAGATTGACCTGCACATGAAAAATAGAGAAATCAGTTTCTCTTGATGACCCAAGCCATTACTGACTTGGATCTCCCTGTGCATCAGTATAATCAAATTTCTTTAAATCACTTGATGCACTACTATTCTTGGAAACAGTATTTGAAACATTAGATTTTGGTTTCCAAGTCCAGCAAGCTGAGGCCTTAACAGCATAAAAGTGATTACCAACAACTATATTTGGAAGATGTTTTGGCTCCGAAGTAAAAAGTTTTGTACTAGCAGCAGGTTGCTTGCCAGCAGCAGAGTGCATACTGACAGCAGAATGCTTACTAGCAGTAGAGCCATTAGAAGAACTAGTTGTTGATTTGAAAACACCTTTTGGTTTAGCAGCATAAATAGATCTAGTAACACCAGATCTCAACAAAACAGCTCTAGGAACCATGTTTCTATTAGGATGTGGGTGTGTTTGTTTTGTGACATATTTGTGATTCACCCTTGAATATTGATTCCAAACAGGTCTTTGGTGTTCAGGACATCTACCAATCAAGTGGTCAAAGCTACCACACTTATAACAAGCCTTCTTTTGTAATTCAAACTGGTTACCTAATCTCTGTGAAACTAGGTTGTTGAAGTTTCTTTGGTTACCTCTAGGCTTATTATCGAAACTTCTCAATTGTTCTCTAGGCACCTCATTGTACTCTACCATTCTCCTAGCAAGCTTATTTCCTAACACAGGTTTGACAAACTTAATCTGTTCTACCTTAGATTTAACCTGAGTAGGAATCTCTTCCTTTTTAACTGTAAGTTTTGGTTGAACCTATTCTTCTTCACTTTCACTATCAGAATACCAATCTTCTATAATAGGAGCTTCAGGAAATTTTCTAGCCTCAACCTTAGGTGTCTCATTAACACTTGTGCTACTTTCACCTACAGGTTTTTCAATATTCAGCTCACTAATGAAGGATAGTTCTTTTCCTGGTGGAGCAAAAGCACTTTTGGCTGGAGGAGCCACTTCATTATACCCAATTCCACTTCCTTTTCTCATCAAATTATTCTCAATAGATTTATGAACTAAATCAGAAGCATATTGTTGTTTTTGTACTCTTACTACATGTTTATCTTTTTCAGCAAGAGCTTGCTCTTTTTCTTTTTCAGCTTCTTCTAGCTTATTTTTAAGAACTTCTACTTCACTATTTTTCTTAAAAATTTCTATATCTCTGAGATTAAGTTGTTCTACATATTCCTTTTCACACTCTTTGAGATATTCTAACCTTCTCTCAACATTTTGAATACCTACTTTATAACCTAAGTTATCAAGTTTTAGATGTTCAACTTCTTTATTTAAACTCTCATTCCTAGCCTTAAGAACTTCTATAGTGTCAGAACAAGATTTAAAAGAACATCCAGATGATTCAGAATCATTAGATACCTCAGAGTCAGAGCCTGATGATGAACCATATGCCATAAGTGCAAAGTTGTGCACTTTGGGTTGAACAGCAGCAACCAAAGAGAAATTTGGTTCTTCTTCAGCCATATCACTCCAGTCATATTCTCCCAGTCCATCACAAGCTACCATTGCAGACTTTGATTCTTCAGTCTTCTTTGGAACTTCAGCATTCTTCTTTGGAGATCTACACTCTCTAGCAAAGTGTCCCTTCCTGTTGCAATTATAGCATTCAATCTTAGACTTATCAAACCCTGGACTCTCCTTAGCCTTGTATTTGACTTCTCTACCAGTCTTTTTCCAGAACTTTCTTGCTCTTAAAGTCAACATAGCCATTTGCCATTTGAGATCAATTTCTTCAAGATCATCTGGATCAATATGATCCAAATCTTGATTTATGACATGTGATCTTATGGTTGTAGTAAGCTCAGCCAAGAATGCACATAAAGCAACATCACTGGTAGAAATCTTGTCATTTGAACTAGCAGCAGATCCAAATCCATCAGCAGTAGATACTCCATAAGCAGTAGAGTGAGTATCTTGAGTCTCTTTGGATTTTGAAGACACAAAAGCAAGATTTTGTGTACTAGAAGATGAAGTCGAAGAAGTAGCCAATTCAGATTCATACACCCTTAAATTGTTGTAGAGGCTCTCCAACTTCATTGTTTCAAAGTTAGGTTTATTCCTCCACACCACTGTGTGCATACTCCATTCAGGTGCAAGACTTCTTAGAAACTTGAGATTCACATCTTCCTGTGGAACAACATACCCAACAAGCTTTAGATGACTAACCAGTTGATTTAGCCTGTTGTATGTGCCAATTATCTTTTCTCCAGGTTCAGAAGTAAAGTTTTCAAACTGATGCTTCAACATATTCTTCCTGGACTTCTTGGTAGCATCATTCCCTCCAAACCTGAATTCTACTGCATCCATTAATGCTATTCCTGTTTCACAATCATCAAAGTCCATTTGAAATTCATTAGGTATTCCCATTAAGAGAATACTATGAGCTTTGATTTCCAGCTTCCTTGCTGCATTAGCTTCAGCAGACTTAATTGGAATCTCCTTGCCATCAGCACTCTTCTCTGGTTCAGAATCACCATTAACAATTACATTCCACATGTTGAAGTCGATCATGCGAATGTATTGTCTGATCCTCCTCTTCCACAGCTCATACTCAGAAGGATTGAGCATGGGAACCCTTGAAGCAGTCACCATATGAGTTTCATCACCCATCTTATGCAAACGATTTGGAACAGCAAACTTTAAAGTAACAAAATCTTCTTGATTATAACTTCTAGATCACAAGCTCTGATACCACTTGTTGATCCCAGTTGAGCTAATACGATCTTATATAGAAGTTAACTAAAACAAATACTCAAGCTTAAACGCGGAATATAAAAGCTTAACTTAAGAAGATTTAGAATTCTCTTTCAACACTTCAATATTATTAATACGAGCACTCAATAATGCTAGGGTTTTACAACCTTGAAGTGAATAATAATACGTACGTAATCTAACCCTAGGATCCTCCTTTTATAGGACAAGGAGTCCTACTAGGTTTACAATACCTTTCTCTACAAGATAAGAATAATCTAAATAGATAAACTATACAAAAGATCTATTCTATAATTATCCTATCGTATACAATGTTAATCCATTCAGCAGTAGTTTCACCAAGCAGCAGATTGTCTTCAGCAGCAGAGTCATTAACACCAGCAGCAGTTTCATTGTAGCAGCAGTATTACTCAGCAGCAGAGTCTCATAGCAGCAGTGTCACTTGGTCAAACCCAACATTCTTTTTTCCTTGAACCATTCGAAATCCAATCACAATCGAACAAAACTACTTTCTTGTCAATACCATACTCCAACTCAATTATATCATTCAAAACCCCGTAGTAAGTTACATCTCCCGCGATAGGATTGTTATCTGTAGCACTCGAGTAACTGTTTGTCATGGCCTGAAGATTAACCCCACTATTCTGTGTTTTCCTATTATGTTCTACATCTTTTGTGTGAAATCGGAAACCATTTATGATAAATCCCTTATATTTTTTCACATACTCAGATGGACCACTTGCCAAGCACCTTACACTTTCTGTGATTCTGTGATCCCCTCTAGCATGTAGCTCCTCAACCTGAAATAAGGCAAGATGTGTTAATTGTTTTGTTATTAGTAGGTTGAAAATGCTATGTCATTAAAATTATTTTGCAAAAGTAATAAACCTGTGCATATGCCTTACATGATCTTGAAACCACGACTCAAAAGTCTCACTATGTAAACGTTGAATGTCACGCTTACGTTTTCTCCGATTTTGATGATGAACCAACGCCAGATGTTCACTGCAGTGTTAACAGATGATAATGAAGATAACAATGACAACTATTCATTGTATAATATAATTTATGAAACTCACAACTAATATAATTACTTACGTTCGAAATTCATCAACTTCACTACAATTGAACAACACATATGAATGTGCTTTAGCCAAAATGTCAAGTTCCATCATTTCTACCTTAGTAGCACCAATCGGTCGACCCGCCATAGAAAAGATAGGTAAAACATCCTCATAACCATCGTCATCATTATTTCGACTTGTCTTATTATGTACGGTCTCAACATCACTGGATAAGTACAATGAACAAAACGACACACACTCTTCAGCTAGATATCCTTCTGCAATGGAACCCTCCGGGTTATTCCTGTTTCGCACGTAAGATTTTAATGTAGCTAAATACCTGAGATATCAAAACCAATAATTTTAGATTCAATAATATTTGTTATTAAAGGTATTTACTAAAATAGTAATGTGCACCTCTCGATTGGATACAGCCAACGGTAATGTACTGTCCCTCCTAATCTGGCCTCTGAAGCAAGATGAACCGAAAGATGAACCATGACATCAAAGAATGATGGCGGAAAAATCCTTTCTAAATTACAAAGTATTTTTCCAATCTCGGTTTCCATTTGAACCAAATCATTTGGATTAAGAACCTTTGCGCATAATTGTTTATAGTAACGACATAGCTTCATCACAGTATAGCGCACGTGCTTAGGCAACACATTTCGCAAGGCAATGGGAAGCAACTGCTGCATCAAAATATGGCAATCATACCCCATTTTTTTCAAACCTTTGAAAATGGCGGCGTTTTCAAGACACACAATCACTTCATTATCTGGTAGGTTAAGAGATTCCCTAATAGATGACTTAGTTAAGAGTATATCTTGGCCATCTACCTTAGCCTTAATCTGTTTTCCTTCATTAAAAGTTATGACCTTAGCAGTAGCCCAAAATTGCTTAATAAAAGAAATGCATATAGGAGGATTCACAGTTAATGCATACCTAATAGGGGTAGCATTCAAGAAATCGATTATCTGTGTGAATCCTTCCGAACCATCTAGTTTCTTCAAAAAAGTGACCATGTTGTGTCTGTTAACAAATGTGCGTTTTGATTCAATTGGCAACACCATCTTTAATTAGGGTTTTGTGATTTGGGGATTTTGAAAATGATTGATAAAAGATGTTAGTGTTTGTGATTATAGAGAAATTATGTGTGCGTGAAATTGAATTATCGATTTGATTGGGGATTTTAACCGTTAAGTGTAAATGTTACCAATCCACCCCTTCACTCTCAGTTCTAGCAGTACAAACCCAGCTGAAGTAACGTTTTCTTAGCAGCAGATTTTTTTTAGTACAAAGGGTGAATCATTATATTAATATCAACAAGTAATGGGAAAATTGAGCAATGAAAAAAGTACGGGAATTAAGATGAAACATTTTCCATTAAAACTTGAAATGAAAAATTACAAAATAATGTACAAAACTAGCTGCAGTAACATTTTCTTAGCAGCAGAATCTTTTTATACTGCAAAGGGTGAATCATTATATTAATATCAACAAAAAATGAGAAAATTGAGCAATGACAAAAGTACTGGAATTAAAATTAAACATTTTCCATTAAAACTTGAAATGAAAAATTACAAAATACTGGAAATAAAAGTTACATATTCTAAAAATCTACTAATCTAATTTTGGAGATTTCTCCGGGTCAAATGCCACATGTGCATCTTCGTAATACAACCCATCAAACTCCACGTCAGACAAATCATCGTCATCCAATGTCTTGTACAACTTGGAATGTTGTTTGAGAGATGGTTTTTTTTTGTTGCTTTGTACTCCTTTTCATCCTCAACATGTTGTTTGATAGATTATGTTTTCCCTGCTTTCTTTCTTTCAGCAGCCCACCAATTGTACCACGCATTTCCATCCAATTAAATATTTTTTACACTTTTTGTCGCTTTCTTTTTTGAAGCAGACCTGCTTGAACCTTCTCCTTCAACCCATTGTGCTGATCTCTTGTTGTTTGCAGACATTGTTTATGAATACTTCATGCAGGTTTTTGTTTAGAGATTTGATAAACTAGGATTTGTGATTTGAGATACACATTGAAACGAGTATAAAAAGGGGATATGGAAAAACCAAAATACCAATGTTTAATGCAGGAAAGGATCGATGTTTCCCACAGGTGGCTTGAACCTTTTCAACATCTTCAGGCCAATCATGATCCATTGGGACAAGCGTTTTCCAGGGATCAATGCTTATAACTCTTGACAGAACTATATACATATTAGTCGCCAACAAAGACTAGCCACAATGGAACATGATTGACTTGAAGAAATCTGCAAAATTTCATGATTGACCTGATCCAAATATCCATTTGGAAAGTAATCTGAACATGGATTTGCCGCAAAAAAATTAAAAATATATTAAAATTTTAAAAAATATAGTGTAAATAAAATAAAAGATAATGTTGCAATTCAGGGTATGTTTGAAACAACCTTTGTTTTTGGAACTCCAATGGCCACATTACTTGGTGGATGGTTGGTTTTAGATCATAAAAAAGAATGTAATGCAATAAACCAACATACGTAACCCATCTAAGTTCCCACTACTGCTCGCTTTGTCGTTTCAACTCCCTTTGAGCAAACGACTTCACCAGCTGCATTGCTAGATTGTCGAAAAAAAAGTAAATTACATAGATGGTCCATGTGGTTTGCCCAAAGTTTCACCCACAGTCCCTGAAAGTTAAAAGTTGCACGGATAGTCCCTATCTTTGAAAAGAATAACACTCATGGTCCCTCCACTTAACTGGCGTTAGTGGCTTCCGTTATCTTTTGCATCGTTAGTCCTTTTTTGTTAAATATCATTGCATCATTAGTCCTTTTTGTTAACTACCAATAAAAAAAATTAATTTTTTTTCAAATTTTTTTTTTCTAAAAATCAAAAAAAAATTTGAAAAAATTGAAAAAAAAAATTTCGAACAAAAAATAATTTTTTTTGAAATTTGATGTTTTTTTTAGAAATTTCGAACAAAAAAAATTTTGAAAAAAAAAATTTTAGAAAAATTTTCGACCAAAAATATATTTTTTTATTTAAAAAAAAATTTGACAAAATTAAAAAAAAATCAAAAATATTTTTTTTTTTATTTTTTAGATTTTTTTAATTTTTCTTTCTATTTTTTTTATTTCTTAGAAAAAAAATTGAAAAAAAAACATTTAGAAAAAAATAATTTTTTTAGAAATTTAGAAAAAAATAATATTTTTTTTCAAATTTTTTTTTTCTAATTTTTTTTTTCATTTTTTTTTCTAAAAAATCAAAAAAAAAATTTAGAAAAAAAATCAAAAAAATTTTCTAAAAAAATTTAAAAAATAAATTATTTTTGATTTTTTTTTCAATTTTTCAAAAAATTTGAAAAAAAAAATTAATTTTTTTTATTGGTAGTTAACAAAAGGACTAACGATGCAATGATATTTAACAAAAATGACTAACGATGCAATGATATTTAACAAAAAAGGACTAACGATGCAAAAGATAACGGAAGCCACTAACACCAATTAAGTGGAGGGATCATGAATGTTATTCTTTTCAAAGATAGGGACTATCCGTGCAACTTTTAACTTTCAGGGACTGTGGGTGAAACATTGGGCAAACCACAGGGACCATCTATGTAATTTACTCTTGAAACAACAAAGCAAACAGTATGGGAACTTAGAATGGAAAGGTATGTTGAAATCGGCACACAGGTTGAGTAAAGAATAGATACAAATGTTGAGTAAAGAATAGAGTCTAAGTAACATCACTCATCTTGAATGCGATAATGAACTAGTGTGGCCTGTCATGAACAATACACACTTTATCATTATCGCGTTGAAGGATGTCTCAATTATCAGGCCATATCCATCTAACGTTCCTGAAAGGTTCCATTGCTTTGTTTTTTGGACACCGTCTAATAACGGTAGTGCACTTGATCTTGATCTTGATCACGCTTTGGCACTTTCAAGAATGTATCTTATTGAAGGAGCCAAAACTGGTGATCAAGATCAACTACACAAACGGTAGTAGACGTTTTCCAAATTAAGCAAGGGAACCAATCTACAACGTTAGATAGATCTTGCCTTATAATTGAGCTTTAAGTTATTAGAAAACAGATTCTTACTATCATTTATCTTGCTCCCTTAGATGTGACGAACATACATATTAATTATGTAGATTCTACGACATTAGAGAGCTAATCGTGCATGAATGACAAGTTGAACATATACTTGATAATTGTTTTCGTATTTTGACAAAGAGCAAAGATGAATCAGTAATGGATGAAACACCAGAACAAGTTTATGTTCATACTTGAAAGTGGTGTCTTTTCATCCACACTGATACTTCTTCCATCTTTGATACTTGGATGTTTTAGCCTAAATATTCGCACACACATCCGCCACTTTTTTTCCTTATTCTCTCAATATAAATGCAACATAATTCTTATATCAAAAATACATCATACATATATATATAAAGCAAACAGAGTGATACAAACAATCTACAAATGTTAAGTAAAGAATAGAGTCTAAGTAACATCACTCATCTTGAATGCGATAATGCAGGAGTGTGGCCTGTCATGAACAATACACACTATATCATTATCGCATTGAAGACGTCTCAATGATCAGGCCAGATCTATCTAACGATGTAGATGGGGTCCATCGCTTTAATTGGACCCCGTTTTCTAATGTTTGGTGTTTGATTTTGATTATCAGTTTTGGTTCTTTCAATAATCAAGATTAAACATCGTTAGAAAATGGGGTCCAATTAAAGCGATGGAACCCATCTACATCGTTAGATAGATCTGCCCTGATAATTGAGCTTTAAGTTCTTAGCAACCAAATTCTTACTATCATTTATGTTGCTCACTTAAATGTGACGAACATACATATTAGATATGTAGGTCCTACGACATTAGAGAGCTAATCATGAATCAATGAAATCATATTAAATTTATATCAACAATGCAATGAAAATATTTTCATTGTAACTAAATACATGAAAAAACTCTTTAAGTTCTTGATATGTTTATTGTACTTCAACCTAATCCTAAGATAAAATAAGCTAATCCAAGCAAACCTTAATATCTCTTTTGCTCTAATTATTCGCAAAAACATCACAGCATGTTCTTCCTTATTCTATCAATACAAATTATACATGATAATTATTTATGTATTTTGACAAAGAGCAAAGATGAATCAATAATGGATGGACAACACCAGAACAAGTTTATGTTTATACTTGAAAGTGGTGTCTATCCAGCCATCATTGATACTTCTTCCATCTTTGATACTTGGATGTTTTAGCCTAAATATTCGCACACACATCCGCCACTTTTCTTCCTTATCCTCTCAATACAAATGCAACATAATTCTTATAACAGATAGTCAACCTAATCCTAAGATGAAATAAGCTAATCCAAGCAAACCTTAATATCTCTTTTGCTCTAATTATTCACAAAAACAACACAGCGTGTTCTTCCTTATTCTATCAATACAAATGCAACGCAATTCTTATAACAGATAATCAACCTAAGCCTAAGAATAAATAGCTCTAAGGGGGTATTTGGATTATATTCATTTGTGATCTTATCAGCTTTTTGAGATTTGTGATCAAAACCTAGATCCGAGTAAGTTGTAACTATGAATGTGAGAGAGAAAGAGAGGATTATGGAAATGCGTGAAGTGTGTTTGATAAGTTTGTATAATATATATATATATATATATATATATATATATATATATATATATATATATATATATATATATATATATATATATATATATATATGTATATATAAACTAGCCTCAAGGCCCGCCCCGATGGGGCGGCTAGCTTTAAGGATTTGTTTATAACAATAAATAAATTATAAAACGCATAATAGAATAACGTTAAAGAAATATAATATAGAAATTAAACGTACGAATATTATAAGTTTCTTTATTGTGTACATAAAGATAATAAATAAAACTTATAATCTATGAAGAACTTCGTGGTATACAACATTTGTTGTAGAGTTGGTGTAGTTTCCGTCTTTATCACAACACAACACATTTTCAACCTTTGTGCATTTGACCTTTCAACCCTTTTAAAACCCTCTTCCATCCTTGCATTGGAGATGTCATTTATAAAGATGCATGGCAGCTTATGATGTGATCTCAAATTACCTCAGATTTTTCAATTCATTAGCCAAGATGAGCAGGACGTAGCCGATTTCACCATTTTAAATATTCAATAATCATGTCACACGTTTCCATGTCCAATGTGCTTTCTGTAAAACATATGTATAGAAAAATATATGATAGTCAGAATATAGACATAATCAATCATATAACACGTATAAAGAAAGCACATTAATATTTGTGTGTAGACCACAAAAACCATACTAATTTTGAACATTCTAAATTCTTCTTCAAAATGATTAATGTGGTTCTACATAGTGAAATTATATTTTAGGATACATTCGATTCGTTTCCCTTTAAGTTGAACATTTGTTACAATTGACCCATTACAAATTAAAAAAGCTAACCGCATCAACCCATTTTGGGATGCTTGTGATGAATTAATGTAACTTTTTCATAATTTAATGGAAGTATAAATTAGTGAAAGATAGAGATAACCTACATGAATGCATGCCATAATGTATTAGTCCGTTCGGATAGAAAAGGATGAAAACATTCAATATAGTTGACCTTTTCACTGGTCTTAAAGTACCTTCTTAAGGGCTTGAGATAAAGAATGAGGTCACCAAATGTAAAAGTACAGCAGGATTTGGATGCCCAAGAACAACATTTAGTTCCATGGGTATCCATGGTTTTATTTTTTGGAGTAACCTTTCCGTGTAATGGTTTCTCCCATATAATCCTAAAAGTATTAAAAATTTGTAAAAATAATTTCGAGGCAAATGATTGTCGTTAACTTGAAGAAGATATCATAATCTAGAGAAGCCTACATATATAGTACACTTTCAAATTTTACCACCATTAATGGTAATCTAATTATATTCAAATTGATCGTCTACTTCAGAAATGCCCATGATCTATATATACAATCTACAATCTATCCTTAAGAGAGTTTAACTATCAAACTTCTTTTTATTTAAATAAAATAATGAATATTGTGTATGTAGTGTACCTGCTATATAGGCCTTCTGTTAGGACAAGGTACAGCCCGCACGTTTTGCTCATATATGCTGCAAGTATAGGTATATATTAATAAAATCATATCATATAACAAATGTCAAATATTGTACATTTTTACATAGTATACCTTGCACGCCACTGCAGAATATCGGTCTCCCCTAATGTCATATGCATTGGTAAGGGCCTTCTTCTGTTAATGGCATTGAGTTCTTGTCTTGATGTCCCAATATCCCTGAGGTTTAATAAGTCTAACTAAGAATGCAATATACACTTAAGGCCTAAAACAAACATTCCATAGAGAAAGAAATTACCTCAATGGATGTTGGAGCTAAATAAGGGTTATTTTTATTCTTTCCTGTAGTCGAAGAGAAATGTGTGCTATATTCATGTTTGTCATTAATATGCTCATTTTGTGGGTTCCTATATGCAATTATGCCTCTTTTAGTACCAGAACCTTCAAATACGAAAAATGAAAGGTAACCTACCGCCGAATCATGTATTCGTGGTAAATTTGATTCAATTCAAACAATAATGGTGTGTCTTCTTTAACAACGTTCTCGCCTTCTTTTGCTTGTTGTTTTTGAAGTATGAGCGTAAAAAAACTCTTGGACTAATCTTTTTAGAAAGAATATGTACGTGCACATAATCTTGGCGTTCCAAGCACACCTAGACCTGTACATGATGAAATTCAAGCTATCACGATCTTGTTGCTAAAAATAATACTTAAAAACCTTCATGAAATTGCCTACTTGTTCAAGAATGAAAGCGGATCTTTTCGGTTTTTGTCATAGCACCAAAAGTTTCCACCTGTGATATACATATTAATGGTAACCGATACTATAAGAAAGAGTAACATACATAATTCCATATTGGGATATCAAAAGACGATTTACAAACCAACCACAATCTTGACATCAATTAAACAATTAAACAAATAATCATATAAAAAGAACCTGGTATCCCCTAAAAGGCGTGGCGTCATAAAGGATAAAATAGTTGGGAAGAGTAATTTGGTTCTATCTTTTTATCATTTCAAGAAATCCTACAATTCTCTCAAGCAACGGGCTAAAAAAAAGGCATGTGGCAAACAGAATTGCCTGTTGCTGGTACTTAGTCATCCTGATTGTAAGGTACTGAAGACTATCTGTAAACAACAATAGATGCAGCCTGAATATGGACATTAATTATTCTACATTATAAAGGTGAGCAGAAGGCCATTTTTCCAAACTCCAGAACGGCTACAATGATATAAGTATAGGGTTCGAGTGATGTACTTGTTGTAGTCATATCATTGTAGCTGTTTACACATTCAATTAAAATGCACATCCAAACAGCCCTTACGAAAGCATTATTTAGGCTTTTTATAGTTAAACATGTATCAGTTCAATAAACAAAATGCCAACGATTTGTCAAACAAAAATTGGTAGAAATTACCTTAACAACTTCCACTATTGATCAACAATAATCGGAGCTACAACACGTTCTATATAGAGCCCCCAAGCCACAATCAAGTTAAACAACTCTGAACTCTCCACCACTCTACTCATATTCTTTGAAAATAGGTTTAGGAAATCCCTGCACAAATGGAAAAAACCGAGTTGTGGACCTTGTGATCCTTGACAAGAAACAAATAAAAGATATGCATTGCAGAAGTAACTTACAAACTACTGTACTGTAGAAATTTAGTATTACTTGCTCGTTCGCGGAATAAAAAAAGAAGGTTCATATTCTAAACGTTCAGGTGTCTTATTAAAATACTTGATATCATAAAAATCTATAAACTTTATTTTCAGCTTAATCTAAAAAGCTCATTATTGCAGCAAAATATTAAATCAAATTACTTTTAGTTCTTATGATACTATGAATATCAAGATGCAGTTTCTTATGAATATCACAATACGGGGGTTGTTTGGTATTGCTCAATGAAAACCATTGGCTATTCTCTAAATAATCAAATCCATAAGTTTCAATAAGAAACTCATATTATTTATACAACTGCTTATTTTAGCTTCAAGTAACCAGATACAAATTTTGGATAAACGCCAAACAAATCTATATAAGCTGTTTTGAGGGGTGTCTAGATATTCTTACATGACCTTCTTATGAGCTCGCTTTGGAAAGTCTGATATGCTCGCTTTTTAAATAGCTTATGAGCTTTATCAACTTGAGCTTATGTACTTAAATAAGCCATAAGCTTATGAACTTAAATAAGCCATAAACTAAAGTTAATAAGGACAGAAGGTATATAAAAAGTGAGGTTATCGGGTTTTCGGAATTCAAATAAGGCCATAAGTAGGGTGTATAAGCAAATCCAAACACCTCCCATGAATAACAATTACAAATAAACATATTTAATAAAACTTACTTTTGAGATGAAAATCATTCTACAAATCAGCAATAATAGCATAGAAAAAAAAGACCCTAAAACTAATCAGATCATATCAAATTATATATAAAAAATCACACAGAATTTATATAAAATATAACTTACGGAGGAGCTATGAGGTTAAATCCATCGTTAATTAACTCCGTGCCACTGCGAGTAATAACAACCACCTTTATATTTCCAATAAATAAAAACAGAGAATATAATGCTGAAAATAATAATTATAGATGTCTGAAATTTGATGAAATGTAGGTATCTTACCTATGGTGTATCATCAGCAGTTTCCATGTTGATCAATCTATGAATAACCTTAATGCATGAACACAGTTCTAGAAAAATTATAAAACTTGAATTTCATAACGGACCAAAATTATAAAGATAAAAAAATAGCATGAAATTGAAAACGGTTGGATCTATTTCAAACTTAAAATTACACAATTAATGCTAAAAAATAAAACCTAAAAACATATATCAATTTGACTTATTCAAATATTAATTACCATCAAATATCATCATTAGTAATCTTCTTCACCATCTATTGCTCCGTAATCAATTCACCTGTAATAACCATACAAACACACCATTAAAATCGACCAAAAATAAAAATGCAACAAATTAAATGAAGAAAACACAATCGCTCGAAACAAATATGAACAAACACTTCAAAACAATCAAAATGGATATAAAGAACAACATATTAAAGAACTACAACCAATAATTAATTGAATCAAATTCGAAGAACAATATTAAAATGTAAACAAAATTACCTTTGGTTGATTTCGGTAAGGCTTAAGCATGAATATTTCAGCAACCATTTAAGCTCCAAAAAACACGCATGTAACCGCCTAAAAATCCTGAATTCGAAAAAAACCCCAATTCAAAAACCCTAAAAAACAAATTCCATTAGATGTAATGTTAGGGTTTGTGCGATTGATTCATTTTAATTGGATAGGATTGATGTTACGTTTTTGCATTAGGGTTTTAAAAGAATGAGGGATCTAGTATGTGTGTGTTTTCTTGATAATTTTTTTTACTGAATGGGAGGATAGAAAAGAAATGCCGCCCAAAGTAATCCTAAGGTACAGTTAATGCAAATTGATCTAAGGGTGTTGTGTTAGTAATTTTGATCCAATGGTTGGTGATTAAAAGGGGGGTTTCCAGGTGTCTTTTTTTTAGTGGTTGGAGGAGAGATTTTTTCTACAATTCCTTCCTATATATAGGTGGTAGAAATATATATATATATATATATATATATATATATATATATATATATATATATATATATATATATATATATATATAACTGTAGAAGTTTAAAAGTGAAGTGTGTTTGATACTCTTGGTAGGGGTGTTCACGGGGCGGTTCGGTTCGGTTCAGTTCGGTTAGTTGGAAGATTTTAACTATTAATCGCGGGGAGGGTAATTTATTTATATTATATACGGTTCGGTTCGGCTAACCACGGATATCTAAAAGTAAAAACCGAAACCGAATGCTTGGTTTGTCAGTTTCTCGGGTTTTTTGAACACCCCTAATGCTTGGTAGGGGTTTATAGGGGGTGAAGAATGGGAAAGGTAGTGAAAAAATATGCTTGGCAAAGCATAATGCAATTACCCATTACCCAATAGTGGGTAATGGATCATTACCCAATAAATTGGGGGGATTGATCTTCTTTACATTTCCCTTTCCCGACCATTTGCTTACACTTTCCCTCTCCCTTTCCCAAGTTTGAACCAAGCGCACCCGGCCTTTAGTGTATTTTGTATTTAAAAAGTCGCCCATGTGAATTAGCCATTATCACCGGTAATGCATGGATTCCATCACACTATAAGCGACTACAACCCAATGCACATGACCCATGACCCATGTTAATTACCCATTATATTGTCGATCACCAGGAATGTATTGGTTGATAACATGACACTATAAGCCACTACAACCCAATACACATGACCCATTACCCATGTTAATTACCAATTGTCAACAGTCATGGATGTGTCGTAACATGACACTCTAAGCAACTATTCACCCAATGCATATGACCCATATGATCAATGTCAAATACCCATTAATTAATGAATGTGACTAGTGATAACCTAATGCAGATGATCCATGACCCATGTGAATTAGCCATTATCACCGGTCATGCATGTTTCCATTACACTAAAAGCCACTATAACCCAATGCATATGACCCATGACCCATGTTAATTACCAATTGTCAACAGTCATGGATGTTTCGTAACATGACACTCTAAGCAACTATCCACCCCATGCATATGACCCATATGATCGATGTCAAATACCCATTAATTAATAAATGTGACCAGTGATAACCTAATGCACATGACACTGGTACAAAAAGTTGTATTGGTCGTGCCAAAAATGTGTGACGATATGCATATAGTCACACACGTTTTTTCTTTGTGTGTCACCATAGGTCCCGCCACCGTAGGTGGCATATGCTCACATTATTGAGTTCGTGGCCTTTTCCATCGAAAAAGAGTGACCAAAACCCCGAATATGTGTGACAAATTAGACACAAGTTTTGTTGGATTAGTCATTATCAGTGACCGTCAAACACTTTATAGTCACGCGAATGTTTTTTGAGAGTAACTATTTTTCAGCCTTTGGCCACATAAATATATAATATATGTGACATTTGAGATGATATATTCAAGTAAATGTGTATTGTGTGTGACTATTTCCCATCCTGTGGCCACATGAATATACAATAAATGTGACGTTTATGATGATTTAGTCACACAATGGGTGTTGTTGTTTTTTTGAGTTAGTCACATACAATTTCACACAAAGTGGCCAAAAGTGTTAATAAGTGTGACCATATGCTGTTTAAAATGAAGAAATGTGTATTTTGTGTGACTATAGATCATCCAATGGTCACGTGAATTTTATGTTTGTGTGGCCTTCTGTAATATTTAGTTACACAAAGCATGGTTGTTTTGGGTATTTAGTCACATACCATTAAGCAAACAGTGGCCAAAAGTGTTAATAAGTGTGACCATATGCTGTTTAAAGTGAAGAAATGTGTATTTTGTGTGACTATTGATCATCCAATGGCCACATGAATTTTATGTTTGTGTGGCCTTTTGTAATATTTAGTCACACAAAGCATGTTTGTTTTGGGTATTTAGTCACATACCATTAAGCAAACAGTGGCCAAAAGTGTAAATAAGTGTGACCATATGCTGTTTAAAGTGAAGAAATGTGTATTTTGTGTGACTATTGATCATCCAATGGCCACGTGAATTTTATGTTTGTGTGGCCTTTTGTAATATTTAGTCACACAAAACATGTTTGTTTTGGGTATATAGTCACATACAATTTAGGAAACAGTGGCCAAAAGTGTTAATAAGTGTGGCCGTATGCTGTTTAAAGTGAAGAAATGTGTATTTTGTGTGACTATAGATCATCCAAAGGCCACATGATTTTTATTTTTGTGTGGCCTTCTGTAACATTTAGTAACACAACGAATAATGAAAATAGTGACCAAAACTGATAATAAGTGTGACTATATACATCTTTTAGTCACATTTAAGAAATCAATATATATCAAAACAAATTCAAATATATTTCAAAATAAATTCAAATACAATAAAATTGTAAATATAAAATTCATATATAACTCTATACCCTAGGACCTCCTTTTATACACCAAGGAGTCCTAGTCGGCTTACAATACTTTCCTAAGTATCTATAATCTTTTTCATAAACAACTAATACATATCATACTATACAAGCAATACTAACTATATGAAACAACACTACTAACTTATAACTAGCAGTTGTAACTAATACATTTAACAATATTAATGTCGAGCAGTCTTAATCTTTGAGCAGTCCACACTTTATACTAGCAGTACTAACTTTCACTAGCAGCACTAACTTTTGTACTAATCTCATCATCTGGATATTCTCCGTATCTTTTAAGTAGAAAAGACAAAAGTTAGAAGCACATACAATATCCTTTCTTTCCATTGATTACCGTGTTTGATTTGTATGTGTATGTGTATGTGCATGTGCATGTGCATGTGCTTGCATTTAAGAGATAAGAATAAATTTACCAAAAGCTGACGGAAAAGCGGTCTGATGTGTCATCTGCTTTCAAATACCAATTTTTTTGCAGTTGTAGAACAAAATGAGCAGACAGTTTAGTGTTATTAATTTGTATGAATTTAACGGGTATCGCAAACAGAATTAGAAAAGCCCTCTAATTAAAAAATACCTTCATGCAGTTCAAGCTGGTCAAATGGAGAACAAAGTGTCATTGCTATAACATCCCGTAAAAAATTTTCCTACGATTAACACATTATTACAACATAAATTAACCATTTTTACCCATAACAATTTATTACTATTTTTTTTTTATATATACTTTGTCAATTACAACGTTATTCAGCCTTATCTTGAAACGACATTTACACCTAAACCTTAATAACCTAGATACCATACATAACTTAAAGCATTGATACTTAATAAGTATACGTTTCAATAATTAACAAATACAATTTAAATAAATCCCGAGCCTACAAAAATTCCCATGTGTACTCGCTAATAATATTTGACCTCTAAGAACCATGAATGAAAATTGTTATCAAACTTCAAATATAATTATGATACTAGAATATCGATCAAGTTAAGACACCTTACAAGTTTCATCTCAACTTGACACAAATGGCATTTTGTTCCGATACCACTTCGTATAAATTCTAATAAACCACCAACTTTCAGTAACGTATTTAAATCCCAATTTTAAGGCCCTTCTGGTCCGAATCAGGAAAAGTGTAAAACACGAAAGTTGTCCGAAATAATGTTTTACGTCTAGACTCGCGAGATTTTGAACCAAAAATGTAAATCGTGGCTGTTATCTATAAAATACAGCCTGACCCAAGTAGACCTCCCTCAATTATAACCTACAACTCACCCTCCCTCCCTTGTTACTTCCCCAAATGAAGCCTAAGGAATCCATGTGCATATCTTACACCACCTTCCTGCTCCATTCTATCACTTATCACCTTCTTGTTCATATATATATATGGATACATGTAAATCGACAGCTCACACCTTCACCTTCCCTCGTTTGTTACTACCTTAGGTATAACCTAGAGGACACCATGTGCAATCCTAACGCCACCTCCATATGGCCCAATCCAAATACATGCAAACATCCTATCCCTACTCCCTATCACATTCCAGATTGAGTATATAAGGGCTCATGCTAATCGATATTTCTAACTCACTACAACTCACATCACATAAAATCATACATACTTGGGGTTTCTGTCGAGCCAGGTGATGGAGAAAGAAAGGTTTTAGAAACTAGTAACTGATCTTGGTTCGTGGGTGAGCCCTTAACCAAGCCTTGCACCATCATCTTTCCACATCTCAGCTATCACTAAACCAAACGTAAACATAAAAGATTTCTCTTGCTGTTACTATACGAGAAGAACTAGCCAACAAAAGGAGCCTATATTTTCCCTTCATGCGTACAAAGACTCAATCACAAACCACCAACAAAACTCACTTAATTACTCACTCTCTTTTATTCACTGTCGAGAAAGAAGGATCAAGAAGTCTTAGGTTACTGTTTTAGATGCTAAAATCCCTGCTACGTTAGTACAAGATGGGTTCAAAGCTTCGAAGCTTTGAGATTGTTTTGGCCCCTTGCTCGTCTTCCACACCGTTTCCCACCACCACTATTGGTGTAGTAAGTTGTTCCTATATCCTTCTCACATGTGCTACACTTTTTCATTTTTCGTTATTTATTTTCTCCCAACAGTATCACACGTACCACTTTGTTTCTTTTCATTTACATGCGCATACAGTACTGTTAGCATAACACACTTTCACTTTCGACCTTCATAAAATCAAGTGGCGTACATTGGCTCTGGTGTGGCAATACAACAAATATACATTAACAAGTAAATTAAACACGTATTTGTGAATTACCTGAACAACTCGCCTGTGGATGGGAAACACAAGATATGTAAGCACCATGCATGTTACCTACGACCTCAGTACAATTCAAGTAATATATGTACAAATAATAAACAGTTGAAACCCCTTAAGTACCTTAACTAGTAACCTATAACAACAAAGAGACTCTAGCTCAGTTGGTTGTGACATGGAGATGTAAACTAGAGGTCTTGAGTTCGAGCCTACACTAATGCAACTTTGCCATATTTATCATTTTTGCAACTTTCACATTTTAACAAGCTCAAACCTTCCAAATTGAACAACATGCCACTTTCTTAAGAACATTAATGGGGTTTAAAACTTATAATAATATTTACACTTTCAGCCCTTAACTTTGAACCACTTATCATTTTCTTAAAAACTTTTGTAAGTTTGTAAACATATTTATTTTGGATTGAATATGTGTAATCATTCAACTATTTAGGTTTAAAAGAGTAATGTAAGTATAACTTAAAAGTTTACATAGAAACTTAATTACGTTTGACAAAGTAATATTTTACAACTATGTCGTAGTAACATATAAACGAGACCTACATTTTTTTTAGACAATAACAAAGTAATAATAATATTTCAGAATATATATATATATATATATATAATTTATAACGTAAATTATATAACTTGACGTTATTATCGGTTAACTTGAATACACATTAAGAAATGGTTATTCCTACAATAAAACTCATTGATTCACTTAACTAGGAGTAACATACAATTACTATAATTTATCATTCACCAACTTTCGATACATATTATAAATTCATGACGAGAAATATAAATAATAAACGATACTTGTACATAAAGACAAGTTATATAGTATATAACTTGCTCTTGAACTATTAAGCGTTTTGCCACGCAAGCCACCTCTGCCACAAATCATTTTGTCATCAAACACTATTCAAATCACGATTCTCGATAAGTCGAACTTATCTCGGACTTCCGTATCATTCAGGTTATATCTTGAAGTCAATTCCATCTTCACTTCTGACATTACTTATACTCTGTCTACCGTACTACTAAGGTGAGTCATAGCCCCTACTCTTACTTGTTTTACAATGATTTATAAACGTTTTTGGGGGAGATACATGCTTAACTACTGTTTTTACTTTTACAAGTATTCATTAACTAAATACATGACTGTATTTCATATAAACGTTACTGGTTTACACATTTTTATATCTCATAAGGAAATACCTGCTATAGACATGATTACAAGCGATTTTTCCAACGATATGCTATATTTGATCTCTATTGCCTAAGTACCTATTACCAAAAGTCCCTTGATCATGCGCCTTAATCACTTGTAGGGTGAACGTAAATAATTGTGAATAGATCTATTAGGGATTGACAATCTCCATTTGGTCGCTAGAGGAAAGCCACCAAATGCACTTTATTTGATTTCATAGGTTACTGGTAAATACCTATCTTGAGGGCCACTGTTTTACATCATTATTATGGATAATTTTGATGCCTGTTAATCGTTGAGTGCCATGAGCTTAGGGCAAGAGAACGGTAATAATATAGCACTACAATGACTGATGTTAAGGGCGTAAAATGCTGTAGCTCACTGTTTTATTTAAACTACGAGATTGTGCTCACTATACAGCAGGAAAAACTATTAATAATTGGCAAACGAACTACTATTTTGGTGTTGACCCGATTAGGTCAAACAAACTACTATTTTGGTGTTGGCCCGGTGAAGGGCAAACCAACGGATTGATTTGTATTGAATTGATAAGGAAATCACTCATTTTCTAATTAACGATTTAAACTATAAACTCTATGAACTCACCAACCTTTGTGTTGACACTTTTAGCATGTGTTTATCTTAGGTAACTAAACAAGAAGGAACTTGAAGGCACGGAGTGGGCTTATAACCCGGCATGGGCTTAAATAAACATTTTGACATATTTCAAATAAACTTGTTGTTTAAATTATGAAACATCTTGATGTCTCGAATATTTGGTATTTTGAATGAATTAAACTTTAAAGCGTCACTTTTTTGTCGTTTTCTATGATTGTGATAAAGATCCTCGAAGTAACACCCAAAAAGTCTTCCGCTGACATTTTAAGTCTTCCGCTGACGTGATGATTTTAGGGGTGTTACAGATTGGCATCAGAGCTACAGTTATAGAGAACCAAGTGTTTTGAACATTGGACTATAACTACACTTTTAAAACGGACCACTTTTACAAAATACCACCTTATGCCCTCCGTGCCTACGCGTTTCCAACATCTGGTAGAGACATTACTTTTACATGATTTCTTATATATGTTAACATGTTATGATTATGCTAATGACTTTTAATTACTAATCGGGATTATTACAATACCGTGTCTTCATATTTCCATCCGCCCGACGATTATGTGACTTTTAGATAGTTTATGCTACAACTACACTCTAGTATATATATATATATATATATATATATATATATATATATATATATATATATATATATATATATATATATGCTCCCCCAACTATTTTGAATACTATACCAATCCTCCTTAATTTTCTCGCTCTCATCTTTATAGATGCGTATGACATACTCTTCTCGTACTCTCGGAAAAATCTGCGCATTACCTTGTCGACTAGTATGAATGTTAAGTCAGAAATTCTTAAGTAGGATGATTTACAATGTCTTTATTTGAATGGATTGGGACGCCTTTTTATTGAAATAAAGAAATTGTAAACCGCCGAACTATAAGTTTATACTTCGTTATTTACATCTTTTGGGATGCTTCTCTATGTAAATAACGAATTATAAATAAGTGGGCTTAATTGTATCTGAAATGGCATGCGTATAAAATCAAGGATCACTAAAGTTCATAAAACACTAAAACTTCAGCCAAAGACTCACAATTTTCTTCTGCGTATGCCTAATTCTAAGGCATTACGGCACAACCACATTTCTTCAATCATGTACTTACTTTACATTCTGGCGATATATGAAACCTTTTCACGACATTGTATGTGATTACAATGGTCTCTCTTACTTCTCCGGCACTATGAGTGATATAGTGATCTCCGAACCTTTCACAACTTTACCTAAAATCCATCAAAATCTATAAATTCCTCTAATAGAAATACAAGATATGGAATTGCTAAGGAACAAACAGATTCATCATCTACAAAAGCTTGGAAACAAATACCGTGTTATCACTTAAAACTATATTTAACAAGTTTCTCTTTACAAAAGCTGAAGTTCAGCAACTTTCTCTTCATTCAACAAGTTTCCACTTGAAAACTCTTATTATTAAAAATCTGTTAACAACCAACTAGTTTAACGGGTAGGTTACCCGCGGAGATCTTGATGTTCATAAAACAAGATATTGTGAACCATGTTTATCTTCAAAACATGTTAAACTAAAAATCTTCATTCAAAATGGAATTGTTTCTTGAGTCAAGTTAATCAAAAGGAATTGAACATAAGACAACGAAAGTAGTTAGAACTACTCAACAATTATGACTATGAGAACTGCTATCATCAAGGAAAAAGCTAATGTAGTAGTAGATACGTTAAGCTCGAAAGGAAAAATTAAAACCGCTCAGGGATTAGATCGTTAGGAATGACTATTTGTTCACCCTTTCCACTCACCTTTACAGCTACCTTATCTTAGAATCCCGGGACGGGATTCCGTTTAACGGGTAGGTAATATAACATCCCGTAAAAAATTTTCCTACGATTAACACATTATTACAACATAAACTAACCATTTTTACCCATAACAATTTTTTTTTATTTTTTTTATATATACTTTGTCAATTACAACGTTATTCACCCTTATCTTGAAACGACATTTACACCTAAACCTTAATAACCTAGATACCATACATAACTTAAAACATTGATACTTAATAAGTATACGTTTCAATAATTAACAAATACAATTTAAATAAATCCCGAGCCTACAAAAATTCCCATGTGTACTCGCTAATAATATTTGACCTCTAAGAACCATGAATGACAATTGTTATCAAACTTCAAATATAATTATGATACTAGAATATCGATCAAGTTAAGACACCTTACAAGTTTCATCTCAACTTGACACAAATAGCATTTTGTTCCGATACCACTTCGTATAAATTCTAATAAACCACCAACTTTCTGTAACGTATTTAAATCCCAATTTTAAGGCCCTTCTGGTCTGAACCAGGAAAAGTGTAAAGCACGAAACTTTTCCGAAATAATGTTTTACGTCTAGACTCGCGAGATTTTGAACCAAAAATGTAAATCGTGGCTGTTATCTATAAAATACAACCTGACCCAAGTAGACCTCCCTCAATTATAACCTACAACTCACCCTCCCTCCCTTGTTACTTCCCCAAATGAAGCCTAAGGAATCCATGTGCATATCTTACACCACCTTCCTGCTCCATTCTATCACTTATCACCTTCTTGTTCATATATATATGGATACATGTAAATCGACAGCTCACACCTTCACCTTCCCTCGTTTGTTACTACCTTAGGTATAACCTAGAGGACACCATGTGCAATCCTAACGCCACCTCCATATGGCCCAATCCAAATACATGCAAACATCCTATCCCTACTCCATATCACATTCCAGATTGAGTATATAAGGGCTCATGCTAATCGATATTTCTAACTCACTACAACTCACATCACATAAAATCATACATACTTGGGGTTTCTGTCGAGCCAGGTGATGGAGAAAGAAAGGTTTTAGAAACTAGTAACTGATCTTGGTTCATGGGTGAGACCTTAACCAAGCCTTGCACCATCATCTTTCCACATCTCAGCTATCACTAAACCAAACGTAAACATAAAAGATTTCTCTTGCTGTTACTATACGAGAAGAACTAGCCAACAAAAGGAGCCTATATTTTCCCTTCATGCGTACAAAGACTCAATCACAAACCACCAACAAAACTCACTTAATTACTCACTCTCTTTTATTCACTGTCGAGAAAGAAGGATCAAGAAGTCTTAGGTTACTGTTTTAGATGCTAAAATCCCTGCTACGTTAGTACAAGATGGGTTCAAAGCTTCGAAGCTTTGATATTGTTTTGGCCCCTTGCTCGTCTTCCACACCGTTTCCCACCACCACTATTGGTGTAGTAAGTTGTTCCTATATCCTTCTCACATGTGCTTCACTTTTTCATGTTTCGTTATTTATTTTCTCCCAACAGTATCACACGTACCACTTTGTTTCTTTTCATTTACATGCGCATACAGTACTGTTAGCATAACACACTTTCACTTTCGACCTTCATAAAATCAAGTGGCGTACATTGGCTCTGGTGTGGCAATACAACAAATAGACATTTACAAGTAAATTAAACACGTATTTGTGAATTACCTGAACAACTCGCCTGTGGATGGGAAACACAAGATATATAAGCACCATGCATGTTACCTACGACCTCAGTACAATTCAAGTAATATATGTACAAATAATAAACAGTTGAAACCCCTTAAGTACCTTAACTAGTAACCTATAACAACAAAGAGACTCTAGCTCAATTGGTTGTGCCATGGAGATGTAAACTAGAGGTCTTGAGTTCGAGCCTACACTAATGCAACTTTGCCATATTTATCATTTTTGCAACTTTCACATTTTAACAAGCTCAAACCTTCCAAATTGAACAACATGCCACTTTCTTAAGAACATTAATAGGGTTTAAAACTTATAATAATATTTACACTTTCAGCCCTTAACTTTGAACCACTTATCATTTTCTTAAAAACTTTTGTAAGTTTGTAAACATATTTATTTTGGATTGAATATGTGTAATCATTCAACTATTTAGGTTTAAAAGAGTAATGTAAGTATAACTTAAAAGTTTACATAGAAACTTAATTACGTTTGACAAAGTAATATTTTACAACTATGTCGTAGTAACATATAAACGAGACCTACATTTTTTTTAGACAATAACAAAGTAATAATTATATTTCAGAATATATATATATATATATAATTTATAACGTAAATTATATAACTTGACGTTATTATCAGTTAACTTGAATACACATTAAGAAATGGTTATTCCTACAATAAAACTCATTGATTCACTTAACTAGGAGTAACATACAATTACTATAATTTATCATTCACCAACTTTTGATACATATTATAAATTCATGACGAGAAATATAAATAATAAACGATACTTGTACATAAAGACAAGTTATATAGTATATAACTTGCTCTTGAACTATTAAGCGTTTTGCCACGCAAGCCACCTCTGCCACAAATCATTTTGTCATCAAACACTATTCAAATCACGATTCTCGATAAGTCGAACTTATCTCGGACTTCCGTATCATTCAGGTTATCTCTTGAAGTCAATTCCATCTTCACTTCTGACATTACTTATACTCTGTCTACCGTACTACTAAGGTGAGTCATAGCCCCTACTCTTACTTGTTTTACAATGATTTATAAACGTTTTTGGGGGAGATACATGCTTAACTACTGTTTTTACTTTTACAAGTATTCATTAACTAAATACATGACTGTATTTCATATAAACGTTACTGGTTTACACATTTTTATATCTCATAAGAAAATACCTGGTATAGACATGATTACAAGCGATTTTTCCAACGATATGCTATATTTGATCTCTATTGCCTAAGTACCTATTACCAAAAGTCCCTCGATCATGCGCCTTAGTCACTTGTAGGGTGAACCTAAATAATTGTGAATAGATCTATTAGGGATTGACAATCCCCATTTGGTCGCTAGAGGAAAGCCACCAAATGCACATTATTTGATTTCATAGGTTACTGGTAAATACCTATCTTGAGGGCCACTGTTTTACATCATTATTATGGATAATTTTGATGCCTGTTAATCGTTGAGTGTCATGAGCTTAGGGCAAGAGAACGGTAATAATATAGCACTACAATGACTGATGTTAAGGGCGTAAAATGCTGTAGCTCACTGTTTTATTTAAACTACGAGATTGTGCTCACTATATAGCAGGAAAAACTATTAATAATTGGCAAACGAACTACTATTTTGGTGTTGACCCGATTAGGTCAAACAAACTACTATTTTGGTGTTGGCCCGGTGAAGGGCAAACCAACGGATTGATTTGTATTGAATTGATAAGGAAATCACTCATTTTTTAATTAACGATTTAAACTATAAACTCTATGAACTCACCAACCTTTGTGTTGACACTTTTAGCATGTGTTTATCTCAGTTGACTAAACAAGAAGGAACTTGAAGGCACGGAGTGGGCTTATAACCAGGCATGGGCTTAAATAAACATTTTGACATATTTCAAATAAACTTGTTGTTTAAATTATGAAACATCTTGATGTCTCGAATATTTGGTATTTTGAATGAATTAAACTTTAAAGCGTCACTTTTGTGTCGTTTTCTATGATTGTGACAAAGATCCTCAAAGTAACACCCAAAAAGTCTTCCGCTGACATTTTAAGTCTTCCGCTGACGTGATGATTTTGAGGGTGTTACATTTGCCACTCCGACCTCCGCTTTTGTCTTAACTTTCACATCCTTCTCGACTTCCTGAAGCATTGATTACATTTATAGGTCAATCTATAATACATTTATAGGTCAATCTATAATACATACAGATACCTCCACACTAGTAGTATAAAGCCCACCAGCAAACTTCTCCAGCTCACTATTTTTCCCTTTCACAACAGGGATGGCCAAGTACTCGAACATCATCTCCCCACTGCCAGATAAAGTAGTCCATATGTGGGCTATTGAAGACGTGAAGATAGCCTGACTATAAGCTCGATTGCAAGGCCTCAATATGGACTCAATTGCAGCTTTTGCTATTGGAACATAATGGCCAATGTCATGAGCTGCCAATGAAGCACAATGATAGAAAAAGGTCAAAACAAGGTTGTAAATAGTGTTGTTCAAATGTATCTCTATACAACGAATTAAACTAATTAATGTTACCCAAAGATGCTTGTCATTTACTTACAGCTATATGTTTGCTATATTTATCTGTCCAATGCATGAGTTGCACTTTTATGCGTGCAACTGCTTCATACCATAAGTTAAGTGCGGGGTGTACACCAGGTGGAGGCCAGTTACCCTTTCCACCATCTTCAAGTGGTGCTAAAATGTTTGACAACATATTGCAAAGTGCATGGTGAAGTTCACTCTTTCATTTATGGGGAGCATGATTTAGAGGATTGGCTTTTGCCACAAAGAAAGCCGAATTGAAGCATTTAGACCGCCATCTGTCTTGACCTGCCTAAAGGTATTCACAGTATTACTATATACTTTTCTTTAACAAATAAAACAACTAACCAAAAATTAATATGTTGTATCTATAGGTAGCGCATTCCATTAATGATAATGATTGTTTCACTTCGAGCACCACTGGTATCAATCCGCCGAGTTAACATATACCCCGAGCTTCAGGTAGCGCATTCCATTAGTGATTCTTTCTTAAAGGATGAAACGAATTGAACCCTAATTTTAAGAAAACATAACAGTTAATTAAAACCCCCAAAATGAATGAGATTAAAAACCCCAAAAAAGGAACAAAATCAAAAGATAAATCTTACCAATAAAACTCAAACCTTGGTGGCGTGTGTTTGGTTTCTCCCAGATCCGGTATTTTTGTGAGGTGTATTTAATCATCTTTATGTATGATCTTTGATGATAAAAAAAATAATAATTAGATTCAAGACTAGTGTTTTTCCTGGTGTTGTAGGTTTGTAACCCGGCAATATGTGGAATAATTGATTAAAGGTGTGTGGTTTTTTGTGGATTAACTGATTTGGGGGATAATTGGTTTTTTTGTGGGGGGGGGGGGGAATTGATTTGGGGATTATGATTGTGGTTTATTTTGTTAGGTTTTCAAATTGATGTATGGAGGGATAATTTAATTTTTGGAGAAAACCTAGAGCGGGACAACTGAAAATGTGAGAGGGAAATCTAATGGGGAATTGATTTGGGGATTATGATGGTGGTTTATTTTGTTTGGTTTTCAAATTGTTGGATGGAGGGGATAATTTTAATTTTGGAGAAAACTTAGAGCGGGACAACTGAAAATGTGAGAGGGAAATCTAATTTAATTTATACTAGACGAGTACCCGTGCATAACAACGAGACTTTTTTATGGCGGTAGATAGTTTATTGATAAAAAAAAATTATAGGTTATAAACGAAAAATAATAAAAGTTTGAAGATTTGCGAATTAAACATAATGTTTTGAAACCCGGTTCAACCCGGGTGGTTCAACCGGTTGAACCGTTCCGGGTGAAAAATGAGTCGATTTAAACCTGGTCAACTTGCCAGGTTGGGTCGAAAATGGGTCAAATTAAACTGGGTCAACCCGCCGGGTTTGAAGAGTCCCGGGTCAACCCGGTTTGTGTTTATTTGGTTGTATTTAATTCGATAGACCTGTTTTTAATTGGTTGTACAATGTGAATAAATCATTGTACTTTTAAGTAATGGATAATGTTTTGAAACCCGGTTCGACCCGGGTGGTTCAACCGGTTGAACCGTTCCGGTCGAAAAATGGGTCGATTTAAACTGGGTCAACTTGCTAGGTTGGGTCGGAAATGGGTCAAATTAAATAGGGTCAACCCGCCGGGTTTGAAGCGTTGTCCCGGGTCAACCCGGTTTGTGTTTTAATTGGTTGTATTTAATTTGGTAGATCTGTTT
The DNA here is from genome assembly GCA_030686995.1 of Artemisia argyi. Lineage (NCBI taxonomy): Eukaryota > Viridiplantae > Streptophyta > Magnoliopsida > Asterales > Asteraceae > Artemisia > Artemisia argyi. The sequence continues at coordinate 179,924,792 of CM060690.1, forward strand.
TTAATTGGTTGTACAATGTGAATAAATCATTGTACTTTTAAGTAATTTGGTAGATCTGTTTGTTTAAGATGAGAATGCCCACAACTATGGTAATGAATGATAGAAATCCTCCATACTCTATATACCTCGAAAGAGTAAGGTATGAATCTTTCATACCGAGGGGCCCACCACTACTATCAAAATCATTTATATTGTGATTGATGGCGACATACCAAACGCACCCTTAATCTTTGTTTATATTAGAAGCGGAAATGAGCTGAGCCGATCGTGAAAAACTCAAGATCATATTAATGAGCCGAGCTTAAACGAGCTCGCGAGCTCGAGCCTAAGTTGCAGCTCATCTATCAATAGGGCTCGATCCTGAGTTTTACATAAAAAACTTGATTTGGCTCACGAGCCTAAATGACACTATGATATTTTACATATTAAACATGTATAAAATGTTATGCATTTGTATCATAGGTGAACTTATTAACAAGCTCGATAAAAAGCTTATTAACGAGCTCAAAATAGATATATTACGAGCCAAGCTCGAGCTAAACTCTAATTTTTTCTTAATGGCATAAATGAGCCGAGCTCAAGCCAACTAGTGTTAGTTCGAGCTAATTCTTATCGAGCTTTGAGCTCAAGCTCAAGCCTGTATATATCAAATGAACTCGAAATGTTTAATGAGTTGAGCTTAACCTTATATAAGTTCGACTCGAGTTATTGTTGAGTTTTCAATTCTTAGGTTATATTAGAATTTTAATTTGAATTTACAACTTATTTAGTTTTGCTAAATTCAAAATTTTAAAAGTGGCTTATAGTGTCATGTTATCGACCAATACATTCCTGGTGATCGACAATGGGTAACACACTATTGGATAATGAGTCATTGCATTATGCTTTACTAAAGCATATTTTTTCATTACGTTTCCCATTCTTGACCCCCTATAATTAACCCTCTACCAATTAGCATTAGGATGGTTGTCAGGATCCCGATCCTGATCTTAGGATCTTACGATTTTACGATACTACAAAGCAAAATCGATCTGGATCTTACATAGGATCTTTGAAAGCTTAAGATCTTATAGGATCTCGATCTTGACCATAGGATCTTAAGAAAATGATATTACAAAACTATGATATATAATAATTTTGTGTTTATGATATATAATAATTTGTAAATTTGTATAATATTACAAAACTATTAAGAAAATGACATTATAGTATGATCTTAAGATCCCGATCCGATCTTACGAACATGATCTTGCAAAGACGAAAACGAACCTGGGTAGGATCCCGATCTTGAAAACCTTGGTTCAAATAACCAGAGAAACCGACAAACCAAGCATTTGGTTTCGGTTTTTACTTTTAGATATCCGTGGTTAACCGAACCGAGCCATATCTATACTACATATAAAGGAAAAATGGTCAAACTGGAAAAGTGAAAAGTCAAGTAATGTGAAATGTTGAAAAATCTTATTAAAGGAAATTATGAAATATAATTAATACTTTTATTAAAACACCCCATTAATTAAAAGTACAATGATTTATTCACATTTTTACAACCAATTAAAAACGTATCTACCAAATTAAATACAACCAATTAAAACAATTAATACAAATCACAAACTGGGTTAACCCGGGACGCTTCAAACCCGATGGGTTGAATCGGTTTAATTTGACCCGTTTTCGACCCAACCTAGCAAGTTGACCCGATTTAAATCGATCAATTTTTCGACCGGAACGGTTCGATCGGTTGAACCACTCCTGTCGAACCGGGTTTCAAAACATTATGTTTAATTCTCAAATCTTCAAACTTTTATTATTTTTCGTTTATAACCCATAAACTTTTTTATCACTAAAACTATATGCTATGCATGGGTACTCGTCTAGTATAATATAAATAAATTACCCCTACCAAGAGTATCAAACATACTTCACTCGGATCTAGGGTTTTGATCCTCTCTTTCTTATCAGACACACTTCGAACACTTCAACATAATCCTCTGTTTCTCTCTCACACTCAAAGTTGCAACTCACTCGGATCTAGGGTTTTGATCCCAAATCTCAAAAAGCTGATAAGATCACAAATTAATTAATATAATCCAAATACCCCCTTAGAGCTATTTATTCTTAGGCTTAGGTTGATTATCTGTTATAAGAATTGCGATGCATTTGTATTGATAGAATAAGGAAGAACATGCTGTGTTATTTTTGCAAATAATTAGAGCAAAAGATATATTAAGGTTTCCTTGGATTAGCTTATTTTAGCTTAGGCTTAGGTTGACTATCTGGTATAAGAATTATGTTGCATTTTTATTGAGAGAATAAGGAAGAAAAGTGACGGATGTGTGTGCGAATTTTTAGGCTAAAACATCCAAGTATCAAAGATGGAAGAAGTATCATCGATGGATGCAAAGATACCACTTTTAAGTATGAACATAAACTTGTTCTGGTGTTTCATCCATCGATGATTCATCTTTGCTCTTTGCCAAAATACAGAAACAATTATCAAGTATAATTTGTAGGTTTGATGCTTGAATTTAGCGTCTTCGTCTTCCAGCATGTTGGTAGGTTAGAGATTCAAGGCTGAATAATATGTTGTTGTTGGCTAGGGTAGAAAGGATGGTAGTTCATTGCATTGTTAATATAAATTTTATATGATTTCATTCATGCACAATTAGCTCTCTAATATCATAGAATCTACATAATTAATATGTATGTTCGTCACATCTAAGGGAGCAATATAAATGATAGTAAGAATCTATTTTCTAATAACTTAAAGCTCAATGATTAGGGCGCTCTATCTAGCGTTGTAGATGGTTCCATTGCTTAATTTGGAAAACGTCTACTACCGTTTGTGTGGTTATTAGACGGTACTGCAACGTTAGATAGATCTGGCCTGATCATTGAGACGTCTTCAATGCAATAATGATATAGTGTGTACTATTCATGACATGCGACACTCCATTATTGCATTCAAGATGAGTGATGTTACTTAGACTCTATTCTTTACTCAACATTTCTAGATTGTTTGTATTACTTTGAGTCTGGAATTTCAACATACCTTTCCATTCTAACTTTCCATACTGTTTCTTTTGTTTTTTCAACAATCTAGCAATGCGGCTGGTGTAGTCCTTTGCTCAAAGGGAGTTGAAACGACAAAAGGTGCAGTAGTGGGAAGTTAGAAGGGTTACGTATGTTGGTTTATTGCATTCCATTCTTTTTTATGATCTAAAACTAACCATCCACCAGGTAATGTGGCCATTGGAGTTCCAAGAACAAAGGTTGTTTCAAACATAACCTGAATTGCAACATTATCTTTTATTTCATTTACACTATATATTTTTTAATTTTAATATATTTTTTATTTTTTTGCAGAAACTATTAAAATTGACAGCAGTGACTCAAGTTCATTTCACATATCAAGCAGCTCTGAAAGTCCTCCAAATACATGGGCAGACTACTTTCCAAAGGGATATTCTGGATCAGGCACAAAAAGGAAGATGCTAGGAAGGTTAAAACTCCAAAAAAGACTGCCAAAGAGCTTTTTGATGAGAGGGTTCGGGTGCTAGGCCTGCCCAATGCTAAGACATGTGAAGACAAGGCTAGAAAACCATGGGAACCAAAAATGCCCAAAGTTTGTTCAAAAGGGAAGGGTAAAAAGAAAATGTATTACTTGAGTTAGGAAGTAATTTGAATAAACCTTGTAATCCTTTCGTACTACTTTATTTGACTTTATGAATAAACATGTTGTAATCCTTTTAGATTAGTAAAATTTTATAATGTGTACCTTTTGTTACCAGTATTTTTTAATTTTTTGATGAGGCGAAAAATGATCCGTTTTTAGGGGGTCATTTAAGCCCGAATCCGACTTTATTTGATCAAATATTGCCCTAAATCGTTCCTTTTGTGATTTTAGGTGTTTGGAGAGTGAATTCTAGAAAAGAAGCCATTTTGGACGTTTTTGGAGCATAAAAGTGAAGAAAATGGCAAAGTATCAATTTTCCATGCTGAAGACACTAGGTGACGGCGTCAAGAATTATACCCTGATGGCGTCAGACATCAAGAATAAAACACCGTAGTTGATGACGGCGTCAAAAGTCATCCTGACGGCGTCAAAGTTGCAAGAATAAAATACCGTGGTTGGTGACGGCGTCACATAGGCCGTCATAAGTAGATCAAGGCCATCCGAGGAAGTATTTGGCGGCGAGGTGACGGCGTCACATGGTTTTCTTGACGCCGTCAGCCTAGTTTTCCTATATATAGTTTTTTAGTTTTTTCATTAAAAGGGGGAGAAGTTTTGGTGAAACCCTAAAGACGAATTTGGTGTATCTTTTACAGGTTTTTCAAGGGTTCCAAACCCTTGATACCTTGCATTGTAATTGAGATAAGTGTTCTTCTAATTCAATCAATATGTCTATGTGTTGGTTGTTTATATCTTGTTCTTGTCTCAATTCCATTATGCTAGGCTAGATCTCTTTTGTGTTTGCTTAGATCTAATGAAACCTAGATGTTGATTATGTGTTGATTACTTGTCTATTCTTGTCTTGGATGAATGATTTTATATGTTAGGCTTAAGAAAACTGGCAGATCTCCGAATGGTAACATGCTTGAACGTCTTAAGAAACATGAACCGAGGCGTACTAGGTCTTTATTGGTTGTATTTAATGCATGAGTGATTGAGCCTGAACCGTCTTATTATTATTGACCAAGGTCAACAAGTCAAAGACAGCCTAGAATCAATCTCCGTGGAAGTATAGGGTTTCCCCGGGTCGTTATGTCCCGACGAGGTGTGGATGGTATTAAAACGGTTTCGTGATTGGGTGAATTTGGATGGAAATAGATATAAGTGAGTTGTGATGATTACACTACTGGAATATGAAATAAAACAGCTTAAATACACTATACTAACAATACTGGAAAGTCAGGAAAACTAGAAACGTTTAAAACTTAAAACGCGTACGTTCACGTTTGAATAAAACGTAAGCGTACGAAATAAAAAGTGAAAACGGAAATCTGAAAACACCCAGGGGGTGAAAATGACTTTTTTACAAACCTAAGGGTAAAAGAAAATTTTAAGAAAATTAAAATAAATTTTAACCCTAATTAATTATTTAATATTAATTAAATACTAATTATTACTAATTATTTATATTTTAAAATACTTAAATATAATTTAATACTAATTAAATACTAGAAAAATGAAAATAAAATTTCTAAAATTATAAAATAACTAAAAATAAGTTTTAAAAATAAAAATATATGTTTTTGTCTTTTTGTGGATTTTATATTAATTAATTACTAATTAAACATTAATTAACTAATTAAGCTATTTTAAATTAAGAAAAATACTAAATGAACAGTAAAAATTCTAAGAAAATTTCTAAAATTACTTTATAACATATAAAAGCTATAAAAAATATAAAAACAAGGTTTTCCTTAATAAAAACTAATAATGCTATTTTAATCTAATTATTAATTAATTATAAATAAAACTAAAATTAATTCTAATAAATACTAAATGATGAAATAAAAATCTGAAAAAATTATTATAACTATTTTAACCTAAGATGAAATTATTAAAAATATAAAAACACAAATTACTTAATAAAAATCTAAAAATGAAAATTAAAGTTAAATTAAATTGAATAGAAACTATCACTTAATTTTATATTTGTTTTTCTTGATTTTTATTTTACAAACCTATATTATACATAAAAATAAATAACTTTTGTAAAAACAAACTTTCTATAAGCTAAAAATAAGCAGAATATAAGCTAAAAAGGACCACAGTTGACCACAGTTGACCAAAAAGCAAAATGGGCTAAAACAAGCATGTGTGGGACCCACAATGAGTAAAACTGATCCAACTGATTTAGGTAAGCATGTTTGAGCCAGAAAAAGCACTTGGTGTACTCAGAATAAGCCAAAAAGCCAAAAGATAAGCACTTGAAACTTGCAAATACTCAGAAAGTGGGACAAGTTTGTGGACTAATCTAGGTGGGACCCAGTGAGTGTGAGGTCAACCCAAGGGTCAATCTGGGATCTATGGTAGGAGGGGGGTTGGGATGAACAAGGTTTGAAGGCTGTGAACCACCATGGTGGTCAGAGGACCACCACAAAGTGTGGTGTTTGGGTATGCAACTGCTGAGCAGGGGAGGGTGCATGCCCTGCAGCCCTCTTTGGGCAAGGGTGGGGCCCACAAGTAAATTCTAAAAAAATATAACAAAGCTGGGATGTTGAAGGTGAGGTGGGAGGTTACCAATCCTAAAAATCTCAAGGGCTAAAACAACTCACATAAATCAAATTAATTCTTACCATAAATGGAAAAATCTGGGATGAGCAATTTTGACTTTGAATGAAAACTTAACTTGTTGACTTTTGTGAACTTGTGATTAATCCTATTGCTTATACATGTTATACTAAGTAATTAAAAGGTGAAAATAAGCTAAATGACCAAGTTATTAACTAGTGTGATGAAAATGGACTTCTTAAATTCGACAGTTAATGAAACATGAGTCCTAAAAGCTAATTTTGACTTTTGGTAGCATAAGACCTAAGTTTTGTGGCTTTTCTGAGTTATATTATCCTAAGGAAACATGTTGCAAGCAAAAACAATAGTAAAGAACACCCTGAGTGCAGTGACTCAGCATGAACCAAACACCCCTTAAGTTGACTAGTTACACTAAGTTTTGTAGTTTTAAGCTTATAAGACCTAAACTAATGATCAAATCCTATTCCTAAACTGATATTAAAGAAGAATAATCAGGAAAGAACAACCAAGAACAACTAAATTACCTAGATGCAATCTAAGCTAATTTGGGCAGTCAAGTTATCATTAGGCAACAAATAAGGATCTAAACAACAACAAGCAACCTAGTAGCATCAAACCATCTCAAATTTACTTAATAAACATAAAAATACAGATTAGCACATGTGTAAGCATGATAAACAGTGAATTGCCAAAATTTAAAAAAATGGCTTACAAGTTAACCAAGCATGAAACTGATGAACCAGAGACCAAGATCATTCCTAACAGCTTCCCAACAAGCTTCTAATACCAGGACAACCATCATTCACCTTGCTCTATTGCCCCTTCATCTTTCTCATTGATTTTTTTTATTTTCTACTAATTATTTTATATTTTTGAGATTTTATTGATTAATTGAACTAGGACTGAGTAAAATGTCAAAGAAAGCTTATGAAGCTTATCAGTAGCAAATGTGAGCTTAAAGAACCAATGGTTAACAACTTTTAACAATAAAAGAGCAAATTGAGATTTTCATGAAAATTAACCAAGACTGAAATAACTGATGGAACTGGAATTTAAGCTTAAATAAAGTTGAAATTACATTTAAAAGATTGATTACAAGCTTTAAACTAAAGATTACAACCTGGAAATGAAATTACTCTAATACGACCTAAAACTAAACTAAGCTACACTAATTGGGCTTCCACACTGCTTCACTCTTCCATTTTATAGTCCAGTTGTGTTGAGTGGGACCCATAGGTCAAATCCCAGCAATCAAATCGTCCAATGGATCACTCTTGCACCTTTTCTCAAATTGGCGGGAAAATTCCCATTTGACCAATTGATTGTCTGATAACGTGTAGTAGGGGGGGGGTTGCATTAAATGGAGGTTGGGATGTGTGATGAAGGCAGGGATAAGGTTGGTGGTTGTCAGAGGTGCAAGAGGGGGGGGGGGGAAGAATACCAGGTGGTATCCTGGTTTTGGAGGTAAGGGGAAGAGGATGGTGGGTTTGACCGAGGTTGACCTGGGGTGGGAGTGGGCTTTATTTCTTTGGGCTTAGTGGTGTGGACTGGATCAGGTGTATGTTTGTGTTTGGATTTGGTTTATTAAAGGTCCGGATTTGGTTTGTATTTGTAATATAGCCCAAGGACTAAAAGTGTAATTCTGCCAAACTTGAGGACCAATCTTGTGAACTTTCCAAACTTCATATAGAGAGACCAAACCTGCCAATAAGAAATACACAAGGACCAAAAGTAGTATTTTTGCATTTAAAAACTATTAAGGACCATTTATGTAATATTTGGATTTTGAGGGACTAAACTTGTAAATTCCCAAAAGTTATTAAAATTGTTCCATTTTATCATTCATGAATAGTACAAGGGTATATTTTGTAAAATTCAAAGTTTTGAATACCCAGGGACTTATTTTGCCAATTTTGTAACTTGAGGGGTAAAAGTTGCCAGTTTGTGTAAACTTTTATCCAGGAATGTTTTGTGAACATTTTTGGTTTCCCAAGGACTTAAGTTGACTTTTCATTCCTTTAAAACCTTCAGGGACTAGTTTTGACAAATTGTGAAACTTGAGGGACTGAAACTGCCAATTATGCAAACTTTATACGTTTTTTATCTGTTTTTGCATATTTTGCATTTGGAACATATAAAACACACCTCTAAGATATTTTAAGTATTATGATGCATTTTTGAGTGTTTTTGTATGTTTTGGCAGTTCAGATTGGTATAAAATGATGAGTATTTACACACTCATCAATCCCCCACACTAAACTATTGCTAGTCCCTAGCAATCTTTTGAGAAAACTAATGGATTTTAAACTCTTTACCAAAAGCCATCACTTCTGGAGTAGCCAGGTGTAAGAACTGTGGCACACCTGATAACCGTGTGATTTTGAGCAAACCACCAGCTGTCAACGGATTTGATTAGTCTTTACCAAAAGCCGTTTGCTTCTGGACTAGCCAACTCTTGATGGAATAGTCAACATCTTGGTGAGCTGATTACCAATTATGGATTTTCCACGGCCTTTACCACAAGCCATAATCTTGCGGGCTAGCCAGCTCATTTGCTTATGAGGATGCGGGGGAGCTGAGGAACCATGCAAGTTTTTGGCAAACTGCCAGCCATCAACGGATTTGAGATGTCTTTACCAAGAGCCGTTTGCTCCTAGACTAGCCAATCCCTTTTGTCGTTTTGACAAGGCGGATTGATTACCACAAAAAATTTTGAACTCAAGTGAAAATTTTTTGAAAATTTTTGGTCAAAAACGGGGGTATAGGATAGTAAAATGTGATAAAATTCGCTAGAATAGCGAATACCCCCCCCCCCCCCCCACACTAATCATGAATATTGTCCTCAATATTCAAAATCCCGGCTATTATGCCGACATTTTGGACGTAAAAGGGCAACATTACAAGGTAAGCGTGGAAAACATCATTTGTATTTTCACTTCGGTAATAATAGCATGGGGGACTCCCCCACACTTAGGGTGAAAACCCTATAATCATGCTCAGTTTTTGTTTACCGAGTCGCGAGCTTGACTCGACCCCGAATTAATTAGTCCATGGGGAAGTATGATGTGGAAGAAACAATCTCACTCGGACTTTCATTCAAGATGTTTGGATAAACATTTGAAGCACGTGAAAGTTCCACACCGATGAGATATAATCCCGGCTGAAGATAATGGTACATGAAAATGCCGGGATCAAAGATAATGTCTTCATTCCCGAAGGAGTGAAGAACAGGAGAAGTCACCTTGTAGGTGAAGAAAAGGAAGAAAACCATGATGAAAATCATGACAAGATCTTCTTCCTCGAAGGCAGGCTCATTAGCCTGATTTTGGATTGCAAAGGTTAAGCTCGTAAACATCCCGGGAGGGTGGGTGGGAATTTGCAAACTCTCATGATTGAGAGCATCTCCCCCCGGGATATCAAACTCCGAAGGAGTCATGATATGAGTGAGTTCACAGGAGAACTCATCAAATGTGAATGAATCATATTCTGAATTGATGTGTGTGAGTTCACAGGAGAACTCATCGAAGGTAAATGATTCATAATCAGGGAGAGAATTATGAGAATGAGAAGTGGTATTGCCACTAATATTCTCTCCCAAAGGATCAAAAGTAAAGGCCTCAAATTCCGGTATAGGGTCATCGGAGAGAATGTCACTATCCTTTATGGGGATAGGAGATGAAATAGGTTTCTCTTTGAAAGCCTCGATTTTAGAAATGAGGAGATTGACTTTCAGTAATGTTGCACGAAGTGCTTCATCCTTGATTTCAGTGTCAATCTCATCATTCTCTTCTTCTAAGCTAACTAGCTCAGAAGGTAAGTCTTCCACATGACTGATGTCTCCAGAAGATAAAGAATTTTCATCAGCATGGGAAGTACTAAGCTCGATGTTGGGATTAGAGTTTAAAAGATTTTCAGTTTCTCCCATATCGGCTTCGAGATCAAGGAGACCATCATCATTTCCCAAAGGAAGTGGATTGATGTGAGTAAGTTCGTTTGTGACTTCCTCAATAAGAGGGTCAACATCCGAATGAGGAAATGGTGCCTCCTCATACTCAACTTCTCCATAAGATGTGTAATCATCATTAAAATCGGAGAAGGTCTCAAAATGATCTTTTGGATTTTCAGGGTGAGAAGGTAGATCACACACATGATCCAAAGTTCCCTGTGACTCTCCTGGGATTGGGATAAGGATCTCAACACTAGACTTTATGAATTCGTCCGATTCCTTTGAAGGAACAGTGTCAAGATGCTCATCCCCCATGTTCGGAGAGTGAGTGGAAACCTCGGGTGTGATAGCAGTTGTTTGAGATGGAATCTCAACTGCTGGGATGTCAACTGATGAACCTGATGAATCTTTTTGAATAATAACAATGTTATCTTCATCATCACTGTCATCATAGTCATCAAGTAGAGCAGTATTTCGAATATTAGCACGAAATTTAGCTGCTCGTTGCTCAGCCAATAATTCTTCCATGCTTTTTCCAGATTCTCGTTCTTCAGCAAGTAATTCTGCCATAGATTTCCCACGAGAATTAGGAATGAAAGGAAATTGTGGGGATGTGGATGTGTCAAAACCGAAAGGTTGACATTGAAAATCACTATGAGGACCCCCACAATAAGCACAAGAAGAACTTGGAGTTTGGCGGAGTGAAATATTAGCTAACTCCTCCTTAAGTTCTTTAAATTTCTCAAGAACTTCTAAAAAGTCTTGCTGGATTTGAGGAGTTGCTAGGATAGTTTGACACTGTGGAGGTTGGTCTTGATACGAAGAGTCATAATCGTTACAAGGAAATTGATTCCTTGTTTGACAATCAGAGCTAACGTGTGGACCTCCACAGTAATCACAACAGTAAAACTGTTGAGGCTGTGAGTCGTATGTGCTAGAGTCATAATTGTTATCGGGAAACTGCTCATAGACAAGCGTGTTTCCCGATTGACAATCAGAACTGTAGTGTGAACCACCACAGTACTCACAACAGTAGAACTGCTGAGTCTCATGGTGTGGTAACTGATGGAATGAATCAGTTGTGTCATGGTAGGAATAGGGATTCTGGTTATAGACAGACCCGTTTCCTGACTCTACCATGCCACAACTGGGGCAATTGCCACCATTATAAGGATTACCACACCACTGACAAATCAGAAAGTGTGGATGAGACATAGAAAGAATCAAAAGGTTTTAGAGGGTAAGAAATGGAGAATCAAAAAGGTAAGAGGGTAAAGATGGATATTTTTGGTGTTTTTGGAAAACATTTTATCAGAAAGAAAATCTTTTTATGTTTTTTTGTGTTTGTTGAAAACTAATTTTACAAAGTTTTCAGAAACAGTTTTGTTTTTTTTAAAATAAGAAAATATGAACAAGGGATGGTAAATATACAATGGATGTATATCCAGTTTCACTAATACGCAAAACCGTGTAGAATACGCGCACAACCTCCCCGGCAGCGGCGCCAAAAATTGATTGAGCCTGAACCGTCTTATTATTATTGACCAAGGTCAACAAGTCAAAGACAGCCTAGAATCAATCTCCGTGGAAGTATAGGGTTTCCCCGGGTCGTTATGTCCCGACGAGGTGTGGATGGTATTAAAACGGTTTCGTGATTGGGTGAATTTGGATGGAAATAGATATAAGTGAGTTGTGATGATTACACTACTGGAATATGAAATAAAACAGCTTAAATACACTATACTAACAATACTGGAAAGTCAGGAAAACTAGAAACGTTTAAAACTTAAAACGCGTACGTTCACGTTTGAATAAAACGTAAGCGTACGAAATAAAAAGTGAAAACGGAAATCTGAAAACACCCAGGGGGTGAAAATGACTTTTTTACAAACCTAAGGGTAAAAGAAAATTTTAAGAAAATTAAAATAAATTTTAACCCTAATTAATTATTTAATATTAATTAAATACTAATTATTACTAATTATTTATATTTTAAAATACTTAAATATAATTTAATACTAATTAAATACTAGAAAAATGAAAATAAAATTTCTAAAATTATAAAATAACTAAAAATAAGTTTTAAAAATAAAAATATATGTTTTTGTCTTTTTGTGGATTTTATATTAATTAATTACTAATTAAACATTAATTAACTAATTAAGCTATTTTAAATTAAGAAAAATACTAAATGAACAGTAAAAATTCTAAGAAAATTTCTAAAATTACTTTATAACATATAAAAGCTATAAAAAATATAAAAACAAGGTTTTCCTTAATAAAAACTAATAATGCTATTTTAATCTAATTATTAATTAATTATAAATAAAACTAAAATTAATTCTAATAAATACTAAATGATGAAATAAAAATCTGAAAAAATTATTATAACTATTTTAACCTAAGATGAAATTATTAAAAATATAAAAACACAAATTACTTAATAAAAATCTAAAAATGAAAATTAAAGTTAAATTAAATTGAATAGAAACTATCACTTAATTTTATATTTGTTTTTCTTGATTTTTATTTTACAAACCTATATTATACATAAAAATAAATAACTTTTGTAAAAACAAACTTTCTATAAGCTAAAAATAAGCAGAATATAAGCTAAAAAGGACCACAGTTGACCACAGTTGACCAAAAAGCAAAATGGGCTAAAACAAGCATGTGTGGGACCCACAATGAGTAAAACTGATCCAACTGATTTAGGTAACCATGTTTGAGCCAGAAAAAGCACTTGGTGTACTCAGAATAAGCCAAAAAGCCAAAAGATAAGCACTTGAAACTTGCAAATACTCAGAAAGTGGGACAAGTTTGTGGACTAATCTAGGTGGGACCCAGTGAGTGTGAGGTCAACCCAAGGGTCAATCTGGGATCTATGGTAGGAGGGGGGTTGGGATGAACAAGGTTTGAAGGCTGTGAACCACCATGGTGGTCAGAGGACCACCACAAAGTGTGGTGTTTGGGTATGCAACTGCTGAGCAGGGGAGGGTGCATGCCCTGCAGCCCTCTTTGGGCAAGGGTGGGGCCCACAAGTAAATTCTAAAAAATATAACAAAGCTGGGATGTTGAAGGTGAGGTGGGAGGTTACCAATCCTAAAAATCTCAAGGGCTAAAACAACTCACATAAATCAAATTAATTCTTACCATAAATGGAAAAATCTGGGATGAGCAATTTTGACTTTGAATGAAAACTTAACTTGTTGACTTTTGTGAACTTGTGATTAATCCTATTGCTTATACATGTTATACTAAGTAATTAAAAGGTGAAAATAAGCTAAATGACCAAGTTATTAACTAGTGTGATGAAAATGGACTTCTTAAATTCGACAGTTAATGAAACATGAGTCCTAAAAGCTAATTTTGACTTTTGGTAGCATAAGACCTAAGTTTTGTGGCTTTTCTGAGTTATATTATCCTAAGGAAACATGTTGCAAGCAAAAACAATAGTAAAGAACACCCTGAGTGCAGTGACTCAGCATGAACCAAACACCCCTTAAGTTGACTAGTTACACTAAGTTTTGTAGTTTTAAGCTTATAAGACCTAAACTAATGATCAAATCCTATTCCTAAACTGATATTAAAGAAGAATAATCAGGAAAGAACAACCAAGAACAACTAAATTACCTAGATGCAATCTAAGCTAATTTGGGCAGTCAAGTTATCATTAGGCAACAAATAAGGATCTAAACAACAACAAGCAACCTAGTAGCATCAAACCATCTCAAATTTACTTAATAAACATAAAAATACAGATTAGCACATGTGTAAGCATGATAAACAGTGAATTGCCAAAATTTAAAAAAATGGCTTACAAGTTAACCAAGCATGAAACTGATGAACCAGAGACCAAGATCATTCCTAACAGCTTCCCAACAAGCTTCTAATACCAGGACAACCATCATTCACCTTGCTCTATTGCCCCTTCATCTTTCTCATTGATTTTTTTTATTTTCTACTAATTATTTTATATTTTTGAGATTTTATTGATTAATTGAACTAGGACTGAGTAAAATGTCAAAGAAAGCTTATGAAGCTTATCAGTAGCAAATGTGAGCTTAAAGAACCAATGGTTAACAACTTTTAACAATAAAAGAGCAAATTGAGATTTTCATGAAAATTAACCAAGACTGAAATAACTGATGGAACTGGAATTTAAGCTTAAATAAAGTTGAAATTACATTTAAAAGATTGATTACAAGCTTTAAACTAAAGATTACAACCTGGAAATGAAATTACTCTAATACGACCTAAAACTAAACTAAGCTACACTAATTGGGCTTCCACACTGCTTCACTCTTCCATTTTATAGTCCAGTTGTGTTGAGTGGGACCCATAGGTCAAATCCCAGCAATCAAATCGTCCAATGGATCACTCTTGCACCTTTTCTCAAATTGGCGGGAAAATTCCCATTTGACCAATTGATTGTCTGATAACGTGTAGTAGGGGGGGGGGGGGTTGCATTAAATGGAGGTTGGGATGTGTGATGAAGGCAGGGATAAGGTTGGTGGTTGTCAGAGGTGCAAGAGGGGGGGGGGGAAGAATACCAGGTGGTATCCTGGTTTTGGAGGTAAGGGGAAGAGGATGGTGGGTTTGACCGAGGTTGACCTGGGGTGGGAGTGGGCTTTATTTCTTTGGGCTTAGTGGTGTGGACTGGATCAGGTGTATGTTTGTGTTTGGATTTGGTTTATTAAAGGTCCGGATTTGGTTTGTATTTGTAATATAGCCCAAGGACTAAAAGTGTAATTCTGCCAAACTTGAGGACCAATCTTGTGAACTTTCCAAACTTCATATAGAGAGACCAAACCTGCCAATAAGAAATACACAAGGACCAAAAGTAGTATTTTTGCATTTAAAAACTATTAAGGACCATTTATGTAATATTTGGATTTTGAGGGACTAAACTTGTAAATTCCCAAAAGTTATTAAAATTGTTCCATTTTATCATTCATGAATAGTACAAGGGTATATTTTGTAAAATTCAAAGTTTTGAATACCCAGGGACTTATTTTGCCAATTTTGTAACTTGAGGGGTAAAAGTTGCCAGTTTGTGTAAACTTTTATCCAGGGATGTTTTGTGAACATTTTTGGTTTCCCAAGGACTTAAGTTGACTTTTCATTCCTTTAAAACCTTCAGGGACTAGTTTTGACAAATTGTGAAACTTGAGGGACTGAAACTGCCAATTATGCAAACTTTATACGTTTTTTATCTGTTTTTGCATATTTTGCATTTGGAACATATAAAACACACCTCTAAGATATTTTAAGTATTATGATGCATTTTTGAGTGTTTTTGTATGTTTTGGCAGTTCAGATTGGTATAAAATGATGAGTATTTACACACTCATCAATGAGCCACTATTTACAATCCCTATAGTTGTGCTGGGTCATGGTGTAGGAGGAGATAAGAGCTCATAGAGTTGGGGAGTTATGTATGCCACCCCACGAATGGTATTAAGGAATACAATCCGTCATCCATACAAGTATAACAAGTAATTAACGTGTAAAAGATATCTAGGGAGTAGTGAAGTCTAAGTAAACACAATTTCTCCAATTACTGCTCACAACCTTAGTATAATTTAGTTTAATTTCATTTTCAGTATTTTATTTTGATAAGCATCTTAGTTTTGGGTTAGTTGAATAGCAACTAATTCCGCCCACTCTTCCAAAACCCGAGATTTTACTTGCTTTTATAAAAATACAAAAACACAAAAATAATCATCCCTCACCTCTAGAACTAGTAATTAGGTTTTCGAATCCTAGCGACACTATTCCTAAGCTGAACGATCAATCCCCATGGTACTTGTCACTATACTATACTAAAACGATCAGGTACACTGCCTGGTGGGGGTTGTAAGCTTCTCGAGATCCCTCGAGAGGTAAAGCCTGTTGCGATTCCCACGCATCAAGTTTTTGGCGCCGCAGCCCGGGGAATAGTTATTGTCTAGGTTAGGATTTCTTTTTATTAGGTCTACTTGCTAGATTCCTTTCTAGTAAGATTTTATTTTTAATTTTTTAGGTCTTCTTTAGTCTATCTTATTTCTTCGTGCCTTTGTTCATAACTCTTTACCATCCGACATCATGGAAGGTGGTAACATCTTTGAACCCATCATCCCACCACAACAAAACCCACCATTAGAACCCCTTAGGCCCCGAACCTTAGGTGAGTATTCCCGACCTAGCCACCAAGGCTACCGAAACACCATTGAGCTCACCGGAGACAATGTGACCCCCTTGCGATCATCCGGTTGGTGCAAAGCGGATGTGCATTCCATGGACTTCGTTCCGAAGATCCAAACCAACACCTTAAGGACTTCCTCAAAATCGTAGATTCCATAGACCTAGGTGTTGAAACTAGAGAGACAACCCGTTTACGCCTATTCCAATTTTCTCTACGGGATCAAGCTAGTCAATGGCTTGAGCGTTTACCCGCGGGATCCATCACCACATGGGACAATCTCGCCAATCGCTTCCTTACCCAATTCTTTCCACCGGAAAAGACTGCAATGCTTAGAAGGGACATTTTGATGTTTGAGCAACAGCGGGGTGAACCTTTCTACGAGGCTTGGGCCCGCTTCAAGGATCTCCTTCACAAGATCCCTCATCATGGCATAAACCTTTGGTTATTAGTCCAGATTTTCTACGACCATGTTGACTATCACACTAAGCGCACCATCGACAGGGCCGCGGGAGGTAAATTGCGTGTTAAGAATGCCGAGGAGTCTTGGGCAATTATCGAAGAGCTCGCTGTTGATAATAATAAGATTTGGGAATTTAAACATACGATAGAAGCGGCCATCAATGCAGTCTCGACATCTGGAGGAACCACCGAAATCCCCGATGAACTCTTATGCAAACTTGAGGCAAAAGTCAACTATTTTGAGGAAAGGCAAAGGAGACCCTTAAGTCCTAGACAAGCCACGGTCAATTCTGTCTCAAAACCAACTTCGGCACCATTATCTGAGTCACCTTCTAGAGAACATGTCGAGACTTTTCAGAGGTGCATTCCACCTTGTTCCCCTCCCAAGGAACTTAGCTCGGAGTTTGAGGCTAGGATGAGAGAATATATGGCAACTCACTCTGATCGGCTTGCTAGATTCGAAGAAGCAGTTTATAAACAAAAAGAGGAAATGCAGGAGAAAATGAATGAGATGTTGAGTCTATTGGAGGAGTATACCAATCAGAGAACCCCCGAACGAATACTGCTAAGGAAAGAAAGCGCCACTCCCACCACCCAATTTGTTAACTCCGTCACCATTATCCATAATGATAACGAGAAGGTAGAAGCTCCTGCTAAACAGACCTTAGAAAAACCACCAGGGTCCCAACCTTTGAGTTACTACCTGAAACATGATATAAACAAAAACACCATAACAAATTGGATTAAGGGTGATAGGCGTAACCAATCCTCCGGACAGGTTCCTGAGAAAGAGGAAGAAGAGGAAGACGAGTATGATACGCTTCCTGGAGGATCAGTGGTAGAGAGATTATTGATACAGAAAGTGGCTGCTAAGCTGGTAGCATGTGGGAACTTTGAAATACCAACGAGCATCGGGGACTTGAAACATCTTAGTGCTTTCGCCGACCAAGGGTCAGAAGTAAATCTTATGCCCCTCACTATTTACATCCAACTAACGTCAAAAATGCCAGCACCTACTCGTGTTAGGCTATCTCTTGTTGGACACTCGTACGTATATCCCCTAGGAATCGCAGAAGATGTATTAGTTAATGTTGCAGGATTCATGTACCCCGTTGATTTTATGATCATTGATGATAAAGGGGATGGATGCATGCCAATAATCCTTGGGGCACCATTCCTCACCACCGCTAGGGCTGTCATTAAGTATGAAGATAGGAAGATTGAGCTTAAATCTGGAAAAAGAAAGATTAGTTTCCACATGACTCCGCGAAGTGGGCATGGGAATTTGAGTTGGAGAATGATCAAAAACAACGTTGGCATGACACCCATTCGTGTTCAGAATAAAATTCTTGCATGGGAGGCAAGAATCAAAAGCTATAAGAAAGCTAAGGATGAAAGAAGAAAAGGCAATAAGGTTCCGATTGAACTCAAACATACTCAACACGAAAAAAATCATACACCATTTGAGGAAGGGAACTTGGTGCTCCTGAGACACTCGGAAACGACAATACCACCCGATAAACCAAGTCCTTGGTGGTATGGGCCATTCACAATCGAAGGATTGAGCCAAGAAGGGGTAGCTAACTTGAGAAGCAAATTAGGTGGGAAGGTAATTGCGAGTATCGATAGATTGAGGCACTACCACCATAACAGTAATGATCGCAACTACATGTGATATATCATTTCAAATGATGAGATCACGTGATAACCCATAACTTTGAGTCTAGCTACAAGACTCGTAAATAAAGAAAAGCGCTTCTTGGGAGGCAACCCATGTTTTGTGTGATTTTATTTGTTTGATAGTTATTTGCTTCCGTATGCATGATGCGTGGGAATCGCACCTTGCTTTACCTCTCGAGGGATCTCGCGAGGCTTACAACCCCCACCAGGCAGTGTACCTGATCGTTGTAGTATAGTATAGTGACAAGTACCGGGGGATTGATCGTTCAGCTTAGGAATAGTGTCGCTAGGATTAGAAAGCCTAATTAATAGTTCTAGAGATGAAGGATGATTATTTTTGTGTTTTTATATTTTATGAAAGCAAGTAAAATCTCGGGTTTTGGAAGAGTGGGCGGAATTAGTTGCTATTCAACTAACCCAAAGCTATTATATAATTAAATTAAACTAATGAAAATGAAATTAAACTAATATTAAACTAAGGTTGTGAGCAGTATTGGGAGAAATTGTGTTTACTTAGACTTCATTACTCCCTAGATATCTTTTACATGTCAATTACTTGTTACACTTGTATGGATGACGGATTGTATTCCTTAATACCATTCGTGGGGTGGCATACATAACTCCCCAACTCTATGAGCTCTTATCTCCTCCTACACCATGACCCAGCACAACTATAGGGATTGTAAACAGTGGCTCATGCATTAAATACAACCAATAAAGACCTAGTACGCCTCGGTTCATGTTTCTTAAGACGTTCAAGCATGTTACCATTTGGAGATCTGCCAGTTTTCTTAAGCCTAACATATAATATCATTCATCCAAGACAAGAATAGACAAGTAATCAAAACATAATCAACATTTAGGTTTCATTAGATCTAAGCAAACACAAAGGAAATCTAGCCTAGCATAGTAGAATTAAGATAAGAACAAAAGATAAACAACCAACACATAGACATATTGATTGAATTAAGAGTATACTTATCTCAATTACAATGCAAGGTCTCAAGGGTTTGGAACCCTTGAAAAACCTGTAAAAGAGGCACCAAAATCGTCTTTAGGGTTTCACCAAAACTTCTCCTCTTTTATTGAAAAAACTAGAAAACTATATATAGGAAAATCACTCTGACGGCGTCAAGAGTAAAGTCTGACGCCGTCACCTCGCCGCCATATACTTCCTCGGACGCCCTAGATCCACTTGTGACGGCCTATGTGACGCCGTCACCACCTACGGTATTTTATTTCTTGCCACTTTGACGCCGTCACCTAACCATCTGACGCCGTCACCAGCTACGGTATTTTATTCATCATGTCTGACGCCGTGAAGAAGTAAGTCTTGACGCCGTCACCTTGTATTTTCAGCATGGATTTTTGGTACTTTGCCGTTTTCTTCACTTTATGCTCCAAAAACGTCCAAAATAGCCTCTTTTCCAGAATTCACTCTCCAAACACCTAAAATCACAAAAGGAACGATTTAGGGCAATATTTGATCAAATAAAGTCGGATTCGGGCTTAAATGACCCCCTAAAAACGGATCATTTTTCGCCTCATCATATACCCTTACACTTGAGATTTGCTTGTCCTCAAGCAAATGAGCTTTTATTCTACTCAAAAGACAAGTTAGGGGTCATTTAACACTAATATAAAAGTAATTACAACAAATAATCGTTCCACTAAAGACCAATAGACAAGCACGGAGGTCATACACAAGCACCTCACAAATAGTGTTTAGATACTCACATCTCTCGGATGTAATAAAGTAATATAACATTATGGAAATGGAAGCTATCTCTCACTACCTGTCATAGCAAAATAGATTACCATAGGCTTGGGAAAGGATCAAACCTCCACCACATGGCGTAAGCACCTAGGATAAACTATCAAAGAGGTCTTTTAAAGGGTTATATCGTTAGGTGTAGGGATATGAATTACACGGTTTTGTTGGATAAAGGAAGTTTTACTAGTGGCGAGTTAACAATCTCGGTTAATTACATGTACAAGATGGCGTTGCTAAGCCAAGACTAGACTCGACTTAAGCTAATAAATGAAAAATAACAAAAACATAAAAATGAACATAGAATGAAAACGGGATGGTAGTCCGTATGTTTTTTTTTTCTCTCTTTCTTTTCTATTTTTTTTTTCTTTTTCTTAATTTTTTCGATTTTTTTTTTTTTTTTTTTTTTTTTTTTTTTTGCATACACTCTTACCCTACCATCCAAAATAATACATCATAGGGGCATAAGCAATCCCCTTACACTTGAATCTTTACATACTTTACAATTAACTAATCTAATGACTCGAATTAAGAAAATCAAAACACTTGGAGCACTTTTAAGATTAACGTACATATGGGGGTAATATATGTTGTTCTTCCCCATTACTCCATAAAATAAGTACTTACCCATGAGTCCCAATCATCCCAAAACAATATGTACAAGGATATGACTCGACTTAGCAACCATGTAATCAATTAGAAAGTTAACTTAGGGTTTAACAAATAACAATAATGCACTAAAAATGAGCGCATACACGGGAGGCTAAGGCGATTTGGGTGTACATTTAAGTGGGGTGTAACAAATTCTTCCTTTAAGTAAAATGCTTAAAGTTAGAAACGAAAAGATAGGCTCGGAAGGGTGTACTAGGGGTTTCGTGTACTAAAAATGAGTACAACGCAAAGGGTGTGGGAAAAATTAGTTGACTTAACTAGCCAAGTAATATGACTTAAATGGTCAAGTAATTATAATACGGGTTTAACACAAGGGTGATCCTAATGCCTCTTATCATGTAGTAAATCCTACCACACGAATGTAGTCTCACTAGCGGTCTCAGGATGCATCACTAACGCAAGTTCTAGAATCTAAACGCTACCGGTACACTCATAAGCACCAATAATAAATGCTTTTCCTACCAAAACTAAAGGCGAACCTCACATCTTTGGGTGGAAAATTTTTCTGAATATACGGTTATGTGCTAGTCATACAACCTCCTATCCATGAGACGCTTGCTATGGCTAAAGTTTCACTCCTAAATGTTGTAAAAAAATTTAAATTTGGCGCTAAAATTACACTAACAAGTATTTCTCATAGTTTTATTACTCATCTACTATCAAACAAAACAAACTCAAGCGAAAGTGCATATGTAAGGTATCATCTTTTTACCCTCCCCTTACACTTAAGATGAACATTGTCCCCAATGTTCAAGTAAAGAATGTAAAAGTTAAGAAGTAAAGAGAATGAAATCAAATACTCCCCTGATTCGCTCGGTATGGATTATAGGTTGGCCAGGTTAAATCTTCCTCCAAGAAAACGAACAATCAAAGCTTCCCTTCCAGAATATAAATCATCTCCATGTCCTAAATAACCTGTAAATCCTGACAAAAGTAGACAAGGCAACCTCGCGTAAAATCGGCGGCATCCTATATAAGTTACTAAATCCTAGAAAACAAAGTAAGATATAATGCTTGTGGAATGAAGTTTGCAGATTTCCTGGAGATTATAAAACTTAATAATTCACAAAAACCATAAGACTCCGTTAGAAAAACAAAACCGGTAAAATTTCCAGATTTTTGACTCCTGACGCCGTCAAGAGCAATAGCCTGACGCCGTCAGAATGGACCTGCAGAAATCTTTATGTTAAGTTTCCGGAAAATTTCTGGAAAAACTTTGTCCTACTTCCTGGAAAATCCTGCAAAACTTCATTATGACTCAATACAAGCATTTGACTCTAACAAATACGAATATACATGTTCATTAAATATTGTGGAGAATCATGATCGGTTTGTTTCTTAAAAACATATTTGGGGTTTCCCCTTACACTTATCTTTTGCAAAAATACCTTTAGGTTGAAGTTAAGACTAGGCCAAACAACATAATAAAGTATTTCCACATTTTAATTGAGAAACATGATCAACCAACAATAAAAATAAAACATGCATACGGAAGCAAATAACAATCAAACAAATAAAATCACACAAAACATGGGTTGCCTCCCAAGAAGCGCTTTTCTTTATTTACGAGTCTTGTAGCTAGACTCAAAGTCGTGGGTTACTACGTGATTTCATCATTTGTTCCACTCTCCGATTGTAAATATTCCCTGTAGAAACCAATCACCTTTTTCTCAATCGCCCCCATAGTCAATCGGACAAATTCTTCATTGACCTTATACCTTGGTCCAAGGGCCAAGCAATTTTTGTAGTAAAGACTTCTTTTCTCCCATACATAATCCATGCCCTTTTTCTTATCCTCCTCATAAATATCCTCAAAAGCACCAATGTTGTCTTGATCAAGACGAGATATAAAGCGAAATTCTTTCATCCTATTGGGCATCCTATAGGTGATACTATCGGTGTTACTTGCGAATCGGATTGTGCCTTCCACCTCATCATACTCTAACTTAGACTCCTCAACAAATGGTTTGCCAAACACAACATTGGATAATCGACAATCAATAACATTAGCAAGATCCTCCACAATCATAAAGTCGGTGACAAAAGTGAAATTACCAACAAAGACACATAAACTTTTGACTCTCCCGACAAAGTTACAAACTCCACCGGGGTACTTGGGATCCCTTCTAGGTTCAAGTCTTGTGTTAACTATATCATTATAAACCGTTGAGGACATAATGTTGATTGGAGATTTAAAGTCAATGTAAGCATTACTAATTTGCCTATATCCAATCATACATGGTATCTTAGCATTCTTAGGATCGCCTCTCTTAATCTTAGGTTCAATCATGGTGAAGGGAGATCGCGGGTTATCAATAAGGTTTTTATAGTATGCAATCTCCTCCTTAGTGGGGTATAGGTTAAAGTAGTCGTTAAGCCTCGGATCCATTTCCTCCTCTTCTGGTCTCTTAATAACACTCACAAAGTCATTAGGCCCTAGGTCCTTATTTGAATACAAGACGGTTGCTAGGTCGCTAAACGTATGTTCGAGTTCAATCTTGATCAACCTATTAAGCTCTCTAAGCTCCCTAATCTCACTCTCAATTTGTTCACGTAACACAGCCACTTCACTAGGGGAAAGGGGTGGATTCGCGTTTTCCATAATGGTCAACGGAATAGTCAATGAGTTTAATTTACTAACAAAGGCACAAAGAAATAAGATAGACTAAAGAAGACCTAAAAATAAAACTAAAAATCTTACTAGAAAGGAATCTAGCAAGTAGACCTAATAAAAAGAAATCCTAACCTAGACAATAACTATTCCCCGGGCTGCGGTGCCAAAAACTTGATGCGTGGGAATCGCACCTTGCTTTACCTCTCGAGGGATCTCGCGAGGCTTACAACCCCCACCAGGCAGTGTACCTGATCGTTGTAGTATAGTATAGTGACAAGTACCGGGGGATTGATCGTTCAGCTTAGGAATAGTGTCGCTAGGATTAGAAAGCCTAATTAATAGTTCTAGAGATGAAGGATGATTATTTTTGTGTTTTTATATTTTATGAAAGCAAGTAAAATCTCGGGTTTTGGAAGAGTGGGCGGAATTAGTTGCTATTCAACTAACCCAAAGCTATTATATAATTAAATTAAACTAATGAAAATGAAATTAAACTAATATTAAACTAAGGTTGTGAGCAGTATTGGGAGAAATTGTGTTTACTTAGACTTCATTACTCCCTAGATATCTTTTACATGTCAATTACTTGTTACACTTGTATGGATGACGGATTGTATTCCTTAATACCATTCGTGGGGTGGCATACATAACTCCCCAACTCTATGAGCTCTTATCTCCTCCTACACCATGACCCAGCACAACTATAGGGATTGTAAACAGTGGCTCATGCATTAAATACAACCAATAAAGACCTAGTACGCCTCGGTTCATGTTTCTTAAGACGTTCAAGCATGTTACCATTTGGAGATCTGCCAGTTTTCTTAAGCCTAACATATAATATCATTCATCCAAGACAAGAATAGACAAGTAATCAAAACATAATCAACATCTAGGTTTCATTAGATCTAAGCAAACACAAAGGAAATCTAGCCTAGCATAGTAGACTTAAGATAAGAACAAAAGATAAACAACCAACACATAGACATATTGATTGAATTAAGAGTATACTTATCTCAATTACAATGCAAGGTCTCAAGGGTTTGGAACCCTTGAAAAACCTGTAAAAGAGGCACCAAAATCGTCTTTAGGGTTTCACCAAAACTTCTCCTCTTTTAATGAAAAAACTAGAAAACTATATATAGGAAAATCACTCTGACGGCGTCAAGAGTAAAGTCTGACGCCGTCACCTCGCCGCCATATACTTCCTCGGACGCCCTAGATCCACTTGTGATGGCCTATGTGACGCCGTCACCACCTACGGTATTTTATTTCTTGCCACTTTGACGCCGTCACCTAACCATCTGACGCCGTCACCAGCTACGGTATTTTATTCATCATGTCTGACGCCGTCAAGAAGTAAGTCTTGACGCCGTCACCTTGTATTTTCAGCATGGATTTTTGGTACTTTGCCGTTTTCTTCACTTTATGCTCCAAAAACGTCCAAAATAGCCTATTTTCCAGAATTCACTCTCCAAACACCTAAAATCACAAAAGGAACGATTTAGCGCAATATTTGATCAAATAAAGTCGGATTCGGGCTTAAATGACCCCCTAAAAACGGATCATTTTTCGCCTCATCAATGCATGTTTTATTTTTATTGTTGGATGATCATGTTTCTCAATTGAAATGTGGAAATACTTTTTTATGTTGTTTGGCCTAGTCTTAACTTCAACCTAAAGGTATTTTTGCAAAAGATAAGTGTAAGGGGAAACCCCAAATATGTTTTTAAGAAACAAACCGATCATGATTCTCCACAATATTAAATGAACATGTATATTCGTATTTGTTAGAGTCAAATGCTTGTATTGAGTCATAATGAAGTTTTGCAGGATTTTCCAGGAAGTAGGACAAAGTTTTTCCAGAAATTTTCCGGAAACTTAACATAAGAATTTCTGCAGGTCCATTCTGACGGCGTCAGAGTATTACTCTTGACGGCGTCAGGAGTTAAAAATCTGGAAATTTTACCGGTTTTGTTTTTCTAACGGAGTCTTATGGTTTTTGTGAATTATTAAGTTTTATAATCTCCAGGAAATCTGCAAACTTCATTCCACAAGCATTATATCTTACTTTTTTTTCTAGGATTAGTAACTCATATAGGAGGCCGCCGATTTTACGCGAGGTTGTCTTGTCTATTGTTGTCAGGATTTACAGGTTATGTATGACAAGAAGATGATTTATATTCTGGAAGGGAAGCTTTGACTGTTCATTTTCTTGGAGGAAGATCTAACCTGGCCAACCTATAATCCATACCGAGCGAATCAGGGGAGTATTTGATTTCATTCTCTTTACTTTTTCACTTTTACATTCTTTACTTGAACATTGGGGACAATGTTCATCTTAAGTGTAAGGGGAGGGTAAAAAGATGATACCTTACATATGCACTTTCGCTTGAGTTTGTTTTGTTTGATAGTAGATGTGTAATAAAACTATGAGAAATACTTGTTAGTGTAATTTTAGCGCCAAATTTAAAATTTTTTACAACATTTAGGAGTGAAACTTTAGCCATAGCAAGCGTCTCATGGATAGGAGGTTGTATGACTAGCACATAACCGTATATTCAGAAAAATTTTCCACCCAAAAATGTGAGGTTCGCCTTTAGATTTGATAGGAAAAGCATTCATTATTGGTGCTTATGAGTGTACCGGTAGCATTTAGATTCTAGAACTTGCGTTAGTGATGCATCCCGAGACCGCTAGTGAGACTACATTCGTGTAGTAGGATTTACTACATGATAAGAGGCATTAGGATCACCCTTGTGTTAAACCCGTATTATGATTACTTGACCATTTAAGTCATATTACTTTGCTAGTTAAGTCAACTAATTTTTCCCACACCCTTAGCGTTGTACTCATTTTTAGTACACGATACCCCTAGTACACCCCTCCGAGCCTATCTTTTCGTTTCTAACTTTAAGCATCTTACTTAAAGGAAGAATTTGTTACACCCCACTTAAATGTACACCCAAATCGCCTTAGCCTTCCGTGTATGCGCTCATTTTTAGTGCATTATTGTTATTTGTTAAACCCTAAGTTAACTTTCTAATTGATTACATGGTTGCTAAGTCGAGTCATATCCTTGTACATATTGTTTTGGGACGATTGGGACTCATTGGTAAGTACTTATTTTATGGAGTAATGGGGAAGAACATCATATTATTACCCCCATATGTACGATAATCTTAAAAGTGCTCCAAGTGTTTTGATTTTCTTAATTCGAGTCATTAGATTAGTCAAATGTAAAGTATGTAAAGACTCAAGTGTAAGGGGAATGCTCATACCCCTATGATGCATTATTTTGGATGGTAGGGTAAGAGTGTATGCAAAAAAAAGAAAAAAAAGAAAAAAAAAATAGAAAAGAAAAGAAAAAAAAAAACATACGGACTACCATCCCATTTTTATTTTATGTTCATTTTATGTTTTTGTTATTTTTCATTTATTAGCTTAAGTCGAGTCTAGTCTTGGCTTAGCAACGCCATCTTGTACATGTAATTAACCAAGATTGTTAACTCGCCACCAGTAAAACTTCCTTTATCCAACAAAACCGTGTAATTCATATCCTTATACCTAACGTTACAACCCTTTAAAATACCTCTTTGATAGTTTATCCTAGGTGCTTACGCCATGTGGTGGAGGTTTGATCCTTTCCCAAGCCTATGGTAATCTATTTTGCTAAGACAGGTAGTGAGAGATATCTTCCGTTTCCATAATGTTATATTACTTTATTACACCCGAGAGATGTGAGTATCTAAACACTATTTGTGAGGTGCTTGTGTATGACATCCGTGCTTGTCTATTGGTCTTTAGTGGAATGATTATTTGTTGTAATTACTTTTATATTAGTGTTGAATGACCCCTAACTTGTCTTTTGAGTAGAATAAAAGCTCATTTGCTTTAGGACAAGCAAATCTCAAGTGTAAGGGTATATGATGAGGCGAAAAATGATCCGTTTTTAGGGGGTCATTTAAGCCCGAATCCGACTTTATTTGATCAAATATTGCCCTAAATCGTTCCTTTTGTGATTTTAGGTGTTTGGAGAGTGAATTCTGGAAAAGACGCCATTTTGGAGCATAAAAGTGAAGAAAACGGCAAAGTATCAATTTTCCATGCTGAAGACACTAGGTGACGGCGTCAAGAATTATACCGTGACGGCGTCAGACATCAAGAATAAAACACCGTAGTTGATGACGGCGTCAAAAGTCATCCTGACGGCGTCAAAGTTGCAAGAATAAAATACCGTGGTTGGTGACGGCGTCACATAGGCCGTCATAAGTAGATTAAGGCCGTCCGAGGAAGTATTTGGCGGCGAGGTGACGGCGTCACATGGTTTTCTTGACGCCGTCAGCCCAGTTTTCCTATATATAGTTTTCTAGTTTTTTCATTAAAAGGGGGAGAAGTTTTGGTGAAACCCTAAAGACGAATTTGGTGTATCTTTTACAGGTTTTTCAAGGGTTCCAAACCCTTGATACCTTGCATTTTAATTGAGATAAGTGTTCTTCTAATTCAATCAATATGTCTATATGTTGGTTGTTTATATCTTGTTCTTGTCTCAATTCCATTATGCTAGGCTAGATCTCTTTTGTGTTTGCTTAGATCTAATGAAACCTAGATGTTGATTATGTGTTGATTACTTGTCTATTCTTGTATTGGATGAATGATTTTATATGTTAGGCTTAAGAAAACTGGCAGATCTCCGAATGGTAACATGCTTGAACGTCTTAAGAAACATGAACCGAGGCGTACTAGGTCTTTATTGGTTGTATTTAATGCATGAGCCACTATTTACAATCCCTATAGTTGTGCTGGGTCATGGTGTAGGAGGAGATAAGAGCTCATAGAGTTGGGGAGTTATGTATGCCACCCCACGAATGGTATTAAGGAATACAATCCGTCATCCATACAAGTATAACAAGTAATTAACGTGTAAAAGATATCTAGGGAGTAGTGAAGTCTAAGTAAACACAATTTCTCCAATTACTGCTCACAACCTTAGTATAATTTAGTTTAATTTCATTTTCAGTATTTTATTTTGATAAGCATCTTAGTTTTGGGTTTGTTGAATAGCAACTAATTCCGCCCACTCTTCCAAAACCCGAGATTTTACTTGCTTTTATAAAAATATAAAAACACAAAAATAATCATCCCTCACCTCTAGAACTAGTAATTAGGTTTTCTAATCCTAGCGACACTATTCCTAAGCTGAACGATCAATCCCCCGGTACTTGTCACTATACTATACTACAACGATCAGGTACACTGCCTGGTGGGGGTTGTAAGCTTCTCGAGATCCCTCGAGAGGTAAAGCCTGTTGCGATTCCCACGCATCATTTTTCATTTCAAGTTTTAATGGAATATGTTTAATTTTAATTCCCGTACTTTGTCATTGCTAAATTTTCTCATTAATTGTTACAATATTTTGATTGTTGTGTTCATTAGCAAGAACTTGGGATATATTTTGTATCATGTTAATCAAAAGTTTTTGCTCTGTTAAAAAAATAATCAAAATCAAAAGTTTCTGCTAGATATGAGAGTGCAGGGGTGGATTGGTAACATTTACACTTAATTGTTACAATATTTTGATTGTTATGTTCATTAACAAGAACTTGGGATATATTTTGTATTATGTTAGTCAAAATTTTCTGCTCTGTTAAAAAAAATCAATAGTTTCTGCTCCTAAGAAAACGTTACTGCAGGTGGGTTTGTACTGCTAGATATGAGAGTGCAGGGGTGGATTGGTAACATTTACACTTAAGGGTTTAAATCCCCAATTAACTAGTTATAAGGCCGTATAAGCCGCTTTCGTACAATAATGTCAACCTACATAGTTTACTACGTAACATTGTCTACAGATAAACCCATATGGTTCATCCTACATTAGCTAATTACATACCATTGTCTAGTAACAAACCCATTTGGTTTATCATACATCAGATACTTACAAAAAAGTTTATCCAACTTACAAAAACTTTCAAACATTGTTTCACCCATCAACAAACATAAAACCATCAACAACCATCAAACCATCAACACACATCAAACCTTAAGACTCTTTCGGACTAGTTTGTGTCATCTGTTAAAAAGATGCGGACCCTTGCAGCTGCACCAAAGTCGGCTTCCTGTCTCAACTCCCTGAAACAAGAGCATGAAACAATAAACACCTTCCTCTTCATCTTCCCTCGACCAGGTACCACCACTGTTCTCTCACGTACTTGGAACACTTTCTGTATCATTTGGTGCTTCACAACAGCGACAGAGTACCCATACAAGTTGTACTTGTGCACAATTTTTGATGGTATAGTTTGTTACAAAATGTACAAAGTTACAACTGCTATAGATTGAGAGTTGTTTAGTTTGTAATCTCATTGAAATTGTAGCATAACAATTTGACAAATTATCAAAGTTTTCAAGAAACTTACTAGTCTTCCATTTCTCCAGAAGCATGCAGTCAGTGGTCGGTAGAATGCCCTATCTTCTTGGTCGTGGATAGTGTGAAACGACCATCTGCACATCCAGTTCATCCGTCCGGCTTCAAAATCTGAATTTAATAATA
Organism: Artemisia argyi; assembly: GCA_030686995.1. NCBI lineage: Eukaryota > Viridiplantae > Streptophyta > Magnoliopsida > Asterales > Asteraceae > Artemisia > Artemisia argyi. The sequence goes on from CM060690.1 coordinate 179,954,930, forward strand.
CAAAATGAGTAAGTTATAGATAATCCAAAATGTTACAAAGATATCATATACTTGATGTAGTTAAAGCTAATAAAGGAAAAAAAAATACCATAGTCATGTGGTTGGTGACACAAGGCATTCATGGCAATATTGGTGCTGTATGTCTCCACATTTGTGATGGCCCCTCCATCAGGTTCAAACAACATCACATTAAATTCCTGGCCCGGGTAAACCTGAGTAAAAACCATCCACTGACCAGCCTTCAAATTCAAGTCTCGAGCGAGTGTCAACCAACCACTGCCATTGAAGAAGGAGTGGACGTATCGACCATAGAGATGATCACTGGCCACCCTAACATTGTAGTCAGTCGTGTTAGTGGAAACCACGACCGAATTAGTAGGGGTTAGACCATCCAGATATCTCAGAAAGTCTTTCTCCAATGACTGCATAAGCAGAGATGTGTATGTTACAGGCACTAAACATCTCCAAAATAGGGCACTCTCGAGTTCATAATTGTGAAACTCCAACCCATCCTCACCATAGCAAGTTACATCAAACACATCCTCACCCTCTTCAACAAAATGTATGTACTCAACAGCAGAACAGGAGATGTTGTGAATGACAAAATCATTCTACCTTGCTCCCTCAACAACATACTTAAATTGTGAGACTCTCCTTACACAAACTTTCCATCTAACCCCCCCCCCCCCCCCCACAGTTAACTAAGAAAATAAAACCATTGCCAGTATAGGAACCTCCTAGAACATAATCATTATGCAGTTCCTGTATATGAAAATAAAGTATACAAATGAAAACACAACTAAAAACTTAATCCATTCATATATCTTGCATCAAGTACTATATAACACGGACAAAAAAAATTTGAAGTCAAAGTTGAAGAAAAAAGACTTGAAAAAGTCATAGTGGACACTGAATGTGTGACTTTTTAAGTCTTCATTTGACAAATTTGACCTTATATATTTTTATTTGTTATATATAATAGTTGATAAAAATTATACCAATAGAAAATACATTCAAAACTTAATTCATTCATATATTTTGCATCAAGTAATATATAACACAAATAAAAATATTTAAGGTCAAAGTTGAAAACTAAAGACTTCAAAAGTCAACAGTTGACTATAATTATGGGAAGGAGTAATTAAACTAGTTTCTTAGAGAAATAACAGCTCCAAAACATCAGGATTGTCCACAGCGCAAATAAATTGATTACCAAACATGGTTACTGCATTAACGATTAAGGTTATTAAACAATGTAAAATACCGTTTGAATGAAGTAAAAATCAGTAAATGTGGTTACTTGGTACGTGTGTTTTTTGAAGAATCACGACTGCTAAGCACCGACTGTATTATTTGAGATATTAGGTTGAAAGAAGATAGAGCGTTTATGTGTGTGTGATTTTGTTGTGTTAAACACGACTTAGTTTTGTTATTTGCAAAAAATGTCCTCGTCGATTTTCGTGAAAGGGAGGTAGCTGAAGTGTGTTAAATTCGGGAACAGTGAAATGACGAAAATACCCTGACGTGCAACGCACATGAGGGCACTAACAGGCTAGCAGCATTACGTTCTACCTAGCAGCATTAAGTTCCAAGTTACTAGCATTAGCAACATTAAGTTCGGAGTTACTAGCATTCACCCAAATTCCAATCCAAACAACTTTTTCCTTGCTTTTCCTGCAAAATGTTAGTCTAGAAACAAAGAAAATACAAGCCATAACATATGCACAATGATCCCAACATCTAAATATACTTAACAGTTCTAAGTATAACTAGGAGCATTGTAATGGGGCAAATGAAGAGTCATGACTAATAGTCTGAACTCAATTCATGCAGTGAATATCAAATTAGACTCAAACTAGATAGAGTACGTATACATAAGTTATCAGAAATGTGTGACCACATGTATCGAATTGTGACTACATTTAAATAATGTCTGACAAAATATGACACTATGATTTAGACACCTAAAAAAAATACTTCATGTGACCATATATATAGCATCTTTAATTTAGTCACACAAAAACTCAATGTGACTAATATCAAGGTTAATGATAACTGACTTCACATTTTGCTATAAATAATAGTCACATGAATATTTCACAATGTGACTATTTTGAATGTATTGGTCACATATAATACCCATTAGGATTTGGCAAACAAACACACACTAAACTTTAGACACACATATTAACTTATGTGACCATATGTATCAAATTTTAGTTATACTTAATCATGTTTCTATGGTTTAGTGTGACCATATATGACATTTGGTCACACTCTTCAAGTGTGTGACATATATTTGTCACTCTTAAAAGCATTTTGTGACTAACGCTTCAAACTTACTTTTCCGTTGTCACACATTTCAAATGCTATGTGGCGAAATATTCATCAAAGAATAGCAGTCACGTTTAAATAATGTGTGACAAACTTGATTATATAATTTAGCCACATACACAATTACCTCATGTAACCATATATCTATTTTAGTTACACTTTTCAATTGTGTGACATATATTTGTCACATATGTATATCTATAGTGTAACTATTGTTTCGAGCTGATTTGTATCTGTCACACGTCCCGAATTAAAAGTGACTAAATAATCCAATTTTTTTTTCCAGTTACCTCTAGTCACATAAATATTCAAATGTGTGACAAAAGAATTCCGAAATGGTCACACAAGTCGGATCAAGTGTGCTGTTTATTTTATTATGGTACATTTAGTCACGTATAAATGTTACAGTGTGACATTTCAAAATCGACCATGCGTGACCAATATAACTTTTTGTACTAGTGTGACCCATGACCCATGTGAATTAGCCATTATAACCGGTAATGCATGGTTTCCATTACACTAAAAGCCACTATAACCCAATGCACATGACCCATGACCCATGTTAATTACCAATTGTCAACAGTCATGGATGTATCGTAACATGACACTCTAAGCAACTATCCACCCAATGCATATGACCCATATGATTGATGTCAAATACCCATTAATTAATGAATGTGACCAGTGATAACCTAATGCACATGACCCATGACCCATGTGAATTAGCCATTATCATTGGTCATGCATGGGTTGCACCAGCTTGGTAGGTGTATACCATTTGTCACAGACACTAAGAAGCAAGTATCCAGGGACCTCCCGATCATATGTTATCCGGGATCGAGAAAGTTGGTCGATTTATCTGTGTAAAGATGTGTTTTATTACAAAAATTAAATTTGTAATATAACCTAAGAATTGAATTTGGTTCGACTTCAGCTCGAAAAGCTTGATACATTCATAAATAAGTATTTACACTTAGTACACTTACATATTAAAAAAAACGCATATTTTATATCACTTACAAGCTCGAGAACTCAACAATAACTCGAGTCGAACTAATATAAGGTTGAGCTCAACTCATTAAACATTTCGAGCTCATTTGATAGGCTTTCAATCTCCAAATTTTTAATATAACACTCAAGATCCCGCCCCTTAATTTTCCCCAAAATTTCAATCTCCCGCTCCGCTCATATGGCGCCCCTTTTTCACCCAAAATCAAAACATTAACACTACTAGCTTAGTTAGATCTATCTTCTCTCTATTCATATCTTCTCATTCTCTCTAGAACCGACTCACACCACAGGCACACTTCACCGCCTTATCTCGCCGTTGTTCCACCAACCATCGCTCCTCCACGCCATCACCGTCATCAAGACAAAGGAACTGTATGGGTGATATTGTTTGCTTCGTTGTTTGGTTCAAGATAACCACCACATCCACCACCATCACAGTCGAGCCACCATCACCCTCATCTCACCTATCCTACTCTATTCATGGGTATACTCAAACAAATATTTAATTTATATTTTCTTAAATGTGTAATCGAATATAAAACGATTTATATTGATTTTCGTGGATTAAAACTAGCCTAAAACATGTTTTTGATTATAAATTCGTGTGGTGGTAATCGTTGCAGGTAGACTTATTAAGACGAAATAGTTTTCCTATTTATTAGAATGGAGACAATCAACGTGTTCTAAGAGGCCACTATTTTTCTCGTAAAGGGAGTCTTGATTGGTTTCCACTCTGGGAGGATGTTGCTGAACAGTTAGAGTTTGCTTATCGCAGTTGCGTAAGTTATCTATCAAAAGATTAACATAACATCTATTATATAGGAAATTAACTCAAATATGGTTGCTTTTTGTGAAACTATTTCATTTGTACCAAATGTTAGTGATTTGCTTGCTTGGTAATATGTTTAACATTTATTCGTTCCACGTTTGGCACTGCAGAAAATTGCAACCAATTGTATATTATTTGTTGTCGGAGTTGATATGCAACCCGTATGTTTGTTTTTTAGGCTAAACTTATATTTGAGACATATAATGTTGTCATCTTTTATGTTAGCATTAATCACGTTACTTGTTTCTTACAGGGGCTACATGCTATTTTCACGGGTGAGGATGATACATGGGATGCCTGGCTAGAAATTCCCTCAGCTGGATTTTCTGGCACACTTCATTTCGACGCGTGGGTATGCTCCATCTCAGTCACCAAAGCCAAACCATGTATATTTTTACTGTTTCATGGTTGGCAGATCTTATATTATGCAGCGTTATTAGTGCCTTGGTTTCTTACATTTCCCATATTTTTTTTGCAGAAAGAAACTGCCATTAGACTCAGATGTAAGCCATTTTTTATGTTGTTAACAATTTCATTTTCTAATGATAACACCATTTTATTTCTTAATTTATATTGCAGGTGACCACTCCAATGGCTATTCAAACTTTGGAAAACGTACCAGTAATGGAAACAGTGGTAAGTAATAAAACATCCACCTTTGATTTTTTTAGTTTTACATACATGACTAATGTACCGTGTTTTATATATACATATAGGAACCTGTTAAAACTATCAGACATACGAAAACGCTTAAGCCACGACAAACTAGTTCTACAGGTTACACCACCAACTATGATACCAAATATTAGTGAACAAAATACTGGACTAAAATTAGTACCAACGAAGCGAAACATTTGGTCTCTAGTGAAACCTTGCAAAAGCAAGCTAAGGCGGCAACGAGTCAAGAGGTTTTAACTTATGATAGTTGAGAATTTGATTATATACGACATTACAATTTTACATATATTTGCTTCATTTATATACATTCGATTTTTACTGAATTTGAAATACAATTGTATATATATTTGCATCATTTATATACATTCTGTTTATATATATATATATATATATATATATATATATATATATATATATATATATATATATATATATATATATATATACTAGATGTCGAAGCCCGGCCGATGGGCGGGCATGACTTATAATTATCGTTGACATATTTTACTATAGCAAAAGAAGGCGGGTAAAAAACGGCTGACGAAATAATTTCATATCAAAATAATTCTCACCATGTAAGGGCAGGTGAATAGTAATTTCCATTTTTTATGAACTGGGCTGCCACCAAAAGTCCAAAACAGTTTCATTCCATAATAGTGCAAGTGTGTCCATATATCTATGATTCAATTTTAAACGACACAACTTAAAGTCTCTCATTGAGTGAACATATAATTATGACTAAACAAAATATAATGAGTAGCATGGTTTGTGAATATCGATTAAAAAAAATTAAGCAAATGTAAATCAATTATAAGAAAGTAATTCATAATGCCGGTGTAAATTTAAGAACAAAATTGGCTTATAATGTAGTAGACAGATAAATTATGACCTATTTGACTCGTATTAAATGAAACTTGACATGTATAAAACAATCATATTCTGAATCGATTCATTTACATAATAGACCTACGTCACCCACCTTCATATTGCATTATTGATTCAAGGTTTCGTTTATGGAAGGCGTAACAACGGATGCTAATTAATCTCGATGCTCATAGAACCAAAATAAAGTCAAACAATAATGATAAAAATTTCTGAACTCTTCAAAATAAGCACCAACTAAAGTTAACAATAACCTACACTTTTGGGTCTAAATGGGTAATTCTTTCTTTGGGACATTTAGGATGACATAAAACACTTTTGTCCAAGACCTGTTTGTATAAAGAATGATCTAAATTTCATTTAGAAGAATAAAGTTTAGATGAATTTGTTAGCTAATTCTTGATTTACCTGTTTTGAGCACAATTAGTCGATATGTGATAAGTTTTATACATATTAAGATTATTCAGAATTTTGAGTACATATATTGTTTTTGCATAGAAACATTCACAAGATTATTTTCTCTACCCATATCCTTATCCCTATATTTTTAGTTAGGAGCCTTATCATGATGACATCGCCTCTTAATAGAATCATTGATATCATAGTATTTAACTTACACATAAAAAAAAATGGAAAAACAAAGTAGCTTAGAACCACATACTATTGTCATAAAATATTTCATCAATGGTCAGTAGGTACATAATGTAAAATCACAAAAAGCCATATCAAAAGAAAAAAAATCAATAACCTACTTTTGTAACTATATCTGTATCCCTATTTTTTTAGTTAGGAGCCTTATCACAATGACATCGCTTCTTAATTGAATCATTCATATTGTACCATTTAGCCTACATACAATGTAAAATCACAAAAAATAGAAAAAAAAAGCTTAATATATTTCATCAATGGTCGATGGCTACATAATGCAAAATCACAAAAAGCAAGATCAAAAGGAAAAAGAAAATACTTTGTAGTTTCTAATCTAATAGTCGCAACCTAATTAAACATAACATATTAATAAGCGATGAAATAAAAACGACAATCAAGTAATAAAAAAAATATCAAACAATATAACCAAATACGTAATAAACATTTATTTCTAGCCATTATCATGTTTTACTTAAAGATATATTAATAAACCCACTTAAACATTTATCTAATAACAAAAATCATTAATAATTCAAGTCAAGCTTAAGTTAAAAATTAAAGATCAGTACCTTTGCATGATTTAGTTACTTCAAGTATCATACATGCTCACACGCGTAGTCGTGATTCATCAAAACAACCTATCTTAAAATCCTTATCAATGATGTTACTTCAACTATCTTACAAAACAAACTTCTTGCTTATGGATTTATTTATCTATCATCTAACATCATGTGCAGAAAAACTACACTAATCTTAAGCACACGTTGATGGCCATCACAATCTAACCTATAATAATAGATATATATCTTAGTTATCTTTCTATAAGGATCATTATAAGTGAAGATGTTCCATTAACATTTTTTTATGTCATATTTTCGTGTTTGTTACTACTTAGTTGTAGTAGTTGGACTAATAATGGTGACAAAGTAGGTGAAAGGAAGACACCTTTAAATGATGATACGTCTCATAGCCCAACTGCATTGCCTATTCAAATCTCTTTGCTCCAATTGGAAGAATCGTTATGTCATAATTTAATAAAGTTAAAGGAAATTAACACAACAGATAAGTATTATGTCCAAATGTTTAAATAGCTTGAAATAATTGATAACATGAACCAACATCTTATTAGTGTGAAGGCAAAGAACATGACTGCTTACTATGCCCGATACAACAGTAATATGTTTGTAAAGTGGAACCTGTGGAAAATAGCTCAATTTACCTTATTGCTAAAAAGAAGAGAGAAGTATTGCTTACATGATATTTTGACTCAAAATGAAATTAAATGAATATATGCATGCCTCTTTCTCAGCGCTATGCTATCTTCTAGAGGTGTAAAATGTTAAATAAAATACCCTTTCATACCTGGTTTACTTCTCCGCATCTGTCACCACCGGTTATAGAAGCAACACCTTATAATTTACCTAGTAATCTAAGCCCGCCAATAAGGACCCCTTTGAGAAGGAAAATTGAATCAACATCAAGATGGGCTCGTAATTCAGTCTTTAGAGCTACCCGATAAGCAAATCTCGATTCAACAGAATTATTTAGAGCTACTCGTTGGGCGGGCATGCTTTGTAATTTACATTTTAATTTAGTCACAGACATTTTAATTGTTATTTGTGTTTTTTTATGTTTTTTTTTTATTTTTTTTAAAGGTGTGTGGCTTAACTAATATTTAATTGTGTTTGTTAACGGAAATTAAATCGCAAGGACGGAGTGCTTAAGTAATATTTTGTTGGTATTAGTTTTGAAGACAATCAATTCGCTGCAACAATGATCCATTTAAATTTTAATAGCACTATATATAACACGTTAAGTATTTAAATAAGAATTATAGTTATTTAAAGTTTTGAATTACTTATTTACCAAATAAGTATTACATTTCATTTGAAAAAAAAAGCACGACACATTCAACAACTGTGATTGTTCATGATGAGCACTTGTGAACTCTTTTCACTTAAACTCATATTTTGATCTCCCTCAAAACTCATGAATTACAGCCTCTTTTAAATAGATATCTTTCATTACTTTATCATGATGAGAAAAAGCTATTCTTGGCGGCCATGACTTATAAGCCTGCCAGCATGAATTATAAGTCCGCCCGATGGGACTACAATTACAATAGATATTAAAATACATATTAAAAGCACAACGCATGTAGTCAATTATAATCAAATACATATTAAAAGCACAAAACATGTAGATATTGCTCCGGTTTAGCTTAACAGAGAGTGCAAAACACATTTTCAAATGCATTGCTTGATATCGCTTGAATCATGAAAGGATGATATTCCTTATGAAACGCTCATGCCCGATCAACCAATGTTTTAGGTGTCACACGTTAAATCCACAATTTGAAGCAAGAAGCACAATGAGCCAAAATGAGAATTAAGCAAATATTGTTAATTACCTCCATGCAATAATTATTCTTGTTCTAGACGAATTGATTCGATATTTAGAGAGCTAGGACATACAAAGGTGAAAGTAACATGGACTTTTGGCCTTGCATAAGTAAATAGTCACGTGAGGATACTCAAATCAACTACAAATTCTAAGTTATTAGAAATGGCAATGAAGACTATTTTGTGCCATGTAATCAAAGACAACGTATGATACCAATAAGTAAACACAAAAATAAGAGCAGCATAATGGGTGGCCAACGTGTTATCTCAGTTACAATGACACTAAACATAGGAATGAGATCATGTGACAACTTGTCACACTTGAAATCAAACAATATGCATTTGATAACTCACTTCTACACAGAAAATAGGCATACCTAAAATTATACATGTAATTTTGTGAGATGTATCAATGTCAAATGGGCGACCCACTTTATGAATTGCATTGGCATTGATGGATAAGTGTTTGTAGGATGTCCCATAGGAGCAACAGGACTTTTTCATCACTTGCAAAACAGACCAAAGGTTCTTTTTGAACGTGATTTCTTGTCCACCAGGTTCATCGGCTGGAAAGGGTGGGAGCTTCACGTTCAGTTCATGATCATCGGGATCTGCATACACTTTCTGCCCAAGGATCTCTTGGCAAACATCTGATTATACGCGCGGATATTGTTAAGAAAATGCTGGTCTAAAAACAGTTGCTAAATGTATCGCGGGTATTCCTGAGGTATGAAAAGCTGAACCTTGCTACCATGGCAACATCGATGATACAAAGGGCCACAACGCCGTGTAGAACCACTGAGCCTCTCTTCGTACCAAAATCGGGCGTGACAGTTAGAGCATATGTCGTCGCAGGATTTAAAAGCTTTATACTCAGTTGGCGGCCCTGTATGTTATCACTAGGCCAAAAATTGGAATTGGTTACACCAAATATGTGTGACGATATACATATAGTCACACATGGTTTTTTTCGTATGTGTGACTAAAGGTCGTGTGACCATAGGGTACCTACGGTCACATGTTTTGGTTCTTTTTAGTCTCACTTAAAAAAGAGTAACCAAAACGTTAAAATGTGTGACTAAATAGGTATAATTTTAGTTGGATTAATCAGCTTGGTGTGACGAAAAACTCTTATAGTCACACGAAGCATTTTCTTTTTGTATATTTAGTCACATACAATTAACCATAAAGTGGCCAAAAGTGTTAATAAGTGTGACCATATGGTGTTGAAAGTGAAGAAATGTATGGTTTGTGTGACTATAGATCATCCAATTGCCACATAAATTTGGTTTTCGTGTGGCCTTTTGTACCATTTAGTCACACAACTCATGTTTCTTTTGGGTATTTAGTCACATACAATTAAACATAAAGTGGCAAAAAATGTGAATAAGTGTGACCATATGTTCTTTAAAGTGAAGAAATGTGTGTGTTTGTGTGACTATTGATCATCCAATGGCCACATGAATTTTAGGTTTGTGTGGCCTTTTGTTACATTTAGTCACACAAAGCATTTTTCTTTTGGGTATTTAGTCACATACAATAAATCATAAAGTGGCCAAAAGTGTGAATAAGTGTGACCATATGGTGTTTAAAGTGAAGAAATGTGTGGTTTGTGTGACTATTGATCATCCAATGGCCACATGAATTTTATTTTTGTGTGGCCTTTTGTTACATTTAGTCACACAAAGCATTTTTCTTTTGGGTATTTAGTCACATACAATAAATCATAAAGTGGCCAAAAGTGTGAATAAGTGTGACCATATGGTGTTTAAAGTGAAGAAATGTGTGTTTTGTGTGACTATTGGTCATCCAATGGCCACATGAATTGTGTGTTTGTGTGGCCTTTTGTACCATTTAGTCACACATATCATGTTTCTTTTGGGTATTTAGTCACATACAATTAAGCATAAAGTGGCCAAAAGTGTGAATAAGTGTGACCATATGGTGTTTAAAGTGAAGAAATTTGTGTTTTGTGTGACTATTGATCATCCAATGGCCACATGAATTGTATGTTTGTGTGGCCTTTTGTACCATTTAGTCACACAAAGCATTTTTCTTTTGGGTATTTAGTCACATACAATAAATCATAAAGTGGCCATAAGTGTGAATAAGTGTGACCATATGGTATTTAAAGTGAAGAAATGTGTGTTTTGTGTGACTATTGATCATCCAATGGCCACATGAATTGTATGTTTGTGTGGCCTTTTGCAACATTTAGTCACACAAAGCATGTTACTTTTGGGTATTTAGTCACATAAAATTAAGCATAAAGTGGCCAAAAGTGTGAATATGTGTGACCGTATGGTGTTTAAAGTGAAGAAATGTGTGTTTTGTGTGACTATTGATCATCCAATGGCCACATGAATTGTATGTTTGTGTGGCCTTTTGCAACATTTAGTCACACAAATCATGTTACTTTTGGGTATTTAGTCACATACAATTAAGCATAAAGTTGCCAAAAGTGTGAATATGTGTGACCATATGGTGTTTAATATTAAGAAATGTGTGTTTTGTGTGACTATTGTTCATCCAATGGTCACATTAATTGTAGGTTTGTGTGGCCTTTTGTAACATTTAGTCACACAAAGCATGTATCTTTTGGGTATTTAGTCACATACTATTAGACATAAAGTGGCCAAAAGTGTTGATATGTGTGATCATATGGTGTTTAAAGTGATGAAATGTGTGTTTTGTGTGACTATTATTTATCCAATGGTCACATGAATATTTGTTCTGTGTAGCCTATTGTAATATTTAGTCACACAAAGCATTAAGCAAATAGTGACCAAAAGTGCTAATAATTGTGACTATATGCATCTTTTAGTCACATATAAGAAATCAATATATATAAAAACAAATTCAAATATATATATTAAAACGAATTCAAATACAATAATATTGGAATCAATATATATATAAACAAATTCAAATACAATAAAATTATCAATAATTTAACGACTTCTGAATCTTGATCTTCTTAGCTAGATCTTAAAATTCTTAATCACTTCAACTCTTCTGATCGCCTCTAGGATTTCTTAAAATTCCTTGAACCGTCATTACAACAAACACAAATTCTGGCTAGTTCTTATTGAAAGCTCATATCAATACTTCATACTGTTAGCATAAAAGGCTACAGATTACCACATGATGTTCCAAGAGTTCCTTGTGGCGCGCGGGCGTGTCCTCTAAACCACAAACCGACCTACCAACAAGAGTTGAAATCAGTAGTGTACAGACTAGTCACAGGTACTATTTGGTTGACTTGATTTTCTGAGGCAAATGCTACAGTAGTCGTCGGAGTTTCTTCCCTTAACAACTCAGAAATCGCTTCATCCCTACAAAGTAAGATTAAAATTGTTACATTGTGAATGAGTCCAATCTCCCATAATCAAATGAATGTGAACTATTTGTAGTGATGAGCTACCTACTGGAGATTGCATCATCAATCAGAGTTCTAGAAGAACTAGTATCAGATAATGTTTGACTGACTCGAGTTTTAGGGGCAGAAGAAGCTCGGGCATTCTTACTTGGTAACCCTGGCCACTCAGGAATCCATACGTTCCTACAAACATTCCTGAAGGTACCTTTTTTTACTGCGAATGCAGAAACGTGGCTAAAATAAACCTCACAAGTTCTAATATTTAAACAAAATGATCAGCGTATATATATTTAGGGTAGGTAGAAGAAGCTTACTTCCAAGCTTTGATGAGGCGAAAAATGATCCGTTTTTAGGGGGTCATTTAAGCCCGAATCCGACTTTATTTGATCAAATATTGCCCTAAATCGTTCCTTTTGTGATTTTAGGTGTTTGGAGAGTGAATTCTGGAAAAGAGGCTATTTTGGACGTTTTTGGAGCATAAAGTGAAGAAAACGACAAAGTACCAAAAATCCAAGCTGGAAATACAAGGTGACGGCGTCAAGGGTTTACTCTTGACGGCGTCAGACAAGATGAATATTTTACCGTAGCTCGTGACGGCGTCAGATGGAGATATGACGGCGTCAAAGTGGCCAAGATTAATTTACCGTAGGTGGTGACGGCGTCACCAAGGCTGTCACAAGTGGATCTAGGGCGTCCGAGGAAGTGTATGGCGGCTAGTTGACGGCGTCAGATTTTACTCTTGACGCCGTCAGGACGATTTTCCTATATATAGTTTTCTAGTTTTTTCATAAAAAAAAGGGAGAAGTTTTGGTAAAACCCTAGAGACGATTTTGGTGCCTCTTCTACAGGTTTTTCAAGGGTTCCAAACCCTTGAGACCTTGCATTATAATTGAGATAAGTATACTCTTAATTCAATCAATATGTCTATGTGTTGGTTGTTTATCTTTTGTTCTTATCTTAATTCTACTATGCTAGGCTAGATTTCTTTTGTGTTTGCTTAGATCTAATGAAACCTAGATGTTGATTATGTGTTGATTACTTGTCTATTCTTGTTCTTGGATGAATGATATTATATGTTAGGCTTAAGAAAACTGGCAGATCTCCAAATGGTAACATGCTTGAACGTCTTAAGAAACATGAACCGAGGCGTACTAGGTCTTTATTGGTTGTATTTAATGCATGAGCCACTGTTTACAATCCCTATAGTTGTGCTGGGTCATGGTGTAGGAGGAGATAAGAGCTCATAGAGTTGGGGAGTTATGTATGCCACCCCACGAATGGTATTAAGGAATACAATCCGTCATCCATACAAGTGTAACAAGTAATTGACATGTAAAAGATATCTAGGGAGTAATGAAGTCTAAGTAAACACAATTTCTCCAAATACTGCTCACAACGTTAGTTTAATATTAGCTTAATTTCATTTTCATTAGTTTAATTAGTTATAAAGTAGTTTTTGGGTTAGTTGAATAACAACTAATTCCGCCCACTCTTCCAAAACCCGAGATTTTACTTGCTTTCATAAAATATAAAAACACAAAAATAATCATCTTTCATCTCTAGAACTATTAATTAGGCTTTCTAATCCTAGCGACACTATTCCTAAGCTGAACGATCAATCCCCCGGTACTTGTCACTATACTATACTACAACGATCAGGTACACTGCCTGGTGGGGGTTGTAAGCCTCGCGAGATCCCTCGAGAGGTAAAGCAAGGTGCGATTCCCACGCATCAAGTTTTTGGCGCCGCAGCCCGGGGAATAGCTATTGTCTAGGTTAGGATTTCTTTTTATTAGGTCTACTTACTAGATTCCTTTCTAGTAAGATTTTTATTTTTATTTTTAGGTCTTCTTTAGTCTATCTTAATTCTTCGTGCCTTTGTTCGTAACTCTTTACCATCCGACATCATGGAAGGTGGTAACATCTTTGAACCCGTCATCCCACCACAACAAAACCCACCATTAGAACCCCTTAGGCCCCGAACCTTAGGAGAGTATTCCCGACCTAGCCACCAAGGCTACCGAAACACCATTGAGCTCACCGGAGCCAATGTGACTCCCTTGCGATCCGACACCATCCGGTTGGTGCAAAGCGGATGTGCATTCCATGGACTTCGTTCCAAAGATCCAAACCAACACCTTAAGGACTTCCTCAAAATCGTAGATTCCATAGACCTAGGTGTTGAAACTAGAGAGACTACCCGTTTACGCCTATTCCAATTCTCTCTACGGGATCAAGCTAGTCAATGGCTTGAGCGTTTACCCGCGGGATCCATCACCACATGGGATGATCTCACCACTCGTTTCCTTGCTCAATTTTTCCCACCGGGGAGAACTACTAAGCTTAGGAATGACATCTTGATGTTCCAACAACGTCAAAATGAATCTCTTTACGAAGCATGGACTCGTTTCAAGGACTTACTCCAAAAAGTCCCTCATCATGGCATAGATCTTTGGCTCCAAGTCCAAATTTTCTATGACCATATCGATATCCCCACGAGGCAAACCATTGACCAATCGGCCGGTGGTAAGCTACGTGATCTTAGTGCAGAACAATCATGGGAACTCATAGAAGATCTTGCTCTCTATGACAACGAAAGTTGGAATGATCCCCGTGATTTGAACAAAACGGTCAAGGCAATATCTTTGCCTTCGAACAATTCAAGCACTCCCGACCGTAGGATCATGGAACTTGAGGACCAAGTCAAGTTTCTCATGAAATCTTACGAAGCTCCGAAGCATTCAAGCCAAGTGAACAAAATCACTTCTTCATGCGAATTATGTAGTGGTCCCCATGACACTCGTGATTGTATGGAACTCCCCGGAACAGCTTTTGCGGACTACGCATCCACGCGTACCGACGAAGCGGGAGATAAGTGGTACACTTCCAAGCCCGAGCCGAACACATACGGTGATTCATACAACCCCTCATGGAAAAATCACCCAAACCTTAGGTGGAAACAAAATCAACCCAATTCTTCCAACCTACCTAATCGTTACCAATCAAACGGTCCACCACCCAACCGTACCTTCAACAACAATCCTTCTAACAACTATGGTAGTACCAACAATCTTGAAGGGTTGATGTCAAAGTTCATGGCATCTCAAGAAGCTCGCATATCCAAGTTTGAAGCCGATTTCAAACAAAAGCAAAGCGAGATGACCACTAGAATTGACACATTGTTGAAAGTTCTCAACGACCGAGAAATGGGAGAACTCCCAAGTGACACAATCAAGAATCCGAAACTAACCGTTAATTCCATATCATCCGTTTCGTCACCCACTTCGTGTCCACAATATTATTCGGTCAAATCCACGAGCACGTGTTTCAAGCAAAACCAAGTTCCCCAAAAGGACCAATCGACTAAAACTCCCACTATCGAGCCGGTCAAAAGCATTATTGAAACACCTCTTACGCAAGACCTTGACGATGAATTCAAAGAACTTCACGTTGAACGCCCCGTCATTGATGTCTTAGCACGTGCTCCATACTATAGCGCCCTCCTAGAAAAATATGAGAAGTGTAAGCTAGGCAAAAATGGGACCGCTTTCGTTCAAAACAAGTTACCTAAAAAGCTTGATGACCCGGGTATATTTGTTTTGCCTTGTAAGATAGGAAGATCCGAAGCTTTCGACACATTAGCCGATTTAGGGTCAAGCCTCAACTTGATTCCCTTATCCTTATTCACCACTCTTAAGCTAGGAAAGTTAGTGGAAACGGAGGTATTGATAGGTCTAGCGGATGGGAGTATTGCACACCCGGTTGGAATGATTAAGGATGTAGTTGTTCACGTAGGAAAGTTAACTATATTAGCGGATTTTCACGTCCTAGACATGGTTAGTGACACTACATGCCCATTATTGGTAGGAAGAGGATTCTTAGCGACCGCTAGTGCCATGATAGATTGTAAGGAATCTAAGATAACGGTAGGAGAAGGCGATACTTGGTCGGTATATGATGTTAAGAAGCATAGTTATGATTGTAATGATGAACCGATACCATATTGGGTAGAGATGAATAGGAGACCGTCTAGATATGGGCCTTGGATAGAAAGGAATTTCATAGGACCTCAATGCCCATTCTATCTAGAGAAGGACTTTGTTGAGAAGACACATTCGGTAGAACAACTCATTGCTAGAGATGAGGAGCTAGACCCCTTTGAGGATCCCTTAGTCTTTAGGAAGATGATTGAGTTATTAAGCGTAATGCCCGTCAACATAGAAAGGAATAAATGGAAAAGAGAGGGAGATAAGTGTGAGTGGAGGTGGGACAAGCCACCCAAAGAAGGCGACGGGTCATGGCATATTAGAATGACCGTGTATGATCCGGATGGAGAAATGTTTGAAAGGTCATATCACACTAAGGAGACCGATAGAAAGCTGAAACCCAAGTTTGATCCCAAAGATATCCTCAACGAGGAACTCACCCGAATCACGTAGTAACCCACGACTTTGAGTCTAGCTACAAGACTCGTAAATAAAGAAAAGCGCTTCTTGGGAGGCAACCCATGTTTTGTGTGATTTTAATTGTTTGATTGTTATTTGCTTCCGTATGCATGTTTTATTTTTATTGCTGGTTGATCATGTTTCTCAATTAAAATGTGAAATACTTTATTATGTTGTTTGGCATAGTCCTAACTTCAACCTAAAGGTATTTTTGCAAAAGATAAGTGTAAGGGGAAACCCCAAATATGTTTTTAAGAAACAAACCGATCATGATTCTCCACAATATTTAATGAACATGTATATTCGTATTTGTTAGAGTCAAATGCTTGTATCGAGTCATAATGAAGTTTTGCAGGATTTTCCAGGAAGTAGGACAAGGTTTTTCCAGAAATTTTCCGGAAACTTAACATAAAGATTTCTGCAGGTCCATTCTGACGGCGTCAGGCAATTGCTCTTGACGGCGTCAGGAGTCAAAAATCTGGAAATTTTACCCGTTTTGTTTTTCTAACGGAGTCTTATGGTTTTTGTGAATTATTAAGTTTTATAATCTCCAGGAAATCTGCAAACTTCATTCCACAAGCATTATATCTTACTTTGTTTTCTAGGATTTAGTAACTAATATAGGATGCCGCCGATTTTACGTGAGGTTGCCTTGTCTACTTTTGTCAGGATTTACAGGTTATTTAAGACAAGAAGATGATTTATATTCTGGAAGGGAAGCTTTGATTGTTCGTTTTCTTGGAGGAAGATTTAACCTGGCCAACCTAAAATCCATACCGAGCGAATCAGGGGAGTATTTGATTTCATTCTCTTTACTTTTTACTTTTACATTCTTTACTTGAACATTGGGGACAATGTTCATCCTAAGTGTAAGGGGAGGGTAAAAAGATGACACCTTACATATGCACTTTTGCTTGAGTTTGTTTTGTTTGATAGTAGATGAGTAATAAAACTATGAGAAATACTTGTTAGTGTAATTTTAGCGCCAAATTTAAATTTTTTTACAACATTTAGGAGTGAAACTTTAGCCATAGCAAGCGTCTCATGGATAGGAGGTTGTATGACTAGCACATAACCGTATATTCAGAAAAATTTTCCACCCAAAAATGTGAGGTTCGCCTTTAGATTTGATAGGAAAAGCATTTATTATTGGTGCTTATGAGTGTACCGGTAGCATTTAGATTCTAGAACTTGCGTTAGTGATGCATCCCGAGACCGCTAGTGAGACTACATTCGTATGGTAGGATTTACTACATGATAAGAGGCATTAGGATCACCCTTGTGTTAAACCCGTATTATAATTACTTGACCATTTAAGTCATATTACTTGGCTAGTTAAGTCAACTAATTTTTCCCACACCCTTAGCGTTGTACTCATTTTTAGTACACGATACCCCTAGTACACCCCTCCGAGCCTATCTTTTCGTTTCTAACTTTAAGCATCTTACTTAAAGGAAGAATTTGTTACACCCCACTTAAATGTACAACCAAATCGCCTTAGCCTTCCGTGTATGCGCTCATTTTAAGTGCATTATTGTTATTTGTTAAACCCTAAGTTAACTCTCTAATTGATTACATGGTTGCTAAGTCGAGTCATATCCTTGTACATATTGTTTTGGGACGATTGGGACTCATGGGTAAGTACTTATTTTATGGAGTAATGGGGAAGAACATAATATTATTACCCCCATATGTACGTTAATCTTAAAAGTGCTCCAAGTGTTTTGATTATCTTGATTCGAGTCATTAGAATAGTTGAATGTAAAGTATGTAAAGATTCAAGTGTAAGGGGAACGTTCATACCCCTATGATGTATTATTTTGGATGGTAGGGTAAAAGTGTATGCAAAAAAAAAAAAAAAAAAAAAAAAATCGAAAAAATTAAGAAAAAAAAAATTAAGAAAAAAATAGAAAAGGAAAAAGAGAGAAAAACATGCGGACTACCATCCCGTTTTCATTCTATGTTCATTTTACATTTTTGTTATTTTTCATTTATTAGCTTAAGTCGAGTCTAGTCTTGGCTTAGCAACGCCATCTTGTACATGTAATTTACTAAGATTGTTAACTCGCCACCAGTAAAATTCCCTTTATCCAACAAAACCGTGTAATTCATATCCCTACACCTAACGTTACAACCCTTTAAAAGACCTCTTTGATAGTTTATCCTAGGTGCTTACGCCATGTGGTGGAGGTTTGATCCTTTCCCAAGCCTATGGTAATCTATTTTGCTATGACAGGTAGTGAGAGATATCTTCCATTTCCATAATGTTATATTACTTTATTACACCCGAGAGATGTGAGTATCTAAACACTATTTGTGAGGTGCTTGTGTATGACCTCCATGCTTGTCTATTGGTCTTTAGTGGAACGATTATTTGTTGTAATTACTTTTATATTAGTGTTAAATGACCCCTAACTTGTCTTTTGAGTAGAATAAAAGCTCATTTGCTTGAGGACAAGCAAATCTCAAGTGTAAGGGTATATGATGAGGCGAAAAATGATCCGTTTTTAGGGGGTCATTTAAGCCCGAATCCGACTTTATTTGATCAAATATTGCCCTAAATCGTTCCTTTTGTGATTTTAGGTGTTTGGAGAGTGAATTCTGGAAAAGAGGCTATTTTGGACGTTTTTGGAGCATAAAGTGAAGAAAACGACAAAGTACCAAAAATCCAAGCTGGAAATACAAGGTGACGGCGTCAAGGGTTTACTCTTGACGGCGTCAGACAAGATGAATATTTTACCGTAGCTGGTGATGGCGTCAGATGGAGATATGACGGCGTCAAAGTGGCCAAGATTAATTTACCGTAGGTGGTGACGGCGTCACCAAGGCCGTCACAAGTGGATCTAGGGCGTCCGAGGAAGTGTATGGCAGCTAGTTGACGGCGTCAGATTTTACTCTTGACGCCGTCAGGACGATTTTCCTATATATAGTTTTCTAGTTTTTTCATAAAAAAAGGGAGAAGTTTTGGTAAAACCCTAAAGACGATTTTGGTGCCTCTTCTACAGGTTTTTCAAGGGTTCCAAACCCTTGAGACCTTGCATTGTAATTGAGATAAGTATACTCTTAATTCAATCAATATGTCTATGTGTTGGTTGTTTATCTTTTGTTCTTATCTTAATTCTACTATGCTAGGCTAGATTTCTTTTGTGTTTGCTTAGATCTAATGAAACCTAGATGTTGATTATGTGTTGATTACTTGTCTATTCTTGTTCTTGGATGAATGATATTATATGTTAGGCTTAAGAAAACTGGCAGATCTCCAAATGGTAACATGCTTGAACGTCTTAAGAAACATGAACCGAGGCGTACTAGGTCTTTATTGGTTGTATTTAATGCATGAGCCACTGTTTACAATCCCTATAGTTGTGCTGGGTCACGGTGTAGGAGGAGATAAGAGCTCATAGAGTTGGGGAGTTATGTATGCCACCCCACGAATAGTATTAAGGAATACAATCCGTCATCCATACAAGTGTAACAAGTAATTGACATGTAAAAGATATCTAGGGAGTAATGAAGTCTAAGTAAACACAATTTCTCCAAATACTGCTCACAACCTTAGTTTAATATTAGCTTAATTTCATTTTCATTAGTTTAATTAGTTATAAAGTAGTTTTTGGGTTAGTTGAATAACAACTAATTCCGCCCACTCTTCCAAAACCCGAGATTTTACTTGCTTTCATAAAATATAAAAACACAAAAATAATCATCTTTCATCTCTAGAACTATTAACTAGGCTTTCTAATCCTAGCGACACTATTCCTAAGCTGAACGATCAATCCCCCGGTACTTGTCACTATACTATACTACAACGATCAGGTACACTGCCTGGTGGGGGTTGTAAGCCTCGCGAGATCCCTCGAGAGGTAAAGCAAGGTGCGATTCCCACGCATCAAGCTTCTCAGCAGCATAGGAACTACTGTGTCCGAAATATGGAACAAGACGAAAGTAAAAAGTGTGAGGAAGTGACCGTGTTCTGCGCATCCTTTTTCGACTATCAATGTTAGTATTTATACAAATCCTTCTTGAGCAATCAGTTGGTATTCAATGCAGAAACGTGGCTAAAATAAACCTCAAGTAGTCTGCAAACTTCAACAAATGCATTTTTTGTAAAGCAATTTATCACCACAAACAACTACTAAAATGCTTTACATGCAGGTACCTTGAACTGTTCGTTCCCATAGGATTTGATGGCATCTACAGCCGACATCCACCAAGAAACTTCCTCTGGCTTAACATCAAGATCAAAGTGGCCAATCAGGATAAGTGTCACCATCTTTGAAGAAGTCACACACCCCATCATCTGCTCCTTCCGGAAGTTCCCCACAATCTTCAATAATGACATCTAGAGTAGGTAAATCATTTTCTCCAGTAATAGTATGCTCAACCGAACGAACTACTCCCATTCCTTTAATAACCTTTCCGAACACGACATGTTTCCCGTTTAGATGAGGAGTGCGAGTCGTAGTGATGAAAAATTGAGAGCCATTAGTATTAGGACCAGAATTAGCCATGGATAGCATTCCTTTTCTTTCATGTTCCACCTCAAAATTCTCATCCTCAAACTTCCATCCATAAATTGATTCTCCTACCGTGCCATTTCGAGCAGATATATCACCACCTTGAATCATGAAACCTTTGATAACATGATGAAAACATGAACCCTGCAAGTAATCAAAAAATGAGATATTCTGAATAACGTTTCATGTCGTCAATGTCTAACACAACAACATAGCTGAAAGTACACAATGAAATAATTTGTAACCACATTTTAGGGTGGACTCAAGATAAATCAGCATGAAACAGTTAGAATATATAAATGCATAAACCACCTAAGGTTGAGGGACATGATACTGGTCCTTCAACAAACTCCTGTCTAAAGTTTAGTTAAGCACCGCCTCTTCTAGAAGCCTGATATCTTCACAACTTGCCTCTTATAATTGCTGCACTAGACATTCAAGTTGGGACGACAAAAACCACCTTGGACAAGGTTTCCGCAGTCAAGGTCGCACCCTTTCTAATCATATCCCTCATTGTAGAGCACACATTCACCTAAACATCTACACATATCGTGTTTACAAGTTTTCCGTGTGAAACATACTACCCTACCACATAATAGACTTCTTGTCATACGCCTAAAATCTAACAATTTTGTGGGAGGAACACATGGGATAGGATAGTGCAGAGATGGCAAAATACTATCCAGCTTACCAAAATGTTAAAAACGATTTTAGAAATTATTATTTTTACTAAAAAGTTGTAATTTGTAACATCAGGATATTAAACTACCTACAATGGCAATGCAATGCTTACAGGATATTAAACCCGCTCCAACCCATTTTGACCCATAAATTATTTTACTATAACTATCTTTATGATACTCACTATACTCTTGCATTGTATCTTATTGCGGTTCCTGAGTGATATAAGTGCAGAAATTTCAGGCATGTAGCGAGAGAACATGTGATCATAGAAAACTGATGGTGTCCCAGGATGAGTCAGTATGTAAGCATATCCGTGCATCTCTTTTCCACCAGGAAATCTCCAGTGACCCTTTTTACAATCAACTTGATAAGTGTCTTAACACACACATACACAAAAATATACACTAATAGGATATAAGTCGATACCTCTGTAGAACCAGTGTCCTGATTTTCAATAAAGGTGACAGCACGAGAGGGCCACCAGCCATCAACGCCTGGAGGTTTTCCCTTAGAATCACTTATCTCCAGTATTCACATCTTTCAATTACCTATATTTATATATAGAAAAAAATATTTAACAAAATCTCACGAGCCAAAATCATAAAAGAAGTTGTTGTGAATACATACAGAATGAAGATTTCCTTTTGTTGTGACATCAAATGCTCCAGCAGTTCCATTGGTGTCATTTATCCAACCTCCATCCATCATACCCAATCTCTTTCCTGCAAGATTACAACACTTTACAACAAATACATAAAAGCAACAAATTTAAATAAGGTGAATGACTAACCTAAGCCAACACCCAATAATCAACAAGTATTGAGAATCATTCACAGCCATCAACATTGGAAACTATCCAAGTATTCAGCTTATGTTTTGTAAGTTCATAAACCCTAATTTGAAAATCACCAAAACATAAAATTGACACATGAACACATCAAATTGAGGATCAAATCGAAGGTAAAATATAATAAAGTACATGATTTGTGAAAAAACTGACTTTAAATGGGATAGTTAGTGGTGTGTGACATATGTTGGTGGGTTTTTTTTAGTGGTTTTCGGTTTCACGAAGTAAGAGAAAAAGAGGGAGGGTGATTGGAAAAATGAAAATGAATTTTGAGTTCTATTAAAAATTTATGGAGGGATAATTTGATTTTGGGAAAAATTAGGGGGCGGGGACTTGTGAAAATGTGTAGGGGGAAATATAATTTTTGTAGAAAATCATTTTAATGCATTTTTTTCAGAAATCACAAATATAATTAAAACATGAAATCTTTAAATCTTTGATTTAAAAAAATTAAAAATCTTAAAATAATTTGTGTCATATAGATGTGATTGAAGAATGAGGCTTACATATTCGGTTATTTGATTTTATAAGGTAAAGAGACAAACGAAAATAGAAGCTTGACATAAGGATTTATTTCATTCATTTAGAAAAGTAAAGATTATTTGTCATAAGCCATTAGGGCACAAACGAACATAAACAAGCTAAATAAATAAACAAAATAAAGTAAACTAACAAACAAAACATAACTATAAATACACGGATAGGGGTCAGCATATCGGACCGTTGACTGGACCGAACCAAGAAACCGGACCAGGCCAGACTGAACCTATTTCGGTCTGGTCCTCGATCCACACTTTACCTCATGTTCGGTCCTCGGTCCGGTCTTACGTACTACTAAGCTTAGAAATGAAATGTTTTTCAAAGATTTATCATACCAATACTTGTTCCTCTCTAATGAATGAAAATTAGAAAACTATATATAGATATAAGAGGCTAACAGCGTCAAGAACAACCTTGTGACGCCGTCATCTCGCCGCCAAAATAATTCTCAGACTGCCTTGATCTACATCTGACGCCGTCATGTTGTCCACTTTTGCAGGCCGTCACACATTTAACTCTTGACGCTCTACTTTGTGACGCCTTCATTTCTGTACTGGGTCGTCATGATCTTTACTCTTGACGTCGTCAGGAAAGTACTCTTGACGCCGTCCCACACTGTTCCCAGCATGGAAAATTAAGTCTTTGGCGTTTTCTTCACTTTTATACTCCAAAAACGTCCGAATTGCTTCCTTTTCCAGATTTCACTCCCAAAGTACCTAAAATCACAAAAGAAACAATTTAGGGCAATATTTGATCAAATAAATTCAATTCCGGGCTTAAATGACCCCCTAAAAACGGATCATTTTTCGCCTCATCAACAACCTATGCATGACCGGTGATAAATGGCTAATTCACATGGGTCATGGGTCATGTGCATTAGGTTATAACTGGTCACATTCATTAATGGGTATTTGACATCATATGGGTCATATGCATTAGGTTATAGTTGCTTAGAGTGTCATGTTACGACACATCCATGACTGTTGACAATGGGTAATTAACATGGGTAATGGGTTATGTGCATTGGGTTGTAGTGGCTTATAGTGTCATGTTATCGACCAATACATAACTGTTGATCAACAATGGGTAATTAGTATGGGTCATGGGTCATGTGCATTGGGTTGTAGTGGCTTATAGTGTAATGGAACCCATGCATGACCAGTGATAATGGCTAATTCACATCGGTCATAGGTCATGTGCATTAGGTTTTGTAAACTAAGACAAATACTATACAACATTTTTATACGTTTTGTATATTTTTACGTTTTCATCCGTTTGTAACGTTTTTCGTCCATTTTCCATCGATTTTGACGGATTTCGTTAGTTTTCGACCAATTTTGGCAATTTTCAATAAATTTCGACGTATTTAGACTGTTTTAGACCGACTACGACCGATTGCGACCGTGTTCGACCGATTTTGACCCTTTCGACCGATTTCATCAATTTTTGAACGTTTTCGGCAATTTTCGCTCGTTTTCATATGTTTTCAAGCTCTTTCGAGCGTTTTCCTCCGAATTAAAACATTATGGAACGTTTATTACGTTTTCGTACATCTTTATACGATTTTTTTCGTTTTCATACGTCCTTCTCCTTTTTTCTTTGTTTTGCTATGTTGTGTTCGCTTTCGTGCATTTTGTACGAGTTCATACGTTTTTCTTAAGAAAACGATAGACAATGGACAAAAACGGTCCCAGACTTACAAAACTATCGAAATCAAGCAAAAAATGAACCGAAACGGTTTAAACCTTTATGATATTTTACCCTTTAAACCAAATAAGCTACAACTTATTTAGTTTTGCTAAATTCGAAATATTAAAAATTGTTAAATTTCATAAACCTCTACAATATTTACAACCATTTAATATACATGTCGTTATTAATTACCCATCTCTATGACTAATATTTACGGTAGAAAAATTTTGTTGACAACCTTTTTCCGCCTCTAGTAAGTTGACTTGTCGACGAGTACTCAATCATCTTAGCTTAGAGCAATTTGAGCGTGTATATGTATATGAAATATTCAAGATCACTACTAGAAAACTGGGCAACACCGAATGATATACCATGTACATGCTTCAAGAACTTTTTTGCGTATTTGCCTATTCTACACTACAGTGATTAGGTAAACATTGTCTAGATTATCAACACTCCTAAATGCTACTTGCTGCTTGACAAACGAACATTAAAATTACAACGTTCAACACTCACCTCTCTTAATTGCTCCTAAAATCTCTGCGCCAAACATACTTGTATTAGTTATCGAAAGTTTAAATTTTTTGTCATAGTTAGGTTTATAAAACTACATAGTCCTTTTATAATATCTCCAAAAATTGGAATTTTCCTCTTCATATTTTCAATAGTCCCCGCTCAAAACTTTCCCCAAAAATCAAATTCACATTTTCATTATCCCTCACTCCCTCCATTTGTTTTCTATTGTGAGCCACCCTTAATCCTCTTCCTCTCATATCACATCCTCTCTCCATTTTGTCATCAACTAAGCCAAATCGATTCTTGTACAACTCCCACTCATTAGTCGTATACTTGGACGTCACCTACCCCTCGCGATTCACCATCTTCATTCTCGATTTCAAGTCCATTCACAGATCAGGTACTTTAATGCATTACATGTTCAATTTAATTATCAACTTGACGTCTTCATGTCTCAATTTTGTGTTCGGTTAATTTTAGGAATTAGGGTTCATATAAACCCGAATCTATATATGCTTGGAACATGCTTTTTACTGTAATTGATGCTCATTATAATAGGGTAGTTACTTGAAATATAGATGTTAGTGGGGATGAAACTACTAGCTTTAATGTTTTCTTCCAGATCCCCGGAATGAGAGGATACGAAATAAGACAAGGCTTTGTGTACCTTATTGCTGGATATTATTGCTATCTTTCAAGTTTAGACTTAGCTCCTTATAAAGGTTTTTATGCTATGGCTGCCATAGGTGTTGTATCATTTGTTTTCAGAATTATAGAAAGAAGAAACCGAAGGAATGGAGAACCATATAATAGTAGTATAAAGCATTCTCATCGACACTGAAAACTGTTTGTTCTCTAGAACTCTTATGTTATATTGATTTGTGATTGTGATTTGTATGGATTTGAATGACTACGGGCCCAAAATTTTGATGATACCAGTGTTTTCAGAAAGGAAAAAGGAAAAACAAAGTGTAAGATGTGCAAGTTTCACTAGAGCTACTTAATTCCATTATTGATTAGTGATGTAGTAGATATCTAGGTTTTCATCGTGAGAAATTCTATTGTGATACATTATTATCGAGTAAAGATCTTTACTTGATGGTTTAATTGAAATGTTATTTGAATTGTATGTGATAAAAATAGTTTTTGCAAGTATTTTTTTTGAAAAATTTGTTTCTTCCAACTCTTTTGGCCTTTAATAGGATGATTACCAGCTTGTACAATTTGGTTATTTCATGCTTATAATAACCTGCAGATAATCTCTTGATTTGGATTATGTTTATTTTTTCTCTTCAAGGAATGGGATTGATAGATAGAAGTTGATTTGTTGGATTTGGAATAATAAAGCGAGAACCCGGTATGGGTGCTTTTCTCTTAGTATCACGCGGTCCGCTTGGCCTGGCATCATTAGCGGTCTACTCTGCTAGTCTTATTTCGTATCCTCTCATTCCGGTAAGAAATACTACAGATGTATTGCATTTTTAAATGAGAAATGTAAGTTCCTTTATTATTTATATGTAATGTAATCAGATTTTACTTAGCTTTAATGAATTAGATTTAGCCAACAATAGTAAGTCTTTTAGAAGAAATTAGTATAACCAAGATTTGAAAGAAAGTGTGCATGATTCAAGTTGTGACCTATTGCTATTATGAAAGACAATTTGATAGAAAAGTTATGAAACATCAGTACATCACCTTCAAATGAAATAAGAAAGTGCAACAAGAGAGACTTATATTAATTAATGTGTTGCAGCTGTCACAAATGAAATAAGAAAGTGCAGCAAGAGAGAGTTATATTAATTAATGTGTTGTAGTTACTAATGTTTGTACCCAATAACACCCCTACTTGTATGGTCAAGGTTCAAAAGTGGATTGTTTGTAGAATCTTGGGGGAAAAAATGGACACTCATTCTATTTCATGGCTGTGATTGGTTCTACTATCGAATAATTCCATACATTTATTGAATTTATGTTGTAATAGTCACTTAGGCAACAAGTTGGTAATTAGTGCTTAATGTGCATGACTTGAATACAAAATAAATCGCCAATATAGCATGGGTTTTGTGTTAAAATTGGTGTTAGAATTAGTTTAAGTACTTTATTTAGTAAACCGTTTTGCATTTTATTTGGTCTAGGAATGGTGTCTACTAGTGAACAAGCATTGTTGTGAGATCAGAAAGTGTGATACTACATTGAATGGGCACAAAGGGGCTATAACTATCCTTCGGTTCAACAAGACAGGATCATTGCTTGCATCCAGAACCAAGTACAATGACATTGTCTTATGGGATGTTCTTGGTGAAGTTGGATTTTTTGTCTCCGTGGCCATCGTGATCAGGTTATAAACATCATACTAGTGTTTGATTCCCATTTTAGTTATTTTATCTTTATAATAAAAAGCGACTTATATCTATTTTCTTCCATTTTAGCAACCTGCTTACATTTGTTTTCTTCAAAAGAGCAGCATACTTGGGATTTTGCTACTACAAAACTTATACCGCTTAAAATGGAACAAATCATATGCATGTTGATATTTTAATCAATGGAAATAGTGAACATATATCCGAAACTAAACAAATGTAATTGTTGCTATTTACAATTGTCTAAGATTGAATGACCTTAAAAGTTGTTTCTCAGCTGATATTTATGATGTTTATTGTGTAATCTTAAGTGTATAGCTTTTACTTGGATTTGTTTTTGGATTGTAGGTTACTGATCTTGCATTCTTGGATTCTGGTAATAAACTTGTTAGTTCCTCCAAAGACAAGTTTTTAACGGTTTAGGATCTTGACACCAAAAATTGTACACAGATTATTGGTGCCCAACATCACAGTGAAGTGTGTTCATTAGATGTTGATCCTGATCAGAGGTACCTGGTCATTAGATCAGCAAATTTGGAGCTCCAATTTTATAATATAAAGCATGAAAAGGAGTTTAGAACGTTGAACATGATAGAAAACATTGTTGTATCTATATACAGTGCACTCACTATGTCTAGTATTATCGAGTTTAGGTACTCATTGGAATTCAAGTGACTCTACAGCTTTGAATTTATGAATGATAAATAAAATTTGAGTTGAATGTATTTTGGCTTCCTATTCCTAGTTATATTTTATTTAGACGTACTTAATATGATGTTATATCAAATCTGGTTGGAGTGGAAAAGAACAATGCCAAATACATGCTTGGAATAATTGTTAAAAGTGTGCCAAATGATATTTTTAGTTGGCATAAAACTAAACCACATATTTTTGGGACGTTAGATAATGATGTGCCAAATTATGTGGCACAAAAATTTAATTTGTGCCAAATACTTTAGGCACGGGGATGAGATCGTACCAAATAAGCATTTGGCTCAAAGAAGAAAGTGTGCCAAATGTGGATTAAAACGGTAAATTACAAACCATGACAACTAACCATCAAGTGACCAAAAGTGTTAATAAGTGTGACCATTTGCTGTTTAAAGTGAAGGAATGTGTAGTTTGTGTGACTATTGATCATCTACTTGCCACATGAATTTGGTTTTTTTGTGGCCTTTGGTAACATTTAGTCACACAAAGCATGTTTTTGAGAGTGTATTTAGTCACACACAACTAACCATCAAGTGACCAAAAGTGTTAATAAGTGTGACCATATGGTGTTGAAAGTGAAGGAATGTATGGTTTGCGTGACTATAGATCATCCAATTGCCACATAAATTTGGTTTTTGTGTGGCCTTTACTAACATTTAGTCACACAAACCATATTTTTGGGAGTGTATTTAGTCACATACAACTAACCATCAAGTGATTAAAAGTGTTAATAAGTGTGACCATATGCTGTTTAAAGTGAAGGAATGTGTATTTTGTGTGACTATCGATCATCCACTTGCCACATGAATTTGGTTTTTGTGTGGCCTTTACTAACATTTAGTCACACAAACCATGTTCTTGGGAGTGAATTTAGTCACATACAACTAACCATCAAGTGACCAAAAGTGTTAATAAGTGTGACCATATGCTCTTTAAAGTGAAGGAATGTGTATTTTGTGTGACTATTGATCATCCACTTGCCACATGAATTTGGTTTTTGTGTGGCCTTTACTAACATTTAGTCACACAAAGCATGTTCTTGGGAGTGTATTTAGTCACATACAACTAACCATTAAGTTACCAAAAGTGTTAATAAGTGTGACCATATGCTCTTTAAAGTGAAGGAATGTGTATTTTGTGTGACTATTGATCATCCACTTGCCACATGAATTTGGATTTTGTGTGGCCTTTGGTAACATTTAGTCACACAAAGCATGATTTTGGGAGTGTATTTAGTCACATGCAACTAACCATCAAGTGACCAAAAGTGTTAATAAGTGTGACCATATGCTCTTTAAAGTGAAGGAATGTGTATTTTGTGTGACTATTGATCATCCACTTGCCACATGAATTTGGTTTTTGTGTGGCCTTTACTAACATTTAGTCACACAAAGCATGTTTTTGGGAGTGTATTTAGTCACATACAACTAACCATCAAGTGACCAAAAGTGTTAATAAGTGTGACCATATGCTGTTTAAAGTGAAGGAATGTGTATTTTGTGTGACTATTGATCATCCACTTGCCACATGAATTTGATTTTTGTGTGGCCTTTACTAACATTTAGTCACACAAACCATATTCTTGGGAGTGTATTTAGTCACATACAACTAACCATCAAGTGACCAAAAGTGTTAATAAGTGTGACCATATGCTCTTTAAAGTGAAGGAATGTGTATTTTGTGTGACTATTGATCATCCACTTGCCACATGAATTTGGTTTTTGTGTGGCCTTTGTTAACATTTAGTCACACAAATCATGTTTTGGCTACACTTAAATAATGTGTGACAAACTGTTTAGTGTGACTATATGTACTGGATTTTGGCTACACTTAAATAATGTGTGACAAACTGTTTTGTGTGACCGTATATGGCATTTGGTCATACTATTAGAAGCAAATGTGACTATAAGTTTAGTGTGACCATATATAGCATCAAGGTTACTTGTATTTGTCACACGTTCCAAAAGCATATGTGACTAAATGATCTGGAACAAAATCACCAGTTACGTTTAGTCACATAAGGGTCGATTATGTGGCAATAGAGGTCTTATGGTCACACTTTCGAAATCCTCATGTGTGACTAATTCGTAAATGCTGTCAATTTTCCTACCTTCGGCCACACAAATATTTCAATGTGTGGCTGTTCCAAATCGAGCATATGTGACCATAGGTCATTTTTGGCCTAGTGTATGGGGAAAGAATTTCAGTAAACATCAAATTTAAATCCATCTGTGAAACTAACCTTTGTAAGTACGCTAATGTGAGTGCATATTGCTAACCTGAACGTACTGACGTTGCCCTTTGGTTTCCTGTCGCTGGTAGCTTTGCATTACATTTTGACCTCTTATAGGTCCAAGAGGTAAAATAAAATTTTAGCTTGTATAAAAGATGGAACAGTCAAAGTAACTGAAATTATACAACTTCTGTAATTATATTTGACACTGCGTTTGAAGTGGTTATTGAGCAAAAACATTAGTAAATATTCATACTATAGAGCAAAAGTTCGAAGGGGTCCGAGGAATTTATACAAAATTTACACAATGGAGTGCGACTATTTTTTTTTCTGAAAAAGAAAGTGATATTAAAGGAACTCATGACTGACCAACGGTGGGGTGGCAATGCCACTTAGTGTTTAGAATCAATAATCGAAAAAAGGCAGTCATTATTAAGTAAAGTGTAGAACAACAACTATTAACGAAAGCATATAACACCAATTATCAGAAAGCTCTTAACTTGCTAATAGTTTTACACACTTATCAGTAAGCTCTTAGCTTTTTCTCTACCCTAAAATGCATCAAAATGTTACAGTTTTACTCACAACAACAAAAATCAAACCTTATATATCTATATTGCAATCAAGGTTGTTTACTTATGTGTGTTAAAATTCAGTTTGTTTCTTTCTCATACCTGTTACTTTTCCTCCCGATTGACACTCAAGATGGAACACCTCTTGAAGTGAATCTGTGTTTATTGCATATCAGGCAGGGGTGTTTGGTAGTACATATTAAAGGAGGAACACTTTACAACCATCAACCACATACTTCTATAGGTGAGTGGTATTTATAAAAGATAAAAGGGGCACGTTAATTTTAAATGTAATAGAACTAACTAAAAATAGTTGTTGAGCCACCCAACCCGACACATTTGACCCATATCACTAATAAGTAATGACCAGTAAATTATATAATAATTAAAAGTTCATTTAAATAGCTCCACCACAGATCCATTTGTAATATTATGAAGCAATTATCTTTTTAAAATTCAGTGTTAGAAGTGGCAGGTTTGGTAGAATGATATAAGTCGTTACGCCTCAAACGTGTCAGATGTGTATAGCTAACGGTAGTGTGTCGTGTAATGTGTACGGGTCAAGTCCGGGTTACACGTGTTAAACGTACTACCGTTTATTAATAGTAGGAGATGGGATCTCACCTGGTTAATGTTTCCTAGATAAGGAGAATAGCCAATTCTACAGTTGAAATCGACATTAGCATGAGTTGTTGGTCTAAGCAGAGAATTCGGTTGATTGTTCAACAATAATCATCATTTCCCTTTCTAGTATCATACAATTTTAAGCTATACCTGCAATAAAAACAACTACTTGTCATTTAGGGGGTGCTTGCCATTGCTTACTTTGCTTTTCGACAATTTTGCTTATAAGCTTTTTTTATTTTTTATTTTTTTATTTTATTTTTTTTATAAGCTTATTTTACAGTGGAAACAATTTGTGTACATTAAAGAGTTTGTTTGCTTATAAGCTTCATGTTTAACTTTGTCCTAAAAAACTTAGCCATTTGACATGTTAGAAATATAACCCAAATCGACCCAAACATGTTCTTTCCAAACAGCCCTTAAAAAGTTCTGTCCAAACAGCCACTAATATTAGTTAACACTTTTACATGATCATACCTTTAGAGTATAATCTGTAATCACATTAGCTTCTTGACCTTTTGTTGCAGCAGCTTGAATAAGAACAAAACAATAATAAAAATTATAAATTTCGGCCATAAACTATTCAAAATGTTTGATATAGATGATTTCTTACCTTCGTGAAGATATCAAGATAAGGATTGGGCTTAATATTTGCATCTCTTTCCCTTCTAGATAACTCTGCTAACATGTCTGCAAAAAAGTTTATCTGAATTCTATTACATATCACTCTATAGAACTTTAAAAAGAATAATGAAACAGATATCATAAACTAACCATAACGTGATCCAACGCCTTGACATCTAGCAGAAAAAGCCAATGTTTCTATGACAGTAATGTCTCCGATATGGACCTCATTTGACTGATGTAAGCTGAAGTTCTTTCCAGCACAAACTCATGTAACTCATGACCATTTTAGGTTACCTTACCCGAGCACTACATTTACATACAAAAAAAAATAAAAATAAATAAATAATGTAACAATCTACATGGCAAAGAAATGAAGTGATGACAAATAGATTAATTGAATTATAAGAGATCCTTGTTCTACCTCGAGCTTCTTGGTGAGTGTCCCAGCCGTGGACAATAAAAGTGACGTCTTCCCGAAACTTGGAGGACCCAAGAGTAACGTCATTCTACAAATGTTACAATGTGAAGAATCAGTACCAGTAATGACGCTACTTACTTTCAAAGATGTAAAAAAAAAAAAAAAAAAAAAAAAAAAAAAAAAAAAAAAAAAAAACTTTTTCGCTAACCAACTAATTTTAAGCTAGATAATACAATAAGATAACCATAATGTGATCAAAAGCTTTCTATCCTAAAAAGATGGTTAACTAACACATAGAATTGAGCAAAGTCGAGTATAGTTCTATGCAGTTAGCCCTGTTCACTGGCTTAATGTTATTTCTTCTTACCTCTTAGGCTTAACGACACCGCTAACATCATCAAGGATAGATATATGCCTTTTCGAATTCGGAAGTAAATAGAATAAACTCAATAACCCCTACAAAAGATTAAGGAAAGTTTATCATCAAAACATTAGAAATAGAGAAACATGTCATAATTAATAAGTATAAGCAAATATAGATGGAGTTCGTTTCGTAGTTAAACATGTCATAATCAATAGTTTTAAACGTGAATCAGAACAATACATGTAACGAAGAAAAATAAAAAATAAAAAAATAAAATAAAAGATAAAACCGTTGATATGAACTTGAGTACACACTGAATGATTATCAACAAAATTTGATCAAAGTTTTTTTACTTGTTTTTTATTTTATTTTTTGGTTTAAAACAGTTGACCTTACATACAGAGACATAAAACAAAATACAATTTGACATATTATAACTTACTTGTTTCTTGAGAACCTTTTGGTATTGTTGTTGACTTGTTGCTGCTATAATAATTTACATTCATGTTTCAGCTTTGTTGTTGTTGACTTGTTGCTGTTGTAACTTACTTATTTCAATAACCTTTCACTAAATACTTCCTCTTCAAGTGATTTATCCTTCAAGACATCAGACCCATGATCCAGTTTATGTAAAAGTATATTTACTTTTGACAATAAATTTTCACTAAATACTTCATCACTCTCCTTCAACAAATGAGCAACTTTCAAAGCTTTTAAATTCACTATGAGCAAATCACAACCCACAATCCTTTCTGCAATACAAATTGGCCAAAAACATACGTATTACTATCTTTAAACCCAAAACAAACATAAAATCAAAGACAAAACCAAACATGTCTATACCTGTGCAGATTTAATAACTAATTCAGAATCACCAATAATCTAGCATATAATCTTCTCATCTATACAGTATAACTTGCATAGTAGCATAAGGGTTACATAAAAGAGGTCAGTAGAATGTGATGGGCTCATGGATGCACCATAGTCATAAACCGTGGCGTGGTGTACCGATGGGGCAATCATACATGCATCGGTTTACCATTTTTGATAGTATTGATGCTTTCCGACTCTTGTAGATCAAACATGCAGTGACTAAAGAAATCCACAAAAACTATAGGTAAATGATGCAGTTCAAAACACCTCTTATATACTTTAAGTACCTACTGACATAGAAGAAAAAAAGGTGACTTGGGGAATATGACTTCAAAGATTATACTCCTTGGTAGTGATATATATACCTGGATGCCATCAAGCAAATTCATTGAACAACGCATCAATGTTGGGCTGAAATTGATCTCCAATATACACTGCTTTGGAGCAACCTTCACGCATACTTAAAAAAGAATTATTATTCCAAATTAAATCTTAATTACTAAGTACTAACTGATCACTTAACAAACATAATCATAGTGACCCTCACTTATATAGTGATCCCAGATATTTTAAGACAAGTGCTATCTAATTACTGGTCTAGTTTTGGTAAAAATGCATATATAAGCGTATAACAACCATTATATAGCTTTATTATTAGAAAAATAAACTATTACCTCGAGACCATGGCCAACAATGATATCACCAACCTGAGGATTATACCTACACCTATTTGAGATCTACCATTTAGCTTTAAATCTCAAAAGATTACTGAAGGTAACTTTATACAATAAAACTTAAGATAAATGAATTGCTGAATACCTGGTTCTCAAAGTGCGAACATAGACCAATTTATTTACACACTCAATTACTCCGCATACGGTTTCCACATCTTCGCCTTTAATCTCGATAGTCCCATGACCCTAAAAAGGTACATGATCAAAATTCCAAAGGTAAAAAAAAAAACTAATAGTGTTGCAAAACTGCAGAATGCAATAACCATGCGCTGAAAATAATAAAACTTATGAGAAATCAAACCCAAGTCAAACCTTTCCATATTTCTAACTCCTTACAGGCAGTTGTAGACACCCATCATGTATGAAATCACGAACTTCAGCCTACAAATGAGTCAGTCCTGTATTTGAGGTTGGACTATCACTTAAATCTTGCTTCTTCATTGGAAAAAATGTAAATTTTGTTATTGATATAATCATACACATTAGCTGAAAACTGATTTCCTATAAAATCAGAAACATCTATGAGATTAAGCTTTCCACGGGTGAACCTTGTGACCCGTGTTCTTTGTGACTGTCTTGCCTCAACCAAGCAATCATTCATGTGGGTCACAAGAACAATCATTACCTCAATACACTCTAAATCTCCAATCTTTTCTGCTTGTTCAGCATTTTTGTTTAATTTTTCCATGGAAACAGCCTCGATTAGAAGCTCCTGATTTGATCTCAAGCTAAGAAAATCAACTATTTTCAACCTGCTATACACATTAGGTCAAGAGCCCTCTGATTGGTCACTTATAGCTTCTGAAAGTAAGTACAGTTTGCAAGTTTAAGGTACAGAAAGTTCATTCTGCAAGTTTAAGGTTTCATGTCTGCAATTTAAGTTTAGTTAAGGATATGAGATTTAGAATTATGTATCTGAATGGTACAGAAGTCTGCAATCAGCTATAGGTACTCCTTGGTTGGTTACTTTCTCTATGGTTAGTTTGCATCAGTAGACCAGGTTGTGGACCAGGTTGTTGTTTGTGAGCATAGTTGTCATTTAAACATGTAACACTTCGGCCTGTGATAGCAAGTGAAAGTATCAAAAGTTTGGAACTCATTTTGCAGAAAAGAGCATATACATCTAATATATGTCTTGTAACGAAAGAAGGTTGGTCAAGAATGGCTGGAAAAGTGGACATGTTGAAAGAAATCGTTATACTTTCTAAAAGAAAAAGAGCAAATATTTTATACAATGTGCTGAGGCAAAGAAATATTGCCTGTATGCAAAGCAAGGGTGTGCGGGCATGCTTTATGTAATTTGAACTGCATAATTTCTGCAAGTACTCATCAATTGACTTGATTCAATGTTATAACATTATAACAATGCAAATAAACAAATGAACAAATAAATAATACAAAAGAACCTTATTTGGTCAAATCAAAAAGGCTTCTAGGATTGCATTTGCAAACTGATTATTCAATTATTGCATTACGTTAGGTTGTTCGGGGTTGCTTATAAAAAATTGCTTTATATCTTGGTTTTAACAGGTACTTCATCCAAAGCTTGCATGTTTTCCAGCTAATCATAATGTATCCACTCTGTTCTCACATCAGAATTTGACCCGTTGTATTTTACTAAAGAAAACACCACTTGTTGCATATTTTAGAAAAGCTTTGGGTGATTGGATTAAACTTCCTATCTCCTTATTTATACTGTAATAATAAGCACTTAAAAATAAGTAATACCAAAAACCCTTTTAACCATAGTTACCGAAGCTACAACAGATAAATAGCATTTGGGCGTACCGGTTTGACCTGTTGTTTTTAGAATGATGTACTCAAGAATTATATCCTATAAATCTAAGAGCAACTGAATTCACACCTGGGATGGAAGTCACAGTAATTACCTGGTGTTTAAGGAAGGATGTATCCTCTAAATCAGTCCCAACGCTAGGTGTAATAGTGATAGCTGTTAACGTATAGCATTTCCACATTATACAAAAGGAAAATTTTAGCATTACGAACAAAACATGATAACCGGCCTGTTTGAACATTTTTAAACCCTTAAGCGTTCAATACATGAATAAAATTATAGCAATAGAGACATAAAATACCCATAAAAACCGACCCAATACACCCCTTTACTGCTGCTGCTTGTCAGCAGCCCTGAACACTCATTAGAAACACCCGTCATTCGTTGCAAACCCAACCCCACAAAACACCCAAATACATAGTTCAATTATAATGTTAATGAAATTAGAAACTAATAGTCTACTTACGTGTACATATACTGGTTTTATTCTTAATAGTAATAAAACCATGTTGCGTACCATTTGATGTCAAACTTGTTTGCTTAAAGAAAATGCTCTTATTCGCACATATATATATATATATATATATATATATATATATATATATATATATATATATATATATATATATATATATATATATATGTATAAGCAAATCCCCTTGTCGTTCATTAATAGCATATTTGAAAGGGTTGGTATAGCTGAAACCATCATCTATATTAAGTATGGAATAGTCCAACCACATAAAAAATAATGAGACCGCTTACCTCGAGCAGCTATTAACTCGATTCCTGAATTTGTCTTAGTATAGGGTCAAATGCACGCCCGTTGGGCGGCCATGACTTTTATCGTTGACATATTTTTATATAGCGAAAAAAGGTAAGCATATCACTCCTTTATAGCAGGTAAGAATTATATCTAAAGACTTATGATTGCTTACATACTTAAAGATTAGGCATATACAAACCAACCGTAATTATGTCAAATGTGAGTTTTTATATATGGCTTAAGTATAATAGTTTAAAAGGAGATTAAACAAACATTGAATAACACTTGAGATCTGGAATGACAATAATAATCAGTGTGACGTGGATAGAGCTAGCTACCCAGACAGATATGTCAACATTGCCATAGAAATTTAATAGTCCGTAAAATGCGTTGAAGTTTGTAAGTGAAATTGAGCTAGCTACCCAGACAGATATGTCAACATTGCCATAGAAATTTAATAGTCCGTAAAATGCGTTGAAGTTTGTAAGTGCAATTGAGCATAAGATTAATAGCAAGAAAAACTAAAAATAAGTACTTGAATGTCAATCAACACAAATATAGGTGTTTGCGAGCAGGCCGCAACAACGTATCATAGATGAAGCAAATCTTCGGCACATGCATTGTCTCCTTGCGATTAGTAACATATATGACTAAATTGATCTGCTAGCCTTTTTGTGTAATATAATCTGACACTCACAGTGAATATTTTAACTCTGCTTGTAAATGGCACCAAGAAGGGAGCTTGTTTCAGTACGTCATATGCCCTTGTGTTCTCAACCATAGCCTGTACACGAATATTATCCTTAAAACAAATTCTCGAATTTACAATAATTAATTGGTGAAGTAAGTATACAGATATTACCCGAGAAATGAAGTGATCATTAACACCATCAGCATGGAAGTTGCTTGGGTGTGCAAACTGCCTTCTATTATTCCAATCTTGCAACTGAAATTACTGATTTCATAAATCACAAATTATAATAGGGAATAATTTACCTCACAATTTTCACAAGTGTGGTCCCGGTCCATAATTCTTGTACTCACCATAATAAACAGTTGCACTATTACCATCATAATGAATCCACCCTTCTGGATCCACCAGGTCATCAAGAAAAGATTGCATAAAGACGGTTACAGCATATGAGTTCCATCGTCTTCCTAAGTAGTCTTTAGGGCATTGATCAATAATGGGCTTAAGATCTTCTCCGGCCATTATTTTACACGTATTTTTTGTTTGGACCTTGCCAAATAAAAAGAGAATATAAAGGCTGACAGAAGGCTGAAAATACCTTCTTCCTTTGGTAAAACCTTGGGAACCTTAGAGCTTTGCTCGGATAACCAAGAATTTTGGACTGCAATTATCTCGGCACTGTTTTCACATTTGGAATATGCCTTCAGAAGTTCGATCCCTGCATTCGGCAACTTAACCAATAATCAGACACTGACAAATAGATGCATTCTCACACTACAAACATCGCTTCAGATTAAATGCATCGTCTATCATTTTGGTTACTTCTTAAACTTTAATGGTTGTTTTCAAAGCAAGTGCAAGCACGATATTGAGATTTCCATCACTTGTATTATATATAGATGTCTCTTGTTTGAGTAGGATAAAGTGAACGATAAGTGTACACAGAAAATTAAATTGGTAAATGGGTACAGAAGGTACTCAACATACCTGTTGAGGGAAAGGAAATAATGACCCCACTTGAACTTGCTTAGGAGCGACTCACCATTCTCTACCTCGACACTGTTGAAGACAAGCATAAAAATATGAAATTCTATATTGCCACAATGTTAACATATACGTACACAATTGTATAGATTGAGCTTCATAATATTGAATGATTGCAGCAGATTGTTCATAACGAATAACTGGAAGAGACTTACCCCTGAATTAAACTACAATTTGTGATGGGCCTTCAAGCTCACTCAAATATTACAACTTTTTTAAGGGAAATTTTGAAGATATGTTGTAAGTGTTGTTTCTTCAATAAGTGTCATCGCTTATCATCCTGCTTAATACACTTGTTGGCTTTATCTAGGGCGTATATTCCATTAACTCAACTATATGAACCCATATCAGTCGCCAAATTAAAAGTAAGCAGTTTGCTGATATAAGGACTGTAATTTCAGAGAACATCTTGCAAATTCCAATATTATTTAATCGTATAATTTTATAGTTCACAGTAGGCACAACTAAAATCATCTATTGTGACAATTTGTACCTAACCTACGGTGGTTTGAAACTTCAATACACCCTTCTTTGGTCATTTTGTCCATTACCTTTCAAACGGCATTTTCATTAATTAGCATCTCCACCAATGTTGCCTTGAAGCTTAGGTATAGTAATGTACTCCATTGGAAGAGCATGATAGAGTGCCTACAATATATAAGCTCAATATCAATAACAGTCTTAGTAGTTAGATTAACGGTACACTTTTAATAAGGAGAAATTGTAAAGGTACACTTTTAATAAGGGGAAATTCAACTATAATGTGAGGCCATATTCATATACATAATGTTAGACATTGTGACTTATACTCCTAAGGGTAGTTTGGTAATTTTCGGTACTATGTAGTTTATTGTGTTTTGTAAGGGCAGTTTGGTAATTTTAGTGCTCTAGTTGTAGAAGTATCAGGAGACTTCTTTATAAGTCGGTTAGTGTATTATATGAAGCGTAGAACAGCACCTGTATGTATGTACTTATCATACCACTAATACAAATATCAGTACTTTAGTTTAAACCTCCTGATCTCATAACCCATATACTTCTTATTTTGAAGTTTGAGATACCTGTTGTTTTCTGTTGCTGCTGCTACTGACTTTTGCCACAGATTATCTGCTCCCAAATCCTAACAAATTGGTATCAAGAACCACCTGATCAATTTTTTTTTGAAGCAAGCTGCCATTTGTATTTGGGTTTCTGATCGAAACTAGTTTGTGGTTGATTTCAAGATTCAGTATCCTGATATCATTTGGATTTGATTTGCGTCTGGTGGTTTGCTATTCGATCAATTTGAAGTTGGGTGATATCAGGTTTGTGGTTCTTTCTTTTGGGATTTTTTCATAATCCATTGAATTTTTCTTCTAGTTGATTTGATTGATTGAAGGTGTTTGTCACTTGGGATTTGGGGATAATCAGAACTTGGTTTTGTGGATTGGTTGCTTGATTGGGTTTTATACTTTGGTCTCTGTTTCCTTAGGCAGTTAATAGGGAAATTGTTGGTTATTTTGTAGTAAAACCCGTTTGAACAATTATGTCTTCTCAAGCACAATCACCGTCACTTAGTAGTATTGAGAAGTTTAATGGCAAAAGTAATTTTAGTTTATGGCGAATTAAAGTTCGAGCCTTATTGAAACAACAAGGTATTTGGGCTCCTCTAGCCGGACCCAAACCGGCTGATATGACCGATGCAAAATATGCCTCACAAGATGAAAAGGCCCATTCCACCATTTTGCTATCTTTATCTGATGAGGTTCTTTACGAGGTTGCTGATGAGGAAACGGCTAGTGGTGTGTGGAATAAATTAGAAAAGCTTTATATGACGAAGTCGTTGACGAATAAGTTGCTACTGAAGCAACGTTTGTTTTCTCTTAGAATGAAAGAGGGCTCAGCATTAAAAGATCATCTTGATGCATAAAATTCAATCTTGATGGATTTGAAAAATGTGGATGTCAAGATTGATGATGAAGATGCGGCTCTTATTCTTCTAGTGTCGTTGCCTCCCTCGTTTGAGAACTTTGTAAATTCCTTTGTCGTTGGTAAAGAAACCATCACATTAGAAGATGTTCGATCTGCTTTGCATTCCCGAGAGCTTCGTCATCAAGCATCGGGAACTTCGGAATCTCAACCCGTCGGCTTATCAGCAACAAGTCATGATAGGGGCCATGATAGGGGTAGACATCGAACACAGAGAGGCAATGGAAAATGGAGATATAAAGATAGATCGAAGTCGAGACCTCGAGGATCAAATCCTCGAGATGCTTGTAATTATTGCAAAGAGGAAGGCCATTGGAAGTTCAATTGTCCTAAACTGAAGGAAAAAGGTCAGGCGGCTGTTGCTAATGGCGACTCAAGTTCGGAACGCGATGTGGTACTCTCAGTAGTTGATTATAAAGGTGCACCGGTTGCTTGGATTATGGATTCTGCTTGTTCTTTTAATATGAGTCCCAATCGGGATTGGTTTGTGACATATGAAGAATTTGATGGCGAGCATGTCTTCATGGGTAACGATTCACCGTGCAAAGTTTTTGGCATTGGAACAATTCAAATTAGGATGCATGATGGAGTTGTTAGAACCCTCACTGATGTTCGCCATGTTCCAGATCTTAAGAAGAATTTGATCTCACTAGGTATGTTGGACTCGAAAGGTTTCAAGTACACTAGTGAGAATGGTGTACTTCGTGTTTCGAAAGGTGCTTTGGTGGTTATGAAAGCAATAAAAGGTACTTCTTCTCTTTACATTTTACAAGGTGAAACGATAACAGGTTCTGCTTCTGTATCTTGTTCAGAGAAAAGTAATTCAGATTTGACGATGTTGTGGCATATGCGCCTTGGTCACATGAGTGAAAAAGGCATGGTCATATTGAGCAAACGGGGACTACTTGATAGCCACAAGGTGGCTAATTTGGAGTTTTGTGAGCATTGTGTCATTGGGAAACAAAAGCGGGTAAGCTTCTCAAAGGCAATTCATCAGACGAAGGCGACTCTTGATTATCTTCATGCGGATTGTTGGGGGCCTTCTCAAGTACCTTCTCTTGGTGGTGCTCGATATTTTCTCTCAATCATTGATGATTTCTCAAGAATGACGTGGGTGTTTATGATGAAACACAAGAGTCAGGCATTTGAGAAATTTAAGAATTGGAAGGTTCTGATTGAGAACCAAACTGGAAGAAAGATCAAGCGTCTTCGCACTGATAATGGGTTGGAGTTTTGTTCAAGAGAATTTGATTACTTTTGCAAAGATGAAGGAATTGCTAGGCATTATACGGTTCGTTACACTCCTCAACAAAACGGAGTAGCTGAACGAATGAACAGGACTCTATTAGAGAGAGCTCGATGCCTACTATTGAATGCCAGATTAGATAGAAGTTATTGGGCTGAAGCACTCAATACGGCTTTCTATCTAATCAATAGGTCTCCTGCCACCGCTATTGATTGTAAGACTCCCATTGAAGTTTGGTCTGGGAAGCCCGCGGATTATTCGAAGCTTCGTGTTTTTGGATGCCCCGCTTATTATCATGTTAGTGAAGGAAAGTTAGATCCGAGAGCCAAGAAAGGAATTTTCTTGGGATACGGTGATGGGGTTAAAGGCTATCGAATTTGGTCACCATCTGAAAGGAGAGTCATTCTTAGCCGAGATGTGACATTTGATGAGGATTACTTGTTTCGCGTGAAACAAGATCCACATGAATCGAAGCCTGAAGAGGGTGTTTCTGAAGAGGTGGAGCACGTTGTTCCAGAAGATATGGACCACGATGTTACTTCACCAGTAGTTG
Organism: Artemisia argyi; assembly: GCA_030686995.1. Lineage (NCBI taxonomy): Eukaryota > Viridiplantae > Streptophyta > Magnoliopsida > Asterales > Asteraceae > Artemisia > Artemisia argyi. The sequence continues at coordinate 179,997,913 of CM060690.1, forward strand.
ATGAAGATGATCAACCAAATTCACTACATTTGGAACATGAACAAGATAGGTCTATAGCCCATGATAGACCTCGGCGAAATGCAAAAGCTCCTAGTCGTTTCGGTTTTGAGGATTATGTCGCATACGCATTGCAAGTAGCTGAAGAGGTGGAGTCTCTTGAACCGGCTACTTATCGAGAGGCTATTACTTCTAAAGAGTCTGATATGTGGATTGCGGCTATGGGTGAAGAGATAGAATCTCTTCATAAGAACAATACATGGGAATTGGAGAAACTACCTCAAGGAAGGAAAGTTATTGATTGTAAGTGGGTTTTCAAAAAGAAAACCGGCTTACCGGCTTCAGACATCATTAGGTTCAAGGCACGTTTGGTCGCGAAGGGATATAGCCAAAAGGAGGGAATTGATTACAATGAGATTTTCTCCCCGGTGGTACGTCATACATCTATTCGGGTGTTACTATCCTTAGTAGCACATCACGACTTGGAGTTGGAACAATTAGATGTAAAGACTGCATTTCTTCACGGTGACCTTGAGGAAGAAATTTATATGAGCCAACCCGAAGGTTTTGTTGTTCAAGGCAAAGAAGACTACGTTTGCAAGCTCCGAAAATCTCTCTATGGTTTGAAGCAGTCGCCGAGACAATGGTACAAGAGATTTGACAGCTTTATGGTAAAGCATGGTTTTAGTAGAAGTGCTTATGATTGTTGTGTCTATCATAAAAAGGCGGCGTCGGGATCACTTATCTACTTACTCTTGTACATTGATGATATGCTTGTAGCGGCTAAAGACATAGAGGAGGTTAATAAGTTGAAGATTCTACTCAACACAGAATTTGATATGAAAGATTTGGGAGTAGCTCGAAAGATTTTGGGCATGGAAATAATTCGAGATCGAAAACATGGTAAGCTTTTCTTATCACAGAAAAGTTACATCGAGAAGATTATTTCTCGTTTTGGCATGAGTTCGGCAAAATTGGTAAATACTCCTTTCTCAGCAAATTTTCGTTTATCTACTGCTTGTGCTCCTCAAAGTAAGGCAGAAATAGAGTATATGTCCCGAATACCCTATGCTAGTGCTGTTGGAAGTTTGATGTATGTTATGGTTTGCACAAGGCCCGATATAGCTCACGCGATGAGTGTTGTGTCACGATATATGGCTCATCCCGGAAAAGAGCATTGGAATGCGGTGAAACGCATTTTTCGTTATTTGAAAGGGACATCTGATGTTGGCCTTATTTACGGTGGTGAACGTGAATATTTAGTTGCCGGATACTCAGATTCGGATTATGCTGCGGATCTTGATGCTAGAAGATCCTTGACAGGTTATGTTTTCACCATTGGAAATTCTGTTGTAAGTTGGAAAGCTACATTACAACCATCAGTAGCTTTATCTACTACTGAAGCCGAGTATATGGCTTTAACGGAAGCAGCGAAGGAAGCAATTTGGTTGAAAGGTTTGATTGAAGATCTTGGTTTCCCACAAGATCAAGCGACCGTGTTTTGCGATAGCATGAGTGCCATATGTTTGGCTAAAGATCAAGTATACCATGACCGGACTAAACACATAGATGTTCGTTATCACTTTATTCGTACGGAAAGAAGAATCAAAGTGAAGAAGATTGGCACTCAAGACAATCCTGCGGATGAGCAAGTTTCGTCACTGTTTGGATTTGCTCAATATCGATAATTGGAAATATAGTGTTACTTAGGAGCTAAAGTCAAGGTGGAGATTGTTAGACATTGTGACTTATATTCCTAAGGGTAGTTTGGTAATTTTCGGTACTATGTAGTTTATTGTGTTTTGTAAGGGCAGTTTGGTAATTTTAGTGCTCTAGTTGCAGAAGTATCAGGAGACTTCTTTATAAGTCGGTTAGTGTATTATATGAAGCGTAGAACAGCACCTGTATGTATGTACTTATCATACCACTAATACAAATATCAGTACTTTAGTTTAAACCTCCTGATCTCATAACCTACATACTTCTTATTTTGAAGTTTGAGATACCTGTTGTTTTCTGTTGCTGCTGCTACTAACTTTTGCCACAGATTATCTGCTCCCAAATCCTAACACATAAGACCTTCACTTTCCTGTAATCAAAACATAAACAATCTAACTAATGGTACAAACCAACCATAAATTAAACTAAAGGTTATACTTAGAAAAGTGACAATAGAAATCTCAACAAAGGTTGTACTTAGAGAAGCTGCTAATAAGTACGACTTGTAATAATGTATAAACAATAAATGTGTAATGAGATACATAGCAGAAAGCATATGGCCATTTTATGATGTGAATGACCATGTCCCTGGCTGCAAAAGATTAAATGCATGAATGAAAGCTCACCTGGAATTTGAATACATAAAAAGCACATTAAATCTTACTTGTGTAAACATCAAATGAGAAAGAGTTCTGATTGATATACTCGTTTGATTATTTTTAGTTTTAACATGCTAAATAATCTCAACATATTTTACTTTTGCATGTCCAACATCTCATCCACCCCAAACACTTTGAATATGAGGTCTCAATTCTCTAATTGTATGCACTTTGCACCACACATGTCTGTTCAGCCCCAATGCTTCGATCCCTTTTTGTGTTTTCCAGATTATGATGTAGGAGGGAATGAATGGTGCATGAATGAAAAAGAAGGACATTAGGGTTTTCTGGAGAGGTGAGAATCGAAACGTATTAGGGTTTTTTAATTTTAGAGAGGGTGGAAATTTTTATTAGATACATACACTACTACAAAAAATCTCACAGAAACCGGTCAAAATGGCCCATGAAGAGTGGTTTTGGAACCACTCTCTGAAGGGGGTATCTCCATGATCGAAACATATAGAAACCGGTTTAGCAACCTGTCTCTATTAGAAACATCGACACCGGTTTTCTCCTAAGAATCGGTCTCCATTATAGAGTAAACAAACATATTTTTTATTGGACATTGACACCGGTTCTCCCACAACCTGTCTTTATAGAAGCATCCAACATGTATTTATACAAAGTAAAAAAGATATGTTTTTATCTCAAAACTTGTCTTTTTTGTAAATCTATTTAAAAAAAAAAAAAAAAAAAAAAAAAAAAAAAAAAAAAAAAAAAAAAAAATCCAATTTTTTAGAAATTCTATAATATACAATGACTCAGCAAAATAAAGAAATATAAATGCAACAATATATATAAAGTGATTGAAATGCACCACAAATGTCGAAATCAATAAAGTAAATTAAGACAATACTTCAATTCAACTAAACATAAATCCAAGATAAAATCCAAATTAAATTACTAGAATTCAACAAATAACTACAAAGAAAAACACTGGAATTAAACATAATTCTCTGGGATTAATCACGCCATAATGTAAACCATGCACCAATTATGGCGCTCAACTCTTTGTTCTCTAATGGAAGCTCGTCACTCCAAGGTACCTGCATGTAAATTAATGAAATAAATGGTTATACAACAAATAAGACGGGTTTTCGGTGCAAGAAACAAATTGCCAAGTTATTTAACAATGACAAATGACACACAACTGAGGCAGTCAATCATGTCATTAGCATCAAAGAAAAAGCATCTGATATATAGTTGTGTTAAAAACAAATTTGGGTAAAAACAAATTCTTAAACTGTTCAATTGGTTGAGCTGAACGATTTAACTAAAAGGGAAATGGGTCAGCCAAGTTGAAAACCAACCAAAGGGTTTTTAGATGAACAAAAAGCTCCTAAATCTGAATTTATAAAAATTAAGATTACTTTTGCAACAATAAAGTATGTGTCATCATACTTACCACATTAATTGGTTCTTAAATTCAGGTAAGTGGATACAAAATGTGTTTGTGAATGCCCAACCCATTTCGACCCACACTTCAGACATGTTTTGATCAATATAAAAGCCAAAAATGAGAGGAACCATAAATTTAAAAAATAACTAAATGAAAAGAGGCAATTAGAGAAACCCATCTTGTAAACTAAAACTTTTGCGCTAAACACCAAATTACCCTAACTTGTTTAAAAGATCAGCAACTTTATGATTATGCTCATGAAAAAAAAAAAAAAAAAAAAAAAAAAAAAAAAAAAAAAGAAAGAAAGAAAGGGTAAGAACACGTACTTGTTTTCAAATCACTCAGATTCCTTTACATTTGAGCTTTTCTATTATATTATTTACACTATACAACATCTTCACAAACTTGTTTTCAAATTACTCATTATTGCTGAGCTGTTTATTTATTTTCATACTATAGATTCCCATATGCCTATGGCATGTATACTTATCACAATAGGGATGCATGCTGAACTTAAAAAGACATTTAAAGAAGGCATATAATTAACGGTACCAACCTGCAAAACCTATAGTTAACTAGATTGCTTACATATACTTATAGTAATGCCAATATTACCAGTAATATATAATTATGTTTTAGTTTTTTTTAAAAAATACACATTATTATCAGGATTAGTGACTGATCATGAATACAGATAGCAATTTAAAAAGGCGCGCAAGTCACATATGTAAAGTATTGTACCCAAAAAGTGTTACTACCGGTGATGAAGACGTCGATCTCTGTTCAAGAAACTCGCAAGCAGTGACAACAACATGTTCAGAAAAAACAACCTGCAAAAAAAACAACAAAAAATGATTGTAAGAATTGATACAACTCACTTTTGTTGATTCTTAATACATAAACCAACTCAAAAGAAAAAAAATCCAATATTTCAAACACTTCTGAAAGTCCAACGACCTAGAGCATTCTGATTTCCATCTCTTCTTCTAAAATTTTATTGCATGTATGAAGTCTGTACTTATTCTCACATTAGATTACAAGACAAAAAAAAGTAAGAACTAGGAGCACAAGACCTATACCTCGTCAATGTATTCATTGAGGTGTGCATGAGCAAATGTCTGAACAAATAAGACAGAAGGTTCAGGACGCCCCATTGACTTTTATTGCATGGAGGTCCTCTTCCCACAAAAAATTTTCTGCTTCTACTAACTTAGAACACTCAAGTTAGCTGTAAACATAGTATCCAGTAGACCATTCTTTGACATGCATATCATACACAACCTCTCCCATCCTCACATCCAACAGCAGCCTATGAATCTACATACTAAAATCATAGTAAGATGATACACTCAGATGGTAGATGTGTACATGCCATCATAAAGCCTTTTAAAAGTTTCTTTCATATAATAACATGCAAGTGACGATAAAAAAAATATATGGAATAAACAAAGCTAAGGTACCTTAGCAGACGCAAGAAGCTCTTTCACCTCTCCAATCCTTCATTGATGGACCATCCACTGTCTTTTGAGTGGCTAAAAAGATCAAATTTTTATAACGCAAAACACATTAGATGAAGAAGATAGCCAAGGTATTAGGAGTTGAAAATACTTGAAGTGAAGCTCGTATAACCTTAGTCAAAGAAGCAAGGCAGTTGGTTGTACAGCTAGTGTTTAAAACACACCATGGGATCTGGGGAGATGATTATAATATGAATCGTCATTCCTAAAAATAGTTCCTATTGTTGGGAATTTTGTGTAGAAAGAATTCTGCTGCTGTTTCTGCTGAAAGGATCCTGCTGAAGAGTTGGTTTCTGCTGAAGACTAGTTTCAGCTTTATTAGTTTCTGCGGATATAGTATTTCCGTGTTTTATGTAATATAGTTTGGATATGCATGAGTTTATTTAGGAAGTGATAATGCATATCTTTTAGAAGTTTTAGAATATGCGTTTCTTGTGAAACGGTTTAGGGTTCCTTGAGTATAAAAGGAACACATGGTTTATGTATTGAATAACTTTTAGAAAATTCTTATTTTAATTAAAAAAAATCCATAGAGGATCAAGAGTTCTTAGTATCAAGCTTGTGTTTTATTTCCGCTTTATAAATACAAGTTGCAGAGATTGTCTATTAGTGTGTTATTGATTACAGTGACATTACTAACGATTCTAGAGTGCTCAAGAAGATCTATCAAGGTCTATAGCTCAACAAGTGGTATCAGAGCCTCGAGAGAGTCTCTGCCATACTAAGAATCACAAATCTTACACCTTTACAATCCAAACAAATCAACAAACATGCCTGGATCAGATGATGATGTAGATACAACCTAAAACATTAACACCACTTCTCTTTAACAACTCAATCTCTCCAACAGTAATGCTAAGTTTCCATATTTGAAGAATGCAGAAGATTATCATCTGTGGTCCATGAAGATGCAGAACTGGATCACAAACATTGATTGGAATCTGTGGGAGGTTGTTAAGAAAGGGAATAGTCTGAAGAAGCATGTTACAGATGCTGATGGAGTTGTTACTATTGTAGGACCCAAAACTGCTGAAGAGATTCTGGCTGTGCAGAGGGAGAGTAAAGTCAGAACTATTTTGCTTCAAGCTATACCAGATGACCATATGGGTAACTTCCATTTTATGGAGGATGCCAAGGATATGTGGATGGCTATAAAAGCAAGATTTGGTGGGAATGAGGAATCAAGAAGGCTGCAGAAGTCTCTGCTGATGCAAAAGTTCCAAGAATTTCAGATATCTGAAGAAGAGGGTATTCATAAGGGTTATGACAGGTTACATCGAATATTGAGTCAACTTAATCAGTTGAAGGCTAGACCCGACAATGAAGACTGCAATTCTAAATTTCTGAGATCTCTACTGTCACACCCCCAAAATACCTGAATGGCAGCGGAATGGAATACCTGAGGGTGTAACGGATCATAGCACACAACCAGGATATATTGAACGACCTAAAGTGTCGTTTATAAAATACATCGTTTGATTCATTCAAAAATATTCAAAGTTATAAAACATAGGTCCCAAAAGTTGGAAAAGGTTTAAGGAAATAATTTAGTACAATCAAACGATAGTTCAAAGTGCATGAAATCCAAAAGAGACGCGTCATCCTTGATGCACAAAGTGACTCCATGCAATGCCATGAGAATATGCCTTAGTTACCTGAGAAATACATTGCGAAAAACGGTCAACATAAAGTTGGTGAATAATCATAGGTTTGTAAGTAAATCGTAAGTACATAAGCCACAAGTAATAAGTAAACCGGCACGAATGTCAAAAATGCTACATTGGCTCTTAAGCTCATGACCCCGAAGCTAGACTTAGTAATGCCCCACCAGAGTGTTTACCAGACACTCAATTCGTTAAGACATGAAATGCATTCGTCCCATTTGGAGCAACCCAAACACGAATGGAGGCGTCACCCTCGATAGATCTATCCACTCACTCTCGCTTATCTAAAATTAACGGTCCATGATATATATAAGGGGACTTAACTTGGTAGTAGGCAACTTAAGCAATGTATGGAATTTGATATACTTGGGCATGTACAAAAATAATTGTGCAATGTATTCTCCCCCGTGGGATTTAAAATCAAATAAGTAATTAAAACGGGGCTATGAGAACTCACCTCAAAAGGATGGTACAATGATGGTACAATGATGTAAAAGTAGTCGGGACAATGAGGCGCGTACACTAGCCGCAACCTAAATGAATAATCGCGATCTAATTAAGATCAAGTCGTAATGAACTGAATGCACATGCACATGATACTCATACCACTCGTAATTTGGAAATACTAGTTATCGTCATAGTAAAATAGTTTCCATACTTAGGAAAAATATGTCCATATATAGGAGGATATAACTTGTCGTGTTATCTCGTAAGAAAATGTTAGCGTTAAATTCTTTGTATTGAAAACCTTGAAATACGTCGTTAAGTCGTATAAGTATTCTCTTGGGTCATACGTATTCATTTGATAAGAAAATAGTCCTTAGTAATATTTTCTAGAAAATATACCGTTTAGTGCGTAAGTTATTATTTTTATTTGTGTCCATATATATATATATAGTTTGACGATGTTAGAATGGTTATAACTTGGTCGTTTTAAGCTCGTTTTCCTTGTTCTTTATGTCCACGGATTCGTCTTTGTATATACTAATATATTTTTGATAACTCGGCTCCTCTAGGTTACGTTTAATGCCTCTATTTACCCGTCGTATTCTGCCAAACAGCAAGCAGTTTTTATAAGAAATAGTTTTCGTCGTTAAATTTGCAAAAATCATATCTCCTTCGTTATAAACTCGTTTTAATCCGTTCTTTCGCCTAAAGTTTCGTTTTTGAATGTATTTTCTAAATCTTTGGTCAAAACTTAGCCACCATCTACTGATTTTCCCACGAAATGAAAATAGGGACAGTAGGTATATCAAATGTTTCAAAAACCATTTTCAAGTCTCCAAACTAGTTCCATCTTCCATCAAACCACTTTCAAACACCACAAAGCTAGTCTAATCCTACCATACACCTTCTTAGGGTGTCATGGGTCCTTAAACATCAACAATCCACTAGGTCTAACAAGGGTTTCTCATGTGTTCATTTCTAGAGCTCAAAGTTAAATATATACAAAAATGGAGTGGTATAAGTTAATGCATGTATGAGATCTTGTAAGAAAAGTATATAAACATGGTAATAACTTGTAAAAATCATAAAAATGAGTTTGTTAACTTACTTGATGGTTTAGGGAGTTTAGATGATGAAAAACCTACTAATCCTTGAGTTTTTATTTCAAAACTCCAACAAGGATGATTATATAAACAAGTTTATACCTAGATCTTGAAAAATTAGTTGTTCTTGCTCCTTGATCACCCTAGTTCGAATACACCTTAAGAGAAATGAGAGGAAAAGTTTACTTGAACTAGAAAAATGATTTTTGTGGTAATAATGGATGAAAAGGTTTAATTTATACTTAGAGACAATAGTTTGGTGGGCATTTAATTTGGTTGGTGAGTTTAGATATTTTAGGACCATGGGGGGGGGGGGGGGGGGTTGGCCGGTCCATAAAGGAGGGAAAGGGGGGGGGGGGGTTGTCTTGGGTTTAATTAGGGATAGTTAGTGGTAAAGTGTAGTTATGTTAGTTTTAGGTTTAATCGGGTACCGGGTTTGTTAGAAATAAATTTTATTGAAGTTATTCGGGACGTAATAAAGTCGTAAAAATTGTAAAAATATGTCGGGTACAAGTACGGAGAGTTTGGGTAATTATCGTTTAATTTTTGTGAAAACCGTCGTTAAAAAGTTAGACGTACGATACGTAATAAATAAATTTCCAAAATACCGGGTAAATTAATATTATAATTTTTATATTATTAAAATGAATATAAAAATACATTGGGATAATAGTCGGGAGTGTCGGACATGTTAGACACATTTATAGTTCGCGTATTAGTGTTTATTCAAAATAAACATACGTAAATCGTTAATTGTACCAAAAGTATAAATTTAGTTATCCTACGAGTGGAATAGTATGCAAGTGCCCTAATGATGATATGCAGACTATTTCTAGTCCGTATGAAATGTCCCTGATAATAATGCATGAATTCGCTCCTGAACCAATACGGTTATGCGAATTTGAACACTCGTAAACTAAATTTACGATGACATGAATAATGCACGTGAATAGTGGTTTTCTCTCGGAAATGAATAGTGTCAAGTGAATAGTAAAATTTCTTAATGTGTCTCGGAATGTCAAATTGACCTCAAAAACGATGAATAGTAAAACGATGAATAGTGATCGATGAATAGTAATTTGTGAATAGTAGAATGTCGAAGTTTGGAAAAATGACCTGAAATTGTGGGTTGTGACAGTCGCCCATCCAAAAAGGAATTCAGTCCCTGAATTCAGTTAGTGTTGGTCTCGGTAATAGGCTCGGTGAAAAGTTGTGGATACTTGCGTCGCATTTGGTCTTCTCGTTCCCAAGTAAACTCGGGTCCTCTTCGAGAATTCCAGCGAACCTTCACGATCGGAATTCGACTTTGTTTCAACTGTTTGATCTCGCGGTCCATTATTTCAACTGGTTCTTCCACAAAGTTAAGCTTGTCATCGAGTTGTATTTCTTCTAATGGTATAATGGCAGACTCGTCCGAAAGACATTTCTTGAGGTTCGAAACATGAAACGTGTTGTGTACGTTGCTAAGTTCTGATGGAAGTTCAAGTTTGTAAGCTACTGGACCAATCCTTTCCAGTATCTTAAACGGACCAATGTATCTCGGGTTCAACTTCCCGCGTTTTCCAAATCGTATCACGCCCTTCCAAGGCGAGACTTTCAACATGACTTTGTCTCCGACCTGAAATTCCAATGGTTTGCGTCGAACATCTGCGTAGCTTTTCTGTCGACTTCTTGCAGTTTCGAGTCTCTCTCGAATCTGAATTATCTTTTCTGTTGTTTCTTGCACCATTTCCTGGCCAGTACATTGTACTTCACCGACTTCGGCCCAACAAACTGGAGATCGACACTTAAGACCATAAAGTGCCTCGAATGGTGCAGCCTTAATGCTCGAATGGTAACTATTGTTATAGGAAAACTCGATCAACGGCAAATGGTTAGCCCAACCATTTCCAAAATCAATCACACATGCTCTAAGCATGTCCTCAAGGGTCTGAATAGTCCTCTCGCTCTGACCATCGGTCTGAGGATGGTAAGCAGTGCTCATGTCTAAATTGGATCCAAAAGAATCTTGTAATGACCGCCAAAAGTTTGAAGTAAAACGACTATCTCTGTCGGAAATGATGGAAACTGGTGCACCGTGTCTTGAGACTATTTCCTTGACATAAAGTCTAGCAAGTTGTTCCATTGAATAAGTCTCTCTAATGGGTATGAAATGAGCTGATTTGGTAAGTCGATCAACAATTACCCAAATAGCATCGAAACCTCCTGACGTCTTTGGAAGTTTAGTGACAAAGTCCATAGCAATACGTTCCCACTTCCATTGTGGAATCTCTGGTTGTTGAAGTAACCCTGACGGTTTCTGGTATTCGGCTTTCACTTTAGCACAAGTAAGACATTTGCTGACGTACGTAGCTATTTCTGCTTTCATGTTCGGCCACCAATAAAGCTTTTTGAGATCCTGATACATCTTATCAGAACCGGGATGAATAGAGTACTTCGACTTGTGTGACTCATGCATAATCAATTCTCGCACTCCACCATAGAGTGGTATCCAACTTCGGTCCTTGAAGCATAACACTCCATCTGATCTCTTTACAAAGCCATTTTCGCTTTCTGGCATACCATAAAGTTTCTCATGTGGTCGATTTTCTTCCTTGAGAGCCTCAATCTGAGCTTCTAAAATTTTTGATGGTAGTGGCGAAATGATAGTCATTCCCAATGACCTAACTCTCAAAGGTTTGAGTCGTTCTTTTCGGCTAAGTGCATCTGCTACAACATTCGCTTTCCCTGGGTGATATCGGATTTCACAATCGTAATCACTCAACAACTCTAGCCAACGACGTTGTCTCATATTAAGTTCCTTTTGATCGAGTATATGCTGTAAGCTCTTGTGGTCGGTAAAAATTACGCACTTGGTACCATAAAGGTAGTGTCTCCAAATCTTGAGTGCAAAAACTACCGCACCCAATTCCAAGTCATGCGTAGTGTAATTCTTCTCATGTATCTTAAGCTGTCTAGATGCATAAGCTATCACCTTCTCGTTTTGCATTAGCACAGCTCCAAGTCCTTGATGCGAAGCATCGCAATATACCACAAAGTCCTCAATACCTTCAGGTAGTGACAAAATTGGTGCGCTACAAAGCTTTTGTTTCAATAATTGAAATGCGGACTCTTGTTTTTCTCCCCACTCATACTTCTCATTCTTTTGTGTCAGCTTTGTCAACGACTTCGCTATTTTAGAAAACCCTTCGATAAACCTTCTATAATATCCGGCAAGTCCTAGGAATTGACGAATTTCAGTAGGAGACTTGGGCGTAGCCCAATCCTTAACTGCCTCGATCTTTGCCGGGTCGACTTGTAATCCTTGGCTATCAATAACGTGGCCAAGAAATTGAACTCTACGTATCCAAAAATCACACTTTGAAAATTTGGCATACAATTGCTCCTTCTTGAGTACTTCCAGGATTGTTCTGAGATGTTCTTCGTGATCTTCCTTACTCTTGGAATAAATCAAGATATCGTCAATGAATACGATCACAAACTTATCAAGATACGGTTTGCACACCCTATTCATGAGATCCATAAATACCGCAGGTGCGTTGGTTAATCCGAAGGGCATCACTTGAAACTCATAATGACCATAGCGTGTTCTAAATGCCGTCTTCGGGATATCCTCTTCCCGAACTTTAAGTTGATGGTAACCGGATCTTAAATCAATCTTGGAATAAAAACTAGAACCTTGTAACTGGTCGAACAAGTCGTCAATTCTGGGAGTGGATAACGGTTCTTCACCGTTACCTTGTTCAGCTCACGATAGTCGATGCACATTCTGAAAGTTCCATCCTTCTTTTTCACAAACAAAACCGGCGCTCCCCAAGGCGAGGAACTCGGTCTAATGAATCCTTTGTCCAAAAGTTCTTGCAGTTGATTCGACAATTCTTGCATCTCCGAAGGTGCAAGTCTATACGGCGCTCGCGCAATTGGTGCAGCTCCTGGCACTAATTCGATTTGAAACTCAACTTGGCGTGTAGGCGGAAGTCCTGGAAATTCTTCCGGAAAAACTTCTGGAAATTCTTTAACAATTGGCACATCTTCAAGTCGTTTCTCATCCGACTTCTTCTCCGTGATGTGAGCCAAGAATGCATAACAACCCTTCTTTATGTACTTCTCGGTTTTAATGCATGATATAATACTGAGTCTAGTTCCACTTCGCTCTCCACGAACAACCAAAGTTTCACCGTTATAAGGAAGGTGAACAACTTTCTCATCACAAACAATTCTCGCTCGATGCCGAGATAACCAATCCATACCGATAACAATGTCGAAACTTCCAAGTTCTACGGGCATAAGGTCTATGTTGAATGGATGGTTTAGGAAATTTATAGTGCAACCACGAACAATGGTGTTGGTGTTAACTAAAGACCCATCGGCTAATTCAACGATATAGGAAATGTCTAATGGGGTTGGTTCTATGTTAAGCAAAGGTGCAAATGCAATAGAAACAAAACTTCTATCCGCTCCTGAATCAAATAAAATGGATGCATAACGATTATTAACGAGGAACGTACCCGCAACGACATTCGGGTCTTCTTAGATATCTTCTCCTCCCATGACATAAGCTCTTCCTCGAGCCATTCCATTTTGGTTTCCTGTTCCTTGATTCTTCTTCTTCGGGCACTCATTCCTAAAGTGTCCAAGTTCTCCACAGCCAAAACATGTTACCGGTGGTTTCTGATTGCCACCAAGGTTTGGACTCTTGCAATCTTTGGTGTAGTGACCAGCCTTCTTGCAGTTGCCACATAGATCTGGGCAACGTCCTGGGTTATGATGCTTCTGACACTTTTCACACTTGGGTAGATTACCCTCATAACCTCTTCTTTCAGTTGGTCCGGCAGCATAGGCCCTTGCCACTTCTTGCCTCTTAGGTGGCGGCTGAACAGCGTTTCCACCTTGGTTGTAATCAAACCTTCTCTTGTTGTTGTTGTTGTTGTTGTTGTTGTTATTGTTTGGGTTGTTGTTTCGGTTATTCGGATAGTTGCGGTTTCGGTTGTTGTTATAGTTATTGTTGTTTCGAGTGTTGGTGTAGTTGGTGTTGTTTGAACGGTTATTGTTGTTGACAGCAGATTTTCCTTTTATCACTTGGACCATGAGTTTCTGAGTTATTCGGATAGCCTCTTCCATTGTTTGAGGATCAAAAGAAATCACGTCTCCTCGAATACTTTCAGGCAGCCCACCAATGAAGTTTTCCATCTTTTTCTCATCATCGGGAACCATAGTTGGACACAGTACAGCCAACTCTGGAAACTTCCTGATGTAGGTCTCGATATCATCGCCTTTAGTTACCAGCTCATAAAATTCTGTTTCCAACTTTTGCACCTCAGTACGAGGGCAAAACTTCTTTGTCATCAATTTCTTGAATTGATCCCAAGTGAGCTTGTGAGCATTTTCCATACCAATGGGCTGAGCATAGGAATTCCACCAAGACATAGCTTCATCAAGAAGCATACCTGTAGCAAATTTTACCTTGCTGACGTCCGGGCATTCACACATGAGAAATACATTCTCAGTCTTTTCAAACCAGCGGATTAAAGCAACCGCTCCTTCAGTGCCCTTAAATTTGATAGGATCACTAATCTTGAAATCTTTCCATGTACATTCCCGCTTATTAGTGGGTGGTTCAACCGTCTCTGTATTAGAAGCAGTCTCAGCAGCCCTTGCAGCAACCTCAGCTCTCTCAATCTCTAGAGCTTCTGCAATACTATCCCTGACCAACTTGCGGATAGCGGCTTGAGTCATGGCGGGTGTCTCTGGTGCAGTCTTACCCTTCCTTGGTGCCATACTTCTGATAAATCACAATGGAAATAACCATGAGAAAAATCATAATAGAAATAGTCATCGTACCAAAGATATATATACCCACAATATGTATATATATATACAACCACAACAAATATAAATACAACCATGACATGTACGAGTACAACCACAATCTGTCTAAATACAACCACGACATGTATATATACAACCACAACTGGTATAAATACAACCACAACATGTATATATACAACCACAACCTGTCTAGATACAACCACGACATGTATATATATACAACCACAACCGGTATAAATACAACCACGACATGTATATATACAACCACAACCTGTATAAATACAACCACGACATGTATATATACAACCACAACCTGTATCAATACGATAATAATAAAGAGCAACCACGAAACATCATAAATATAATCACAACACATGAATATAATACATGAAAATTTCGCCCTACATGGACCGATATAATATATAGCACAACATTTCCAACATAGTAGAGTCGCACTTGATATATTTGTTTGTACAACAACCAAAAGACTACAAGTTCTTGAACTATGTCCCACACCTCGGGACTAGGAAAATAATAAAAGCTAATATAATACCAGTCTATGCCTAGGCTCCTCCAGGTGCTCTAGATGGTCCAGGCTCTCCCCTCAAGCGGCGAATCTCGCGATCCATCGCAACCACGATCTCCTCAAGATGCTCAACTCGTAACTGAAAAGAAGCATCCCTACGCTCCAAAATAACCACCCTCTCTCGAAGCAATGTCAACTGGTCTACCTGCTCCCACTGAGTCTCCTGTGTCGCCTGAGCTCTATCTCGAATCTCAGGTAACTCATCCCTAAGTAGCTCAATCTCCTCCTGGTGCCTCAACTGTCGTGCCTCGAGTCCATGGTATGACACATCAATACCAACCCTGCCCTGAACCAAATCCTCAACCTGCTCCTCGACAGTCTCAAGTCGAGTAGTAATGATCTCATCAACTCTATACCCCAACCTATCGACTTGCTCCTGCTGAGCACCCATCTGATCCTCTAATGTGACGGCTGTAGGGCTCCTAGCCGCAGCCGCTCTAGAACTCTCACCTATGTGGTATACTGGTGGTGGTGAAAAGTCAGCAGTCTCAGTGGTAGGTGAATCTGGAGTGGTAAACCTTGCGCGCTTCCTGAGCGGCAAGAGTGAGGTGGATATAGGGGTAGCAGTGGGTATGGCTGGTGGTGGTGGTGTAGGCACAGTAGGACTAGGGAGGGTCCTATAAGTAGATGTAGCATAACGAACTCTCTTCCTAGCAGTCTGGATAGTCTTATCCCTAGGAAACATAAGTCTCGGCTCTGAATGGATAGTAGTAGTAGGAGATGGTAGGTCTGTGGATACACGGGTGACATCAAGTGGTACAGTAGGATGGACATGAGGAGTAGGAGCCGTCTCCTCCTCCTCGAAAGGCTCGGTGTCATCATCTGATGCCAAAAGTGGCAACTCAGGTGTAGGAGAAACAAGTGGTGAAACAGCAGTGGAGGACATAGAGTCCTCATCATCGGAGTCTGATATGGTGTAAAGTATGATGGTGTTTGGATTCGAAGACATGTCTCTGTGATAATCAAGGTGAAATAAAAATAAATAACTCGTAAAATGGAATCACTTAAGGAAATAAGTAAATATGCACTTATGATGAAATGATGATATGCTATGATGGTGTGGTTATAGTCTAGGGTCCATGATGCAACCTAGTTCGCTATAACCTGGCTCTGATACCAATCTGTCACACCCCCAAAATACCTGAATGGCAGCGGAATGGAATACCTGAGGGTGTAACGGATCATAGCACACAACCAGGATATATTGAACGACCTAAAGTGTCGTTTATAAAATACATCGTTTGATTCATTCAAAAATATTCAAAGTTATAAAACATATGTCCCAAAAGTTGGAAAAGGTTTAAGGAAATAATTTAGTACAATCAAACGATAGTTCAAAGTGCATGAAATCCAAAAGAGACGCGTCATCCTTGATGCACAAAGTGACTCCATGCAATGCCATGAGAATATGCCTTAGTTACCTGAGAAATACATTGCGAAAAACGGTCAACATAAAGTTGGTGAATAATCATAGGTTTGTAAGTAAATCGTAAGTACATAAGCCACAAGTAATAAGTAAACCGACACGAATGTCAAAAATGCTACATTGGCTCTTAAGCTCATGACCCCGAAGCTAGACTTAGTAATGCCCCACCAGAGTGTTTACCAGACATTCAATTCGTTAAGACATGAAATGCATTCGTCCCATTTGGAGCAACCCAAACACGAATGGAGGCGTCACCCTCGATAGATCTATCCACTCACTCTCGCTTATCTAAAATTAACGGTCCATGATATATATAAGGGGACTTAACTTGGTAGTAGGCAACTTAAGCAATGTATGGAATTTGATATACTTGGGCATGTACAAAAATAATTGTGCAATGTATTCTCCCCCGTGGGATTTAAAATCAAATAAGTAATTAAAACGGGGCTATGAGAACTCACCTCAAAAGGATGGTACAATGATGGTACAATGATGTAAAAGTAGTCGGGACAATGAGGCGCGTACACTAGCCGCAACCTAAATGAATAATCGCGATCTAATTAAGATCAAGTCGTAATGAACTGAATGCACATGCACATGATACTCATACCACTCGTAATTTGGAAATACTAGTTATCGTCATAGTAAAATAGTTTCCATACTTAGGAAAAATATGTCCATATATAGGAGTATATAACTTGTCGTGTTATCTCGTAAGAAAATGTTAGCGTTAAATTCTTTGTATTGAAAACCTTGAAATACGTCGTTAAGTCGTATAAGTATTCTCTTGGGTCATGCGTATTCATTTGATAAGAAAATAGTCCTTAGTAATATTTTCTAGAAAATATACCGTTTAGTGCGTAAGTTATTATTTTTATTTGTGTCCATATATATATATATATATATATAGTTTGACGATGTTAGAATGGTTATAACTTGGTCGTTTTAAGCTCGTTTTCCTTGTTCTTTATGTCCACGGATTCGTCTTTGTATATACTAATATATTTTTGATAACTCGGCTCCTCTAGGTTACGTTTAATGCCTCTATTTACCCGTCGTATTCTGCCAAACAGCAAGCAGTTTTTATAAGAAATAGTTTTCGTCGTTAAATTTGCAAAAATCATATCTCCTTCGTTATAAACTCGTTTTAATCCGTTCTTTCGCCTAAAGTTTCGTTTTTGAATGTATTTTCTAAATCTTTGGTCAAAACTTAGCCACCATCTACTGATTTTCCCACGAAATGGAAATAGGGACAGTAGGTATATCAAATGTTTCAAAAACCATTTTCAAGTCTCCAAACTAGTTCCATCTTCCATCAAACCACTTTCAAACACCACAAAGCTAGTCTAATCCTACCATACACCTTCTTAGGGTGTCATGGGTCCTTAAACATCAACAATCCACTAGGTCTAACAAGGGTTTCTCATGTGTTCATTTCTAGGGCTCAAAGTTAAATATATACAAAAATGGAGTGGTATAAGTTAATGCATGTATGAGATCTTGTAAGAAAAGTATATAAACATGGTAATAACTTGTAAAAATCATAAAAATGAGTTTGTTAACTTACTTGATGGTTTAGGGAGTTTAGATGATGAAAAACCTACTAATCCTTGAGTTTTTATTTCAAAACTCCAACAAGGATGATTATATAAACAAGTTTATACCTAGATCTTGAAAAATTAGTTGTTCTTGCTCCTTGATCACCCTAGTTCGAATACAACTTAAGAGAAATGAGAGGAAAAGTTTACTTGAACTAGAAAAATGATTTTTGTGGTAATAATGGATGAAAAGGTTTAATTTATACTTAGAGACAATAGTTTGGTGGGCATTTAATTTGGTTGGTGAGTTTAGATATTTTAGGACCATGGGGGGGGGGGGGGGGGGGGGTTGGCCGGTCCATAAAGGAGGGAAAGGGGGGGGGGTTGTCTTGGGTTTAATTAGGGATAGTTAGTGGTAAAGTGTAGTTATGTTAGTTTTAGGTTTAATCGGGTACCGGGTTTGTTAGAAATAAATTTTATTGAAGTTATTCGGGACGTAATAAAGTCGTAAAAATTGTAAAAATATGTCGGGTACAAGTACGGAGAGTTTGGGTAATTATCGTTTAATTTTTGTGAAAACCGTCGTTAAAAAGTTAGACGTACGATACGTAATAAATAAATTTCCAAAATACCGGGTAAATTAATATTATAATTTTTATATTATTAAAATGAATATAAAAATACATTGGGATAATAGTCGGGAGTGTCGGACATGTTAGACACATTTATAGTTCGCGTATTAGTGTTTATTCAAAATAAACATACGTAAATCGTTAATTGTACCAAAAGTATAAATTTAGTTATCCTACGAGTGGAATAGTATGCAAGTGCCCTAATGATGATATGCAGACTATTTCTAGTCCGTATGAAATGTCCCTGATAATAATGCATGAATTCGCTCCTGAACCAATACGGTTATGCGAATTTGAACACTCGTAAACTAAATTTACGATGACATGAATAATGCATGTGAATAGTGGTTTTCTCTCGGAAATGAATAGTGTCAAGTGAATAGTAAAATTTCTTAATGTGTCTCGGAATGTCAAATTGACCTCAAAAACGATGAATAGTAAAACGATGAATAGTGATCGATGAATAGTAATTTGTGAATAGTAGAATGTCGAAGTTTGGAAAAATGACCTGAAATTGTGGGTTGTGACATCTACCGCCATCTTGGTTACAAGTTTGTATTGCTCTCAAGACCAAAGGTGGGTTGGACATGATGTCTTTTGATGACCTCTACAATAGGCTTAAATCACTTGAGCCTGATGTTAGAAGTCCCATTCGTCCATCCACTCATTCTGCATTTGTTGGTGCCTCTACTAAACCTGTGCATCAAGCCTCAAGTTCATATTCATCAGGAGCATCTTCTCAAACTTATAATCAAACTGCTCCTAAATCAAAATCAAGTAGTGTGTTGGAGGATCTTATTCATTCATTTGTGGCTGAATATGAACCTCAGCAGTTTATTGCTTATGAGGACTTTGAACAGGTAGATCCATTGGAAATGGAGGAGATGCACTTGAAATGGGAGCTTGCAATGATCTCAATGAACATCAGAAGGTTTGAAGCTAAGTCTGGAAGAAATTTTGGTTTTAATGGCAAAGAAGCAGCAAGGTTTGATAGAAGGAAGGTTAAATGCTACACTTGTGGTCAAGTGGGACATTTTTCAAGGGAATGCAAAGATAGAAAGGCTGGAGATGAAGTTAGATATGGTTCTAATCCATTGGAAGCAGGGAATAACAAGACTGTACCTTCAAAGGCTATGGTGACTCTGGATCACCAAATTGATTGGGCTGATCATGAACCTGCTGGAGAGGAAGCTGCTACTTCTTCACAATTGAATCTGCTGGCATTCACACCTTCAGAAGACAAGAAGGAGCAAGTCTCCTTGATGGGAATCTCTCAGGTAACCAACTGTGTGTTTGGATGTAGTGTAAGATACTATGAGCTTAAACAAGAGTTTGATGAATTGAAACCAAAGTACAATGAGTGTTATATAGAGGTAGAGTCTTATAAAATGGCTTTAAAAACTGTAGAAAAACAAAAAGTATGGTTTCAAAAGAATCAAGTTAAATATGATGAAAAAATAAGAGTTCTAGAAAGTGATTTAGAGGTTGCTAAGATAGACTTAAAACGTACTGAAAAAGAGAAGTCTGATTTAGAAAAAGAAAAACAAGAGTTACAAGCTAAATTAGACAAAGAGATAGCTAGAAATAAAAAATGGTTAATATCAGGTGATAATCTAGCTAGGGAACTTTATGGTAGTCAGGCTGTGAACTCTAAAATAGGTTTGGGATTTCAAAAATATGTTGGTTTAGAGGCTAAAAATGACCTAGGTAAATCCACACCTGCAGGATTAGCTAACTTTGTCAAAGAAGGTAACTTACATGCTGTCCCTGGACCTATAAGAGGGGAACATATGCCTATTGACCTATCCATACCTAGTGACTTTGATGGATCACACCATCTCTATGGCAAAAAGTCAACTGACTTGCAAAACCCTATTGTGAAATCTAATGACTCTGTCTCTTGTTGTAACAGTGACAAGTCTTCTGATGAAGGGTCTACCTCATTTGCTAGCTGTGATTCAAGTGAGAAGTCAGACCTGCCCAAGACCATGCCCAAGACCACACCCAAGACTCCCCACAAGCCTTCTAGAGTTGCTGCTGATAACAAGACAGTTTCTACTGAAGACTTGTTTTTCAATTCTTTGCATAATAATACTTTTGGCTTTGTTAAAAACAATTCTGTTTGTCATGGTGATTTGAATACTTTTTCATGTTATGGAAATTCTTTTGGTTTGCATAAATCTTCTAAAAAAAAGAAGTGTTTTGTGTGTGGAAGTAAATATCACTTGATTAAGGATTGTACATATCATGAGCAAAGAATGGGTGCATGTATTAGTCAAAGAAAAACTAGGCAAATGTGGAAGAATGTTAGTGAAATACCATCTTTTGTTCCACATCAGCAGAAACCTAATTCTGCTGAATCTCATTTTTCATGGAGAAGAACCAGTACTAGACCATATGTTCGACCCACTAGTTCTTTCTTTTATAATGGTTATTGGCCTAATCACTTTGACTCAATGTGTAATGGTGGTGGGAAATGGAATACTGCTGTGAAGCCCTCAGCAGGTTGTTCTTGGACTAAGAAGGGACCTAATATGCATTACAGTCCCAAGAACAATGGTGGATCTAAAACATCTACATGGCCAGTTACTAATGAACCACAAGGCAGGCTCAAGTCAGCAATGACTTGAGTCTCCAATGTGTACTAATTTTGTATATTTTTGTTGTTGTTGTAGGAACATCCTTTGAAAAGTACTGAAGTTGGTATTGTTGATAGTGGTTGTTCAAGAAGTATGTCAGGGAACAAGGATAAGATGCATGACTTTGAACCCATTGAAGGAGGAGGCACTGTAACCTTTGGTGGTGGAGATGGCAAAATAACAGGGAAAGGAACCATAAAGACACCCTTGTTAGACTTTGAAAATGTCTACTATGTGAAGGAACTGGAGCATTTTAATCTTATCTCAGTATCACAAATTTGTGACACTAAGCATAAGGTTTTCTTCTCTGAAGATGAGTGTCTTGTACTTTCCAAGGACTTCAAACTCCCAGAAGACACAACTGTATTGCTGAGAGTTCCTAGAACCTTCAACTTATACACATTCAATCTGAATGATGTTCAGCCTGAAGGTGATCTAACATTTTTGGTAGCCAAAGCTTCCCTGGATGAATCTAATAAATGGCATAGAAGAATGGCTCATGTAAATTTCAAGACCATTAACAAGTTATCCAAACTTGGTCTTGTTAAGGGCCTTCCTTCTAAACTCTTCACCAATGAACACAATTGTATTGCTTGCAACAAAGGGAAACAACACAGAGCCTCTTACAAACAAGTCCAAGCAGTGAGCTCCATTTCAGAACCTCTTCAGTTGCTGCACATGGATCTCTTTGGTCCAACCCCCATTAGAAGTATTGATCACAAGTACTTCTGCCTAGTTATTACAGATGATTATAGCAGGTTTTGCTGGGTGTTCTTTCTCAAAACTAAGGATGAAACAACTCCAATTCTGAAAGAATTCATTATCTTAGTTGAGAACCAGCTGAATAAATAGGTGAAAGGAATTAGGTGTGACAATGGTACAGAATTCAAAAATGTTGTCTTCATAGAATTCTGTAAGTCTAAAGGGATAAGAAGGGACTATAGTACTCCAAGAACTCCACAACAAAATGGGGTTGCTGAAAGGAAAAATAGAACCCTCATTGAGGCAGCAAGATCAATGCTTGCAGACTCCAAACTACCCACCATGTTTTGGACTGAAGCAGTCGGTACTGCATGTCATGTCTTGAACAGGGTATCCATCACTAGACTTCATGTCAAGACACCTTATGAACTTCTCACTGGGAAAGTTCCACACATACATTACCTTAAGCCTTTTGGATGTAAGGTGACTATTCTGAATACTGCTGATATACTGGGTAAATTTGATGGGAAAGCTGATGAGGGATATATAGTTGGGTATTCAGCTCATAGCAAGGCCTATAGGGTTTATAATCTGAATGCTAAAAAGATTGAAGAGACCCTTAATCTGAGATTTCTTGAAGATCAGCCTAATATTCAAGGTCAAGGCCATTCTTGGTATTTTGACCTAGACTATTTGACTGACTATTTGGGGTATACTAGGCATGCTTCTAATCCTAATGCAGGTACCAAAGATTCTAGTTATAATCCTGCAGGTTCCATGGATGATGACTCAGAATGTGAGTCTGAGCCAGAAGAGAATACTTTTGTTGTACCATCTTTTCCACCTAACCATTTTGTAGGTAATCACTCTGCTGCTGAACAAGATGATGAGTCACATTATGCAGAAGATCTTGCAAGATTGCAGAAGCAGGAACATGTTGCTACTAAGGAAGCTCAGAAACTCAATGATAAGGTTACACAAGAGACTGAGGCTATCCTACATCAGTCAGCACAAGCAGTCAGTGGAAACAATGATACTGCTGAAGGCACACCTCTTCCCACTGATAAAGTCAAAGATGCTGATTCTGCTGATGTTCACTCTCCCATTTCCTCTGAAGTCTCTGCAGATTTTGATAAGCCCTTTACCAGATTTCCTAGTCCTTCTGATCTTGGAAATTATCAACCAAAGCCTGGCTTGTTTAACTCAGCTTCATATGATACTGAGTTTGAGCCTACACTCACCAACATTGATGCCAACATTGATGTTCCACCTACAACTACCAAAAGGATTCACAATGCTCATCCCCTATCCAAGATTATTGGTGATCCTAAAGACCCTGTTCGAACTAGAAGCACTGTCAAGAATACAAAATATGGCGAAGTTGCTTTTATCTCTTATGTCTACAATCAAAAGAGGAACAATCACACAGATTTCAAACATTGTTTGTTTGCATGCTTTCTTTCTCAGATTGAACCAACTAGTGTTCCTCAAGCACTGGCTGATTCAAGTTGGCTTGAGGCAATGCAAGAGGAGATGCTGCAATTTAAGAATCAGCAGGTTTGGATTTTAGTTCCTCTTCCTGATGGGAAATATGCCATTGGGACAAAATGCATTCTGAAGAATAAAAGAGATGCCAGGGGTATTGTGGTGAAGAACAAAGCAAGACTAGTGGCTCAAGGTTTTAGACAAGAGGAAGGCATTGACTATGATGAGGTCTTTGCACCAGTGGCCAGAGTTGAAGCTATAAGGATATTTTTGGCCTATGCCTCTTATATGGACTTTATGGTTTATCAAATGGATGTAAAAGGTGCTTTCTTGTATGGAGAGATTGAAGAGGAGGTTTATGTGACTCAACCCAAGGGATTTGAAGACCCTGATCATCCTGAGTATGTGTACAAAGTTGTCAAAGCTCTCTATGGACTGCATCAAGCTCCCAGAGCTTGGTATGCTAGACTCTCCACATTTCTGCTGAAGAATGGCTACAGAAGAGGTGCCATTGACAAGACTTTATTTCTCAAGAAAGATTCAAGGGATATTATTCTTGTGCAGGTGTATGTGGATGATATTATCTTTGGTTCTACCAAAGAAGCCTGGTGTAGAGAGTTTGAGGATTTGATGAAGGGAGAATTTCAGATGAGTGCCATGGGAGAACTCACTTTCTTTCTGGGTTTGCAAGTTCAGCAGAAACCTGATGGTATATTTATACATCAGGAGAAATATGTAGAAGATATGTTGTCCAAGTTTGCTATGGAAAATGTCAAGACTGCCACAACTCCATATGAGGCTCCCAAACCAAAGAACAATCTTACTCCTGATCTTCCTGTGAATGTTCATTTATACAGGTCTATGATTGGTTCTTTGATGTACTTGACTGCCTCAAGACCTGATATTACATTTGCTGTGAGTGCATGTTCAAGACACCAAGTCACTCCACTTACCTCTCATATGAATGCTGTCAAGAAGATTTTTAAGTATCTTAAAGGCCAACCACACTTAGGTCTTTGGTATCCCAAAGAGTCTCCATTTCAGCTAGCAGCTTATAGTGATAGTGACTATGCTGGTGCCAATTTGGATAGAAGATCCACAACTGGAGGTTGCCAATTTCTTGGAAGAAGACTGATTTCTTGGCAATGCAAGAAACAGACCATAGTTGCTACCTCTACTACTGAAGCAGAGTATGTTGCTGCTGCAAATTGTTGTGGACAGGTTCTATGGATTCAGAATCAATTACTGGATTATGGGTATAACTTCGTGAATACTACCATTTTCATTGACAATCAAAGTACCATTTGCATTGTTAAAAATCCAGTTTTTCATAATAGAACCAAACATATTGAAATCAGACATCACTTTATAAGGGATGCTTATGAGAGACATTTGGTTAAAGTGGTCAAAATTCACACAGATGAAAATGTGGCAGATTTATTAACCAAGGCATTTGATGGACCAAGGTTTCAATATTTGGTGGTCCATATTGGAATGTTAAACCCTTAACTGCAAAGTTTAAGGGGAGGCATAAGCCTCAGGGGAGGCATATGCCTCAGGGGAGGATGATGACTATAAACTTTGTACTATTTGTATATGTTGTATAATTTCTGAGTTTTTAACAAGTTTTTAACACTAACCCTCTAACAGTTGTGCAAGTTGTTTGGTGTATTTGCTTGTTTGATGGTTGTTTTGCAGATGTTCTAAGAATGAAAGTTCCATGATTAATGTCACCAAGAGCTAAAGTCAAAGGAATGTGGTCGATATGCTGAACATGGTTTCTATTGATCAATTGAAACATGTTGAAGGTCTTACACAATGGAGAAATTCAACTAAGATCTTTTCATTCATTCATAGAAACAAGTTACAGCTTACATTCAGTGTTGCAACTGAGATACAATGACCATTCAACTATTGACTAATTCAGTACTACTAGCTTCTATCACTTATTACAAAATACTTGAGGCTATGACAAGTACAATGAAGAAGCTGAAGATGAAAATGGAAAAAGAAGAGAAGGAATACTGGGAAGATGCTCATGAATTAAAGTCAAGAGAATACTCAAGAACTTTGCCTCATGGTTACATTCCTCAATCACCTACTTCTGCTTCTCCTTTCCCTTACGTATGATCTCAGAACTCTTGCTCTGTCCAATATGTTCTTGATGTGGAAGACCAGGTCCTGGAGCAGGAAGATCCAACACCAAATTTTGTGATGTTGGAAGAGATGGATCCCTAGTACTTGATCTTAGTTGGGATCTCTCTGGTGTGGAAGGAGGAAGAAAGGATGGATCTTCATGTTCTTCCTCTGAAGAGTCTTCATCAGAGGTATAGATGAAGGGAGAGACAAGCTCTCTCTCAGCAGGATTGGGTGCATTGCTTGGTTCACCCTTCAAGTGAGCATTCCATTGTCTTTCTTGTGCATCCCATCGGTTCTCCAATGCTCTTTCAAAGTCAGAACCTTCAAACCCCCATGGATATGGTGGTATATCTTCTTCTGATGATGGAGAAGAGGAATTTGGATCTGAGGTTTCTGGGTGTGAAGACATGTTTTGAATGGTGAATTGGGGTTAATAGAAATTAGGGTTTGAAAGATAATTTGGGAAATTTGATGAATGAGATGTGTTATCTGAGGTGATTAAATAAGCTAATTTTAGGAGTTACGATATTTAATGCGAGTTGGGTGGCACAGTAAAATCAAGATATTGACCGAAGATATTTTTACCTTTGGTTGATTCTGCTGAGGATTGACTATGCTTTAGCAGGTTTGACTTTCATTGCTGCTGAAGGGTTAATTTTCAAATTAGAAGTTTTGTCAGACTTGGTCAATAAGTTGTTCCGATAATTTTGACCACGATTGGGGAACTTCCAAATTTAACTCACTCTGCATATCTTTTCGAATCAAAATTATTCGCTTATCACTTCAAATAAACCCATTATTCTTTGGAGGAATTCATAACATTCTCACACACATTCAGTCAAATGGCACAACTTGAATTGAAGGGCGATCATAACAAATACGCTATTCTAACAACAAAGAAGGGACATGAAGAATTCGATTTGATGGTGGAATTTCTACAAAGGTCAAATATTCATTATGCTTTGACTTATTGTCCTAATTTGGTGTGTGAATCCTTGGTGAAACAATTTTGGGCATCTGCTACTAAGAGATCTGCTACAGAGATTATAGCTGAAATAGATGGTGTAGAATATGTGGTGACAGAAGGGTTGATAAGGACAAAGCTTCAGTTGGATGATGAAAATGGTGTGTATCATTCCAACACTGCAGAGATTCTTGCTGGGTTAAGAGAAGCTGGATATCAAAGTACTGATACATCCAAGTGGCACAAGAATCAATTTTGTCCTAAGTGGAGGTATTTGGTGCATCTGCTGCTTCAATGTATGAGCAACAAGTGTGGTGGATGGAACCAGTTCTCTCTGCAATTAGGTTGTGGTATTATTTGTCTTTCTAAGGGTGAAACTTATAATTTTTCTAAGTTTATTTTTGAAAATATGCTAGAAAATATAGATAAGGAACAGTATAAGTTTTTAATGTACCCTAGATTCTTACAGATAATCTTAGACATAACCACTGAAGATATGACCCATATACCCATTAAAAGTCTAGGTTCTAAGTTGTTTGCCTCAATGAAAACTAATTATACTGGGGAACATTACCCTATGTTGGAAGCAATGTTGCCACAAGGCAATGCTAATGTAGTTGAGGGTGATGATGCTGGTAATGTGCCTGCTTCTAATGCTGCTGATGATGGTAATCCATCATCTTCTGGTGTTGCTGCTGATGGTATTCCTTCAGTGGTAATGGAGGAAGTGCCAGTTACAACTGCTGAACCTTTACCTGATTCTACTGACTTACCACCACCTACCCCTGTACAAATGTCACCTAGCCCTACCATCTCACCAGTTCAGGATGCTCCAACTGAGCAAATTCATGAGTTTGAAGATGACTTACAGACTCTTGAACCTGATCATACTAGACTACCTTCACCCAGTTCTTTGGGAGAGCAAATTAATGTAGGTTCTCCTAATGTTGTACATGAGTCTGTTTCTCCTGCTGGGTTCAATGAAGCTCCACATACCACTGAGCAATCTGCTGGTAGAGCAGAGGACCCTATTACTCTCACTTTTGTATATGATTCTCTGAGCAGGTACATGAAAATGACTGAAGATCTCCAGAAAGAACTTGCTGAGACCAAGACTACTCTTGGTAATGAAATTCAAAGTCTGAAAAGCAAAGTCAAAGATTTGTAGACACAGCTAAGTCAGCAAAAGCAAAGCAAAGATGGATTGGACTCTACTGAAGTGGCAAAGGAGGCAAATTTGGATTCTCTTGAGATTCTAGCTGAACTTGCTAGACAGTCTCATGTTGTTCCTCCTAAAGCTGCTGCAGCACCTCAATCTAAACCAATTATACTAGTTCAAAGAAAAAGTACAAGACAGTATTTGGCAAGACAAGCTGCTGAAGCTTCAAAAGTATTTCCTGGTGGTGATAATGATGTGCTGATGACTGAAGCTGTGGATATACTTCAGGAGAAACAATCATTAAGAAGGGTTACTGCTGATCAATCTGCTGACAAAGGAAATACATCAGCAGAAACATATTTTGTAGCTGGGAAAGAATACTTGAATTCTCCTGTTCATCATTCATCTGCAAATATACAAGTTTCTACTGATAAAGAGGTTCAAGATGTACATGATGAACCTATGGAAGATGTGCATGTGTCTAATGATGATGTTGCAGCAGGTAATGTTCCTCATGATGATTTGGATGAGCTTGTAACTGCTGAAGATAGAGCTAGTCAAGGTAAATTATTACAAGAATGGGAAAATTATATGAAGAGTGCAAATCTAGCTGAGGAAGTACAAGCTAAGTTTGATGCAGAATTAGATTCAGAGACTCAAAGATATGTTTCTACCTTACCTATTGCAAGACAAAGGGAATTGGATGCAGCAGTTCTAGAGTTTGATGAGTCAGACTGGCAGATGATTGGAAAACAGGTGCTTGCTAATCCTACTGTAACTGCTGAACTTATTGGAAAGAGAGTAGGGGAACAAGATTATGAATCTGAGATTGTGAAAATGTTAAAGATGAGGAAGAAGGCAGCTGATGAATTAAAAGCTAAAGCAAAAAGGGAAAAACCCATGACTCAAGCACAGCAAACAGAGTATATGAGAACATATGTGAAAAATCAGAGCAGCTCATTATTTAATTCTGCTTGGTCTAAGAAACAAGTATGGGGACTTCCATTTGACAAACTAGTTGAGATTTAAAATAGAATCAAAACTAGGAATGCTAAAGCTGGAATGGATGCTTCAAAGAATATTCCACTTCTAAATGTTGAGGCTGATTCATTTGAGAATATTCATATTGCTGCTGCACAAGTATCTTTACCTGCTACTTCTGCTGGTGTTGATGTTTCTATGGATAAAGGTAAAGCCAAAGTGACAACATCAGATGCTCCAACTAGGAAGAGAACTAGGAGACAATTGGAGCTGGAAAGATTAGGTGAAGAAACTGCTAGAAAGTTGACTGAAGATCAAGAAGCTGAACAAAGGGCTGAGCTTGCTAGATTTCATGAACTGAAGACAAGAGAAGTTGAAATTCAAGCTGCTAGAATCAAACAAATCAGGAAGGCTATGGATGAACAATATGCCTCTGCTGCACTTGAATCTTCTGAAGATTCTGCTGATGACCAATTGGATACTCCATCAGTGGATACTGAAGCTGCAGAAGGTGATTCTGCTGAAGTAGCAGTTCATGATGCTATTTATGTTCCTGGAAGAAGAGGAAAGAGAATGGCTAAAGTAGGATCCTCACATTCAAAACAAAGTCTAATTAATGTGAATGATTCTGATGCTTCATTTATAAGGGAAGGATCATCTGATGATTGGCCAGAAGGAACTAGAGTTGTTCTGGTGAGTTGGGAGTTAAGTAAAGATGGTCAAATCAATACTATTTATAGATTGGATAAGACATCCATCTCCTTTGCTTTTCTTCAGCAGATTCTTCATCTTGTAAATTATCAAGATTTGGTCACTCTATATGAGTTGGTTACTAAGTATTATGCCACTCATACTCCTGAAGGTTCTGGATTGTATTTGTTGGGTGATCTTCAAGTGTTGTTTGATTCTTCTACTCCTACTGGTGCAAGTTATGATATCTGGAAGAACAATCAGAAATGGAAAGTTCAGAGTTGGAAGTTCTATCCTATGTCTTATGTGCATGTGCTGGAAACTACTACTGGTCTGAGGATTATCATGGATATTACCAACAAATATCCTCTGAAGGTATCTTTGATGGAGAAAATGTTACAACAGAAGTTGAAAATTCCTCCTGATCCAGCTGGTAATACAAGATTGTTTGCTGAATCTTTGGTGAAGGTTTTCAAACAAAGGATTAAGACTTCCAGAGCAGCATCTGAGTAGAGATATTATGTTGTATATTTAGTTTCTTAGTAAAAAAAAAAATAAAATAAAAAAAAAATAAATAAAAAAAAAATAACATTTTGTTGTATAGTATTTTTCTGCAGGTTTGGTTATCAACTTACCTGATGTTGACTATTCCATCATAAAGTTGGCTAGTCCAAAGGGTACAGCTTTGGTAAAGACATGTCAAATCTGTTGATAGCTGTAATGGTTTGCTCAAAACCATAGGGTTTTCAACTCACCCATGCTTTGTTGCTGAGTAGTTGAAATGGTTGTCAATTGACCATGGATTTTTCCTTTATGGATTCCAAATAATTGGCTAGCCCACATGTATATGGCTTGTGGTAAAGGAAGTGGAAAACCATATTTGGTAATCAGTTAACCAAGATGATTTTCATCAAGATAATTGGCTAGTCCTGAGCAAACGGCTACAGGTAAAGACATCTCAAATCCGTTTATAGCTGATGATTTGCTAAAAATCATGTGGTTATCAGTGTACCTTTGAACACTTGGCTACTCCAGTAGTGATGGCTATTGGTAAAGAGACATCAAATCCATTATTTTCAATGATTCACCTCTCACAGGAGTTAACACACCTGGAAGTGATGAGAATAGTATGAAACTAATTTGGTTTGATGTACATTAAGTCATTTGTTGCTGCAAAGAATGGAGCTTTCAAGTATATGCTGATCATAGAGATTCTGCTGATGATAATTCTTTGCTGGTGCTCTTTTACAATCCTCTTGGTATGTTATTTTAAAGATCTATCAAGAATCTTGAACTTAACCAGGTCAAATTCAAGATTAGGGGAGGATTGTTGGGAATTCTGTGTAGAAAGAATTCTGCTGCTGTTTCTGCTGAAAGGATCCTGCTGAAGAGTTGGTTTCTGCTGAAGCAGTGTATCTGCTGAAGACTAGTTTCAGCTTTATTAGTTTCTGCGGATATAGTATTTACGTGTTTTATGTAATGTAGTTTGGATATGCATGAGTTTATTTAGGAAGTGATAATGCATATCTTTTAGAAGTTTTAGAATATGCGTTTCTTGTGAAACGGTTTAGGGTTCCTTGATTATAAAAGGAACACATGGTTTATGTATTGAATAACTTTTAGAAAATTCTTATTTTAATTTTAAAAAATCCATAGAGGATCAAGAGTTCTTAGTATCAAGCTTGTGTTTTATTTCCGCTTTATAAATACAAGTTGCAGAGATTCTCTATTAGTGTGTTATTGATTACAGTGACATTACTAACGATTCTAGAGTGCTCAAGAAGATCTATCAAGGTCTATAGCTCAACACCTATATAGGTAACACAACAATGTACGAATTCAGCAACACTTGTAACACCCCCAAAATACCGCAGCGGAAGACTGTGTCATAGGGGTGCTACTTCATAATACAAAGTACAAGTTATAGAAAACGAACTCTAAATGAGACGTTTTAAAAAGTTACCATTCGATTAATGAATTCAAAGTTACAAACATGAGATTCCAAAGTATGATACATAAATGTATACAAAGTTTTGAATGGTAAATGATAAAAGCGTAAGTCTTCAGAATATGCAGCTTGACTCTAAGTTCCACGCACTAGCTATCGCCTTACTAACCTGAGATAAACATGCTAAAGTGTCAACACAATGGTTGGTGAGTTCATAGAGTTTGTCTTAAAATAGTTGAAAAGCCTATAAAGAATGTTCACATAGCAAAGGCATTGTGAATCCACTCAGTTGCAAATCCCGCCATAAGAGACTTGCAACCTGTGTGTTCACAACCCACTGCTAACATATAGTATAATAAAGACATGTATAAGTTCGTCAAAACAATTAAGCAATTAGTAGTGAGTCTCTACTTCATCTCCGAAGACCTCACTTGGGAGCCAATTCCCAAAGACAACTGGGAGCCACTTCCCAAAGAAAACTGGGAGCCACTTCCCAAAGACAACTGGGAGCCACTTCCCAAAGATAAGTACTAGCTACTAAATAGAATAACGCAATTAAGTATAACACAGTCATGTATGCAATCAAGTATAACACAGTCAAGAATAAATGTTTTGAGTATTTGTACAAGTAAGCAAGTAGTGAGCATGTATCCCCCCAAGAGTTAAAACAAGTATGAAAAGAGTAGGGGCTATGACTCACCTTAAGTCTATGTAATGAGAAATGAAAGTGGTAGTCGAATCGCGAAAGTCTCTAAGAGCAGCCTATAATAGAACGTTGCCACTTAGGTTTGGAGTAACGTCTAAGAATACGACGAATTGCCTATATATGTCTTGCATAATGTTCATGATGTAGTACTTAGTATATAGTGTAAGTCTTTGAATATAAGTCGTTTATGAAACATGTATAGTTTGTACATCTCTTACTACCGTTCGGGCCGACATAATTCAGAAGTCATGGAGTAAACGTTCGAGGATCCAGGACACTTTAATTCATAAATCCACAACTCGTCTCGACGGCTTACTTAATGAACTCCTCACATGAGGCTCCCTACTATTGTAGTATTTGATAACATATATATATGAGCTTTTTGATCTTTAAAAGTTATATGGTCTTTAGCCGTGGCTTTGCCGTGACCTTGGTCATTTTACCATGGTCTTGAGACTCAACCTTGGCTTTAGCCATGGTTGTGGTCTCGGCTTTAGGTCATTAGACCTCTTGGTCTTAGTAAATCATAACTATAATATAGTGACTTTGGTCTAAAATGGGCTGTTAAGATT
Organism: Artemisia argyi; assembly: GCA_030686995.1. Taxonomy (NCBI): domain Eukaryota; kingdom Viridiplantae; phylum Streptophyta; class Magnoliopsida; order Asterales; family Asteraceae; genus Artemisia; species Artemisia argyi. The sequence continues at coordinate 180,030,414 of CM060690.1, forward strand.
TTGAAGAAAATTGTCACTCGGAAAGCGTTTTCAAGGCTCGGGCTTCTTTGTCCCTGAACGAAAACGTCGTTCCGGAAAACTTTCGTGTTTTAACTTTTTGATGAATCGGATCATAAGTGGGACTTTCAAAATCAAAATTTGATCAGAATGCTATTTAGGCAGTTTTGCCGTTTTGGTTTCGCTAACTTCAAATGGTCATAACTTTTGACTCGGGTACTCGTTTTGGGTGATTCAAATTGCTATGTTTTCCTTGTTAAGTCCTCTTTAACAGTAAGTAAGTGTCAAATATCAAAGTTATACTATTTTAGTCGTGGTTCTCCATAAAAATCACTAGTTTGCTTGTTTACTTGTCATAAGTTAACATATGTATACCAATACTCGTTTTATCCATTTTTAAACATCATGAACACAATAACAAGAACATATATAGCATGAAAGAACCATAATAAGCATGAAAATGATATTGAGCAAGAAAGTGTATAAGGGTTTCTTACAACTTTTGGCTTTCACTTAAGAAAGGAAGTCAAGTATGGAACTAGGACACTAAACCTAAGCTTGTAAACCCTTCACCATAACTCTTGTAACCCTTGCTAGCCTTGATCTAACCCTTGTGAAAACCATTTAAATTCAGCCCTAGCAACCTTGTGTAGCTCCTAATTCAACCATGGAATCACCAAACAAACTTAAGAACAAGGTAGAGAATACTAAGACCTTGAACTTTGTAGTGTAACTTGTAGTTTGAAGATCAAAGGATCATGGTGCTAGGGATTTGTTGTGTGGAGTTTTTGGTGATGAAAAGATGAAGATCAAAGTGTTTCTAGTTGGCTATTTATAGCATGAATGAGGAGGTTAGGAAGCTAACTAGGAAAGTGCTTAAACTTGGAGACAAAGTTGTAAATAAGTATTGATCTAATGGCTAAAGTCAAGATTTAACCACACATGGTGACTCCCCCCCCCCCCCTAAGTCGGTTCTAAAAGGATAAGGGTGACTAGATGAGTAGTCATGGTCTTTGGATGATAATATCCTAAGTATGTAGCTAGTTTTGACTCCGTAAATCGCTAACCGTAAATGATTAAGCCTCAAAACGTAAAACCGGGTATCGTAAAAATATGAAACTTGAAAGTATTGTTAAACATGTCAATATAGTCCATAATAAAATATAAAATGAGTGGTAGGTTCTATCGGGTGCTAAAACCCTGCTAAAAACTGGAAACACGGGTCTAAAACGCGTAATTCGCGTAAAACGCTAAACTGAAAAACGTAAAATTCTAAAACTTTTGGAATTGTCCTAAAATGAGAGAAAATCATATTTCTATTGTTTATAATGTTTTATGGATATATCGGGATGCTGGAAGGACGTTTAAACCTAAAAGTAAATCTCGGACACGGCTTTGTGATTTTTGCAGAAATGATCCGACGAGCGTCAAACTCTCGGATTATCGTTAGTTTAACTTACGAGAATATGAAATAAAAATTTCTGAGATGAATAGTGAAAAGTGAATAGTAAAAAGTGAATAGTAAAAGTGAATAGTGAAAAGTGAATAGTGAAATTTTCGGGAACAAAAGTTAACCTGAAATTGCGAATTGTTACAGTCTCTACCCCTTAAGGAGAACTTCGTCCCGAAGTTCAGTTGATGTTAACTACTTACGGTGTGTCTAAGAGAATTCAGGATCTCTAATATAGTGGTGTTTACTCTGATTCGTCTAAGATTCTGGTTAAGGAGTTGTATCGGCTACAATTAAGCCCACTTATTTATAACACATTACTTACATAAAGAAGCGTCCAAATTTATGTAAGTAAGGTCTCATAAACTTATGGTTCGGTGATTTACAATTTCTTTATTTAAATGAAGAGGCGTCCCAATCCATTTAAATAAGGAGATTCTAAAACATCCTACTTAAGAATTTTCGACACAAAAATCCGCCTTCTGAGGCCGATAGTAAGATAATCAAGTCATCAAATCCCTAAAGCTAAGCAATAATATTATTTAACTCAAATCTTGTGTCTCATCAAACAAGAACTGTCACAAGATCAAGTTAAATAATTAGTTATTACTGAGCTCCATGTTTCTAATGACTCGACTAATCTCTGGGGCTCCTTATAATACTAAAGTCACATCATCTAACAGCGTGGAACTAAACCAACAACTACCAAGAAGCGTATGTGTATGAAGTGTGTGTAAGGCAAATAAAGAGGAGAGTCCTAACGTATATAGCAGTTATAGTCTAGGCACTAAATGCAACCTAGTTCTCTATAACCAAGGCTCTGGTACCAATCTGTAACACCCCCAAAATACCGCAGCGGAAGACTGTGTCATAGGGGTGCTACTTCATAGTACAAAGTACAAGTTATAGAAAACGAACTCTAAATGAGACGTTTTAAAAAGTTACCATTCGATTAATGAATTCAAAGTTACAAACATGAGATTCCAAAGTATGATACATAAATGTATACAAAGTTTTGAATGGTAAATGATAAAAGCGTAAGTCTTCAGAATATGCAGCTTGACTCTAAGTTCCACGCACTAGCTATCGCCTTACTAACCTGAGATAAACATGCTAAAGTGTCAACACAATAGTTGGTGAGTTCATAGAGTTTGTCTTAAAATAGTTGAAAAGCCTATAAAGAATGTTCACATAGCAAAGGCATTGTGAATCCACTCAGTTGCAAATCCCGCCATAAGAGACTTGCAACCTGTGTGTTCACAACCCACTGCTAACATATAGTATAATAAAGACATGTATAAGTTCATCAAAACAATTAAGCAATTAGTAGTGAGTCTCTACTTCATCTCCGAAGACCTCACTTGGGAGCCAATTCCCAAAGACAACTGGGAGCCACTTCCCAATGATAAGTACTAGCTACTAAATAGAATAACGCAATTAAGTATAACACAGTCATGTATGCAATCAAGTATAACACAGTCAAGAATAAATGTTTTGAGTATTTGTACAAGTAAGCAAGTAGTGAGCATGTATCCCCCCCAAGAGTTAAAACAAGTATGAAAAGAGTAGGGGCTATGACTCACCTTAAGTCTATGTAATGAGAAATGAAAGTGGTAGTCGAATCGCGAAAGTCTCTAAGAGCAGCCTATAATAGAACGTTGCCACTTAGGTTTGGAGTAACGTCTAAGAATACGACGAATTGCCTATATATGTCTTGCATAATGTTCATGATGTAGTACTTAGTATATAGTGTAAGTCTTTGAATATAAGTCGTTTATGAAACATGTATAGTTTGTACATCTCTTACTACCGTTCGGGCCGACATAATTCAGAAGTCATGGAGTAAACGTTCGAGGAGCCAGGACACTTTAATTCGTAAATCCACAACTCATCTCGACGGCTTACTTAATGAACTCCTCACATGAGGCTCCCTACTATTGTAGTATTTGATAACATATATATATAAGCTTTTTGATCTTTAAAAGTTATATGGTCTTTAGCCGTGGCTTTGCCGTGACCTTGGTCATTTTACCATGGTCTTGAGACTCAACCTTGGCTTTAGCCATGGTTGTGGTCTCGGCTTTAGGTCATTAGACCTCTTGGTCTTAGTAAATCATAACTATAATATAGTCACTTTGGTCTAAAATGGGCTGTTAAGATTTTGAAGAAAATTATCACTCGGAAAGCGTTTTCAGGGCTCGAGCTTCTGTGTTCCTAAACGAAAACGTCGTTCCGGACAACTTTCGTGTTTTAACTTTTTGATGAATCGGAGCAGAAGTGGGACTTTCAAAATCAAAATTTGATCAGAATGCTATTTAGGCAGTTTTGCCGTTTTAGTTTCGCTAACTTCAAATGGTCATAACTTTTGACTCGGATACTCGTTTTGGGTGATTCAAATTGATATGTTTTCCTTGTTAAGTCCTCTTTAACAGTAAGTAAGTGTCAAATATCAAAGTTATACTATTTTAGTCGTGGTTCTCCATAAAAATCACTAGTTTGCTTGTTTACTTGTCATAAGTTAACATATGTATACCAATACTCGTTTTATCCATTTTTAAACATCATGAACACAATAACAAGAACATATATAGCATGAAAGAACCATAATAAGCATGAAAATGATATTGAGCAAGAAAGTGTATAAGGGTTTCTTACAACTTTTGGCTTTCACTTAAGAAAGGAAGTCAAGTATGGAACTAGGACACTAAACCTAAGCTTGTAAACCCTTCACCATAACTCTTGTAACCCTTGCTAGCCTTTATCTAACCCTTGTGAAAACCATTTAACTTCAGCCCTAGCAACCTTGTGTAGCTCCTAATTCAACCATGGAATCACCAAACAAACTTAAGAACTAGGTAGAGAATACTAAGACCTTGAACTTTGTAGTGTAACTTGTAGTTTGAAGATCAAAGGATCATGGTGCTAGGGATTTGTTGTGTGGAGTTTTTGGTGATGAAAAGATGAAGATCAAAGTGTTTCTAGTTGGCTATTTATAGCATGAATGAGGAGGTTAGGAAGCTAACTAGGAAAGTGCTTAAACTTGGAGACAAAGTTGTAAATAAGTATTGATCTAATGGCTAAAGTCAAGATTTAACCACACATGGTGACTCCCCCCCCCCCTAAGTCGGTTCTAAAAGGATAAGGGTGACTAGATGAGTAGTCATGGTCTTTGGATGATAATATCCTAAGTATGTAGCTAGTTTTGACTCCGTAAATCGCTAACCGTAAATGATTAAGCCTCAAAACGTAAAACCGGGTATCGTAAAAATATGAAACTTGAAAGTATTGTTAAACATGTCAATATAGTCCATAATAAAATATAAAATGAGTGGTAGGTTCTATCGGGTGCTAAAACCCTGCTAAAAACTGGAAACACGGGTCTAAAACGCGTAATTCGCGTAAAACGCTAAACTGAAAAACGTAAAATTCTAAAACTTTTGGAATTGTCCTAAAATGAGACAAAATCATATTTCTATTGTTTATAATGTTTTATGGATATATCGGGATGCTGGAAGGACGTTTAAACCTAAAAGTAAATCTCGGACACGGCTTTGTGATTTTTGCAGAAATGATCCGACGAGCGTCAAACTCTCGGATTATCGTTAAAATAGTTTAACTTACGAGAATATGAAATAAAAATTTCTGAGATGAATAGTGAATAGTAAAAAGTGAATAGTGAAAAGTGAATAGTGAAATTTTCGGGAACAAAAGTTAACCTGAAATTGCGAATTGTTACAACACTTTCACTGAAACTATGTGCCAAGTGAATCTATTTATAAAGTAGACTAGATATCTTTGAGTGTGATTGCAAATAAATGATTATAACAACATCTATACCACAAATAACAACTAATTGTTTTGATTTTTTTTACCATAATATCGGTTGTTCAAATCATAACTAAGACAGCGTATTCAACTTCACATATCCTATTACGCTAGCAAATTCATTTTTTCACTTGAGCATTTCATCGAACACCTTGTATACAAGTTTAGTTTCACAATCCCAACTTCCAAGCAAAATAAAATTAACTGCTTGAAACATGATCTCTACACAAACACAAAGCTCAATATTTCTAAACCTACCGTTAGAAACCAAAATCAATATGCAAATGCACAATTTAACCAACATTATAAACATCATCCGAACTAGATATTTCACAAATTAGGTCATAATCCGTTAAGAGTGATGATAAGTAGTATATTTATACCTTCGATGAATCAAATTGAATGAACTGAGATCGATTATGAAGCTAGGGTTAAAGGTGTTTGTGTGTGTTTTGAAGAGGATAAAGAAAATGAGGTGCGGTAAACAAAATATTTTGACTTTCACATAAAATGGGGACCTGACTGGATCGGCCAATACCGAGACCGACATAGTGCAAAAATCTAGACCGAGGTTTGTCCGGTCCAGGTTGGTCCGGTCTGGTCCTTCGGTCGGTCCAGTCCAAAAGGCAAAATGGTTGGTTAACCGGACTGGACCCGACCGGCCAAGACCGAGACTGACATAGCGCAAAAACCTAGACCGATGACTGGACCAAATGTGTTCGGTCGGGTCTAAGAAGGCAAAATGGTTGGTTACACCGTACTAGAATGGACCAAGACTGAAAGAAGAAAAAAGTTGGGACCGAAGCCGGATCGGTGGTCCTTCTTCGGTTAGGTCGGTTTTCGGTCAGTCCGGTCGGTTTTCTCGATCTGTCCGATCAATTTACACTACTAGAACTTAGTGGAATAGCGACGGAAACAGCGATGGACACTAAAAAGTCGCAAATTTCCGACATCAGAGCGACACCTTTAGCGTCATGGCCGTCGATAGATGTCGCAAGACATGTCGCGTCCTATTCTCAAGGTTAATAATGTCGCAATGCATCTCGCAATGATTGTCGCTATCCAGAGTGGCATGTTTGAAAGTCGCAATAGAAGTCGCAGATTTACCGCCTTCCTTGCTTTCATCGCAATACATGTCGCTGGAATTACGTCTTTTATGTGTGTGTCGCAAAATACGTCGCTGGTTGGCTTCGTAGTTATATGATGTCTCAAATTTAGTCATTTTTTTTCATAGTTATTTCGGTTTTATCAATAAATTACTCTTACCATATATTTTTTACTTTTTAGACACAAAAGCATTAAAAAAAAAAAAAAAAAAAATTACCATATAATAAACATTTTCTCCATATATTTGAAAACAAATAAAAAATCCCCAAAACACTCACTCCCTCCCCAATCACCTTCTCATCTCAGCTCAGGTATGAATCGATTATCTTCTCTCATCTCATGTATACGTACACTATCCCAATTTTAATCGATTATATTCACCTAATTGTCTTATTCCCAATTTTAATCTAACACCACTCTCTCAGCTCAGCTCATCTGTGAATCGAACACCACTCTCTCAGCTCAGGTCACCATATTTTAATCTAATCTTCTCTCAGCTCAGGTCACCATATGTTTAATCGAGTGTTTGATTCTTTAATCGAGTGTTAGATTATTTATGATGTTTAATCGAGTATTTGATTAATCAACTGTGTTAGCTTTTAAGTATATGGAATCGATATTTGATTTTAACTTATTTATGTGTTAGCTTATTTATGATCATTGATAATTCATGCTTAACTGAAATTTATGAAGTGTAGACTAACTGTTCGACGAAATGTCTCACTAGTTTCGTGTATTTTTTTGCTGAAAACATATTGAACTGTGAGTTTAGACAAAGTGTTTGATGAATTGTCTCACTAGTATCGTGTATTTTTTTGCTGAAAACGTATTGAACTGTATGTGTAGAGTGTAAAACAAGTGTTCGACCAAATGTTCTTTTATAAGTTATGTTATAGAATATGTGTAGTAGTAGTAGTAATTCACTTACGAAAAATGTAGCGTAATGAAGACAGGATATGATAGGATTTATACGTTATTTAGCTATATTCTGTACAATGTGTATGAATTTACTAACAAAAAATGTAGCCTAATAGAATTTATGTGATTTAGCGGATGTAATCGAGACGCAACAGCTTCCTATGGACAATATGTAGTGATTCACTCATGAAAAACAATAGGATAGGATAGTATTACGTGATTTAGTGGATGTGATAGAGTTAGTTCACAGACACATTGGCTTCTTGTTGCTTACAATATGTAGTAATTTACTCATATAAAATGTAACCTAATGACGTGAGATTAGGATATTTATATGTGATTTGGTGGATGTGATTGAGTTGTTGTAGAAGTTGTTATGTACAATATGTAGTAATTTACTCACAAAGTTGTAGCCTAATGACGTTAGGATAGGATATATACGTGATTTAGCGGATGTGATTGGTTGTTGTAGAAGCTGTTATGCAGAATATGTAGTAATTTAATCACGCAAAATGTAGCGTAATGACGTTAGGATAGGATTTATATGTGATTTAGTGAATGTGATTGAGTTGCTGTAGTAGGGGTTATGCAGAATATGTAATAATTTAATCACGCTAAATGTAGTGTAATACTATAATGTTGGTAGAGAATTGATGCTTGAGCAACCAACACGATATATGTGCTGAGTAAATCGTACGTTAAATGAATGGACTAACAATGTACTATAGGACTGTAAAATGACAAAATAAAAAACAAGTAACTCAGGATTTACGGACCTAGTAATGCTCGGAGTCTACACTTAAGACAATGAATGCTATAGCATGTAACTGCATATATATGCATATATATAATAGTTCTTGGTATTGTAGTTTTTGGAGCTGTTATTTTGCTATTATTAACTGTGACAAATTCTATGAAAGAGATAGTAATCTTATGATGTATTGTTATACTAATTAGTGTTTGGTGGTGTTCTTCAGGGGCATGCTTAAAAAAATGTTATGTTCAGTGCTTTAGTTTTCTTTGTACTTTAGTTTTCTTGAGATGTTATGTATAGAGCAATTGGTTTCTGGTACAGGGTTGTCTAAGATCGATAACTTTTAAGCTAGAGTTTGTTTAGAGAAAGTAACTTAGCTGTGCTGGAATTTAGTTGAAATCGGTTTAGGTGGAATTGTGGTGATTATGCTGTCTGTTATCTGAGCTATGCTGGATTGCTTGGCAGTCATTATGTGGCATCACGTTTGCACACTGAGAACTACCATATAAGTGCCTTCTATATACAACTTTCCTGGCTCCGCCACTGGCCACTACCATTTTCATGGAAGTTCATTGTGTCTCTTTGATGTACTTGGTATATCAGTAAGCTGCAACGCGATGTTTATTTTATTTGGTAGCTAACTACTAGTACCGATATACTCAAAGGAGTTTGACCCACTCGTGACTTAGACCTGGAGTAGTTTATAATCCACAAAGTAGCTAATGGGCAGTAAGCGTATGGGCAGTAAGCGTATGGGCCAAAAGCGTATGGGATTGACAAATACTATTATTCTAAGGCCTTGAATAAAAGTCAATAACATATGTAAGACATAGCTTAAATATATTAGCTACTTGCGATTTTTTTTAGATTTCATCTCCTGACTTATAGTTTAAGGGAAAATGACGATGTTGATCAACAGCCCGGTGATGAAGATAGGCGTATTGTCTTAACAATTGAAGGAGGATCGTAAGTTTAAAAATATTCCATAGGTTTTTAGAGATATATGTATGTGTGTATATTCAGTCGTACAACTTAAATTTTAATGGTTCTATGTTTCTTTGTAGATTTAATCCCTCCAATAACGTGACGAGCACAATAACTGGCATATGGAAATCACGGTTTACAGGAGCATGGGATACTTGGAAAATTGTTCCTGAAGAAGACAAAGAAATTTGGTTTAACTCGTTCAAGGTATTATGTTTGATCCTATAAGTGAAGAAGATAGATCTATGAACCACTATAATGACTTTCTTAAACTGTCTTTACTTTTTAGTGTGTAACTTATAAGCAGTGCCTATCTTCTTGCCTCACTCTTGTAGTATCAACTCTTTGAATATAGTGTATTGTTTGCTCTATGTATCAACTGCCACCTATATAGTATATAGTACCACCATATGTACAGCTATTGCAAGAAAAATGGATATATGCAAGTTCTGATAATAACACTAGTAATTATTAAAGTGGCATGTGATACAATAGGGAAAATGGTTTTAACTATGTAAATAAGTGCAGGTGTATAGCAAGCAGTAGGAAACATGGTTTGATAGTGTATTATGAGCTGTATTGTATGTATTAAGTTAAATGAAATGACATAACTTGAAACAAATGGATAGATAGCAATATCAGTTGGTTTGGTTTGGAATCCTTGCGTTCTTTTGTTACTGAGATATTTTTCAAATCATAAGTTTATAATCATGTGTAGGAGAAATACACTTGGGATGCAGCAATTAACCAAAAGGTTCGAACTTTGTTTAACTACCTTGGATCAAGAAGCCTTCGAGACTTCATGACTAGGGTAAGGATCAAAGGTCGTGCGCAAAAACCACCTTTCATGAATCAAGCTATTTGGGAAGGACTGTGGACAATTTGGGAATCACCGGGTTTTATAGCAAAATCTGAAAAAGGGAGAGCTGCCAGACAATCTAATAAGCGTTTGCATGTTGCCGGTTCAGTCTCGATCCCTGAGCATAGAAGGAGATTGGTGTGTAATTTTTCTTTACCATGTTACTTATTTCAAACACTTTACTACTAAAGCCGTTTTGAACCTATCATTTGTCCAAAGGCATACTCACATTCCTTAACTGTCATGGAAAGTGCAACAAAAAGTGAGAAAATGTAGATGCTTATTGTAGGAATTACCTGTAATCTACTCTTATGGTTACTTCTGCAAATGCCTGGAAAAAAGTGATAAAATATAGCATCTACTATCATTATGTTAGGTGTTGACACCAGAACCTGTTGATTCCTTTTTCAATAGATTTTATAATATTGTACCACTAATTTGGCACACATTTAATGTTCTCTGTTCTATGTTTTGGGAATATGGTTGTTGATGTTATCAGTGTAGTATTTGTTGGTTAGATAATTGAAATTGTAGTATTTATGTGCTTAATCGATTATGCTGCTAACAGCAGGGTACTATTTTTGTTGTTTTATGATTATAGCAAAAAGAACTAGGAAGGGATCCAACTGCTGCAGAACTTTTTTTTCGGACTCACGTGAAGAAAGACAAGAAGACTTTTGTCGACAATGAGGCAAAAGAAACCTGGGTAAGTTGTTTTTTTTACTTCTTGAGAAAATTGTTGGTTTCTGAATAAGCAAGTTTTACTTCACATTTGCTAACTGTGTCATACTTTTTATTAATGATAGGAACAATACATGGCAAAGTATGGAGCAGAGGACTCTCTCGATAAGCAATCAGGAAACATAGCAAATACATACATTAGATGGGCAGAACATGTTGGTTCAAAGAAAGGGAAGTTCTATGGTCTTCCATCAGGGTTCGATAGATATATTTTTGATCATATTGTTGATTCCATCGGGCAAACTTCACAAAACCATGAATTAGTTCAGTTACGAGAGATGTTGGAGTGCCAAAAGATTGAAAATGATCTTCTTAAAGCTGAGCAGGAGCGTATGAAAGCAACACAAGAAGCACACTCGCAGAAGCTTGACCATATTTTTGAATCTCAGAATTTGCTAGAGAACGATATAAAGATAATTCAGGGTGCTACTCAAAAGGTTCTAGATCTGCTTCAACGCCGACAACCTGCTGCTTAGACTCTTTGGTTAAAGTGGCAATGCTGATAACATGTAGTAGATAACAAGTAGCAGGTTTACACTCATTGGTTAAAGTGACAAGTAGTAGGAGGTTTGCGCTCTGGTTAAAGTGGCAAGTAACAGCAGGTTTTCTCTCTTTGGTTGTTAAAGTGACAATTAGCAGATTTACAATATTTGACATTGTTTGGTTTAGTTCAGTTTCTTAACACTTTGTTGAAATAGCAGGTTTACAATATTGGTTTATACGACACCTTTTAGTGTCTTTATGTATGACTTGGAACGTATCATTGTTTAATATACAATATACTTTATTGAATCATTATGTTTCATTTGTGAATTGTTGGGGCTAAATAGAGAGACATGTAGTGCAATATAGAACCTAGCATGTTCAACATAGAAAGTTTTGCGACAGCAGAGACTGGATTTGCGACATTTGATGGGTTTTTTTTGCGACTTCAAGCGACGTCTAATGAGAAAAAGCGACATAGTTAGCGACTAGAATAGCGATGGATATAGATTTTTGGGACAGAACTTGCGACAACTAGCGACTCCATGAAGCAAGTGAAAATCCATCGCAATGCTTTTTGTGACATCATTTCTAGTCGCTACGAGCGACAAACTTGTTTGTCGATAGTGATGACGCTAATTTTTTGCGACATAGTTTGGAGTGACGCATAATCTGCGACGTTTTAACACCGACAGGTACCTACCCGACGCAATGAAAAAAACCGTCGCTAAATCCGTCGCTAAAGGCTTGAGTTCTTGTAGTGTTAGTTGATAAAAATTTGGGTTTGGTCGAGTTTTGATGGTATTATCAACGTTATAAATATCGTAAGTTGTGGCGTGGCGGTATGGTCAAGCCTCACGCCTTAGGAGCTATGGTGATGCCATAACGTTTTCTAAAACGTAACCCAAAACGGCACAAAATATGAAAATATTTATAGATTTATATATTAGTTCACGCTTCATCTCACGCCACGCCTTAAGCCGACGTCTTGGTCTATGGCGTAACGTGAAGATCACGCATTGCGCCTTAGCGCCACCATGGCGCATCTTTTAGAACCCTGAGTATTATTAATCGACAACAAAAAATGAGCTATTTAATCTATTCGTGTGATCAAGGATAGTACATGTATATAAAATGTTGTATATCTAGTTTTTTTTAGCAATTACGATTGTTTTTTTTTTATTATTATTATTTTTTTTTTTTATTTGTGGAAGTGTGGTGGCTTTGCTTTTGTTAAGAGCATTTATGGTGTTTTGTAATAATTAGTTGCACACTATTTTCGGAATTTGGATGGATGTTCAATATAGAAAGTACTAACTCCGGTTTTTTTATTAATAATTGGTGTCTATAACATAAATATATAGAGACATGTTGTTACCTATGCACTGGTGTCTTTGATAATGTGAAAAGACCGGTTTTCACCCGCAAAACCAATTTCCATGCATTTTGTATTATTAAAACTGGTATATTAAGAAAACCAATCTCAATTTCTTCCATTCCCGCTAATTTTCGATCCAGGGTTTTATATAACCAGTCTTTATTAGGGGTGTTTATAGCTTTTGTTGTAGTAGTGATATGTGATAGCATAAATAATTGATTGAAAGGTTTATAGATTTTGTGTTGTAAAATATAATCAAAAAAAGGTGTTGGTCTAATGGTTATCAAATGTGCTAATGTTTGAAACCATTCAAGTTCGAGCCTCTCCAATGAATTTTTTGAACTAATTAATTCCGGATTTAATCATTTTCGAAATTAATTAAAAAAATGCAAATAAAATAAATTTAAAAAATTGCTTACATGGCGACAATGTGATGACATGGCTGAAAACGAATTACTGGACATTGACTGGGCAATGAGGTGGCATATTCTTCAAATGCCTCCTGTTATATATAATGTATATATATATATATATATATATATATATATATATATATATATATATATATATATATATATATATATATATAGGGTGGGGTTATTATAAAAAGGGCCTTATAATAAAAAGTGTAGGAAGGATTGTGGGAGTGACATGTGTCACCCCCTTGCCACATCATATGACACGTGTCACCCCACCCCCACCCCCCCCCCCCCCCCCCCCCCCCCGCCGAAAAAAAAAATTTTCCCGCCAAAAAAAAATTTTTTTTTTGGGCAAAATTTTTTTTTTTTCCCGCCAAAATTTTTTAGTGCATCACAGTTATAAAGTTACTGCATCACGGTTATAAAGTTACTACATCACGTTTACTGCATCACAATTATGATTTTACTGCATCACGATTACTGCATTCATGGTTTTAATGTTACTGCATCATGGTTATAAAGTTACTGCATCATGGTTATAAAGAAACTGAATTATCATAAGTTTTATGCATCATATATGTATGTAACTGCATCACAATTAAAGTACGATTCTTTTTTAAGTTTTGGTGCATCTTTATTATAAGTTACTGCATCATAGTTAATAGTTTAGTGCATCAACTATGTTGCAGTAACTTATAACCTTAATGCACTAAAATTTAAAACTGTGATGCAGTAACTTTTATAATTGTGATGCAGTAACTTTATAACTGTGATGCAATAAAAAATTTTGGCGGGAAAAAAAAAATTTTTTTGCCCCAAAAAATAATTTTTTTTGGCGGGATTTTTTTTTTTTTTTTTTTTTTTTTGCGGGGGGTGGGGGTGGTGACATGTGTCATATGATGTGGCATAGGGGTGACACATGTCGCCCTCACAATCCTTCCTACATTTTTTATTATAAGGCCCTTTTTATTTTAACCCATACCTATATATATATATATATATATATATATATATATATATATATATATATATATATATATATATATATATATATATATATATATTAGAAGTAGTAACTCTACTCTAGCAGTACTAACGTGGTACTAGTATTAACTCTCCTATCATGTTTGTGCAGATAGTTGAACCAGTGGCTCATCTAGTTCTGTTATGTTGTGAGCTTTGACATGTTCTAGTTCTGCTCTCATCCTGATGTGTTGATATGCAGCAGCCTACATTTTCAAGGCTTTTATATCCAGATGATGAGTTTAGATCAATGGGAGGAAAACTTGTAAGTTTAATTGCAAATTTTATTATTATGTTCATTGTTTTGGATTAAAAGTCTTCATGATGTTGTTTGAATTACTTCTGATCATATTTGTGTTAATATTGCTTAGATGGATTTAGTGCAGCTCATGAACTTCAAAGAAAATGTGCTAAGTATTTACTACTGCTAGTACAAAAGTTACTACTACTAGTTAAAGTTGGTACTGCTCAGAGATTAAGACCGATCGAAGTTGCTAATTGCTTATGGAAAAGATTATAGATACTTAAGAAACTATTGTAAGCCAACTAGGACTCCTTGGTGTATAAAGGGATGTCCAATTTTATATTTTGTTCAGTTATATACATTCCAATTTTATTGTATTTGAATTTGTTTTGATACATATTCGAATTGTTTTGATATATATTGATTTTTTAAATGTGACTAAAAGATGTATATAGTCACACTTATTAACACTTTTGATCACTATTTACTTTATTCGTGGTGTGACTAAATGTAACACCCCAACCCGACAAGGGTAGAAGTGCCACAAGAATGGTGACATATCAAAGCATACATACATAATATCATACACAGCGGAAGTCTTAAACATAAATCAATAAGAAAGACCAAGCCAACACAGCTTAAGTCAAAGTACATAAGATCAAATGATGAAGAAATAATCCAAAGGAAATAAGAACATAATCCAAATCCAAAGTCATAACATAGGGTGGTCATCTAAGGTAAAAGCTCCAACACAGCTCTAACTCTCATCCCATAGCAAAAGCCCAGCTCCTAGCTTAGATACCTGCCGCAGGAAAAGGAAATGCGGCTGAGCTTAAAAAGCCCAGTGAACAGATACATAAACAAAGCAACGATAATGAAATAGAACCGATATATATAGTGCATTGGGGAAAATCATAAGGAATAAACAAATGAATAAGGGAAATGAAAATAGGATAGTCATCTACCACGAGCCCAAAACTCAAAGTCATATCTCAAAGTCATAAGCCGTCAATATCATAATCTCACAATCAGAGGGGATACCTCTCAGGCAACCAGATAATATGAGGGGTGTCCTCATGTATCATAAGGGTGGAGTGATCAGCTCCCAGGGGTTGTGAAAGGCGTGTATTGCACACAGCACCAGTCACCTCAAAGTCAACTCAAAGTCATAGTTAAATCCACTAAGCATACATATCTAGGATTGCAACCCATACGCCCCTTACTCAAAGTCAATCTCAAAGTCATATACTCAAAGTCATAATGGCCATAATAATATCATAAGAGGGACGACGTGAGAAATCACTCACCCACGCATGAGTCATGCCAGTGGTGCATCACAGACATGCCTATGGTACCTCCATAGGTAGAAAAAACATAAATGGCTCGGGTATCAAACTAAGAGTCAGGTCTCAAAATCAACAAAAGGTCATAAAGTAAAGTTTTATCTCAAAGTCAGCTCAAAATCATATCAAAGTTTCAATCAAAAGGGAACATAGCAGTGGCTTGGGGAATCTTAACTGAATCATAACTCAACATCAATGTATAGGAACCTTTTACTGAAAAAGGCAGAGTATCCGTACCTTATTGCAAGCACAGAAAATAGAAACAAACTCAGAAATGACAAGGGCTCAAGATCTCTCCTTCTTCACACCTAGAGGGAAAAGGGGAATCATAATTCATTCTTAAATTCATGTCTTTCCATTTAAAGTAACTTCCCATTTTAAGTAACTTTCCATTTTTAGCATGTTTCCATAAATAGTAAGTTTCCACTTTTAGAAAGTTTCCATATTTAGAAAGTTGAATCATTAGTAATGGAAATAAGGTATCTTTTAATTCTTTTTACTCATTTGATCCTTAGGGTTTCATAACTTGCATTTTATACCCTTTACTTTCCAAAATTACACTTTAACCCTTTTAGTATTCAAAGTTACACATTAAACCCTTAACTTATCCATTTTACACAATGGGCACTTATTTTATTAAGTTATTCGAATGGATCCTTAATTATTCATAATTTACACATTAAGTCCCTCAAGTTATTAAAGTTACATATTTAACCCTTTAATTTACAATTTCAACTTTTAAATATCAATAATTACATATTATGCCCTTAAGTTATCAAAATGACACATAACCCCCTGAATATATTAGATTACTCAAAACAACCTCAAGTTTCCAGAAATTACATGTTTAGTCCCTCTCTTTTAATTATTTTCAAAACAAACCCTAATTAGGTTTAAAATACATTTTAATCCATTTAAATACAAAAATTACACATAGCACCCTCATCTCTCATTTTATTCGAATAGTACCTGCTCCAAATTAAGTTTCAAAAATAACCCTTGAGTTTTAAAAGTTACAAAACTCACCCAAATCTTTTATATACAATCGTATAACATAAAATAACAAAATTAAAAACCCTAACCAACTCTAATTCATTTTTAATCATTACCTCATCATTAATTATCATTTATTATCACAAAACAAACCCTAGATCACAAACCCTAGTTCATACGAATTTATTTCCCCTTTTTTTTTTATACGATTTAATAAAAATCCAATAAGTAAAAATAAATTCGAAATACATGATTTAGGCCATGACAATTCTTTCCAACATTTTTCCAGATCATATTACATCATAATAAGCCTATAATAATTTTATTAATAATTGTTTTGGATCGGATCATATATTTTACGATTTAACATGTTTTTAGGGTTTTAATTCATGAATCGATGTAGAGCAATGCATGGATCGAATGGAACATTTTATTTGATGTTTATAGGATGTAAGGGACCTGAGAAAAATACCAAACCAAGATTCGAACGTGTGGAATAGGCTGTGTGAATTCTTTGTACGCGTATGAGCAAATCGATCCCAAAAATGATCACGCCTTCACCAACGACCTTCTAACCTTATAAATATTTTTCGTGGGTTGTACAAGATGTAAGAAACTCAGGAAAAATAAGAAATAATTTTTATGGAGATCGAATGAGGTATAAACGATTTTACCTTGTTTTTAGGGTTCGACTAAGGAAACCAAGATCACGATCGTACCCGGCTTTAGCAATTCGAATTAGTATTTTTCTGGAACTCTTTGAATGTTGTTTGATCACAGAAAATTGCTTAGAAAAGATGGGGTTGTCGAATGGAGGCTATGGAGTATTTTGTGTGTTTAATTCCAATCGATCTAGGGTTTTGGGGGAACAATTGATATGTTTTGACCTTTATTCAGATTTGGCCGATTAGGGGGGGGGGATATGGGCCAAAAATTCGGCCCTTGAGCTGAGGATAAGTATTGGTGATTAATTTCCATGTTTAAAAAGGTTTTTATGATTTTTAAATCAAAGTAAATATAATTTAAATGTCATTCGGCCCTTGAGGGGTATTTTGGTAATTTTACCACTTGAACAAAAGTTAAATGAAGTTGTTAAAATTATTTGGACACATAACTTGTGCATTGTTTGAAGTTTGGGATTTATTTGGATACTTAATAAGCTTTTAATTTACTTTTAAATTTGTAAGGGCATTTTGGTCATTTCACATGCTTTTAGATTTTAGGTGTTACAACTTCTTCCCCTCTAAAAAGAAAAATTTCGTCCTCGAAATTTGAAAGGAATCAAAAATGAAACGAATCGAAACATAACGGAGACATACCAGATCAGAATACAAAGTGAGGATAACTAGCTCGAATAGACTCCTCGGTTTCCCAGGTAGCTTCTCGCTCTGGGTGATTCCGCCAAAGAATCTTAACGAAAGGAATAACTTTACGCCTCATAACTCGCTCTTGGCGATCAAGAACAGCTTCCGGCTCCTCCGGAAGAGACATATCAGGCTGAATCTGATCGAAAGGATAGGACACCACATGCAAAGGATGATAATTGTATCCCCTCAGGAGAGATACATGAAAGACGTCGTGAACATGTGATAGCTGCGGAGGAAGAGCCAAACGATACGAAACCTCTCCAATGCGTTCCAAAATCTCAAACGGTCCAATGAATCGAGGACTAAGCTTGCCCTTGATCCCGAAACGTCTAACTCCACGAAACGGTGAAACTTTAAGGAATACTCGATCACCAACACGAAACTCTAAGTCACGCCGATGTTTATCAGCATAACTCTTTTGACGCGCACGTGCTTCCTTCAACTTTTCCCTAGCAACATCCACTTTCTCGGTAGCGATCTGAACCAACTCTGGTCCCTCAATAATACGCTCACCAACCTCATTCCAACAAACTGGAGCTCTGCACTTCCTACCATACAACATCTCGAAAGGAGCCATACGAATACTCGCGTGCCAGCTGTTGTTGTATGCAAACTCAACCAAACACAAATATTCGTCCCAGTTACCAGTCCACTCTAAGGCACATGCCCTCAACATATCCTCTAATGTCTGGATGGTCCTCTCCGACTGACCATCTGTCTGAGGGTGAAAAGCCGTGCTGAACTTAAGGCGCGTACCCCATGCCTTATGCAATCCCTTCCAGAAACGAGATGTAAACCGTGGGTCTCTATCTGATACGATAGCCGTAGGCATACCATGAAGCCTAACGATCTCCTGCTGAAATATGTCCGCCAACTTACTAACTCTGTAGTCCACACGAATAGGGAGAAAGTGAGCAGACTTGGTTAGTCGATCAACAACCACCCAAATCGCATCATGCTTTTTACGGGTAAGAGGTAAACCTGTAACGAAATCCATGGAAATCTCCTCCCATTTCCACTTCGGAATCTCTAACGGCTGTAATAACCCACTCGCTCTTTGATGCTCAATCTTTACTTGCTGGCAAGTCAAACACTTCGATACAAACAACGCCACATCATGCTTCATACCATTCCACCAAAAATGTTGCTTAAGATCCCTGTACATCTTGGTAGAACCAGGATGAATAGTGAATGGGGAACTATGAGCCTCTGATAGAATAGTCTCTCGAAGTTCCGGATCGTTAGGAACGCAAAGACGATCCTCAAACCAAACCACACCGAATTCGTCAACTCTGAACTCTGACGGTTTGCCTTCCTCAACATTCTGAACTATAGACCACAGCTCACCATCCTCCTTCTGAGCTTCCTTTATTCGCAAGATAAGATTGGACTCAACTTTAAGACTAGCCCAATAACCATCCTGACCTCGAACACAAAACTCCACATCCAGAAGCTCTAAGTCATGCAAAACACGAGGATCAAACTCTAAACTCGCAACCATACCAGACTTCCTACTAAGAGCATCCGCGACTACATTCGCCTTACCGGGATGATACTGAATATTAACATCATAATCCTTCAGGAGTTCTAACCACCGCCTCTGTCTCATATTCAGTTCCTTCTGAGTGAAAATGTATTTAAGACTCTTGTGATCGGTGAAAATGTCACAAGACTCTCCATACAAATAATGACGCCAAATCTTTAGCGCGAAAACCACAGCCGCTAACTCAAGATCATGTGTCGGATAATTCAACTCGTGAGGTTTCAACTGCCTCGAAGCATAAGCAATCACCTTCCCATGCTGTGTCAACACACATCCCAAACCTTTCTTCGATGCATCACTATATATTTGAAAACCACCTGAACCAGATGGAAGAGTCAAAATAGGTGCAGACACTAAACGTTTCTTCAACTCCTCAAAACTACTTTCCCTCTCATCAGTCCAAACAAACTTCTCTCCTTTCCTCATCAATTGTGTTAAAGGCAAAGCGAGACGCGAAAAGCCTTCAACAAATCTCCTATAATACCCAGCAAGACCCAGAAAACTCCTTACTTCCGTCACGTTCGTAGGTCTCGGCCATTTTGTGATAGCCTCAACCTTCGTAGGGTCCATAGTAATACCGTTCGCAGAAACAATATGACCCAAGAAAGCTACTTGATCCAACCAAAACTCGCACTTCGAAAACTTCGCATATAATCTCTGCTGTCGAAGAACCTCCAAAACCATACTAAGATGTTGCTCGTGTTCCTCCTCGGACTTAGAATACACAAGAATGTCATCAATGAAGACAATGACGAACTTATCGAGTAATTCGTGAAATACCCGGTTCATAAGGTCCATGAAAACTGCAGGAGCATTGGTCAACCCGAAAGGCATAACCAAGAATTCATAATGACCGTACCGAGTTCGAAAAGCCGTTTTAGGAACATCTTGCTCCCTCACCCGAAGTTGGTGATAACCGGACCTCAGATCAATCTTAGAGAAATACCTCGCTCCTTGCAATTGGTCAAATAGATCATCAATGCGTGGAAGAGGGTAACGGTTACGGATTGTGATACGGTTAAGTTCCCGATAATCAATACAAAGACGCATGCTTCCATCCTTCTTCTTAACAAACAATACGGGAGCACCCCATGGAGACACACTCGGACGAATGAATCCATTATCTAACAGTTCTTGCAATTGCTCCTTCAATTCTTTCAATTCGATCGGTGCCATACGGTATGGAGCCTTAGATATGGGTTCAGCACCCGGAATCAGATCGATACTGAACTCAATTTCTCGAACAGGAGGAATACCAGGAAGTTCATCTGGAAACACATCAGTAAAATCGCGCACAACACGAATACTATCAATGCTCGGAACATCCACAGAAATATCCTTGATAGAAGCAAGGAAACCAATACAGCCATGTGAAATCAGTGTCCGGGCTTTCATAGCCGAAATAATCTTCACGGATTTCAGAGGTTGTGAACCAGAATAGACAAAATCAGGATGATGAAGATTACCAAAGATCACTTTACGAGCATAACAATCAATGGTCGCTTTATGAGTAGCCAACCAGTCCATGCCCAGAATAATATCAAAGTCAATCATATCGATGGGAAGAAGGTTCGCAGCACGAATACGATCATCGAAACGAAGAGGGCAATTCACATACTCAACATCAATAATCACATTAGTTTTCATCGGAGTAGCAATAGATATACGGTTCATTAGTCGTTTTGGGGTTATGTTTATCTTATTTGCAATTGAAGTAGATATTATGGAATGTGTAGCACCGGTGTCAAATAAAACAAAGACAGTACGATCTCCAATATAAAGAAAGCCCGTAATAGTACCTGAGGAACCAGCTGCCTGATCACGAGTCATAGAGTAAACCCGGCCTGAATTAGGAGCAGCCCTAGCATCAACTTTAGGTTCACCAGCCTTCTTCTTAGGACAGTCTACGACTTTGTGCTGAGTAGAACCACACCAGAAACAACCACCAGAAGCTTTATAACAAAGACCTGGATGAGTCTTCCCACAAGAAGGACATGTAGGAGGAGGGGGTAGAGCTTCAAAAGACTTCTTCTGACCCGACGATCCCGACTGCTGATACTGCTGAGAGTCCCTACGTCGGTTGTTATTATTCTGCCCTTGACGATCACCACCATACCTACCAGTATCCCGACGATCCTGATTCCTGTAATCCTGCTGTCTATTATTATAACCACGGTCCTGACGACCCCTCTGATCATACCCCTGGTCCTGTCGACCCCGAGAATCCTGCCTATGGTCCTGCCGACCATGACTACGAGAATCTACCCTGTTACCATCCCTATCACGCTTATAAGATACCCGATCCGCATGCAGTAACTCAATGTTGCGGGCGGCATCCTGCACTCCAGCAACATCCTCAAAAGTAGTGTTAACGATCTTGTCCAAAACCCACTTCTTCAAAGCCCACTTAAAATGACGTGCCTGACGCACAGCATCACCAGTAACCTCTGGTCCAACAAAACTAGCCAAACGCAAAAATCTCTGCATAAACTCTCCGGACGATTCCTGATCACCCTGACGAATCGACCCGTACTCTCTCTCATACCTTAACTGTTCAGCCATAGGAAGATACTGTCGGTAAAATGCCTCAATGAACTCAGCCCACGAACAAGTCTCAGCAAAGTCACCTCCTTTGGCCTGCACAAGAGCAGTCCACCAGTTCTGAGCATCACCTTCCAACTTGAATGTAGCCAAACGAGTCTTAAACTCGTCACCACATCCCAGAACACGAAACAATTTCTCAACATGTGTGATCCAATCCTCCGCTTCATGGGGAGTAGCAGCGGACTTGAATGTGATAGGCTTGAGCTTGTTAAACCTCTCGATCCACACATGGATACCAGTTGGGGGAACATGAGGTGAAGCATTAGCATTAGGTTGGGTATTTGGTGGGGTAGAAGGTCTATCACCGCTACTAGAAGGACCCGGCCCATTCCTGAGGTTATTGGTCACTTCAGTCACTACTCGTGGAAGAGCAGCTTCCAAAGCAGCGTTAATCATAGCTTGAAAATCAGGGGCATCCCCATCAGTGTACTGAGTAAAGCGGGTGTTCACCATCTGAATGATCATGGAAAGGATTAGCAAAACATAAAAGAAAATAAGCACGAAATGGGAGACGAAGCAGAAACCTATGCTACCCAAATTCTCACCAGTCAAACCTAAAGTCTTAAGGGTCAAATCCTAAGGTCCATAAGACTCACAGGCCATGTTTATGTACTACAGGTCGCAGCCTGGGCTCTGATACCATAATTGTAACACCCCAACCCGACAAGGGTAGAAGTGCCACAAGAATGGTGACATATCAAAGCATACATACATAATATCATACACAGCGGAAGTCTTAAACATAAATCAATAAGAAAGACCAAGCCAACACAGCTTAAGTCAAAGTACATAAGATCAAATGATGAAGAAATAATCCAAAGGAAATAAGAACATAATCCAAATCCAAAGTCATAACATAGGGTGGTCATCTAAGGTAAAAGCTCCAACACAGCTCTAACTCTCATCCCATAGCAAAAGCCCAGCTCCTAGCTTAGATACCTGCCGCAGGAAAAGGAAATGCGGCTGAGCTTAAAAAGCCCAGTGAACAGATACATAAACAAAGCAACGATAATGAAATAGAACCGATATATATAGTGCATTGGGGAAAATCATAAGGAATAAACAAATGAATAAGGGAAATGAAAATAGGATAGTCATCTACCACGAGCCCAAAACTCAAAGTCATATCTCAAAGTCATAAGCCGTCAATATCATAATCTCACAATCAGAGGGGATACCTCTCAGGCAACCAGATAATATGAGGGGTGTCCTCATGTATCATAAGGGTGGAGTGATCAGCTCCCAGGGGTTGTGAAAGGTGTGTATTGCACACAGCACCAGTCACCTCAAAGTCAACTCAAAGTCATAGTTAAATCCACTAAGCATACATATCTAGGATTGCAACCCATACGCCCCTTACTCAAAGTCAATCTCAAAGTCATATACTCAAAGTCATAATGGCCATAATAATATCATAAGAGGGACGACGTGAGAAATCACTCACCCACGCATGAGTCATGCCAGTGGTGCATCACAGACATGCCTATGGTACCTCCATAGGTAGAAAAAACATAAATGGCTCGGGTATCAAACTAAGAGTCAGGTCTCAAAATCAACAAAAGGTCATAAAGTAAAGTTTTATCTCAAAGTCAGCTCAAAATCATATCAAAGTTTCAATCAAAAGGGAACATAGCAGTGGCTTGGGGAATCTTAACTGAATCATAACTCAACATCAATGTATAGGAACCTTTTACTGAAAAAGGCAGAGTATCCGTACCTTATTGCAAGCACAGAAAATAGAAACAAACTCAGAAATGACAAGGGCTCAAGATCTCTCCTTCTTCACACCTAGAGGGAAAAGGGGAATCATAATTCATTCTTAAATTCATGTCTTTCCATTTAAAGTAACTTCCCATTTTAAGTAACTTTCCATTTTTAGCATGTTTCCATAAATAGTAAGTTTCCACTTTTAGAAAGTTTCCATATTTAGAAAGTTGAATCATTAGTAATGGAAATAAGGTATCTTTTAATTCTTTTTACTCATTTGATCCTTAGGGTTTCATAACTTGCATTTTATACCCTTTACTTTCCAAAATTACACTTTAACCCTTTTAGTATTCAAAGTTACACATTAAACCCTTAACTTATCCATTTTACACAATGGGCACTTATTTTATTAAGTTATTCGAATGGATCCTTAATTATTCATAATTTACACATTAAGTCCCTCAAGTTATTAAAGTTACATATTTAACCCTTTAATTTACAATTTCAACTTTTAAATATCAATAATTACATATTATGCCCTTAAGTTATCAAAATGACACATAACCCCCTGAATATATTAGATTACTCAAAAAAACCTCAAGTTTCCAGAAATTACATGTTTAGTCCCTCTCTTTTAATTATTTTCAAAACAAACCCTAATTAGGTTTAAAATACATTTTAATCCATTTAAATACAAAAATTACACATAGCACCCTCATCTCTCATTTTATTCGAATAGTACCTGCTCCAAATTAAGTTTCAAAAATAACCCTTGAGTTTTAAAAGTTACAAAACTCACCCAAATCTTTTATATACAATCGTATAACATAAAATAACAAAATTAAAAACCCTAACCAACTCTAATTCATTTTTAATCATTACCTCATCATTAATTATCATTTATTATCACAAAACAAACCCTAGATCACAAACCCTAGTTCATACGAATTTATTTCCCCTTTTTTTTTTATACGATTTAATAAAAATCCAATAAGTAAAAATAAATTCGAAATACATGATTTAGGCCATGACAATTCTTTCCAACATTTTTCCAGATCATATTACATCATAATAAGCCTATAATAATTTTATTAATAATTGTTTTGGATCGGATCATATATTTTACGATTTAACATGTTTTTAGGGTTTTAATTCATGAATCGATGTAGAGCAATGCATGGATCGAATGGAACATTTTATTTGATGTTTATAGGATGTAAGGGACCTGAGAAAAATACCAAACCAAGATTCGAACGTGTGGAATAGGCTGTGTGAATTCTTTGTACGCGTATGAGCAAATCGATCCCAAAAATGATCACGCCTTCACCAACGACCTTCTAACCTTATAAATATTTTTCGTGGGTTGTACAAGATGTAAGAAACTCAGGAAAAATAAGAAATAATTTTTATGGAGATCGAATGAGGTATAAACGATTTTACCTTGTTTTTAGGGTTCGACTAAGGAAACCAAGATCACGATCGTACCCGGCTTTAGCAATTCGAATTAGTATTTTTCTGGAACTCTTTGAATGTTGTTTGATCACAGAAAATTGCTTAGAAAAGATGGGGTTGTCGAATGGAGGCTATGGAGTATTTTGTGTGTTTAATTCCAATCGATCTAGGGTTTTGGGGGAACAATTGATATGTTTTGACCTTTATTCAGATTTGGCCGATTAGGGGGGGGGGATATGGGCCAAAAATTCGGCCCTTGAGCTGAGGATAAGTATTGGTGATTAATTTCCATGTTTAAAAAGGTTTTTATGATTTTTAAATCAAAGTAAATATAATTTAAATGTCATTCGGCCCTTGAGGGGTATTTTGGTAATTTTACCACTTGAACAAAAGTTAAATGAAGTTGTTAAAATTATTTGGACACATAACTTGTGCATTGTTTGAAGTTTGGGATTTATTTGGATACTTAATAAGCTTTTAATTTACTTTTAAATTTGTAAGGGCATTTTGGTCATTTCACATGCTTTTAGATTTTAGGTGTTACACTAAATATTATAGAAGGCCACACAAACATAAAATTCACGTGGCCATTGGATGATCTATAGTCATACAAAATATACATTTCTTTACTTTAAACAGCATATGGTCACACTTATTAACACTTTTGGCCACTTTGTGTTAAATTTTATGTGACTAATTCCAAAAAAACAACACCCATTGTGTGACTAAATCATCACAAACGTCACATTTATTGTATATTCATGTGGCCACAGGACGGGAAATAGTCACACAAAATACACATTTACTTGAATATATCATCTCAAATGTCATATATATTATATATTTATGTGGTCAAAGGATGAAAAATAGTTACACTCAAAAAACATTCGCGTGACTATAAAGTGTTTACGGTCAATAATAATGACTAATCTAACAAAACTTGTGCCTAATTTGTCACACATATTCGGGGTTTTGGTCACTCTTTTTTGATGGAAAAGGCCACGAACTCAACAATTTGACTATATGCCACCTACGGTGGCAGGACCTATGGTGACATATAACTAAAAAAACGTGTGTGACTATAGGCATATCGTCACACATTTTTGACAGGACCTATGGAGACAAATAAACGTGAAGTAATACGAGTAAACCGTTTAGGAAAACGATTACCTCGCAAAACTTGTGAAAGTGATATTCAAATTGTGAGACGGGGAAGTGATTTCCCGGGTCGTACCCCAACGAGGTGTGAATGGAAAGCTTCGAATGAGATTGGGATTAAAATCTTGTATGATTGGAAAGGTTATTTGGTTTTGCGATACGTTAAATTAACGAATTTGAAAATTAACGAACGAATGTAAAAGTAAATTAACCTAAGGCAACTAACAATCTAAGAAATACCTAAAAACTACGGGAAAACATAATTAGGTATTCAGAATCCTAAAAACGTAAACTAAATTAAAAACGCGAACGTTATTTAAAAATAACGCGAGAGCGCAAAATAAAACGCGAATTTTAAGTTCTAAACGTCCTACGGGTTTACGAATAATTTTCTAACGTACTAAAAGACAAAAGAAAATTTTAGAAAAAAGAAAATTAATTTTTTAACAAAAACTCTATTTATTATGAATTAATAACTAATTTACACCAATTAATTGAAAATAAATATTAAAACTATTCCGAAAATTCTGAAACTTTTTTGAAAACTAAATGTACCTAATATAAGCCTAAGAAAAATAAAAACAAAAAAAATAAGCAGTTGAATTAAGCAGTATTTAAGCAAAATAGAAACTAGACTAGTAATAAGCAATTCAAAACTAATACTACATTGAATAAACAATTACAGAAAATAATAACCAAAAAGAAAGAGTAGCACAGATGGTAAAGTGGTGGTGTGATTGAGATCTATTGGCGACCTGAGGTCAGGGGTTCGAATCCCCCAGACCACAACTTTTTGCAATATTATTTTTCTTTTCAAAATTTCTTTTTGCAACTTATCTAACCAACAAAAAACAACCAACTTTGTGAAAAAGATTTTTATTGAACGGCTATTTACAATCTAAAACAAACAGTAGTGATGTTTTAAAAAGCAAAGTGAGTGGCAGCAATATGGTCAGCAAATAAGCTCAAGTGGACAGATGAGTACTTGTGAACTTATAAAGATTAACAAACAACAACGAGGCCTATGATGAACATAAACTGAAACAACCTCAACAACAATAATCAAGTAACACAATAAAATCAAAGAACGAGAACTATAGCAGGATCAAACAACCAGCAGTTCATGAAAATTTGAAATTTTACAAGCTTAAAAGGAAATGGACAATCACTTACCAACTTGCTCACAGTCGGACAACCTAAAGGGACACTAGAATAAACTACCAAAGGAACAGTCCTAGAATATATAAGTTCAAAACAAAAATGGGCTTATCTAGGGGAAAATGAACAAGATTATCTGAGGGTGAACCTTATTAAACTAGAAGAGAACAGAAAATAACATTAAGATTAAGCCTACGAGCAAACATAAACAAATACTAACCTATGAACTGATTGTGATAAGTTGATCCGAGTGACTGATTGCAGCAGCCAGGGTGGTCTGAGGGTGACTTTTAGAGGCCTTATAAGCTATCAAAATAAAATCATAAAGGTGAAGCAAAAATATAAACATGCATATGAGCCGCAGAATATGCCACATATCAAATTTCAACGCAAATGGTTAAGTATTTAACAAATGAAAAATAAGAACCACAGGGCTGCTAGGATACTTAACTGATGCAACAGGCTGCTATACTAAAAGCTAACATCAAAAAAATTGAAAACACAAGAAGCCTATACTACGAATTAACTGCAGACTAAAACCCAGAACTTAATAAGCTCATATGAGCTTCTAACTAAGGCTAGCGAAGTGACAGTTTGGGGACAAAACAGGCATACAAAACAGTTATGGGGGAGGTGATTTGCAGCCCAAGTTAAGCTGCCAAATGACACCCAAACGCAAAGAGCAGCTTATGAATTTACACCGTATACAACCAACTACTTACGTAACCAAAATCAGAGCCTAACCTATTTAAGTTCAGGGAGATAAAAGGGAAGATTAGGCCCTGTTTCCAGCTGATGCAACAGTGGTTGATAAACTAAAAGTGCTCATAAATTCAGAAATATATCCATGCCAAACACTACTTCAAATTTATATGTCAACTAACTTATCAACAACAAAAAGTAAACAAGCAATAAAGACAGTAGAAATAAGCAACTAGCAAAACAATTTTAACAGAAAATTTTAGATTTTCATTGAAGTGATATAAGAGTACAAAGACTTAAAATATGGAAAACCTAATTTGACTGCTACTGAATTCCTAATTACTTGACTGCTAAAAAAAAACTAATTTTTGACTGCCAAAACCTAATACATGACTACAACATATTTAAAAACTTGACTATTAAAACCAAAAACAAGACTGCCTTTCATGGCTACAATACTTATCTATTTATACTACTAATCTTCTAGGGTTTACACTTGATCCTTCTTTTGTCTTCTTCTTCTGCCTTGAGCATCCTTGGATACCTCTTTAGCTCTTTTCTTGATCAACCTCAGCCACAGGATTGGATTAGAATCATCCTAGCCTTTAATCATGATTTGGCGCCCAAATATGTGTGGTGGATAGCCAGCGTGGAGTGGGTAGGTATGGAGGGGGGAAAGGATAGTGGGATTGGGGTTAGTGTTTGAGGGTGATGGGGGGATGGTGATGGGAGGTAGCAGGGTTTACGGGTTTTGTGAGGTGAAAGAGATGGGTTTTTTTTATTCTGATTTGTATTTCGACCAAGAGTGAGGAGGGTGTACGTTTTTAGTTATAAAACGTATAGGGTTTGGAGGATTTGGGCTTTGGTAGCGTTTGGTTGTAACTTGGGCCAAGGTGAGGATTATTGAATTTGTGGTGGGCTTGTAAGTTAAGGATCCGGTTAATATTTTTGGGATGGATTGTAGGTTTGTTTTGGATTTAATATAAGCCCAAGGACCAAACTTGCATAAGCTGAAACTTTGAAGGACCCATGTTGCCAATTTCCAAAAGTTGCTACAAGGACCACTCTTGCCAAATTATAATTCCACAAGGACCCTTAATGATAATTTTTTTCATTTTTAACACCCGGGGACTATTTTTGCCAAATTTCAAACTCCAGGGACCAGTTGTGTAATTTTCCAAATCTTTTTACCCAAAGATCATTTGTGATATATTTTGACTTTTTAAAGAGCTTGGGTTGACTTTTCTTTGAAATGACTAACCAGGGACTACTTTTGTAAAACTTTGAAAGTTGGGGGACTGAAATGCCAAATATGCAAATTTTTGTTCGTTTTCCGTTTGTTTTCACTCGTTTGCATCATAAACATATAAAATACGATCTTTGGGATTTTATTCGTATTTTGGTGCGTTTTTTAGTGTTTTTAATCGTTTTGCAGTTCAGATTTGACTAACAATGATGAGTATTTACACACTCATCAGTGACCAATACAACTTTTTGTACCAGTGCAAGCTCTTTAACACACACACATAATCTCAGTAATTCAAACCATTTAAGACAAGCATCATTCCCATCCCAAGTTTAAAACAAGGTAAAAATATGGGACTATAAACTCACCTCAAACCTTGCAGCTTCCACAAAAACAATTCACAATCTATAACATACAAAAATAATCCACATTACACAAGTTAAGTGAAAAGCTACAACCCATGTAATAGACATATGATGGACGTCTAAGACTCATATGACCCACCATGGATCTCCTAGACACCATACTAACCACTACCATAACCTAACACTCACTAAATCCCTTGCACTTTTAAAATCAGAAAACGCAGAATATTTGGGTACATTCGCCCACATGAAATCATGACAAATAAAGCTCAACAACTCACACCAAAATTTAACATGGTCTGTCATAAGCATAAAAGCTAATCCCAGAAGGCCATGGACCAATAACACACACAAGTACTCAAAAGAAAATCAAACTTGTCAACTATCCAAATTCGGATCTGAACGCACACCAAAAAGTTTTAATTAGAATAAAATACTTCTACAAGTTTTTATCGCGAAACCATTTGGTGGTAGTCTAAGATAACCTAAGAATTAACTATTCCAGAAGGGCTAGTCCAAATACCACTTTTACAACCACAGTTCACTATCAAACTTTTACCCAAATTCTGTCCCGGTTTAACAGCTTTGACACCTTAACAAAGAAAAATCAAAAGACCAAGTTCCCGACCTTGAAATCAATCGTGGCTAGACTTTTTGGAAAGTTCTTTCATTAAAATTCAATTAGACCAAAAATTCGTGACCTAACTCTTCACCATCGATTATTTACACTCACATCTTTACAGCCATAGTTTTCTGTCCAAACCCTAAAACGTAATCTAACGCGTTTTACACTCAATTCCTTTAACCAATTACCATATTATTAACAACTAATGATCCTAACATGTTTTACTTCATTAATTTACAGAAGTATATAAACCCTAGATTCCATCATAATAAATATTACATGAATCATAACAATAATTAATTAATTACACATAGGATTTAAGGATTTTACCTTGATTCTTGATTGTTGCTTGAAAACTATAAAACCCTAATTTTCTCTCCTTGATTCTCCTTGTGATCGACCCAAAATTGCAGGAAAAAGGGTTTGGGAGTCTTGGTTTTGTATTTATATTATTAGTGGATAATTACCTTAAGTTTGAATTGTAATTGGGTTCAAATTCGTCTTCCTTTTCCCTTGTTTTAACCCATTCGGCCGAACACCCCAATACAAATATATATATATATATATATATATATATATATATATATATATATATATATATATATATATATATATATATATATATATATATATATATATAATTTATTTATTATACTCAAAACCTCATACTTTTCATATTTTATGTATTCCCATACCGAAACCTAACGTCTTTCGCGATAAACCTTAATTTTACGACAAACCAAAAAATATCCATTTTCAAAATAAAATTTCCAAAAATAGAATTTTACACACTCCATAAACATTTCTCATGAAAACAATCTTCCCGTAACTTACTAACGCTCAAATACATGAACGAAGACTCGTTATGCAAAACCACAAAACACCAAATATACACAAGTCATTTCTACACCACAAAGGTGATCAAAATGAACTTTCCCAAAATCATAATGACAGCCATAACGCAAAGGGATTTAGTGCTATTCTCAAGTACTAATCACACAATAACACACATATACCCATATATCTACCCAAATCATACCAAACAAAGTTAGATAAATCAAGGCTATAAGTCTAACTAACCTGGTAAAATCACGGTTGTTACATCATCCCCCACTTAGGGAAAGATCATCCCGAGATTTAACAGTTCGTCTCACTAGACTTCTCAGCAAACAACTTATGATACTTAGCTCTCATTTGATACTCACACTCCCAAGTAAACTCAGGACCGTGTTCGGAATTCCATCGTACTTTTACCAATGCAATCTTACTACGCTTCATACTCTTAACTTCTCGGTCCATAATCTCAACAGGTTCCTCCACAAAGTGAAGTGTTCTATTAACCTTAATCTCATCTAGTGGCACATGCAAACTAGCATCCGCCAAACACTTCTTCAAATTAGACACGTGAAACGTATCATACACACCACTTAGTTCCTCAGGCAATCTCAAACGATATGCCACAAGTCCAATCCTTTCCGTAATCTCAAACGGCCCAACATACCTAGGTGCTAACTTGCCTTTCTTGCCGAAACGCACAACACCCTTTCATAGTGACACCTTTAGAATCACAAAATCCCAAACACTAAACTCCAAAGGTTTGCGGCGATTATCCGCATAGCTCTTTTGACGATCTCTCGCAGCCCTAAGTCTTTCTTTAATCCGAAAGACCATATCCGGCAAAGATCCTTACTACGTGACGCCGGTGAATATGGAAAAGGACCGTATCATTGAAAAATACGGGTTGCCAAAGCATACGGAATGAATAAATGTGTTGTGGTGTAATGTTTTTTTTTATGTCTTTTTATTTCGTAATGCTTTTTATTTTTATTTCGTAATGTATTTTTTATTTTATTTTATTTCGTATTGTATTTTTAATTTTGTAATGTATTGTCTTTTTTCGTAATGCAATATTTTTTAAAAATTAATGTTATGGTTTAAAAAAAAATGAAGTATTAGTTTTTCTTTAGGGTTGAAGTTGAAAATATATGAAAAGTTGAGTTAAAGTAAGTTAAGGTTGAGTTATTGTTGTGGGTGTTTTTTTGTGAGTTAAGATTAAAGTGTTAAAGCTGATGTGTCACTGACGTGGCACTGACTTAAGTTATTGCCTTTATGTTCTACACTGTTTTCTTCTGTAATATATTATGTTCTGTACTATTTTCTTGTTCCCTGTCTCATAATATGTAATATCTTGCCTTTAGTGTACTTTTTCGTTTTTGAACTTTGTTGAACTTCGTATGTATACTTTTTTTTATATTAAATATTTGGTTTTTCTAACTTGTGTCTAAAGGCACAAGTTAGCATACAAAAAGTACTTCAAAAGTACACAAGGACTCACATAAAAGTTGTGTACTTTTGGTGTGCTTAACTTGTGTCCATAATGTTGGAAGAAATCCAACAAACCGATTTCTAGAGCGGAACCACGAATCAAGAACTACTTCAACAAGACCTCGGCAAAGGGTTATGATCCCTTAATGCCGAGTGGCACCAACACACACGAGATATTTTACACTTACACGTTTATTAAACGTAAGCAAGAAAAGAAGGTACAAATAAAACATCGCCCCCTCATCCCTATTTATAGAGAATGAGGGGGAGAAACCTAATCCTTCGTGAACAAGGATTCTACAATTGAGGAGGTTAGGAACTTTCCTAATACATGACTAACCTCCTTAAGTTTGAGCTAAACTACAACTAGCCCCTTTGATACGTGGGAATCGCACCAGGCTTTACCTCTCAAGGGATCTTGAGAAGTTTACAACCCCCGCCAGGCAGTGTACCTGATCGTTGTAGTATAGTATAGTGACAAGTACCGGGGGATTGATCGTTCAGCTAGGAATAGTGTCGCTAGGATTAGAAAACCTAAATACTAGTTCTAAAGATGAGGGATGATTATTTTTGTATTTTTGTATTTTTTAGAAAGCAAGTAAAAATCTCGGGTTTTAAGGATTTGGGCGGAATTAGTTGCTAGTCAACTAACCCAATACTAAAGAAGCAATCAAAGTAAAATACTAGAAATGAAAATAAGCTAAATTAACTAAGGTTGTGAGCAATAAGTGGAGAAGTTGTGTTTACTTAGATTTCACTACTCCCTAGATATCTTTTACACGTTAATCACTTGTTATAGTTGCGTGGATGACGGGTTGTATTCCTTAATACCATTCATGGGGTGGCGCACTTAATTCCCCAATCCTATGAGTGCCTACTTCACTCCTATGTCGAGCCGGCTAAGAAGCTCCTAACATGGGATCATTAGAATTTACTCATGCATTAAATACAACCAATAAAACCTAGTGCACGTCAGTTCACGTTTCCTAAGACGTTCAAGCATGTTACCAATTGGAGATCTGCCAGTTTTCTTAAGCCTAACATCGAAATCATTCATCCAATACAACCATAAACAAGTAATCAACACATAATTAACATCTAGGTTTCATTAGATCTAAGCAAACACAAGATAGATCTAGCCTAGCATGATGAAATTAAGATAAGAACAAGATATAGACAACCAACACATAGACATATTGATTGAATTAAAAGAATACTTATCTCAATTACACATGAAAGGGTTCAAGGGCTGAGAACCCTTGAAAAACCTGTAAAATTCGTATTAAGTTCGGCCTTAAAAACTTCTCCCTTTTTTTTTATGAATGAAAATTAGAAAACTTTATATAGGAAATTGTGGCTGACGGCGTCAAGACCAATTTGGTGACGCCGTCATCTCGCCGCCAAAATACTTCTCGGACTGCCTTGATCTACTTCTGACGTCGTCACGTTATAGCATTTTCCAGGCCGTCACGTATTTTACTCTTGACGCTCTGCCTTGTGACGCCTTCAATTCTGTACTGGGTCGTCATGAGAATTACTCCTGCCGCCGTCAGGATTTCCTTCTTGACGCCGTCACCTACTGTTCCCAGCAAGGAAAATTAAGTCTTTGGCGTTTTCTTCACTTTTATGCTCCAAAAATGTCCGAATTGCTTCCTTTTCCAGTTTTCTCTCCCAAAGTACCTAAAATCACAAAAGGAACGATTTAGGGCAATATTTGATCAAATAAATTCAATTCCGGGCTTAAATGACCCCCTAAAAGTGGTTCATTTTTCGCCTCATCATATACCCTTAAACTTGAGATTTGCTTGTCCTCAAGCAAATGCGCTTTTATTCTAGTCAAAATACAAGTTAGGGGTCTTTTAACACTAATATAAAAGTAATTACAAAAAATAATCGTTCCACTAAAGACCAATAGACAAGCACGGAGGTCATACACAAGCACCTCACAAATAGTGCTTAGATACTCACATCTCTCGGGTGTAATAAAGTATAAATTACAATATGGAAATGGAAGATATCTCTCACTACCTATCATAGCAAAATAGATTACCATAGGCTTGGGAAAGGATCAAACCTCCACCACATGGCGTAAGCACCTAGGATAAACTATCAAAGAGGTCTTTTAAAGGGTTGTAACGTTAGGTGTAGGGATATGAAATACACGGTTTTGTTGGATAAAGGAAGTTTTTATTGGTGGCGAGTTAACAATCTTGGTTAATTACATGTACAATGTGGCGTTGCTAAGCCAAGACTAGACTCGACTTAAGCCAATAAATGAAAAATAACAAAAACATAAAATAAACACAGAATGAAAAGGGATGGTAGTCCGTATGTTTTTTCTCTTTTCTTTTTATTTTTTTTATTTTTTTTCTTTTCTTTTTTCTTGATTTTTTGATTTTTTTTTTCATACACTCTTACCCTACCATCCAAAATAGTACATCATAGGGAATAGAAATTCCCCTTACACTTGAATTTTTACATACTTTACAATAAACTAAACTAATGACTCGAATTAAGAAAATCAAAACACTTGGAGCACTTTTAAGATTATCGCACATATGGGGGTAATAAATGATGTTCTTCCCCATTACTCCATAAAATAAGTACTTTACCCATGAGTCCCAATCGTCCCAAAACAATATGTACAAGGATATGACTCGACTTAGCAACCATGTAATCAATTAGATAGTTAACTTAGGGTTTAACAAATAACAATAATGCACTAAAGATGAGCGCATCCACGGAAGGCTAAGGCGATTTGGGTGTACATTTAAGTGGGGTGTAACAAATTCTTCCTTTAAGTAAGATGCTTAAAGTTAGAAACGAAAAGATAGGCTCGGAGGGGTGTACTAGGGGTTTCGTGTACTAAAAATGAGTACAACGCTAAGGGTGTGGAAAAATTAGTTGACTTAACTAGCCAAGTAATATGACTTAAATGGTCAAGTAATTATAATACGGGTTTAACACAAGGGTGATCCTAATGCCTCTTATCATGTAGTAAATCCTACCACACGAATGTAGTCTCACTAGCGGTCTCGGGATGCATCACTAACGCAAGTTATAGAATCTAAATGCTACCGGTACACTCATAAGCACTAATAGTAAATGCTTTTCCTATCAAATCTAAAGGCGAACCTCACATATTTGGGTGGAAATTTTTTCTGAAAGTACGGTTATGTGCTAGTCATATAATCTCCTATCCTTGAGACGCTTGCTATGGCTAAAGTTTCACTCCTAAATGTTGTAAAAAAATTTAAATTTGGCGCTAAAATTGCACTAACAAGTATTTCTCATAGTTTTATTACACATCTACCATCAAACAAACAAACTCAAGCGAAAGTGTACATGTAAGGTATCATCATTTTACCCTCCCCTTACACTTAGGATGAACATTGTCCCCAATGTTCAAGTAAAGAATGTAAAAGTGAGAAAGTAAATAGAATGAAATCAAGTACTCCCCTGATTCGCTCGGTATGGATAATAAGGTGGCCAGGTTAAATCTTCCTCCAAGAAAATGAACAATCAAAGCTTCCCTTCCAGAATATAAATCATCTTCTTGTCATACA
This sequence comes from Artemisia argyi, assembly GCA_030686995.1. Taxonomy (NCBI): domain Eukaryota; kingdom Viridiplantae; phylum Streptophyta; class Magnoliopsida; order Asterales; family Asteraceae; genus Artemisia; species Artemisia argyi. The sequence continues at coordinate 180,066,750 of CM060690.1, forward strand.
TAACCTGTGAATCCAGAGAAAATAGACAAGACAACCTCGCATAAAATCGGCGGCAACCTACATAAGTTACTAAATCCTAGAAAACAAAATAAGATATAATGCTTGTGGAATGAAGTTCGCAGATTTTCTGGAGATTATAAAACTTAATAATTCGCAAAAACCGTAAGACTCCGTTAGAAAAAACAAAACCGGTGAAATTTCCAGATTTTTACACGTGACGCCGTCAAGAGTTAACTCGTGACGCCATCAGAAGTGACCTGCTGAAATTCTTATGTTAAGTTTTTGGAAAATTTCTAGAAAAACTTGGTCCTACTTCCTGGAAAATCCTGCAAAACTTCATTATGACTCAATACAAGCATTTGACTCTAACAAATACGAATACACATGTCCATTTAATATTTTGGAGGATCATGATCGGTTTGTTTCTTAAAAACATATTTGGGGTTTCCCCTTACACTTATCTTTTGCAAAAATACTTTTTGGTGGAGTTAAGACTAGGCCAAAACAACAAAGTAAAGTATTTCCACTATTTAATTGAGAAACATGATCTACCAACAATAAAAATAAAGCATGCATACGGAAGCAAATAACATTTAAACAAAATAAAAATCACACAAAACGTGGGTTGCCTCCCAAGAAGCGCATGTTTTTGTTCGAGTCACGAGCCTGACTCTAACCTTATTTAATGGATAAAAGGGAAGTTTTCCCTACACTTAGAATTAAGTGCGGGTGAAAGTAGCGATACACACCACCTCGGTGGAAGTATGCCTCGTGAGGAAAGAGTGGTGGATGAGTTATATACTCAAAGGGGTGTGCTCTTATCATCATAACCTTACCTAATTCAATCGGGTTAATAGGTGGATTAAGATTTTCTCATAGAAAGGGATCATTTTCTATCAACTTCAAGAGACTACTAGTTGAGGATCCGTCTTGACTTAATAAACCCGGCTTAAACCCATAATGTTTCTTATGATCAATCATGAATGGGTGATGTAAGCATGTAAGGTCATTTTCCACTCCTGTGTCAGCTTCCTCTCTAGAAGGCTTAGAGTCTAGTACCTTTATCCCAAGACTACCCGGACTATATGGTTTGATGGGTGGATCAGGACCTTTTTCAATTCCTAAATTCACATCTAAAGATGGAAGATTAGGTAACGGTTTTGATTGAGGCTCCGGTTCATCAAAAATAGGAACTTCCTTAGAACTAAGAGAAAGGTTATCATTATAAGTATTCAAACCTATATCCTCTAGTTGTGTTTGGTTCAAAGGTTCTACCTCAATTGGGATTCCTAAAGTCTCATCTACTTCATCCGAATAAGTCACGGGCGGTGTGTGTGCCTCAAATGATGGTAGGACTTGTGGGGTACTTTATGGGCTCATGTTATTTACTTCATCATTCCTTGTGTCAAGATCACCTATATCCTCAACATGTGTTTTATTATAATCTAACCCTAACATTTTCCCAAGTATCTCAAGTCCTTCTCTAGGCATCTCAACTTCTATATCCGAATCATAAGGATCATCCTCAATATTCTGACTGCTATATACAAATTGCCCAAAAGATTCATCATGTGTTTCTTGAGATTCATCATCATCGATCATAAAACCTAGGTCTTTTTGATCAATGTGATAATGTTCGGCTAAATCCTCCATCACATCAAGGTCACCTATGTGTTCATCCTGTATTATGGTAGTGCCTAACCATGACATGCAGCTAGGTGGCTCATACGAAACTATCCTAGGTGAAGGCTCATATGGTGCATAGGTTTCACTAAGTGAGGCATTTTGAGGGGTTGATGGAGCTCCTAAGGTGAATTCTTTAAAAGTCTTATGCACTTGGCCTCTTTTCTCAAGGTACTCAATAAAATCAATATAAGATCCTGTCCTCCTCATTTCATTCGTCCATCTTGGTATATCCAAACTGGTGTAATTATATTTTTCTGGTAGAACTCTAGTGTCGGACTTGGTGGATTCGCGTTCTCCATAATGGTCCACAGAATAGTCAATGAATTTATTTCACTAACAAAGGCACGAAGAAAAAGATAGACTAACGAAAACCTAAAAAATAAAAATAAAATCTTACTAGAAAGGAATCTAGCAAGTAGACCTAATAAAAAGAGATTCTAACCTAGACAATAACTATTCCCCGGCAGCGGCGCCAAAAACTTGATACGTGGGAATCGCACCAGGATTTACCTCTCAAGGGATCTTGAGAAGCTTACAACCCCCACCAGGCAGTGTACCTGATCGTTGTAGTATAGTATAGTGACAAGTACCGGGGGATTGATCGTTCAGCTAGGAATAGTGTCGCTATGATTAGAAAACCTAAATACTAGTTCTAAAGATGAGGGATGATTATTTTTGTATTTTTGTATTTTTTAGAAAGCAAGTAAAAATCTCGGGTTTTAAGGATTTGGGCGGAATTAGTTGCTAGTCAACTAACCCAATACTAAAGATGCAATCAAAGTAAAATACTAGAAATGAAAATAAACTAAATTAACTAAGGTTGTGAGCAATAAGTGGAGAAGTTGTGTTTACTTAGATTTCACTACTCCCTAGATATCTTTTACACGTTAATCACTTATTATAGTTGCGTGGATGACGGGTTGTATTCCTTAATACCATTCATGGGGTGGCGCACTTAATTCCCCAATCCAATGAGTGCCTACTTCACTCCTATGTCGAGCCGGCTAAGAAGCTCCTAACATGGGATCATTATAATTTACTCATGCATTAAATAGAATTTTACACACTCCATAAACATTTCTCATGAAAATAACCTTCCCGTAACTTACTAACGCTCAAATACATGAACGAAGACTCGTTACGCAAAACCACAAAACACCAAATATACACAAGTCATTTCTACACCACAAAGGCGATCAAAATGAACTTTCCCAAAATCAACATTTCCAAAAATCATAATGACAACCACAACGCAAAGGGATTTAGTGCTATTCTCAAGTACTAATCACACAATAACACACATATACCCATATATCTACCCAAATCATACCAAACAAAGTTAGATAAATCAAGGCTATAAGTCTAACTAACCTGGTAAAATCACGGTTGTTACATCATCCCCCACTTAGGGAAAGATCATCCCGAGATTTAACAGTTCGTCTCACTAGACTTCTCAGCAAACAACTTATGATACTTAGCTCTCATTTGATACTCACACTCCCAAGTAAACTCAGGACCGCGTTCGGAATTCCATCGTACTTTTACCAATGCAATCTTACTATGCTTCATACTCTTAACTTCTCGGTCCATAATCTCAACAGGTTCCTCCACAAAGTGAAGTGTTCTATTAACCTTAATCTCATCTAGTGGCACATGCAAACAAGCATCCGCCAAACACTTCTTCAAATTAGACACGTGAAACGTATCATACACACCACTTAGTTCCTCAGGCAATCTCAAACGATATGCCACAAGTCCAATCCTTTCCGTAATCTCAAACGGCCCAACATACCTAGGTGCTAACTTGCCTTTCTTGCCGAAACGCACAACACCCTTTCATAGTGACACCTTTAGAATCACAAAATCCCAAAAACTAAACTCCAAAGGTTTGCGGCGATTATCCGCATAGCTCTTTTGACGATCTCTCGCAGCCCTAAGTCTTTCTTTAATCCGAAAGACCATATCCGGCAAAGATCCTTACTACGTGACGCTGGTGAATATGGAAAAGGACCGTATCATTGAAAAATGCGGGTTGCCAAAGCGTACGGAATGAATAAATATGTTGTGGTGTAATGTTTTTTTTTTATGTCTTTTTATTTCGTAATGCTTTTTATTTTTATTTCGTAATGTATTTTTTATTTTATTTTATTTTGTATTGTATTTTTAATTTTGTAATGTATTGTTTTTTTTCGTAATGCAATATATTTTAAAAATTAATGTTATGGTTTTAAAAAAGATGAAGTATTAGTTTTTGTTTAGGGTTGAAGTTGAAAATATATGAAAAGTTGAGTTAAAGTGAGTTAAGGTTGAGTTATTGTTGTGGGTGTTTTTTTGTGAGTTAAGATTAAAGTGTTAAAGCTGATGTGCCACTGACGTGGCACTGACTTAAGTTATTGCTTTTATGTTCTGCACTGTTTTCTTCTGTAATATATTATGTTCTGTACTATTTTCTTGTTCCCTGTCTCATAATAAGTAATATCTTGCCTTTAGTGTACTTTTTCCTTTTTGAACTTGGTTGAACTTCGTATGTATACTTTTTTTTTATATTAAATATTTGGTTTTTCTAACTTGTGTCTAAAGGCACAAGTTAGCATACAAAAAGTACTTCAAAAGTACACAAGGACTCACATAAAAGTTGTGTACTTTTGGTGTGCTTAACTTGTGTCCATAATGTTGGAAGAAATACAACAAACCGATTTCTAGAGCGGAACCTCGAATCAAGAACTACTTCAACAAGACCTCGGCAAAGGGTTATGATCCCTTAATGCCGAGTGGCACCAACACACACGAGATATTTTACACTTACACGTTTATTAAACATAAGCAAGAAAAGAAGGTACAAATAAAACATCACCCCCTCATCCCTATTTATAGAGAATGAGGGGGAGAAACCTAATCCTTCGTGAACAAGGATTCTACAATTGAGGAGGTTAGGAACTTTCCTAATACATGACTAACCTCCTTAAGTTTGAGCTAAACTACAACTAGCCCCTTGATACGTGGGAATCGCACCAGGCTTTACCTCTCAAGGAATCTTGAGAAGCTTACAACCCCCGCCAGGCAGTGTACCTGATCGTTGTAGTATAGTATAGTGACAAGTACCAGGGGATTGATCGTTCAGCTAGGAATAGTGTCGCTAGGATTAGAAAACCTAAATACTAGTTCTAAAGATGAGGGATGATTATTTTTGTATTTTTGTATTTTTTAGAAAGCAAGTAAAAATCTCGGATTTTAAGGATTTGGGCAGAATTAGTTGCTAGTCAACTAACCCAATACTAAAGATGCAATCAAAGTAAAATACAAGAAATGAAAATAAACTAAATTAACTAAGGTTGTGAGCAATAAGTGGAGAAGTTGTGTTTACTTAGATTTCACTACTCCCTAGATATCTTTTACACGTTAATCACTTGTTATAGTTGCGTGGATGACGGGTTGTATTCCTTAATACCATTCATGGGGTGGCGCACTTAATTCCCCAATCCTATGAGTTCCTACTTCACTCCTATGTCGAGCCGGCTAAGAAGCTCCTAACATGGGATCATTAGAATTTACTCATGCATTAAATACAACCAATAAAACCTAGTGCACGTCAGTTCATGTTTCCTAAGACGTTCAAGCATGTTACCAATTGGAGATCTGCCAGTTTTTTAAGCCTAACATCGAAATCATTCATCCAATACAACCATAAACAAGTAATCAACACATAATTAACATCTAGGTTTCATTAGATCTAAGCAAACACAAGATAGATCTAGCCTAGCATGATGGAATTAAGATAAGAACAAGATATAGACAACCAACACATAGACATATTGATTGAATTAAAAGAATACTTATCTCAATTACACATGAAAGGGTTCAAGGGCTGAGAACCCTTGAAAAACCTGTAAAATTCGTATTAAGTTCGGCCTTAGAGTTTCTTAAAAATTTCTCCCTTTTTTTATGAATGAAAATTAGAAAACTATATATAGGAAATTGAGGCTGACGGCGTCAAGACCAATTTGGTGACGCCTTCATCTCGCCGCCAAAATACTTCTCGGACTACCTTGATCTACTTCTGATGCCGTCACGTTATAGCATTTTCCAGGCCGTTACGTATTTTACTCTTGACGCTCTACCTTGTGACGCCTTCAATTCTGTACTTGGTCGTCATGAGAATTACTCTTGACGCCGTCAGGATTTCCTTCTTGACGCCGTCACCTACTGTTCCCAGCAAGGAAAATTAAGTCTTTGGCGTTTTCTTCACTTTTATGCTCCAAAAACCTCCGAATTGCTTCCTTTTCCAGATTTCTCTCCCAAAGTACCTAAAATCAGAAAAGGAACGATTTAGGGCAATATTTGATAAAATAAATTCAATTCCGGGCTTAAATGACCCCCTAAAAGTGGTTCATTTTTCGCCTCATCACCCCTTAACTTATATCCTAACTATTAGACACTAATATTCTAACAATTTCCACCTTAGTGGTAATAGTTAGCTTTCTACTATATGCAGCAGCTTCAACCAGTGTTGGAACCTCGGACCAGGGACCGCCTTCGTCAAGGCACCAGTAGTAATACCCGCTACTAACCTTAGCTCAAATCCTAACTCTGTAGAGAGCCCCTTTAGCCATGTATTCTCCTTCAATTCTCCAGCAAGTGTCATATACCCCGCTTCAGTTGTTAAAAAATTCATCATGTGCCACAACATAGCTTCCCAGCTCACCGCACATCCTTGTATCATAAAGCCGTACATTGTGATTGATCTACCCATGATGTAGTCAGAATCTAGAAAAGCATGTACGTCTGTCTTTAATCCACGTTTAAACCTATCCAACATTCCCACATCTGTAGATGCTATGTCAGGTCTCATGCAGACAACTTAATACTTATGACTTCCAACTGCATATATACATGACCCCTTACTCTTCTTTTCTTCATCATGATTCCTTGACAAACTACCCTCTAACGACAGCGTAGAGTGTCCCCCCAACAATATCTGAACCGACATCCAGTTGGAAAACCTGAATCGTGACACCCTCAGAGTATTACCACTTTGAGTCCTGAAGATCTTCATACCAAGTATAATTTCCTTTGCTTGATCTAGCAAACCCTTGATAACCCAGATCTCAGCCTTGCTTTCATAAGTAAACCCCATATAATCTATATAGAGAAATAGATATATGAACAAACCTGGTGCATAATTCTAGTAATATATGAAGTTTTCGTCACTGCTTCATCTGAAACTGTTGCTGAGCATACACATACTAGACCGAGTATCCATATCTTCTTTCATTACAGCCATCCTCTTGGAAATTACCTCACAAGAAACTGCATCCCTGAATGTTAATGACTCATGTGCATATTCTTTTATCACTCCAGCAACTCCTAAAGCAGCCTTATTACTGTCACCTCTATACCTTTCAGCAACATTACCCTCTGCACCTTCTTGACCAGGTACTCCGGTTTTCATAATGTCCTTTGCACCAAGGTATACCCGCTTATTTACCAAGCAGTCCGTGTTTGTCTTTCCATCAAGTTGTTTAACCTCCAACTTTCTTTGAGCCACTGCAGCATGATCGTTACTCTCCTGAATTACTTCAGCTTCACGATTTTCCTGAGCTCCCAGCAGTTCCACCTCAAACCAAACACGCTTTTGAACATGTACTCCATGGACCTTTGTTTTAACACCAAGACCAAGTTTCTTGAACCCAACTTGTTTTTGACCAAGTTGTTTGAATCCAACTTGTTTTGAACCTCTATGCTTTTGTACAATATTCCCATCGAGCTTATCGATGTTTAACCTAGTAATCATACTAGCCATTCTTTTTTTTAACCTTGCTACAAACCTTGTCAAGTTGCTTTTAACCAACTCTATCAAAAGGTCTCACAAGCCGTGTGCTAAATTCGTTTTCTTGAAATAAATGATCTACTAACCTTTAGAAAAACCCTAAAGCTTCGATCTTTCCACCTCAAGTCTACAACCTTGATATACCTTGTACTCCAAGTAATCACTTTTCTTGAATCCCAAGACAAAGCTAAACCTTACCTGTCTTCCAAAAATCACCAAGACTTGAATCCCAATAAACCGTAAACTTGAAGTTGAAACTTCTTGCAAAACCTTGTCACCTTTGAAGCTCAAAACCGAAACTCCAAGAACCTTGTGACAAAATAAAATGATTTCCAATAACCATAGGAGAATCGACCCACCTCCTTGAAAGACAACTTCAAGAACCTTGTTGCCCAAGTAATCTTGACTCGTAAACGTAGAAACCTTGAACCTTGTAATATACACAACGATAGCCAAACAATAACCGAAAAAGACAAAGAACACAACAACCAAACCAGAAAATTCGACAACCTATATTTCTTTCTTGGAAGCTCCGATGCAAGATCCCTCCGGTGAGATCCTAGATCTATGTGTCTTCAACCTACTGTTGGAATTTCGTAGAAATCCAACGGTTAACGAACCCGCAACGCCAATTATCCCATGACTATGCAGTAACCAACAAACCAAACCCGGTTCACTCGTTTCTCTTGTTTTAGCTCTATCCACGTTGTGTGATTCGTTCTTCTCGAACCTGGCTCTGATACCAATTATTGGAATAAATCCAACAAACCGATTTCTAGAGCGGAACCACGAATCAAGAACTACTTCAACAAGACCTCGACAAAGGGTTATGATCCCTTAATGCCGAGTGGCACCAACACACAAGAGATATTTTACACTCAAACGTTTATTAAACGTGAGCAAGAAAAGAAGGTACAAATAAAACATCACCCCCTCATCCCTATTTATAGAGAATGAGGGGGGAGAAACCTAATCCTTTGTGAACAAGGATTCTACAATTGAGGAGGTTAGGAACTTTCCTAATACATGACTAACCTCCTTAAGTTTGATCTAAACTACAACTAGCCCCCTTAACTTATATCCTAACTATTAGACACTAATATTCTAACACATAATGACAATGCACACACTCGGGTAGTTCTTCAGTTATGGAATACTTATGGTAAGGTCGACAAATACAATCATTTCCGTAAGAACACACATCATCGGGTAGCAGAACGGGCTGCATCAAGGAAATAGGAGGCAGAAAAACATCTCTAAAGTTGAGTGTAAGGACTAAATAATCACATTTTTGGATATTGATCGGTCTTGGTTTGACATGGTTTACGCGTTACTGGTTCCCGAAAGAGTTAATATCTCTATTAGTTAAACCCTTTGTTATTCTTACCTTGCCTTTGGACTCGTATTTTGTTCGTACACAATCAACGGAGGCCTCCCCAACATATCTTGCAACGTCTTCAATAGCATGCTCTTACTTCGTCTTTCCCTTAATAAGTCATCAAATTTGGTGCTTTTTGATCCCCAGTTGCTATGGGCAACAATGGACGAAATACAATCAATAAACATCTCCAAAGTTGAGTGTAAGGACTAAATAATCACATTTGCTTAAATTCTTTCCAACCTTTTCATCACCATTCTGTGACATGTTCTTGTCCAAAAGCTTATAAGAAGCACGGACAATGTGAGATAGTCTCCCTCTGTGTTTAAGACGGATTTAATAATAGCGCTATAAAAAATTGTTTATTCTTGATACTTAAGATATCTAAGCGGGCTTAGGTATCACACAAAATTCATCCCCGAACTCCTCTGCATAAGAAGTAAAATTATAATCCTTTAATTTTCAGGGAACATGCTAGAGTTCCTATTACTAGACATTGGCATAACCATTTCCATGCATGCCTGTAGTATATACAACAAAGGTCAAATTATGTCCTGATTATTGCCAAATCATGAGTGATTTTTTAAAAGTTTTAGCAATGATTTACTTTACTTTAAAAACTTGCATTTATACATGCCAATTCCAACCCATTGTACCATATGGGTCATAATCTAATTCTAAGCATTCAGATTTTCCAGTGTAATTACAGGGGAGGCTTCAGCAGACATATTTCTTTTCAAGTCAGTTAGATAGGCTAAAGTAGAAGCATTTTTATATGCCTCTTCCAAGCTCCCAAACGGCATTGAGTCAACATAATATCAATGCTGTGATCAAACAATTACATTAAATATAACAAATTTACAAATTAAGGAGTGTTTGGGGATACCTTTTGAACGTGATAATGTGGTACGGGATAATTAGTATCCTTAATTAACCATTTAACAAACGTGTTTCTATATATTGGCCATGAATGTGTTTCTGATTTTTTAAGTTGTACCAACCAAATGCCACCTAATTCACCCTACAAAGATGTGGCAAAAGTTGCAGATTATGATGGAATCATTATCTGCGGCCAGGTTTAAACAGAGGAAACTTTTCGTTGCAAGAAGCCGCACTCATTATCGATACACAACATGTTAGGAAACAACTACGTATAAAAGACCACTAGCTACTTTACACGCAATTTCTTTGTATACTTCCGTTAAAGATGTTTAATTTCTTTTGTTATTTTCTTTAACAACAGATGGGCACAAATAGCAAGTTACTTACCAGGAAGAACCGTTAGTGCTGCAAAAAACTTCTGGAACTCCAATACGAAAAATAAGCTTCTTCAGTTACAACTGCAAATGGTCAATGATCAAGAGCGTCATGTTGATCAAGAAACGGGAAATGAAGTTGGTCTTCCTCCTCTTCAACCATCATTTAAGACAGAGTATTTTGACCCGATACTTGATCCAAATTGGGAACCGAGTCATCTGATAATGCAAGCTAGAAGCGAGAGCAACAACATGAATTTGATCACTAATTGTCAACCAAATATTCAGTTCATAGGTCATAACTTTAACAGTACTTGAACTCTCAAACTTTGTATTGATAGTGATCCATGAATATACTACAAAACAATATTTCTCCATAATAGAATAAATCCATGCTAAGTTTTTGACAGTGATCGTGTGTGTTGAGCCCTGATCAAACTTTTTATGCAAATGTCAAAACTAAACAAGAAAAACGGAAATCATAATAACACTACTAATAACCTTTTCGTTAATTTACTATATGTATAATTGAATATCAACATAATTCGAACTGTGAAGTCAGATATCATAAGTTCGGATCACATATAGTGAGATAACTCAATACAAATGGAAGTATGAAACAAACCAATGATTTCACATAGGATATTAACAAAGATCACGAGCCTTACAGAGTCTTGTGTAAAGTGTACATGTTAGTAGTAACATACAACCATACAACAAACTAGAAACACAAAACAACAAAAGTGAATTTAAAACCAACAACTACTCGTCATCTTCATCTTCTTCAAATTCTTCCTCTTCATCATCATTGTCGGTTTCTTCTTCCACATCCTCTTCGATTCCTTCACCTACGTCCTCGTCATCAACTATGAAACCACCCAACGTTTCATCATTTTCAATTTCATCTTCATCGTCATCATCTTCAACATCAACGTCCATCGCAGAACTCTTTGTAGTATCAGTACCACTTCTACTTGTACTTGCTCCCTTTTTGTTTTTCTTTTGGTCTTTTGACCTTGTCTTATACTAGGGTTTTGGGTCATTTCTTAGTTTCTTAATCAATTCAGTGTCTTCCTCACTCTCACCCGTCCACACATCATCATCCTCGTCATCATTTGTCACACCCCCTAAATCGGGTCCAGCGGAAGCATACGTGTAGCTGGGGTGTAACTCAATTGGTATTACAACACAAGTTCAAAAATGGTTTTCATTTGAATCACTTAGAATAAATAGTTTAATCAAAAATGTTAAATTTACATTGTTAAAAGTAGTGCGGAAGTAGGCCCTTAAAATGGTTTAAAACGGTCCCCAAATTAATAATCAGAGTCTTCTATGACCATGCCATGCCCTGCCAAAACCTCCAGTAGCGTGCCATTGGTTAAAACCTGAAAATACATGCTAAAGTGTCAACACGAGGTTGGTGAGTTCATAGAGTTTGTTTAACAAATAAAGTTTATGCATATGTATGAAGGTTTCCCAGCAAAGGCATCGTAAATCCACTCAGTTACAAGTCCCGCCATAAGAGACTTGTAACCTGTGTGTTCACAACCCACTGCTAATAATTATAGTTTCTCAGGATTATATTCACCCATGGTCACGTCTGTTTTGGACCCATAGGCGGGGAACCACCATCCCAAATAGTACCTGTCACCCAACGTCGCATCTGTTTTGGACTTGGGTGGGGGGTGTTTCCCCATAATAGTACTATCAATACCTCTCCTTTGACAGATTACTGGGTGCCGTTTCCCAAAGCATAAAAGTTTAAACGTTTCAAGTATCAAGTAAATATAACACAGTTAAGTATAACACAATCACGTATGTATAAAATCAAGTATAAGTGTTATCAAGTATAAAAGTAATCAAGTATAAATGTTTTAAATATTTGTACAAGTAAAAACAAGTAGTTGAGCATGTATCTCCCCCAAAGAGTTAAAACAAGTGTAAAGAGTAAAAGTGGGGCTATGACTCACCTGGTGCGAATAGCTACGATGACAAAAGTGGATACACAGAAATGAGGTTCGATCTCTAACCGCAACCTAATATGAATGATAGTGATCTACTTAGATCATGAAAGGATGTAATGAATGCACATGCACATGATACCTATACCACTCGTAACCTGGAAATAATAGTTATAGTCAAAGTAAAGTATTTTCCATACTTAGGAAAAATAAGTCCAACTAGAATAATAAAAACTTGTCGTAATATATCGTATATAAAAACGTTAGTGTTATATTCCTCGTTTTGAAAACCTTAAGATATCGTCTAGTAGTCGCATAAATAAACCTTGGGTCGTACGTATTTCGTTAATTAAAAATAAACTCCTTGAATAAGAAATCTAGAAAATATCTCATTTAGTACGTAGTTATATTATTTCTAGTAGTGACTAAATATATATATAGTTGTGACGATTTTAAAACATGTATAACTTGGTCGTTTTAAACTCATTTTACTCGTTCTTTATATCCACGGATTCGTTTTAGTATATACTAATATATTTTCGATAGCTCGGCTCCTCTAGGTTACGTCTAACGCCTCTATTTGTCCAACGAAAATCGTCCAACAGCATGCAGTTTTTCAGAAAATAGTTTTCGTCGTTTAACTTACAAAAATCATATCTCTTTCGTTATAAACTCGTTTTAGTCCGTTCTTTCGCCAAAAGCTTCGTTTTTAAAAGTATTTTCTAAATCTCTAGCCCAATGTTACCCGGAAATCTCTGATTTTTCTGGGTTTGTCGATTTGGGACAGAAGGTAAATATATATGTTTAAAATCCATTTTTAATGTTCCAAACTAGTTTCTAATCCAACCAAACCACTTTCAATCACCACAAATCTAGTCTAATCTTACCATACACCTTCTTAGGGTGTCATGGGTTCCTAAACATCATAAATCAAGTGGATCTAACAAGGATCTAACTATAATCCATTTCTAGGGATCAAAAGTTATATATATATATAAATGAGTGGTATAACTAACATATGCATGTAGATCTTGAATGGAAATCATATGACCATAAAAATAACATGAAGAAATTATGAAAAAGAGTTTGACAACTTACAAGAAAGATTTGAGATGATTTGGATGAAAAAGTATAAGAAACCTAGGGATTTTTACCACCAAACCCCAACTAGATCATGATTAGGACATGATTAAACACTTTATCTTCAAAAGTTAGTGATCTCTTGCTTGTGTTTGATCCATGGTCGATCCACCCCAAAGAGAGAAAGAAAGAAAATTGCTAGTTTGTGTGAAAATGATTAAGTGTAAAATGAGATGAAAATGGTAGGATATTTATGTATTAGACAATTGTTAGGTAAACATTAATGGGTGTTGGTGAAGTTAGCACATGAGAAGGCTAGGAGGGGGGGCCGGTTCACAAAGGAGGGAAAGAGGGGGGGATGTTGGGTGATTTAATTAGGAAGTGTAGTGTAGTTTGTGTTGTTATTAGTTAGTTTAGGTATAATCGGGTACCGGGTTTGCTAGAAATAATTTTTAACGAGATAAAATAAAATATAATGAAGTTGTAAAAATTGTAAAATAATGTTCCTGATGAGAATCGTAAGTTAAAATAATGATCGGGTTAAAATATCGCAAACCGACGGAGTTATAAGCTTCGACCGAAAAACGTAACAGTTGATTTGAAAACACCGGGTAAATTAATAATATAACTTTTATATTATTATTATGAGTATAAAAATATGTTAGGACCATAGTTGGGATTATCGGATCAGTTATTCATAGTAATAGTTTATAGGATAACGTTTATTAGGTAAATAACCGTGCGTATACAGAATTGACGCAACTCACGCATAAACGACAAATTTTCTCCGAGGTGAATAGTGTTTTATGAATAGTAAAATTTTAAAACGCTTCTCAGAATATCAAACTGACTCCAAAAAAGATGAATAGTAAACTGATGAATAGTGATCAATGAATAGTAACCGTGAATAGTAAATGTTGAAAGTTCGGGAAAAGACCGGAATTTACGAGTTGTGACATCATTCGCTCCACCTTTCTGCTAGAATTTATGGATAAATATTAATAAACGTATGTCTAGAATCGAACTCGAGACCTCGGGATTGCACACATTACAAATGAAATTAAAGTATAATAATTGATATATATTAAATGTTATATATATAATTATTTAATCACGAGAAAAGCCTAACGGTCGTTAGTATTTAACGAAATTGGCTAAAACTACCGTTAGACGAAAAGAACAAGGACTAGATTGAAATTAGATGACAAGAAGGATCCGGAAACCCTCTTGGGTTGTGTGGCCGGTCGTGGGTCGTGAGGGAAACCCAAACCCACTCAAACTTGTTCTCTAAGTTTCTTCTAGTATATATACAAATCATGGGTTATTGTTTTGGGTACCTTTTATGCACACACTCTAAACCCTAAAATTTTTTGTTCTCTTCTTTTGTTTCTCCTTGTTGTCTGATCGATCACCAACCCTATGTGTTCTTTGATCAAAAATTTTCAATAAGAAAATCTTGTGTTTTTGTTACTAGCATAACATTTAATTCGTTACTAGTTTATGTGTAGTAGAACGAGATAATTACTCACTATAGTAATTATCAAGGGATCGATTAACAAAATGGTAAGGGGTTAATCATTGATCCATATAAACCCTAATTAGTGTTCATCACATGTTCAAGATTATTAATTGATTCTTGTTTTGCTAGAATCACTAAAGGTACGTTCAAATTTAATTTATGTTAATCCTTTATGTGTTATAAATGTTCCTACGCTTCCGTATATGTGTTTACCTATTTTATGATTTTCATGATTCTAATACTATAACAGTGGTATCACGAGCTTGCTATAACATGTAATTGATTACATAAAACACATAAAAACGAATTTTGATTGTTTTAGATACATGTTAGGTTGTTTTTATAGATCTATGGTTCTTTAAATTTCATAAACCCTAAAAATTTGGGGGGGGGGAGTCAATCACCTCTTTATCTAAATTAGGGTTTTTGGTTTTTAATATTAATTGGATTAGAAACCCTAGGTTGCCTACATGTTTATGTGTTAATTTGGGCGTATCCTATGACCTAATTGGTAATTGTTATGCTTTGATCCGTGACGAAACATGCATGTTAGTCATGGGTTATTAATTGTTTTTAATTGTTAAGCTTTGTCACATGTTTAGATAGATCTAAATTGGGAAAGACCCCATAATTATTAAAATCAATTTATGTGCTATGTGGTATGTGATTGACTTTGTCCTACGCAATTGATTCGTCAATGTATGTGGCTCACTTCCATTAAGAGGTGAAGGTCCTAGTTAATTATGTGCATATTGAAACCTAGAATTGATTTTATTAGGATCTTTTCTAATCAAGATTGCATGTGGCTATGTATTTCACCTATAATTGTTATGATTTATTAGTTGTTTTGATTTGTCTTTGATTACTTGTTTTATTGTTTTATTTTGTGGGACATGATTGTAAGCAATAAAAGGGTAATTTTTACAAAGAAAATAAATTGGACTAATAATGGTGAAACTTTAAGTAATAAAGATTTAATCTTGCGGTGTCTTATGTGCCAACAACGGTTCGCTTCGCACGGTAATTCGCTCCAAGGCGAGACTAGCAAGATTCATACTTTGTTACGTGTTTTAAGATTTAATCCATAAACTTTTGCTTGATTGGTTTTTTGTAAACATGTTTTTAAAAGTAATTCCTTTAAGATAAAATTCATAGTCGTGATAAGAAGGCTTGGAAATAGCCTTAGAGTCTGCCTTGGTTATCACACTTACGAATACGTCTTAAACGATTTTCTTTTAAATTCATTCTTGTACAAAACCATATTAAGGTATCTTACCTCAAGTAAAACTTTTTGCATTAATCTTAAGAATTGGTAATTAAAAGGTTTTGAAAACTTATGTTATAAAGATGAGTGCATGCATCTTTATACAAGTTTTGATTTTCACATCAAAAATTTATACCCTTAAAAATTTAAGTTACATGCCATCTAACTATAAGAAACACTTGAAGTTATTATTTAGTAAACGTGAGACGCAGGCTAAATTTTAATGACAAGGTAAATTTCCAAGTGTGCGTGAGACCACACATGGAGAATTTGTAGTTTCTAAGTTAGACGACTTAATTAAGTTGATGCGTGAGACCTAGAACTTAAGGCATGAGATAGGATGAAACATGCTTACATGACAAATTGATGAATCAATTTGATGTAAATCCCATAATGATCTAGGAATTGGAAAAGTGTTTGCCAATTATTGTTCGACAGATTACCATCTTTTATACTTTCATCACTAGCAGATCAACTGATGTGGTGGAATCTATGTAAAGTTGGATCCTAGATTTTCAAGAAAATATGTTGGTTATATGAATATATCCTTGGGTATTATGTTTTCTTGAAAATTCATTATCGAAAATACTAAAATTGAATTTTGTAAATTCTTTTAAATGTATTAATGCAACATAAAAACCGTAAACATAAGTTATTCTTTTATCAAGTAAATTGATCTATACCCGTATGGGTTTTTGGTTAGAGTCAATTTTACTAAAAGAATAAACCTAGTCTTCTTTCCATAAGGAGAAGTGTGAGACTTAATCCTATTCCTTTTCATGAATGAGAAAGGTATAATAGGAAAATTATAATTCTCTAAATTCTAAATACATAACTCATAGCAAACTTTAATAGTTATGATTATTTGCACTTTATGAGTTATTTAATTAGAATCTAGACTTGTTACTGCAAAATGGTAAAAGACAAATTAGATTATTTATCTAGTTGTTTTGCTTTGACCATTTAAATATATTACATACAATTGTTGGAATGATAGATCTCTACAGGAAGAAATTGCATGCCAAGTTTTTTCAAGTTAATAGTTTGGAATGTGATGAATCACATTTATGTAGCAGAATACATTCTTTTAGAACCTATAAATAATTGTTGGAATGGACTTTCTTAAAAGATGTAGGAAAGTAAATAGTACACTATTTCCTTTCACTGATTAATAAAACATTTACAATGTTGTCAAATTCAGTGGGAGTATTGTATTCTTATGGCTGAATAAGGGATTATTATAATGTTCTCCAATTCAGTGGGAGTTATAAGACTTATTGTCTTAATTGTAACTCAGATTATCTTTTGAATGTCTCAAGATAATTACTTTCCAAATATAGACACTAATATTTTCAAGGATAGTCATGTGTGTTTCCTTGATTGATTGAGTAAACTCTATATCTACTAAGTTATGTTAATGACACAAATCATATTGTTCACATTAACAAACGCGTGTGTGTTGTTTATGTGGTACATGATGTTGTTCCATGCACAAGTTGGAGAAATCTACATTGTGTGCAAGGTATAACACATAAGAATATGATTTAATGGATTCTCTTAACTGTAAAGTAAAAGACTATAGTTCTAATATGATTAATATACATCTAATCTAAGAAACACTTGGTGTTGAAATTTAGTAAACGTGAGACGCAGGCTAAATATTAACAACAAGGTGAATTTCCATGTGTGCGTGAGACCAACATGGATAATTTACTGTTTCTAAATTAGACATCTATTAGAACATGTGTCAATATGATAACTACACAACTTCAACTATAATATTTATGTATTGTTAGAATGACATAAATAAATGAAGTAAATAAATTAACTTGGATTACTCTTGAAACCAAATGGTGGTGTTCAAGAATACTTTAGTTATACATGTTTATATCTTCTTATAAACATGAAGTCTTTTAAGTATTACAAGACTTATAATAAAGTAAGACGTTAACTTGTTATGTTTCTTAATTAAGACATATACAAGAAGTCATTGAGCGGATCAATGATTAATAACGTATAGTGGGATTATAACGAGTTTATGTTTTTATGAGACATAAACATGAAGTGACTTGGTCAAAAGTACTTGTGTTACAAAGCATGCAATTAGTTTGGAAATACTATTATACCATTAAGTTGACTTAGTTGGTAAATAGGTATGTCAACAGGAATATGGTTATCTTATATATTGTTAGATCTTCTTACAATATTAATTCTAATTGAAATACCACATATTTATGGTATGATCAGTTAGAGAAATCAAACTCTTGTTAGATTGTTTGATTGAAGATAACTATGACTTCTTTTCTTCCTAAAGTTATCAAGGTTAGAAAATTGAGTATGGATTGTATATACTCGATTAGACTCCTAGAAGATTAATAAGACACTATTTGAATTATGAAATGTGATGGATCACATTAAGTCTTAAATTGGATTTCTGAATTTGTTAAGCTACTTATGGGTAGGTTGTTAACAAAGGAATGTCAGGAACTTTCAATGTGTATTTGTAATGTCATTAAAGAGAACGTTGGGTTGTTGCTCTAATTGCTAAGTATTTATATTCTATATAATGCTAAAGGCAAGTGGGAGTATTTTATCTTGAAAAATAGAATTACAAGATACATAATCTTCTAAAAACACACTAGAAAAAATCATGATGAGGCAAAACATGTAAATGATAAACCTCAAGATGATGGAATTTTCATTCATAGATCCACTTGGATATCTCAGATATTTAATATGCTGACGACTATATGATGTAGTATTACCAAAATAATGAATTGGGTAAATTGCTCATATTATGAATGTTATAGATGATGTTCATAAAGATATTCAAATTTAAAATTTGGTTTATCTTAATACTTAATGGTTAGAGAATGAAGATGAGGTTATTCAAAGATAATGTAACCCTAGTGGTTTAAATCTTTGTGTAAAAATCATGTGGACAAAATTGTACACATATCTTAATGCATGTCTTATGAAAAGATTACTAATCATACTTAAGCAATTAACTATGATTGAATACTCTTTCCTAAGCACATTAAAGATACAAAGATGGTAATTGTCATATTTATATGAATATGAAATTTGACAATGAATATCAAAAACTCTTTCTTGAATGATTACTTGAGCGAGGACGATAAAAAATCAAAAGAGGTTTATGAATTCAAGTAAATCTTTGGAAGTGTACAAAGTGCAATAATCCATGAATGGATAAATGCTTGCATCTAGGAGAATATTCTTATATTTAATTATTATATCCATGTATTGATTTATAATTGAAATAAGACAATTTCTAAGTATTCCTGAAAGCTAGTGGGAGTATTTTGTTTGATTTACAAAATCATATATGTTCTATAACATATAAGAAGTTACATTCCATGTAAGTAAAATGTTAAGACTTAGTTTGGAATGAAACTGTATTTGAAAGATTTAGAAAATAAAACATATGACCTTGGAACTATAGTTTATTATTTAATAAACATGTGAAGTAAATAAATCTAATGGAATATGATATATTATTTTGAAAGACTAAATGAATATACATATTTGTAAAGATAGAACATGAATAAAATCTAAGTATGACTGAAGGATTTTTCATGTGCGTCATATTATTGTTGTATCATGCTTAAGTGATTAATGATTTGACAATGGTTGATATCCAATTAAAAGTTATTATATAACTTGTGTAATAGATATTCTAATAAAATATGTTTGAACTTAGAATAATGATCCTCAAACCTGGAATAGCTCCTAAAAATTACACAATGGATATTAAGTTTACGGAATTTAAAAGAGCATATTGTTGATTGTATAAAATGATGCTGGTTTAATTGAGATGACACTCAATAACTAGTCATGGAAGGATTTTATCCTTAGCCATGTGAACTAGTTGTGCTCAACTAAGAGCATAGTTGCATTATACATTAAAGAATTAGAATACTTTAAACTTTAAAAGGTTTGAAAGTTTGATTGTCATAAGTTGGTAATTGAGGATATCACACCAATTATGAAAAAGTATGTGGCTATATCAAGATAGTTGGATATACATATACAAGAATTTTGCTAATTAAATTCTTGAAATAAGTATTCTCAAAATTCGGATAGATCAAAGTTATTTGAAATAAATGCTTTGTCAACAAGTATGATTGTCATTACTTGAGGCATAATTGTCAACAAGTCATTACTTGAGACAAAATTCATTAACTAGAATTATCATGCATTGATCTATTTAGTATTTGGATAAAGGACATTAAGCAATTATTATTTATAATGAATTAAAGTACTTAGTACGTTTGTTTTCATTAATAATAAATTGTGTCCTATATTTGCATGTTTAAATCCGTGAATAACTTATGTTATTCAAAACTGTCCGTTGTCAATTAATGATATGGAAATATCATTAAACTAAGGCAAATCTGAGTATTGGTTAGAATATACTTGAAAGTATATTGATGCGTTGACATACCAATTTCACATGATATTCAATGAATTGAATATAGGACTTATCCCAACTACATGATTTTACTTTATGGATCTTGTCATTAAGTAAATCATGAAAGTAGTTATCCTCAGACTTGAGATACCAGATAAGAGTCATGGATGTAGTACATTTTTGTAAAGCAATCTACCACTCACCGTAGCAGGGAGTTATAAGGGTTGTTTTCAAAAGTGTTGCAAAGTCCATGGGTTATTCTTGTAGTCAAGAAATAATTTGTTCCTTCAAATTTGTTTTAAAGTTTAATATTGTTGGGCCCCTCGTAGGGTTGACAGGATGTATGCGTACGCATACCCAAATTCTATTTGGAATACGTTTAGATGTTTTGGTAATCTTGCTTAATCATAAACAATGCGAAACAAAATTATTAATTAAAGAATGACTAAGATCCATATCTTTATTAACGTGGTATTAGAAACAAAAGGATGATTATAATGATGAATCATTAAACGTTTTTCCAGGAAACCTACCTCGAGTTGGTCTAGGGGCATTGGCGTGTTGCTAGACGCTTACCAATGTCATTATGTTATTAATAGATATCCAAGTGGTAGCTGTTGGAAATTATGGATAAATATTAATAAACGTATGTCTAGAATCGAACTCGAGACCTCGGGATTGCAAGAAGGATTTAACGAGAAATGCCTAACGGTCGTTAGTATTTAACGAAATTGGCTAAAACTACCGTTAGACGAAAAGAACAAGGACTAGAATGAAATTAGATGACAAGAAGGATCCGGAAACCCTCTTGGGTTGTGTAGCCGGTCGTGGGTCATGAGGGAAACCCAAACCCACTCAAACTTATCCTCTAAGTTTCTTCTAGTATATATACAAATCAAGGGTTATTGTTTTGGGTACCTTTTGTGCACACACACTAAACCCTAAAAAGTTTGGTTCTCTTCTTTTGTTTCTCCTTTGTTAATACAAATATCGCCTAAAAACGTTATTTATATTTTACGATCTTCGCTAAGTTTTGTTAATGACAAATGTAAACTTTTGTTTCTAAGTAAAACATAATCTTAGTTTTAAAGACTTGCATAAACTAGACTTTTGCTACATTTTACATTTCATAAAACACAACACTTCTTATTTTCTAAAAATAGAATTGTCACATCACATTTATGGCAAGTTTTGTCATTATACATTTATGGAAAGAAATGTGTTTGACTTACTTAGATGTTGCTTGCAAGTTTAGTGTTTGACTTGATATTATGTGATGTGACATTGTTTGGTTTGCAAGAGTAATGAGATGTGACTTGGTTTGGTTTGCAAGATTTATTGCAAAACCAACTGCAAGCCCGGCGGTACCCTGGAGGTACACGGGCGGAACCCTTCTCAGGGGTCCGCCTGATCCGCCAGACCTGCAGAAGGTTTTGGCTATAAATATTGAGCCACAAGTTGAATTTTGGCTCATCACTTGACATTATATTTTTACACACACATTCATTCTTTCATCTAACCTCTTAACATTTCATATGTGAAGTTTCTTTTTGTAGCAAAGAGATTCACAAGTTTACCAAAAGTAACAAGTATTCAACACAACGTTGCAAGACTTGTTAGCTTAGCATTGTGTAGACTTGTGTAGTTTACACTTCATTTGATTGTGTATTTTCAGTAGTGATCGGTTAGTATTTTAGTCCTAAAAATACAAAGTGTATAGGGAGTAGTTGTAACCTTGTAAAGAACTAACGGGAGTGCTTGTACCCTTGGTAAAGAACTCGACATCTAGCTTTGTGTCGGTAAAAGTATAAGCGACGTGTAAGGTTTTCTCCGCCGGTGAAAGGAGCTTGTTGACTAGTGAAAGAAACTCTCGAGTTGGATACTCGGGGCGTGAACGTAGGGCAAGGAAAAAGAGTCCTTGTAGCCGAACCACGATAAATACTCGTGTTGTGGTTTGATCGTTTCTTTCATTTACTTGCATGTTATATATATTGTGTTTGTGTACATATCTTTGATCAAATGGAAAGTTTCAAAGCTAACTTAACAAGTTAAACAGATTTTATTTGGTAAACTATTCAACCCTCCTTCTAGTTTTCTACAATTGGCATCAAGAGCTACGTTACTCAAGCTTTTAAAATATATTGTGTTTTAAAACTTGAAACGATCCATGGATTTTGAAAATTACAAAGAAGGGCAATCTATGCAAAGACCACCACTCTTTGAAGCAAATGGTTTTATATATTGGAAAAAACGTTTTGAAACTTACGTGAAATCTAAAGATATAGATTTGTGGTATATAATTATTGATGGTGATAACGTAGTTACTAACATCAAAGATGATGATCAAAAGAAATTAATAGGTAAAAATAATGAAGCTAAAATGATGCTTTACAATGCTTTGCCTAATAAAGAATATGAAAGAGTCTTTTTGTGTAAAACCGCCAAGGATATTTGGCAATCTTTAATTGTCACTCATCAAGGAAACTCACAAGTTAAAGATAACAAAATTGATCTTCTTGTTCAACAATATGAACAATTTGTTATTTCCGAAGATGAGATTATTGATAATGCTTTTGCTAGATTTAATACTATTATTACTTCACTTAAAGCACTTGACGAATCTTTTTTTAGTAAGAACTTTGTCAGGAAATTTCTTAGAGCACTCCATCCGAAGTGGAGAGCAAAAGTGACGGCAATTGAAGAATCCAAAGATATTTCAAGCATGTCACTTGATGAGCTAATTGGAAACCTCAAAGTTCACGAAATGGTAATGGAAAAAGATTCAGAACTAGTTAGAGGCAAGAAAGAAAAAGTTAAGTCCATTGCCTTGAAAGCTAGAGTCCAATCAAGTGATGATGAAGAATCTACTTCGGATAGTGACGATGAGGAATATGCTATGGCCGTTAAAGACTTCAAGAAGTTCTTTCGTAGAAGAGGAAAGTTTGTAAGGCAACCTAAAGATGACAAGAAAACTTTCCGAAAAGATCGTGATGATAGAAAAGGAAAGGTTGAAAGAAAGTGCTATAGGTGTGGAGACACAAGTCATCTTGTAGGAGAATGTCCAAAACCACCCAAGAGCAAACCTCAACAAGCTTTTGTGGGTGGTGCTTGGAGTGACTATGAAGGAGATGAGGATGAGCTAAAGAATGACGATGTTGCTCTCATGGCTCACAACTCAAATGAGGTATTATCCGACTCATCTTACTCCTCTATTGATGATGACACTTTACAAAAAGAATATAAAAAACTTTGTGAATTGAGCTTAAAAATCATAAACAAAAATAAATTTTTGAAAACTAAAAAGGAGTTTTTAGAAAATGAAGTTTATGAGTTAAAAGAAAAAGCTAAAAGATTATAAAAGAGTAAAGGTATTGACACACCTTGCAAATCATGTGAAGAGCTTAAACTAGAAGTTGAGAAACTCAAAATTACTCAAAATGATCTAATAAAACAAACCACATAGTTTAAGAAGTTCGATAAGAGCATTTCTTGTGCGGATGAAATTATGAAACTTCAAAAGTCACCCTTTGATAAAACAGGACTAGGATTTACAAAAATAGAAACTTCAATGGGTCAAATGAAACAAGAAAAGATTGCACAAGAAACAAATAAGATTGCTACAGCAGCCTACGGATCAGGCGGAACCCAATTTAGGGTTCCGCCCGTTGGTCCCGAAGGTTCCGCCAGGCCTGCTGCAGCAGTAACCTCATCCACTTCGGATCGTTCAAAATTTGTTAAAGTTACATACAAAAGTGGAACAAAACCTGTGTTTAAAACTGGAGTAGGATTTAGAAAAAATGAATTTAGAGATAAAACTATTCAACCAAGACCTAAGACTCCAATTCCCAAACGCCCTTTTCCAAAGAGCAACTTCAACGCTCGACCAAACTGCCAACATGTTTGGAACCAAAACACTCCTAGACATTACCAAACTCCAAACCACATGCCATGGAACCCTTATGCTCTATTTTCATACTTGGAACAAATTAATGGCATGCTTAACCAAAATGGACCCATGAGAAATTGGGGACCAAATGTTTGAGTGTTTTTCATAAAATAGGTGTGCCTCAAAGTTTGTTTGGAACCGGATGAATGGATTAAAGATATCGGTTGTTCAAGGCACATGACGGGGAACAAAAGCCTCTTCACTTCTTATCACAAATGTGACGGAGGTAATGTTACGTTTGGTAGTAATGCTAAGAGCAAAATCATTGGAAAAGGTACAATCTCTCATGACTCCCTCTTTATAGATGATGTAGCTCATGTTGATAACTTATGTTTTAATCTCCTTAGTATTAGTCAACTTTGTCGTAATAAGTATAATGTTCTTTTTAGTGAAAACGGAAGTAAAATACTTAAAGATGGTATAACCATAGCCAAAGGTGTCCTTAAGAACAACGTATATGTCATGAAGATGGATCCAACATCTAGAGACAAACTTTGTCTTACCTCATTAGATGAATCTTCAACTTTATGACATAGACGTTTAGGACACGCTAACATGAGACTAATACAAAACCTGTCCTCCAAAGACTTAGTTCGAAACCTACCCAAGTTGAAATATGACCAACACTTTTGTGATGCTTGCAAAGTCGGTAAACAAGTCCATAATAGCCATAAGGCTAAAAACTTGGTTTCTACATCTAGGTGTCTAGAACTTTTGCATATGGATTTATTTGGTCCATCCGCTATACAAAGTTATGGAGGCAACTTCTACACTTTGGTCATAGTTGATGATTACTCAAGATATACTTGGACAAAATTTTTGAAAAGTAAAAATGAAGCTTTTGATAAATTTGAAATTCTAAGTAAGAAAATTCAAAATCAAGTAGAGTCTAATATTGTGTCTATTAGAACGGATCACGGTCGTGAATTTGATAATGAATTTCAATTTGGTAACTTTTGTGATAATAATGGAATAACTCATAACTTTTCGGCTCCACGTACTCCTCAATCTAATGGTGTAGTAGAACGTAAAAACCGGACATTGCAAGAGATGAGTAGAACAATGCTTAATGAACAAAACATTCCACAAAAGTTTTGGTGTAATGCCGTCGACACTTCAACGTACATTTTAAATCGAGTCCTAATTAGACCATTTTTGAATAAAACCCCTTATGAACTATATAAAGGTAAAAAGCCTACATTAGGATACTTTAGAGTGTTTGGGAGTAAATGTTTCATTCTTAACACCAAGGATTATCTCACCAAATTTGACCCAAAGTCTTATGAAGGCGTATTTCTTGGATATTCACAAAATAGTAAAGCATACATTGTTTTGAACAAAGAAACCTTAAGAGTCGAGGAATCGTTGAACGTAACATTTGACGAGAGTCCACCTCCCTCTAAGACATCACCTTTGGTAGATGATGACTTAGTTGAAAGCCAAGCAATAGAAAATCAAGAAATTTTAAGTGATGACAAAGAAGATGAACTATTTAACAAAGAACTTGTCAATGTCAAAGAATCTAAAAGTCATCCATTAGATGGTGTCATTGGCAACATTAACGAAAGAACACTAAGGTCAAAAGTTCAAAATGAAAGCAACTATTTTTGTTTTGTGTCAACCATTGAACCTAAAAATATTAATGAAGCCATTAAAGATGAGTCTTGGGTAATTGCAATGCAAGAAGAGTAAAACCAATTTGTTAGGAATGATGTATGGACATTAGTTCCTCAACCAAAGAGTCAAACTATAATTGGAACAAAATGGGTATTTCGAAATAAAATGGATGAAAATGGAATTGTGTCTAGAAACAAAGCTAGGTTAGTTGCACAAGGATATAACCAACAAGAAGGCATTGACTACGATGAAACTTTTGCTCCGGTTGCTAGGCTCGAGTCAATTAGAATCTTACTTGCATATGCATGTGCACACAATTTAAACTCTTTCAAATGGATGTCAAAAGTGCATTTCTAAATGGAGTCATTAATGAAGAAGTGTATGTTGCTCAACCACCGGGCTTCATCGATTTTGAAAAACCAAGTCATGTTTACAAACTTAAAAAGGCTCTTTACGGACTTAAGCAAGCTCCAAAAGCATGGTATGATCGACTTAAAACATTCCTAGTTGACCATAAGTATACCATGGGCTTAGTTGATAATACTCTCTTCACTAAGAAGAAAGATTCACATATTATCATAGTCCAAATCTATGTTGATGACATTATATTCGGATCAACTTGTCAAGAATTATGTGTGGATTTCTCAAAAATCATGCATGATGAGTTTGAAATGAGTATGATGGGAGAACTCAACTTTTTCTTAGGACACCAAATCAAATAACTAGAAGATGGTATCTTCTTTAACCAATCTAAATATATTAAGGATATGTTTAAGAAATTTGGACTAGAAGATTCGAAACCTATCAAAACTCCCATGTCCACCGAAACTAAACTTACCAAGGATGAGGAAAGTGAATCCGTAGATAGCACTAAATATAGAGGTATGATTAGTAGTCTACTTTACCTAACGGCTAGTAGACCCGACATTATGTTTAGTGTTTGTCTATGTGCTCGTTTTCAAGAAGATCCCAAAACTACCCATCTCGAAGCCGTTAAAAGGATTTTTAGGTATATTAAGGGCACTACACATTTAGGTTTATGGTATCCCAAAGGAACGGGAATAGACACCATAGTGTATGCTGACTCGGATCATGCCGGTGACTATGTCGATAGAAAAAGTACAAGTGGTATTTGTACTTTTGTTGGACATTGTCTCACCTCATGGTTCTCTAAGAAGCAAACGGCTCTTGCTATCTCAACAACGGAAGCTGAGTACGTTTCGGCCGGAAAGGCATGTCAACAAGCTCTTTGGATGAAGCAAGCTCTTGTCGACTACGGAATTCAACTCAACGACATCACAATTCTTTGTGACAACAAAGGTGCCATTGATCTTAGCAAAAACCCGGTTCAACATGCTCGTACCAAACATATTGAAATCCGTCATCATTTCCTTCGTGACAACGTTCAAAAAGGAAATATCTCAATTGAGAAAGTTTCTTCCGAAGACAACATAGCCGACATTCTCACAAAACCCCTTAAACGTGAACCTTTTAACCTTCTTAGACTAGGCTTAGGACTCATGGAACCTACATTATAGTTCTGGACATTAGACAAAAATCGCAAAAATCAAAACAAATCCATAACTATTTTTCTCAGCAGGGTCGGCGGAACCCTCACACATAACGGGCGGAACCCATTTCAGGGGTCCGCCGTATCCGCCGACATGCAGAACCAAAATCTTTGTTTATATTAAACCAAACACCCATTATCTCATACCACCACTTCCAAACTGCTACTATTCACTTTACCATCCATCCATACCTACGAATTCTTGGTCTTCCATTCATTTACATTGCAACTACATCATCATTGTAAGTATTCTAAACATGATTACAATCCTGATCTGAGTCTAGGAATTCTATTTCTTGCACAAAAACAAAAACTTGGGGTTATGCATTAACTTGAAAAAACTCATGCATTAGATTAGGTGTTTAATAAAACTAATCATGTTTCCCATAGTTAGGAATTGCATCTTTAATTAGTATAAATATGTTTGCTAAAACACCCCATGTCAAATCTTTCCAAAAATTTCTCACAAGTAGGACAAATATTTTTTCGTCTCACATTGAAAATACAAAATCAAAACGTTATGTTTAAAACATCACTTGCATAATGTCTCTTGAATGCTAAAGGGAATACATAACCAATATGTATTTTCGGGTACATTCAAACGAAGCTACATTGAACTAGGAGCGTTTGGGTTATCTTTTGTTTTATAACAAAACTTGCATAAAACGATTTTGAAGCATCAAAATGAGTCAAGATAACCGCACCTCCACATTGTTTTCATATAGGCACACACTAGAACTTCCACATTATAATAGTGGTTTACGTAAACTAAAATGTGAAATTTTGTTGTTCTAGGAATCATCATGCCTCCTCTAACCCACTACGACCACAAGGACACCATTAAGTACCTACCAAAACACCACAAAACCAAAGGCCTTACCGCAAATCAAGTAAACGTTTTCAAAGCCCTAGAAAAACACTATGTCCATGAGGGTAGAACCATTGATCCGTCTTTCCTAGAAGGCACAAACCTTTACGCCGATTTTCAACAATCAACTTTGAGTGTCTTTTGAATATCGACGAGCCTATTTGTCCTAGGTTCATTCTAGAGTTCTATGCATCCTCCGTCCTCTCCACGGATGATTATGGTCATATGTCTATCAACTTTAGGGTTAGCGGTCATCAATACTCCTTCACTCTTGAGGAGTTTGCTCAAATCCTAGGTGTTCCAAACCGTGGTACTTGCCTCTATTCTAACTTGCACTCCCTCTCAACTCTTGACAACCTTCAAGACCGTATCCACCCTTATGACACACCCCTTGTCTCAAAAGACGTTCTCTGGGACCACCTCTTTGTTAGGACCACCACCACTAGGAGAACCCGTTCGGGGAATGAGGTCGATAAGGACCCATATGGAATGGAAATGAATGAACTCAAACCCCAATTCAAGAAATGGGAGGAAGTCCTTAGAGCCAATGTCATTAGCACAATAGGGAACCGTGACCATATCAACCTTTGCCTTTGCTACATGCTCTACTCCTTGTCCGTTAGGCAACCCTTCAACCTTGCCTACTACATGGCCAAGAGAATGGCCGACATTCCCGTGCATGGCACAACGGCTATGCCGTATGGAATGCTCTTGACCCGTCTCTTTAGGTTCATCTCACCCATTCCACCAACTCCAAACGGTCTTCGCCTTAACTACTCTCTCATCCCACACACCTTTGTCCCACTAAGTGATAAGAGAGTGTACAAAGCCCAAGGAAAACGTCCACATCCTCCTACCTCATCTTCGTCTTCCTCAATGAGTGAAGATGACAATTTGCCAAACTCTAAGCTCCCTCCTCTCGAATACCTTTCTCAACTTCCGGATATTCCTAATGAGTCGGAGGAGTTCAAACAAACAAAGGCGAAGTTTAAGAATCTTGGAAGGTTCCTTGGAAAGCTCAAGAACAAGATCGACCGTCAATGAGTGCGGGTGTGTAGGAGTGTTTGGCACTAGGTGCTATTTGAACAAATTTGGTCGTTTAAACAATATTTGTGATGAATTTGTGTGTTAGTACAATGTTTGATACAATTTGGAACATGTAGTATCTAACTTTGATGCAGGTAGACAACTTTTGGCAAGTTGTCAAATTTTCAAGTTTATGATATTTTCACTAAGTATAGTGAAATTCTCGACCTCAAGGTCAAAGTCCTATGAAATGCATGTTTACGTGTCTATTTTTTGCATTGCCCAACCAGAAATGCCTTATCTTTTTTATTTTAGGAGTTTTCGAAAATTTTGAAAATCGTCTCCCGGGTCAAAAACGCGGACTGCCAATTTTTTTAGGTCTGGCGGATCTGTCGGTACCCAATATTGGGTTCCGCCAATGTAAATTCTGGGAATTCCAGAATTGGCCCAACGGACCAGGCGGCACCCTCAAATGGGTTCCGCCTGTGTATTCTGAGGGTGCCACCAGCAACCTGCAGAATTTTTGTTTTCATTTTCACCAATTCAACATCCAAACACCAAAATCCAATCCTTTTAGGTAGAAACCCATTACTTGCAATGTGTTTAGCATAATAGGATACTCCTTCTTCCATAAACTTAACCAAAACCAATTCCCGCCAAAATTCAAATTTTGCCATAACAACCTCAAGGAGCCCTCAAACATAAAGGAAGGAACCCTTTTAAGGGATCCTTGAAATCCCTGAGATTTATACTACCACAAATCTACCAAAACCACTAAGCATTTAGTGCAAAACTTGTCTTCTCACTTCACCATTTTCATTGGATTAACTTCCATGATTTGACAACCCACAATTAGTTTTCCAAATCATTAGAAACCTCCATTTTTGTATGGACTAACATCAAATCCAAACACTCCTTTCCATAATCTTTCAACACTATAAATTAAGCCATCCTAAACACTATCAAATCACACTTTCTTCACCACAATTTCTGAAACTTCTACACAATTTTTCACCATGACTAAGTCAACAATCACCAACCAACCATCAAGACCCATCCGGAAAACCGCCCGGATAAGTGTAAAACCACTATGGTCAAATCAACCCATCAACCTAAGCTCCTCATCTTCGGATGAATTCACATCACCTATCAAAAATGAACACTTTTTGAACCTTGCATCTCCATCACCATCACCCAATGAACCAAATGAGCTCACTCCACCACCAACTAAATCACCTATTGACCTAACTCCACCAAGTGCTCCAACTCAACCATCCAAAACTTCATCACCATCACCATTACCCAAAATTGAGCCAATGGAACTATTTGGGTCTCCTCCCACATCACCACACCCATTTGTCCAAGATCTTAATGATCTTCCACCAAGACCTACACAACCACCACCTTTTGCAAATGAATCACCAAGGTCAATTCTTGACCAAGATAACCTTTTTAACCACATTCAACCACCACAACAAGTGTACCATCAACCTAAACCATTATTGTTTCACCCCATCTACAATGACATCCATGGTCCTCTTTATGGAGAACCAAACTTTGAAAACCATGATCACCCAACTCCACCACACTCTCAAGCTCAAAACTTTGAGTCTTTCTTTCCCTCATATGAGGATATACAAAACATGGTTGAAAACCACCTCCATCAAGCAATGGAATTTCAAACCACCTTGCTTGATTCAATACCAAACCCATCATCCACCCAAGAACCACAAACCAACCAACCCTCAAACCAAGAAACCAAAACCCACCCATTTCCACCCACTCATCCCTATGTTTGCTCAAATTGTGAGCAAATGGGTGCAAGCATCAAAACGTTGCTTCACCAACTCCAAGATGAAACCCGGTTTGCATTCCAACACGTTATAGAACGTTTGGATGCTCTTTCCCACCCAAACAAATCCTAGACAACGGTTTAGAGGCCGTTTGCCCCAATTTAGGAACCTAGGCTCTTATTTTTCTTTCTTGGTTAATTTTTAAGTTTTTAGAAGTAGAAGAATATTACTATTTCATGTCCTTTGACTTTTATAAGTCAAAAATTTACTTGGAATGCTAATTCTTTCTACTTACTTTCGTGCATTGTTGGTTGATCATTTGTATTGTGGTTGCAATATGTGTAGTAACTACAAACTTGGCTTTATATGTATATATCACCAACTAACCATTTTTTTTGTAGGATCCAAAATCCATGTTTCCCACCTTCGCACTCCTTTTAGGGGGAGTAACAAGCAAGGGGGAGCAAGTGCATTTTTTTCCACTTCGCTACTCTACTTTTTATTTCGACAAAAAGGGGGAGAAATATATTAAACCTTCAAAACTTAATATGATTTTCATCACTTAAGAAAAACAAGTTTAATATAATTTTTTTTAAGTCTTAAAAACCAAGATTTTGTGAGTTACTTAAAAACAAAGTGTATGTTTTGTCATCAACAAAAAGGGGGAGATTGTTAATACAAATATCGCCTAAAAACGTTATTTATATTTTACGATCTTCGCTAAGTTTTGTTAATGACAAATGTAAACTTTTGTTTCTAAGTAAAACATAATCTTAGTTTTAAAGACTTGCATAAACTAGACTTTTGCTACATTTTACATTTCATAAAACACAACACTTCTTATTTTCTAAAAATAGAATTGTCACATCACATTTATGGCAAGTTTTGTCATTATACATTTATGGAAAGAAATGTGTTTGACTTAGTTAGATGTTGCTTGCAAGTTTAGTGTTTGACTTGATATTATGTGATGTGACATTGTTTGGTTTTCAAGAGTAATGAGATGTGACTTGGTTTGGTTTGCAAGATTTATTGCAAAACCAACTGCAAGCCCGGCGGTACCCTGGAGGTACACGGGCGGAACCCTTCTCAGGGGTCCGCCTGATCCGCCAGACCTGCAGAAGGTTTTGGCTATAAATATTGAGCCACAAGTTGAATTTTGGCTCATCACTTGACATTATATTTTTACACACACATTCATTCTTTCATCTAACCTCTTAACATTTCATATGTGAAGTTTCTTTTTGTAGCAAAGAGATTCACAAGCTTACCAAAAGTAACAAGTATTCAACACAACGTTGCAAGACTTGTTAGCTTAGCATTGTGTAGACTTGTGTAGTTTACACGTCATTTGATTGTGTATTTTCAGTAGTGATCGGTTAGTATTTTAGTCCTCAAAATACAAAGTGTATAGGGAGTAGTTGTACCCTTGTAAAGAACTAACGGGAGTGGTTGTACCCTTGGTAAAGAACTCGACATCTAGCTTTGTGTCAGTAAAAGTATAAGCGACGTGTAAGGTTTTCTCCGCCGGTGAAAGGAGCTTGTTGACTAGTGAAAGAAACTCTCGAGTTGGATACTCGGGGCATAGACGTAGGGCAAGGAAAAAGAGTCCTTGTAGCCGAACCACGATAAATACTCGTGTTGAGGTTTGATCGTTTCTTTCATTTACTTGCATGTTATATATATTGTGTTTGTGTACATATCTTTGATCAAACGGAAAGTTTCAAAGCTAACTTAACAAGTTAAAAAGATTTTAATCGGTAAGCTATTCAACCCCCTTTCTAGTTTTCCACATCCTTGTTGGCCGATCGACCACCAACCCTATGGGTTCGTTGATCAAAAATTATCAATAAGAAAATCTTGTGTTTTTGTTACTAGCATAACTTTTAATTCGTTACTAGTTTGTGTGTACAAGAACGAGGTAATTACTCACTATAGTAATTATCAAGGGATCGATTAACAAAACGGTAAGCGGTTAATCATTGATCCATATAAACCCTAATTAGGGTTCATCACATGTTCACGATTATTAATTGATTCTTGTTTTGCTATAATCACTAAAGGTACGTTCCTATTTAATTTATGTTAATCCTTTATATGTTATAGATGTTCATACGCTTCCGTATATGTGTTTACCTATTTCATGATTGTCATGATTCTAATACTATAACACTTTCTTCCTCTTTTGTCTTTTACCTTTTTTTGCTTTTTTATTACTAACTTCATCTTCGTCTTCATCACTGTCTTCTTTATGTTCTTCCAGAAACCAATCCCAATTCTTTATGCCACGTATCATTTTCTTCGGGTAGTGAGCAAACTCAGGTCCCATAACTAGGGGTGCTATTCGGGTCGGGTTGGTCGGGTTCGGGTCAAACGGGTCGGGTCCAAGTCGGGTCGAGGGTAAAAATAATATAGCCGAACCCGACCCTATTTGAACTCGGGTTAGTCGGGTTCGGGTCGGGTCAAGTCGGGTTCGGGTTTGTCCAATTTACAAAATCACATAATTTTATTTCTTAAACTTAGTAGTTAAAATGTAGTAATTTGTTGCATAAATTGTATATGAACCATAAGTCTACTTAGTTATTATATAGTTCTTGTCATAGTATATATCAAAACTAGTCTTTAAAATCATTTTATGTAACAATTGTTTCTATGAACTAATAAAAGTAAGAAAATTTCGCAATTGGTAAATGAGTATTTGATTTAACGAATAGATCGCTTAGATTTTAAACATATCTTTTATATAATAAAACAAAACCTCTATTGGGAATTTTCCATTTCAAAAAAATCAATTCATACCTTATTTAGTAATATTTTAATTATTATCATTATGTTTTTTCTAAAGGTATTTAATAATAACCCCTAAATATTTCTTTATTTTGAAAAAAATTATTAAAATTCCAAAACCGTGTGAATTAGATTAAAAAAACGTTTAAAAGTATATGTGTCAAAACTGAGAAAAATAAAACTTACAAAAGGCGGGGTGAATTAAATAAGTTATGGGGTTGTTAATGTTAATTCTAAAACTTCAGTGGATGACTGTAAAGTTAAGAAAAGTTAAAAACAAAAAAACACACATATCCTTCTTCAATGATAGCCCATCCTAAACCCTATTTCCTTTCTTCTCCCACCACCCAATCGTATGAGAGAAAAACTGAAAAATTTCACATCCCCAAAGTGGAATATCAAACATCCAATTAAAGCCCAAAATCATCATTAAGTATCATAATTGCGATCGAAGTTCTATCATTGCTTGATTTGTTTACAGGTAATGTTTTAATGATTTATATGGAATTAATTAGTTTCAGTTAATCATGGTCAAATTCAGCTTTCGTTAGTATAGATAATCGACCTACTTCATTTCAAGTTGATGGTGCCTTTTGTATGACATAATTATTCTTTCCCAATCAATTCTATCAAACTTATGTTCAATAAATTAATTGTGGGCAAACTTAAGAAAAATAAAACCTTCACGCAGGTATGAATTAATTCTTATATTTAAGGATGCAATTGATGTACGTTATTTGTGTGTTATTTCAGTTAAAAGATGTGGCTACTAATAGGATTTTCTTTTAAGTATTGTTTTCTTAATAAACAGTAATTTTTGATTTGCTTACTTTGTTTATGAGGTTACTTTTAAGTATTCTGAAGTCCGACCCACTTTTTAGGCTGCATCGTTTTACTTTTCATCATTTTCAAAAACATAAACTTATAGAGAACTTTCTACAGGTGTCCAAATGTTATGCGGCTTATAAAGGTGTTGTGCGGCTTATAATTCAAGTATTGGCCAAGCACAAGCCCA
Organism: Artemisia argyi; assembly: GCA_030686995.1. Lineage (NCBI taxonomy): Eukaryota > Viridiplantae > Streptophyta > Magnoliopsida > Asterales > Asteraceae > Artemisia > Artemisia argyi. The sequence goes on from CM060690.1 coordinate 180,101,775, forward strand.
GAATGAGCAGAAACTTACTACCATTGATGTATTGACATATTTGAAGGATGTTTGTGACACTTTTGGGAAGAACACAAATCAGTATCACGTTTTCGTATATGCTGAATGATTTTAAAGATCAAAGGTAAATAAATGCCATTTGAAGGTCAACATTTGATAGATAGTAGTTATATTGAAATTAATATTACCTAATGAGAACTTCGCTAATGCAGAGTTGATATTGTTGGTATTGTAGCAAGTGTGAAAAGATTGGTTTAAAGTTCACTATGATTTACTTGCTGGGTTTAACACTTTCTAAAGGCAACCCCTAAAGCAACCCTCGCCGAGATTGTTGATGAAGGTCCGAAAGAAAATTGACATATAACTGCTACTAATTATATCTGGAACTTATTGTTAGTGTGTAACTAAATTTATGATCCTGTTCAGGTCAATTATTCACGGATGTTGCTGGAAGCCCGTGCTATGTTGCACCTGAGGTGCTTTTGAAGCAATATGGCCCACAAGAATATGTATGTTGTTTCTACATTTGTGATTCATGTTATCCGTAGTTAGATTGCCTTATGTTTTTATCTTTAATCTAAAATGAATACAACAGCAAGAAAAAGACGTAACCGCCAGTTTAAAGAACTTAGGGGTAAGCTTTGCTTTGCTCTTTTGGTTTTTTCCATGCAGAATCTTCTCAGAGATGGGTTGTCATTAGAGTACAAAGTGGGCACCATGACCCAGAATCTTTGGGATCCTCTCATTTCTGATAAGGTATAAAACCTTTAATATTTGTCACCACTTCTGCTTCATGCAGAATCTCATATCTTGAAATTGCATATTGCAACAGATGCTGAGTTCTTTTTGTTCGGAACAAATGATCTCACACAAATGACGTTTGGGTACAATTTAGATGACGTTGGTAAATTTCTCCCGGTTTATTTGGCGCATAGACTTTTACACAATGATCCCTTTGAGGTAAGTAGCATATACGTAGTCACATAGATATATTTGACAAACGTTATTGACATACATTATTATATTGCATTGCTCATAGGTTCTTGACTGTCAAGGATTAAGTTGTAGTTTGTGTTTCTTGATTTAATTGAATGATTATGAGATATCCTTTAGTCTATGTATCTATTTGGCGATAGGCTATTTAATCATATCACATTACCTATGACAAAATTGTTTATAAGAAGGATAACATTTAATTTGAAATTATGTGATTACCATGATATTATTTTATCACTGCTTTATTAAGCAAACATCACTTTAGTTTTATCTCACAATGTAAGAAATATTCTTTTTTGTTCCTTTTTGTTCTTAGGGTTCAATAACTGTTACTTGAAAAAGAAAATACAAAACAAATCATTCGAGGTTTGATTTTCATTTTGCTCTTCTATTAGATAAAATACTATGGGTGAACTTTGACACTTTTGACCACGCATAGTTGGTTATGATAAATTCTTTTGTTTAAATGATAGATAATGTACAATTATTTTTTTTTTTAATTTTTTATTTTTTGTTACTTTAACTTCCAATGCATCGAAGTAGCTTTTTACATTACTTTTTAATGATATGTGCAAGTTGTTTTAGTAACGACGTTTGATTTCTTCAATACAGGTCACTTATGGAAGCTAAAGGAAATACAGGAGACAATAGAAGAAGGAGATCCTTTTCAATATCTATAATACTTGGTTTATGTTGCTCCTATTTGACTCAGTGAATGGCAAATGAGCGGGATTGCTAAGGGAGACAACATAGCTCAAGAGGTAACTAAAAGTACTCATTGATGTGCTCTTTCTAACCTAAATGTATATTTCGAGCTCAACAGCCAATGTAGATAGGTATATAACATTTAACCTCTAAAAGAGATTTTAAACAAACGAGTACTATTTGGATTAAGTCATATAAGTGAAGAACTATAAAAGAAATTGGCGAGCTATTCACCTTGGGAGGCTTTCGACCTATGGTGTAACTAGCTGAACTTTTATTATGGGTACATTATTGTTGTGTTTGACCCATAAGAGATAAACATATGATGGTTTATATGACTATTTGAGTGTTTGGAAAGTTATCAGTAGCCTTTCAGGGGATATTGTTTCTGTTATTTCTTATATATGCCATCCCATTGTCTGTGATTCTATTGATGTATATGTATGCGTGCTGAAAAGGGAATGAAGATAGTCAGTTAAGGAAAGAACCTCTTATAAGTTGGGGCTTTTTGGGATAAGAGAAATGAATGTACCATGACAATTAGCTCTTGGGAAAATAAATGTCTAGCATTTATACTCTTGACAATAAACATGATCAGCTATTGACTTTTCGTGAAAGACTAAAGCATTATAATTTGTTAGACAACAGACACATGGAAACATGGTTTTTTGTGTCGTTATTGCCGATTTATGTCATATTTTTTCGAGCTTTTATGTGTCTTTTTTTTTTCTTTTTTTTTTTTTTCACAGCATAAATTATGCTTGGCCAGGTTTATAATGCAGCCGTTACATATTTGTTTGGACACAAAGTTTCTATATAGGTTTTTACAGTGTTTGGACAATAAAAATATGGGTGTTTGGACATGGGGATTTCTTTACGTAAGAAACTGCTACAAGTCTTTTTTTTTTCCTTCTTCATTTTAGTCTGTAAATAAGAAATTCATTAAATTTTATTCGATGGAATGCCTTCACAGTTGGTGGTTACTACATTTTCTATATAGTAATTACGACAAAATGCATACTTGGCTTCATCATCGGTTATAGATGGTAGTTTAAAGATAATTAGTTATATGTTTCATTTGCAGATGTGGTATCTCAAATTGTATTGTAAGCTAATCCTAAATGGATATTTTAATTAGATCCGTAGACTTATATACTTGATGAATCAAGTGTGAAGTTAAATCTAAGGAGTTGTTTAAGGACTAATATTAAGTGTTTAGTATAGTAGTTATTGCTTTGGAAGGCTTTTATGCTTAGTGAGCAAAGGAGTATGCCGAATATATTAAGGTATTATATGTTGGGAATGATTTGGGTTGTTTTAAATTTTACGTGTATATTTACTTGATAGATGCTTATATATGTGTTTGTGTTATATTTTGTTTTATAAGTTATGCAAAAGTTTACAAACTTTTGGTTTATTGGAACTTGCAAACTGATGCGTTTACATGATTTCATGTTGTGGCGGAACCGTTGGTGGGCATGTTTTTTAATGCTATGAGTAACTGATCTATGAATTCAATAGGTTGTATTATTTTTTTTTCACTTCTATGATTTAGAATTCAGCTTATTTTATGGGTTTTTTAGGTTAGCAAGGCGCAGAGTTTTGACAAAATTCTGAATCATTAAGGCCTAGATTTGTTAAAGGTATGCATAACTAAATATATACTGTCCCTTACCTTTTATTTATATGGAATAATTAGGAGATAATTTTCAAAATGAAGGTGGTCGGTATATTAGGAGGTGACCCTTTATTATCTATATTTACTGGATGGCAACTCTAATGTTTTGTTTGTTATATATATTATTCGACTTGCTTGATAATGTCATCTAAAAACATTTACATTTTCTTCTATTTTGGCGGTACTATGGTAAGAACCAATTTTGGTTGGATGGAATGTGGGTTTATTGCCACAAGCTATGACTATGATGCCCTTTAGATGAATTTGGTTTGTTCCAGGTGCGGGTCAAAAGTCATCTAACATGTATTATAATGGTTATGAATCCCAATTTCATTTCTTTAAAAGTAGTAAAAATGGTAATTAATTTTCATACTCATTTTTTTATCGAATTTTGCAAATTTTCATACTCATTTAATGTAATTACCAGTTGCAGAATTTAATAAAACTGGAGAAACAAGTGTCAAATGGTCTGCATAGCTTGACACGTTTTGACCCGCGCACATCTTGACCCATTTTCTAACTAGCCTTATTTTTCCACATAAGCCTTGAACTTTCCATTTGCCTGAATTTGGATTTATTGATGGTTTGTAGTCTGTATAATGATACATGCCAACAAAGAGCTTAAATGAGGCCTGCGCTCCAAATGGTGACAACCCAACAATTCTATTGTTCTTGTGCTGGTGTATGTAGAATGTGAAGTTGCTGAAATCTTTGGTTGTGTTAGTCATTCGAGTGTAAATTGCAACAAGACTCTTAGCAACTTTGGCGAGGATAATCTTAGAATCTGTATCATGATGAGGTCATTCTAAATTCTAATTGTTAAAAAGAAATTTCGAGTAATCTGAATTATCATTAGACATGTTCATGGAGCTTTTTACTTCATTTAAATAGAAATGCACTCAGTTAATTTTTTGTTTTTGGAAAAAGAAAATGCACTCGGTTAGTTGTATCTCTTAAATCATTTTTATTATACTAATTGCCTATTGAATCAACATTTAGTGATTGACTGGTAGAAAATAAAAGAACTCATATAAATATTCATCTTCAAGTATGTGCATATTTTTAGTGCTAATTGAGGTAATGGTATTCATGAAAAGGTATTTGAACAAATTACACCCAACCAAAGGTTTTATGGAGATTGAAAAACTCCTATAGATGAGATAATAATCAACTTAATCCATCCGATTCAGGTTTGTCTTTTGATCAAAATTTAATAGATTTTAGTGGTCTTACTTTTAAGTTTCTCATGCTCTTAAAGATTGAAATAATAAACTTAACCAACCTTCTGCGACTTATTATGTGTTGTACTATGTTACAACTTCTCATTCTAACATCTTTTTGTTCCCGATTGATCAGATAGCGTAAAGAATATCACTTGATCATGTGGAAATGAAGATTAACTTTTTAGAAAAAAAAGATCAAATTAGTTAAGACATATTAGCTTTTTTTTTTCTTTTTTTTTTTTTTATAATACCAAATTACCAACATGGCCATTAATTTAGCAATGTTTGGTCAGGGCTAAGATTATATTTCTTCAAAAGAAATTTTTCAATAACACCAAAAACTTTAAGAATTACTTATTTAATGCAAAAAGCAACCACCATGCTATATTAGTACATGCCATTTTGCTTGAAAAATCAAACAGAATGTCTAATCCAAAATCATTACATAAACATATTCATACATAAAAACATATATACAAAAAATACACTAGATCAAAATATTAGAAAAAATCCAGTGCGTGCACGGGCATTATAACTAGTTACAGTATATAAACACATGAGCATGTAAGTAATTGCACATTGATATTTTTGTTGGACCTAAGCGAACATTGATGTCCAGGCTATATGCACCATTTGCAAGTCAATTATAACATTTTTTCGTCTCGGAACAACAAATCAGAAACATATCATTTTGTAATATGCATTTCCATACACATTCTTATATTCTTATTATTAAAGTATACAATTCATGTGAAATGATGACTCACGATATGATGATATAGTTTACTCTATGATATGTACGTCTTGGACTTACAAAATTTTCAAGCCAAAAACCACACTAAAAATTATTTAGAAAATGGGCCAAGTTTACTACATGGATCACTTAATTTAACTTGGCCTTTCAATTGATTGAAAAATAAAAAAATAAAATAACCTCAGGTTAGTCGGGCTAACCCGAACCCGAATAGGAAAATATTTAAACCGATACCCAACCCGAGTTCATAATCGGGTTAGTCGGGCTGACCCGATTGACCCGACTAAGATTTTGGACCCGAGTATCCTTATTCGGGTTCGGGTCCGGGTCGGGTTGGGATTTATGACACCCCTACCCATAACAACAAAACCGAAATCTGTAATTTACCATCAAAATAACAAATCAGCAGACATTTGTTTGGACCCATAACTGTAGATGGCTTAAAATTGGGGGTGTTTGGTAATGCATTTTAAAAGTGTATTAGTATTCCTTTGTAGCATAACTATAGATGCTATATAAGGAGGCATAAAGACATCCATCTTAACAGTAGCTATCACATCTCGACCGTTACTATGTATACTAAATAACAAAGTCCTTGAACTTCCATCTTGGAAGCGGTTATTACCACTTCAAAATGCAGTCAAAAGAAATTGTCAGTTGATTAATTCTAGCTAAAACTCGATACTCCACTTATTATTTGATACATGTGTGCTTTTAAATCTGATCATTTTGACTTGAAATGCGAAAACCAGAATCACATCTAAACACCCTTTCATCTAAAGTCTCAGCAGCCTAAAATTTAGGCTAGGACTGTTCGGTAACTGTAATGTTATATGCTAATACTTTGAAATCAAAATAAGTGAATCTAAACAAACATGTAAGAAACTATACTATAGTCGATTTTCAAGTTTTTCCCATAAATCCCTGGACTGATTGGAACTAAATGAGACAGAAAAAAAAAAAAAAGACAATGTGGAATCTGAAACAAGGACAAATGTATGCCTGTACCAAACCTAGTTACGGTTTATAACGTCTTGTATGATGCCAGACATTCAACCTTAGCAAAGTTGTATAAAGCTAAAACGACGTCACTTTTAAGTTTCAAGAATTAAAACTCATGGAGTATGAAACTAGATTTGAGTTAAATACCATATTGACCGCTGAACTGAAAACCAAGAATATATTGGGGATCAACAAATGTCAAAACGTATGGGAGCCAATCCTACTATATTCATGTTGGTTTTCAATTCAATATTTTTCCAAAACCGATTCTTAGTTCAATGTACAACCATATCAAAATAGACAGTAAGGGACTGGGCAGATATAGCAATATTAACCCGCCTGTTTATAAATTGGATACTTTAGGTTAACTTTTATCTCAAACGGGTCAAACAGAAAAAGACAACGATTTCAAAAGGCAAAGTCAAGTCTAATTTGATTAAAGCTTGAATATCATATTTAACACACTAAGTCGCCAAGCTTGAAAGAAGGACAAGGCTTCAGGGTAAAAGCAACCTGACCGTTTTTGCTTAAAAATACCAGTTTTGACCCAAACCCGTTTGACACATTATCTAAACTGACGACAATGCGTAGAACATTTACCACCAAACAGGCAAAGATTAACAACTCCTAGCACGGGCGAAGCACAAAAAAAAAAACTAAAAACAAAAGATGCTACTAAATACATGTCATTTTAGTCACTCTATTTCATTTATGTGTCATTAAAAATAGGATATTTAAGCTGAAAAATCAACATTCTTTGATAAAAATAACACTTTTATACGAATTTAAACACTTTATATACAGGCTACGTTTAGCATAACTGGCAGTAGTTGCAAGTTTGTTTTAGTAAAAGCATTCCTTAAGGTATCTGTATATTATAGAGTGTAAAAGGACAAAAAAGCTAAACGCTTCTATTATTAGGGTTCAGCATAGAAGTGTTTAAACAAAATCCAAAAGCTAATCTTCCGTTGACAAACACGCATTATATTCTAAATGCTAAAAGCTGCATTTATATTTTATGAACGCTACTTTTCAAATTTTCAAATGCTATTTGAAGAAGGATATAGTGTTAGCGTTCAGCTTTTTCATCATTTTACACTTAATAATTAAGTATACATACCAAACACTTTTATAAAACAAACATATACTCTAACACCTACTAGTAGCTAACTATATATATAACTTAATTGCTAAATGCTCCTACCTAACGGCTAATCCTAGTTTTGCCAAAAAATACTCTGAACGCTAAAAGTAACTCAAGTTATAATATTACAGAAGAAAACAGTACAGTACAGAACATAAAGGCAATATATTAGCTTAAAAATGTGCCTAAATTCATGACTAAGCCTTCTTGATGGTTGTTTTCTACAAACCATCAAGATCATGGCACATATGTTTAGGGATACAACTTAGGCCTCCAAATCATTTTTCATTAGAGTATTATGAGACCCAACAAGGTTACAACAAAACAATAGAGAACAATCTTAACAAGACAAATGTTATTTAGTCATTTAACTTTAGGGGAAATCATTGCTGCTGTAAACATCATATAACCTATCTGCTGAGAACTACATGGACCAAAAATGCAATTAACTCATAAAAAAATATAAACTAAATATAGGCGGATGAACCGATGTTACACAATATCGTCCAAGCTTTCTATGGATGTATCTGATATCTCCACCGGGTTGCCATCTGTGAGGGGAGAGCTGCTTCCAATCACATTAATTCCGACATTGTGTGAGGGTAAATCTTCATACTGTTCAGATAGAGTTCCCGAAACCATTGGATATTTAATTTTTGGAATGCCCAATAAATTACCCGTTTCAGGATGCTTTACTCTATTACCCATTCCGAGCCCTTAAGGTTTTGTGTTAGGGTTTTTTTTTTTTTTTTTTTTTTTTTTTTTTTTTTTGTAAATTTATAGTTATAAGAAGGAAGAAAGAAAGGCGAGAATTTGTTGGTTTTGTGTTAGGATGGAAAGCAAAGAAAAGTGGAGTGTGAGAAAAATTATTCATGTTCTCAAGATTTTAACAAGAAGAAAAGTGGTTTTTTTAGTCAAAAAGCTGCAGCCAACGAATGAAAGTTTCATGGAATGAGAGTAATGTTAATTACCAAATTGGCCACTTGGTTACATTTGTTTGTTAAATATAGAAGGGCTTTCTAGTAAATGTGTAATTTTTAATTTTTTTTTAAAGCATGAGAAATGTCACTTTCAATACCTTTCATTTATTTTTCCTTGAACACATAGAAACGTTTTACTTTTACCTTCCTTTACTTTTCCCTTTCTTTTCATCTTCACTTACTTTTCCCTTCCTTTTCTTTTATAAAAAAATTAGGGTTTTTCTTTTTTTTTTTTTTTTTTAGTTATAAGAAGGAAGAAAGAAAGGGGAGAATTTGTTGGTTTTGTGTTATGCGTACTTTTATAGTTTATATATAACATGGGGCAGGTACTTCAGCGCTAAGTAATCTATAAAAATCAATCCAATAAACTGTTAGCCCGTTACCTTCAACCCAGGACCATGTATTGTTCGGCCCAACATGGTGATAATCTGCTTAGTATTCGATTTCTTATACGCCTTCACGACAAAGTTCTTCCCTACTAAAATAGCATTATCTATACGAGCATTTCTAAAGGCTCATACAATATCTCCAAGAGGAAAATTAAAATGCATACTTTTATTTTGATGCATAAAAATGGATAAATCCCAACCATTAGATCAAATTAGATGGATGGTGGGGATTAACATAAGATTTAGAGGTGGCAAACGGGCTAAACGGGCACGGGCAAAACGGGCACATGTTATACAAATCGCTTTATAAAAAACCAAAAATAACAAAATAAATTCATTAAATGTAATAGTTCATTTATATTTAAAAAATTATATATATATATATATATATATATATATATATATATATATATATATATATATATATATATATATATATATAGAATCTGGATTGATTGAGAAGGTTTTTATTTTGAGAAGATTAAGAAGGTTTTAAAAAACGATAGATTTTTAACTTTGATTCATGTTTTTCAAGCATAAAACTCATTTTAATGTGATTAAAATTCAAAATGTGTAAAAAAAAATTGAATCAATGTTAAAAATCTCTCGATTTTGCGATATATGTAGAATACTGAATCATCTGTACAAATTTAATGAATCATCATCATAACTCGATTTTAACAATGATTTGTGAATCAAATTTGTGATTTATAGATTCGATTCACCATAAATTGATGTTAACTTGTGAATCAAATCAAAAACATGAATCAGTTTGTTCAAACGAAGATTTCTCAATCTTCTCAAAATAAAAACCTTCTCAATGGAACCGGATCATATATATATATATATATATATATATATATATATATATATATATATATATATATATATATATATATATATATATATATATATATATATAGGGGAGGGTTAATGTGAGATCAAGCTTAAAGTTGTAAAAATAAGATCTAGTCTAAACAACCACTAAAACCATTTTATAAATAACCATATTAGCAATAATATACAAAAAATAAAGTATTAATACGAATTAACATTTTAACAACTAATAACCAACTAATACATGAGTTTGGATTAGTGATACACAACTATAAATTTACATGTCGAATCAAAGTGTATCACTTTAACCTGATACATTACATGTCGAATCAAAGTGTATCACCTTAGTTTCGTAAATTTAAAAAAGAAAAACATTGAAACTTTAACAATTTTAGTTGTACTAAATAAAAAATTTAATTTTACTTTAACGAGAGTGTCACTTGTCAAATTTTAGTTGGATCTTATTTTTACAACTTTAAGATTGATCTTATTTGAACTAGATTATATATATATATATATATATATATATATATATATATATATATATATATATATAAGTTTTTCTTTAAAAACGATTATAACATTCTCCAATTAAGAGAAAATGTGTGCCCATCAGTGCTCATTTGATTTTTCAATGTGCTAAATATGCCAATTTCAAAACAAGGGTGGGGCTAAATATGCCAAAGTCTTTTACAAAATAGTTAAAATTAGCCTATTGTTTTCATTTCGGGCACAAATTGCCACCTCTAATAAGATTAAACCCTAAAAACCTAAGTCCATATTTTTTTTCTTGCCTTTTTCTCTTTCTCTTTTTTTCATTCTTTTTTACCTTTTTTTTTCTTGGTCCCTCCTTTTCTATTCACGTTTTTTTTTTTCTTTTTTCAAGCTTTGTTTTAATAAACATTTTTTTAATTCAATTTCTTTCTTTTAAAAAAAAACACTTTTTTTTAATTCTCGTGTATTTTTTTTACATTCACGTTTTTTCACTTTCTTACGTTTTCGTTTGTTTTCATACGTTTATACACGTTTTCGTCTTTTTTCAAACATCTTAATACGTTTTCATCCGTTTTCTTTCGTTTTTGTCCATTTTTCATCCGTTTTTAGACGTGTTTTTACACTTTCATACATTTTTGTCCGTTTTATACTTATTCATCCATTTTCTTGTATATTCATACGCTTTCGTCTATTTTCATCCGTTTTCTTTCGTTTACGTCCTATTTTTCATATGTTTTCTTCCTTTTCATACGTGTTTTTATGCTTTCATACGTTGTCGTCCGTTTTCATACATATTCTTCCGTTTTCTTACATGTTTGTCGTTTTCATCCGTTTTTCAATGTTTTTGGCCATTTTCAGAAATTTTCATATGTTTTAGAATACCACAAGTGATATTTGAATATCACAAAGGATATTCAAAATATCACCCAAGTGATATTCTGAATAACACAAGGGATATTCTGAATATCACGGGTGATTTTCTGAATATCACATGTGAGATTTCGTGATTTTCTGAATATCACAATTGATATTATGAGTATCAAAAATGATATTGTGAATATCATAAGTGATATTCTATGATATTCAAAGAAATCACAAGTGATAGATATTCAGAAAATCACAAGTGATATTCAGAATATTACGAGTGATATTCAGAAAATCACAAGTGATATTCTGAATATCAATTGTGACATTCCGAGTACCACAATTGTCTGTTTACTTATGTTTTCGTTCGTTTTCATACGTTTTCTACCATTTTCATATGTTTTTGTCTATTTTCATATGTGTTTTTACGCTTTCATACGTTTTTGTACGTTTTCATACGTATTCACCCATTTTTTTTATGTTTTCATACGTTTTCTTATGATTCTGAATATGACAAGTGATATTCAGAATATAGTGATATTCTGAATATCACTTGTGATTTTTTGAATATCAATTGTAATTTTCTTATGTTTTCGTCCGTTTTCATACGTAATCGTCCATTTTCTTAAATTTTCGTCCATTTTCATACGTTTTTAAATATCACAATTGATATTCAGAATATCACTTGTGATTTTCTGAATATCACTGGTAATATTCAGAATATCACTTGTGATTTTCTGAATATCACTTGTGATTTTCTTATGTTTTCGTCCGTTTTCATACGTAATCATCCATTTTCTTACGTTTTCGTCCGATTTTGAATATCACAATTGATATTCAGAATATCACTTGTGATTTTCTAAATATCACTGGTAATATTCTGAATATCACTTGTAATTTTCTGAATATCTATCACTTGCGAATATCACAAGTGATATTTTGAATATCACAGAATATCACTTGTGATATTCTGAAACGTATGAAAACGTCTGAGAATGGCCAAAAACACAGAATATCATTTTTGGTACTCAGAATATCACTTGTGATATTCAGAAAATCACAAAATATCACATGTGATATTCAGATAATCACCTGTGATATTTCGAATATCCCTTGTGATATTCAGAATATCACTTTTGATTTTCAGAATATTTATCACTTGTGAATATCACAAGTGATATTTTGAATATCACAGAATGTCACTTGTGATATTCCGAAACGTATGAAAACGTCTGAAAATGGCCAAAAACATAGAATATCATTTGTGGTACTCAGATATCACTTGTGATATTTAGAAAATCATAAAATATCACATGTGATATTCAGATAATCACATGTGATATTCCGAATATCCCTTGTGATATTCCGAATATCCCTTGTGATATTTTCTGAATATCACTTGTGATATTCCGAAATGTATGAAAACGTCTGAGAATGGCCAAACACATTGAAAAACGGATGAAAACGAATGAAAATGACAAAAATGTAAGAAAACAGAAGAATACGTATGAAAACGGACGAAAACATATGAAAGCATAAAAACACGTATGAAAAAGGAAGAAAACGTATGAAAAATAGGACGAAAACGAAAGAAAACGGATGAAAATGGACGAAAATTAACGGAAATGCAAGAAAACAGATGAAAACGCAAGAAAACGTGTTAGGTCACCCTTTATGTAAACACAAGTATAAGGATGATAGAAATAAGATGAGAATGAGAGATGGTTGATTAAGACACTATGAGAAAGAGAAATGGAAGAGTTTGCTTAGAATAATGAATTAACCAACAAGTTTACAAACGACCTAAGGCTTCTATATATAGGGAAGGAGCTAGGGCAACACTCCCTCTCCTTTCTTTCATCATTTCGTGGGCTTTGAGGCCCATGGGTTACATACCTTAAGCCTAGTAAACTTAATACATTTAGTAAGTGAAAGTAAATAATAGTTAAGCAACCTAACATTATTACAAATGACCGAGACTTCATAAAATAGTGAAAACTATGATCCCAACAATCTCCCCCTAAGGGTCGGTCATCAAGGTTGCTTGACGTCTTCGTCTTGATCTTTGACTTTCAAAGCTCTAGACGTCTTCTAAATCATTCATCGTTCTTTGTTCTTAGTTGATGTAGTTGTGATTATCTTATTACAAAATGTAATGACCGAGACTTGACTAAATATAAAAGTATGATCCCAAAAATCTCCCCCTAAGGGTCGGTCATCACGGTTGCTTGACGTCTTCATCTTAATCTTTGACTTTCAAGGCTTTAGACGTCTTTAAAATCGTTCATTGTTCTTTGATCATTGTTTGATGAGGTAGTGATCATCTTATGAAGTTATCTGCCATGTGTCACTTCTGCGTCTGTGGTGGTCGTCGTCCATTCCAACATGCTCATACACCTTTGAACTTAGACATTCACATGCACGGAGTTCCCTTTCATTCACATAGATCTTTAGTCCTTAAACTTTGTAGATTCTTCTTTTTGGCGTAGAATCTAACTTTGAACATTGTGTTGCTTCGATCTCAGAGGGAGCTTTTGTTGACTTCAAGATGTATGTATGAGCATGTGGAATCAGTCTCCATGGAGATGATATGTCCCTGTAGTTAAACAGTTAGCAATAAAATATCCGGTACTTACAGATAAGAAATTAGAGTTCGTCAACAGCATAGTGTGAAGACTCCTTCTAATCCTTATCAAGGCCGTTCCCATGTCAGATACTCCCGAAGGAGCTTACAAGACCTACTAAGTAGCTCAATGACTGGGTGAGTCGTTGGAAATCACTCCACGACTGTAGACCGCTATGGAACCACCGCAAACACTAAGCGTAACCCTTGTGGGGTTACCAAAGTGACCTGCTGTCAGGGCTGTTTGATGTTGACCCTGGCAGGAGTTTCCGTTCAATCATTGAGAAATACATATGTAATCCTCTCATAAACGTTCTTGGCAGATTGCTAAGATCTGCGAGGGACTCGATAATTTACAGCTGGTGCCCATTGATGTAGAACACCAGTTGTAGAAATACTAAGTGTTCCTAAGAGATCTTTAATGTATCTCATGGCTCTAGACTCGATAAGTGCTCACTTAGGTTTCCTATACGGAGACTAGGGAGGGGTCTCCTGCTTCAATATCAACTATCTCTAAGAGATAAGTCGATAGATTACACTGGTTCCCCGTGAGAATGAAACAAGCTCTTTTAAGAGAACTTGAGTGGTTAAGAAGGTTTAGTGCATTGCGTCACTGGGTCCATGACGACTTAATCTTCAATACCGGTGTTGTCTTTGCAACAACCAGTAGTAAATGAATTGAACCCGGTGTCTGCCCTAAGGTTGAACATATGGAGGGCTATTTCTTTTCACCCTTTTCTTTACTTTTCTTTTTAATTCTTCAACCCCTTCTTTCTCCTTTCATTCTTTACTCCTTTTTTTCGTATCATACCTAAGGACTTCTAGTTCTAACTATTGGTGATGTCCTTGGGTAGATCCCTCCGGCTTAGGTGGATCATAGGACGGTTATTTCCTAACCTTAGTCACCTTATAACTCCATGACTATCCTATAATTGCCATTGAAACCTTTGAAAATCTCTCAAAGTGTTTGTGTTTATCAAACATTTTGTTTAACACTTTGAGAGTTTTATGTTTTTCTTATGAAGGGCTCCCCCTTCACATGTGCTCATATGTATTTAATAAATTTGCACATGCGGGAGGAGCGAGCACTTTGAATTGATCCACTTTTAGTGAACAAGACCGATTCGAGACACGCTTACATCACTAGTTAGACTAGCTTGAAGTTATTACCCGGCCTGGTCAAGTCCACAGAAAGTTTCTCGAGACGGTACATTTCTACTAAGACAAATCCTTTTCGAGACACGCTTACGTGGCTAGTTAAAGAGTTCCATTGTCGGCTTTTAGGTGACAACTAGCTCTAGTAACTAACTTGATGTCATTACCCGTCGAGGATAAGTCTTTTCGAGATTACTAACTTTTGTGTTTCGTCAATTCCTTGGTCAATTCTGAGTCTAGCTCGCACGAGATTTGACATTTCAGCAACTTTTAACTTCCATATTTTAATCACTTTCCTTTTCTCCCCCTCAAAAATAGCATATAAGATGTTGTTTTTGAGAAACATTTGATTAAAATATGTTTTTTGAGTCTTATGGGGAGAAATCAACAAGAACTTTTGATTTTGAGAACGATGAGTTTTTCAAGTACTCCCCCTCAACAAGTGAATACTCATTGAGGTGAAATACTTGTCTTTTGAGCAGAATTATGAAAATCAGAAAATGTTTGATTAATTCTACTCAAAAGTAAGAAGCCTTCGCTCCTTATATAAGGATTGAGGCACTGAAGCGTACCTCAGGGTCCTTTCATTACAAGCACGGGTTGTACACTGTTATGCGTACACAAACCATAAAAAACATGATTTTGACAAAGCATTTTGATTTCAAAATACTCCCCCTTAAAACGAGCATTTGTTTTGACATTTTTTAAACTGTGGATCGAATTGGGGAGTAAAGATTTGAAAAAATCTTGAGCAAAATTTTGAAAAGTTTTGAAAAACCTTTTGAAAAAATTTTGAATAAATTTTGCTCATGATTAAGAGAGGTTAAGATAAGCTTTGCATGAGAACTTCTTGTTTTCAAGGAAAAGTGCACGTTTTGATTATTAGAAATGGTTTAGCAAGGCACTTTCCTTTCTTTGAAAACCAAATTGTACACTGAAATGAGTGCACAAGTCGTTGTATTAATACAAAATTAGTTTTTCTTTAAACAAAATACTCCCCCTCAAATAATGAATGTTATTCGAGAGAAAGTCTTCTTGAGCAGAATTTTGAATCGTATTATAAAATACTTTTTGAAAATTCGTGAGACGACTCTGCTCAAGGTTTTAGAAAACACAATCAAGTATTATACAACAAATAATGCTTGAAATTCAAAACTCTTTTACTGTTGAAAAGTTGTTTGAGACCCGGAGTCTCTCTTTTGAGTTTTAAAATCTGAAGAAGAAGATTTCCATCTAAAGTTGAACCTCATGGGTTTTTATTGAAGATTTGTTTCTGTGATGAATGGAAAACTTCCGGTATTAGGGATGCCCAAATCAGAGTCATTCTTTTATCGTAGCCAAAGCATTTCAGATTTTCAAAAAATTTGAAAAGTTTAGAACAACTTTGCTTTGGTCTTCACATTTGCTTTACCGGAGTAAAACGAGAGTGTAGAGTTTGGAAAAAATTTGTTTCACACCATTTTGAATCCTTTTCCAAATTTAGCCTTTTGATGCATTTAGCCCTTTGTCCTTAAAATATGTTCCATAAGAAACATTTTGACAATTGTTTGAAGTTTTGACTTTCAATGGGATGACATGTACTTGCACACAGAGGAAATGCATCAGGCACAAACAAGTATGCGGATGAATCAAAAAAACTCATTCTAAATCTTCCTAAGTGCTCAGAATTCTCAGATTAACACACAAGATCACAGATTAATTCACTCTATCACTCGAGATTTTCCAATTATGAAAATGGTTAGGGGTTATGATTAGAGACTTAGCACGCATGTTAGCATCAAAATGCAAGAATATTGTACAAACAAACGTCCTAGTAGCAGCAAAGACAAGTATATCTTTAACCCTAAATCACATGATTTCAAACCTATGTTGTTTCTAATCGTGTAAACACACCAATCGAGCATTCTTTAGTGTTCTCTAAAGTTATATGAAATAATTAAATAGACTGAACACATAAGAAAAGAAAGAAACGCCCCGATCGATAATTACATGAACCCTAGTTTCTGATTATGCCTTTTTGACCGTTGAAAACATTTGAAACATTTAGGGAATGATAAGATAACAACAATGAAAAAATTAGAAACTCACAATCGAAAAGAAACGAGGATAAAAAATCGTTAGTCTGATTCTTTGAGGTTTTTTTTTTTTTTTTTTTTTTTTTTTTTTTTTTTTTTTTTAATTACGTGTGAAACTTTTGAGAACATTTGAGAAAATATTGATTAGAGCCTGTTTTGTTTTCCATGCAAGGTCCTTTTACCTGAGTTTAAGACTTTTGTGAACTTTACTCATTAAAGGTTAACTACTTTTCCATTTGAAGTCTAAACATGGTTAACTTGGAATCCTTGCCGAAAAAATTTCTTTTCTCCCCCTCAAATTAGCATTTATTTTGTGAAACATTTTTGCACATTTTAATTTGAGAGATCGTAGAACTTTTTGAAAAATGAGTTTTTAATCCGAATGATGAAGAAAAACATTTTGTCCTTGAAGAATAATGATTAGGTGTGCAAACTTCATGATTTTGTGAAAAAATTTTCTCCCCCTCAAAACATGTTCCATTTTGACAATGTAAAGCAAAATTTGTTTTAATTGAGGAACATAGTTTTGAAGATTAGAAGTTTGTACACAAAGAAAGAAGATTCTTTTTGTAGATTTTGTATTTTCTTGATGATAAAATAATATTTACAAAAAGAGTATGATGTTTGACACTCTTAGTTTTTTAAGAAAGTTTTGCAAATCATCTAGAGTCAAACACCGCATACCAATATGGTGAACTAAATCAACAAACCTTGATGGAGGTAATGCCTTTGTAAACAAGTCCGCTAATTGGTATTCAGTTACCACAAACTCTAATTCAATTATACCCTTCTCAACAGGCTCCTTTATGAAATGGTAGCAGAGAGAAATTTGTATGGCCTTGGAATGATGAAAGGTGTTGCACGAGATAGCAATAGCACACTTTGAGTCGCAGTACATTGAGATCTAGTCAAAAATATAGCCGTAGTCCGTGAGCTAAGTTCTCATCCAAATGATTTGAGCACAGAAAGCAGACATAGCTACATACTAAGCTTTTGTTGATGACAGTGATGTACAATCCTGCTTCATTGACTGTATCCCTTTGTAACTGAACAAGTTTTGTTGCGAATCACTGTGCCTTCTGCATCCAGCTTGTTTTTTCCAAATCCATTTAATTCCAATGATGTGTCGAAGGGTGAAGTTGATAAGTATCTCGCAAGTGAGCAGGACCCAAATTGTGTGTAGATGACTCAGCAATGTCGGGGACAGGTTGAGCATTATCAAATGGGTTAATGAATGGTTCTGGGTCATGCTTTGCGGGTTGTGGAACTGATAAAGGTATGGAATCTCCAGCTGATTGTCGTGAGTTGGACCCGGTTTGTTCTGTTGTTGTAGGTTATATGACTGGAGAACCGTCTCTTCCAACAGTAATTGTTGTTTGTTGAGGTGTATCAGGTACTTGATGTTGATCAAGCTGTGCAGCGGAATTTGGTGTGGCCTCAGATGGACGGTTAACAGGCGTATCATCAAACAATGGAGCAAACAATGTTTCCACTTCTTTACGAGAAAGTGACAATGGTTCAGCCGAAGAGACCGGAAAGTTAAGACGGTTGGTTGCGGGTCCTAAGCTGTTGTGCTCAGAAGCCATACCATTAAGCTCGGGTCCGAAACTGATTTGTTCCGAAGCCATTCCTGTTATATCTGCAAAGAAAGAAAGAATAGACAAGAGAAAAAACAGAGAACATGGATACCCAAGAGAAACTGGGTTCCAGATGTTAGAAGCATAAAGATGTAGTGTCAATTATCTTCTTGACACTCGAACACACAATTCCGATGGTTTCCTCAGAGGTAGATGTTGTGGAGATCACATTAGTTTTGGTGCAAATGTCAAACATCTTTCCTGTAGGAATCCACCTAAGACCAATTGATTTGAAAATTCTACCCGTGGGTACCCACCTAGTGTTAGATCTAGGAGATGTTTTCCTTTTAGATGCAGTTGAATGAAATGTGGGAGCATCACTTCTTTGAGAAAACCTACGTCCTATGTTGATCCACTTCTTAGGTTTCTGACTTATGACTTTTGGTTCAACGGGTTTGTTTGTCTTAGTCGATTGAGCCTTTTCAAGTGAATTTCCCTTTTGAAGATGTTTTAAAGCACAAACAACATGATTATTTACGCAACTACTCTTAGAAGCTAACCAATTCCTATTAGTTTGTTGATTACTCTTAGGTTTTGGTGTACTACTGCAAGCAGTTTTGTGTACTACAGTGGAAGGCATCACTTGAGGTTTTGAACCTAGAATTCCATCCTTTTGAAGTAGCGCCTTTTTCCTAGCCTTTTCTAGATCATAGTTCTTGTACATGTCATATGTGTCATAAGACTTTTTACTTTTAATGCTCGTTTTAGACACTGTGGTTGAACTAATCCTAGATGAGCCAGGTATAATCACGTGTTTAGATTTAGCAGACACAGATGCATTTTCCTTAGGCCAAGAATGTGGAGTGACTGGTTTTGTCAAATTGTTTTTCACAACAACTTGGGAGGCAAACCGAGGTTTTGAAAATTTAGATCGTTCAGATTTAAATGCAGTGGGTTGTCTAACCACTGCTTGTTTTCTGTTTGTTTGAGAAGGCGGTTTCCCCAAGATTGATGGTTTTGCAAACTTAGTATCCACACTCTGGCCAGTCAGTCTTCTTAATTTGTTTTGTAATGCAGCATGTGCAAACACCTTTTCTTGAATTTGACCTTTTAAAAGCTCATTTTCTTTAACTAATGTATCCACACGTTTTCTTTGTTCATTCAAAAATTGACCATTGTTGCCCGAATTTAGAGATTCGTTTTGCATTTGAAGTTCAAGTGAGATGCAATGTGCCTCTAGTTTTGAAAAATTTTTATGACACTGGGCAATGGTCTTTTTGAGAAGAAGGTTTTCAGACTCAAGAGTTTGATTTGATGTTTCAGTCATTAGATTATCATGTAACGACTCAGACTCAGAACATTTGTCAAGACATTGTACAACATCCTGGTCAACCTCTCCTACATTACTGAAGTTAGGTTGCTCAGATTGTTGTTTCTCATTTGCAGGCATAATACGATCAACAGTAGATTGTACCTCAGCCATTTGCTCCTTGTCAAAGTTTGGTTCTTTGTCATAGATGGGTATGACATCTTCCTCATCCATCTGTCCTTTGTCAAAGTTGGGCTCTGAGTCACAGAAGGGTCTGATCTCTGCAAAATCTGCATCTTTATCATTCCCCAATCTGCTGTTGTCATCCTGCACTTCTGATTCTGTCCCTTTGCATTCCATGGCAACCAAATTATCTTCCAATGTATCAACTTTATGAACTTGCTCTTCTTGAGTCTGCTGTTTACTTCCATTCTCCTGTACATTCAATTCTCTTCCTCGTTTTTGCATCTCCAGTTCTTTGATAACACTCAGATGAAGTGATCTTTCATTGAGCACATATTCTAAGCAGCTCAGTCGTGAAACAAGTTGATATCTAAAATCTTCAACCTCCACACTAGTGATGTTCTCTCTCCATACATTGCTTTTATATTCATAGTGTATAAGAGCTTTAAAATCCATGGTCACGAACCATCTGAACTGTGTCCTGAGTGCTCTAAATTCTATCATGCAATCACTTCCCTGTTCAATTAGCTTTTCTAGTTGAACGATGTTTTCTTGGAGTTTCTTATGGAAGGTCATTTGGTCCATTTCAGTTCCGAAGAATGCAGAAAAGGTACTTGTAGGACCTTAGATCTATCAACTTTATCACAAAAGTAAGCACTAGAAGAAGGAAAGATGGTGACTTGATGACATATATGTGTGGCGTTAGATATGAGAATAAGAGATGAAATAAGAGAGCTTTTATTAGAGAAACACACACAATACACACACAAGCCCACTCCTCAAATGAGCTTTGAGGTGTTTATATAGTTCATGAGATAATGCCCTAAAAGGCTTTCTATGGGCTTTTACTAATGGGCTTGGTGTACATTTACTAATAAGGCTTACATGATATAATTTATAAGCACCAAGTCCATAGCCCAATATTCTTAACTATTACAATACTTGTCGACTCAATAATGATCGTCACTTTTAATGCTAACAATCTCCCCCTAAGGGACGATCATTGAGATCTCCCTTTGATTACATAAATGATCAACACTTCTAATGCTAACAATCTCCCCCTAAGGGTGATCATTGAGATCTCTCTTTAGTGACCTTGATCTTTGATCTTTGAAGCTTGTTCTCTTTGAACTTTGAGTCTTTGTGTAATAGCTTTGCTAGATTCTTTGTTCCAATCATGCTTTGTGATCTTTGATAAATGTCGTTTGGTTGTTCTTGCCTTTGATCAACATCTTCACTCTGTTGTCTTTACGTCTTTTCCAACATGCTCATACTTTGTTTGTCATTGAATCTTTGTGAAGTTCTCTTTTCTTTGACTTTAATCTTTGTTTCTTTAGTTTGTAGATTCTTTAACTTTGACTTAGAAACGTTCTCAACTTTGCTTTGATCTTTGAAGAGAGCTTTGTAGGGTATGAGCATGTGGATCTTTGAGTGATGGTAACGGTCTTTCTCCAAGGAACATTTATGAGTACCTGCATAAAACAGTTAGCAATAAATCAACCGGTACTTACAGGTTCGGAATTAGAGATCGTCAACAGCATAGTGTGAAGACTCCTTCTAACCCTTACCAAGGCCGTTCCTGAATCAGATACCCCTGAAAGGGCTTACTAGATCCACCGAAGTACATCAATGATTCAGGTGAGTTGCTGGAGATCACCCCACAACTGTAGACCGTTTGAGACAAAGTAACCATCATGATAGAAAAGGCAAGATCCGTAGATCTCATAAAGACTCTTACAACTTGTGTCCTTTTTGGCGAACACAAGTGTAATCATAGGAAAGTGTATCCTAAGAGATCTTTTAATGTATCTCATGGCTCTAGACTCGATAAGTGCATAATTTGGTTTCCTATGCGGAGACTAGGGATGGGTCTCCTACTTCAATATCAACCATCTCTAAGAGACAGATCGATAGATTACACCGGTTCCCCGTGAGAATGAAACAAATATCTTTTAAGAGATACCTGAGTGGCTAGAAGGTTTAGTGCAATGCGTCACTGGGTCCATGACGTCTTGTCTTCAATACCGGTGTCACCTTAGTAACAACCAGTAGCATATGAGTTGAACCCGGTGTCTGCCCTAAGGTTGAACATATGGAGGGCTATTTCTTTTCACCCTTTCATTTGATTTTCTTTTTAATTCTTCAACCCCTTCTTTCTCCTTTTTTCAAATCATACCTAAGGACTTCTAATTCTAATCTATTGGAATTGTCCTTGGGTAGATCCCTCCGGCTCTGGCGGATCATAGGACGGTTTTTCCTAACCTTAGTCACCTTATAACTCCATGACTATCCTATCATTGCCATCAAACCATTTTTGAAAATCTCTCAAAGTGTTTATGATAATAAAACATACTTTGTTAACACTTCGAGAGTTTTGCATTTCATGAAGAACTCCCCCTTCACATGTGCTTCTGGATTATTAAGAAATTTGCACATGCGTGAGGAGTTTGCACTTTTGAATTGATTCACTTTCAATGAACACAACCGATTCGAGACACGCTTACATCACTAGTTAGACTAGCTTGAAGTTATTACCCGGCCTGGTCATATCCACATAAAGTTTCTCGAAACGGTACATTTCTACTAAGACAAATCCTTTTCGAGACACGCTTACGTGGCTAGTTAAAGAGTTCCATTGTCAGCTTTTAGGTGACAGCTAGCTCTAGTAACTAACTTGATGTTATTACCCGTCGAGGATAAGTCTTTTCGATTACTAACTTTTGTTGTTTCGTCAAATCTTGGGTAATTTCTGAGTCGAGCTCACACGAGATTCAGCCACAATCTTAAACACATTGATCACATTTTAATCACGTCTTCTCCCCCTCAAAAATAGCATATCCATGGTATTTTTGATACCAATTGATTAAAACCTTTTCTTTTTGGATAGCTTATGGGAGAAACGGATGTATGTTAATTCCGTATTTGTTTCCTTTAAGCATGATCTTTTTGGAACAACTTTATATTACTCCCCCTCAAAAATAGAACATTTTGATTAAATTTAAACTTTTAAGGATTTGAGGGAGTAATATCAATGAAGAAGACTTTGATAAACTTTTTGGTGAGAAGTCTTCTTATCTTTTAGGATTGTCGCACAGAAATGTACAACAGGGTCCTTTCTTTGAAAATCGCGGGTTATACACTGTTATGTGTGCATAAGCCATTATGTTTTTAGGATAAGTGCTCAAAGAATATGAAAAACCTTTGTTTTGATTTAAGCACTTTCCTTTCTTTGAAGAACGAGTCCTTAGCTGAAATACTAAGAAGTCATAAATTTAAGCCCGGGTTTCGTACTGAAGTATACGAAAGCCATTATGTTTTTAGATTAGACAACAACTTTTGGAACCCATTTAAGCACGGCGCCAATGGGTTTACCATATTTTGAAATCCATTTGAAAGTTGTGTCAATCCGAGACAAAGAAGTTGAATTCCAACGAGGACTGAAAACTGGTGTTTCATTTTGAAATAAAGCGCGTGGAATCAACGGTGATTTAAAACTCTTTTGCTTTTGAAAGTTGTTTGAGAAACTCGGTGTCTCTCTTGGAGTTTTAAAACTTGAAGAAGAAGTTTTCCATCCATTGTTGAAACTCGGTGTTTCATTTCGAAAATTCGTTTTTGAGATGAATGGAAACCTTCCAGAATTGGGATATTTCAAAGCATAGCCATTCCTTTGTTGTAGCGGAAGCATTTCAGAGTATGAATAATTCAAATGTTTTGAATGGCTTTGCTTTGGTTTCCACACTGGCTTTACCAGAGTAAAACGAGAGTATGGAGTTTGAAAACCTTGATTCTTTTCTTTATGAGCACTTGCATTTGAAACCTTTTGAGGAGTAAATGTTTCAGAAAGATTTGATCTCTTTGAAAACTTCCTTCCCTTTTGCAAAGAATAGGTGGTAAATTGAGAAACCCTTTTTGAAAATGGTTTTGAAGATTCACCCGTGTAAAGCTTTTCTGAAACAATTACTTGTGGTATAGACTCGTTTGAAACTTGAGATTTTCCTTTTGACCGGTTAAGAACATCAAACTTTGCTTTTAAGGCATTGTATGAGGTTCGCAAATCATTGTATTCTTTTTGAAGAGAAAGATGATCCGATGATGCCAGTTTTTCATGCAAAGAAGCATTTTGATTTTCAAGATGTGCAAAATATTTTTCATATTTGTCTGTTTCGATTGAAAAATCATTTTTGGCATCACCAAAATCCTTGGTTTGTTGTGCAATCGTTTTTTCCAATTCAACAATTTTCTTTTGAAGCACAGACTTTTCTTTTTCAAAAAGATGATTTGGTGTGATTTGAGAGTCAGATTTGTTTAAAGTTTGATTCTGAACTCTTGACCGCTTGATTGAATCAAACAAGTTTTTGTAAGTCTGTTTCAAATGCTCATTTTCTTTTTGTAATGATGCCACAGCATGTTCCAATTCAAGATTTTTTGTATCAAATTCGTCAAAATCAAACTTGATATTGGTTTCATCACATTTTTCTTCAGAAATCTTCTCTTTTTCTTTAAGCACTGATGTCAAAGAGTTTTCAGAAGACATTTTCTCATTCTGCTCTTGCAATTTTAGTTGGAAAGAGATACTTTGTGCTTCGAGTATTGCAAGATGTTTCTCAAAGTGAGCAGTTCTTTTTGACAGTTCTTCTTTGACATCAGATGCTTCTCTTGAAAGCTCGGTGATTTTCTTTTTGAGACAAAGATTTTCAGAGTTCAAGGAAGATGTTTGTTCAAAATTCTCATTCACTTTCTCATGGCAAACAGATTTTGATTTGAAAGACTCTATTTGATTTGTGAAAAATTCCTTTTGAATGTCAAGTATTAAGCATTTTTCATCAAATTCGTCTTCAAGAGAATGAACGTACTTTAAATCTTCTCTCATTTCAATGACAAGATGTTTTTCAAAGGACTCAAAACTTAAGTTGAGATTTTTCACATGAGGTTCAATCTCATCTTTCAAAATCTTTTGGACATCAATCTTAAGGCGTACATCTGATGAAAGAGGATTAGAGAAAACGCTGTTATCGATGTTTACTTGCTTAGACCAAATGACCTTTAACGTATGCTCAATGTGATGTTTAAGACTACAAAATTGTTTCCTTGCTATATTTTGCCATAACGTAGCATCATAAGTAGCAAGTTGAGCTTCTTTGAAAAATCTTTTCACATTTGTGTCTTTTCTTTTGAAAGGTGCTTTTGGAAAATCTGTCAATTGTGTACAACCATACACAAAGCCGTGGTACGAGAGAGGGTTTTTTGTTTGTTTAACTTTCAAACGTTTTTCCTCTTCAGATTTTAAAATATCTTGAGACTCAAGCAAAAGATCATCTGACAATTCTTTTCCCATATCTTCAGCGTTGTACAAAATAGGTGTCAGCTTTTTCACTTTGTTTAAAAAACACGGTTTTCCATTTTCCACATTAGCATTATTCACAAAACCAATCCCAGATGTTTGTTTCTCAACCTCCTCATCTTTAGTAGGCAGCATGTTGATAGTCTGAGAAGTCTGTCCCAATTTTCGAAGTTTGTTTTCAAGATCGTTTGTTCGTTTCAAAAACTCTTGGTTTTCATTCTCAAGTTTTGTGTTTACAATCTCAAAATTTGATGTGGTTTTCTGAAGCTTTGAATTTTCACTTTTTAAATCATTGTTCTCTTTTAAAAGCGCTTGAACCTTTCTGTTGTTAACAACCATTTGAGCATCCAGATTTTGAATGGAACGTTTTTCACGAAGAACAGCTTCACTATAACCAGCTTCAAGTTCTTCATTTCTTTTTAAAAGTGGTTTAAGGTTTGAGATTTCAATTTCAAGTTCAGACTCTCCATTCATTTCAAACTTTTGAGTGTGAGATTTAAGGTTTGAGATTTCAATTTCAAGTTCAGCATTTCTTGTTGTTGCATTTTCAAAACGTTTTTCCATTTCTTTAAATCTCTCAAGCTCTTTGTTTAAAAAGACATTCGCTTGCTTAGCCTCACGATTGTCGTTTTTGCACTTCTCAAGTTCGTGTTTGAAATTATTGATTAATGAAGCAAATAAGGCACGATCTTGTTCATAAGAAGATCCATCATGGGCAGGCTCACCTCTATTAGGATCCATACCTGGAGTATCAAAAGTGATATTACTATCATTTTGTTCCACCACATAAGTGTCACTAATAGACTCAGGATGCTCAGGATGTGTCTGATCATGAACAAACATATTCTCAAATATATCAACATTATCATGTGAATGTTGTACCGTAGCCATTATCTCTGTGTCTGATGAAGGTCTGATATGATCATCTTCGGTGTCCCAAACAGCTTCATTTCTTTGTGTATCATCAGTATCTGAATCATAGCTAGGACTACTGCTTTCAACCTGCTGTTCTGAAGATGAATCACTTTCCGTGAAAACCAGACTATCATCTGATGCATCATCCTCATTGACTGTATCCTCTGCTGTTTGAACATCGTTCTCTGTCTCTCTTTCAATTAGCTTTCTTTCACGTTTCAGCTTCTCAATTTCATTTAACTCAGGTTCCTCAGCATCAAGTATCTTTTCGAGTTCATCCATTTGAATTATGCATTGAGTTCTGAATGTCGAATAGCTTACCCTAAATTTTTGGGAAAATGCATCGATAAACTCTGACTGGTTCATTATCCAGGGGTTAAAGATACTCTGAAATTGAGTTTGGATCACTTTAAGAGCTTCTCTGCAGTCACGTGTATGAAGTTCCTCTTCATTAAGTAGCTTATCCAGTTGATTCAGGTTTTGATTGAGTTTTTCTTTGAAATAATGAAATCGGTCTCTGACGTAGTATTCAAATGCTTGTTCGAACCTTGACTCATATCCAAATATGTTGATAACCTTCTCAACCTGTGACTTGAACACTGTAAACTTTTTCATAAAATCTCTCTCCTTCATTTGCATTTCTGTTTTCATTAGGTTCTGATGTGTGATAAAGTTGATCTTGGATCGATTCAACGAAGTAGGAGTTGTGTTTAGTTTAAGTTGATGCAAGTTTTTATGGTGAAAAATTTGATCTGAAACCTTGAAACCTCAATAACTTCCGTTCGGAGTGGATTTGGGCCTCGAAGCTTGGCTTGAATGATCTTTAGATAATTCAACGTGTCCTTCTTCTCGGTCTCGCGGTCGTTTTGACAGCTGATTCGTCGAAAACGGAGTTACGGTTCAAAAGTTATGGCCGTTTGAAGTTTGGTTGTCAAAAAGTCAAAAACTTACGCGTAAAGCTTGATTTTACGCGTAAATTTTGAATAATCTTACGCGTAAGATGTTATGCGTAACCTGTAAGTTATGCGTAAGATCTAAGTTATGCGTAAACAATAATGTTTATGCGTAGACTTTGATTTTACGCGTAAACTTAGAGTTTATGCGTAAGAATTGTTACGCGTAAGGTTTTTCCAACCAAATTGATCTCTCAAACTTATCCAAGCTTGAAAGATATCCCGTGTCGAAGTATTCCACAAACTTATCCAAGTCAGGGAAGTACTGAGTCACCGTAGCACGAAGGGAAGACTTGTGATAAAGCTTATGCGTAGAACTCTGAAACTTACGCGTAAGATTAAATCTTATGCGTAAGATCTGACTTATGCGTAGAAATGGAACTTACGCGTAGGATTTAGCGCGTAGACTTACAAGTTAAGCGTAGGAACAGGGTTTTGACCAATGTTACGCGTAAGAAAAGGGTTTTGACCTTAGTTACGCGTAAGAAAAGGGTTTTAGGCCAAAATTTATGCGTAAAAAGGACAAAAGTACTGTTCACAGCTGGATATTCTTACTATGCCCAAAAGTTACGCGTAGGATGACCAGAAAACTTCAAAAATCTGATTTTTTCAACCAAAAACACTGGAGTTGGTGGAGGATTGAAGAAGACCAGAAAACACTGGAGTTGGCGTAGGATGACCAGAAAACTTCAAACATTCGGAGGATTGAAGAAGAGACCATTTGGAGTGTGAATTAAGGATCCATGGTCAACAGCTGGAGTTGGTGGAGCAGGGAGAATGGTCTTCAGTGGATTCATGCTTAAGCAAGATTCAAGAATTTGCTTCATTCTGAAGTGATGAAGTTCTTCTGTACGATGCATAGCTTCAAGATATTTTCACATTTCATACGCACTAGCTTGAAAGTCCATATACATGTAAATTGAGTTGGGAAGTGCCACTGTTATGAACCATACAGCCTGTTGGTCAGCATCGTACTGAGCAAGTTCAGTTGCATTCAAATCTTCATCAGTTTGTATTCTGATAATCCCTGTTGAGTCAACAAGAAATATCATTTTGTATGGACCATCTTGAATGGATTTAAGCATGAGATCTGCAGCAGGACGATCTGTGAGCCATTGTAGAAATCTCCGTTTCCAAATAGTATATGTTCCTGGTAGCAACATCGGAGGCCTTGATACATTGCCGAAGAGCAGAATCTGATGAATGAGGGAGCTGTGACTTTGTTGTTGATGATACTGTTGCTGATGAGAATATTGGTGAGGAAGGTAGTTGGAAGAAGGTACTGATGCTGATGACTGTTGCTGATGAGAATATTGGTGAGGAAGATAGTTGGAAGAAGGTGATTGAGACATTGTAGATGACATTTCTCTCCCCCTTGATTGTTGCGACGTTATCGAAATAATCAAACAAAATGTCACACTCAAGGTCGAAATAGTGATTTCTGGTTTTCCCTCCAAAATAATTTGAAAAATTTTCTCTTCCAAAATTTTGAAAATCACAATAAAATGCAATTCTAAGGTTACAGAAAAAATTTGAGTTTCAAAAATTTTGCCGCCAAATTTTACCGAAAAAATTTGAATTTTAGCCTAAAAATTTGAATTTTGGGCTAAAATTTTCACCGTTATACCAAAATTTGAATTTCGCGTAAAAATTGAAAGTTTAGTTTCCTGTAAAAATTAAATTTTACTCAAATTTTCCCGCCAAAAAACTTTTTTTTTTTTTTTTTTTTTTTTTTTTTTTTTGAAAATAAGTTAGAAGATAGTAGAAAGAGACTTGTGTGAAAGATGGATCTTGTAGAAGATTGAAATGCACGTTCCTTTGGTTAAGTTCAAAAATCCCTGGGGTAAGTTGGAATCTTACGCGTAATAAAGAAACTTATGCGTAGACTTCAAAGTTACGCGTAAGATTGATCTTATGCGTAAACTATAAAGTTATGCGTAAGATTTTATGCATAAGGTTCAAAAACCAAACAAATCTTTCAAACTTATCCAAGCTTGAAAGATATCCGTAGTCGAAGTATTCCACTAACTTATCCAAGCTAGGGAAGTACTGAGTCACCGTAGCTTATGCGTAGACTCTGAAACTTACGCGTAAGATTAGATTTTACGCGTAAGATCTGACTTATGCGTAGAAACTTAGGCGTAGGAAATAGACTTACGCGTAGGAAATAGACTTACGCGTAGGATTTAACGCGTAGACTTTCAAGTTATGCGTAAAAACAGGGTTTTGACTAGAGTTACGCGTAAGAAAAGGGTTTTGACCTTAGTTACGCGTAAGAAAATGGTTTTAGGCCAAAAGTTATGCGTAAAAAGGACAAAAAGTACTGTAGACAGCTATAGAATCGTACTATTCACCTAAGTTACGCGTAAACTGGTCAGAAACTTGAAAAATCTCAAATTTTTGAAGAAAAAATGCTTAGAAATAAGATACTTTTGATCAAATAACTTCACCAATACTTAGAAAACACTAACTTTATAAGATTTAGCTACCAAAGACTAGTTTTCCAATATCAAAGAAGCTATAAAACCTTAAAAAAAACCTTAAAAATCACAACTTTATGCAACAACTAAGCTTCAAATCACTATATCAACCTTGAAACTTGTCCAAGCTTCAAGATTTGAGTGAAAGAAACAAAGAAAAATGAAAAAAAAGATGAAGAATAATGATGAGAACCCCACGTTATCAATAAGAACAACACTTCAATCTCTATTAGGCGAATGATACCACTTGTTAGGTCACCCTTTATGTAAACACAAGTATAAGAATGATAGAAATAAGATGAGAATGAGAGGTGGTTGATTAAGACAATAAGAGAAAGAGAAATGGAAGAGTTTGCTTAGAATAATGAATTAACCAACAAGTTTACAAATGACCTAAGGCTTCTATATATAGGGAAGGAGCTAGGGCAACACTCCCTCTCCTTCCTTTCATCATTTCGTGGGCTTTGAGGCCCATGGGTTACATACCTTAAGCCTAGTAAACTTAATACATTTAGTAAGTGAAAGTAAATAATAGTTAAGCAACCTAACATTATTACAAATGACCGAGACTTCATAAAATAGTGAAAACTATGATCCCAACAAAACGGATGAAAGTGGACAAAAATGAACGGAAACGCAAGAAAACAGATGAAAACGCAAGAAAACGTATGATTATGTATGAAACGGAGAAAAACGTATGAAAGCGTAAAAACATGTCTAAAAGCGGATGAAAAAATGGACGAAAACGAAAGAAAACGGAAGAAAACGAACGAAAACATATGAAAACGGACGAAAACTTATATAAACAAATGAAAATGTTTGAAAACAGACGAAAATGTGCGAAAACATAAGAAAATGGACGAAAATGTATGAAAATGAACAAATTATACGAAAACTGACGAAAACGTAAGAAATTGGGCGAAAACGTTTGATAACGGGCAAAAACGGACAAAAACGTATCAAAACAGTAAAAAAACGTATGAAAGCAGAAAAAAACGTGAATTAAAAAAAACCCCTACGTGAATTGAATGAACAACAAAAGAAGAAAGAAAAAAATTGAAAAAAGAGGCTACGTAAAGAAAGAAAAAAAAATAAAAGAAATGAAATGAAAAAAACATTGCTACGTGAAGAAAGAACAAAAAAAAATAAAAAATAATAATAATAATAAGAAAGACAAAAAGAAAAAGAAAAAAGGAAATAAATATATATATATATATATATATATATATATATATATATATATATATATATATATATATATATATATATATACCCTTTTGTGCACTAAACTTCCTTGTTGTATTTTTTTATGCTATTCATGTGCATTTTGAATTTCCATCCAGAAATTTATATACATCTTCGAGTGCACCATTACTATACGTATACATATCGTGAATATTAATTTATGTACTTAAGATAATATTTTTCTTCCTCTCGACTATCTTGCTTGATCCTGAAACATCAATATATTTCTATATAAGTTCTCACATGAATACTCAACTCTTCTAACCATTGTGAGTTACTAAAACCATTGATTTATTATTGCCTCATGAATTATTTTGTTATTATTTTATTGTTCGCCATTCTCCAATAATTCTTATAAACGGATTCATCATACAAAAGCTGAAGTTCAGTAACTTTCTCTACATTCATCAAGTTCTCTTTTGAATCCTTCATTGTTAAAGGTCCGTGATTCTGGCCCGATATGGATTGATTTAGAACTGCTTAAAACTTCCTTTTCTGCGTGCATTTTCCTTATTCGCTTGTGTTACATACTCATACTACTTACTTATGATTGATTCTTACGTATGTACAAACTTATATCACTCTTTGTATAAAAGATACATATGCAAACTTCATACTTGTCCAACAATGGACATATCACGAGTATAACTAAGTTAAGTATTTGAAAATTTTATCGAACCTCGGTTAAATAAAGTCTAGTCACCTATATTTAACCTTGGGACAGTGGAACATAGTCTGACTACCTATGTTCGACTTAGATTTTTCAAATACTAGGAATAGTTATACATGGGTTATGTCTAATTGATCTTCTACTTGATTTTCGAGAATCACAAAATTTTTATATGAGTATAACAATTCAGCGGTATTCATACGATCGAGCAAAACAATTAAACAAATCCTCACTCTATCTTTATCGCGTTTAGTCAACCTTACTCCGCACCGTATTTCTGGACGACGAGAATCGAACCTCATCATTAGTTATTCTAAACTTCATTCCTAACAAGTATCCTCATCTTTTCGCAAGTGAACCATTCAGTGATTAAGACGAATTGAGCGCCGGGACGTCGCTCTCTGAAGGGGTACGTACTGTGACATTTCAAAAAAAAAAATTCATGTCATTTATTCAACTATTCTATTTTTAAATAATTAACTTCGTCGGAAGTTATCCACGTACGTCATAACGCGTTCAATTCATTCAACCACTATTATACTATGTCTACTCTACACTTTTTATGCATTTTTGTTTCCTTAAAATCCTATTTTAAAAGTCAATTTTCACTTTTTCCATTTATTCGTAAACCTTGCACCTTTTAAGTTTTACGCGATTTAAATTTACGTTTTATGGTTTTAACAACATGAACCAACCTTAGACTATGATAATTTTACATATGTTATGCATTTTAACCTCTTTTCATGTTTACAAGTGAGTTTTATACTTGTCGTTTCATTTTTATAGTTTACGTCACATTTATCAAAAACCGGTGTCACCAAACGCGTTTTCAACTAACGGTTTCAGTTTTAACGATGTTTAAACACTCCGATAAACGCATGAGTCATCTTAAATACTTAAATAGGTTATGATAACATGTTTTAACATTTTTAAAAGTTTTGAATTTTATAAGTACCCAGTTTTACGTTACGCGTCTTACAAACTCAACGTTTTAACTACCGGGGGTCAAAACTACATCTGTAACACTCAATACTCAAATTAAATCATATAAACCCTCCACTCACCTCCCCCCCTCCTATGTGTTGGCTGGTTTTAAGCAACCTCCAAGCCACTTGGCTTGGTAATTTCTTCTATAACACACCAAGTGTCTTCCACTACACCTTTTTCATATATAAAGTCAAGATATTCACATAGAGCATATCACCACTATTATTTTCACTCAAAAATCTGTTATTTTCTCTAGAAATTTCGTGGCTTATGAAGAACCAACAAGCCCTTGTTGGTTAATTTTTCTAGTCCAAGATTGTCCAAGGATAAAGGTCTTTTGGTGCTAGCTTTGTTATTGGCTCTTTTCTTCCATCAAGACCTCTTCTTCTCAAGAGTTTTACAAGGGTATTTATTGGTGATTCTCTAAAGGTTTTCAAGTATTAAAAAGGTGGTTATTCTCAAGTTCTTACAAGGTTTTGGGTGGTTAAGAAGTTTGGTAATTATGGGATAAGTAAAGGTGCAAGGGTTTAGCTTTTGTTCTCCTTATTTTTCTTCTTCAAAGATTTTTCTTCTAAAGATTTATGGTGACTTTCAAGATGGTTTCTTGGCTGTGATTTCAAGTTCTCCTAAGGGTCTACATAAGTTTTATTGCAAGTGGTTAAAAGGGTTTCTTGGTAGTGGTCTTTGAAAGTTCTTTGTTCTTGTTCTTGTGTATTTCTTGCCCATATCTTTTGTAAGGAAACTCTCCACTCAATTTCCATCTTTATTTTATTTTCAATACTGTAAATATGATATTATTTGATGTATTTGAACCTTATATAAATTATAATGCTTGGTTAGGCTTGGTACATAAGTTTAATCACTAGAAAACCCTAAAGGACTAAACATGCAAACTGTGAATCTGGACTAGGGATAGAAACGGAATAAACTGCACTAATCGATAGACATTGGACCTAAACTAATAATATGGGGCTGTAGGCCTATGTCTTACGGAAATTTTGACGGGTATTTCGTTGAATAACTCTTTACGATGATTAAACTAGAATTATTTTCGTGTAACATGTCACATTCTGAGTAACATATTTGAAACGTGTATAAGTCATTTTTTTGTGAATAACCCACTGTTACTCAAAACATAAAAGTTTTAGATATCATCTTAACTTAAACGTGGCCGAAAGCAGGGAATTAATTGGGTTAGTAAAACTCTATATATCGCACTTTTCGCCGGACAGTTGTAAATCTGAAAACTGATGGACTGAATATTATGGACAAATAAATAGTTGTACTAATGTAATCAGATTTTTGACTCAGTGGGACCCACAAAACTTGTTAGTACAGATGTATACCTTTCCGGGGATATAAAGAACGGAATTTGTGGACTTACGGTTTGTGAGTAACGGATTTTTGAAAGTGAACAAGTTATAAACATATTTGACAGCTTTGGAATTAAAAGTATAAAAATGTTTAAGTTTTATAAACTTTTGAACTTTAAATATATTTTGACCCACTTAAGTTATTTTGGACCCTTTGGCTTAAATGGAACATTTGAATTAAATTTGAACCTTAGGACTAAATTGGACATATAAAAAAGTATAAGAATTAGTACCAAGCATAAGTAAGAGTATAATTTATATATAACAAAAATACATCAATATTTATTTTCAAAACCTAATACAACGTATATATGTTTAGATTCTTCGTAGAGCTTCGCGGCTATCTTTCTTCGCTTGCTTGATTGTGATTATTCCTCTTTGTTCACGGTGAGTTTATAGCCTCGCCTTTACTTATTTAAACGTTTTATAAACCTCGCGAGGGGGATACATGCTAGTTTTACAAACTGAATACAAGTAGTTTTTCGTATGCTTGACCCGATTACATGATTATAGTCAATTGAGTATTTCTTGCCAATTAAGTCCCCATCATGAACCGTTAATTCCGTAGGGAAACGCTAGTATTATGAATATGCATATTAGGCTTGGCGGGCTTGGCCGGGTGAGTAGCGCTCATACATCAACGGTCACATAATATTGAGAGGTTGTGGTAAATGGCAAATCTTACCCTTTTCGGGGCACTATTAAACTAGGTCAAGGTTCGGTTTCATGAGCTCTATACTATAATCTTATTTCCCGACTTGTATTTGTTACATGTCAACTTAATTATGGGCGTATAACAACGTAGCCCATCGTATTTTAAACTGATTTATCTTGTATTCAACTGATTACTTATTAAACTCTATGAATTCACTCAGCCTTTGTGTTGACTTTTAGCATGTTTTATCTCAGGTCCGTAAGTGACTTTCGGCTTGGATATGGATATCTACATGATGGCTCATGTTTAAATAAAAGTTTTCATTCGATAATGTTCTAAACTTTCAAAACTTATGTATCTTTTAACTATGTTAAAAACTTTTGGGACCTTGTTGACTCTGATAAATTATCGAATGTGAAGTATGAACTTTTATTAAAAACGACTTTGTTTTAAAGTTGTTTACTATATTTATACAATGTGACTAGTATATAACATCCCATGTCCCTTTCCACTGCGTTCCTAAAATGGGGGTGTTATAGTTATGTTTCCCCATTTAATCTTAGGTTAATCTTCATCATTAGATCAAACTAAATGGATTGCGGGGATTTGTCCCTTGGTATGCACCAAAATTAGAGCATGCAAAATAAAGTGCCTCATATCTCCTATTAATTCTTCTACCTATTCTCTCTTTGCATCCAAACGACACTTGTAAGGATCCTATGACTAAGAGGATGAGTAGAAACATAAAGTAAAAAAATTAATCATTTTCCAATCTATATACTTACCTCTAGAATCCATCGTACAACAGAGATGACATTCAAATTAATGTTTTCTAATAAAATATATGTAAAACACAAATGGTGCGTTTAATTGTAAGAAAACACCCTTGTTTTTCATAAAATGTTATGTGAAAAACAGAGATTGCCTTAAATAAGCGTTTTTCAACAAAATGTTTTGCAAAACACAAAATCCCATATTTCTTAACTTAACAAGGAAAATAAAAAAACAAATTTTAGTAGTTTTGTTTTCTTTTGTAACTCACAACCCTCCCTCATTTTCTTTGAAATAGAAAATACATACATCAACCTAACACATTTTCTATATTTTCAAGTGTTTTGTGGAGATAAATTTTCTTTCCAAATTTTTACAAAACTAAAGATAGAAAACAAATGAATTTTATCCCAAACTAAACGTACCCAAAATCTTCTATTTTCTAACTTAACAAGAAAAACTACAAAACAAATTGTAGTTCTTTTTCTTGTTTTCTTTTGTAACCCACAACCCTTCTTCTCCTTCTTCAAACTAGAAAAGACAAACATCAACTGTTGATACAAAAGTTGGGCTTACCTTGTTTGGACTTCTGCTCTCGTACCAATTAGAACTTTAGTGCTTGTGAAACCTGCGCACTAAGAAAGCAAACAACACCGTTAGGCTTATCGTGGGATTGTCTCCCACGATTAGACTTCGGCGTGAGAGTAAGTAATCGGTTTAGGGTTTAGTTGAAGAGTTAGGGATTGTGTCAATCGTACCTTTCAATGAGAATATGTGATTCTATATATAGGACGCAGAAACCGTGTAGGTATCTTGCTCCTTACTCTTCGCACTTGTGGTGCTTATCTGGGGTAAGGATACTTATCTCGTAAATAGAAGATCCTTATCCCTTAATTATGCGTATTGGTTGGGCTTTGGGCTTCGTGAGCCCAAGCCGTAGGTATTAATGGCCCAAGTCATTTGTCATGATAGCCCACTCGTGGTGGGTTTGGGCTTAGTAATGTCTATAATTTGGGCTCGTGGCCCAACTATAGGCTATACGTCATCATGTCCCCCCAGTCTAGTGTCCGCGGCTCATAGCCGCGGATACTAGACTAAAGGAACGAGCGGTAAGCGTGGCGGGAAATAATCGAATACTTCCCACCCAAATGATAGGAACAATGTATCAAGTCCCTATATATCATGAGATGTGCTTCGAAAAACGGGGGAAGTATCCGCGTGTACCTAGGTAAATGGGAAAAAGTGCTGTACTTGCTCGTTTCCTATCCACACGATTTGTGAGTGGGATCCACGTGGTATCCCTTTTTAGGGTTTTGGGTACTTATATAAAGTCACCGCCTCCTTTTCACCATGAAACACATAGTAAAACATTTCCGCCATTTTCAAAAACTATCAAAGCTTTTTCCTTTCCTCGATCCACTATTCGATTTAGGTAACTGCGTGTGCACAATCCTAGTAGATCTTGTGATACACCGAAAATGGTTGTTGCTCAGTTAGATGAGTTTCGCTCCCTGATGGATGAGGATGACGTACGTCAGTTTGCTTCTGACTACTTCATTCCTCTCGACGTCCATCCGGAGGCCCCAGATGTTGACGCGTGTATAGCTGATTTCCCCGATGGGAAAATAGGTTTATATACACGCTTTTTTGACTATGCGAACTATCGCATACCCATTTCCATGTTTTTGAGCAACTTGCTCAATTACTATCAGCTCCATATATCGCAGCTGCACTGTATAGGTGCGGCGAAGATATCTAATTTTGAGATTAACTGTCGGTTGCTTGCCATTAACCCGACTGTCGACCTGTTCCGTGCGTTTTACCATTCTACAAGGGCGAACGGATGGGTCTCATTTGCCAAGCGCTCAGGGAACCTTCAATGCTATACCGTTAAGGTAGATTCGTTAAGGCGTTGGAGGGAATACTTTTTCTGGGTTGATGATGCGGTTTTCCCGTCGCGCTTTGGGTTCTAGCCCAAGGGACGCTGCCAAGGGATGAGCGTCCTATCCCTGGTTCGTACAGCCTCACGGATGCGGATACAATTGATAGTAACCGTATTCCCATTAACTCCTATCCTGAGGAGTTTTTGGTGCACATGGGGCTCAGTCGCAATTACTTTGATGGTGCTGGCGAAGTTCCAACTTTCATTGATGAAAACAGCCAGGGTGGGTACTCATCCTTTCTTGCCCTTGCCTCTAGAATGTAAGTATTTGTTTTAAATAACTAAGTTGTCCTTGTTATTTGTTGCTGTTCTTTGAAGAGATGGACTTGTTCGCATTCGTGAAGTTGAAGGAGCCCAAGCGTGCGACCGTGGGAGTACGTCCTTTGAGGGTTGGTGAGCAGCCCATTTTGGAGGTAACTGATGGACACCTAACGGTGTTTGGGCCTGTTAATCGTCCGAACTCTCCACCTGCAGCTGTGTATGCGCCACCAGTGCAGAGTGTTCCTCCCACTGGAGAGCCGTCTCACGCGGAGGAAGAGGTGCATGTGGAGTTGTCTGACAGTGTGGAGATTGTGGAAGTTCGTAGAGAGAAGCGCAAGGAAGCGTCTTCTGGTGGTTATGTTGGTATCTCCAAAAGGAGGCGTCGCCTGATTGGCGAGGATGAGTTAGACGCGCCAGATGAGATGTCTGCCACTAGCGCGCAGAAGAATCGGGCCGAAACTCCACCTCTTGTGTAAGTGTTTACGACTATAACTTTCTTTTATTTGCCATATCCACGTACTAACTTCGTCTTCTTTATTTTATAGGGACCATGCTGCAGAGGGTGGTGCAGCTTTTGCTGATCATGCCGCATCGCCCAAGACTGCTGATGTAGAGGAGCCTCTGAAGGCAGCAGCGCAGATGTCTGCGCAGGAGTTGGTGGAGGAGCTGGCTGGTGTTGCTGCTCGTCAGGCTGAGTTGGTCACTCAGCTGAAGGCGCGGACCATTGTTGGAGGAGATAGCCTTGCTCAGAGGGATGAGCAGATTGCGCAGCTCAAAGTGCAATTGGCTGAGGCTCAGGCAGAGGTGTTAGCTGCCGATGAGCGCGCCAAGAAGGCGACTGAGGAAAAACTGGTAGTTTTGGGTGAGCTGCAGCGCGAACGTGGTGAGTCGCAGCAATATAAAGCTGACCTCGCCTGGGGGGTAAAATACCTGGAGGGGAAGAAGGACGAGCTCTGCGGTCAGCTTGCTCAGTTTGGCAAGAAAGTTCAGGACTCTGTTGAGGCGTAGGAAGAGAAGCTGCGCAGGCTGAGTATAGAGTACGATGAGGAGTTGTATCCTCATCTGCTGTCGACCATTGCGGAGCGCATGTACTTGCTGTACCTTTCTTCTTAAATTCTTTTATATTGTATGTTTCTTTTCTAATGCCTTTGTCATTGTTTTCGCAGGTGGTTGATCAGTCATGGCTTGTGCCTTGCTGCCATGAGCACCTTGGAGTCCCCAGAGGTCGTGGGTGCCTTTGGGAAGGTGGTGGAGTGCGCCGTTGCTCGTGGCAAGGCGCAGGTTG
This sequence comes from Artemisia argyi, assembly GCA_030686995.1. Classification (NCBI taxonomy): domain Eukaryota; kingdom Viridiplantae; phylum Streptophyta; class Magnoliopsida; order Asterales; family Asteraceae; genus Artemisia; species Artemisia argyi. Next base: position 180,140,642 of record CM060690.1, read on the forward strand.
TGGAAGAGTTGGCTGAGGCGCAACTGTTAAAGGTTTCTCCCTCTGAGGTTCCTGAGTACAATGTGAATGCCTACGACGAGCTTGTGCAGGTGATGAAAAAGATGAGGCTCTTTGAGCTTTCACACATTGCGCGGCTGGAGCGCGACCAAGATTATCCCATCCGAGTGATCATGCAGGGATTAACACTTGGGAGGCATATAGCAGAGACTGCCGAGGCCGAAGTTGATTTCTTCTTGAAGCCTGATGAATCCCAACTGCAGGTTCCAGTGTTTGCGCGACCGCGTGATATCCTGAACCCCTTCGCTCTTGAGATGGAGGTGCCACTGAAGGAAGTTTTGGAGCGCCACGAAGAGAGGGTAGCCAAGAAGAGAGGTCTTAAAGGGAAGGCCACTCTCTGCGGCGTGGGTGTTGCACATCTTCCCAGGTCGGATGGCATTACAGTCAGTGTGGCGACAGTGTCACCAAAAGATGCGCTGTTGTTGAAGAAGCTTCAGGAGGCGGAAAGCTCAGCTGTGCCAGAGTCTTCCCCCAAGCGCATCCATAGTGTATAGATATGTATAACTCATAGTTATAGCTTTGTAAAAAACTCGTAGTTTTTAGTAAATAAAATTATTGAACTCTTTTGTGCACATATGTTGTTTTTGTACTTAGATTTTTTCTTGTCTTTATCATGTGAAAGACTTATCTAAAGTAACAAACGTGCAAATAATATCTTGTATTTGAGCCCAGAATTTGTGCATTAAGTCCGTAACTTATGAAACGTTTGCGGTCTATAACCTTAGCAAACGTGCGAGTAAATGTGTAGCGTACTACGTTTATCCTTTTTGGTAACCAAGTGTCTTGGTTTATTAGTTCGTTTTCAACTTGTTGTTGCGCATTCATTGTCAGATGCGTACTACATTCGTAAGCTTGTATGAAGTTAGTGTACGAATTTAGGAGTCAATTGTTTTGAATCCGTGTGGTGGAGTGCAGCGTACTGCGAGTTCCACTATGTAGGAGTCAATTGTTTTGAGTCCATGTTTTGTTAAACGCGCACCGTGTGCAATAAAGTGCATCCATCGTGGGGTGTACTTATGAACTTACTCCAACGTCTTGATAGTAAGGTGTTTAACAGGGATACATGATCCGATGTTGATGGGTTTGCAACCCTCTTACTCAACGAGTACTTTAGTAGGTTTACTCATCCTGTCTGCCCTCGTGTGGTCTTAATATGTGCATGCACGCCATGTAGGAAATAATATAAACAGAATTGAAACATAAATGAATAATGTAAGCAATAATGTTGAAATGTGTTGTGGAGTTAGCTAGAAACCACAACGTTTTATTAATCGTTGCAAGTGCAAAAAGGACAATTTCCTAAAAAAAATAAAATAAATACACCAACATTTATTGAGCGCTTACTAAAGTGCAGATGTGTCGGTGTGCGGCTCGTGGCCTAGAGGTAGCATCTCTTGAGATTGCAAATGTTCCAGGTGCGTGGTAACTCGTGGCCTTTCATATCGCGCACTCTGTACGCACCGTCGCCCAATGCCTCTGTGACCTCGTAAGGCCCTTCCCACTTTGGTCCGAGCTTGCCCGTGTCTTCTGCGTGGCTGGCATCGTTGGCGCGGTATACAAAGTCCCCTGTTTTAAAAGAAGTGTTTCTGACTCGTGCATCCTAATACTTCTTCATCTTTGATTTAGCTTTTGCTTCGCGGATAGCCGCCCTTTCGCATCGTTCTTCCAACAAATCTAAGTCAATGCGTCGTTCATCATCGTTTGTTGAACTTCTGATGTACGGATTGTTGGCATTCCAATTTCTGCTGGTATAATAGCTTATGTCCCGTAGATAAAAGAAAAAGGTGTATCGCCATTGCTGACTTTGATTTCTGTGAGCCCACAAAACATGTGATAACTCGTCTACCCATCTTCCTTTATGTTTGTCCAAGCGCGCCTTAATTCCTTCACCCAGGCTACGATTCGCGCATTTTACCAATCCATTTGTTTGTGGATGTTTGACTGACGCGAAGTGCTGTGTGATGTTTAACTGTGCGCACCAATCTTTGAATGGGTTATCACAGAATTGTTTTCCGTTGTCCGAAATAATTTCTCCAGGTAGGCCAAAGTGGCATACAATGTTATCCCAAACGAATCGTTTGACCTGGTTACCTGTGATACTTGCCACTGCTTTTGCTTCGATCCATTTGGTGAAGTAGTCAATGGCGGCAATGAGGAACTTGAGTCCTCCTGCCGCGACTGGAAAGGGTCCAGCAATGTCAATTCCCCATTTGTGGAATGGCCATGGTGAGGTGATGGGTGTTAGCTCATGTTGTGGCCGACGCGGAATGGGTCTATGGACTTGGCAGTCGTTGCATCTTCTAATCATGTCTCGCGCGTCACGGTGCATGGTAGGCCAATAGTACCCGGATCGCAAAGCACGCGCTACAACAGACCGTGGTCCTGAGTGCATGCTGCAAGATCCAGCGTGGATTTCCCGGAGTACGTAATCTGCCTGAAGAGGTCCGACGCACCTGAGCCATGGTTGTAGGAATGAACGCCGATATAGGATACCATCTCGAAGTTCGAACCTCTGCGCTGTGCGCCGTATCCGTCGAGCGTCCTTTTGTTCCTGGGGGAGTGTTCCCTTACTGATAAAATCCATGATGGGTGTCATCCATGTGGGATTGTCTTCCTCTATCACTGTGGATACTTCCATCTCAGAGATGGATTTGTTCTTCAATGTTTCCATCAATACCTGTTTTGACAGGTGTGCAAAGCTTGTGGATGCGATTTTACTTAGCGCATCTGCTTTTTTGTTTTCTCCTCGTGGAATTTGTTTGATGGAAAACTTGTCAAAATTCTTTATCAAGGATTTGGCTTTATCGAGGTATTGGATCATGTGTTCTTCTTGAGCCACATACTCGCCTAACACGTGGTTAGCTACTAATCGTGAATCCACATTAGCTTCTAGGTTACGTACACCCATTTGATTTGCTATGCGTAGTCCAGCCAGCAATGCTTCATATTCTGCCTCATTGTTTGTGGCTATGAATTCAAAGCGTAGTGCGTAAGTGTGTTCTGTTCCATCTGGGCTGGTAAGGATAAGACCTGCGCCTGATCCTTCTGCACATGAGGATCCATCTGTAAATAGAACCCATGGTTCTTGTAATGGTACTTCAATCTTTGGTGATGGAGTATCATTATCTGGCTTCTCGATAATGAAATCAGCCAATATCTGTCCTTTGATCGCAGTGCGCGGCCTATAGGAGATATTATGTTCGCTCAATAACACACTCCACTTTTGAAGCCGCCCTGATGCATCAGGTTTAGAGATAACCTGCTTGATGGGTTGGTCCATGATTACAGCTATCGGATGCGCTTGGAAGTACCTGCGCAGCCTTTTAGCTGTGAATACTAGAGCGAGGACCAGTTTCTCCATAGCGGTGTAGTTAGTCTCTGTCTTCTTGAGGGCTTTGCTTACGAAGTATATAGGTGTTTGAACAGAGTTTCTGTCTGTCAGTAGTACCGCGCTGACTGCTCCATGGGTCGCTGAGAGATACATGATCAATTCTTCCCCTTATCGGGGTGCGACAAGCTTTGGTAGCTCTGCTAGGTTGTGTTTCAGCTGTTGGAAGGCTCCTTCCGCTTCTGGAGTCCATCGAAAATCTCCCTTCTTTGTGCACTTCGTGAGTGTTTTAAAGAGAGGAAGTGATTTGTCCGCTGATTTGGACAAGAATCGGTTCAGCCCGGCTAATTTGCCGTTTAGTGACCGGACTTCTTTTAGTGTGCGCGGTGAAGGTAGTTCGATAACCGCTCTTGTCTTTTCTGGACAAGGTTTAATACCATCGGGTTCTATTAGGTATCCAAGAAACATGCCTTCTTTTGCTCCAAAAGTGCACTTCTTAGGATTCAATTTCATGTTTATTCTTCCCAATGTTTTAAACGTTTCTTCTATGTCACGCACCAATTCCTCTTCGGTATGGCTTTTTATGACTAGGTCATCGACATAGACCTCCAAATTGCGTCCTACTTGCTTCTCAAATGCGTTGTCCACTAACCGTTGGTATGTGGCTCCTGCATTCTTTAAACCAAATGGCATTTTTGTGTAGCAATACACCCCTTGACTCGTGTGAAAAGCTGTTTTTTCTTCATCCTCCTTTGCCATTTGAATTTGGTGGTATCCTTTGTATGCGTCTAAGAAGCATTTAAAAGGATACCCGCACAGGGATTCTACTTTCCTATCGATTTCTGGTAGTGGGTAGCAGTCTTGTGGACACGCTTTGTTGAGATCGGTGAAGTCCACACACATTCTCCAGCTACCATAGCTCTTCTTTACCATCACTGGGTTGGAAAGCCAATCATGGTAATAAACTTCTCGCATGATCCCTGCGTCCACAAGCTTGTGTACTTCCTCTAGGATAGCCTTGGCACGTTCTGGAGCTTGGCCACGTTTTTTCTGGCGTATTGGAGGATATCCTTGTCGGATTTCAAGCTTGTGTTCAGTGATGGCTCTTGGCACTCCGGTCATGTGTTTGGGTTCCCATGCAAAGATGTTTAGGTTCTTTTGCAATAATGCACACACAGCTGCTTTGCCCTTGTCGGACAGTGATCCCCCAATGGATATCTCTTGGTCAGGATAATCTGGGTTAATTGCAACTTTCAGGTTTGTCACCTTGTTCGTGTGATGTTCTGGAGCGAGCGGAATTTCGTCTGTTACTATGTTACATTCTCTTGGGGATGCGGTAGTGTTGTAGAGGGTGACGATCCCTCCTTCCACTGGGGGAATCTGAGCATCCCATGTGCAGTGGATGGGACTGCGCGCATAGCTGATATCCCTGGTCTCCCAATAATGCCATTGTATGACGAAGGGGACCTGATCACCATGAAGTTCATCTAAGCTGTTATAGAATGGTATTCATTACCAATGACCACAAGTATGCGTAATTGGCCCATGGGCCAAATATTTTCACCTGTGAATGCAGTTAGCGACGTCGTGGCCGGAATTAACTGGTTTTGTATCTCAGGTTTTATCCTTCTGAAGCAGTGTTCATACATGATGTCCGCAGATGCTCCTCCATCGACATACATGCGGTGGATCTCGTGACCTCCCGCTTGTATCTCGACGGTGAGTGGTTCGATTACTGCGTTGTCCGCAGTGAGGGTGGGGAAAGAGATATGGTTTCCCTTAGAAAACCTTTGGCCGACTTTTTGCTTCGTATTTCGCTGCCATGATTGTATCATGTATATTGTATCAGCTTTATTTTTTGGTATCTCCTTTTTGGCCCCATTCCTTTGTCTATCTTTCCCTTCTTTGATGTTTTTAACGAGGTGGTCCATCTTTCCTTCTCTCACTAATTTATCAATTAGCTGGCGTAGTTGAACGCACTCGTTAGTGGTGTGACCCTTCTGTCCATGGTATTCGCAGTATCCTCCTCCGACGCGCTTTTCTTCTGGGGTTAACATTGGTGGAGGTTTTGGAAAATTTGCTCCCTCTGTCGCGAATATTTCCTTAGGGGTTTTTGTGAGTGGGACATACTTGTCGTTATCCCTTCCATTATTTTGGTTGCGGTAATTCCTGTTGCGGTTGCCACTTTGGTCATTGGATTGTCTCCTTGACTGTTCTTGTGGTTTAAAGGTTGAGTAACCTTTTTTGCTGTCTGCCGCTGCCGCTTCCCCTTGAACGAAGGATCTGGTGCGCTTTGTTAGCTCATCAAAGTTTTGGGGTACTTTGTTATTTAGCTTCCGTATCAGCTCTGGGTTATTGATCCCGTTCATGAACCCTGAGATTTTTAGTACCTCGGGGCATGCCTTGACTTGCATGCATTCATCCTTGAAGCGCTCCATGTAAGCGCTTGTGGATTCCCCTTGGCGCTGTTTCACTCTGGCTAGTTCCACAGGGTTCTTTGCGCACTTCTTTCGTTGCGTGAAATTTAGGCGGAATGCTTTCCACAGCTCTTCAAACCCATTTATGCTTCGTCGTGGAAGCTTGCTGAACCATGTTCGCGCATTCCCTACTAAGGTAGAGTTGAACATATGGCACCACACAGGTTGTGGCCAGTTTTCGATAGCAGCTGCTGACTCGAAAATTTTTAGATGATCATCAGGATCACCCGTGCCATCGTATGTTTTAACATTGGTGGGCATGTACCTTCTCTTGTCATCTGAGAAGTCACTTATGCATCGCGTAAACGCATCAACCTTTTGGCGACGCCAAGGAAGGGAAATATCCTCATTCTCGTCGTCCCGGCGTCGGTTCTTGGATTTCCAATGTCCCGTTTCTCTGTCCTCGTTGTCCGAGGAGCTGCTTGAGGGGGAGTTGTTTCTCCTATGGCGCTTGCGCCGTTTGTCCTCGGAGTCCGAATTTGAAGGACTTGTACTTGGGGAGTGGTGTTTCCCCAACCTATCTTGGATTCTTCTGCTTCCTAACCTTGAGGTGCTTACGCTTGGTGAACGTTGTCGTCCAAGCCTATCTTGTATCCTGCGGCTACCAAGCCTAGCATGGACACTGGTGCGCCTCGCGTTGTCTTCGTAATCCTCCGAGTATTGTGAGTTGGATGCTGTACCAAGCCTATCATGGACGTTGGTGCGCCTCTCACTGTTTCTGCGCTCAGGGTGGCGCGGTGGAGATTTTTCTTGGTTAAAGTTTAGCCGATTTTGCGGGTTGCGGCTTGACCTTTTCCTTGCCTCCTCTTGCATGAGACGAGTTAAAGTCTCATAATGTTGGGACACAAAATCGTTTAATGCCACTCCAGGTGCATCTTCTTCTACTGCAAGGATGTCCGTCTTCGCATGGGGTTCCCTCTCTCTATTAGGTGCTCCCGGTGGCACAGTGTTGTCCACTATGGATGCCATCTGGTTGGGAGTGGTAAAGAGAGTGCGCTGAATGTCCTCAGCGCTTGAGACTACGGTAGTAGTTCGGGTTGTTCCCAAAGGCAATTCTACCGCGGTCGGGATTGGAGTTACGTTTGACTCACGATGACCAGGCGCACTGGTTGTTCTAGAGGTCGGCTTAGGAGTCGAGCCTTGATGCTTCTTCCTATGTGAATCATCACGTGTTTTCTCCAGCTGCGGAGTCCGCTGGCCTGAGTTCTTGTTTTTCGGCATTCTGGTCTTGAATTCTTAGTGTAGGGTCCCACGGATGGCGCCACTTGTTGATACAAAAGTTGGGCTTACCTTGTTTGGACTCCTGCTCTCGTACCAATTAGAACTTTAGTGCTTGTGAAACCTGCGCACTAAGAAAGCAAACAACACCGTTAGGATTATCGTGGGATTGTCTCCCACGATTAGACTCCGGCGTGAGAGTAAGTAATCGGTTTAGGGTTTAGTTGAAGAGTTAGGGATTGTGTCAATCGTACCTTTCAATGAGAATATGTGATTCTATATATAGGACGCAGAAACTGTGTAGGTATCTTGCTCCTTACTCTTCGCACTCGTGGTGCTTATCTGGGGTAAGGATATTTATCTCGTAAATAGAAGATCCTTATCCCTTAATTATGCGTATTGGTTGGGCTTTGGGCTTCGTGAGCCCAAGCCGTAGGTATTAATGGCCCAAGTCATTTGTCATGATAGCCCACTCGTGGTGGGTTTGGGCTTAGTAATGTTTATAATTTGGGCTAGTGGCCCAACTATAGGTTATACGTCATCATCAACTAAACATATTTTCAAGTGTTTTGTAGAGATAAATTTCTCTTCTAAATTTTTACAAAACTAGAGATAGAAAACAAGAGAATTTTTTCTTCAACTAAACATACCCATTCTCAAATCCCCTTAGTTTTGTAAGTTTATCGGGTTTTATTTTTGATTTCATTTAGTGTGTGGAGTGCTTCAGGATTCCAACATACACTAGTAAAGGTATGTTGTTAAATAACTTCGCTAATTACTCATTGTTACTTTCTGCATAATAATCAAACATTTTTAACTTATAAATGGATACATACAGGGGGAAGGCAATACCGGGACTAGGGGGTGCTGGCCCCCTCCCAACAAGCCCCATAAGCCCAAGTTATTTTGTATAATGTTAGGAAATTTAAGTAAAATGGTTCATTTGAGCCCCTCCTAACTAGTTATAACTTTTTATATCTATGCTAAGCATTTTATTTTGGCTTTCTAATCTCTACGTTTCACATCTCATAATCTATTTCTTTCGTGTTTTAAATTCTATCTTTTTAGTTTTATTAGTTAGTTTTAGAACTACCTGGAACTGAGTTTATATGTAGCGTATAATGTGAAAAGATATGTAGTAACTAATGGTCAAATACTCAAATTAGTGTAACAATGAAACAATTCTCTACAGATATGTATCATAGTATAGACTGATACAAAATTATATTATGATTCACAATTTTTTTAGTACTTTCTAATAGCCTTTTGAACAAACTAGTGAATCATGATTACAATTTGAAAGTTAATGACTTAGCTTTTAAATGATAAGTTTGTTTGTCTTACATAGTACTCTTTCTGTTATCATTGCAACAATTAAAAACTAATTCTAAGTCATAAAAGGAAAACTTATAAGTTAAACTTAGAAGTGTATATAATATGAAAAAAAATTATAAATGTATACTATAGGATGCTAGTTTATATCACAATATATTACGCATAAAAGGAAAACTTATAAGTTAAACTTAAAAACAAATGTCGTTTTTAAGAGAATTAGTTTTGCAATTCAAAAAGGGCTAGCGGCGCAGCTTGTTGCTCGCTTGTCTTCCACCACTATGTAAATTCAATTCAGTATTATATATTTTATTTGTTTTCATAGTGTATACTTGGCCTCCCCTAATGTAAAATCCTGGCTCCGCCCTTGCGGCCACCGGCTATATGGCGGTGGTCCGGATAACTCACCATTACAACTATTTTCATTCAATTCTCCGTTTCAACTTTCAATATTTCAAGTGGCTTTTCACAAAATAACCAAAGCTTGACATCTTTAATTTTAACAACGGTGTATCATCTAGCAAGTTTCTCGTGTACACATACATCTCCGTTTCCATTCCCATATCTCGTGAAACCACCATCCACTTGGGTTACGTCATTGTTACAGCTCACAGGTTGGCTTCGGCACTCGGTATGCAAGATTCTGTTGAAACTGTTTCAATGTCTCACGTGTGTGTTTTTCCCTTATCATGTGGTTTTTGTGTTCGGTGGGTTTAGTATAGGAGTTTGTGTTTATTGAGTTTTCTTGCAGGGAAATTCATCATATTCATCTTTAGATCTATGCTCTAGCCATCATCAAGTCAACGGCAAGCATTCATTCTTCATTGATGATGAAGATTGAAGGTCTTCAATGCACGAGGATGTGTGTGATTATGTTCAATAGTCAAATTCAAGTACTAGTATTCAATTGTTGTATGTTTCACTTTCAAGATGTTAGGTTTTATTTTCAACTGGTTTGCTTTCTGCAAACCTTCAATGTATTCACAAGATCGATCATTTTTTGATCAATCACTTTTGCCCCCCCCCCCCCCCCCCCAAAAAAAAAAAAAAAAAGACTATTTACTAAAGATTTTGACATAAAAGACTACTTTCTCATTGTGTCATGTTTTATTATGGGATAATTACCAAAACGGATCAGTCGCCAAAAGCACTTTCCTTGAATAGATGTTTTTAAATCACTTTCCTCTAGCGGATCAGGGCAACTTGGCGACTGAGCGACTCAACAAGGGTGTGACACGTGTCCTATTATTTTATATTATAGTACATGTATGTGTAAGGTATAATGTATAGGGCAACTCGTACTTTTTGGGCAACTTTTTGTGATTTAATTTAATTTTATACAATCTTATCACCTAATCCTCATTAATCACATACCCACCTCATTTATTTACACACACTCTTTTACTTATTTACACATACACAATCCACAACCCTCGTTTATTTACACCACCAATCCTCACACTCTCTTCTTGTCAAAACTTCCAACCACCACCGAACCTGACAACCACCGTAGCTGAGGAAAACAGTTAAAGAAGTCAACAATAAAAGTATTAACATGTTAATACTAATCAAGTGTTAGATGTTATTTTTCATAGATTTGTACATATTAATTGTAGATCTGAGCTGTATTTTATTTCAATATTTGAAAATAGTGTTTTTTTTTTACAGCCGCCTCTCCGCAGCAAGTGGCTTGTCGCCGGAAAGTTGCCGTTGCCGGTACTGTATCGGTGAATGTTGATAAAGTAATGTTTATTCTTTAGTTTTCAGATAGATGTGTTATTCTTTAGATCCACATGAGCTTACGATTTTTTTTTTATTTTTTATTTTTTTTTTTAATTAAAGATAAGAGACGGCCACCATGAAGGATAATCGGACTTGGCTACAGCTGTGGCGGCAGAAGCGGAGTAAAGTTTTTTCAGATAAGATTACATTTTCATGAGTAAATTAACACCTTTGATTGAGTAATATGGTTTGACATATGTGTTAATTAAGTACCAAAAGAAACGTAATACTTATATGGACATATGTTTTAATTATGGACCCAAAAATTACATATGACTTGCATATAATTTGAGATATGTGGTAACACATATGGTTTTAACACAATGTGGCAATAGTTTGAGTTTATATTTGTTAAAGGTTATATTTAAGAAGGTAAAGTTGCAGTTTGATGTACTTGTGGATTCTATGAAAGTGTTTGAATTTGAAGTTGAATGTATCAATGTATGTAATAGGTCCTCGAATTACTTGATGGCTCAATGCTTTGATATGGAATTACATATCATCTAAAATCATCCATCTACCAAGTAATTCGGCCATACACAGCTTGTTACATTGAACTTCATCTGTAGAACCTCAATTATAAAGATACGTCTTTCCAGCGTTTTTGATGGTGTTCGAGAGTTAATTTGAACACCGTCCCTAGTATCATTTGTGTGGTTGATGTTGATCACAAGTTAGTGCCTTTTTTGTAGCCGTATCTTTATGGACGGTGTTGAAAAAAACTCTCGAACATCAACAACAACGCTGTAAAGACGTATCTTTATCATTGAGGGGTGTTGATTGCGATAATGATATAGTGTGTATTGTTCATGACAGGCTACACTCCTTCATTATCCCATTCAACACGAGTCCTAATACTCACTTTTATCTAGAATCTACAATTGTATCATACTTTATGTAATCTTAGTTAGCTTAATAGTCCAACGTTGTTGTGTTATGCGTGTTACTTTATGTAATCTAAATTGTTTTATACACTTTCTACAAATTAGTTGGAGATTAATATAAATTTACCTGATGGAAAAAATATGATGATCAAATAACAACATAACAGGGTAAACCAATCTACAACCATGTTTCAAGGTTTCATCTTTTGAACATTATCAAGATGGAAAAAGGAAACCCACCACAAAACAATCTAATACTTATGTTTCATATATATCTTCGGAAGTTGCCTTGTATTGTTGATTGTGGCCTTTTGTGGAGCAAGAAATTGCATTCTGCTAGTACCTTCCACTTGTGACTGTGGTACCTTAATTGTATTGCTACCAATTGGTTTAACACCTTGTGGTTGTTCCTCACCGTATACTTCCCGTCTTAGGTCTTCTAGATCTTTAGGTGGCAATTGCATATTTGGTTCAGCATTTGGTCCATATCGCTCATAAATCTCAGGAAACATGACCTCTCTTAGTACCTTGTTGGACCATTCCCTATCTTACAAATACATTCTAATTTTTGTACTTTAATAATTAAATATTGGACACGTGTCAAACTCTTATTGAGTTGCTCAATTTTTTAGTTGCCCGATCTAATTTTGGAAAGTGAAATTTCAAAATCTAAAAAGTGACTAGTCAAAAAGTCAATGATCCGTTTTGGTAATTATCCCATTCTTCATCTTTTCCTTGTTGCACATGTTTATTTTTTGTGAAAAATTTTATATGAACCATTTATGATAGTATATTACGAAAGTGAACCACGCATTCGTATTTTACGGAAATGATATATCTTTCAACGAGCAAGCATGTGCACTTCTGTTAGATATACGACACATTGCTCATCAACAGCGCGTCCAAACAATGCGCATAACATCAGCGCGAGTTACCTGTGATACAAATAATTCTTAAATACCATTTTAACACTGCTCGGTTTAAGTCTACTATGAGTTTTTGAGACAGTGTATTATAATTTGAAGCAGCACCTCAACCAAATGTGATCATTTAACAGTATATTCAAAAATCTAATAATTATAAAATCTGAAAACATGTAGACATTTTATTGATACTTAAAATAGGTCAATATAAGCATGGAAAATAAGTGACTTTGAGAACAATGAATAAAGAAAAGCAGGCACTCAAATTTATTGGTTGCTTCCATCAGCTCAAAGCGAGCATACAATTATTTGGCCCTGATGGCATAAATGGTCTGAATCACGGTAAGAGAAAACAGAATGATTGCAGCAACTAGTGCAATAATATTCCATGGATTATTGAAATATATGCGTCTCAGCCATGCGATATTCTTGGGCCAAAAACCGTTGTGGTACTTACCCATTTGTTTGAACTCTTGGCTGTAATAGAAAGCTGTAAAAGAAATGTTTTTGCATACCTTGTTGATCATATCTGCAGCCTCTCGGTTTGAGCCGAGCATGTTGACAAGGACTTTTGATTCTACCAGTTTAGCAATATCCTCTTGAGTATCAATAAGCATATCCATGGCATGTGCATATGATGTAAAGTAATAACGATCTTGAGGGAACGATTGCTCGTAAGCAATAAAGTTCCTTAAAATTAGCTCAGTGACATCTTCAATGACCAAGGTTGGCATTAGAAGAGTAGGCTTACTCGGAAACCAGGGTAAACTTGGAAAAAGAGATGATTGGAATTTAAAGGTCATTGACCAAATACACTCTTGGTGAGGCTTAAAGTTCATCCCAGATCTATCCAGTTCTGCTATCGAGTGGAATGCTGCGTATGTAGTATTCGATGAATTGGTAACTAGCTGGTATTGTTTGTGCATATAGCCAAGAACATGATCATGATCTGAGTCAACATCTCTGGTTGAAATATTTTCAGGCAACTGAGAATCGAATAGCTTAATGTAGGATGCCAAATATTTATCGAGAACCTTGCTAAGAGTGAAAGGCACTTCCCCCATGGAGCAGTCAAACAAATCTTGAAGAACAAAGAAAGGGACTTGGTTTTCTAGCAACATCAGATCCATGGCAATACGAGTGTTTTGCATTTTATTGGGCAAATACAAAGTTTCTTCTTCGTGCTTGAAACAGAATTCAAGTATGAAACAACCATCCATAACCATCATCCTGGCAAGCTTATCATCACTATAGTTCTTCTTCACACCAGCATAAGATTCTCTGATTTGGGGTATTTTTGTCTTTACCTTTTGCAGACATGCTTCTAATATTGTTTCCTTTGGCATGGAATTACAACGACTTAATAGGTCACTAAGATAACATTCTTTCTGCCATTCAAATTCTTTCAATTTCGGATCTTCTCTATGTAAAGGTCCTATAGAGACCAGCTGAGGGATGAATGAACTTTCGCTAAGATCTCTAAGAATTCTAGAAACCTTGCAAATAGATGGTGGACGTTGGTTGCGACGATTGTGTCCTCTTGTTGAACAATCAAGAAGAAAGCCGATAGTCGGGTCATCGTTTTCATCCATGTAGTGTGATGTCTCGTTGACCTCCATGATATGGTCAATGATCGGAGTAGAAGTGGATGCTTCATCTGAATAAGATAGATTTTGTGTAACTGCAGCTACCTGATTAATCTCAGGAATACCCAACTCAAGATCCCCTACATTGACAGTTGCAGGATCATACTGTGTGTTCTTGCTCATTGTGTGTTTTGTTTGTGTTTTTAGTGTGTGTTTGAGATCGATGAGGGTTGAGTTCAAGTAAAACTGTCTCTTATAGTAAAAATTATCGATAGAACACCATAAAAGCTTCCCGCGTTCCCAACCGTATAACGGTGACATCCGAATTTTCTGCATTGTTGACATGTTCTTCATGGTTGACAAGTTTTTGAAAATAAATGCTGCGGGGGGACTAGCGATGATGTCGATTAGGTCAGCGCTTACTTTTTCTTTTATATAATTTTGTTTTTAGTCTAAATATTGTGAGGAAAAAAACGAAAAATATAGTTTTGAAAAGTTTGTTAGATTATAGACATTATTTTATTATTTGTATGTTAGTATCAAACTCGAGATTACAGGATTGCACATTTTACATATGAAAAGTAAATGAATAATAATTATATATAAATGTTATATTAATTATTAGAACGTAAACACGTAATGATCGTTAACATTTAATGGAAAAGGATAACGACCATTAGACGAATAAAAGGAAAGGGACTATAGATGAAAATTTGAATGTCAAGAAGGTTCCGGAAACCCTTTGAGGGTGTAGGGACGATTGGCAAGGGTATCCCACATCGCTTGGTGAAACTTTTGTTTCAAGTTTTCTATCCTATATAAACACACAAGGTTTCATTGTTTTCTCATAACTTAAACACCTAATCTTGTGTGTTTTCTCTTCTCTTCTCCTAGCAAAGATTTCGACACCCCATTAAAGTTTAAGGGAGTCGAATACTTTGTTATTCTTCTAGTATTTGTGCTCGCTTTACTTGCATAAACGTTTACTTGAAGTAGTACGTGTGTACAAGATCGTGAATCAAACACATTATTGTTTGTTTCTTGGATTTGTTCACATAAACCCTAATTAGGGTTCTTGAGTTGAAGATAGCATTTGATTCTTGTTCGGGCTAGAATGAATCACTACGGTATGTTTACTATTTATATTTGATTAATTAATTAAATGTTATATGATCTTGTTATTACGCTTCCGCATATGCTCTCTTGATGTGTTTGGTTTATTTTATATGATTGTCATGATATCATAATTCCAACAGTGGCATCTAGAGCCGTTATAATGTGTAATTAATTATCGAAACGCATAAAAATTGAATCTTGATTCGTTTAATTACATGTTTTTAGGGTTTTTCGATTCCTAACCCTAATTTTTTTTGGTCGATTGACCTATTAGTTTGTTAGGGTTTTGTTTTTGTTTTTAATATAATTAGAAACCCTAGGATGTCATGTAATTGGTTATGCGTTTTAGTAAACGATCTTGGTGCAATATGTTAATTGTTAAGCATAATCCATGAAAAGTGCATGTTTGCATGGATTTTATTTTATATTTAAATGGTTTAAATTGGATATATGAATTAATTGTTAAATTATATCGAAACATGTAAATTTATTAATAGATGTCGAATTGGGGAAGACTCCAATATTAAGTAATCAATTATGTGCTATGTGGTGTTTGTTTAGTTTTGGTTTACGCAATCGATTTATCGATTTATGTGGCTCTTTTTCCATTGAAGAAGAAAGCCTTAATTGAATAAATGTATTATACACATAGACTTGATTATTAATAGGACTATTAAATAAAATTTGCATGTGGCTACATGTTTATACATATTTAATTGTTATGTTATGTATATGTTTATTTTCTATTATGTATTACTTGTTTTTTGTTTATTATTATTTGAGACATGTTTATAAACGAAAAAGGGTAATTTTTTTAATAGAAAAATAATATGGACTAAATAAATAGCGAAATTGTTTTGGTTTTAAGATATTAAATTTCAAAGGATTGGTTGATTGATGTTTTTGTACATAGTGTGCGAAAGGCGGACCGAAGGTTGCCATACAATGTGCTGCTTGTAGAGAGGGGTTTTTAAAAATCATGCACCTACCGGTTCTCTACAACCGCTTGTGCGCCGACTCTAGACTTACCTATATCACTATATTACGTACATTGTCATCTTAAGGGTGAATTCACCACAATTCCACAATGATTATCCGAAACACTAAGCCTTAGGGCTTATGCAAAAGTACGATATAAGTGGACGATAATTGTTGGTAATTCTTTAATTGGTGAACCAGATACCTCAATCAAAACTTTGTTATTTTACTTTTAGTGAATTGGTAATAAAAATGTTTTATAAAACCAATGTTATTGTTGACATAAATAATGTGTGAAAACGTTATTCATATCTTTCGATATCTCTATATTTTGACGATCACAAAATGTAAAATCATCAATCGTATAATTACTACGTAAACAAGTATTAAGCTAGTTTATATCACTATATCCAACTTAATCACTTAAGGTATGGATAAACAAGTGCTTAATACATCTTATGATCAAAGGGGTATTTAATTAACTAACACAAAGTTTATTTAATTATATAAACATATTATACATTTTTGAAAAACACTTTTGATAATTAAGAAAAATGTTTTATTCATACTAAATATATGAATTCAAATTTTTAACCAAAATCAGTTAGTTTTTCACCAAATAAACTTTCCCCACTAAAAGACAAGGATTCTGGCCGTTTCAGCTGGGCGGTCCCCTTAATTTTAAGGGGGTCGGCCTTGATTTAAGGGGACCGGCCACGCTCCTCTGTCAGAATCTTTTGCCTATAAATACCACCTTAAACCTGGATTTTTGCCTTACCTTTTGCACGAAATTTTCAGATCTATAACTCTCTAAACATCCTCTAAAACCCTTTGATTATTAGTATATTAATCCTTGTTTCAAGTGATTCAATTCCTAATCATCCATTCTCATTCAA
This sequence comes from Artemisia argyi, assembly GCA_030686995.1. Lineage (NCBI taxonomy): Eukaryota > Viridiplantae > Streptophyta > Magnoliopsida > Asterales > Asteraceae > Artemisia > Artemisia argyi. The sequence continues at coordinate 180,157,219 of CM060690.1, forward strand.
AGTGCAAAAGAAGAACACTCTCTCTATAACCAAGCTCAAGAAGTGTTGAAGAATAGTTGTGCATAGTGTATATATACATTCATTTGTGAATATTGTGTTGTGCTTGTGATTAGTTGTGTAGATAATAGAAGTTGATAAGTAGTGAAATAGGATAGTTGTGAAGATAGGTGTGAAGTAGAAGATTGGTGTGTAGAAGATAGTTGTGAAGAAGATTGGTATGTAGTATATTGGTGTGAAGAAGTTGTGTAGAAGGCGTGATCAAGTTGTGAAGTTGTGTGGTGTGTAAATTGGTGTGTAAGGTTTTCTCCGCCAAAAGGGAGTTTGTTGACATAGTGAAGAAAACTCTCGAGTAGGTGACTCGGGGAGTGGAGTAGGAACAAGGAAGGTGTCCTTGTAGCCGAACCACTATAAATCCTTGTGTTGTGGTTTGATCTTTCTAACTCTTCTCATTACTTATTTATTTACCTTTACTATATTAGTTTTGTTAGTTAGTTACCATACAATAGTTCATATAGTGCAAGTATTGAATTCACATAAACTAGAATCGAAGTTTTTAAAACAAACTTGTGTTTATAAATTTAAAAGCACGTAAAACTATTCAACCCCCCCTTCTAGTTTTCCACAATTGGTATCAGGAGCCACGTCTAGCAAGATCTTTAAAATATATTGTATTTTAAAACTTGTAACGATCTATGGAATCTGAAAAATATTTAGAAGGGAAATCTATGCAAAGACCACCACTATTTGAAAGTGATGGATTTTTATATTGGAAAAATCGATTCGAAACTTATGTGAAATCAAAAGATCTAAATCTTTGGCATATTATTACCAATGGTGATTTTTTACCTATTCAAAATAACCCCGAAACTAAGAAAGATGAAATCGTACCTTTTGAAAAACAAAATGATGATTTAAAAAGAAAACTTGCTAAAAATAATGAAGCAAAAATGGTTATTTACAATGCGCTACCTTGTAAAGAGTGTTAATACAAATATCGCCTAAAAACGTTATTTATATTTTACGATCTTCGCTAAGTTTTGTTAACGACAAAATGTAAACTTTAGTTTTAAGCAAAACATATTCTTAGTTTTTAAGACTTGCATAAACAAGACTTTTGCTACATTTTACATTTCATAAAACATAACACAAGTTTATTTCTTAAATTAGAAATAGTCACATCACATTTATGGCAAGTTTTGTCATTATGTATTTATGGCAAGTTATGTGTTTGACTTGCTTTCATGTTGCTTGCAAGTATCATGTTTGACTTACTTTAAGTGATGTGACATTGTTTGGTTGATAGAAGTTATGTGACAAGACCTTGTTTGGTTTGAAGAGTAATTGCAAAAACCTACTGCAGACCCGGCGGTACCCTGGGGGTACACGGGCGGAACCCATTTGAGGGTTCCGCCTGATCCGCCGAGCACACAGTTTGTTGTGCTATAAATACCAAGCCATAACTTGATTTTTGGCTAACCTCTTGAGCTCATATTTTACACACACACTGATCCTTTTCTTCTAACCTCTTAACATTGTAAATGTGAAGTTTCCTTTTGTAGCAAAGAAGCTCACAAGGTCGTCTAAAGTTACAAGTTTCCAACACAACGTTGCAAGACTTGGTAGCTTAGTATTGTGTAAACTTGTGTTGTTTACGCGCCATTTGTTTGTGTATATTCTGAAGTGAGTGGTTAGTATTTTAGTCCTCAAAATACAAAGAGTGTTGGGAGTTGTTGTACCCTAGTAAAAGAACTAAACGGGAGTGGTTGTGCCCTTGTAAAAGAACTCGACATTTAGCTTTGTGTCGGTAAAAGTATAAGCGACGTGTAAGGTTTTCTCCGCCGGTGAAAGGAGCTTGTTGACTAGTGAAAGAAACTCTCGAGTTGGATACTCGGGGCGTGGACGTAGGGCAAGGAAAAAGAGTCCTTGTAGCCGAACCACGATAAATACTCGTGTTGTGGTTTGATCGTTTCTTTCCTTTACTTGCATGTTATATATATTGTGTTTGTGCATATATCTTTGATCAAACGGAAAGTTTCAAAGCTAACTAAACAAGTTAAAAAGATTTTAAAACGCTAAAACTATTCAACCCCCCTTCTAGTTTTCCACAATTGGCATCAAGAGCTACGTTACTCAAGCTTTTAAAATATATTGTGTTTTAAAACTTGAAACGATCCATGGATTTTGAAAATTACAAATAAGGGCAATCTATGCAAAGACCACCACTCTTTGAAGCAAATGGTTTTATATATTGGAAAAACCGTTTTGAAACTTACGTGAAATCTAAAGATATAGATTTATGGTATATAATTGTTGATGGTGATAATATAGTTACTAACATTAAAGATGATGATCAAAAGAAATTGATAGGTAAAAATAATGAAGCTAAAATGATGCTTTACAACGCTTTGCCTAAGAAAGAATATGAAAGAGTCTTTTTGTGTAAAACCGCCAAAGATATTTGGCAATCTTTAATTGTCACTCATCAAGGAAACTCACAAGTTAAAGATAACAAAATTGATCTTCTTGTTCAACAATATGAACAATTTGTTATTTCCGAAGATGAGATTATTGATAATGCTTTTGCTAGGTTTAACACTATTATTACTTCACTTAAAGCACTTGATGAATCTTTTTGTAGTAAGAACTTTGTCAGGAAATTTCTTAGAGCACTCCATCCGAAGTGGAGAGCAAAAGTGACGGCAATTGAAGAATCCAAAGATCTTTCAAGCATGTCACTTGATGAGCTAATTGGAAACCTCAAAGTTCATGAAATGGTGATGGAAAAAGATTCGGAACTAGTTAGAGGCAAGAAAGAAAAAGTTAAGTCCATTGTCTTGAAAGCTAGAGTCCAATCAAGTGATGATGAAGAATCTACTTCGGATAGTGATGATGAGGAATATGCTATGGCCGTGAGAGACTTCAAGAAGTTCTTTCCTAGGCGAGGGAAGTTTGTAAGACAACCTAAAGATGACAAGAAAACCTTCCGGAAAGATCATGATGATCGAAAAGGAAAAGTTGAACGAAAATGTTATAGGTGTGGAGACACAAGTCATCTTGTAGGAGAATGTCCAAAACCACCCAAGAGCAAGCCTCAACAAGCTTTTGTGGGTGGTGCTTGGAGTGACTATGAAGGAGATGATGATGAGCCAAAGAACGATGATATTGCTCTCATGGCTCACAACTCAAATGAGGTACTCTCCGACTCATCTTACTCCTCTATTGATGATGACACTTTACAAAATGAATATAACAAACTTTGTGAGCTAAGCTTAAAAATCATAAACAAAAATAAATTTTTGAAAACTAAAAAGGAGTTTTTAGAAAATGAAGTTTATGAGTTAAAAGAAAAAGCTAAGAGATTAGAAAAGAGTAAAGGTATTGACACCTCATGCAAATCATGTGAGGAACTTAAACTTGAAGTTGAGAAACTTAAAATAACTCAAAATGATCTAATCAAACAAACCACAAAGTTCAAAAAATTCGAAAAGAGCATTTCATGTGCGGATGAAATTATGAAACTCCAAAAGTCACCTTTTGATAAAACAGGTCTAGGTTTCAGGAAAGTAGAAATCATTAAAGGTCAAACGAAACAAGAAACGAACACACATGAAACAAACAAAACTGCTACAGCAGCCCGCGGACCAGACGGAACCCAAAATAGGGTTCCGCCAGGTCTGCTGCAGCAGTAACTCCATCCACATCGGATCGTTCTAAATTTGTTAAAGTTACATATAAAAATGGAACCAAACCTGCCTTTAAAACTGGAGTAGGACTTAGTAAAAATGAATTTAGAGCTAAGACTACTCAACCAAGACCTAAGACTCCAATTCCCAAACGCCCCTTTCCAAAGAGCAACTTCAATGCTCGACCAAACTACCAACATGTTTGGAACCAAAACACTCCGGGACATTACCAAACCTCAAATTACATGCCATGGAACCCTTATGCTCTATTTTCATATTTGGGACAAATTAATGGTATGCTTAACCAAAATGGACCCATGAGAAATTGGGGACCAAATGTTTGAGTGTTTTTCATAAAATAGGTGTGCCTCAAAGTTTGTTTGGATCCGGATGAATGGATCAAAGATAGCGGTTGTTCAAGGCACATGACGGGTAATAAAAGCCTCTTCTCTACATATCACAAATGTGATGGAGGTAATGTTACGTTTGGTAGTAATGCTAGGAGCAAAATCATCGGAAAAGGTACAATCTCTCATGACTCCCTTTCTATAGATGATGTTGCTCATGTTGATAACTTAGGATTTAATCTCCTTAGTATTAGTCAACTTTGTCGTAATAAGTATAATGTTCTTTTTAGTGAGAACGGTAGTAAAATACTTAAAGATGGTATAACCATAGCTAAAGGTGTCCTTAAGAACAACGTATACGTCATGAAGTTGGATTCTACATCTAGAGACAAACTTTGTCTTACCTCATTAGATGAATCTTCAACTTTATGGCATAGACGTTTAGGACATGCTAACATGAGACTTATCCAAAACCTCTCCTCCAAAGACTTAGTTCGAAACCTACCCAAGTTGAAATATGACCAACACTTTTGTGATGCTTGCAAAGTCGGTAAACAAGTCCATAGTAGCCATAAGGCTAAAAACTTGGTTTCTACATCTAGGTGTCTAGAACTTTTACATATGGATTTATTTGGTCCATCCGCTATACAAAGTTATGGAGGTAACTTCTACACTTTGGTCATAGTAGATGATTACTCACGTTATACTTGGACAAAATTTTTGAAAAGTAAAAATGAAGCTTTTGATAAATTTGAGATTCTAAGTAAGAAAATTCAAAATCAAGTAGGATCTAATATTGTGTCTATTAGAACGGATCACGGTCGTGAATTTGATAATGAATTTCAATTTGGAAAATTTTGTGATAATAACGGAATTACGCATAACTTTTCGGCTCCACGTACTCCTCAATCTAATGGTGTAGTAGAACGTAAAAATCGGACATTACAAGAGATGAGTAGAACAATGCTTAATGAACAAAATATTCCACAAACGTTTTGGTGTAATGCCGTAGACACATCAACGTACATTCTAAATCGAGTCCTAATTAGACCATTTTTGAATAAAACTCCTTATGAACTTTACAAAGGTAAAAAGCCTACATTAGGATACTTTAGAGTGTTTGGTAGTAAATGTTTCATTCTTAACACCAAGGATTATCTCACCAAATTTGACCCAAAGTCTTATGAAGGTGTATTCCTTGGATATTCACAAAATAGTAAAGCTTACATTGTCTTAAACAAAGAAACCTTAAGAGTCGAGGAATCGTTGAACGTAACATTTGACGAAAGTCCACCTCCGTCTAAGACATCACCTTTGGTAGATGATGACTTAGTTGAAAGCCAAGCAATTGAAAGTCAAGAAATCTTAGATAATGACAAGGAAGATGAACTATTAAACAAAGAACTTGTTAATGTCAAAGAATCTAAAAGTCATCCATTAGATAGTGTCATAGGCAACATTAACGAAAGAACACTAAGATCAAAAGTCCAAAATGAAAGTAATTATTTTTGTTTCGTGTCAACCATTGAACCAAAAAATATTAATGAAGCCATTAAGGATGAATCTTGGGTAATTGTAATGCAAGAAGAATTAAACCAATTTGTTAGGAATGATGTATGGACATTAGTTCCTCAACCAAAGAGTCAAACAATAATTGGAACGAAATGGGTATTTCGTAATAAAATGGATGAAAATGGAATTGTGTCTAGAAACAAAGCTAGGCTAGTAGCACAAGGATATAATCAACAAGAAGGCATCGACTACGATGAAACTTATGCTCCGGTAGCTAGGCTCGAGTCAATTAGAATCTTACTTGCTTATGCGTGTGCACATAATTTTAAACTCTTTCAAATGGACGTCAAAAGTGCATTTCTAAACGGAGTCATTAATGAAGAAGTGTATGTTGCTCAACCACCGGGCTTCATCGATTTTGAAAAACCTAATTATGTTTACAAACTTAAAAAGGCTCTTTACGGACTCAAGCAAGCTCCAAAAGCATGGTATGATCGACTTAAAACCTTCCTAGTTGACCATAAGTACACCATGGGCTTAGTTGATAATACTCTCTTCACTAAGAAGAAAGATTCACATATTATCATAGTCCAAATCTATGTTGACGACATTATATTCGGATCAACTTGTCAAGAATTATGTGTGGACTTCTCAAAAATCATGCATGACGAGTTTGAAATGAGTATGATGGGAGAACTCAACTTTTTCCTAGGACTCCAAATTAAACAACTTGAAGATGGTATCTTCTTTAACCAATCTAAATACATTAAGGACATGCTTAAGAAATTTGGATTAGAAGACTCGAAACCTATCAAAACTCCCATGTCCACGGAAACTAAACTCACCAAGGATGAGGAAAGTGAATCCGTAGATAGCACTAAATATAGAGGTATGATTGGTAGTCTACTTTACCTAACGGCTAGTAGACCCGACATTATGTTTAGTGTTTGTCTATGTGCTCGCTTTCAAGAAGATCCTAAGACTACACACCTCGAAGCCGTTAAAAGGATATTTAGGTATATTAAGGGGACTACACATTTAGGTTTATGGTATCCCAAAGGAACGGGAATAGACACCATAGTGTATGCCGACTCGGATCATGCCGGTGACTATGTCGATAGAGAAAGCACAAGTGGTATTTGTACTTTTGTTGGACATTGTCTCACCTCATGGTTCTCGAAGAAGCAAACGGCTCTTGCTATCTCAACAACGGAAGCCGAGTACGTTTCGGCCGGAAAGGCATGTCAACAAGCTCTTTGGATGAAGCAAGCTCTTGTCGACTACGGACTTCAACTCAACGACATCACAATTCTTTGTGACAACAAAGGTGCCATTGATCTCAGCAAAAACCCGGTTCAACATGCTCGTACCAAACATATTGAAATCCGTCATCATTTCCTTCGCGACAACGTTCAAAAAGGAAATATCTCAATTGAGAAAGTTTCTTCCGAAGACAACATAGCCGACATCCTCACCAAACCTCTTAAACGTGAACCTTTTAACCTTCTTAGGCTAGGCTTAGGACTCATGGAACCTACATTGTAGTTCTGGACATTAGACAAAAATCACAAAAATCAAAACAAATCCATAACAATTTTTCTCAGCAGGGTCGGCGGAACCCTGAGCCATAACGGACGGAACCCAACCCAGGGTTCCGCCGTGTCCGTCGACCTGCAGAATCAATTGCTTTGTTTATATTAAACCAAACACCCATTATTTCACACCACCACTTCCAAAACTGTTACTATTCACCATTCCTCTCAACCATACCCACGAAATTCTGGTATTCCATTCAATCACATTACTAATCCATCATCATTGTAAGTATTCTAACTTGATTACAATCCTGATCTGAGTCTAGGAATTCTATTTTTGCACAAAAACAAAAACTTGGGGTTATGCATTAAACTTGTAAAACTCATGCATAAAATTAGGTGTTTAACAAAACTAATCATGTTCCCCATAGTTAGGAATTACATTCTTACTTAGTGTAAACATGTTTGCTAAACCACCACATGTCAAATTCTTGCAAAAATTTCTCACAAGTAGGACAAATATTTTTTCGTCTCACATTGAGAATACAAAATCAAAACGTTATGTTCAAAACATCACTTGCATAATGTCTCTTGAATGCTAAAGGGAATACATAACCAATATGTTTTTTCGGGTACATTCAAACGAAGCTACATTGACCTAGGAGTGTTTGGGTTATCTTTTGTTTTTATAACAAAACTTGCATTATAAAACATTTTTTTGATGCATCAAAATGAGTCAAGATAACCGCACCTCCACATTGTTTTCATATAGGCACACACTAGAACATCCACATTAAAATAGTAGTTTACTTAAACTAAAATGTGAAATTTTTGTTGTTCTAGAAATCATCATGCCTCCTCTAACCCATTACGACCACAAGGACACCATTAAGTACCTACCAAAACACCACAAAACTAAAGGCCTTACCGCAAATCAAGTAAACGTTTTCAAAGCCCTAGAAAAACACTATGTCCATGAGAGTAGAACCATAGACCCATCTTTCCTAGAAGGCACAAACCTTTACGCCGATTTTTCCACAATAAACTTTGAGTGTCTTTTGAATATCGACGAGCCTATTTGTCCTAGGTTCATTCTAGAGTTCTATGCATCATGCGTCCTCTCAATGGATGATTATGGTCATATGTCTATCCACTTTAGGGTTAGCGGTCACCAATACTCTTTCACACTTGAGGAGTTTGCTCAAATCCTAGGTGTTCCAAACCGTGGTACTTGCCTCTATTCCGACTTGCACTCCCTCTCAACTCTTGACAACCTCCAAGACCGTATCCACCCTTATGACACACCTCTTGTCTCAAAAGACGTACTTCGTAACCACCTCTTTGTTAGGACAACCAACACTAGGAGAACCCGTGGGGGGAATGAGGTCGAGAAGGATCCATATGGAATGGAACTTAATGAACTCTTGCCCCAATTCAAGAAATGGGAGGAAGTCCTTAGAGCAAATGTCATTAGCACAATAAGGAACCGTGATCATATCAACCTTTGCCTTTGCTACATGCTCTACTCCTTGTCCGTTAGGCAACCCTTCAACCTTGCCTACTACATGGCAAAGAGAATGGCCGACATTCCCGTGCATGGCACAACGACTATGCCATATGGAATGCTCTTGACCCGTCTCTTTAGGTTCATCTCACCCATTCCACCAACTTCAAATGGTCTTCGTCTTGACTACACTCTCATTCCACACACCTTTGTCCCTCTAAGTGATAAGAGAATGTATAGAGCCCAAGGAAAACGTCCTCATCCCCCTACCTCCTCCTCATCGTCCTCAATGAGTGAAGATGACAATTTGCCAAACTCTAGGCTCCCACCTCTAGAATACCTTTCCCAACTTCCGGATATTCCAAATGAGTCGGAGGAGTTCAAGCAAACAAAGGGGATGTTCAAAAACATCGGGAGATTCCTCGGGAAGATGAAGAAGAAAATGGACCGTCAATGAGTGCGGGTGTGTTAGGAGTGTTTGGCACAAGGTGCTTTTGGAACAATTTGGTAGTTTAAACAATATTTGTGATGTATTTGTGTGTTAGTACAATGTTTGATACACTATGGAACATGTTTTAACTAACAATGTTGCAGGAAGACAACTTTTGGAAAGTTGTCAAATTTTCATGATTATCAAATTTTCACTAAGTTTAGTGAATTTCGCTAGCCCCCGGTCAAAGTCTTATCATATGAGTGTCTACATGTCTAATTTTTGCATTTCCTAACCAGATATGAATTATATTTTTGGTTGTAGGACTTTTCGAAAATTTTGAAAATCGTTTCGCGGGTCAAAAACGCGGACTGTGAAGTTTTTCAGGCCTGGCGGATCCGGTGGATCCCAAATTTGGGTTCCGCCAGTGCAAAATCTGGGTAACCCAGGTTTGGCCCAACGGACCAGGCGGCACCCTAATTTGGGTTCCGTCTGTGCATTTCCAGGGTGCCGCCATATGCCTGCAGATTTTTTGGTTTTCTTTTTCGCCAATTCAACATTGAAACACCCAAATCCAATCCTTTTAGGTAGAAACCCATTACTTGCAATGTGTTTAGCATAATAGGATACTCCTTCTTCCATGAACTTAACCAAAACCAATTCCCGCCAAAATTCAAATTTAACCATAACAACCTCAAGGACCCCTCAAACATAAAGGAAGGAACCCTTTTAAGGGATCCTTGAAATCCCTGAGATTTATACTAAACCAAATCCACCAAAACTTGTCTTCTCACTTCACCATTTTCATTGGATTGACTTCCATGACATGACAACCCACAATTAAGTTTTCCAAATCATTAGGAACCACCATTTTTGTATGGACTAACATCAAATCCAAACACTCCTTCCCACAAATCTTCATCACTATAAATTAAACCATCCTAAACACTCTCAAACCACACCTTCTTCATCACAAATTCTGAAACTTTAAACCATTTTAAACAATGACCAAGTCAACAAACACCTCTCAACCATCACGACCCATCCGTAGAACCGCCCGGATAAGTGTCAAACCACTATGGTCAAACCAATCCATCAACCTTAGCTCCTCATCCTCGGATGAATTCACATCACCCATAAAAAATGAACACTTTTTGAATCTTGCATCTCCATCCCCATCACCCAAACAACCAAATGAGCACACTCCACCACCTACTAAATCACCTATTGACCCAACTCCACCAAGTGCTCCAACTCAACCATCAAAGACTTCATCACCATCACCATTACCAAAAATTGAACCTATGGAACTTTTTGGGTCTCCTCCAACATCACCACACCCATATGTCCAAGATTTAAATGATCTTCCACCAAGACATAATCAACCACCACCTTTTGCAAACCAATCACCAAGGTCAATTCTTGATCTTGATGATGATCTTGAACTTAACCAACCACCACAACAAGTGTACCAACCACCCAAACCGTTGTTATTTCACCCAATCTACCGTGAAATCCATGGTCCTCTTTATGGAGAACCAAATTTTGAACACCATGATCACCCAACTCCACCACCTTCTCAACCCCAAACCTATGAGTCTTTCTTTCCTTCTTATGAGGAAATACAAAGCATGGTTGAAAACCACCTACATCAAGCAATGGAATTTCAAACCACCTTGCTTGAATCAATACCAAATCCATCCTCCACCCAAGAACCAAAACCAAACCAACCCCTAAACCAAGAAACCAAAACCAACCCGTATTCACCCAATCATCCCCATGTTTGCTCAAATTGTGAGCAAATGGGTGAAAGCATAAAAACCTTGCTTCACCAATTCCATAATGAAACCCGGTTTGCATTCCAACATGTCATTGAACGTTTGGATGCACTTTCCCACCCCAACAAATCCTAAACAACCCTTGGAGGCCGTTTGCCCCAACTTAGGAATGTAGGATTTTTTTTCTTTTCTTGGTTATTTTTTTAGTTTTTGGTTACTAAGTAGAAGAATAGTTAGCATTTCTTGTCTTTTGACTTTTATAAGTCAAAATTTTACTTGGAATGAAATTTCTTTCTACTTACTTTTGTGCATTGTTGGTTGGATCAATGTTGTGTTGTCATTGTGGTTGCATTGTGTGTGGTAACTACAAGCTTAACTATATATATCACCAACTAACCATTTTTTTGTAGGTCTCAAAATCCATGTTTCCCATATTGGTACTCCATTTAGGGGGAGTATCGACCAAGGGGGAGCATGGCGATTATTCCGCTTCGCTACTCTACTTTTTGTTTCGACAAAAAGGCGGAGAAATATATTATACCTTCAATATTTGATGTGCTTTTCATCTCTTAAGTAAAACAAGGTTAATATAATTTTTTTTAAGTCTTAAAAACCAAGATTTTGTGTGTTACTTAAAAACAAAGTTTATGTTTTGTCATCAACAAAAAGGGGGAGATTGTTAATACAAATATCGCCTAAAAACGTTATTTATATTTTACGATCTTCGCTAAGTTTTGTTAACGACAAAATGTAAACTTTAGTTTTAAGCAAAACATATTCTTAGTTTTTAAGACTTGCATAAACAAGACTTTTGCTACATTTTACATTTCATAAAACATAACACAAGTTTATTTCTTAAATTAGAAATAGTCACATCACATTTATGGCAAGTTTTGTCATTATGTATTTATGGCAAGTTATGTGTTTGACTTGCTTTCATGTTGCTTGCAAGTATCATGTTTGACTTACTTTAAGTGATGTGACATTGTTTGGTTGATAGAAGTTATGTGACAAGACCTTGTTTGGTTTGAAGAGTAATTGCAAAAACCTACTGCAGACCCGGCGGTACCCTGGGGGTACATGGGCGGAACCCATTTGAGGGTTCCGCCTGATCCGCCGAGCACACAGTTTGTTGTGCTATAAATACCAAGCCATAACTTGATTTTTGGCTAACCTCTTGAGCACATATTTTACACACACACTGATCCTTTTCTTCTAACCTCTTAACATTGTAAATGTGAAGTTTCCTTTTGTAGCAAAGAAGCTCACAAGGTCGTCTAAAGTTACAAGTTTCCAACACAACGTTGCAAGACTTGGTAGCTTAGTATTGTGTAAACTCGTGTTGTTTACGCGTCATTTGTTTGTGTATATTCTGAAGTGAGTGGTTAGTATTTTAGTCCTCAAAATACAAAGAGTGTTGGGAGTTGTTGTACCCTAGTAAAAGAACTAAACGGGAGTGGTTGTGCCCTTGTAAAAGAACTCGACATTTAGCTTTGTATCGGTAAAAGTATAAGCGACGTCTAAGGTTTTCTCCGCCGGTGAAAGGAGCTTGTTGACTAGTGAAAGAAACTCTCGAGTTGGATACTCGGGGCGTGGACGTAGGGCAAGGAAAAAGAGTCCTTGTAGCCGAACCACGATAAATACTCGTGTTGTGGTTTGATCGTTTCTTTCCTTTACTTGCATGTTATATATATTGTGTTTGTGCATATATCTTTGATCAAACGGAAAGTTTCAAAGCTAACTAAACAAGTTAAAAAGATTTTAAAACGCTAAAACTATTCAACCCCCCTTCTAGTTTTCCACAAAGAGTACAAAAGGATCTTTATGTGTGAAACCGCAAAAGAAATTTGGAACTCTTTGTTAATAACCCACCAAGGTAATAATCAAGTCAAAGATAACAAAATAGATCTACTTGTTCAACAATATGAGCAATTCACGATTCCGGAAGAGGAATCAATTGATAATGCTTTTGCTAGATTTAACACCATAATCACAAGTTTAAAAGCACTTGATGAGAATTTCTCTAGTAAGAATTTTGTTAGGAAGTTTCTTAGAGTTCTTCACCCAAAATGGCGAGCTAAAGTGACGGCTATTGAAGAATCGAAGAATTTGTCAACGCTACAACTTGATGAATTAATTGGTAATTTAAAAGTCTACGAAGCTATAATAAAGAAGGACTCCGAAATGGTTAAAGGGAAACGAGAGCAAAGCAAGTCAATCGCCTTGAAAGCTAGAAAGGAATCCAACAACGAAGATAGCTCATCTTCCGAAAGCGAAGACGAAGAATATGCCATGGCCGTAAGAGATTTCAAGAAATTCTTCAAAAGGCGAGGAAGATTCGTTAGACAACCACACGATGAAAGAAGAACATCTCAAAAGAATAATGATGACAAGTATAGCAAGAATGAAAGAAAATGTTTCAAGTGTGGTGATCCGAATCACCTTATTGGAAAATGTCCAATGATGACAAGAGATCAAAATCAAAGAGCGTTTGTTGGAGGTGCCTGGAGTGATAGCGATGAAGATGAGAAAGAAACAACAAAGGAAGAAAAGTGTCTCATGGCTAAAACATCAAGTGAGGTACGTTCCGAAACCGAATATTTTAGTGATGAAAATTTATCATTAGATGAAAAAGACTTAGATAGTGAATACAATAGATTATGCAAACTAGGACAACAAGTTATGGCTAAAAACAAATCACTAAAATACATAAATAACCAATTAGAAAATGAAGTACTTGAACTAAAAATTAAAATACATCAACTTGAGAAAGGTAAAGAAACTTTTGAAGAATGTAAATCATGTCAAGCACTTAGAAGTGAAAACAACAAACTTAAGGAAGAAATTTGTAAACTTGATAAATTTGAAAATAGTAGTAACTCACTTAGTAAAATTATAAGTTTTCAAAGAATATCCGGAGATAAAACCGGTCTAGGTTTCAACTCAACCGAAGCCTCAACAAGTGAAGTTAAAAATGTTAAATTTGAAAGCGAACTTAAGGAACTAAAACCTTCAAAATCTAATCCTGAGTATATACTCATAAATGATAAGAAAATACATCTAGCTAGTAATGAAGAAATAAAACCGTTTTATAAACCATCTTTAAAAACCGAAGTAGGATCGTCCAAAACTAAAACAAGATCTAAAACACCACCGCCTAGGAAACCAAATAATTCTTACCCTAGACCTAAAACACCTCAACCAAGAGTAAACCAAAGTAGACAAAACTTTAACAATAATCAACAAATGTGGAACTTCAATCCATGGGGAATGTTTCCACCATATATGCACCCAAGTCAAATACATAACATGTTCGTGACAAACAACTTTGGTCAAATAAGACCATGGGGACCAACGTGAAAACTTTCGCCATTCATACATGGAAATCTTTGATGTCACCTCGTGTTCGGACTTTCCTTTGAAGATTTTGAAGTTTAACGCATTGAAGACGAAAGGTACACATTTCCTTTTATTTCCTTGTAAACAAATACATGCTTAGTTTAGTATCTAGCTTTTATGTGATTATAATTGGTTCATTATTCTCTCTAGTCTTTACTTCTATACATATATATACTTATTTATTTATACTATATCTAAATATATATATATATATATATACACTTAGTTATATCTAGGATCTTATAATCTAGAAAACTCATTTGTTGATTTTCTAGAACTAGAAATTGTTCGTTTACGAACCTTTTCTTTTCCCCATTTGCCTTATTGAACTTTATTGTTCAACAACACTCATGCTGATGAAGAGAGATGAGTCGAAAAATCTATGGATGAAACAAACTTCCGGCTTTCGTTGCATTCGTCTCCTTCCTTTATTCTCGTCTTATAAGCCCATACTACATACATATATATTTATATATATATATACATATACTTATGAACCTTCCACAACGTTCTCGTGTACTTGACAACTTGATAAATTTCATCTGAAACGATCAAGAAAATTTAATTGGCAAATTGTCGATTAAAAGTGTCAAGTAATTCCTTTCGTGCGAATACCCTCCAACGTATTTTTGATTAAATATAAATCTAATACATACATATGAATAATTTTCTGCTCTTTCCAGAACCCAAAATCACAAAAATCGAATTTTGGAGGGCGGCCCCCTTAATGTTTAAGGGGACCGGTAGCCAAATGTAGGACGGCCCCCTTAATGTTTAAGGGGGCCGGCCATCTGATAGTTCAAACCCGTTTTTCTCCTTTTTCTTTTTGCCAAACACTCCACTTTTTCATACTTCCCTTCCCTTGCTTCTGCTGTGACGAAAACCAAAACCCAAAAACACCTCAAATCACTTCCAAATCACATATTTCGGGTTAATTCGCAAAGGGCAAATTCATCTAACACAATCACCATTACGTATTGTAAGTTTTTCATAACACATTTCATCTAATTTCATCTTATTTGATCATACTCATGATTATGCATGTTTTATAAAATTCGTCAAATTTCACAATTTCTTTCGAATTAAGCCTTAAAATTCCATAACCAAATGCTTCCCATAGGATTAGGATGATTGATCAACACTAGAAACTAGTTATTATAAACTATCATGTCAAAAATTTTTGAAAAATTTCATACACTCCTTTTCAAAAATTTTAGTAAACTCATTGTTGAATAATGATTTGAAAACGTGTTAAAACTAATCGCATTATATTTTTGTAACTTGTAAAACTTGAAATTACATTTTTCGACTAAGAAAAATTGTATTGGTTCACAATATAGGGGTGTTTGGATTATGGCCAAATGTTATCAAAACATAGTCATTATAATTTTTATAAAACTTTCTTATAATTACAAACCTAAAAAATGCTAATCGGATTCGTCAAGATATATACTTCATATATATATTGACATACGAGGGGTATAAGTCAATAGTTAAGGAAGCGTTTGGTTTATTACTAAAAATGACATTTTTAAGTAAAAATACAAACCATCTTTTTCAAAAATAAATCACATGCATAAGAAACTCGCAAGAAATAGCTAGTTTTACAATCTAATGTAAATCTAGTAAATTTTATGATATATTAAGATGTTTAAAGGGGCGTTTGGATTTGTCCATAACTACTCATTAAACATCGTACAGTATATCTAGAACGAGTTAAAAACATTATTAAGGAACATGGTAATCTACTTCTTAGGATTAGTAACGAAGTATGTTTACGTTCCAACATAAGCCTTAACAATAAACATATACTTTTATCTTTCTTTATATTTATTTTGGTCTTTTTGTATTGCTGATGTGTTTAAGTGAAAATGCCCAAAGCTACTACCGAAGATCTTTCTCACACTGAAAACTACATTCCCAAAGTTTCTCAACTTCCTACTACCTCTCCCTCCATTGCACGTATCTATCGTCAAATACAAGATAGAAACATTCATGAAGGTCGAGTCGTAGATCAAGCTTACTATCAATCCGATTTCATCGAAAGCTCATTCACCAATATCCATTTTGAATGTCTTTTCCAAATTAATGAACCTATCATTCCTCGCTTCATTCTTGACTTCTATAGCCAAGTCACGGTTCAAACCGATGACTTTGGTTCCATCTTCATTTCATTCATGATCCAACATGAATTTATTACTCTCACTCTTGCACAATTTGGTCAAATCCTTCAAATTCCTTTTTCCGGTCAATCTGTATTCACAAATGAATGGGATCTTTGCGCTCTCCAACGTTCTCGTCCTACTCATGGTCCTTATATCTCCGAAATTCCATCTACCGAAGATATTCGTCAAATGCTCGGGTTGGAATGTGAAACTTCCACCCAAAGCATCATACCCAAACATGTCTCAAATCCTAAAAATCAAATTCTTCGTAAAGAATTAATGCCCGACATGGAGTATTGGGAAGAACTAGTTCGAGAGAATGCGTTTGGTTCCGAAGAACACTCAGACCATCTCCCAGCTTGTCTTGCTCATATGTTGTATTGTATTGTTGCCAAGCAACCTTACAATTTGGCTTACTTCTTTATCAAACGTATTGAATGTGCAAGAGCAAATCCTAAAGCGATTCTTCCGTATGGTATGTTTCTCACTCGTCTCCACAAGCATCTCATTGAAAACTATCCGGATCTCGATGATAGTATTTATCAATCTATCTATCCAACCCTCCGACCTCTTGTTCTTCCTCAAATTCGCAAGACCCGTAAGTTTAAACCTAATCTTCCTAGCATTCTTGTTTCGTTCTCTTTTCCAAGGGATGACGATGAGGAGGACTTATAGTCACTTACCACTGCTGCTGATGGGGTGTTGGGAAAGAAATAGTAGTGATGTTATCTATGAAATTGGCTTTATTTTCCTTCTTAAACTGTTTGTAATATATTACTTATGTTCTATTTGTTGCTTTGCTTCTAGACATATTTGAACCATATTGCCATTTACTCCTTATTATTATTTGCTCTACATATATACATGTTTTTATACTTGATTGTAATCTATGCTTGAATGACTTGTGTAGAATTATATATATACATATATATATATATATATATATATATATATATATATATATATATATATATATATATATATATATATATATATATATATATATATATATATATATATATATATACATATATATATGCTTTCTAATAGACCAAAACAAATGTGAAATGTCCAAATAGAGCTTGCTGCAAATACAAAACAGAACATAACATTTTTCCAGAAAATTTTTGAAAATTTTGGTTTCTGGGTCGTCAGATGGGCGGCCCCCTTAAATCATAAAGGGCGGCCCCCTTAAAATTATGGGGACTGGCCTCCATTTAAGGGGACCGGCCATCTGGAACAGTTTTTACACTGTTTTCTTTTGCATCTTGTAATCCCTTTTGCTAGTCCCAGCTACCATTTCCCTGAAAAACTAAACTGATTTTGGAATACAACATTACAATTTCAAATTAATTCCACTTCTAAACATGTTTTCCCACTATATAATCTCCATGCATGTTTAATTCACATTCCATCATCCTCAAACATTCATCAAACATCATCATGTCATCACCAAGAACCACCTATTCAAACAATGCCAAGAAACAAAAACTTGTCATAATTCCACCCAAACAACTCTTCATTGATCTTACAAATGAAGACAACACCACTCCATCCCCACCACCTCAATGTTCATCTCCTAGTGCACCAAATGCACCCTCCAAAACACCTTCAACAAATGGAAACTCCACTTCCTCCATACCATCCACTTCATCCATAAATGACTACATCAACACTCACTTATCTCCTCCAACAATTGATCAACCATCACAACCTACCAATGAGAACACATCTCTTGCACTCACTCTCTCATTATCACCATTAACACCTCTTGATGCACATTTCTCATCATCTCCTATCAACCCACCAACCTATAACCCCGTCCCATGGAGCTTACTTGAAGCTCATGGAGACACTTGCCTTTGTTGCATTCACAACCGAACAATTGTGTTCGGATTAAGAGATGAGATCCAATACATGTTTTCTCATATTGAAAACTTGTTGCATCAACCACCAACAACAAACACAACACCTCCACCACCATCAACAAACACACCTCCACCATCACCATCTCCATGTTCACCATCCATCCCTCCCAATTAAACATGCTTGGTGTTTCAAAAATAAAATTGTGTTAAACCTTTTTGGATGGCAAGCTCTAGAGAGGACTCTCATGTTTGAGACTTGGTCTTTTATTTTAGTGATGATTCTAAGCCTTGAAGGCTTTTGTTAGTTGCATTACTTGTTATGGTTGTTATTGTAATGCTTGATGTATCTTTCTCATATTATTAATGTTATGGTTACGTTTAGTCTCTACTCTTGCATGCTATATACATATATATGTTGCTTGCCACTAAATATTTTTGCAAGATATCCATATCTCGATTCTTTTTGGCCTCAAAACGAGGGGGAGTATACTTCGAGGGGGAGTTTACATTAACATGGGGTAACCTTTTTTATGCTAACAAAAAGAGGGAGAAGTGATATAAACTCACAATAATACTTGAATATATACTAATTTTCGATTAATGAGTTTAAATTTTGTAATCATCAAAAAGGGGGAGATTGTTGACATAAATAATGTGTGAAAACGTTATTCATATCTTTCGATATCTCTATATTTTGACGATCACAAAATGTAAAATCATCAATCGTATAATTACTACGTAAACAAGTATTAAGCTAGTTTATATCACTATATCCAACTTAATCACTTAAGGTATGGATAAACAAGTGCTTAATACATATTATGATCAAAGGGGTATTTAATTAACTAACACAAAGTTTATTTAATTATATAAACATATTATATATTTTTGAAAAACACTTTTGGTAATTAAGAAAAATGTTTTATTCATACTAAATATATGAATTCAAATTTTTAACCAAAATCAATTAGTTTTTCACCAAATAAACTTTCCCCACTAAAAGACAAGGATTCTAGCCGTTTCAGCTGGGCGGTCCCCTTAATTATAAGGGGAGGTCCCCTTAATTTTAAGGGGGCCGGCCTTGATTTAAGGGGACCGGCCATGCTCCTCTGTCAGAATCTTTTGCCTATAAATACCACCTTAAACCTTGATTTTTGCCTTACCTTTTGCACGAAATTTTCAGATCTATAACTCTCTAAACATCCTCTAAAACCCTTTGATCATTAGTATATTAATCCTTGTTTCAAGTGATTCAATTCCTAATCATCCATTCTCATTCAAAGTGCAAAAGAAGAACACTCTCTCTACAACCAAGCTCAAGAAGTGTTGAAGAATAGTTGTGCATAGTGTATATATACATTCATTTGTGAATATTGTGTTGTGCTTGTGATTAGTTGTGTAGATAATAGAAGTTGATAAGTAGTGAAATAGGATAGTTGTGAAGTAGAAGATTGGTGTGTAGAAGATAGTTGTGAAGAAGATTGGTGTGTTGTATATTGGTGTGAAGAAGTTGTGTAGAAGGCGTGATCAAGTTGTGAAGTTGTGTGGTGTGTAAATTGGTGTGTAAGGTTTTCTCCGCCAAAAGGGAGTTTGTTGACATAGTGAAGAAAACTCTCGAGTAGGTGACTCGGGGAGTGGAGTAGGAACAAGGAAGGTGTCCTTGTAGCCGAACCACTATAAATCCTTGTGTTGTGGTTTGATCTTTCTAACTCTTCTCATTACTTATTTATTTACCTTTACTATATTAGTTTTGTTAGTTAGTTACCATACAATAGTTCATATAGTGCAAGTATTGAATTCACATAAACTAGAATCGAAGTTTTAAAACAAACTTGTGTTTATAAATTTAAAAGGACGTAAAACTATTCAACCCCCCCTACTAGTTTTCCACAGTTATGAAGTTGTATGCATGTTTCTTCATACATTATTTTGATCATACGTCAAAATTAATACCCTTATAAAATTAAGTCAAATGCCATCTAATTAAGAACACTTGAAGTTGTAGTTTACGTCATGTGAGAGCTTGGCTAGATTGCAATGGAGAGGTAAATTTCATAATTTCATTGCTAGCAGATCAACTGATGTAATGGATTTATGAGTTTGCAGTTATTAAGTTAGACGACTTAAATTGAGTAGGAAGTGAGAGCTTGGACTCAAGGCATTAGATGGGGATCAAACATACTTACATTACAAAAGTTTTGTGATCGTAAATCCCATAAATCTAGGAATTGCAATATGATATTAGCAATTATTGTTCGACAATTACCTTGTTGAATACTATCATTACTAGCAGATCAACTGATGTAATGGTACTATGTCAATTAGGATCTTAGCTTTAAGAAAATACTACGGTTTATATGAATATTTACCAATGGGTATTTTATTTTCTTAAAGACCTAATTATCAAAAATACTGAAATTGAATTTTGTAATTCGTTTTAATGTATTAATGAAACGTTCAAACCGTAAACGCACTTTGGGCTTTGGTAAATTGATCTAGTTCTGTTTTCAAACAAATGTTTGATTAAGAATAATTTACTTAAAAGACAAAAGAAGTCTCCTTTCTATGAAAGAAGAGTGAGATGCAATCCTATTCCTTTTCATGAATGAGAAAGGATAATAGGAATATTACATATGTATAAATTCTAATATAACTCATAGCAAATTTTTTTAGTTAAGAAAATTGCGAATATTTTCATAGGGATTTTATCATCCTCATTCGGTGATTAAATTCTTAGTAACAAATATGATATTTTGTTAACAGAAAATTATGTTTGAAATTTTATGAGTTATTATAATTAGAAGGTAGACTAATTACCGCAAAATGTTTAAAGACAAACTAGTTGTTTTGACTATTTAAAAGGTGCTACATACATTGTAGGATGGTAGACCTGTTAAGGAAGAAATTGCATGCCCAATTTTTCAAGTTAATAGCATTCGGTGGATAGTCCATCATTTACGTAGTAGAATACACTCTTTAATGCATAAGTAATTGTCACGTATGGACATTCAAAGGTGTAGGAAAGTTAAAAGCACACTATTTTCTTTCACTGGATATGAAACTTTTACAATGTTATCAAATTCAGTGGGAGTATTGTGTACTTATTACTGAATAAGAAATTATTATAATGATCTTTAATTTAGTGGGAGTTACAAGCTTTGACATCTTGGTAGCTAAAGATAATTACTTTCCAAGTGTAGACACTCATACTTTTAAGGATAGTCTTGTACGTTTCCTTACTAGACATTGTTGTTCTACATCTACTTGTTATGCTAAGATCTATGACACAATCATATTGATCACATAAACAAATGCATGGCATGTTGTTTATCAACTATATGAGGTTGTTCCATGCACAAGTGGGAGAAATGTTATCTCTAATGTCTGCAAGAAACAACTCATAAAGATATGATTTAATGGATTCTCTTGACTGCAAGGTAAGAGAATCACATTCTAATATGAATTATACTAATCTAATTCAAGAAACACTTTGATGAGGCGAAAAATGAACCACTTTTAGGGGGTCATTTAAGCCCGGAATTGAATTTATTTGATCAAATATTGCCCTAAATCGTTCCTTTTGTGATTTTAGGTACTTTTGGAGTGAATTCTGAAAAAGGAATCATTTTGGACGTTTTTGGAGCATAAAAGTGAAGAAAACGGCAAAGACTTAATTTTCCATGCTGAGAACAGTACCTGACGGCGTCAAGAAGAAAATCCTAACGGCGTCAAGAAGAAAATCCTGACGGAGTCAAGAGTAAAATCCGTGACGACCCAGTGAAAACCTGAAGGCGTCACAACAAGGGCGTCAAGAGTATTTTTGGTGACAGCCTGCATAAGGAGTACACGTGACGGCGTCAAATCCAGATCTAGGCAGTCCGAGAAATTATTTGGCGGCGAGATGACGGCGTCAGAGATTTGTTCTTGACGCTGTCACCTTTCAGAATCTATATATAGTTTTCTATTTTTCATTCATTAAACGAGGAACTTGTGTGGAGAATACTAGGGCCGAACTTGTGAAACCCTAGGTCGTATTTTACAGTATTTTCAAGGGTTTTTACCCCTTGAATCCTTTCATGTTCAATTGAGATAAGTCTTCTCTTAATTCATTCAATATGTCTATGTGTTGTTTGAATATATCTTATGCTTGTCTTGATTTCAACATGCTAGGCTAGATCTATCATGTGTTTGCTTAGATGTAATGAAACCTAGATGTTAATTATATGATGATTACTTGTTTATAGTTGTATTGGATGAATGATTTCAATGTTAGGCTTAAGAAAACTGGCAGATCTCCATTGTGTAACATGCTTGAACGTCTTAGGAATCATGAACCGATGTGTACTAGGTTTTATTGGTTGTATTTAATGCATGAGCAAATTCTAATGATCCCATGTTAGGAGCTTCTTAGCCGGCTCGACATAGGAGTGAAGTAGGCGCTTATAGGATTGGGGAAGTAAGTACGCCACCCCATGAATTGTATTAAGGAATACAATCCGTCATCCACGCAACTGTAACAAGTAATTAACATGTAAAAGATATCTAGGGAGTAGTGAAATCTAAGTAAACACAACTCTCCGCTATATTGCTCACACCTTTAGTTTAATTTAGTTTATTTTCATTTTTAGTATTTTATTTTGATTGCATCTAAGTAATTGGGTTAGTCGACTAGCAACTAATTCCGCCCAACTCCTTCAAACCCGAGATTTTTAATTGCTTTAATAAAAATATAAAAATACAAAAAGAATCATCCCTCATCTCTAGACCTAGTCTTTAGGTTTTCTAATCCTAGCGACACTATTCCTAGTTGAACGATCAATCCCTCGGTACTTGTCATTATACTATACTACATCGATCAGGTACACTACCTGGTGGGGGTTGTAAGCTTCTCGAGATCCCTCGAGAGGTAAAGCCTGGTGCAATCCCTACGCATCAAGTTTTTGGCGCCGCTGCCGGGGAATAGTTATTGTCTAGGTTAGAATCTCTTTTTATTAGGTCTACTTGCTAGATTCCTTTCTAGTAAGATTTTATTTTTATTTTTAGGTTCTCTTTAGTCTATCTATTTCTTCGTGTTTTTTTTTCGTAACTCTACACCATCCGACATTATGGACGATGGTAACATCTTTGAACCCATCATCCCACCACAACAAGACCACCCACAAAACCCACCACTAGCTAACCAACCTCTTAGGCCCCGAACCCTAGGAGAGTACTCCCGACCTAGCCACCAAGGCTATCGAAACACTATTGAGCTCACCGGAGCCAATGTGTCTCCCTTGCGATCCGACACCATTCGGTTGGTGCAAAGCGGATGTGCATTCCATGGACTTCGTTCCGAAGATCCAAATCAACATCTTAAGGACTTCCATAAAATCATAGATTCTATAGACCTTGATGTTACAACTAGAGGGTCAACCCGATTACGCCTATTCCAATTCTCTCTACGTGATCAAGCTAGTCAATGGCTTGAGCGTTTACCCGCGGGATCCATCACCACATGGGATGATCTCACCACTCGTTTCCTTGCTCAATTTTTCCCACCGGGGAGAACTACCAAGCTTAGAAATGACATCTTGATGTTCCAACAACGTCAAAATGAAACTCTATACGAAGCATGGACTCGTTTCAAGAACTTACTCCAAAAAGTCCCTCATCATGGCATAGATCTTTGGCTCCAAGTCCAAATCTTCTATGACCATATCGATCTATCCACAAGGCGAGCCATTGACCAATCAGCCGGTGGTAAGCTACGTGATCTAAGTGCGGAAGAATCATGGGAACTCATAGAAGATCTTGCTCTCTATGACAACAAAATTTGGAATGATCCCCGTGATTTGAACAAAACGGTCAAGGCAATATCTTTGCCTTCGAACAATTCTAGCACTCCCGACCGTAGGATCATGGAACTTGAGGACCAAGTCAAGTTTCTCATGAAATCTTACGAAGCTCCTAAGCCTTCAAGCCAAGTGAACAAAATCACTTCTTCATGCGAATTATGTAGTGGTCCCCATGACACTCGTGATTGTGTGGAACTCCCCGGAACAGCTTTTGTGGACTACGCATCCTCGCGTACCGACGAAGTGGGAGATAAGTGGTACACTTTCAAACCCGAGCCAAACCCGTATGGTGATTCCTACAACCCCTCTTGGAAAAATCACCCAAACCTTAGGTGGAAACAAAACCAAGCCAATTCTTCCAATCCGCATAATCGTTACCAACCAAACGGTCCACCCTCCAACCGTACTTTCAACAACAATCCTTCTAACAACTATGGTAGTACCAACAATCTTGAAGGATTGATGTCCAAGTTTATGGCATCTCAAGAAGCTCGCATATCTAAGTTTGAAGCCGATTTCAAACAAAAGCAAAGCGAGATGACCACCAAAATTGACACATTGTTGAAAGTCCTCAATGACCGAGAAATGGGAGCACTCCCATGCGACACGGTCAAGAACCCAAAACTAAACGTTAATTCCATATCATCAGTTTCATCACCCACTTCTTGTCCGCAACACTACTCGGTTAAATCAACGAGCACGTGTTTCAAACAAAACCAAATTCTTCAAAAGGACCAATCAAATAAAACACCCGACATAAAACCGGTCAAAAGCATAGTTGAAACACCACCTACGCAAGACCTTGACGATGAATTCAAGGAGCTTCACCTTGAACGCCCCGTCATTGATGTCTTAGCCTGTGCTCCCTACTATAGTGCCCTCCTAGAAAAGTATGAGAAGTTTAAACTAGGTAAAAGTGGGACTGCCTTCGTTCAAAACAAGTTGCCTAAAAAGCTTGATGATCCGGGTATATTTGTTTTGCCTTGTAAGATAGGAAGATCCGAAGCTTTCGACACACTAGCCGATTTAGGGTCAAGCCTCAACTTCATTCCCTTATCCCTTTTCACCACTCTCAAGCTAGGAAAGTTAGAGGAGACGGAGGTATTGATTGGTCTAGCGGATGGGAGTATTGCCCACCCGGTTGGAATGATTAAGGATGTAGTTGTTCACGTAGGGAAGTTAACTATTTTAGCGGATTTTCACGTCCTAGACATGGTTAGTGACACTACATGCCCATTGTTGGTAGGAAGAGGATTTTTAGCAATCGCTAGCGCCATGATAGATTTTAAGGAGTCTAAGATAGCGGTAGGTAAGGGCGATACTTGGTCGGTATATGATGTTAAGAAACATAGCTACGATTGTGAGGATGAACCGACATCACATTGGGTAGAGATGAATAGGAGACCATCTAGATATGGACCTTGGGTAGAAAGGAACTTTATAGGACCTCAACGCCCATTCTATCTAGAAAAAGATTTCATCGATAAGACACATTCGGTGGAACAACTCATAGCTAGAGATGAAGAGCTAGACCCTTTTAAGGACCCCTTAGTCTTTAGGAAGATGATTGAGTTCTTAAGCGTAATGCCTATAATTATAGAGATGAACAAGTGGAAAAGAGAGGGAGATAAGTGTAAATGGAGGTGGGACAAGCCACCTAAGGAAGGTGACGGATCATGGCATATGAAGATGATTTTGTATGATCCGGATGGAGAGAAGTTTGAAAGGTCATACCGTACTAAGAAAACCGGTAGGAAGTTAAAACCTAAGTTTGATCCCAAAGATGTCATCAATGAGGAACTCACCCATGTCACGTAGTAACCCATGACCTTGAGTCTAGCTACAAGACTCGTAAATAAAGAAAAGCGCTTCTTGGGAGGCAACCCATGTTTTGTGTGATTTTTATTTTGTTTGTTTGTTATTTGCTTCCGTATGCATGCTTTATTTTTATTGTTGGTAGATCATGTTTCAAAACTAAAATAGTGAAAATACTTTATTTTGTTGTTTGGCCTAGTCTTAACTTCATCCAAAGGTATTTTTGCAAAAGATAAGTGTAAGGGGAAACCCTAAATATGTTTTTAAGAAACAAAACCGATCATGATTCTCCACAATATTAAGTGAACATGTAGATTCATATTTGTTAGAATCAAATGCTTGTATCGAGTCATAATGATGTTTTGCAGGATTTTCCAGGAAGTAGGACCAAGTTTTTCCAGAAATTTTCCGGAAACTTAACATAAGAATTTCTGCAGGTCACTTCTGACGGCGTCATGAGTTTCCTCTAGACGGCGTCACGTGTAAAATTCTGGAAATTTTACCAGTTTTGTTTTTCTAACGGAGTCTTAAAGTTTTTGTTGAATCATTAGTTTTATTATCTCCAGAAAATCTGCAAACATCATTCCACAAGCATTATATATTATTTTGTTTTCTAGGATTTATTAGCATATATAGATTGCCGCTGATTTTATGCGAGGTTGCCTTGTCTGTTTTCTCAGGTTCTACAGATTATGTATGACAAGGAGATGATTTATATTCTGTAAGGGAAGCTTTGATTGTTCATTTTCTTGGAGGAAGATCTAACCTGGCCACCCTATTATCCATACCGAGCGAATCAGGGGAGTATTTGATTTCATTCATTTTACTTATTTCACTTTTACATTCTTTACTTGAACATTGGGGACAATGTTCATCCTAAGTGTAAGGGGAGGGTAAAATGATGATACCTTACAGATACACTTTCGCTTGAGTTTGTTTGTTTGATGGTAGATGTGTAATAAAACTATGAGAAATACTTGTTAGTGTAATTTTAGCGCCAAATTTAATTTTTTTTACAACATTTAGGAGTGAAACTTTAGCCATAGCAAGCGTCTCATGGATAGGAGATTGTATGACTAGCACAAAACCATACCATTCAGAAAAATTTTCCACCCAAATATGTGAGGTTCGCCTTTAGATTTGATAGGAAAAGCATTTACTATTAGTGCTTATGAGTGTACCGGTAGCATTTAGATTCTAGAACTTGCGTTAGTGATGCATCCCGAGACCGCCAGTGAGACTACATTCGTGTTGTAGGATTTACTACATGATAAGAGGCATTAGGATCACCCTTGTGTTAGACACGTATCATAATTATTTGACCATTTAAGTCATATTACTTGGCTAGTTAAGTCAACTAATTTTTCCCACACCTTAGCGTTGTACTCATTTTTAGTACACGAAATCCCTAGTACACCCCTCCGAGCCTATCTTTTCGTTTCTAACTTTAAGCATTTTACTTAAAGGAAGAATTTGTTACACCCCACTTAAATGTACAACCAAATCGCCTTAGCCTTCCGTGTATGCACTCATCTTTAGTGCATTATTGTTATTTGTTAAACCCTAAGTTAATTATCTAATTGATTACATGGTTGCTAAGTCGAGTCATATCCTTGTACATATTATTTTGGGACGATTGGGACTCATGGGTTTAAGTATGTAAAAATTTAAGTGTAAGGGGAATTTACATTAACTACGATATATTATTTTGGATGGTAGGGCAAGAGTGTATGCAAAAAAAAAAAAAAAAAAAAAATGAAAAAATTAAGAAAAAAAAAGAGAAAAAAACATACGGACTACCATCCCGTTTCATTCTATGTTTGTTTTATGTTTTTGTTATTTTTGATTTATTAGCTTAAGTCGAGTCTAGTCTTGGCTTAGCAACGCCACATTGTACATGTAATTAACCAAGATTGTTAACTCGCCACCAGTAAAGACTGCCTATATCCAACCAAACCGTGTATTCCATATCCCTACACCTAACGTTACAACCCTTTAAAAAGACCTCTTTGATAGTTTATCCTAGGTGCTTACGCCATGTGGTGGAGGTTTGATCCTTTCCCAAGCCTATGGTAAACTATTTTTCTATGACAGGTAGTGAGAGATATTTTCCATTTCCATATTGTGATATTACTTTATTACACCTGAGAGATGTGAGTATCTAAACACTATTTGTGAGGTGCTAGTATATGACCTCCGTGCTTGTCTTTGGTCTTTAGTGGAACGATTATTTGTTGTAATTACTTTTATATTAGTGATAAATGACCCCTAACTTGTATTTTGATTAGAATAAAAGCGCATTTGCTTGAGGACAAGCAAATCTCAAGTGTAAGGGTATATGATGAGGCGAGAAATGAACCACTTTTAGGGGGTCATTTAAGCCCGGAATTGAATTTATTTGATCAAATATTGCCCTAAATCGTTCCTTTTGTGATTTTAGGTACTTTTGGAGTGAATTCTGGAAAAGAAAGCATTTTGGACGTTTTTGGAGCATAAAAGTGAAGAAAACGGCAAAGACTTAATTTTCCATGCTGAGAACAGTACCTGACGGCGTCAAGAAGAAAATCCTGACGGCGTCAAGAGTAAAATCCGTGACGACCCAGTGAAAACCTGAAGGCGTCACAACAAGGGCGTCAAGAGTATTTTTGGTGACGGCCTGCATAAAGAGTACACATGACGGCGTCAAAACCAGATCTAGGCAGTCCGAGAAATTATTTGGCGGCGAGATGACGGCGTCAGAGATTTGTTCTTGACGCCGTCACCATTCAGAATCTATATATAGTTTTCTATTTTTCATTCATTAAAGGAGGAACTTGTGTGGAGAATACTAGGGCCGAACTTGTGAAACCCTAGGTCGTATTTTACAGTATTTTCAAGGGTTTTTACCCCTTGAATCCTTTCATGTTCAATTGAGATAAGTCTTCTCTTAATTCATTCAATATGTCTATGTGTTGTTTGAATATATCTTATGCTTGTCTTGATTTCAACATGCTAGGCTAGATCTATCATGTGTTTGCTTAGATGTAATGAAACCTAGATGTTAATTATATGTTGATTACTTGTTTATAGTTGTATTGGATGAATGATTTCAATGTTAGGCTTAAGAAAACTGGCAGATCTCCATTGTGTAACATGCTTGAACGTCTTAGGAAACATGAACCGGTGTGTACTAGGTTTTATTGGTTGTATTTAATGCATGAGCAAATTCTAATGATTTCATGTTAGGAGCTTCTTAGCCGGCTCGACATAGGAGTGAAGTAGGCGCTTATAGGATTGGGGAAGTAAGTACGCCACCCCATGAATGCTATTAAGGAATACAATCCGTCATCCACGCAACTGTAACAAGTAATTAACATGTAAAAGATATCTAGGGAGTAGTGAAATCTAAGTAAACACAACTCTCCCATATATTGCTCACACGTTTAGTTTAATTTAGTTTATTTTCATTTCTATTATTTTATTTTGATTGCATCTTAGTAATTGGGTTAGTTGACAAGCAACTAATTCCGCACAACTCTTTCAAACTAAATACGTAGGAATCGCACCAGGCTTTACCTCTCAAGGGATCTCGAGAAGCTTACAACCCCCACCAGGCAGTGCACCTGATCGTTGTAGTATAGTATAGTGACAAGTACTGGGTATTGATCGTTCAGCTAGGAATAGTGTCGCTAGGATTAGAAAACCTAAATACTAGTTCTAAAGATGAAGGATGATTATTTTTGTATTTTTATATTTTTTAGAAAGCAAGTAAAAATCTCGGGTTTGAAGGATTTGGGCAGAATTAGTTGCTAGTCAACTAACCCAATACTAAAGATGCAATCAAAATAAAATACTAGAAATGAAAATAAACTAAATTAACTAAGGTTGTGAGCAATAAGTGGAGAAGTTGTGTTTACTTAGATTTCACTACTCCCTAAATATCTTTTACACGTTAATTACTTGTTATAGTTGCGTGGATGACGGATTGTATTCCTTAATACCATTCATGGGGTGGCGCACTTAATTCCCCAATCCTATGAGTGCCTACTTCACTCCTATGTCGAGCCGGCTAAGAAGCTCCTAACATTGGATCATTAGAATTTACTCATGCATTAAATACAACCAATAAAACCTAGTGCACGTAAGTTCATGTTTCCTAAGACGTTCAAGCATGTTACCATTTGGAGATCTGCCAGATTTCTTAAGCCTAACATCGAAATCATTCATCCAATACAACCATAAACAAGTAATCAACACATAATTAACATCTAGGTTTCATTAGATCCAAGCAAACACAAGATAGATCTAGCCTAGCATGATGGAATTAAGACAAGAACAAGATATAGACAACCAACACATAGACATATTGATTGAATTAAAAGAATACTTATCTCAATTACACATGAAAGGGTTCAAGGGCTGAGAACCCTTGAAAAACCTGTAAAATTCGTACCAAGTTCGGCCTTAGGGTTTCTCCAAAACTTCTCTTTTTTTATGAATGAAAATTAGAAAACTATATATAGGAAATTGAGGTTGACGGCATCAAGACCAAATTGGTGACGCCGTCATCTCGCCGCCAAAAGAATTCTCGGACTGCCTTGATCTACTTTTGACGCCGTCACGTTATAACATTTTCCAGGCCGTCACGTATTTTACTCTTAACGCTCTACTTCGTGACGCCTTCAATTCTGTACTGGGTTATCATGAAAATTACTCTTGACGCCGTCAGAATTTCCTTCTTGACGCCGTCACCTACTGTTCCCAGCAAGGAAAATTAAGTCTTTGGTGTTTTCTTCACTTTTATGCTCCAAAAACGTCCGAATTGCTTCCTTTTCCAGATTTCTCTCCCAAAGTACCTAAAATCACAAAAGGAACGATTTAGGGCAATATTTGATCAAATAAATTCAATTCCGGGCTTAAATGACCCCTTAAAAGTGGTTCATTTTTCGCCTCATCATATACCCTTACACTTGAGATTTGCTTGTCCTCAAGCAAATGCGCTTTTATTCTAATCAAAATACAAGTTAGGGGTCATTTAACACTAATATAAAAGTAATTACAACAAATAATCATTCCACTAAAGACCAAAGACAAGCACGGAGGTCATACACTAGCACCTCACAAATTGTGTTTAGATACTCACATCTCTCGGGTGTAATAAAGTATAAATTACAATATGGAAACGGAAGATATCTCTCACTACCTGTCATAGCAAAATAGATTACCATAGGCTTGGGAAAGGATCAAACCTCCACCACATGGCGTAAGCACCTAGGATAAACTATCAAAGAGGTCTTTTAAAGGGTTGTAACGTTAGGTGTAGGGATATGAAATACACGGTTTTGTTGGATAAAGGAAGTTTTTATTGGTGGCGAGTTAACAATCTTGGTTAATTACATGTACTATATGGCGTTGCTAAGCCAAGACTAGACTCGAGTTAAGCTAATAAATTAAAAATAACAAAAACAAAAAATGAACATAGAATGAAAAGGGATGGTAGTCCGTATGTTTTTTTCTCTTGTTCTTTTTCTATTTTTTTTTTCTTTTCTTTTTCTTGATTTTTCAATTTTTTTTTTAGACATACACTCTTACCCTACCATCCAAAATAATACATCATAGGGAATGTAAATTCCCCTTACACTTGAATTTTTACATACTTTACAATAAACTAATCTAATGACTCGAATTAAGAGAATCAAAACATTTGGAGTACTTTTAAGATTAACATACATATGGGGGTAATAATATGATGTTCTTCCCCATTACTCCATAAAATAAGTACTTTACCCATGAGTCTCAATCGTCCCAAAACAATATGTACAAGGATATGACTCGACTTAGCAACCATGTAATCAATTAGATAGTTAACTTAGGGTTTAACAAATAACAATAATGCACTAAAAATGAGCGCATACACGGAAGGCTAAGGCGATTTGGGTGTACATTTAAGTGGGGTGTAACAAATTCTTCCCTTAAGTAAAATGCTTAAAGTTAGAAACGAAAAGATAGGCTCGGAGGGGTGTACTAGGGGTTTCGTGTACTAAAAATGAGTACAACGCTAATCGTGTGGGAAAAATTAGTTGACTTAACTAGCCAAGTAATATGACTTAAATGGCCAAGTAATTATGATACGGGTTTCACACAAGGGTGATCCTAATGTCTCTTATCATGTAGTAATCCTACTACACGAATGTAGTCTCACTAGCGGTCTCGGGATGCATCACTATCGCAAGTTCTAGAATCTAAATGCTACCGGTCCACTCATAAGCACTAATAGTAAATGCTTTTCCTATCAAATCTAAAGGCGAGCCTCACATATTTGGGTGGAAAATTTTTCTGAATATACGGTTATGTGCTAGTCATACAATCTCCTATCCATGAGATGCTTGCTATGGCTAAAGTTTCACTCCTAAATGTTGTAAAAAATTGTAAATTTGGCGCTAAAATTGCACTAACAAGTATTTCTCATAGTTTTATTACACATCTACTATTATACAAAACAAACTCAAGCGAAAGTGTACATGTAAGGTATCATCATTTTACCCTCTCCTTACACTTAAGATGAACATTGTCCCCAATGTTCAAGTAAAGAATGTAAAAGTGAAAAAGTAAAAAGAATGAAATCAAATACTCCCCTGATTCGCTCGGTATGGATAATAAGGTGGCCAGGTTAAATCTTCCTCCAAGAAAATGAACAATCAAAGCTTCCCTTCCAGAATATAAATCTTCTTCTTGTCATACATAACCTGTGAATCCTGAGAAAATAGACAAGACAACCTCGCATAAAATCGGCGGCAACCTACATAAGTTACTAAATCCTAGAAAACAAAGTAAGATATAATGCTTGTGGAATGAAGTTTGCAGATTTCCTGGAGATTATAAAACTTAATAATTCACAAAAACTATAAGACTCCGTTAGAAAAACAAAACTGGTAAAATTTCCAGATTTTTACACGTGACGTCAAGAGTAATCTCATGACGCCGTCAGAAGTGACCTGCAGAAATTCTTATGTTAAGTTTCCGGAAAATTTCTGGAAAAACTTGGTCCTACTTCCTGGAAAATCCTGCAAAACTTCATTATGACTCGATACAAGCATTTGACTCTAACAAATAGGAATATACATGTTCATTTAATATTGTGGAGAATCATGATCAGTTTGTTTCTTGAAAACATATTTAGGGTTTCCCCTTACACTTATCTTTTGCAAAAATACTCTTAGGTGGAGTTAAGACTAGGCCAAAACAACAAAGTAAAGTATTTCCACTATTTAATTGAGAAACATGATCTACCAACAATAAAAATAAAGCATGTATAAGGAAGCAAATAACAAACAAACAAAATAAAATCACACAAAAGCATAGGTTACCTCCCAAGAAGCGTTTTTCTTTATTTACGAGTCTTGTAGCTAGACTCAAGGTCATGGGTTACTACGTGATACGGGTGAGTTCCTCATTGAGGACGTCCTTGGGATCAAACTTATGTTTCAACTTCCTATCGGTTTCCTTAGTATGGTATGACCTTTCAAACTTTTCTCCATCCGGATCATACAAAGTCATCCTCATATGCCATGATCCGTCACCTTCTTTAGGTGGCTTGTCCCACCTCCATTTACACTTGTCTCCCTCTCTTTTCCACTTATTCATCTCTATATTAATAGGCATTACGCTCAAGAACTCAATCATCTTCCTAAAGACTAAGGGGTCCTCAAAGGGATCTAGCTCTTCATCTCTAGCTATGAGTTGTTCTACCGAATGTGTCTTTTCAACGAAATCTTTTTCTAGATAAAATGGGCATTGAGGTCCTATAAAGTTCCTTTATATCCAAGGTCCATATCTAGATGGTCTCCTATTCATCTCTACCCAATGCGGTGTCGGTTCATCATCACAATCATAGCTATGCTTCTTTACATCATACACCGACCAAGTATCGCCTTCACCTACCGCTATCTTAGACTCCTTACAATCTATCATGGCGCTAGCGGTTGCTAAACATCCTCTTCCTACCAATAATGGGCATGTAGTGTCACTAACCATGTCTAGGACATGGAAATCCGCTAATATAGTTAACCTTCCTACGCGAACAACTACATCCTTAATCATTCCAACCGGGTGGGCAATACTCCCATCCGCTAGCCCTATCAATACCTCCGTTTCCTCTAACTTTCCTAGCTTAAGAGTGGTGAATAAGGATAAGGGAATCAAGTTGAGGCTTGACCCTAAATCGGCTAGTGTGTCAAAAGCTTCGGATCTTCCTATCTTACAAGGCAAAACAAATATACCCGGATCATCAAGCTTTTTAGGCAACTTGTTTTGCACGAAGGCGGTCCCATTTTTACCTAGTTTAAACTTCTCATATTTTTCTAGGAGGGCACTATAGTAAGGAGCACGCGCTAAGACATCAATGACGGGGCATTCAAGGTGAAGTTCCTTGAATTCATCGTCAAGGTCTTGCGTAAGAGGTGTTTCAACTATACTTTTGACCGGTTCTATATCGGGTGTTTTACTTGATTGGTCCTTTTGAAGAATTTGGTTTTGTTTGAAACACGTGCTCATTGATTTAACCGAGTAGTATTGTGGACACGAAGTGGGTAACGAAACTGAAGATATGGTATTAACGTTTAGTTTTGGATTCTTGACTGCGTCGCATGGGAGTGCTCCCATTTCTCGGTCATTGAGAACTTTCAACAATTCGTCAATTTTGGTGGTCATCTCGCCTTGCTTTTGTTTGAAATCGGCTTCAAAATTAGATATGCGAGCTTCTTGAGATGCCATGAACTTAGACATCAATCCTTCAAGATTGTTGGTACTGCCATAGTTGTTAGAAGAATTGTTGTTGAAAGTACGGTTGGAGGGTGGACCGTTTAGTTGGTAACGATTAGGCGGATTGGAAGAATTGGGTTGATTTTGTTTCCACCTAAGGTTTGGGTGATTTTTCCAAGAGGGGTTGTATGAATCACCGTAAGGGTTTGGCTCGGGCTTGAAAGTGTACCACTTATCTCCCGCTTCGTCGGTACGCGTGGATGCGTAGTCCGCAAAAGCTGTTCCGAGGAGTTCCACACAATCACGAGTGTCATGGGGACCACTACATAATTCTCATGAAGAAGTGATTTTGTTCACTTGGCTTGAAGGCTTAGGAGCTTCGTAGGATTTCATGAGAAACTTGACTTGGTCCTCAAGTTCCATGATCCTACGGTCGGGAGTGCTAGAGTTGTTCGAAGGCAAAGATATTGCCTTGACCGTTTTGTTCAAATCACGGGGATCATTCCAACTTTCGTTGTCATAGAGAGCAAGATCTTCTATAAGTTCCCATGATTGTTCCGCACTTAGATCACGTAGCTTACCACCGGCCGATTGGTCAATGGCTCGCCTCGTGGAGAGATCGATATGGTCATAAAAGATTTGGACTTGGAGCCAAAGATCTATGCCATGATGAGGGACTTTTTGGAGTAAGTCCTTGAAACGAGTCCATGCTTCATAAAGAGATTCATTTTGACGTTGTTGGAACATCAAGATGTCATTTCTAAGCTTAGTAGTTCTCCCCGGTGGGAAAAATTGAGCAAGGAAACGAGTGGTGAGATCATCCCATGTGGTGATGGATCCCGCGGGTAAACGCTTAAGCCATTGACTAGCTTGATCCCGTAGAGAGAATTGGAATAGGCGTAATCGGGTTGTCTCTCTAGTTTCAACATCTAGGTCTATGGAGTCTACGATTTTAAGGAAGTCCTTAAGATGTTGGTTTGGATCTTCGGAACGAAGTCCATGGAATGCACATCCGCTTTGCACCAACCGGATGGTGTCGGATCGCAAGGGGGTCACATTGGCTCCGGTGAGCTCAATGGTGTTTCGGTAGCCTTGGTGGCTAGGTTGGGAATACTCTCCTAAGGTTCGGGGCCTAAGAGGTTCTAGTGGTGGGTTTTGTTGTGGTGGGATGACGGGTTCGAAGATGTTCCCATCGTCCATGATGTCGGGTGGTGAAGAGTTACGAACAAAAACACAAAGAAATAAGATAGACTAAAGAAAATCTAAAAAATAAAAATAAAATCTTACTAGAAAGGAATCTAGCAAGTAGACCTAATAAAAAGAGATTCTAACCTAGACAATAACTATTCCCCGGGCTGCGGCGCCAAAAACTTGATACGTGGGAATCGCACCAGGCTTTACCTCTCAAGGGATCTCGAGAAGCTTACAACCCCCACCAGGCAGTGTACCTGATCGTTGTAGTATAGTATAGTGACAAGTATCGGGGGATTGATCGTTCAGCTAGGAATAGTGTCGCTAGGATTAGAAAACCTAAATACTAGTTCTAAAGATGAAGGATGATTATTTTTGTATTTTTATATTTTTTAGAAAGCAAGTAAAAATCTCGGGTTTGAAGGATTTGGGCGGAATTAGTTGCTAGTCAACTAACCCAATACTAAAGATGCAATCAAAATAAAATACTAGAAATGAAAATAAACTAAATTAACTAAGGTTGTGAGCAATAAGTGGAGAAGTTGTGTTTACTTAGATTTCACTACTCCCTAAATATCTTTTACACGTTAATTACTTGTTATAGTTGCGTGGATGACGGATTGTATTCCTTAATACCATTCATGGGGTGGCGCACTTAATTCCCCAATCCTATGAGTGCCTACTTCACTCCTATGTCGAGCCGGCTAAGAAGCTCCTAACATGGGATCATTAGAATTTACTCATGCATTAAATACAACCAATAAAACCTAGTGCACGTCAGTTCATGTTTCCTAAGACGTTCAAGCATGTTACCATTTGGAGATCTGCCAGTTTTCTTAAGCCTAACATCGAAATCATTCATCCAATACAACCATAAACAAGTAATCAACACATAATTAACATCTAGGTTTCATTAGATCCAAGCAAACACAAGATAGATCTAGCCTAGCATGATGGAATTAAGACAAGAACAAGATATAGACAACCAACACATAGACATATTGATTGAATTAAAAGAATACTTATCTCAATTACACATGAAAGGGTTCAAGGGCTGAGAACCCTTGAAAAACCTGTAAAATTCGTACCAAGTTCGGCCTTAGGGTTTCTCCAAAACTTCTCTTTTTTTATGAATGAAAATTAGAAAACTATATATATAGGAAATTGAGGCTGCCGGCGTCAAGACCAAATTGGTGACGCCGTCATCTCGCCGCCAAAAGAATTCTCGGACTGCCTTGAACTACTTTTGACGCCGTCACGTTATAACATTTTCCAGGCCGTCAAGTATTTTACTCTTGACGCTCTACTTCGTGACGCCTTCAATTCTGTACTGGGTCGTCGAAAATTACTCTTGACGCCGTCAGAATTTCCTTCTTGACGCCGTCACCTACTTCTCCCAGCAAGGAAAATTAAGTCTTTGGCGTTTTCTTCACTTTTATGCTTCAAAAACGTCCGAATTGCTTCCTTTTCCAGATTTCTCTCCCAAAGTACCTAAAATCACAAAAGGAACGATTTAGGGCAATATTTGATCAAATAAATTCAATTCCGGGCTTAAATGACCCCCTAAAAGTGGTTCATTTTTCGCCTCATCAGACTTATAACGTATAATGGACATGAAGTGACTTTGTAAAAAGTACTTATGTTATAAAGCATGTAATTGGCTTGAAAATACTATTATAACATTAAAATGACTTAGTTGGTAAATAGACAAGCCAAGAGAAATATGGTTATCTCAAATATTGTTAGATTGTCTTACAATATTAAAACTAATGAAATACCAAATGTTTCTGGTATGTTCAGTTAGGAAAATTAAACTCTTGTTATATTGTTTGATTAAATATAACTATGACTTCTTTTCTTCCAAAAGTTATCAAGGTTAGAATGTTGAGTATGACTTGGACATATTTAATAAAACTCCAACATAGAAGATTAATAAGATATTATCATTTGATGGAATGTGATGAATCACATTAAGTCTTAAATTGAAGTTCTAAATTTGTTTAACTGCTTATGAAGAGGTTATTAACAAAGTTAAGTCAGGAACTGTCAGTATGTATTTGTAATATCCTAAAAGAGAGCATTGTATTGTTTCTTTATTTGCTAAGTATTTAAAGATAGTCTTTAAATTGCTAAAAGCAAGTGGAAGTTTTGATCTTTAATAGATAAAATTACAAGATACATAATCTTCTAAAATACACTAGTAAATATCATGATGAAGTTTGACATTTGAATGTTAAATCTCAACATGATAATAAAGTTTGACATTTAAATGTTAAATCTCAAGATGATGGAATTATCATTCATAGAATAGTAATATATCTCAGATATTTGATTAATATGCTGAGGGCTATGATTTACAGGATTATTGTAAACCTGATAATCATTATGATACATTATCAAATATGAAATTGGGTAAAGTATACATGATATAAATGATTAAGATACTGTCCATAAAGATAATCAATTTTAGAAACTTGGTTTATCTTAATAGTTAGACTAGAAAATGAAGATTAGTTTCTTCAAAGATAAGGTAACCTTGTGGTTTAAATCTTTGTATAGAAATCATATGGACAATATTGTGCACATATTTTATGACAAGATTATTAATCACATTTGAGCGATTAACTGTGATTGAATATTCTTTTCTAAATACATTAAATATATAAAGATTATGATTGTCATATTTATGAAATTGACAATGGAATACCAAAACTCTTTCTTGAGTGATTACTTGAGCGAGGACGATAAGTAATCAAAAGGAGTTTATGAATTCAAATAAATCTTTGAAAGTGTACAAAGTGCAATAATCCATTGATGGATAAATGCATGCATCTAGAAGATTACTCTTATGTTTAATTATTAAATTCATGTTTTGATTTATAATTGAAATAAGATAATTTCTAAGTATTCCTAAAAGCTAGTGGGAGTATTATGTTTAATTTCTTAAATCATATATGTTGTAGAACATATAAAAGGTAGCATTCCATATAAGTTAAAAGTTAAGTCTTAGTTTGGAATGAAACTTTACTTGAAAGATTTAGAAAAATAAGACATACAACCTTTGAATGAATGTTTATTTAATAAACATGTGCGGTAAATGAATCTAATATAACATGATATATCATTTAGAAATCCTAAATGGATATGAATGACATGAATAAAATCTAAGTATGACTCAAAGATTTTTCATGAACATCATGTTTTGTTCTATCATGCTTGATTACAAGATGATTTGGCAATATTAATATCTAATTAAAAAGTTATTAGATAACTTGTGTAATATTCTAAAAGAATATGTTTGATTATAGAATCACATCCTAAATCTGGAACAGCTTTCAAACTCTATAGATGAACAAATTTTCAATTGCTGTGAAAATTGTCATAGCCAACAAACTTGAAAGTTTGAAGAGCGTCAAACATTACACTACAGATATTAATGTTTACGGAAGTTTTAATATCATATTGTTGTTTGTATACAATGATAATAATGAAATTGAGACAACACTCAATACTAGTTATGGTAAGGATTTCATCCTTGGCTATTACTAGTTATGCTTAATAAGAACATAGTTGCATTATACATTAAGAGAATAAGAATACTTTAAACTTTAAAATGTTTAGAAGTTTGATTATCATAAATTGGTGGTTAAGGATGTCACACATTTTATGAAAGGTAATATGGCATTATCAAATAGTTGAGTATGCATATACAAGAACTTCAATAGTTAAATTCTTGAAATAAGTATTCTCAAAATTCCGATAGTTCAAAGTTGGACGAAATATGCCTTGTCAACAAGTATGAATGTCACTACTTGAGATGTAATTCATCAACAAGAGTTATCATGCATTGATCTATTTAGTATTTAGATAAGAGATGTTAAACAATTATTATAAATTGAAATACATTGTATGTTTAATTTATAATATATTGTATCCTATATTTGTATGTTTAATCCATGAATAAATGTTATTCTAAATTGTCCGTTGTCAGTTAATAATATAGGAATATTATTAAATCAAGACAAATCTGAAGGTTGGTATAATATACTTAAGTATATTGATGCGTAGTCATGCCATTTCAGATGATATTCAATGATACCGAATATAGGACTTATCCCAACTAAATGATGTTACTTTATGGATTTTGTTATTAAGTAAATCATGAGAAGTTATCCTCAGACTTGAAATGCAAGATAAGTGTCATGAATGTAGTACATTTTTGTGGAACAACTTAACGCTATACGTAACTGGTAGTCATAAGGGTTGTTTTCGAAAGTGTTACAAAGTTTATGGGTTTTGCTTGTAGTTAAGATAGAATTTGTTCCTTCAAATTTATTTTTGGAATTTAATACTGCTGGGCCCCTCGTAGGGTTGGTAAGATGCATGTGCGGCCGCACCCAAGATCTCCCCTGGATATGTTTAGAAGATTTGGTAATCTTGATCAATCATAAACAACGAGAAACAGAATGGTTACTTAAGGAATGACTTTAATCCATATCCTTATTAACGTAGTATTAGAAACAAAAGGATAATAATAATGAGAAATCATTAAAAGATTTTTCCAAGAGCCTTACTCGAGATCGTACTAGAGGCATCGGTGTGTTGCAAGACGCTAACTGATGTGATTACACTATTAAAATATGTCCAAGTGGGAGCTGTTAGATTATGGACATTATTTTAGTAGTTGTATGTTAGGATCGAACTCGAGATCACGGGATTGCACACTTTACGTATGAAAAGTAAATGAATAATAATTATATATAAATATTATATTAATTATTAGAATGTAAACACGTAATGATCATTAACATTTAATGGAAAAGGCTAACGACCATTAGACGAATAAAAGGAAAGGGACTATAGATGAAAATTGGAATGTCAAGAAGGTTCCGAAAACCCTTTGAGGGTGCAGGGACGATTGGCAAGAGTATCCCACATCGCTTGGTGAAGCTTGATGCCGGATCCCTTGCAAAGTACCCAAAGTTTGCAAAGCCTAAAAAGAAATTAGGTGCTGCCACGTGTCTCCCTTTATTTTATTTAAAAAATCTGGATAGGGGCAAAATAGTAAAATTACTCGTTTTTTCTTTTTCCACCTCAAATTTCAAACGCACATATCTCTTAAACGACAAACTTTTAGAAAAAACCGATTTCACCATAATTTTTAAAATTTAATCCTCTTTAATTTGGTATAAATTTTGTTAAAAATTTCGAAACTTTTTTTTTACATACTGTTGACATAAATAATGCCTAAAAAACATTGTTAAGTTTTTATCAATATCTCTATGTTTTGATCATTACAAAATATAACCTCAAAGAACTAAAACTTATGACATAAACAAGTATTTGGTGATTAATATTTCTCTTTACATCCAAATCACTTAAGGTATGAATAAACAAAGTGTTTAGTGCAATGTATGATCAAAGGGGTATTTAATTAACTAATACAAAGTTTATTTAATTATATAATCTTATTATATATTTTTTAAAAACACTTTTGGTAATAAGGAAAAATGTTTTAATCATACTAAATATATGATTTCAAATATTTAACCAAAATCAGTTAGTTTTTCACCAAATAAACTTTCCCCACTAAAAGACAAAGTTTCTGGCCGTTTCAGCTGGGCGGCCCCCTTAATTATAAAGGGCGGTCCCCTTAAAATTAAGGGGACCGGCCATGATTTAAGGGGACCGGCCACGCTCCTCTGTCAGAAACTTTTGCCTATAAATACCACCTTAAACCTGGATTTTTTCCCCACCTTTTGCACTTCAGAACTTTCTGTTCTAGATCTCCATTTCCAATCTATAAATCCTTTGATCATACATTCTTAAATCTTTGTTTCAAAGTGATCCATACATAATCCATTCAAGTGCAAGAGAAGAATACTTCTATCCCTCAAGACAAGAAGTATTACAACTAGTTGTGATCTCCACATCTAAGTTGTTTGAGCATCATCATTGATTATTATTTCATAGTGTGATTAGTTGTGAATATTTGTTAGAGAATAGTTGTGAAAAAGATAAGTTAGGAAGAAGATTGGTGTGTAGAAGAATTGGTGTGTAGGAGTATTGGTGTGTAGAAGATTGGTGTGTAGATTAATGGTGTGTAGAAGATAGGTGTGAAAGAAGTGGTGTGATTAAGTAGTGAATTGGTGTGTAGTAGTTGTGATCTAGGTGTGAAGATATTGTGGTGTGTAAATTGGTGTGTAAGGTTTTCTCCGCCATAAGGGAGCTTGTTGATATAGTGAAGAAAACTCTCGAGTTAGGTGCTCGGGGAATGGAGTAGGGCAAGGAAGGTGCCTTGTAGCCGAACCACTATAAATCGCTTGTCTCTCGGTTTGATCTTTCCATCTTTTACTTATTTCATTACTTACATAATTATTGCTTCATAGTATATATACTTAGTGTTGTTCATATTGTGTATAACTAGATTTCATATACCATCGAATCTATATTTTATAAATCAACGAAAACTTTTAAACAATTTGCTTTATAACAATTAAAACGACGTAAAACTATTCAACCCCCCCTTCTAGTTTTCCACACATACGAAATGCGTCATGATTTTCTTTATTTTTTGGGCATTTTCAACCTTATTTTGTACCATCATAAATGCCGAATCGTGAAAAATTTAAAACATGAAAGTCGTAGCTTCTTGGCCATTCTTTACCCATAAATTTGAATCAATCAAATCCAATATGATATGAGTGAGATATCGTATGTTAAAGATGACGTTTTACTCATATTTGTTGCACACAACATGTTTGATGAAATGTTTAGCTTAGATTTTTAGTCTTAAAATCGAGTTAAATTCACTAATTTTTGTACAACAATGGCCTTTAGTCATTTTATTAATGTAAGATTCAAAAAGTTTTTTTTTTTCTTTTTAACTGATGAACCTTATTAACTGAATTTAAAATTAAATTAGGGTTTCGTAAAACATTGAGAGGTTTTTAAAATTAAATGAGTAATCTTTCAATTAACCTATGTTAATTGAAAGATCTACTGATTAATTTTAAAAACCCCCAATTTTTACGAAACCCTAATTAGATCTAAAAAATTCATGTTTGGTATTTTTGGGGGTTCTGTGGTGATGATTTTGATGGTTCTGTGGTGATGATTTTGGTGGTTTTGTGGTGATGAATACTTGTGGCTGAGGGTAGGTTAACACCTTGATCTGCCACCAATGAGTGGTATGAATACATGCTCTGGCCTACCCCACAGTCCACATGTATGTGAATGATGTGATTGTGTGATGTGAAATG
The DNA here is from genome assembly GCA_030686995.1 of Artemisia argyi. Classification (NCBI taxonomy): domain Eukaryota; kingdom Viridiplantae; phylum Streptophyta; class Magnoliopsida; order Asterales; family Asteraceae; genus Artemisia; species Artemisia argyi. The sequence continues at coordinate 180,200,284 of CM060690.1, forward strand.
TGATTATGTTGGTGATTCTGTGGTGATGAATACTTGTGGCTGAGGGTAGGTTAACACCTTGATCTGCCACCCATGAGTGGTATGAATACCTGCTCTGGCCTACCCCACAGTCCACAGGTATGTGATTATGTGTGATTATGGGGCTCTACTATATTAACGGGGTCTACCCCCTTGCTGCAAACCCTTGTGCTCTGTCCCTATGGGATGGGTTATATTGATGAGGGCTATTTGGTTAGATTAACCCTCTCTAATATGATTGATAAGCAGTTTGTGATGAAACTGCTTATCAAACTGCTTATAAGCAGTTTGATTTGAAACTTGGTTTAAGCAGTTTGCTTTTGAAACTTGATAAGCACTTTGATTTAAGCAGTTTGTTTTTTAAAAAAAAATGAGATACGGCGATGATGATTTAAAGAAAAGGTTTTGATTTTGGTGTGACATTACCAAATGGACAGGCAAATTTTTTTTTTTTTTTTTTTTTTTTTTTTTTTTTTTTTTTTTTTTTGCAACCTTTGAAGTTGCAGCCAAATATGATAAAACCTGCTTAAACTTGCTTATGTTGCAACAATATATAATCTGAGCCTAATGTTACCTCATTTGTGTAAAATGGTGAATTGGACATTTCGGCAGCCTAAGATATTTGTTGTGTTTCACTTGCTGCTTGTGTTTCACTTGTGTGCAATCTGAAAGTAAATGGTTTGTTAGAGTATTTAAATAGAGAGGGTTAATCTAACTAAATACCTCCGTCATTATAACCCATCCCTTTACTTACTGATTGTGGTGAGTTAGCTTTCACTTGTGCAATCTGCTTAGTTATTGTTGTGATATTGATTGTGGTGAAGTAGCTTTCATCACTTGTGCAATCTGCTTCTTTGTGAGCCTTGTTTATAATGGAGCCTTTAGGTGAGTAATGGAGCCTTTCTTGTGAGTAATTGCAGGAATCTTTACTTTCTTGTGAGTAATTGCAGGATTCTTTACTGCAGGAATCTTTACTGTTGGTACTTGCATTGAATCTTTACTGTTGGTACTTGCATTGAATGTGTGGAATGTGAGACTTGTGTTTCTTTTTTGGTTCACTTGGTACTTGGTTTGGGTGCAATTTGTGTGCAATCTGTGCACTTGGGGGCAAATATGTGCACTTGGGTGCAATCTGAGCACTTGCATAGTTATCTGTTTCACTTGTGTGCAATCTGTGCACTTGCATACTTATCTGTTTCAAAAAAGGCGATGACGAATGGTTTTCTAAAAACTGAAAGGCATGGCAAAGTGATATTTTATCACTTTGCAACCTTCATATCCGAGCCAAACACTTGTTGATATTTTATCACTGTGCAATCTGCTTGTGTGCTTATGCACTTGGACAAAAAAAAATTCTAAATCGGCGATGATGATTGTCTTAATCTGAGCCTATTGTGTGCTAAATACTTGTGTGCAAGCTTGTGTAATACTGCTTGTGTAATACTGCATATGTGCTTATGCACTTGGACAAAAAAATTGGCGATGATGATTATGTTAATCTGAGCTTGTGTGCAATACTGCATATGTGCTTGTGTGCAATACTTGGAACAAAAAAAACATGGAACAAAAAAAAAACCACCGATAGCGACTTTTTGCTAACGCTCGTTATTTATCTTATTAGTGCCTCGTCACTCGGGGTATTATTGTCATTTCCTTGCTTTAGGGAGAAAATTTGCGATTTAAGTTTTTTCTATTTATTTCACAACCACCACCACCACCCTCTATCACGTCCACACAAGCAGCACTACCGCCCTCTGCCACCACACAACGGATTTGTTTTTTATGATATTGTTTCACTTGACCACAACCACCGCCTATGATTTCATATAATTTTCCTGATAATTACTTTGTATTAATAATTTTCCTGATGTATGTAGTGTATATCATCTTTATTGTTCTTAAGCAACATGTATTAATGTATTTATAGTCAATGAATTTGGATGTCAAAGTTCTATCTAACCCTGTATTATTTTATCGTGAATGATTCCATTCACATTTCTTGGAAGTAATAAATTTCGATATTCTTATCTCTTATTTTAAGTTATAAAAAGAGATTGCATTTGCCAGTTTTTGTTACCTTCAATTCTATTTTTCGTTTCATAAGTTAAAAACTAGAATACATATATAATGGCTGATCACTTTAAAGAACTAGCCATAGACAGCCCCAGAATTCCACTTGATGATATCAAACTGGCCACCAACGACTTTGTCAATGATAATTTCATCGGGCAGGGCGGATTTGGCAGAGTCTACAAAGGCCAACTCAAAACGAGCTTCGGTGAGCCAGACACCTAGTTGCCGTAAAACGGTTAGACATGAAGATCATGGGACAAGGACGGCGTGAGTTCTTAAAGGAGATCATGATGCTTGCTAGTTATAAACATAATAACCTTGTGTCTCTTGTTGGGTTCTATGATGAAGAGGAGGTGAAAGCTCTTATACAAGCATGAGGTTTAAGAAAGCCTCGATATGCGTCTAGCTACCACGGACCTTAAATGGGAGACACGTCTTGAGATATGTCTTGGTGCGGCTCGTGGACTTGAGTATCTTCATGACGATGTTGGAACCGGACACAGGGTAATACACCGCGACATTAAATCCTCTAATATTTTGCTAGATGACACCTAGGAAGCAAAAAATTTCATATTTTGGATTGTCTACAATAGGTCCCAAAAATCAACAATTCACTTTACTTGTCACAGATGCCTGCGACACTGTTGGCTATTTTGATCCACAATATATAAAGACCGGTATACTAACAAAAGAATCTGATCAAACTTGTAATCTTCTTCTCGCTTTGTTGTGTCCTGAGTGGAGGTCTCGGAGCCACCAAAAGATAGCAATTCTTCAATTTCAAATGTTGTTTTTGTCGATGAGTTGATTGGGTTCCGATTGCTTGTCGATGTATAAAATTAAATATAATGGATACTTGGCCCCTGATATTTTAATTAGACGACCACACAATTAGTTTTTCCATTTATGGGTTTTTGTTCTTGATTTTCTTGTTGTATTAAAATTAAATATAAATTCAAAAGAAATTCAAATGAGGAAGAAGACGAGGGTATATTAGTCATTTCATTGCATCTTGGTGACTTTTTTTTGCAAAAAACGAAAACAATAAGGATGCTTTTAGTTGGGGGAAACAACCTTGTTTTCCAACAAAATATTTTACAAAACACAAAATATCCTATTTTTTAATTTAAAAAGGAAAATTACAAAACAATTTTTAATTATTTTCTTTGTTTTCCCTTGTAACCCACAACCTTCCCTCATCTTCTTCAAAATAGAAAATACAAATAACTAAAACCAACAACACTCCACGTTTTATCAAACGTGTCACGAAATAGTCAAACGTCAAAAATGGAACTGGAATCCAAAAATGGCTCCGAAATCAGCCTCCAGAAAAACCCAAACACCCCAATCCAACTCGGCCGCAAATCACTGTCCCAAACACCCGACAAAACAGTCTCACGTCATCACATTACATTGAATTACAATACCCAGAAAGGAATTTTGAAATTCGTGGTGTATGGAAAAAACCCCATTTGGGTTCATGAATTTGAAAAAGATGAGATTAAGGTTTATAAAAGGGGGGACAAGGGGGAAATGAAAGTGGGTGATGAGTTTTGTGTTGGGTTTAAAGATTTTGTTTGGTTTAAGTTGAGGGAGATTGATGGGGGTGAGTTTGGTGAGATTGGGGAAAGTTTAGGGGGTGAAAGTGAAAGTTTAGGGGGTGGTGATGTTACAGATTTTGATGATCCTGTTAAAGGTTTGTTTTTGTATGAATAAATGTTTGTTGGTGTTTGTTTCGGTTTATATAGCGGGCTTATGGCTTATGTGGTCTTCGGCTTATGTTTGATAAGCCCAGTTTTTAAGGCTTATTTTGAAATATTTCGGCTTATATAAGTTTATTATGACATGATAAACTTAATGGCTTATGTGGTTTTCGGCTTATGTTTCATAAGTCTAGTTTTTGTGGCTTATTTGAAACATTTCTGCTTATATAAGTTTATTATGACATGATAAACTTAATGGCTTATGTGGTTTTCAGCTTATGTTGCATAAGCCCAGTTTTTGTGGCTTATTTTGAAACTTTTCTGCTTATATAAGTTTATTATGACATGATAAACTTAATGGCTTATGTGGTTTTCGGCTTATGTTTCATAAGCCCAGTTTTTGTGGCTTATTTGAAACATTTCGGCTTCGATAAGCTTATTATGACATTATAAACTTAACTAAGCTGAAATGTTTTGAAATAAGCTACAAAAAGTGAGCTTCTGAAAGATAAGCCGGAAAACTAAATGTGCCATAAGTCCGTCATATATGCCCAAAAAAACATCCCCTTAGTATATTTTCTGTTTGGTGATGAGCTTTTAGCGTTCAGGGTTTTTTTTTTTTTTTTTTTTTTTTTTTTTTGGCAAAACTAGGATTAGCCGTTAGCTGTAGCAGCATTAGGCAATTAAGTTATATATAGTTAGCTACTAGTAGGTGTGTTAGAGTATATGTTTGTTTTATAAAAGTGTTTTGTCTGTATACTTAATTATTAAGTGTAAAATGATGGAAAAGCTAAACGCTAACACTATATCCTTATTCAAATAGCATTTGAAAATTTGAAAAGTAGCGTTCAGAAAATATTAACGCAGCTTTTAGCGTTTAGAATATAATGCGTGTTTGGCAACGGAAGATTAGCTTTTGGATTTTGTTTAAACACTTCTATGTTGAACCCTAATAATAGAAGCGTTTAGCTTTTTTGTCCTCTTACACTCTATAATATACAGCTACCTTAAGGAATGCTTTTACTAAAACAAACTTGCAACTACTGCTAGTTATGCCATACGTAGAAGCGTATATTAAATGTTTAAATTCGTATAAAAGTGTTATTTTTATCAATTAAATATCCAATTTTTAATGACTTATAAATGAAATAGAGTGACTAAAATGACCATGTATTTAGTAGTATGTTTTGTTTTTAGTCTTTTTGTGCTTCGGCCATGCTAGGAGTTGTTAATCTTTGCCTGTTAGGTGGTAAATGTTCTACGCATTGTCGTCGGTTTAGATAATGTGTCAAACGGGTTTGGGTCAAAACTGGTATTTTTAATGCCAGCAAAAACAGTCAGGTTGCTTTTACCCTGAAGCCTTGTCCTTCTTTCAAGCTTGGCGACTTAGTGTGTTAAATATGATATTCAAGCTTTAATCAAAATAGACTTGACTTTGCCTTTTGAAATCGTTGTCTTTTTTCTGTTTGACCCGTTTGAGATAAAAGTTAACCTAAAGTATCCAATTTATAAACAGGCGGGTTAATATTGCTATATCTGCCCACTCCCTTGGTATCTATTTTGATATGATTGTACATTGAACTAAGAATTGGTTTTGGAAAAATATTGAATTGAAAACCAACATGAATATACTAGGATTGGACTCCCGTACGTTTTGACATTTGTTGATCCCAAGCATATTTTTGGTTTTCAGTTCATCAGTTCAATATGGTATTTAACTCAAATCTAGTTACATACTCAATGAGTTTTAATTCTTGAAACTTAAAAGTGACGTCGTTTTAGCTTTATACAACTTTGCTAAGGTTGAATGTCTGGCATCAGTGCATCACACCAGACGTTATAAACCGTAACTAGGTTTGGTACAGACATACATTTGTCCTTGTTTCAGATTCCACATTGTCTTTTTTTCTGTTCTCATTTAGTTCCAACCAGTCCAGGGATTTATGGGAAAACTTGAAAATCGATTATAGTATAGTTTCTTACATGTTTGTTTAGATTCACTTATTTTGATTTCAAAGTATTAGCATATAACATTACAGTTATTGAACAGTCCTAGCTTAAATTTTTGGTTGCTGAGACTTTAGATGAAAGGGTGTTTACATGTGATTCTGGTTTTCGCATTTCAAGTCAAAATGATCAGATTTAAAAGCATGCACGTATCAAATAATAAGTGGATATGAGTTTGAAAGTATCAAGTTTTAGCTACAATTAATCGACTGACAATTTCTTTTGACTGCATTTTGAAATGGTAATAACCACTTCCAAGATGGAAGTTCAAGGACTTTGTTATTTAGTAAACATAGTAACGACTCTAGATGTGATAGTTACTCTTAAGATGGATGTCTAAATGCTTCCTTATATAGCATCTATAGTTATGCGGTAAAGTTATAATAGTCACTTTTAAAATGCATGACCAAACACCCTAAGTTTTACAGTTATGGGTCAAACAAATGTCTGCTGACATATTATTTTGATGGTAAATTGCAGAGTTCGGTTTTCTTGTTATTGGACACGAGTTTGATCACTACCCGAAGAAATTGATCCGTGACATACGTAGTTGGGATTGGTTTCTTGAAGAACATAAAGAAGACAGTGATGAAGACGAAGACGAAGATGAAGTTAGTAATAAAAAAACAGAAAGGGGAAAAAGAGGAAAGAGGAAGAAAGGTGCAGCGAATGATGATGAGGATGATGATGTGTGGACGGGTGAGAGTGAGGAAGACGCTGAATTGATCAAGAAACTAAGAAATGACCCAAAACCCAAGTATAAGACTAGGTCAAAAGACCAAAAGAAAAACAAGAAGGGAGCAAGTACAAGTAGAAGTGGTACTAATACTACAAAGAGTTCTGCGATGGACGTTGATGTTGAAGATGATGACGATGAAGATGAAAATGATGAAACGTTGGGTGGTTTCATAGTTGATGACGAGGACGCCGGTGAAGGAATCGATGAGGATGTGGAAGAAGAAACCGACAATGATGATGAAGAGGAAGAATTTGAAGAAGATGAAGATGACGAGTAGTTGGTTTTAAATTCACTTTAGATGTTTTGTGTTTCTAGTTTGTTGTATGGTTGTACGTTACTACTAACATGTACACTTACACAAGACTCTGCGAGGCTCGTGATCTTTGTTAATATCCTATATGAAATCCTTGGTTTGTTTAATACTTCCATTTGTATTGAGTTTTCTCACTAACTGTGATCCGAACTTATAATATCTGACTTCACAGTTAGAAATCTATTAATATTCTAATTATACATACAGTAAATTATCAAAAACGTTATTAGCAGTGTTATTATGATTTCCGTTTTTCGTGTTTAGTTTAGGCATCTCATCTTTGCATAAAAAGTTCGATCACCGCTCAACACATTCGATCACTGTCAAAAACTTGGAGCATGGACATAGGGATGGCAAAAAAACCCGAACCCGATGGGGAAACTTGAAACCCGAACTAATTGGGGCGGGGCGGGGCATGTTAATCGGGTTACGGGGCGGGTTTGGGGATTAAACGGAGTTTTTAATCGGGTTTGGGGCGGGGAGCGGGGAATCCTCTCCCCGCCCCGCCCCACCCGATTAATATATACACATATACAAATATATCTATACCTATATACGTAGTAGTATTTTGTTAGTATTTACGTAATAAAAATATTACTCTAATATTGTTAGTTTTTTAATATTTGTAAGAATGCAAAATTGTAATTATAGAAACTCGTTTAGTGTCATATTTTTAAGTTTTAATTTTTGGCGGTATAATTTATCATTATTTATGTATAATACTATCGTTGAAAACTTAATAAGGATCGTTTATAATTGATTATTAATAGGTTCGTTATTGCTAACAGTCAAAAAATAACGATAAGTGTGAAATGGTGCGGATTTGGTCGAGAATTGCACCCAAAGAGGACACCCTGAGAAGATCCCCGATTAATACGGGGCGGGTTTGGGGGACTATCATGCCCCAACGGGGCGCCCCGATTAGATCCCCGATGGGGATCGGGGCGGGTTTGGGGAGAACTATGGTAATCGGGTTTGGGGATGGGAATGGCCGCCCCGCCCCAAACCCGCCCCGTTGCCATCCCTACATGGACACCGGATCCCTTGCAAAGAGGCTAAAATTAAAAAGACTAAAAAGAGTTGTGGTGATGCCACGTGTCCCATACTAAATATTCAAAAAATCACGTCAGGGGCAAAGTCGTAATTTTACTCATTTTTTACTTTTTCACCTCAATTTTCAAACACATATATCTCTTAAACGACAAAATTTTAGAAAAAACCGATTTCACCAAAAATTTTAAAATTTGATTCTCTTTAATTTGGTATAAAACTTTTTAATTTTTTCGAAACATTTTTTTTGACATATTCATAGGTTTATGATTTTCTTGTTGTTTTTGCTATTTTCGACCCTATTTTTTACTTTAAAAATTGCCGAATCATAATATACTTAAAACACGAAAGTTGTAGATTTTGATTCACTCGTTACCCAGAAATTTGAATCACTCAAATCCGATATGATATGAGTGAGATATCGCACGTTAAAGATTTCATTTTAGTCATATTTGTTGCACACAACGTGTTTGATGAAATGTTTAGCTTAGATTTTTTGTCTTAAAATCGAGTTAAATGCACTAATTTTTGTCGCACAACGCATTATTAATAATTTTATTAATGTAACATTCAAAAAGTGATGCTTTTTAATCATTATTTTTTGTAAAGATACATTTAATTTATCAGTTAGGTTATTAGGTTAATCAGTTAGGTTATTAGGTTCATCAGTTAGGATATTAGGCTCATCAATTAGATTATTAGGTTCATCAGTTAGATTATATTTTGTTCATCAGTTAAGTTATAGGTTATAGGTTCATCAGTTAGACATTTTGTTCATCAGTTACTTTGGTTCATCAATTTTTTCAGATTCATCAATTTCAGGTTCATCAAATTTGATCAAATGTTTGGGTTCATCAATTTTTTCAGGTTCATCAAATTTCAGGTTCATCAATTTCAGGTTCATCAATTTTTTCAGGTTCATCAAATTTGATCAAATGTTTGGGTTCATCAAATTGATCACAGTTCTTTTCAGGTTTATCAAATTTCAGGTTCATCAATTTTTTCAGGTTTATCAATTTGATCAAATGTTTGGGTTCATCAATTCTATATAATAAAACAAACTGATAGTTTTGTTAAACTGAAAATAACTTAACCAATTAGTGCATTTAAATGTATTTTTATATGAAAAATCTCTTTTAATCATTTTATCAAACACTTTGTATGAACTAAATATGACTAAGACGTCATCTTTAACGCGCGACATCTCACTCATATCATATCAGATTTGAGTGATTCAAATTTCTGGGTAAAGAATGACCAAAAAGCTACAACTTTCGTGTTTTAAGTTTTGCAAAATTCGGCCTTTAATCTAGACAAAATTAGAGCCGAAAATGCTAAAATTTTCAAGAAAATCATGACCCAATGAATATGTCAAAAAAAAAGTTTCGAAAAAATTAAAAAGATTTATACCAAATTAAAGAGGATTAAATTTTAAAAATTATAGTGAAATTGGTTTTTGTAAAAATTTGTCGTTTGAAAGTTATTTGCATTTGAAATTTAAGGCGGAATTAAAAAAATGGGTCAAATGACCAAAATGCCCAAATATTAAAGAAAAAGGGGAGGGAGTTGGTGGGGGACACATGATACTAGTTTAGTGGCTATAAACACTTTTTAGGCTTTTTAATTGTGATCCCTTTCTAAGGGATCGCTAATTGAGAAATATTGTTTTGTAGTATGTTCATGAATCACTGTCAATACAAAGTTTGAGAGTTCAAATACAGTTAAAGTTATGACCTATGAACTGAATATTTGGTTGACTATTAGTGATCAAATTCATGTTATCGCTCTCGTTTCCAGTTTGCGTCATCAAATGATTCGGATCCCAATATTGATCAGGTATAGGGTCAAAATACTCTTTCATGAATGATGGTGGAAGAGGAGGAAGATCAACTTCATTTTCCGTTTCTTGATCATGTTTGACCAATGGCAATGGTGTATCAACACGACGACCTTGTTCATTGACTGTTTGCAGTTGGAGCTAAACGAGTTTCTTTTTTCGTATTGGAGTTCCAGAAGTGTTTTTACAGCACTATTGGTTCTTCCCGGTAAGTAACTTGCTATTTCTGCCCATCTATTGTTAAAGAAAATAACAAAAGAAATTAAACATCTTTAACTAATGTATACAAAGAAATTGCGTATAAAGTAGCTCGTAGTCTTTTACACTTATTTCCTAAAATGATGTGTAGCTCGATTATAAGTGCGGCTTCTTGCAACGAAAAGCTTCCTCTTTTTAAACCTGCTCACAAATAATTATTCCATCGTAACCTGCAACTTTTGCCGCATCTTTGTAATCCTGCTTAATTAGCATAAAAACGTAAATGTATTAATTAATAATAAGTTTTGCAGATTTGACACCTGTCAGGAGTAACCACGTGTCCAAACAGCGCGCATAACATCAGCACGAGTTACTTGGCGCGAGTTACCGGTGATACAAATAATTCTTAAATACCATTTAACACCGCTCGGTTTAAGTCTACTATGAGTCTTTGAGATAGTGTATTATGATTTGAAGCAGCACCTGAACCAAATGTGAGGAGACCATATCATTTAACACTATATTCAGTAACCTAATCTTAACTACTTATAATGTCTGAATGGTCAAAGTGAAAAGTGAAAACTTAATTTTTGGTCAATCCCCATAATGCCCCTTGTCGAAGTTTAGGAAATCGAATGAATGTTAATCATGTTTTCAATGTCTGGATGTGTAAATATAGAAATACGAGTAATAAATATGGAAATTATATAACAATAAAAACTTATTTGAAACTTATGCCATAAACAGAGTGTATTTGAAAGGTTTTTAAAGGAAAGTAATTAAACACTAGAGTGATTTAGGGGATGTCTATGAAAGGCTGTAAACACACGCTTCACCTCATCACCTCAGACAAGAAAAACCTAAAAACAAAACACACGACTAAAAAAACACACACCAACTCTTTCTCTCATATCATCCACCACCACCATCACCTAACAGCCGTCGACACCACCACCTTTCAGCCGCCACCACCTCAAAATCAGTGACAATGACCACATCACAGCCGCCACTAATGAAACTGTCACCATCGAAACTCCACCACTCGTAACCCATAACAACCAAAAACCTGACAACCCTCACATAATTAAAAGTTTTTTGAAGTATATTAAGGTTTTTTTGTTTTTGTTTTCGAATAGATCTATATATTAAATAAGTTTTGAGTTTTTTTTAGATCTGTATATATTATATATGTAGATATCGGCTCTTATAATATTTTGATTCTTTATTTCAGTGGTTGCCGGAAACTTACTCAGTGACCGTGGCCGAAATCATCCGTCGCCGCTGCTGGAATTTGTGCTGCCATAACCGGATACAGATTATTTAAAAAGGTTGTTTATAAAATTTGTTTAAATTTATTAACGTTATTTATTTATTTATTTATTTTTATTTTATTTGTTAAAGTTTTTTATTTGTAATTCCTTTAACTGAGGATGTGAGTTCGTCACCGATTTCACATGGTAGAAGTGAGTTACAAAATGTTTCTTTGGAGAGTTCGAAGTCGAAAGAGAATGTTAGGGTTACGATTCACTTTCAGCCGTTCAGGTGAATTAGTAATTTCACAATTTTTCATAAATTTGAATGTTAGGAAAATTGCTTGATTTAATTTGATTAGAATGTGTTTGTGTTTATTCCGAGTGAGATAAGGCAAGGGGAGGAGATAGCATTGTATGCGGATGGGTAGGGATATTGTCAACTATTACGTGATTCTAACGTTGCTAATTGGAGGAATCCCTATTGCATGTCCATCGTTCTCTCTGTAACAATGGCCACTGGATCTCATCGTTTAGCTCAGAAGGTTTGTTCCTTCATAGATATTTTCCAATATATCATCTTTCTTTGAAACCTTTGACATATGTTTGCATGTACTGTAGGGAGTCATTACAAAGAGAGTGACGGTCATTGAAGAAATGGTGGGAATGGACGTTCTTTGCATTGATAAAACTAGAACGTTAAGAGGTCGCTAAGAACCTTATTGAGGTTAGTTGATAAATGTGTCTAAATGGCAACTTGATAGGTAAAACAGTAGAGGTCGCTATTTTGACCGCATTTACCTATAAATGGGCCAACTATGGATTTTTCTTTATCTGATGGATCAAATGGATTGAGTATAAAATATTTGCTATGAGGAACGGGCCACGATGGGTTGAACAGGATGAAATTTAATGGATGTAATCACATTGACACATTAGTTATTGATTAATATTTTTAATAAAAATGTTTTCTTTAAACCATCCAGACCTATATTGACTCGTATTAAAATTGCCATTTTGAACCTTTCCAACGCTCCTATTTTGCTACCTGAAATGATAGGGCAAGCATCTTGTAAATTTGTTTACTACCTTACGTTTCACTTTTTGTTTACTTAAATTCGAAGGTATTTGCCAAAGGAGTAGATGCAGATACTGTTGTTTTGATGTCAGCTCAAGCCTCTAGAACCAAAAACCAGGATACCATTGATGCTGCTATAGTTGGTATGCTTGCTGATCCAAAAGAGGTAATATTGTCAAGAACCAGTTATACAGTAAAACAATATGTTTTTTGTTTTGTAATTATTTGTATTGTTAGGCTCTTTAAACGTTTCTTTTTTGCATTCTAGGCACGTGCCCACATTCAAGAACTACATTTTTGCCGTTCAATCTTACTGATAAGCGCACATCGTTGACTTATCTGGATAATGAGGGTAAAATGCATAGAGTTAGCAAGGGTGCTCCCGAACAGGTACCGAGACATTATCAATAGGAAAACTTGACTTTTTCCTTCCCTTTTTTTGCCATTTGAAAATATTGAATTACTTTTATTTTTTATGTACTAGATTTTGAATCTTGCACACAACAAATCAAATATTGAACGCCTAGTTCATTCTATTATATACAAGTTTGTAAAAAGAGCCTTACAGTCACTTGATGTAGCATACCAGGTCATTTATATTAAACAGATTTTTTTGATCTATTTGACAGTAGTTTTTTAAGGGATTTCTTGGTTGATTTGTTGGTTTCAATGAAAATGGGATGTACCTTAAGGAAGAAAAGAGAGCCCTGCAGGACCATGGCAGTTTGTAGGACTCATGCCTCTATTCGATCCACCGAGGCATGATAGTGCCGATATTATACGAAGAGATTTGGATCTAGGAGTAAATGTTAAAATGATAACAGGTACGTCAAGCAAATGTATATTTTGTAATTTTGAACTCAAATCGACTACTTGCCAACTTGGTGATTCATACGATTCTTTATGGTTTTAAAGAAAACTATGATGATTATAGTAAACATTAAAATAAATTCTCAAATTGACTACTTGCCGACTTGCATTTCAAATATAAGCTACTTGCATCTTAGATATAAGGAGTGCAAACTTCTAGAATGAACATATACCTTAGTGAATCAAAAGGAAACTTTTTTAGGCAATAAATGCTAGAAAGGTTTGGCACTTGTTAGGAACATTTTTGGTATCTCGTATACGGGTACATCAATGTATTAAAAGTAGCGGCTGCTTTTTAATGGACTTGCATTTGTCACGTTTAATTTTTTTCCTTGCTTTGAAATTTTTGTATACTGATAAAGTTGAGATAAGCTTTATTTCATATGTACTCACCTACATATGTATCTTCCAGGTGGTGAATGAAAATGCGGATGTGCACTGTCTTATAGTAAAGATGCCAACACGCTCCAAACTTAGTTGCTTGAGGGGGAACATGTATACAAAAAGCCACATAGCGAGTAGCGATTACAAGGGTATTGTGACTGTATGGGATGTAACTACACGTTTTATGTATAACGTTACATTAAACACTTATAGTTGTTTGCCCCTAGATAACTTGTTGCTATGCATTTTGATTATTTCACGTTTTATCACATCTATAGTTGTTTGCCGCTAGAAAATTCCGTTGCTATGCACGGGTACTCGTCTAGTAATTATAAAATCTGAATACATGTAAACATTTTACTGAAGCACTTACTGATACTTAAAATAAGTCAATATAAGCATGGTTGTGAACAATGAATAAAGAAAAGCAGATGATGTAGGTCGATCGTGATGACAATGGCTAAAAAAATGAGAAAGAAGCAAGAAAGAATTGAGAGATATTTTGGAGTAATTTTCTGCATATCATAAACATAAGACTTGTCCCTTTTAAAAGAGATCAACAAATACATAAAGGACTAAGTTTGTAGATACGTAACAAACTTTCTTAAAAGTACCGAAATACGTAATGTACTAAAAAAAGTCCATATATCGCTAACAAACTTTCAAACTTGGCTAAAGATACGAAATGTTGACTGATTTTTCACATGTTTGACCGGTTTCAGGTTAAAACTTAACAAAATATACATTATTGGCCCCTGTGGTTTGCGTCTATTTTCACCGGTCATCCTTAGTCCTTTTTTCAATTATGAAAGTTTACAATAATGGTCCTTGTGGTTTGGTTGACTTTCACCTTTGGTCCATTTTTACAAAAACTTTTTCTTTTTCAATTTTTTTTCAAAATCTTTTAAAAAATAAAATTGATTAAAAAAAAATTTCGAATAAAAAATTTATTAGAAAAATATTTTTTCGAAAAAAATTTTGAATTTTTTTTTAGAAATATTTTTTATTTTTTTTTAAAAATTCGAATAAAAAATCTTTTAGAAAAATATTTGAATAAAAAAAAATTTAGATTTTTTTTTAATTTTAGATTTTTTTTTAATTTTTAAAAATAAATTTAATTTTTTAGAAAAAATTTTTATTCGATTTTTTTTTAAATAAAAAATATTTCTTAATTTTTTTTTTAAATTCTAAATTTTTTTTTCAAAATTTTTTTTTTCAAAAAAATTTTTTTCTTCGAATTTTTCTTAAATTTTTTTTTTTTTTTTAAATTTAGAAAAATTAAAAAAAAATTAATTTAAAACAAAAATCGAATAAAAAACTTTTTAGAAAAAAAAATTTAGAAAAAAAAACTTTAAAAAAAAATTTAATAATTTTTTTTAAAAAAATTTTATGAAATATTTTTTATTTTTTTTTAAAAAATCGAATAAAATTTTTTTCTAAAAAATTAAATAAAAAACTTTTAAAAAAAAGATTTTTTATTCGAATTTTTTTTTTAAATAAAAAATTTTTCAAAAAAAAAATTCAAAATTTTTTTCGAAAAAATATTTTTCTAAAAAAATTTTTATTCGAAATTTTTTTTTAATCAATTTTATTTTTTAAAAGATTTTGAAAAAAATTGTAAAAAATTGAAAAAGAAAAAGTTTTTGTAAAAATGGACCAAAGGTGAAAGTCAACCAAACCACAAGTACCATTATTGTAAACTTTAATAATTGAAAAAAGGACTAAGGATGACTGGTGAAAATAGACGCAAACTACAGGGGCAAATAATGTATATTTTGTTAAGTTTTAACCTGAAACCGGTCAAACAGGTGAAAAATCAGTCAACATTGCGTATCTTTAGCCAAGTTTGAAAGTTTGTTAGCGATATATGAACTTTTTTTAGTACATTACGTATTTCGATACTTTTGAGAAAGTTTGTTACGTATCTATAAACTTAGTCCATACATAAACCCCATCAATCTCCTTTATTCTAGCACAACTCTAACAGACATATAAGGTAAACAAAAGCAACAATTAAAATAGACCAATTAAATAATTGACCCAACATGGCATCTTCTACTGCATGAGATTTTGCATGGACTTCCATCAGCTCAAAGCGAGTATACAATTATGCAGCCCTGATTGTATAAACAGTCTGAACCACGGTAAGAGAAAACAGAATGACTGCAGCAACTAATGTAATAATACTCCATGGATTACTGAAATATACGCGTCTCAGCCGTGCAATATTCTTGGGCCAAAAACCATTGTGGTACTTATCCATTTGTTTGAACGCTTGAATGTAGAAGGGATCTGTAACAAACCTGTTTTTGCATATCTTGTTGATCATATCTGCAGCCTCTTGGTTTGAGCCGAGTCTGTTGACAAGGACTTTTGATTCTACCAGTTTAGCAATATCCTCTTGAGTATTAATAAGTATATCCATGGCAACTGCGTATGATGTAAAGCAATCACGATCTTGACGGAACAATTGCTCGTAAGCAATAAAGTTCCTTAAAAATAGCTCAGTTGAATCATCAATAACCAGGGCTGGCATTAGAAGAGTAGGTGTACTCCAAAACGGCCAGGTTAAACATGGTTGGAATTTAACTGTCATTGACCAACTTTGGTGAGGCTTAAATTTCATCCCAGATCTATCCAGTTCTACTATCGAGTGGAACGTTGTGTATGTATTCTCTATTCGCTCCACTATCGATGACTTGGCAACCACAAGCTGGCAGCATTTGTGCAGATAGCCAAGAAGATGATCATGAGTTGAATCTGAGTCAACATATGTGGTTGAAATCTTTTCAGGCAATAGATCAGAACGGAATAGCTTAATGAAGGGTGCCAAATATCTATCGAGAACAACGTTGCTAAGAATTGATTTTTTTTCAGGCAACCGAGAACGGAATAGCTTAATGTAGGGTGCCAAATATATATCGAGAACGTCGCTAAGAGTGAAAGACACGTTCACCATGGAGCAGTCAAACAAAGTTTGAAGAACAAAGAAAGGGACTTGGTTTTCTAGCAACATCAGATCCATGGCAATACGAGTGTTTTGCATCTTATTTGGCAAATACTCATTTTCTTCTTCATGCTTGAAACAGAATTCAAGTATGAAACAACCATCCATAACCATCATCCTGGCAAGCTCAACGTTACTATAGTTCTCGATCATACCAGCATAAGATTCTCTGATCCGGGGTATTAAAGTGTTTACCTTTAGCAGACATGATTCTAATGTTTCCTTTGGTGTGGAATTATGACAACGATTCATAAAGATAACATTCTTTCAGCCATTCAAATTCTTGCAACTTCGGATCTTCTCTATGTATAGGTCCTATAGAGACCAACTGAGGGGTGAATGAACTTTCGCTAAGATCTCTAAGAATTCTAGAAACCTTGCAAATAGATGGTGGCGGACGTTGGTAGCCACGAATGTATCCTCTTTTTGCACAGTCAAGAAGAAAGCCTATAGTCTTGTCATCACTTTTATCTACGTAGTATTGTGTCTGGTTGACGTCCTCGATACGGCCATTGATCGGAATACATGCGGATGCTTCATCTGAATGACATAGATTTGGCGTAGACTGCGTAGTCACATCATGCTGATTAATTACAGGAATGCCCAAGCTATCATTTTTAGTGGCGTAGAGATCTGGCCTCATAATTTTTGGAATGCCTAAATAGAGGTCTAGCGGTTGTTTGTTGTTGTTATTTCTCATTGTGTGTGTGATCAGATGAGGGTGGGTTGAGTTCAAGTAAAACTATCTCTTATAGTAAAAATGATCACAGGACACCATAAAAGCTTGCCATCTACCCAACTGTAGGATGGTCATCCGAATTTTAATGGTGGCTGACATTTTTCTTGACATGTTTTTGAAAATAAATGTTGCGGGGTACTATACATGTTAAATGCGTTAAAAAGCTGACGTTGGCAATATGGCGTTTGAAGGTGTCATTCATTTATTTTATTATTATTATTTTTTTCATTTATTAAATATACAGATATAGATAAAAGACACCATAAAAGCTTGTCACCTGCCCACCTCTGAAGGGTAAAATGGTCACATACAAATTTTAAAGGTCGTTAACATTTTATGCATCATTGATAAGTTTTTGAAAATAAATGTTACGGGGTACTATAGCTTTCACATATATAGTTGACTCATACGTATCAACATATACGTACAAACGCACAACATTCACATTTATTTGTATACATGGTCCCTCTTGCGACCTCCTTGTCGACTCATACATATAGACATATGATATGATCCAAAATAGTCGCGAGTCATGCATGTGCTCAACTTAATTTAGCAAGAAAAGTAGTTGTTAGTCGATATTGGTCAATTCCTATTTTGCATTAAATAGTGATTTGTAATCGGGCAAATGATTAAAAAAAAGTATTATATTTGTCACAATTTTTTATTGTGGGTAGTGAACAATTTTTTTTTTTTTTGCTTTTGTGTGTACTTTTCTTTCAAATTCATAATTTTTAAAGTATTTTGCGAAATTTTTAGAAAATTTTGCCCCTCAGCTAATAGAAATTTTTTTTCCTCGAAGAGCAAAAATGTCACATACTATTCTAAAAATGATGAATTTGAAAAAAAAAAAATACTTACGAAAGCAAAAAAGTTTGTTCGCTACCCACAAAAAGAAATGATGGCAATTATGATACTTTTTTTTAATCATTTGCCCTTTGTAATTCACTTGTTACCTAGTTAAACATGTAGTGTTCACACACTTAGCTTCAACAGTTGTACATATTACTTCTACAAGATGAATTCCATAGTTAGAAATAACCTTTTTTCGTGACAATGTGAGAACAAGTGAAGGTTAAGTTATATTCTGTGTTTACACACCAAGTTTGACACACTTGTACGTAATCCAAATAAGCGTTCTTCGAATCTCATGGACATTTAAATTGTATTGTATGGTTGAGCATAAAAACATAACTGTTGTTTTCGCTTATTTTATAAGCTCAGCAGAATAAGCAATAACATATGTAATTGTTGCCAACACACTTCATTTGTAGTTTTAGGCAGGTTTCTTTATTGGTTTGTTTTCGTGTATATTGGTTTATTGATGTAGTTGATTTCTTCGGGGAAAAAGGTATAAAATTGATAATTGGTGTCTAAATGGGTTTTATAATAATATGAATTTGAAGAGTATGCATGTGTTGAAAATTATGTTTTAGGTGCTTGTACAACTTGCTTTAGAATATACATGCATCATTTCAAATTCTTGTTTGTGAAATTTTAAAAATAATTGAGAAAAGAGAGACAAATCTTCTATGTAGTCTGTGGAAAAAGGTTGACCATAACGGAATAAAGTAATCATAAAGAAGGAGGAGGTAGCGATGTACAAAAAGAAATCAACATGTTTTGATGATTTGGCCGTGTTTCTTATGCAAGGGATGTAGTAGATTATCTGCATAATACTCCCTTGAACTAACATGCGGATCACAATATATACACTTACATGATTGTTAGAGTTTCGTTAACTTTTGTATATGTATTCCTTAAATTGTTGCTTTTGTGGTTGATTGGTATGTACAACATGCTTTAGATTGTTGTATTACTTGAATTTCCAATTCTTAAATGTCTTAGAGCATTAGGTGTAGATGAAGAAGGAGGTTTCGCCGTCCGACGTGGAGCCGTCAACGGCTAGCCGTTCCTCTTCACTACACCATTTGATGCTCGCCGTTCTTCCCCGTTGGCTTCCTCCCCGTCGTGACGACGAGCTTGGTTTTCTGACATTCCATTTCTTTTCTTTTTTTCCCCTTTGAATATTGAGATTGTAAAATTTGATGGTTATTAAAATGTATGTTTTTATTTGTGAAAGTAAAATGTATATGTAGTTTCAAATCGTATGGTTTTTTTTTTCTAAGAATGTAATGTGTAAATTTTAATGCAACCTTATTAAACATATGATTGAAATAACTTGAAACAACATACAATTATTTTACAAATACGATAACAACATTAAACTAAGAAACGGAAATTAAAAACCATAAACTACCATACGATAAAAAAAACTATGATTCAATAAAATGAATCATCCGACACATATCCCTCGTGACTCGAGTAGGAGGCACTTGAGTCATCCTCACTCGATGGCACAGGTGGAAGTCCCTGAGCCCAACGCCATTCTGCTCTTCTATTCTTCCGATCGTGTTTTTCTTTGAGGTACGCCTCACGCTCCTTTTCCTGACGGGCTTGCTCAGCTTCATACTCCAAAAGCACTTCCATATCCAGCTCATACTGTTCTTCCTTAGTCAATTGACGAATGATGGGTTGGTTTTCAGATGGAAAGTTTGGTGGTTGATTGTTTGGTGGTTGGTTGTTTGGTGGTTGGTTGTTTGGCGGTGAAAACATAACTGCTGGTGGAGTTGGAGGTGGTGGGTTGTCGTACTGAAACACCGGAAACACATCTTCTGGCGGTGTGTTTTGTTAGGAATTGTCTTCAGGTGATGCGTTAGGAGACATTGTGTTGGAAGAACAAAGGAGAATTCTTTGATGATTGTGGGTGTGAATTGTGTGTGTATTCAGATTTTGAATATGTATTTATAGAATGATTTTTGGAAGTATCCCGCTCTCTAGTTTGAATTCAAATTTTGAAATAATCCCGCTTTCAATTTGAATTCAAATTTTGAAATTAGCCCGCTTTGAGAAACACGTTCGCATGAGACATATTCGATGAGTAATGGTGTTTTATGTTAACTAATTATGTATCCTGTGTATTTCTTTTCTGTATTTTAAACGTTTGGATTCAAATTTTAAACGTTTAACCGCCCATTTATTTGAATTTGAATTCAACAAGTTTGAATATTAAACGTTTATTGCACACGTTTTAATTGTTTTTTTTTTTTTTTTTTTTTTTTTTTTTTTTTTTTTTGAAATTTTGAAATTTGAATATTATCCCACTCAGGTTTTGAATTTTGAATCTTAAACGTTTATACACTCCTATATAAAGCATACATTATCATACAACTTTGCACACACTTCACTTTCTAAAAAATTCACAATGGCAACTCGTTGGTCTATTGATGAAGAATGCTGGCTAGCCGAGATGTGGCAAAACGTTAGCGAATTCCATGCCAACGAAGGACCTTTTTGGCAAGTTGTAACAGAAAAGTTCAATGAACAATCAGACGGTCCTTTGCGTAGCAAAAGCCAGCTAACGGGTAAGTGGGCAAGAATGAACTCTGATTGCCAAAAGTTTCATGAAATTTTCTTAAATTTGCAGCCTACACGTGAGCCAGATGTTCGTGTTGAAGATGCGTTGAACGTTTACAAAGAACGCAATGGTGGGAGAGATTTTAAATATTTTCAAGTTTGGTTGATTTTGAAGAGCAACACCAACTGGAACAGATATATGAATTAATGGCATTTGTATTCCAGTATCGTGTGTTGGTTTATGTTAAGTATTTCCGTTTCGTTTGTGATGTTATGTCAGTGTAAGTTTCAGTTTGAATAAAAGGCTTAACGGCTAGTTTCTCCAATAAAATTATCTAACGGCTAATTTCAGTATAAATACCAGCTTTACTCAACTTCTTATTATCAAACAACTGCAACTAAATTCCACACATACACTATGGCTAACCAACAAGCTGAGGTGCAAAGAAGAATACTTACCCGATTGCGCAATGAACAAGAAAATGAACTTAAGTTAATTAACAACTTGTTAGGTGAGATAGCTCGAATTATTTGACAGAGGGAGTCTCGTGATCCAGAGGTCGAAAGGTTACGTGAGCTACCTCAAGACCATCCAATAGTCATGGTCGGTGTACAAACCCTTTTAAGAAATGATGAAACAGATTTGGAACTTCAAGTCGCATTGAGAATGGTCAGAGAACAAGTATTGCAAGTTTGGGAAGAAAAGTCAGCACTTATCGATAATTATAAGTCTTTATAAATTATTGATGATGTTGCATATCGTATTTATCGGTTTCTTTATTTTCGTGCTTTATCGTATGGTTTTTTTTCCGCAAATCGTATGGTTTTTTTTACCGTATTGTAACTTTTTTATTTGATGAAATAAAATTAGTATTATTTTTAAGTATTTGTGAAATAAATTTAATTTATTTAATGAAATGAATAAAAAAATAAATGTGTAAGAGGTGGGACCCTAATGGGAGAGTTGAGGTTTGTTGTTTGGTGAGGGGGAGTTTGTTGTGAAGAGTTGAAGTTGAGGTGTTGGGTGATGTGGCAGTAGTGGGACCCGAATGAGGAGGCTTGCCTCATTCACTACACCTAATGCTTGGGGTGTTTATTTTATTTTTTTTTTGTTAGCTAAGGGATGCTTGGGGTCCATGTGGGACCCATAGCTGTTAGTGGGTCTGGATGGGGAGAGTCCCCTTATATTACTCATATGGGGATAGAGGAAACAAGGGCTCAAATGGACCCCACCTACAAAACAAATAATATTAAATAGATTGACCCCACACATTCCTTAACTAACAGGAAAAAAAAAACAACCCCTTAGGGCATCCACTATGGTGAGTTTATGAAAAGGTCTAAGAAAGTTGAAAAGGTTTATGTTTATTTCAACCATAGTGGACACTCATTTCATGTGTATGTGGCATGAAGAGGTCCTAATTCTTGAACCTCTTTATAAATTCAATACATTTAATTCATTTGTTAAAAAGGACATTTTATAAACTTGCAAAGGTTTATACTATAGTGAATGTAGGTTTATAAAATCAAAAGGTCTAAAATTTATTGATGTATTAATGTATAAACCTTTGTAAAAGGTTTATCATAGTGGATGCTCTTAGTTTCATTTAACGAAGAAAATGGCATTACTCAATTATACGCCGTTAAGATAAAGTAACGTTAATTTGTTTTCAGGTTCTTTTATTTGTTCCAAACATAAACTTGCAAGACAAATAAATGAAAAAATTGATACCACTTTACAATGCAATTGACTATCTTTGTAAAAAAAAAAAAAAAAAAAAAAAAGTAACTAAAACCAACAAGACTCCACGTCTTATAAACGTGTCATCAAAAAGTCAAACTTCAAAAATGGAACTGGAATCCAGAAATGGCTCCAAAATCACCCTCCAAAAAAACCCAAACACCCCAATCCAACTCGGCCGCAATTCACTGTCCCAAACACTCGACAAAACAGTCTCACGTCATCACATTACCTTCAATTGCAATACCCAGAAAGGAATTTTGAAATTTGTGGTGTATGGCAAAAACCCCATTTGGGTACATGAATTTGAAAATGATGAGATTAAGGTTTATAGAAGGGGGGACAAGGGGGATATGAAAGTGGGTGATGAGTTTTGTGTTGGGTTTAAGTTGAGGGAGATTGATGGGATTGATGATGGTGATGTGAAGATGGAGTTGGGGGATGATTTTGGTGAGATTGGGGAAAGTTTAGGGGGTGGTGATGATTCTGTTAAAGGTTTGTTTTTGTATGAATAAATGTTTGTTGGTGTTTGTTTTGGCTAATTACGGCACTTTTTTTTCGGCTTATATTTCATATGCTCACTTGTTGTGGCTTATTTTAAAACATTTCGGCTTCTATACGCTTATTATGACATGATAAGCTTATTTTAATATCCTACTTTTTCAACAACTTTGTTACTGTGACAGATACACCCGTGAGTATTTTAAATGGGTGTCACGGGTTTACCCGTGATGTGTATACATTACCCGTCACTCGTCTGCCACCCACTGGTGGGCACAAATTTTCACCCGCAACCTACATGTGGGTGAAAGTTGACGGGGTTACCCACCTATTTACGTGCGGGTACCCGTTGATTATGTGTTTTTTCTAGCCCATTGTCATCCCTATTAACCGGCCCCTTTGACACAAACGTATGGTTTCTTTACCTCATTTCCAGGTGTTAAAATTCATAAAATTTGGGTTTATGGGCTTGATGTTCTTTGAGAAGGGAAGAAGACGAGGGTATACATTCCATAATAGACGTATATACATTCCATAAAAGCTTGTTGTATGGTTTTATGTTACTACTAACATGTACACCTACACAAGTCTTTACGAGGCTTGTGATCTTTGTTAATATCCTATATGAAATCGTTGGTCTGTTTCATACTTCTATTTGTACTGAGTTATCTAACTATATGTGATCTTAACTTATGATATCTGACTTTCACATTCGATCACTGTCAAAAACTCGGAGCATGGATTTATTCTATTATTGAGAAATATTGTTTTGTAGTATGGCTGATCAAGTATTGGGTCGAAAACTCTCATGAATGATGGTGGATGAGGAGGAAGATCAACTTCAGTTTCCGTTTCTTGATCAACACGACGCTCTTGATCATTGACCATATGCAGTTGGAACTGAAGAAGTTTCTTTTTCGTATTGGAGTTCCAGAAGTTCTTTACAGCGCTATCGGTTCTTCCTGGTAAGTAACTTGCTATTTGTGCCCATCTGTTGTTAAAGAAAATAACAAAAGAAATTAAACATCTTTAACGAAAGTATAAAAAGAAATTGTGTGTAAAGTATCTCGTGGTCTTTTATACTTGTTTCCTAACATGTTGTGTAGCTCGATTATGAATGCGGCTTCTTGCAACGAAAAGCTTCCTCTTTTTAAACCTGGTCGCAAATAATTATTCCATCGTAATCTGCAACTTTTGCCGCATCTTCCATCATAGTGCTCAATCTATTTTCCCTCTCACACATCTCTCTTGTCTGAACCAAGAATGAGTGATGCCATATCTTCTTATATAGAAGTTATTTTCGACATTGTTGATGATGATATTGAAATGTCGGGAGTCCAATATAATTTTGTAGGTCACAAATGAACAAGATAATCTACGTGGGCTGGTAGTTCTTGTATGATACGGGTCCTACTTTAGCTTAAGTACTAAATTCTTGAACGAGTTTGCTTATCTCCTAGATTGCTTTATCTTATTTGACTGCAGCTATGGCTTGAAAATAGCTGATCCAACTCATACTAGATGACCTTAGCCTAGCTTCACGAGTCTTTATGATTTGGGCATAAGCTCAAATAATTCGATAAAAGCTATGATGCTTGTATTGGAATTTGAAAGTTAATCAAGATTCTTCTTTTTAATGAAGTCACATGAAAACAATAAATGAAATGAGGATAACCTTAACAGGACTAAACAATCAATGTTGAAATCACAGCCATTATCTCATCAAGTACAAGATAGTGTTGCGTTACTGCTTCTGTAGGAATCAAGGTCTTGTCCATTGCCATAGATGGTAAAATTTGGTAATGTGTCACTTCCGGTTAATAATTTTTCATAAATCTTTGTTCCTCACATCCAGTGGACAGTAGAATGACATGGCTTTCAATAATCGAAGTTCTGCGTTATTACCCCTGACATTCTTAAGCTAAACCACACACATCTTGGCCTTATGGCCATAATCAGATCTAGAGCTTTTCTGTGCTTGGTCAAGACTTGCGCTCGTTTATGAACAATTCTAGATTCCTGCTACAAAACGTCTGTGTTCGACCAACACAATGTGGCAATACTCCTCTGCTCTACTAGACATATGTGGCGACTTTGACTAGTACTCCCTCCGTCCCAAATTTATTGTCCAGTTTGAATTTTCAAAGTCAAATTAGTTCAACTTTGACTATAAATATATATTTTTTGTTATGTAATACTTGATGAAAAATTATATCATTGAAAAGTACACTTAAAACCCAATCCATTTATATATTTTGCATCAAATATTATCTAACACCCGCAAAAATATTTAAGGTCAACGTTGAAGAAGAAAGACTAAAAAAGTCAATAGTGGACAATAAATTTGGGACGGAGGGAGTAGTATTTAAGAGAGATAAAATGTTTTACTTGGATTTTTGGCCCAAAAAAGAAATATCATTGGGCTTTACCGACTTCATTCCAGAAAGAAAAAAAAAGTTTGATTAGAATTGATTAACAAAAATGGCTGACACAAGATCTGTATCTACAAAAGGGGTGTGTTGACCGAACGGTATACTACTACCCTAGGTCTGCAAACCCTCCCCTAGTGGGGCCCACATGCAGGTTTTGTCCTTTTTTTTTTTTTTTTTTTTTTTTTTTTTTTTTTTTTTTTTTTTGTGTCCAAGTTTGTTTATTTTTGCCTCTAAGTACATCCAAGTTCTGTTTGATCAAGTTTTTTTTTTTTTTTTTTTTTTTTTTTTTTTTTTTTTTTGCAATTGTCCCAAGTTTTTTTTTTTTTTTTTTTTTTTTTTTTTTGTCACAAACACAAACACAAACACAACTGCAGTATTGAGACAAACACAGGCTCGGATTTTTCCCGTTATCGTCATCGCCAAGTCCTCTTTTTTTTGTCACAAACACAACTGCAAACACAAACACAACACAGCTGCAAACACAAACACAAACACAACTGCAGTATTGAGACAAACACAAACAAAAGGCTCGGATAATTGTTATCGTCATCGCCAAATGTGGAATTTTTAGAAGGCTCGGATTTGAAGGTTGCGAAAGTGATAAAAATATCACTCCGCCATACCATTCGGTTTTAAAAACCATTCGTCATCGCCTCGGCTCAGATTGTAAACCAATCATCATTGCCTAAACCCTACAAAATTTACAAGTTACACAGCCAAAGATTCTCAAGTTCTCAAAAGTCCACATGCCAAACTGCACAAGTTCTCAAAAGTTCACATGCCAAACTGCAGGATTCTCAAAAGGTACATCACAAGCCAAATAGTAAGGATTCCCAGGATTCAATCCTGGACTATAAACACAAGTGTGAATCACAAACAACAACTAAGCAACCACAAGTCTGAACAAGTTACTAACCACAAGTTACTAACCACAAGTGTGAATCACAAACAACAACTAAGCAACCACAAGTCTGAACAAGTTACTAACCACAAGTCTGAAAGAAGCAGTATCACAAGTGAAACACAAGAAGCAGTATCACAACAAGTGAAACACAAGAAGCAGTATCACAAACAAGTGAAAATGTGGAATTCACCATTTAACACACGTGAGGTAAGGCTCAGATTACATTAAATCATTTATCATATTG
Source organism: Artemisia argyi (assembly GCA_030686995.1). Lineage (NCBI taxonomy): Eukaryota > Viridiplantae > Streptophyta > Magnoliopsida > Asterales > Asteraceae > Artemisia > Artemisia argyi. The sequence goes on from CM060690.1 coordinate 180,226,789, forward strand.
GCTGCAACATCAAAGGTTGCAAATATATTGCCTATCCATTTGGAAATGCCACGCCAAAATCAAGCTTTTATTTTTTTTTAAATCATCATCGCCATCACAAGCAGTTTCATCACAAGCAGTTTCACCACAAACAAGTAGTTTCACCCGAATCTTGTATAATATGGAACACATACTGAGTACCAATATCAATACCAATTACAAATCCAAATCACGAACAATCAACTATCAAAACTCAAACATACTAGAAACCGAAATCGAACCTAGTTTACCAATCTAAAAATCATTACCAAACAAACTATACCCATTTAAGTTTCAAACGGCAACCAAACTATAAAAAAGAATATTTTGCCGATTTAAAATCAAACGGCAACCAAACTATAAAAAAGAATATTTTGCCGATTTAAGAATATTTAAACCTTACTATACCCATTTAAGTTTCAGCCGCAAGATAATATTTTGCTATACCCTTCCAATAGTATTTCCTTCAAAATAATATTTCCTTCAAAAAAAATATTTTGCTACCTTTGACATAATCACATACTGCAGTTTAAGTTTAAACCTTACTATACCCATACTGCAGTTTCAAGATTCGGGTGAAACTACTTGGTACTCATCGCCATAATCACATAAACACATAAACCAAAAAAAATATTCGATATGTTTTAGATCTAAAAAAAAAAGAAAAATAGATCACACCTTCAAACATCACCAACATCACCAACACTTACCCACCTTCAAACCATCACTAACAACATCACCAACACTTAGTCACTTACCCACCTTCAAACCATCACTAACAACATCACCAACACTTACCCACCTTCAAACCATCACTAAAATATATTTTAGATCTAAAAAAACATTCGATTTGCCATGTTTTAGATCTAAAAATGGGGAATAAAATAGATCGGTTCTATCTTTCTTTAGTGAGAGAAAGATTTTTGATAGTGGAGACTTTTGGTGTGAAGTGAAATATGGCAGAGTAGATATCACATGGGGGGTGGGTAAAACAAGGGGCGGGTTTGCCGGTTTTAACTTTTTTTCTTTTTCTTTTTTTTTTTTTTATATATATATACGAAAGTATTGTAAATAAATGTGTAAAAAAAAAATGTTAGTTGTAAAAAAAAGTATTTTTGTTAAAAATGTATTAAAAAGTATTTTTGTATGTAAAAAAATGTATTAGAAAGTATTTTTGTTAAAAAAATGTATTAAAAAGTATTTTGTTAAAAAATGTATTAAAAAGTATTAAATGTGAAAAAAAATTTAGTTGTAAAAAAAAGTATTTTTGTTAAAAATGTATTAAAAATATTTTTGTATGTAAAAAAATGTATTAAAAAGTATTTTTGTCAAAAATGTAACCATCAGTTGCGATCAATTTATGGGTTGCCGTGCTTTTGTCAAATGATGGGGTATCGAATTCATGGTAAGTATATTAAAGTCAATATTAATGAATGCTTTCACGGAATGCTTCCACGAAATGGTTTTACATAAGTCACTTTTGATAAATGCAGGTGTGCCAATTCCATTGGAAAGCATTGATATATTTTGGAGAACCCTGTCTGTACCGTGGCCCGTTGTCGGTAACCTTGTGCTTGATGATGATGATGATGATGATGATGATGATGATGATGATGATGATGATGATGATGATGATGAAAGAGAGTTTGAAAATGACGTTCGACAATTCAAGAGTGCTTTTGGCAAAGCGACGTCGTTTGTCAAGAAGAATATGTTGAACAAGTTAAGAGGGATATACCAACCTGAATCTGTGGACACACGTCAACCTGTTGTTCAGGAAAATACCCGTGGACGTCCGAGCGAAAAGAACAAAAAGTCCAAGGCTACAAAAGTTCCGGACTTAAATGAAGTACCGATCGTAGATCACCGAAGAAGTACGAACACAAGATCTACGAAAGTCCCGAAATTGCCGAAAGAGCCTCCAAGACACAGTTCGTACATGGGTACTAGTCCACGGCACAGATTATATGTTGGAGATACTGTGAGCAATGGTTTTATTCGGGAAATTCCACTGCTTTACCGTCCATACGTAATAAGTATACGTAATGTTGCGGGTGATGGGAATTGCGGGTTTCGGTGCGTTGCTCACTTTATTTTTCAAAACGAACATATGTGGGCCGAAGCCAGACATAGGTTGTTGCAAGAGTTAGATTACCATAGGAGTACTTACACAGATATGTGGGGGGGGCAAGACTTTAACTTTCTTTGGAATACGATAAACTGGTTCAACGGAGGTGCACATCAAGGTTACTGGATGGTGATGCCAATGACGGGTCTAGTTATCGCTTCAATGCTAAATCGACCGATTGTATTTCTATCCATGCGTGGTTATAACACATGTTTTCCGCTTTTTTCCGGGCCAAACAACACACAAGGAATCGACCCCCTTGTGATTGCCCGTGTGGGGGAGGGCTCATGTGCTCATTACATTATACCGACGCTAGACCCAACTTTTACACTTCCGCGTAACCACCCGCAATGGAGGTTTTTCCGACAGCCAATAGCAGAACAATGGATAAGTTTATATCAACATCGACTATCGACATTGTAAATGATTATTGATTTATGTTGTAAATAACTGTTTGTATTATATAGTAATTGATTAAATATTTATTTATATTAGTAAATAACATTATTGATTGATTATGCAAATTCTTTGGTCAGATGAGCCAAAGAAATCCTTTCTGGTGCCGATGTAATAAAGGATTTATTGTAGAACGGACATCCTGGCAAAACGGTAGTCGTGGGCGACTGTTTTATGCATGTCCTCTTTCAGTGGTAATTAATCATACGTTTGCTTAGTTATGTAAATAATTTGTTTGTTAAAAATACATTTCTTATTATTTCCTGAACATGTAACAGCCAGGTACAAAAGACTATGGGTGTCGATACTTCGCGTGGAAAGATGTATTTGAAGCACAGCACTTTAGTCAAGCCTCTTCTTCAACGCATTGCTCAAACTGCGTTGCTACAAAAAATGAGATCAAGTTGTTGAAGCAAAGAATAAAGGCGCTGGAAATGGAGTTAGAAATGGCAAGGAATCCTGAGGATCACGCTTGTCAGTCAAGTGCCCGGCTCCATGATCTTTTAACCGAAATGAATAATCTTCATATGTCGTAGATATTGTTGTTTTTAAATAATATGTTAACGTTGACGTTTAATTTTATAATAATAGTTGTTGTTTTTAAATAATTTAAGTTTAGGTGTAAACACTGATCTTGTAGTAGTTTATAAATGCAAATGAGTCAACGTCATCTTTTTTTATAACGTCATATTTTTTTATAACGCCATATTTTTTTTATAACGTCATATTTTTTTATAACGTCATATAGGCAATTATTAATTAAGTATACACAACATTACTAACATTACAAAAAAATATACAAAACACAAACATTACAAACTTAAAAAAAAAAAAAAAAAAAAAAAAAAAAAAAAAAAAAAAAAAAAAAACTACAAGACAAAAGTACAAAAAAAAACAAAAAAAAAGTATAAAGAAAGTACACCCTCCCATTTAGGGGAGGGTTTCTCTAAAAAATAGAGTAGTGTATGGTCAACAAGGGCCCTACAAAATCACAAACCGGTAAGCTTTTATAAAAGTATGTTTTATTATACCTTTAATAATGTTTTTATACAGTTATATTTTGAAACCTGGTTCGACCCGGTTCGAGTTTCTTTAATATTTGAAACTAGGGGTGGAAATGAGCTGAGCCGCTCGTGAAAAGCTCGGGATCGGATCGGTAAAAAGCTCAAACGAGCCGAGCCTAAACGAGCTCGAGCCTGAGCTCGAGCCTAAGTTGCAGCTCGTTTATTAATCGAGCTCGAGCTCGAGCTTTACATAAAAAGCTCGTTTGGGCTCGTGAGCCTAAACGAGCCTAAACAAAAATATGATATTTTAACTTATATACGAGCTGAGGTCGAGCTTATTAACGAGCTAAATAAAGATATATTACAAGAGCCAAGCTTTAACTTTTCATGGCCAAATCGAATAAACGAGTCGAGCACGAGCCGAGCCGAGCCCGAGCCTATATAATATTCCACGAGCCGAGCTCGAGCTTAAAGTTTAAGGCTCGAAACGAGTTGAGCTCGAGCTCGAGCCCTTTAAAACTTAAACGAGCCGAGCTCGAGCTCTGGCAGGCTCGGCTCGTTTCCACCCCTATTTGAAACCCAATGCGAACCGACGTTTTTTTTTTTTTTTTTTTTTTTTTTTTTTTTTTTTTTTTTTTTTCAGAATAATGTATGAAAAGCTTAAAGAGGTTTTTTGTTGCACAAACCGGGTTGACCCAATGACCTCGCCGGGTTGATCAATGACCCGGTTTTGAAAACATTACTTAGATGGCACCTTAAAGAAGTAAGAAGATAACAAGCCCAAAAAGAGCTTAATGGAGAGCTTATTGAGGGGGATGTTTGCGTTGGCTTATGGACTTAAATCAATGAGGTTCTGATAAGCTCTTTTTAAATGTTGCTTATTGTGGAGATTTTTAGCTTATTTTTCTTTTGGGTTAATTCTATATAAAAGTATTATAATTATCAAAAAAATCAACTTTAGAGTAGCGAACTAAAAAAAACTACTTTCAATATTAATGTTGACATTTGTCTTCATGTGAGTAATAAAAAAAATTATATGATGAACATTTTAGCCTTGAATTTTTGAAAATTGCATCCACCATTCTTAGGGTAAATTACATAAATGGTCCTATGGTTTAGCGAAAATTGCATCCGTAGTCCATAACATTTTTTTTATCCGTTAAGTTTTTATATACGCTTTTTTCTACGTTTTAATCTACGGATTTATACGTTTTTGTACATTTTTATACGTTTTCACATGTTTCTTATTCACTTTTGATTTTTTTTTTTGTCACAAGTGAATTTTTTATTAAAAAATATTACAAAAAAAAATTCAAAATTTTTTCAGATTAAAAAAAAAAATCGAAAAAAAAAAGAATTTCGAAAAAAAAATTGGAAAAAAAAATTTGAAAAAAAAATAGGGATGGTGAACGCAATTTTCTCCAAATGACATGGACCATTATATTATTTAGCCTAGGGACGGTTGGATGCAATTTTCACAAACCCACAGGGACCATTTATGTAATTTGAAATGACAAAATGGTCATAATACTTAAAGAAAGACAAAAGTGTTAACATTAGTGTTCTCAAGAGTTTTTTTTTTTTTTTTTTTTTTTTTTAGTTCGCTACGTAGAACTTTCATTTTTAACAACTATTGTGCTTTTTTTTTAGAGAATTAGCCCTTTTCATTTTGGGCTATAGCAAAAACGTATGAGATCATTTGTCATAAGCTATTTAAGATTATGCTTAAAGCCCAAAAAGTAAGCTTAGGCAAAAATGCATAAGTTTGTTTGGTTTAAACTTGAGAAACATGATAAAAGCTCGACTTGGTTGTATCAACTAAATTGCTATTACTGGACAAAAATGCATGATCAAAGTCTCACCCATTGACACAGATAGTAGATTTTGGTAATGTGTCTTAGAAAAATAAAAATTTATGAATCTTGGTTTCTCGCATCCAATAATTGAAGTTGTTCTGCGTATTCATCTACAGAGTTTATTACCCCATGAGATTGTTAAGTTGCACCACAGGAATCACTTATGGCCATAATCACTATAATTGGAACATAATCCAATAAAACTAAACACCAAACAACATATCATTAGTACATTGATTGTCATTTCAAGTATGCAAAGCCACTATATGTGTCTGCTTAGAGATCGACAAGATAAAAAAAAGCTACATTGTTATTTTGAGATGTCTCATATAACTATATAAGTGCTCACTATTTCAACAAATTAAAGTAGACTTTAACGAGTAGATATGATATTTGATTAGTGAGTAGTGTAATTAGTGGGATTTTCTAATATTTGTGTATTATTAAAGTGAACAATTAATACAAGACGGAAGGAGTAGCTTTATAATGACTAAAGTTATTTTTAAAAGTAAAACGGACTAACAAGTTTATATTGTTGGCATAATAAATTATGGTTTACGAATCATGTGATACGCAATAGATATCCAGGTTTAGAAATAGACAATTTAAACTCAAACGCCAATTAACAATGTGACGAAAGAATACATAGTGAAATTTAGATTCATAATTAATAATGCCCTTTATTTTATTACAATAAACAAACCCGAAAAAAATGTTGTTATTCTATAGTATGCCTGTATAAAATTATAGCTATTTAAGAAAATTTTTGACATGAAATACTACTCTCATTGTGTCATGTTTTATTATTCTATCTTTTCCCTGTTGCACATGTTTATTTTTTGAGAAAAAGTTTATATGCATTCGTATTTTACGAAAAAAAATCTTTCAACCCGCAAGCACATCGCTTATGTTAGATATAAGACACATTGCTCATCAACAACTCAGGAGTAACCACGTGTCCAAACAGCGAGCATAACATCAGTGCGAGTTACTTGGCGCGAGTTACCTGTAATACGAATTATTCTCAAATACAAGTACCATTTAATTTAGTGCCGCACGGTTTAAGTCTACTATGATGTTAGAATATGGACATTATTTTAGTAGACGTATGTTAGGATCGAACTTGAGATCACGGGATTGCACACAATACGTATGAAGAGTAAAAGAAATAATTATTTATAAATGTTATAATTAATTATTAAACACAAAATAAATAATAATAATTAGTATTATTGATTAATGACTAATTATTTATTAAACGAAGATTAGGAAAGTAATACTAGACAAAACATGGAAACAAGAGAAGGTTCCGGATAACCCTTTTGGGTTCTATGGCCGATCGGCATAAGGGGGTACCACCTCCTTATGTGCCTTGAGCTCCAAGTTTTGTATAGTATATAAGCAAACCCAAGATGCATGTTTTCTCATAACTTGTACACACACATCTTGGTGTTTTCTCTCCCTTTTCTTTTCTTGGTCGATTCTTATCAAACAAACCCTTAGGGTTTCGATTTTCATAAGATCAAAAAGATTTTGTGTTTATTACTTGCATAAACTTTTTCTTGAATTAGTACGTGTGTACAAGAACGTGAATCAAACACACTATTGTTTGATTCTTGGATTGAATTACAAAAAGGTAAGGGGTAATTCTTATAATCCTTATAAACCCTAATTAGGGTTCTTGGTTCCGGAAGATTGCTTTGATTCTTGTTCGGGCTAGAATCACAAAGGTATGTTTACTATTTAATTATTGATTAATTAATTACACGTTATTCGATCTATTATAATTGCTTCCGCTTATGCTCACTTTGATGTACTTGGTTTATTTATATGAAGGTCATGATATAATAATTCCAACAGTGGCATCTAGAGCCGTTATAATGTGTAATTAATTATCGAAACGCATAAAAAATTGGATCTTGATTATTTTAGTTACATGTTTTTAGGGTTTATTTGTTAGATTCCTAACCCTAAAATATTTTATGGGTCGATTGACCTTAATAGGGTTTTAGGGTTTATGGTTTTTAATTTTTTTAATATGATTAGAAACCCTAAGATGTCATGTTATTGTTATGCGTTTTAGTAAACGATCTTGGTGCAATATGTTAATTGTTAAGCTAAATCCATGAAAAAGTGCATATTTGCATGGATTTTTATATTTTGTAATAATTTAAATGGCTTAAATTGTTTATATGAATTAATGGTTAAGTTATATCGAAACATGTAAATTTATTAATAGATGTCGAATTGGAGAAGACTCCAATATTAAGTAATCAATTATGTGCTATGTGGTATTTATTTAATTTTGGCTTACGCAATCGATTTATCGATGTATGTGGCTCTTTTTCCAAGAAGAAGAAAGCCTCAATTGAATTAATACGTTATACACCTAGATTTGATTATTAATAGGACTATTGAATAAGATTTGCATGTGGCTACATGTTTTATACATATTTAATTGTTATGATTATGTATATTTGTTTATTTAGTTGTTTTATTTTTTATTGTATATTACTTGTTTTTGTTTATTTATTGTGTTAGACATGTTTATAAACGAAAAGGGTAATTTTTGAATAGAAAAATAATACGGACTAAATAATGGCGAAATTGTTTTGGTTTTTAAGAGTTTAAATATCAAAGAATTGGTTGATTGATGTTTTTGTACGTAATGGTTAAATAGGCTCGACCGAAGTTTACACACTACAAGATGGGTATAAGGATGGCAACGCATTAAATTGTGGCCTTAGAGAGACAACATTCTGTCTTAACGCTCGTTTGTGTGTAAATTAGACTTACCGAACAACCATTACATGTACATTGTCATCTTAAGGGTGAATAATCCACAATTCCACAATGATTATCCGAAACACTAAGCTTTCGGGCTTATGCAAAAGTACGATATAGCGGACGATAATTGATGGTTATTCTTTAATTGGTGAACCCGATACCTCAATCAAAACTTTGTTATTTTACTCTTAGTTAATTGGTAATAAAATTGTTTTGTAAAACCAATGTTATGAAGTTGTATGCATGCTTCTTCATACATTATTTTGATCACATCAAAATAGTTATACCCTTATAAATTAAGTCGAATGCCATCTAATTAAGAACACTTGAAGTTGTAATTTACGTCAAGTGAGACTTGGCGAGATTGCAATGGAAAGGTAAATTTCATAAATTCATTGCTAGCAGATCAACTGATGTGATGGATTTGTGAGTTTGCAGTTTTTAAGTTAGACGACTTAAATTGAGTAGGAAGTGAGACTTGGACTCATGGCATTAAGATGGAGATGAAACATGCTTACAATACAAATGTTTTGTGATTGTAGATCCCATAAATCTAGGAATTGCAATATGATATTGGCAATTATTGTTCGACAATTACCTTGTTGAATACTATCATTACTAGCAGATCAACTGATGTAATGATACTATGTCAATTTAGGATCCTAGCTTTAAGAAAATACTATGGTTTATATGAATATTTTCCAATGGGTATTTTATTTTCTTAAAGATCTAATTATCGAAAATACTGAAATTGAATTTTGTAATTCGTTTTAATGTATTAATGCAACGTTCAAACCGTAAACGTATTTTGAGCTTTGGTAAATTGATCTAGTTCTGTTTTCAAACAAATGTTTGATTAAGAAATATTTACTTAAAAGACAAAAGAAATCTCCTTTCTATGAAGGAAGAGTGAGACACAATCCTATTCCTTTTCATGAATGAGAAAGGATAATAGGAATATTAGATATGTCTAAATTCTAATATAACTCATAGCAAATTTTAATGGTTAAGAAAATTGCATACATTTTTCATAAGGATTTTATCATCCTCATTCGGTGATCAAATTCTTAGTAACAAATATGATATTTGGTTAACAGAAAATTATGTATGACATTTTATGAGTTATTATAATTAGAAGCTAGACTAATTACTGCAAAATGTTTAAAGACAAACTAGTTGTTTTGACTATTTTAAAGGTGCTACATACATTGTAAGATGGTAGACCTATTAAGGAAGAAATTGCATGCCCAATTTTCAAGTTAATAGCATTTGGTGGATAGTCCATCATTTACGTAGTAGAATACACTTTTAGTGCATAAGTAATTGTTACGTATGGACAATTAAAGGTGTAGGAAAGTTAAAAGTACACTATTTTCTTTCACTGTATATGAAACATTTTAAATGTTTTCAAATTCAGTGAGAGTATTGTGTACTTATTACTGAATAAGAAATTATTGTAATGATCTTTAATTCAGTGGGAGTTACAAGCTTTGTTATCTTGGTAGCTAAAGATAATTACTTTCCAAGTATAGACACTCATACTTTTAAGGATAGTCTTATACGTTTCCTTACTAGACATTGTTGTTCTACATCTACTTGTTATGCTAAAATCTATGACACAATCATATTGATCACATAAACAAATGCACGGCGTGTTGTTTATCAACTATATGAGGTTGTTCCATGCACAAGTGGGAGAAATGTTATCTTTATTGTGTGCAAGAAACAACTCATAAAAAGATATGATTTAATGGATTCTCTTGACTACAAGGTAAGAGAATAAAGTTCTAATTTGAATTATACTTAGATAATTCTAGAAACACTTGGTGTTACAATTTATGTTATGTGAGAGCTTAGCTAGATTGCAACAACAAGGTGAATTTCATATTTCATTACTAGCAGATCAACTGATGTAATTGAACTATGAGAATTTGCAGTTTCTAAATTAGAATAATGTTTTAATATGAATTATACTAAGCTAATTCAAGAAACACTTGGTGTTACAATTTATGTTATGTGAGAGCTTAACTAGATTGCAACAACAAGGTGAATTCCATATTTTCATTACTAGCAGATCAACTGATGTAATTGAACTATGAGAATTTGCAGTTTCTAAATTAGATACCTATTAGAACATGTGTCAATATGATATCAAGACTACTTTAATTAGTATATTTATGAATTCTAGGAATGACATAAATTAACAAAGTAATCTAATGCTGCTTCAATCTGAATATTTATGTGTTCTTGGAATGACATAAATAAATGAATAAATAATGTTGTTTACATTATTGTGAAGTAATATATTAACTTGAAATTACTATTGAAACCAAGAGATGGTGTTCATAATTACTTTAGTTAAACATGTTTATGTTTCATTGTAAAGATATAAACATAAAGTCTTTTAATTGTTACAAGACTTATAATAAAGTAAGACGTTATCTTGTTATGTTTTTTTTAATTAAGACATATACATGAAGTTATTAAATTGTTAAATGACTTATAACGTATAGTGGGATTATAACAGTTTATGTTTTCTTGTAAAGACATGAACATGAAGAGACTTTGTAAAAAGTATTTGTGTTATAAAGCATGTAATTGAATATTATTATACCATTAAAATGACTTAGTTGGTAAATAAACAAGTCAAAAGGAATATGGTTATCTTAAATATTGTTAGATTGTCTTACAATATTAATACTAATGAAATACCAAATGTTTATGGTATGTTCAGTTAGGAAAATCAAACTCTTGTTATATTGTTTGATTAAAGATAACTATGACTTCTTTTCTTCTAAAAGTTATCAAGGTTAGAATGTTGAGTATGACTTGGACATATTTAATAAAACTCCAACATAGAAGATTAATAAGACATTATCATATGATGGAATGTGATGAATGTGATGAATCACATTAAGTCTTAAATTGAAGTTCTAAATTTGTTTAACTGCTTATGAAGAGGTTATTAACAAAGTAAAGTCAGGAACTGTTAATATGTATTTGTAATATCCCAAAAGAGAACATTGTATTGTTTCTTTATTTGCTAAGTATTTAAAGATAGTCTTTAAATTACTAAAAGCAAGTGGGAGTTTTGATCTTTAAATGATAAAATTACAAGATACATAATCTTCTAAAATACACTAGTAAATATTATGATGAAGTTTGATATTTAAATGTTAAATCTCAAGATGATAAAGTTTGACATTTAAATGTTAAATCTCAAGATGATGGAATTATCATTCATAGAATATCAATATATCTCAGATATTTGATTAATATGCTGAGGACTGTGATTTACAGGATTATTGTAAACCTGATAATCATTATGATACATTACCAAATATGAAATTGGGTAAAGTATACATGATATGAATGATTAAGATGATGTCCATAAAGATAATCAATTTTAGAAACTTGGTTTATCTTAATAGTTAGACTAGAAAATGAAGTTGAGTTTCTTCAAAGATTAGGTAACTCTTGTGGTTTAAATCTTTGGATAGAAAACATATGGACAATATTGTGCACGTATTTAATGCATATCTTGTGACAAGATTATTAATCACACTTAAGCAATTAACTGTGATTGAATATTCTTTTCTAAACACATTAAATATATAAAGATTATGATTGTCATATTTAGTTTCATTATATGAAATTGACAATGGAATAACAAAACTCTTTCTTGTATGATTACTTGAGCGAGGACGATAAGTAATCAAAAGAAGTTTATGAATTCAAATAAATCTTTAGAAGTGTACAAAGTACAATAATCCATGGATAGATAAATGCATGCATCTAGAAGATTACTCTTATATTTAATTATTAAATTCATGTTTGGATTTATAATTGAAATAAGATAATTTCTAAGTATTCCTAAAAGCTAGTGGGAGTATTATGTTTAATTTCTTAAATCATACATGTTGTAGAACATATGAAAAGTAACATTCCATATAAGTAAATGTTAAGTCTTAGTTTGAAATGAAACTTTACTTGTAAGATTTAGGAAATACGACATACAACCTTGGAATGAATGTTTATTGATGAAACATGTGCGGTAAATAAATCTAATATATCATGATATATGATATATTATTTAGAAAGTCTAAATAGATATGTATGACATGAATAAAATCTAAGTATGACTCATAGATTTTTCATGTATATCATGTTTTGTTGTATCATACTTGATTACAAGATGATTTGGCAATATTAATATCTAATTAAAGGTTATTAGATAACTTGTGTAATATTCTAATAAGAATATGTTTGATTATAGAATTACATCCTAAATCTGGAACAGCTTCCAAATTCTATAGATGAACAATTTTTCAATTGTTGTGAAAATTGTCATAGCCAACAAACTTGAAAATTTGAAGGGCATCAAACATTACACAATAGATATTCTAGTTTACGGAAAGTTTTAATAGCATATTGTTGTTGCATACAATGATGCTAATGAAATTGAGATGACACTCAATGCTAGTTATGGTAAGGATTTAATCCTTGACTGTTACTAGTTATGCTTACTAAAAGCATAGTTGCATTATACATTAAAAGAATAAGAATACTTTAAACTTTAAAATGTTTGGGAGTTTGATTATCATAAATTGGTGGTTAAGGATGTCACACATTTTATGAAATATTATATGGCATTGTCAAAATAGTTGAGTATGCACATACAAGAACTTCACTAGTTGAATTCTTGAAATAAGTATTCTTAAAATTCCGATAGATCAAAGTTGGATGATTTATGTCTTGTCAACAAGTATGAATGTCATTGCTTGAGACATAATTCATCAACAAGAGTTATCATGCATTGATCTATTTAGTATTTGGATAAGGGATGTTAAACAATTATTATGATAAATTGAAATACATGGTATGTTTAATTTATAATAAATTGTATCCTATATTTGTATGTTTAAATCCATGAATAAAGGTTATTCTTAAATTGTCCATTGTCAGTTAATAATATGGGAATATTATTAAATCAAGACAAATCTGAAGGTTGGTATAATATACTTAAAGTATATTGATGCGTAGTCATGCCATTTCAGATGATATTCGATGATACTGAATATAGGACTTATCCCAACTACATGATGTTACTTTATGGATTTTGTTATTAAATAAATCATGAGAAGTTATCCTCAGACTTGAGATGCAAGATAAGTGTCATGAATGTAGTACATTTTTGTGGAACAACTTAACGCTATACGTAACTGGTAGTCATAAGGGTTGTTTTCGAAAGTGTTACAAAGTTTGTGGGTTTTGCTTGTATTCAAGATAGAATTTGTTCCTTCATATTAATTTTGGAGTTTAATACTGCTGGGCCCCTCGTAGGGTTGGTAAGATGCATGTGCGGCCGCACCCAATATCTCCCCTGAATATGTTCAGAAGATTTGGTAATCTTGATCAATCATAAACAACGAGAAACAGAATGGTTAATTAAGGAATGACTTTAATCCATATCCTTATTAACATGGTATTAGAAACAAAAGGATAATAATAATGAGAAATCATTAAAAGGTTTTCCAGGAGCCTTACTCGAGATCGTACTAGAGGCATCGGCGTGTTGCAAGACGCTAACCGATGTGATTACACTATTAAAATATGTCCAAGTGGGAGCTGTTAGAATATGAACATTATTTTAGTAGACGTATGTTAGGATCGAACTTGAGATCACGGGATTGCACACAATACGTATGAAGAGTAAAAGAAATAATTATTTGTAAATGTTATAATTAATTATTAAACACAAAATAAATAATAATAATTAGTATTATTGATTAATGACTAATTATTTATTAAACGAAGATTAGGAAAGTAATACTAGACAAAACATGGAAACAAGAGAAGGTTCCGGATAACCCTTTTGGGTTCTATGGCCGATCGGCATAAGGGGGTACCACCTCCTTATGTGCCTTGAGCTCCAAGTTTTGTATAGTATATAAGCAAACCCAAGATGCATGTTTTCTCATAACTTGTACACACACATCTTGGTGTTTTCTCTCCCTTTTCTTTTCTTGGTCGATTCTTATCAAACAAACCCTTAGGGTTTCGATTTTCATAAGATCAAAAAGATTTTGTGTTTATTACTTGCATAAACTTTTTCTTGAATTAGTACGTGTGTACAAGAACGTGAATCAAACACACTATTGTTTGATTCTTGGATTGAATTACAAAAAGGTAAGGGGTAATTCTTATAATCCTTATAAACCCTAATTAGGGTTCTTGGTTCCGGAAGATTGCTTTGATTCTTGTTCGGGCTAGAATCACAAAGGTATGTTTACTATTTAATTATTGATTAATTAATTACATGTTATTCGATCTATTATAATTGCTTCCGCTTATGCTCACTTTGATGTACTTGGTTTATTTATATGAAGGTCATGATATAATAATTCCAACATATGAGTCTTTGAGATAGTGTATTATAATTTGAAACAGCACCTCAACCAAATGTGAGGAGACCATCATTTAACAGTATATTGAGTAACCTAATAATTATAAAATCTGAAAACATGTAAACATTTTACTGAAGCACTTACTGATACTTAAATAAGAAAATGAGAAAGAAGCAAGATAGAATTGAGAGATATTTTGGAGTAATTTTCTGTATATCATAAACATAAGACTTGTCCCTTTTAAAAGAGAACAAATACATAAACCACATACTACTTCCTAAAATGATGAAAACATGGAAACGTGGGCATCCCCATCAATCTCCTTTATTCTAGCACGTACAACTCTAACGGACATATATTATAATTAAGGAAAACAAAAGCAACAATTGAAATAGACCAATTAAATAATTGACCCAACATGACATCTTCTACTGCATGAGATTTTGCATAGACGACTTTGAATGTTGCATAGACTTGATCACGTAACAGCAGACACTCAAATTTATTGGTTGCTTCCATCAGCTCAAAGCAAGTATACAATTATGCGGCCCTGATGGTATAAATGGTCTGAACAACGGTAAGAGAAAACAGAATGATTGCAGCAAATAGTGCAATAGTACTCCATGGATTACTGAAATATACGCGTCTCAGCCATGCAATAGTATTAGGCCAATAACCATTGTAGTACGTATCCATTCGTTTGAACTCATCGGTGTAATAGAAATCTGTAACAAACGCGTTTTTGCATATCCTGTTGATCATATCTGCAGCCTCTTGGTTTGAACCAAGGTTGTTGACAAGGACTTTTGATTCTACCAGTTTAGCAATATCCTCTTTACTATCAATAAGTAGATCCATGGCAACTGCATATGATGTAACATAATAACGATCTTGAGGGAACGATTGCTCATAAGCAATACAGTTCCTTAAAATTAGCTCAGTGGAATCCTGAATAACCAGGGTTGGCATTAGAAGAGTAGGCTTACTCCAAAACCAGGGTAAACATGCAAAACGGGATGATTGAAATTTAATGGTCATTGACCAACCATCCTCTTGGTGAGGCTTAAACTTCATCCCAGATCTATCCAGTTCTACTATCGAGTGGGATGCTGGGATATTCGATGGCTTGGCACCTACAAGCTGGTAGCGTTTGTGCATATAGCCAAGAACATGAGCAGGAGTTGAATCTGAGTCAACATCTGTGGTTGAAATTTTTTTGAGCAAATCTGAGTCAATATCTGTGGTTGAACATTTTTCAGGCAAAAGAGAACAGAATAGTTTAATGTAGGGTGACAAATATTTATTGAGAACGTTGCTAGGAATTGAATTTTTTTCAGGACGGAATAGCTTAATGCAGGGTGCCAAATATGCATCGAGAACGTTGCTAAGAGTGAAAGGCACTTCCCCCATGGAGCAGTCAAACAAATCTTGAAGAACAAAGAAAGGGACATGGTTTTCTAGCAACATCAGATCCAATGCAATACGAAGGGTTTGCATACTATTTGGGATATACAAATATTCTTCTCGCTTGAAACAGAATTCAAGTATGAAACAACCATCCATAACCATCATCTTGGCAAGCTCAACGTCACTGTAGTTCTTCACACCAGCATAAGATTCTCTGATTATGGATATTTTTGTCTTTACCTTTTGCAGACATGCTTCTAACATTTCCTTTGGTGTTGAACGAAGACGACAACGATTTAATAGGTCCTTAAGATAACATTCTTTCAGCCATTCAAATTCTTGCAACTTCGGATCTTCTCTATGTATAGGTCCTATAGAGACCAGCTGAGGGTTCAATGAACTTTCGCTAAGCTCTCTAAAAATTCTAGAAACCTTGCAAATGGATGGTTGACGTTGGTTGCCACGATGTTCTCCTCTTTTTGCACAATCAAGAAGAAAGCCTATAATCTCGTTATCACTTTTATCCATGTAGCATGGTGTCCGGTTGACATCCGTGATACGGTCAATGATCAGAGCAGAAGTGGATGCTTCATCTGAGTAAGATAGATTTCGCGTAGTCACATCTAACTGATTAATTTCAGGAATGTCCAAGCTATCATTTTTCTCCCCTGGTTTGACATCTCTCAACCTCCTTCCCACCAAGCTAATTCCGACATTGTCTGATTGATTGACGGTTGGAGTACTAGTGGACGCTTCAGCCGATTGAACTAGATTTTGCGGAACTGCAGCTGGCTGATTAATTTCAGGAATGCCCAAGTCAAAACTAAACACTCGCGGATATGATGAAAATTAACTGATAATCGCCTCTTAACACACACACATTTACAGATAGTAAAAATAAATGTAACATATATTGCAAAACTAAACACTCGCAGATAAAACTAGCCGATAGTCACTACCAATCAGATTGCAAAAATAAATATTAACCTAATCACAGAACTAAACATCGTTTGCTTATTAAATTAACTGATAATCACTGCCTTAACACACACACACAGCACAAATTATTAACTGATAATCACTACCTCCTAACACACACACAAACAGTAAAATTAAATTTTAAGCTAATTACACATTTACACGTACATAGCTAAACATTATTCGGTTATAAAGTTAACTAATAATCACTAAAACACACACAGTTACACTCAGTAATAATCACTACTACACAAATTATTTTTTGGTATGCCATTTTGGTACGGTTATAGCAAAAACCGTATCAAAATCCAAAAAAAAAAACGTTATTTGGTATGGTTTTTAAAAAAACCGTACTAATAAATCATTATTTGCTACGGTTGTTAGGTAGGTTTTGTTAACGGTTATTTATAAAACCGCTCCAAAACACTTTTATTTGCTACGGTTTATTTTGAAACCGTACCAAAATTAATTTATTTGGTATATAAAACCGTACTAAGTAATTATTTATTTGCTACGGTTTGTTTGATAACCGTACTAAAGAATATTTTCAAAATAAAGGGTTACTAGCTAGTAAATCTCAATTTTTCAAAAAAAAAAGGTTAGTTAAAAGATTATAAAGACACGCATCAATTTTTTTATTATCGTTATACTAAAAAAAGTGCCAATTCGTATATTGTCATTATACTTAAAAAAAAAATGTTAACACTAGTGTATGTATATCATTTTACGGATTGGTATATCATTTAAAATGAAGTATAATCATTTACATTCATTTGTAAAATATTGTATATGGGGTTTTACGTATAATAATGGGTGGTTGTATCACCAAGAGTCATTATGGATTTGTTGGTATGCGTAAAATCCCAAGTTCTGGTGGACGTGGTTTCAAATCGTGGCGGTCGTGGTGTCAAGCAGGTGTTGGATGTGGTCGTGATATTAGGTACTGGTGGTTGTGGTGTCAAGTCGTTATAGTTGTGAGGTGAGGTAATGGTGGTTGTAGTGTCGAATAATGGTGATTGTGGGGAGGAGTAGTGTTTGTCGTATCGAGTTTAAGGCTTTATTTGAGCAAATTTCCGTAGATGCTCTTTAGCCCCAATCCTTAGGAGGTCCTGCAGCTTCTCTTTTGTCTATAGCGAGGTGAGTGCAGTGTAGAGTCTATAGCAAAGTATGTGTGTGTTCTTGTTCATGTGTGTGAACATCTACTTTTATACTAGCTGGACTTAGCCCTACGACACAAGGATTGTGGAGACTAAGTTGTCTTCTAGGGATATCGTTGATAAGCATCAGGCTTGGTCCTCGTGGTCCAAGTTGTCGTCATGCTACAAGTACTAGCACTGGACCAAGCTTCTATGCATACTCATACATCATCCACTACTAGAAAAATGCTATTAGCAACAATTATTTTAACAACCATAAACAAATCGTTGTTAAATTATGCATTTAGCATCTAACTTTAACAACAAAATTGTTAACAACGTTGCTATTTTTTTTAGCAACAAAAAGTTATTTGGTATTTATACAAATGACCATAAATATTTGTTGATAATTTAGCAATAACTAAGCAAATTTCATTGCAATCTAAAATTAGCACCGGTCGAATTAGAAACTAACACCAATTGATGCTAATTCGACAGGTGCTAATTTGAGAATGCAACGAAATTGCTTTAGTCGTTGCTAAATTAGCAACAAATATTTATGGTCATTTGTAGAAATAGCAACTAATTTTTTTGTTGCTAAAAAAATTGCAACTTTGTTATCAATTTCGTTGCTAAAATTATATGCTAACACAATTTAGCAATGATTTCTCTATTGTTGTTAAAATAATTGTTGCTAATGGCATTTTTTCTAGTAGTGATCGTACACTGCATTTCAGCTACTAGTGTACTTGTTCTAATGCAGGCACTACTCCGTCATTGTATAAGCGGCCAGTGCAGGCACTACTCCGTCATCGTATACTATGCCAAATATAAGTACTAGTTCTGAAAAGGCTTGATTTTTTTTTTTTTTTTTTTTTTTTTTTTGGTTCAATTTATGTGTTGGTAATGTTTGTTATTATAGTTTTGGGTTAATGCCATCAAATAACAACAAACTTTTTAGTACTCAACTTTTTTCAATTAACGAATCACATAATCTATTGTGCTTATGACGGGACATTCTTTTTACCGGCCAGTATTGTTAATGTTAGCTACTTGATTTATTTTTATATAATCGACTCATCCTTTTAACATATCTTGTATATCAATATCATCTCGACTAATCCGTTATACATCTATTGCATATCCAATTATCCATATCATCTCGACTCACCTGTTTAACATATCTTTTATATCAATATCATCTCGACTCATCCGTTATACGTGTATCCATATTATCTCGACTCATACGTTAAACATCTCATGTATATCCATATCATCTCAACTCATCCGTTTAACATATCTTGTATATCAATATCATCTCGACTCATCCGTTTAACATATCTTGTATATCAATATCATCTCGACCCATCCGTTTAACATATCTTGTATATCCATATCATCTTGACTAATCCGCTTAACATCTCATGTATATTAATATCGTCTCGACTCACCCTTTTAACATATCATGTATATCAATATCATCTTGACTCGTCCGTTTAACATGCATGTCGTTTTGAATATGATTATAAATTTTTAAATAGAAAAGCTAACAACGTTCATTTTGACACGGAATGGTGTATCTGCTATTTTGTTCGAGCTTAGTTCAACTGTAAATACCAGTTGGCATAGATTTAAGCTTTTCATATATATTATTTCGAGCTTTTCAAGCTAAGCTCGAGCTTGGCTCGAATCCTGCTCGAGCCGAGCTCAAACTTGGATGGATAAAGCTTGACGAGCAATCGAGCCAAGCTCGAGCCAACCTTTTATCTTTCGACTCGAGCTCGAGCCTTGCTGAGCTCGGGCTTGGCTCAGCTCGATTACACCCCTAGCCAAGTGGATGGTGACTAGGGTTGTGACAACCGGCAGTTTAGGGAGTTATTTTAAAAACCCGCATTACGTTAAAGTTCGTTTAAAATTTTTATTTAGAATTTTATTTCACAACGAACTTGTACGACCTATTTTATGGATATTTATAATTAATGATGTTATGGAATTCGTGAATTATTTTCATAATTCATTCTTGATTTTATGCTCGGTGATGTATTCTTAAATTCTCACTAGTACTACGTTGACTCCGGCACTAGAAAACCTAAAAGTTTAATAACTTACGAGTTTTAATACGTTGGATGTTTAATAACGTATTTATTATAAATTTCGGTGGAATATATATATAAAGCTGTCAAATGGTGAATATAACGAGTTTTGGGAACGTTTAATATTTCTTAGTAAGTTTTTACTTACGTACGGGGGCGTTTTTATAAACTAATATTGGTGATAAAAAGGTTTCGTGTGCAAAATATAAAGAAACTAAGTAGAGGGACCTAAAGTGTAAAATCTCCATATTAAAACCCTAACCCTAAACTAATAACTCATTTCCATCTCCACTTCACATCTTCTTCTTCTTCTCTTCTCCCTCACCGCCGGCCACCCCACATCCGGCCACCACCGCCGCACACCACCACACACCACCACCTCCAAAACACTCCCCACCTTCTCCTTGATACGTAGTGGTGATTCACGCGCCCAAAAACCTCCCCCCTCGTCTCGATTTACCATCTTCGACTCCACCCACATCTCCTCCACCATTTTTCTTGGGTTATCTTTGTAGATCCGCGGGTAAGTGGGCACAAGGTGCCTCGATCTTGTTGAAAAACTTACCCAAACCCACGAATTTCTATTAATATGGTTCGGATTTGGTATAAAAGGGCAAAATTAATAATGGGTTTTATTTAAACTCGGTAAAATCTTGGTTTGGTATCCGGGTTTTGTTGTTTGGTTGCTTTTCTTTGCGTGGTCGACCCAAGAGCCGAGGGCCTCCCCCTCGACTTATGATGATTCCGAGTTGTGGGTTATCATTCGACTCGGTTTCGTGTTTATTGACCTTAATTGGTCCTCGTGATTGATTATCTTGAGTGGATTCTTGCTTGTTGTTCGACTTGGGATGGAGCCGACGACCCATTGGGTCGGTTTGGTTATTTATTTTGGTTGGGTCGAGCTCCCGTGAGCTAGCCGAGACCTTGTGGTCTCGGGTGGGACCCACGTGACTTGGTATATGTTTTCGACTCGGGTTGACTTGGTAACTTGACCCGGATACGGTTATTTTTGAGAAGCGTTTGTGGTGTCGAAATATATATATTTCGGCAAAGTTTATTTTTTATTTTTTTTGGTTATTTATTATTTGTTGGTTACTATTATTATGACTTAATTGATGTTTGAAGCGGTTGACGAGTATATTGGACTCGTGGTATTAATTGAAGTTGTGTTGACGATAAAGTGGTTTGGGGACCGATTGTGAGACGGTCACTTAGATTGACGGAGATAGGTTAGTCGGGTGCCGTAGTCGGACCCTATTGTTGTAGCACGTGGATTGAGATTGTGTTGGACGAAGATATTTTTGATTGTTATGACTTTTATATTACTTTGGACTTGGACAATGAGCCGAGAGTCATGACTCGGACATGTGACCATTTCGTATGACTCGATAACTATTACAATTAAAATGTAAATAATAAAACTCGTAATAACAATTATTGATAATATAAACGTTTATATGAATATATAGACGTGAATAACGTATATATAATTATATAGGCGCGTATATTAATAATAATAATAATCACGAGTCGTATTATAAATAATACAATTAGATATATATTAGGCTACAAAAGTGGCGTAATATTATTGAACGTATTATTATTATAAAAATGTGTTATAAAACGAGAAACTCTCGACAATTATTAAACGTTTAATAAAAATGTCATTTTGTATACATAACGGGTAAACTTATCGAGTTATGTGGAGTCGTTGCCACTCGAGTCCAGGTAAGTTTTATTTGTGACTTTCGTGTTGTCACGGATATATGACGATTAATATAAACGTTTTATATAACTAAATAACCACTTAACCGTAGGGTTGAACCGGGTTATTTGGCTATATGAAATGAATATATTAATGGGCATCGTATCCCACGGCGCCCATAGGTTGTGGTATATGTAAAGCGTAATAAATTGCGAGTGTATATATCGGGAAATCTGGCCAATTTGACGATATATATGAGAAATTTATTAAACTATAATATCTACCATATAGTATTTATGTGCTATGTGCTTTAGGATGGGGTGTAATCTTGGAAAGGTATGTTACGTAAATAAATATGAGGATTATCAAATCGACGGATTTGATAAACTTCGGCGATTTATTTAAATGATATATTGGGCTAATATTAGATCCATAGTTTATTTTATTATTCTTTATGTGATCTTTTTGGTTTGTTTTGAGTCGACCCACCACCCGTATGGATACCAAATGCAAACACACCAAACTAATGCGAAATGGATTTTCGGAAATAAAACGGATTCTTGTCCGGGTTTGGGAATATTTTAAATTTGAGAATATGATTTCTGAACGAGTTGGTAATGTTAGGTCGTGCCGAGTCCGTAGTTGCTGTTTCGTGAGTTACTATACATCTTATTTCTACCGACTTCTTCTTGCTATTTTCTGGACTTGAGGTGAGTCATAGCCCCACTTTTTACTCTTGAACTATGTTTTCAATACTTGGGGTGAGAAACGTGCAAATTATTTTACGTGGACTATTATCGCTTTTATATTCCTTCTAAACTTGCTATGCGTATGGACTAGGATCTATTGTCAGCTTTAGTCACACATGTTGTGTGTAGTATTCAAGGTTGGCTTATTTGGTTATTGGTGGATTGTCAGCTTTAGTCACATATATGTTGTGTGTACTATTCAAGGTTGGCTTATTTGGTTATTTGGGATTGTCAGCTTTAGTCACATATATGTTGTGTGTACTATTCAGGGTTGGCTTATTTAGATACTGTAGTGTGCACCTATAGGTTATTAATACTCCGGAGGTTATCCGAGTATTTATGGTATTGCGGGGGTTACCCGAATATCTATGTTAGAACGGAGGGTATCCGTATGTTAGGTTGGAGCGGAGGGTATCCGTAGGCTTTTAGCGAATCCTTAGTCTAGCTAGCAAGCGTTTTGCGTATATGTCCACTATATTGTTAGATGAATTTAAACCTATGATCTCACCAGCGAAAGCTGACTTTTAGCACGTTTTCTCAGGTAATTAAGTGATGAGATGCATGCTTGGAATGGAAGGCTCGGCCAAGGCTCACGGTTTATGGATCTATTTTTCTAAACTCTGATAATTAATTTTGGACCTACTGTTATTTATTTTGGGCCTGACTCTGAATGATGTTGGGATAAATGTAAACCTTAAAACCCCGTTTTGGTTGTGTTTTTATTATGTTTACTTTATCTCGTTCTATATTGTCTTGTGTTGGATACCAATCCCCGTAGCACCCCGAAAGCTTGTTGAGTCTTCCGCTGTATCAAATTTTGGGGGTGTTACAGATTGGTATCAGAGCCAAGGTTATAGAGAACTAGGTAAATAAACGCCTAAACTATAACCGTATTTTATAGAAAATGATCCTTGACCACCGCCCGCCAGCCCGCCAAGCCGAAGCATCTTCTATTATTTGAGGTATTACGAGATATTTGAGATGATTATTAGATTTGGGATTTATTGAGATGATTTGAGGTTTATGGATTTTAGTAATAAGATGGCGTTTTCAAGGAATTATATGGTCTATATGTTTTATAAACATTTTAGTAATGCGGTGTTTGAAATTCTTTTTATTGAGATTATATGTTTGAACTATTTGATGAGGATTTTTAGTATGGTATTATGAGTTGTGATTTAGTTGTTTTGAAACACTTACACCTACCCTACGCTGTTGTCACAGACCATGGCCTCCCATTTGCCCGATGTCGTCGAGGATATTCTTACTGCACCGGTTTTACCTGCACAGTTCACTATGGCATCTGATGATCCTTACCAGATGGCCATGTCTTCAGCTACTGTACCACAGGCAGCTTCTACTTCAGCACTACCTGCTGCATCTACGCAGGGACCCTCATCTTCTCTAGGGCTCCCTGGTACATCGAGGCAGCTTACTCTTCATCAGGCTTTGGCTCGTGTGGCCCCACGTTTTGCCCACCGAGCTACGGCACGCATGTCGGTACGCCCTACTCCATCACCTTTACAGATTGATGCTCACTCTCTTCTGTCTGAGGCGCCACCCACATCATTGCGTCGTCGTCCTAGATCACCTACTACATCTCCATATAGTTCACCTAGTAGGAGACGACGAGTGATGAGGTACTCTTCCGATGAGGAGGAGGAGGAGTACGAGGGTGAGGATGAGGCTGATGACCCTGAGCAGGAGGATGACCCTCAGGAGGCTGAGCAGGGTGATGATGATGACCCTGAGGAGGAGGATGACCCTCAGGAGGATGACCCTCAGGAGGATGAGATGCCTGATGATGATGATGATGATGAGTTAGTACCACCAGCTCAGGCTGAGGAGCCTGATTCACCTGTACATCCGATTGAGCCTGATTCACCTGATCATCCGTTCTTGTTTGAGTTGCCACCTGGTAGTCCCGTTGAGTCGGATGCATCTTCCGAGGTTTCTGCTGAGCATGCAGAATTAGGTGAGATTGGTAGGTTGTGGGCTCGGATTACTGAGCTTGGTGAGAGGGTTGCACGTGTATCTGATCGACTTGAGAGAGTTATTGGAGAGTTTTTAGCGGATTTGAGAGTTGACTTGACTGTCGTTGTGGGCAGGACTACTGAGTTGAGGAGAGTTTTGATGGATGTCCATGAGCATATCGATAGTTTGCAGCGAGGATTTGTTACTGCTCGTGAGGCCGACCGCAAGCTATGGCAAAGGAATGCCGAGCTAGAGAAGGAGGTGGCTGACCTCAAGAGAGACCGAGACACCCATAGCGTGGAGCTAGGATCGTTATGGAGGGATCTTGATGGCTTGAGGCAGGAGTTGAAGAGTCTCCGCCAGCCGCGTGGCTAGTTGCTTGGGTTATGTTGTCTTGTTGCTTTCTTAACCGAGGAGTGTTCGGTTAGAAAAGCTATTTATCATATTTTGATGTATTTTGTTCAGTATTCGTCTCTTTTGGAACGATTAGTACGTTTTGTGTTATCCGTTAGTTGGAACGATGTTAGATCGCTATTGTATGGTTGATGGTTATTAGTATATGGTATTATGTGATTTTGGGTGTTATGGAAATTGAGCCCTTATTCGCTTTATTGATGTTACGTGGTGTATTGTTGCTATTCTTTCCATGACATGGTTTTGTTGAAATGTTTTGTTGAGCATATCGATAAGTTCTATTGGAGACTCATGAACTGGTATGATGTTACAGATCAATGGCACCACGACGAAACCCTGTTAGGGCTACCAGAACTGGTCCTGTTGTGACTACTCCTGGTCGCCGAGGACGCCAACCTACTCGAAATGTTGAAACCCCTACTCCTGACAACTTGGACACCACTAACCGCAACAACAGGAATCAAAATGTTGATGTTCAGGGAGACAATGATCATGTTCCACTTAATGCACCTACTGTGGATCAAGCAATGATCAATCAACTTGTGGAGCAAAGAGTTGCTGAACTACTAGCTGAGTCAAATCATTCCAACAATTCTGCTGGAACTTTTCCACCTGTTCGTGCTAATGGATGCCAATACAAGGAGTTCAAGATTTTTGGACCTATTGAGTTTGGTGGAACTGAAGGAGTGGTTTACTTAGTAAGATGGATTGAAAAGACTGAGTCTGTGTTCAATGTCAGTGGTTGTGCGGAGAATGCGAAGGTAAAGTTTGCTTCTTTTACCTTCAAGGATGAAGCTTTGACTTGGTGGAACAACTACCGAAATGCAGTTGGGAGTGATGTAGCTTATGCCATGACTTGGGAGCAATTTAAGTCTTTGCTGATTCAGACTTATTGCCCAAGGAATGAGGTCAAGAAGCTAGAGATTGAGTTTTGGAACCACAAGGTGAAAGGTAATGATATGGCGACTTACAATCGTCGTTACCAGGAATTAGCCTTGTTGTGCCCAGATATGGTGAAAACTGAGACTCAAAAGATCGAGAGGTATACTGATGGGTTGCCTGTAGCTACGAGAAATGATGTGATTTCTGCTAGGCCTGCAAAGATCCATGAGGCAATCACAATTGCTCAACAACTTATGGATTCGTTGGAATTAGAAGAAGCTGATAAGGAGAAGAATGGAAAGAGAAAGAGAGACCGTCACTCTAAGAGTTATGATCACCGAAGCAAGAGACAAGCTAAGGTTTATGCTATTGGGAATGGAGATAAGAAGAATCAGAACGGTGATGCACCCAAGTGTGATCGTTGCCACCAACATCATACTGGATGGTGTAGTGTGAAATGCCAGAATTGCTCAAAGAAAGGACACACAGCTAGGGATTGTAGAGCCCGACCTCTTGCTATGGTTCAAGCTGCTCCTAAGATGAGAAATAAGGCAGATGTTACTTGTTATGGGTGTGGGAAGAAGGGACACTATAGGAATGAGTGTAGAGAATCGCGGAACCGTGGAAATCAAGGCTCGGGTGGTAATGGGTACAATTATGGAAACCATGGAGCTGGAGGAAACCGTGGACGACAAGATAATGGGGACCAACGTGTGGAAGCTGGAGCTACTCAGGGAAGAGTGTATGCACTCGGGAATGAGAGAGGAGAAGATCCGAACGTCGTTACTGGTACGTTCCTTCTCAATAATCGTTATGCTTCCATACTATTTGACACTGGTGCCGATAGGAGTTTTGTGTCCACTACGTTTGCACCCTTACTAGAGAAACCCCCGATGGCCTTAGGAATTGTATATGATATTGAGTTAGCAAATGGAAATATAGAAAGGATTAATACCATCATTCGTGGCTGCACGTTAAATTTCTTGAACCACCCTTTCAACATAGATCTTCTACCCGTCACGTTAGGAAGTTTTGATGTCATCATTGGCATGGATTGGTTGTCAAAGTATCGTGCTCACATACTCTGCGACGAGAAGATCGTGCGTGTACCATACGGAAATGAAGTCCTAAATATATTAGGAGACCGAAAGGATTCTAGGAGCCCATCCCGATTAGCAGTTATATCTTGCACGAAGTTACCGAAGCTAATGGAGAAGGGATGTTACCTTTTCTTAGCCCAAATTTCTGAGAAGGGAGAGACGAAGAAAAAGGAAAGGTGCATTGAAGATGTGCCTATAGTCCGTGATTTTCCTGACGTGTTTCCCGATGATTTGCCGGGAATCCCGCCGACTAGACAAGTGGAGTTTCAGATTGAGTTGATACCTGGTGCTGCACCTGTAGCACGAGCGCCTTATCGTCTTGCACCTACCGAACTAGAAGAGTTGTCGAAACAATTGGCGGAGTTAGCTGAAAAAGGATTCATAAGACCAAGTTCTTCACCTTGGGGAGCCCCAGTCTTATTTGTGAAGAAGAAGGATGGATCGTTTCGTATGTGTATTGATTATAGAGAGTTGAATAAGTTAACGGTGAAGAATAGATACCCGTTACCTAGGATCGACGACTTGTTCGATCAACTCCAAGGATCAAGTGTGTATTCGAAGATCGATTTGAGATCGGGATATCATCAACTTCGAGTTCGCGAGGAAGATATTCCGAAAACGGCTTTCAGAACCCATTACGGGCATTACGAGTTTCAGGTGATGCCGTTTGGGTTGACTAACGCACCGGCAATATTCATGGATCTCATGAATCGGGTGTGTAAGCCTTACTTGGACAAGTTCGTGATTGTATTCATCGATGACATTCTGATTTATTCAAAGAGTGAGAAAGAGCATGAGGGGTATCTAAGACTCATCTTAGAATTGCTCAGGAAGGAGAAACTCTACGCCAAGTTTTCGAAATGCGAATTTTGGATTCCGACGGTACAATTCTTGGGTCATGTGATTGATAGAAAAGGAGTCCATGTGGATCCTGCTAAGATTGAGGCGATAAAAGATTGGGCTGCACCTACAACCCCAACCGAAGTTCGTCAATTTTTGGGTTTAGCTGGTTATTACCGAAGATTCATTGAGGGATTTTCGAAGATAGCTAAACCATTGACCAAATTGACTCAAAAGAGTGTTACGTATGAATGGAGAGATAAAGAAGAGGAAGCATTTCAATTGCTTAAGAAGATGTTGTGTAGTGCTCCTATCTTAGCGTTACCGGAAGGTAACGAGGATTTCGTCGTCTATTGTGACGCCTCACATAAAGGATTGGGAGCCGTGTTAATGCAATGAGAGAAGGTGATAGCTTATGCTTCCCGACAGCTCAAAAAGCATGAGAAAAACTACACTACCCATGATTTGGAGCTAGGTGCTGTGGTTTTCGCTTTAAGAATATGGAGACATTACTTGTACGGAACAAAGTGTGTTGTATTTACTGACCATAAAAGTCTACAACACATCTTGAATCAAAAAGAGCTCAATATGAGACAGCGACGTTGGATTGAGTTGCTAAGCGATTATGATTGTGAAATTTGCTACCACCCTGGTAAAGCAAACGTTGTCGCTGATGCTCTTAGTCGAAAGGAAAGAATACCACCGTTGCGAGTTAGGTCATTGGGAATGACTATCGTATCGCCATTACCGTCTCAAATACTTGAAGCTCAAACGGAAGCGTTGAAAGCAGAAAACAGATCTGCCGAGAGTATATTCGGGATGTCTGATAATGAGAAAGGATTCGTTAAGCGTTCTGATGGATTGTTAGGTTTTGGAGATCGGATTTTGGTACCTTTATATGGAGAAATTAGGGAATTGATTATGCATGAGTCGCATAAGTCAAGGTACTCTATTCATCCTGGGTCCGATAAAATGTACCAGGATCTTAAGAAGTTCTATTGGTGGCCAAATATGAAGGCAGATATAGCATCATATGTTAGTAAATGCTTGACATGTGCTAAGGTTAAAGCTGAACACCAGAGGCCGTCAGGATTACTAACGCAACCGAAACTTCCGGTTTGGAAATGGGAGCGGATTACGATGGACTTTATTACCAAATTACCAAAGACAGCTAGCGGTTGCGACGCTATATGGGTAATTGTGGATCGTTTGACTAAGTCTGCTCATTTCCTGGCAATTAGTGAAGATGATAGTGTGGATAAACTTGCGAGGTTGTATGTGAAGGAGATTGTTTCTCGTCATGGAGTTCCGATACCGATTATTTCTGACCGCGACAGCCGCTTTACTTCAGCGTTGTGGCGATCACTTCAAACCGCTTTGGGGACGAGACTTGATATGAGTACTGCATATCACCCCCAAACCGATGGTCAAAGTGAGAGAACTATTCAGACTTTGGAGGATATGCTTCGTGCATGCATCATAGACTTTGGTAAAGGCTGGGAGAAATATCTACCCCTTGCGGAGTTCTCCTACAACAATAGCTACCACACAAGTCTCAAGGCTGCACCATTTGAAGCTTTATATGGTCGTAAATGTCGTTCGCCTATTGGTTGGGCAGAAGTTGGAGATAGCCAACTCACAGGCCCTGAACTGATTTTGGAAACTACTGAGAAAGTAGCTCAGATTCGTGATCGATTGCAAGCGGCCAGAGATAGGCAGAAGAGCTACGCCGATCAGAGACGTAAACCATTAGAGTTCTAGGTTGGAGACAAAGTGATGCTGAAAGTCTCGCCTTGGAAGGGTGTAATACGTTTCGGGAAACGTGGTAAACTCAACCCACGCTACATTGGACCATTTCTGGTCTTAGAAAGAATTGGGCCCGTGGCTTATAGGTTGGAATTACCACATGAACTGAGTAAAGTTCACGACGTGTTCCACGTTAGTAATTTGAAGAAATGTCTTTCCGATGAGATGCTTGTCATTCCAATGAAGGATATTCGTGTCGATGAGAAATTGAATTTCGTGGAAGAGCCAATTGAGATTTTAGACCGTGAAGTTAAACGACTCAAGCGAAGTTGCATTCCGCTCGTCAAGGTTCGTTGGAATTCCCGACATGGACCAGAATTTACGTGGGAACGTGAGGACGAGTTCCGGAAGAGATATCCGAAGCTTTTCACTTCGTAGATGAATTTTTCCGAGTGAAACCCGGGACGGGTTTCTTCTGAGACTGGGAGGATGTGACAACAGGCAGTTTAGGGAGTTATTTTAAAAACCCGCATTACGTTAAAGTTCGTTTAAAATTTTTATTTAGAATTTTATTTCACAACGAACTTGTACGACCTATTTTATGGATATTTATAATTAATGATGTTATGGAATTCGCGAATTATTTTCATAATTCATTCTTGATTTTATGCTCGGTGATGTATTCTTAAATTCTCACTAGTACTACGTTGACTCCGGCACTAGAAAACCTAAAAGTTTAATAACTTACGAGTTTTAATACGTTGGATGTTTAATAACGTATTTATTATAAATTTCGGTGGAATATATATATATATATATATATATATATATATATATATATATAAAGCTGTCAAATGGTGAATATAACGAGTTTTGGGAACGTTTAATATTTCTTAGTAAGTTTTTACGGGGGCGTTTTTATAAACTAATATTGGTGATAAAAAGGTCTCGTGTGCAAAATATAAAGAAACTAAGTAGAGGGACCTAAAGTGTAAAATCTCCATATTAAAACCCTAACCCTAAACTAATAACTCATTTCCATCTCCACTTCACCTCTTCTTCTTCCTCTCTTCTCCTTCACCGCCGGCCACCCCACATCCGGCCACCACCGCCGCACACCACCACACACCACTACCTCCAAAACACTCCCCACCTTCTCCTTGATACGTAGTGGTGATTCACGCGCCCAAAAACCTCCCCCTCGTCTCGATTTACCATCTTCGACGCCACCCACATCTCCTCCACCATTTTTCTTGGGTTATCTTTGTAGATCCGCGGGTAAGTGGGCACAAGGTGCCTCGATCTTGTTGAAATACTTACCCAAACCCACGAATTTCTATTAATATGGTTCGGATTTGGTATAAAAGGGCAAAAATAATAATGGGTTTTATTTAAACTCGGTAAAATCTTGGTTTGGTATCCGGGTTTCGTTGTTTGGTTGCTTTTCTTTGCGTGGTCGACCCAAGAGCCGAGGGCCTCCCCCTCGACTTATGATGATTCCGAGTTGTGGGTTATCATTCGACTCGGTTTCGTGTTTATTGACCTTAATTGGTCCTCGTGATTGATTATCTTGAGTGGATTCTTGCTTGTTGTTCTTGTTGTTCGACTTGGGATGGAGCCGACGACCCATTGGGTCGGTTTGGTTATTTATTTTGGTTGGGTCGAGCTCCCGTGAGCTAGCCGAGACCTTGTGGTCTCGGGTGGGACCCACGTGACTTGGTATATGTTTTTCGACTCGGGTTGACTTGGTAACTTGACCCGGATACGGTTATTTTTGAGAACCGTTTGTGGTGTCAAAATATATATATTTCGGCAAAGTTTATTTTTTATTTTTTTTGGTTATTTATTATTTGTTGGTTACTATTATTATGACTTAATTGATGTTTGAAGCGGTTGACGAGTATATTGGACTCGTGGTATTAATTGAAGTTGTGTTGACGATAAAGTGGTTTGGGGACCGATTGTGAGACGGTCACTTAGATTGACGGAGATAGGTTAGTCGGGTGCCGTAGTCGGACCCTATTGTTGTAGCACGTGGATTGAGATTGTGTTGGACGGAGATATTTTTGATTGTTATGACTTTTATATTACTTTGGACTTGGACAATGAGCCGAGAGTCATGACTCGGACATGTGACCATTTCGTATGACTCGATAACTATTACAATTAAAATGTAAATAATAAAACTCGTAATAACAATTATTGATAATATAAACGTTTATATGAATATATAGACGTGAATAACGTATATATAATTATATAGGCGTGTATATTAATAATAATAATAATCACGAGTCGTATTATAAATAATACAATTAGATATATATTAGGCTACGAAAGTGGCGTAATATTATTGAACGTATTATTATTATAAAAATGTGTTATAAAACGAGAAACTCTCGACAATTATTAAACGTTTAATAAAAATGTCATTTTGTATATATAACGGGTAAACTTATCGAGTTATGCGGAGTCGTTGCCACTCGAGTCCAGGTAAGTTTTATTTGTGACTTTCGTGTTGTCACGGATATATGACGATTAATATAAACGTTTTATATAACTAAATAACCACTTAACCGTAGGGTTGAACCGGGTTATTTGGCTATATGAAATGAATATATTAATGGGCATCGTATCCCACGACGCCCATAGGTTGTGGTATATGTAAAGCGTAATAAATTGCGAGTGTATATATCAGGAAATCTGACCAATTTGACGATATATATGAGGAATTTATTAAACTATAATATCTACCATATAGTATTTATGTGCTATGTGCTTTAGGATGGGGTGTAATCTTGGAACGGTATGTTACGTAAATAAATATGAGGATTATCAAATCGACGGATTTGATAAACTTCGGCGATTTATTTAAATGATATATTGGGTTAATATTAGATCCATAGTTTATTTTATTATTCTTTATGTGATCTTTTTGGTTTGTTTTGAGTCGACCCACCACCCGTATGGATACCAAACGCAAACACACCAAACTAATGCGAAATGGATTTTCGGAAATAAAACGGATTCTCGTCCGGGTTTGGGAATATTTTAAATTTGAGAATATGATTTCTGAACGAGTTGGTAATGTTAGGTCGTGCTGAGTCCGTAGTTGCTGTTTCGTGAGTTACTATACATCTTATTTCTACCGACTTCTTCTTGCTATTTTCTGGACTTGAGGTGAGTCATAGCCCCACTTTTTACTCTTGAACTATGTTTTCAATACTTGGGGTGAGAAACGTGCAAATTATTTTACGTGGACTATTATCGCTTTTATATTCCTTCTAAACTTGCTATGCGTATTGACTAGGATCTATTGTCAGCTTTAGTCACACATGTTGTGTGTACTATTCAAGGTTGGCTTATTTGGTTATTGGTGGATTGTCAGCTTTAGTCACATATATGTTGTGTGTACTATTCAAGGTTGGCTTATTTGGTTATTTGGGATTGTCAGCTTTAGTCACATATATGTTGTGTGTACTATTCAAGGTTGGCTTATTTAGATACTGTAGTGTGCACCTATAGGTTATTAATACTCCGGAGATTATCCGAGTATTTATGGTATTGCGGGGGTTACCCGAATATCTATGTTAGAACGGAGGGTATTCGTGTGTTAGGTTGGAGCGGAGGGTATCCGCAGGCTTTTAGCGAATCCTTAGTCTAGCTAGCAAGCGTTTTGCGTATATGTCCACTATATTGTTAGATGAATTTAAACCTATGATCTCACCAGCGAAAGCTGACTTTTAGCACGTCTTCTCAGGTAATTAAGTGATGAGATGCATGCTTGGAATGGAAGGCTCGGCCAAGGCTTACGGTTTATGGATCTATTTTTCTAAACTCTGATAATTAATTTTGGACCTACTGTTATTTATTTTGGGCCTGACTCTGAATGATGTTGGGATAAATGTAAACCTTAAAACCCCGTTTTGGTTGTGTTTTTATTATGTTTACTTTATCTCGTTCTATATTGTCTTGTGTTGGATACCAATCCCCGTAGCACCCCGAAAGCTTGTTGAGTCTTCCGCTGTATCAAATTTTGGGGGTGTTACATTAACAATTTGTTTTTTCTTTTCAATTCTTGTCTTTAAATGAACAATTTGTTTTTTCTTTCCAATTATTGTGTTTACATTTTTGTGGTTTATAATATAAATTTGAAAATAATTATCTGCTAATTCATTCCAAAAAAATAAATAATATACATTCGAAAATATTATCTCCAAAATTGCTCAGAAGGTCTTTCTTACTTATCTAAATATATACTTCGTACTACCTTAATTTTCCAAAAAAAATTCATTCACTTATTATCCCCCAATTATATATATCACCAAAACCTTTTCCCCCTAATTCAAATTTCACCAAATCTTTCCCCTTAAAATTTTTATCCCCAAATGTCCTAGGCTACATAACACACTAATGAAACCAAACCCTAATCTTTATTTTTCTCCCTTTTCTCCAACAGCCGTCACCATTATACCTTCACAGCTTCACCTCGTCACCATCATACATATCATCACTCTCCATCTATCTTGGGGAGAAAACTTAACCTACCCACAGGGTAGTCTACCCACTAGGAATTAAAACATAATGAAAACACAATTAATGATTTGTTGGAGGAAAGAGTAGAATATTATTCTCTCCCAATGAATCAGTGACACCTCACCTGGGTAAACTACCCGGTGGGTAGGTGTATCCATGCCCCTATCTTGGCTATCCATAATTATCTTAACCATTAAAACCACAACAAATCTCAGTACCTGCCGCCGCTCCCTTTCCTTTGTTTTTTTTTCTCCATCTTCCGGTATATGAATAGAGTTTATTGTTTCTTGACTTTCACGTAGTCTTTATCTTTCGTCATTTTCTGTTATTGAACATGACCACTATTTTTGTTCTTCAGCTTTTATATTTGTTTCACAGTTTTACACAAGTTATAAGGTTGTAGTTTATAGTGTGCTAGTTGGCTACATGTATTTTCAGCCAAGATGTTGGTAATAACTTATGTTTTTCGTTTCTGTTTTGTAGATATGGGATGATATATCCCATCTAAAATAACTCGAGATTGACCAAGTGGTGTTCTTTTAATATATGCCGAGTGATGGCTTATAAGAGATGTGGTCGCTCCTGTCGATACACGAGACTCTTAATAGTTGGGGTTCTTATTTTCATGAAGATGTTTATATAACCTTATCTTTTATATAATAAAACAAAACAAAAGATTATCTCTTAATTATTATTTTTTAATTTATAAATTTATAAATTTGTTTTTTTTATATACTACACAAGTTGAAGATAAATACAAAAAATATAGATAAGATGTAACTTACAATAGGATTAAACTTTTTTAATAATTATCTTTAATAATAAAAAACTATAATTATAACTCATAAATCAAACAAAACAAAGATTAAATTATTTTTTTAAACAAATAAAAATATCATTCAAAAAACTTTTTTAAAAAAAAATCCGCGCGTCCGCTGGCATTATAACTAGTATTTATATATACTTCCTCCGTCCCATAATTATAGTCACTGTTGACTTTTTAAGTCTTCGTTTTGCAACTTTGACCATATATATTTTTATTTGTGTTATATAATACTCGAAAAAAATTATATCAATGGAAAATACATTTAAAACTTAATCCATTTATATATTTTGCATCAATTAATATATAACACAGATAAAAATGTTTAAGGTCAAAGTTGAAAAATAAAGACTTAAAAAGTCAACAGTGGACTATAATTATGGGACGGAGGTAGTAACATTTTGTGTAACAGTGTTGTTTAATATATACACTTCATTTCTCTTTAGATTGTTATTTTAGTTGATTTATGTATATGGAATACATGTTAGGTTTAACATTTGATGTAAATGGCATTGTTTGTGTTGTTGTGACCTGTGAAATGGTTTAGCTCAGACTCTCGTTGGATTCTTAGGTTACACAACTTTAAATTCAAAAAAAAAAATAATAATAATATTAATAATATTTTTTAAACAAAAGGATTTTGATGCGGTTTATAAAGAAACCGTACCAAAAAAATGAAATAGCATGGACTTTGACTAAAACTATTTGGTGCGGTTGTTTAAAAAACCGTACCAAAAAACCTTTTTTTGGAGCACCAGAAAATGTTTTATTTTTTGGTATGCTATTATCTAGTACGGTTCAAAAACCATACAAAAAGCCCTTAAAAACCGTACCTAATGCGTTTTTTGTGCAGTAGTGAATATCCTTTATCCTAATTACACATAACTAAATTGTAACCTAATTACAAAACTAAGCATTATTCGCATATAAAATTAACTACTAATCACTAACACACACACAGTTACACTCAATAATATTAAACACTAACAGATAAAACTAACCAAAAATCACTACCTAAACACACACTTACGCATGACAAAATTATATACCTTCAGTGCGTTGACTAGTCCAACACGGTCCTCCATAGTCAAACCTGCAGAAAATGACAAAATTACATTTAAAGAAAATTGAAAAAAACAAGGTAGAATTTAAAGATGAGATGTGGTTGACGGTACCTTGGGTGGCTACCGGTAAGGAGGCAGTGATGTCAGTGAGGTCTAGTGCTTGTTTGTTGTTGCTCATTCTGTGCGTTTTTAGTGTGTGAAAATAAAATGCTAGAAAAAGTGAAAGGGGGGAGGGTGAGGAAATAAAGGGAGAGAAAGTGAAAGTGTGAAATGCAAAAGAAAAAGTTTATGCCACAATATTATTACTTACCCAATCAAATAGATTACCTTTTTATTTTTTATTTTTTTATTATTATTTTTTTTAACTGAAGAATTTTAAATTCAAGTTCTCCACCTAATAGTTGTAATAGTAGAAAATCTTCTGTTTTCAGTAAAGAAATTTCAAAAAAATACACATTTTAAACACGTTTTCTGTGTGTTTCTAAGAAAACTTTTATGAGAAACTTCTCATTTTCCAACAACTAAACACACCCATATAGGGACGGAGCCAAAAAAAATTGTGTTAAAAGAGGCCGTAAATTAATTGTACAATAATATACAACTCATAGACCTAATTACTTTACTAGTTCAATGGTTCAACCAGCCCGGTCGGTCTTCAAACAAAAATGAAATTACAACTAGGTTTTTGAGTTATGGTGTATGACCTTAAATCATCAATATATTATCCAAATAAAAATAAAAAGTAAAATTAGAAAAAGAAAGAAAGAAAGAAAAGTATCAAATATATACGGAGTAATGAACAAGTAGAAGCAAAGAATAAAAAATAATTTCCCTTTTTTCAAAAGAATCTAACAAAAAGCAAGGTAGGTATTACTACTTACACAAAATATGAGCATTAATTGGCATGCCTAACTCATGTGCCTAATTATATGCTTAATTTGATGTGGTATAATTTTATTGTTAACAGTAAATGAACCCACTTCTCAAAAATCAGTAAAACACTTCCACATCCCTTTAGGCATAAAATTAGACACACATTTACGCTGCGTTTCTGAGTTCTATTTTTGAATGAAGAGAAAAGAAGTGGGGAGAAAACAAAATAAATTCGTGTTTCTGAGTTTTTTTTAGGAGAAAAGAGAATAGAAGAGGAGAGTAATTTTAGCTAAACGTCTCTCCAAAAACTTTTTTCCCAAAAGTGGGATGATTTGGAGAGAAGTTATATTAGGAAGCTTTAAATAATTAAAATTACTTAAATGACCTAATATAAAACATAAATTTTATATATAACCTAGGGTATAATGGTAAAATCATATGTTATCTCTTCTTTTCTCTCCTAACTCGGGAACATGATATAAAAAATTTAATTTCATTCATCTCCTCTTCTTTTTTGCCAATTTTTAACTCTTCTCTTCTCTTATTTCATTTCAAAAACTTGGGAACAGAGTGTTAGGTCTCTCAATCATTTTCCTTTATATTAATATTTCCAATATTTCTTCCTATCCTTACCAAACTTGCATCCATGGTACTCACTCGATTTATTGATTTGAAATCATTTTCAAACACACAAATATTCTCTAAATTATGTACAATGATAGAACAGAGTGTTCCATAACTATTTGAAACCATTGAAAAACCTTCTTAACGAGTTGAAAATTCGAGAAAAAATGATCGGTTTCTTAAAGTTGCTTGAAGACTTCAGATAAACGTTTGCAGGAAAACTAGCTAAAAGTTGGGGTTGTTGAGCCGGTCGGGTGGTTGAGCACCAGCTAGCCCTTTGGCTCTGCCTATGCACCCATTGATACCAAAAAGAAAAAAGTCATTTCCCATAATAAAGCTGTACGACTTGATGACTAGACGACTCTATTAAAAATTTGGCACGTGTCTCATACAAATACAAGTTGTATGTAAATAGTGTGTAAACTAATAGTCATTTAATTTTCTAAACGAGTGACGACTCATAAGTTGTGCGACTAACGACTTACTTTTTTTAATAAATAGTTTTTTATATACATTTTTTTTTAATTTTTTTTTTTGTTTACCACCACCCTCCACCATAACCACCACCCACAACCCACATACCATAAAAAAAAAAAAAAAAAAAAAAAAAAAAAAAAAAAAAAAGTTCGGTTAAAGTAAATTTGAATTCGGTTCAGTTTGATTTTTGGTTTTACACCGAAAATAATTTAAGCGAACTAACGAAACGTAATAAACTAAAAAACCTGATAACCGAATCAATCTAGTTGGTTTCAAATAACTTGCTTACCATCTAGTCCCATTTACAGCTAGCCGGCTAGCCCAGCCACCCAGGGCATGATACAAATTTGGGCTAGGCCCATACATATAACTTCAGTTACAAAAACTCAAAAAAATAACTAAACCAACAACACTCCACGTCTTATCAAGCGTGTCAATAAAAAGTCAAACATCAAAAATGGAATCGGAATCCAGAAATGGCTCCAAAATCAAACTCCAGAAAAACCTAAACACCCCAATCCAACTCGGCCGCAATTCACTGTCCCAAACACCCGACAAAACAGTCTCTCGTCATCACATTACCTTCAATTATAATACCCAAAAAGGAATTTTGAATTTCATGGTGTATGGAAAAAACCCCATTTGGGTACATGAAGTTGAAAAAGATGAGATTAAGGTTTATAGAAGGGGGACAAGGGGGAAATGAAAGTGTGTGATCCCATTAGACTCATGTTTAACTAATGAGTCTATAATATTTAAAGAGACCTAACTAGACTCATCTACTATTAGATATTTATCCTGATGTTTAACTAATGAGTCTCAATTTACGACCTCTAGTTTCTAATAGTGTTCGGTCCGGTTCAGTTTGAAAATTCAAGTATCCGTGGCGAGGAGGATAGTTCATTTTACTACCCTAAACTGAACCATATTAAGCAGGTAACCGAACATAAGGGTACTTGAAATGAGCAGTTATATATGATTTTGGGTCATGGTTAACCATTTTAATGAATTAAACGAGTAGAACCGGATGAATAATAATATAATCTAGAATGTAAAATAGCAAGCTTTGTTGTTGTAAGATATTCACCTTCACA
This sequence comes from Artemisia argyi, assembly GCA_030686995.1. Taxonomy (NCBI): domain Eukaryota; kingdom Viridiplantae; phylum Streptophyta; class Magnoliopsida; order Asterales; family Asteraceae; genus Artemisia; species Artemisia argyi. Next base: position 180,265,960 of record CM060690.1, read on the forward strand.
CATTCATTGTGTCTAACGTCGAAGGCTTAGTTAATTTGTTATATATGATAATTCTAATGTTTTTATTATGATGGAACAACTTTACTATGACTATGCGGGTACCCGAAATAAGCATTAGACATAGTAAAAGTGAATGCCAATGCTACATCAATGCCTACTTAGATACTCTCGTTACTATATTCATCACAAAAGTTCTGCAATAGCTGACATCAAACTTATCATGTAAATATACCTAAGTTGCACATAAATATACCAGACAACATACCCATGTAAATAAGCAATATTATTCGGTAATCTACAGCATTACTTTAGGGGAGGGAGTATAATTGCTACCATGCATGAAAAGGGTGTCCTTGTGTGGTGATGTTGATTATTATACCTAATTCAAGGTTTTCTACTTTTCTTTTTAAGTTAAACAGAAATAAGGCGAGTATTTAATTAAGGCGTCGTTTGTTTTTTTCAAAGGCTTTATGTCTTTATCTGCAAACCATATCTTCAGAAGAAGAGATACATATCAAGTCTTCATCTACAAGGAAGAAAACCGATGAAGAAGTAAAAAGAATGAAAGTTTATGTCTAATTTTTGAAGAGGTAGGATGGGAAAAGAAACACTTATATCTGCAAAAAAAATAATAATAAGAAATAAATAAAAAATAAAAAAAACCTTGTGCGCCCGCTGATAAAAGAAGTGAAAAAAGGGAAAAAGAGTTTTTTTTCAAAATAAACAAACGACATCTTCGTTGTACGCGGTTTAACTAAAATATCTTCTGATTATTTTCGATTCATTTCTCGGCTACCTATGTATATATGTATCTAGTGATGTTTAAACTTTAAACACGTAGTATTATATGTATAGAAAGGGTAAAGATGTAATTCAATCTAAGGTTCGGTTCTATATATTTATGATTTTCGGTTTTGTTTTGGCTCGGTTCGAGTCAAAACCGAACCAAATCAAATAGACCAACAAAAAGCGGAACTAAGTCACTTCGATTCAATTCTCAGTTAATATCTTCACAAAAAAATCGGTTTTTAATTCGGTACGGTTCGTTTTTAGTCGGTTTGGGACCCTATGCTCAACCCAACGAAAATCTAACTCGAGCTGTTTAAATTAAATCGATTTCGAATATTTTGCAAGCTAGTCTCAAATAACTCGCAAGCAAGTTATCTCATCCCATTCACATAATTTCTAGTTACAAAAACTAAAAAAACTTAAAATCCAACAACACTCCACGTCTTACAAACGTCATCAAAAAGTCAAACATCAAAAATGGAACTGGAATCCAGAAATGGCTCCAAAATCACCCTCCAAAAAAACCCAAACACCCCCATAAAACTCGGCCGTAATTCACTGTCCCAAACACTCGACAAAACAGTCTCACGCCATCACATTACATTGAATTACAATACCCAGAAAGGAATTTTGAATTTCGTGGTATGGAAAAAACCCCATTTGGGTACATGAATTTGAAAAAGATGAGATTAAGGTTTATAGAAGGGGGGAAAAGGGGGAGTTGAAAGTGGGTGATGAGTTTTGTGTTGGGGTTAAGGATTTTGTGTGGCTTAAGTTGAGGGAGATTGATGAGGATGTGAAGATGGAGTTGGGGGATGAATTTGGGGAGATTGGGGAAAGTTTAGGGGGTGAAATTGAAAGTTTGGGAGGTGGTGATGTTACTGATGTTGATGATCCTGTTAAAGGTTTGTTTTTGTATGAATAAATGCTAGTTGGTGTTTGTTTCGGCTTATATAGCGGTCTTATGGCTTATTTGGTTTTTGGCTTATGTTTGATAAGCCCAGTTTTTGTGGCTTATTTTGAAACATTTTGGCTTATATAAGTTTATTATGACATGAGAAACTTAATGGCTTATGTGGTTTTCGGCTTATGTTTCATAAGCCCAGTTTTTGTGCAGGGACGAAGCCAGAAATTTTTGTTAAGGGGGGCTTAATTTTTTTCGGTAGTAACTTATGATTCCTTGTTTTAAAAGTTGGATTGAAATTTGAATTGTACGACATATGGGTTCAATGATACTCTTTTCGGTTGTAACATACAATTACTAGAACATTTGAGAAAATGAACAAAAATAGCAAACATTGGCATAAATGGTAGTGAAAATGTGGAATGGGAGAGGATTTTGGTTGTCATGTCCAATATGATCGAAAGATGCCCCAACTAAATATTGTAACCACAATGCATTGTTTTTATGTTTGAAATGTAAACAAAACCGCATTTATTTTACCGGGGTAAGTCCCCCTTACCCAAAAATAAAATAAAAAATAAATAAATAAAACAACGCATTGAGACTTGATAAAACTTGGATGATGTCAAAATTAACCGCACACTAAATTCAAACAAAGGGTTGTAACCATGCTTGATTTTATGACAAAAAAATCTCGATGAGATCAATTTTAATTTTTACTTAAATAAGTTTTTGAAGATATACAACTATGTTTTGGTCTATTTGTAAACACAAAAAAAATTTGGCAAATATATACAACTAAGAAGTTATGACAAGGTTTTTATTTCTTGACCAATATGTTTTTTAAACATTATTAAAATAGAAAAGAAGTACTAACAAATAAAAACACGATGAAATGAAAATATAGTACCGTAGTGATAAGATTGTAAAAGAAAAAGAAATTTCAACTCCCTATGTCACTCTCATCACGTGACTAATAGGAGTATAGGAAAAAAAGAGTAACCATTTTACCCAATCACAAAAAAGTTCTTCATCTTCATCTTCCTTTTATCTTTTCCAGCCACTCATCAGAAACATCTTTTTCTGACCAAAACGTTTCTTTATAATTCGGTAAACCTATCTACCGGACCTTTTTTTTATCATCAAATCACCATCTTCGTTACATAAAACCGATCCAAAACACCATCTACGTAGGTTATTATCCAAGCTACAAGGTGGGGTAGTTGGGCCAGTTGGGGGTGGCCGAGCACCCTCCAGCCCCCCTACTGGCTCCGTCCCTGTTTTTGTGGCTTATTTGAAACATTTCGGCTTCGATAAGCTTATTATGCATGATAAACTTAAATGAGCTGAAATGTTTTGAAATAAGCTACAAAAAGTGAGCTTCTGAAAGATAAGCTGAAAAACTAAATGTGCGATAAACCCGCTATATAAGCTGAAACAAACATCCCCTTAGTATATTTTGTGTTTGATGACGAGATTTTAGCGTTCAGAGTATTTTTTGGCAAAACTTGGATTAGCCGTTAGGTGTAGCATAGTAGTTAGCAATTAAGTTATATATTGCTAGCTACTTGTAGGAGTTAGAGTATCTGTTTGTTTTATAAATGTATTTGGTAACATAGTTGTATACTTAATTTTTTTTTTTTTTTTTTAGAAAGGCAACACAATATATAACCAACACAAACCAAAATACAAAAGAAAGGCATCCTTCTCTTTAAACAAGCTACTTAAAGAGCAAGGACCCAAGAAAGCCAAACAAAACTACAAAGGACAAGAACCAACCAAAAATAAAAACAAACACACAAACTAAACTAAAGAAACAAACCAACATGACCACTCGTATGCTGCACCAATTGAATAAACCAAAGTACACCACTAGAAAAGAGCCAACTAACATACATGTACCTAGCCAAAGGACAGGACATTCAAACTACCAAACGTTCCAAGCTGACACAATATGCTCACTCACTGAAAGTTGTAATCTGGCAACACTGAAGAAAACGCAGCAGCACTATTGCATACAGAAAACCACACTGACATCACAGGTATGACAGCAAGTTAGGAAGCAAACTGAGAAACTGAAGCCATGAAGCCATGTTACTGAATCCAACACTTAATAGGGTCCCGAAGCCATTGTTGCCAATCTATCTCTTTATATTTGTTTGATCTTCTCACAATCCATTGGTAGCTTTTAAGTTGAATATCTTGAACAATTTTATTAGTACTCGATACCTTGTTGCCAAACACACGTGCATTCCTTTCTTTCCAAATGAAGTATCCGGTAGACCAAATAACCGCTTGCCAAACACGAGAAAGGGAAGTGGGGACATTGACGCTACCATTAGATGAAAAGAATTCATCGATAGAGAACACATTAACATCCCCCACCTTCCACCAATTGAAGATTCTTTCCCAAACACTCATGGCTAAACCACAAGTGGTCAGGCAATGAGCACAAGTTTCCACACCGTTGTTGCAACTTGGACATAAAACCGAATCCAATTCTATACCTCTTCTATCTAGCGCGTCGCGAACCGGTAGTCTTCCTTTTAGCGCCCTCCACACAAATATGTTAACTTTTTTAGGCACTAAGTTGTTCCAAATTGTTTCTTGAGCTCCACTATCCGCATTAAGTGTCTTGTCTTCCACCATTCTTGACAAGTCTTTCACCGTGAACTCACCGTCTTCTCCAAGCGACCATCTCCATTTATCCCTACAATTGTTATGAATAACCACATTTTGCAAAACACCTAGAAGGTCCTCAAACTCCTTACTAACCCTATACTTAATTATTAAGTGTAGAATTATGAAATCCTAGGAACATTAGTTAGCAGTAGTTGCTAGCATGTTTTATACTTGTATCTTTGTGCGTAAATGCTTCTTCAACTATCATATGAAAAGTAGTGTTTAGAAAAGATAAATTCTCCTTGCCAAATGATCTATTAATTAAAAACGCTAAACACCCTTATATGCTCTTTGCCAAACATATAAAACATGGCTTTTAGCGTTTAGAATATAATGCTGTTTGGCAATGAAAGGTTAGCTTTTGTATTTTGTTTAAACACTCCTACATGGAGCGCTAATATTAGAGTGTTAAGCTTTTATGTCCTTTTACACTATGATATACAACAACCTTAAGGAACGGTTTTATTTATTAAAAAAAAAAAAAAAAAAAAAAAAAAAAAAAAAAAAAAAAAATCCCTTGCAACTACTATTAGTCATGCCATCCTGTTTATAAAGATGTTTAATATTCGTATAAAAGTGTTATTTTTATCAAAGACTGTTGATTTTTCAGCTTTTAAATGAAATAGAGTGACTAAAATGACATGTATTTAGTATCCAGGGATTTATGGGAAAACTTGAAAATCGACTATAGTATTAGTTTCTTACATGTTTGTTTAGATTTACTTATTTTGATTGCTAAGTATTGAAAATAACATTACAGTTATCGAACAGTCTTAGCTTAAATATTTGGTTGCTGAGATTTTAGATTAAAGGGTGTTTGGATGTGATTCTGGTTTTCGCATTTCAAGTCAAAATGATCAGATTAAGAAGCACACATATCAGATAATAAGTGTATATAAAATTTGAAAGTATCGAGCTTTAGCTAGAATTAATCGACCAACAATTTCGTTTTACTACATTTTGAAATGGTAATAACCGATTCCAAGATGGAAGTTCAAGGACTTTGTTATTTAGTATACATAGTAACGGGTCGAGATGTGATAGCTACTCTCAAGATGGATGTCTAAAATGCCTCCTTATATAGCATCTATAGTTATGCGGCAAGTTAAAATAGTCACTTTTAAAATGCATGACCAAACACCCCCAATTTTAAGCCATTTACAGTTATGGGTCCAAACAAATGTCTGCTTACATACTGTTCTGATGGTAAATTGCAGAGTTTAGTTTTGTTGTTATGGGACACGAGTTTGATAACTATCCGAAGAAAATGATCCGTGACATAAGGAATTGGGATTGGTTTCTGGAAGAACATAAAGAAGACAGTGATGAAGACGAAGATGAAGTTAGTAATAAAAAAGCAAAAAAGGGAAAAAGGCGAAAGAGGAGGAAAGGTGCAGCTAATGATGACGAGGATGATGATGTATGGACGGGCGAGAGTGAGGAAGACGCTGAATTGATTAAGAAACTAAAAAATGACCCAAAACCCAATTATAAGACTAGGTCAAAAGACCAAAAGAAAAACAAAAAGGGAGCGAGTACAAGTAAAAGTGGTACTGTTATTACAAAGAGTTCTGCGATGGACGTTGATGTTGAAGATGATGACGATGAAGATGAAAATGATGAAACGTTGGGTGGTTTCATAGTTGATGATGAGGACATGGGTGAAGGAATCGACGAGGATGTGGAAGAAGAAACCGACGAGGTTGACGAAGAGGAAGAATTTGAAGAAGATGAAGATGACGAGTAGTTGGTTCTAACGTCACTTTAGATGTTTAGTGTTTCTAGTTTGTTGTATGATTGTATGATACTACTAACATGTACAATTACACAAGATTCTGGGAGGCTTGTGATCTTTGTTAATATCCTATATTAAATTGTTGGTTTGTTTCATACTTCCATTTGTATTGAGTTATCTCACTAATTGTGATCTGAACTTATAATATCTGACTTCACAGTTAGAAATCTATTAATATTCTAATTATACATACAGTAAATTATCGAAAAAGTTATTAGCAGTGTTATTATGATTTCCGTTTTTCGTGTTTAGTTTAGGCATCTCATCTTTGCATAAAAAGTTTGATCAGGGCTCAACACACTCGCTAACTGTCAAATTTTTGGAGCATGGATTTATTCTATTATTGAGATATATTGTTTTGTAGTATGTTCATGAATCACTGTCAATACATAGTTTGAGAGTTCAAATACTGTTAAAGTTATGACCTATACTGAATATTTTGTTGACTATTAGTGATCAAATTCATGCTGTCGCTCTCGCTTCTAGCTTGCATTATCAGATAATTTGGACCCCAAATTTGATCAAGTATCGGGTCAAAATACTGTCTCATGAATGATGGTGGAAGAGGAGGAAGATCAACTTCATTTTCCTTATCTTGATCAACACGATGCTCTTGATCAGTGACCATTTGCATTTAGAACTGGAGAAGTTTCTTTTTCGTATTGGAGTTCCAGAAGTTTTTTACAGCACTATCGGTTCTTCCTGGTAAGTAACATGCTATTTGTGCCCATCTATTGTTAAACACATAACAAAAGAAATTAAATATCTTGAACGAAAGGATACAAATAAATTACGCGTAAAGTAGCTTGTGGTCTTTTATACTTGTTTCCTAACATGTTGTGTAGCTTGATTATGAGTGCGGCTTCTTGCCACGAAAAGCTTCCTCTTTTCAAACCTGGTCACAGATAATTATTCAATCGTAACCTGCAACTTTTGCCGCATCTTTGTAATCCTGCTTAGCATAAAAACATAAATATACTAATAATAAGTTTAGCAGATTTGGATGGTGTACATGCATCATTTGGTGTTTGATTTTTGCAAGCGGGTCATATGGCGAATCAAGTGTTTGGTTTGCAGGTTCGGAATCACGAAGTATTTGTAGAGTGACCTCTCAGAGGATTTTTAGGAGGTTACAAGGATTAATCGATTAAGCCTACAGAGTGAAATAGGGAGAAACACCGGCAAGATTAGGAACAGAGCTCCAACAACCATGGCGGCCATAGGTAATAATATAGTTAACGAGTTTCTCGTCTTCTTCTGGTGACCATAGCCCTCTCTTCAACTTTTGTCTAGTGCTCAATCTGTTTTCTCCCTCACACAGTCACACATATCTCTTGTATGAAGCAAGAACGAGTGATGCCATATGTTCTTATATAGAAGACATTTTCAACTTTCTGAATGATGATACTGAAATGTCGGGAATCCGAGATAACTTTTTATCTCACAAATGAACGATATAAATTAGGGGGCCTGGTAGTTCTTGTATAATACGGGTCCTACTTTAGCTTAAGTACTAGATTCTTGATTGAGTTTACTTACCTCCTAGATAGCTTTATCTTATTTGATTGCGGCTATGGCTTGAAGATTACTGACCCGAGCTCATACTAGACGACCTTAGCCTATTCTCAAAGTTGAATTGCCAGCTTCACAAGTCGTTATGATTTGGCCTTTGGGCTTAAGCTCGAATAATTCAATAAAAGCTGCACCACACACGTCACGGCCTTATGGCCATAATCACTATAATTAGAACATAAGCTGATAAAACTAAACACCAAACAGCATATCATTAGTACATTGATTGTCATTTTGAGTATGCAAAGCCGCTTTACATGTCTGCTAAGGGATCAAGCAGATTAATAAAGTGAACTTGTATATGATTAATTAGATACGAGGATATTAGTTTTCTTTGCGATAGATAAGTAGCTTTCGAAACATGTCGTTGGTCATATCTTTCAAAACACGCTTTCGATTTCGGTCAAGACTTGCGAGAAAGAACAAACAATGTCCTCTCTTTAATGAACAATTTTAGTTTACTGGTACATAAGTCCCATGACACCACGCTACATGGCAGTACTTCTATGCTCTACTAGATAATGCTGCAACTTTGACTCAAAACGTACAATTGTACAAAGAAGTCGATTGCGATTGTTTTGTACTATCTCAAACGGGTCAAATTAAGTAAAACTCACTAAAAGTGAATGGGTCAAAAGACGAGCCGAATGGGTGATAATGTGTCAAAGTCTATCTTAACGCATACAACATCCCAAATCACATATAAATGTGCTAATATTTGTTAGATCATAAATAATGAACTCAATGTTTTTGAACACAGGAAATGTTTATAGGTTTTTAAACATTTTACAGGTGGGGTCCAGTTTTCATATTAGATGCTATTTCCGACTAAAACGCTTAGCAAACAGTTGATGTCTCTTTGCTGTAACCTTGGGCTTGCTCTTTGCTAAAGCGCCCTTTTGTCCGGTCATGGATCCCTTGAGTTGAGCCTTATGAAGCGCTTTGCTGTCTGCATCATCTTTCAATATTTCCATGCCTACTGCATCATCACCAGCACTTAAAACTTCATCAATAAGTTGATTTTGATCCTTCAGACGACAATAATTTATGTTTGTTTAGTTTAATGAATGGACATGAATAAAAGTCTTACTCGTTCATTTATGTTCGTGAGTGTCCAATTATGCATTCGTTAACCTTCGTTTATATTCGTATATAGTATATTTTTTATACACTTTAAAATTGGTTTACTTAAACAAAACAACACTTAAAAACACATTTTTAAGTTTGTTTTTAAAAATTTAATGTTTATTCGTCTACGTTTATGTATCTTTGTTCGTTTATGTTCGTTTAATATCTTATTGAACGAACATAAACAATCTTAGTTTCTTAATAAACGAACATAAACAATAAAATTCGTCAATTTAAATGATTTTGTTTGTTTATTTGTCCGATTAAAATTAATCGAACAAACATGAACAATACCATACCTATGTTCGCCAAATTCATTTACAGCCCTAATTGGGGTGGTTTAAGGGAAGTGAAATAATGCATGAACATTAATAAATGGGGTGGTTTAAGGGAAGTGAAATAATGCATGAATATTAATAAATAAAATGAAGTAAATGTAGCCTATCTAAAACAAAAAAATTGCGTGGACCTCATTCAGTGTAATGTATGCCGACATAAGTAATTGATGTGTAACAAGACCAGTTGTTTCTTTCATCTGTTTACGTTGATTTTTAATGGTCAAACCTATGTTAAGGAAAAAAACAATCATATACATTTTTAGCTCAAATGGACCTCCATATAAATCGAGCTGAGTGGTATTCATGACATAATCAACAAATATGAGTGCTCAAAAATATAATGAAGTATTACCAACTGAGAGGTGGGTTCATGAAAAAAGTCCACTTTGGTAGAAAAGTGAGAAAAGTGTACAAATCAATCCCTCCTTTTTTTCACACCAAACTACAGGGACCTAATTGTATTTTCCTTCATTCTTTAAGGAGTTTTTGCAAATTTGCACCCTACCCCCCCCCCCCACCCCCACCCCCGCCGAAAAAAAAAATTTTTTTTCCCGCCAAAAAAAAATTTTTTGGGGCAAAAAAAAAATTTTTTTTTTTTGGGCCAAAAATTTTCCCGCCAAAAATTTATAACCCAGATGCACCTTTTTTTTTTTAGTGCATCTCAGTTATAAAAATTGGTGCATCTCAGTTATAACTGAGATGCACCAATTTTTATAACCCAGATGCACCTTTTTTTTTTAGTGCATCTCAGTTATAACTATGATGCACCAATTTTTATAACCCAGATGCACTAAAAAAAAAGGTGCATCTGGGTTATAAATTTTTGGCGGGAAAATTTTTGGCCAAAAAAAAAAAATTTTTTTTGGCCCAAAAAAAAAATTTTTTTTGGCGGGAAAAAAATTTTTTTTCGAGGGGGGTGGGGGGTGGGGGCATGTTTCAAGACATACCCCTGAAGTTTGAGATGTTTCAAATTAAACCCTATAACCTTTTTTTCTCACTTTTCTACCAAAGTGGACTTTTCTCTAGAACCTTACCCTACCAACTGAAATGTAATATGACGACTAATTAATATATATATATATATATATATATATATATATATATATATATATATATATATATATATATATATATATATATATATATTTAAATAAGTTTTTTTTACAACTGATGTATTATATATATATATATATATATCTACCACCTATATATATGAAGGAATTGTAGAAAAAATCTCCTCTCAACCACTAAAAAAAAGACACCTGGAAACCCCCTCAAAAAACATCCACCCTTGGATCAAAAACAGTTACACAACACCCTTGGATAAAAAAGACATCTATTGTTATCCTCATTTGCTGTATTCCCCACATGAAAAAAAAACCCCACACAGTTTCTCCTTCTCAAAACCCTAATCCCCAAATCCTAACCCGAAAACGAAAAAACAATTAACGGATCCCTCATTCTTTTAAAACCCTAACTCAAAAACATACCACCAATCCAATCCATAAAAAAATTAATCAATCACACCAACCCTAACAATTACGTCCAATGGAATTTGATTTTTATGTTTTTTTGAATTGGGGTTTTTTTCGAATTGATGATTTTTATGTCGTTACATGCCGGTTATATCTAAAAAAAATTGTTGCACGAATGTTGGTTATATCTCAAAAAAGGTTTGTATGTTTAGTCGTTATTTATGAAATTATTCTCAATTAGTTTTCGAATTTGCATGACTCTGTGTTTGGTTTTGTTTGTGTAATCGATATCTCCTTTTTTGTGCCAGTTTTTCATTACAGGAGAATCAAATTAATTAATGTTCTGGAACAAGGTGTGGGAATAAGTTGAAAAGCACAAGAACATTGACCATAGCTCATGGTAAATTGCTCATCAGGAGATGGTAGCAACATTATTTTTTGTGTCAAAGTATGTGATTGTGAAAGGGGCAACTGCATTTTTATTGGTATCTTAGGTTATTGGTGGACTAAAGGGTGTTCGAAAGATAGGTAAGAACCATATAAGTGAATTTGCTTCTTTATCTAAGTTTGAGTCATTAAAGTAACAAATAATGCCAGTGAGTTAGTGTAGGTTATGAGTTATAAATTAAATAAGCTTCTTCACAATGGCTTCTGAAAAATATCTTATTTTATTCAAATAAGTTGTTTGTGTGTTGTTTTTGAATTGTAATAACTAATAAGCCAATAAGCTGCTTGAATAAGCTTATCGAAAGACCCACAATGTCTAACGATTGATAGATTCTTACTGTATACATCAAATATTGGTAATTGATTTTTTTATGTTCTTCAGGGTTTTCGAGGCGGAGGAAGATCATTTTCGAAATGCAAAGGCGAAGGAAGCATAACTCTCCAATTCACAATGTTTATGAGAAAAGACAAATCTTATCAAGGTACTACACATATTTAGTCTTTTAATAAATAATCTCGATAGGGAAATTTAGAGTTGAAAAATATGTGGTGCATAGGAATTTTGAGTAAATGTGTTATCAAGTTAGAAGATTATGCAAATGATAAAGATAAGTGGAGCCTTGACTAGAACATAAAGTGTATTTAGAAATTAATATTAGGCAATGCCTTAATCACTTTATAAAGTATTTTACTTTTGCAACAACTTATTGTATAGCTAAATGAAAAATTAGCACATGATGTTGTCGATCAAGAAAGAGCATGGACGAAGAAACTTAGGAGCCAGTCTCATGAGCTCTTTGAGATATTACCAAAAGCAATCCAGGAACAATTGCTGCTATGAAGAGATCGTCATGGAAATGTTCAGGTAGTTATGGTTCCTGATATATCTCTTTGTATCTTCTATTCTTGGTAAAGTGTTAATGTGTTTTCTTTCTATGGATGCGATAAGTATAGGTTGCAAAAATCGAAATTGAAAATATGCTTATTCAAATGGTGTAGCTGAACTAGAGATTAAAAAAAAAAGGATGGTAAATATAAGAAGGATTTCAAAGGGCAAGCTCACTTTTTTGGATAAGGTATATACTAATATGTTTTTTATTTTGATAAACCAAATGTACAATATGGGTTGATTCTGATGCACTATCTGTTCAATTTAAGTAATATACTAATATGTTGTTTAGTTGGTATAATGCGACTAATGAGACTTATCATTATGTGGATAATGTTATTTACTTATTACGATCAATCGGGCAAGACATTTTCAGGTTGTCTAAAACTTAGAAACATTATTTACATGTCTATAAGTGAATATTTCAAATTAGAAAGTCTATGATGGAAGGCAACAATCTGTTTCCACATAGTGACATAGTTGGTGTTAAAGATTAGTTTATTAGTGTTTGGACCTCCTAATGAGTATAAAAGGTAATTTGAGTACGATAAGTAATGCATGTACATATAAGGTATGTTTGTGAAATGGTTATATGGAGTGGATACTTGAGTAATTAATAGCAGTAATATGGAGTCAAAATCTGGGAAGCAAGACCTTGCGAAAAGGTATGAACTATCATATATCTTTTATTTGAATGTTATTTTTTGCATGATTTAAACTATTTAATCATGAGGTTTACTACATAAATGTTAACTTACTTTAGCCTATCACTTACGTTGTATATGTCGTTATGTTTGCAGTCAACTGAATCTTCCTACAACCCCATTGAAAGCTGGAAAGACTTTGTTGTTATGTGGTTCTGCTCTTTCTTCAGATGAAAAGGTGTTAAACCAGATGCATGTAAAATTCATATCAATTCTAGAGCGATATGCATAGTAGTTTCTTTTTGGATCATTTATCATCCTTAATTTTATAATTGCAGTTCTTGAATGGTGTTTGAAAACATAGATGGGGTAGGAATTTCTGAAGCACATTTATGGAATAAACTTTCTTGGAATGTTACACTAAAAAAATAAAGTTGTTTGTTGGGTGTGCAGGAAAAATTGACATGTGGTGTTTGGATTTGCGGCATAGCAAGGTTAAAGACCTTGAGCTGAAGGAGATACTGATAGTTTTGAGAGGTTGTGGTTGGATCCTAACATTTTGATTTGATTGCCACTTGATTGCCACCGCATCAGCATAGAAAAAAGTATGTAAATCTGTATACAACCATTTCTGAATTTTCTGATTATGTTATTAGTTATTGTACTCCCCATTTTTTATTGACTTATACTTAGGTTGATGGTAATTTACTCATCTATTCTTATGTGGTTAGGCGAAGTGTCTATAATTGTGGGAACTGTTTATTAGATGGAATTCTGCATACCAACTTTTGGCCACGCAAGAAAGGGTATACTTGATAACAAGTATGCTTTCAAAATTAACATGGATGATTGGCAGTCAAAGAAATTATCACCATCGACTGTCAAGAAAATGTCTGCTGGTCCCAACATCATAAATGCACTCATTCCAATGATAACACCATCAAAGGTACACCAAACTTCTTCAAAATGCACAAAGTAGTATACGGTGTTGGACTATGTACTTATGCATGTTTTAATTCCACCAGGTCAAACAAGTGATGCCGTCGTGAAGGATACAAATATGTCGCAACTGGTAATTATTTCCACATTTATAACCTTTAGTTATATAAATTTAAATTACATTTAATATGCATCATCTTTTATTAGGATCTTGCATCTGTTATGTACTCCTAATGACGAGTTCCACCAACAAACATAATGGATATGGTGTGCTGGGAGATGAGGGCTCAAACACAAGAAGCAACTTATTAATGAGAGGCGAGAAAAATTGAACCCACTCTAAAGATCATAAAGTTTGAATCTTTGAATAAGTTGAATTGGGTATGCCACTTCAACAATGTATTTAATAGAGGATCATTATTTTTGTTTTTATCGCTTCTATTCTGAGTTTTCTTTGAAACATTTGAATGCAAAGCCATGCAAGGAGGCACTAAAGTCTTCACAAATTTCAACATTGTTATTTTGAGCGCATTGGTTTTGGCCACAAATACAATTCGGTATTATAGTCTAATTTGTCCAAGTTCATAGTTCTTTACAATAACGACATCACTATCATTCAATCATTGTTATCACCTCACTATCAAATTACTTTTAACAATTGGTTGCAATGTGTTCTTTTATACCAAGAAGTTAATAACACTAACACGCACATTTATGTTTTAAGTAATTTATTCTAATCAATGTTTGAACCTCACTATAAAATTACTTTGAACTTCACTATCAAAAATCTCATTTGATCAATATGGAGATGATCGTTATGGATGGACAGTGATGAATAATAACACTTAGACGCACATTTTTTAAGCCTATTGATATACCATGCAACAACATTATAAAATGAACATAAACAACACAATAAAATGAACATATTATGCCTATTGATTCGCTACTCCGAATCAAGCAACTAAAATAAAATATCAAAAACATAATAGAGTATCTGTAATTCGGTTATCTTCAAAATTAACTTTATTTAACGTTATTCTATCAAAATATTTTACTATTTCGTTTATCTTATAACAAATTTTAAAAACTATCCTTTTGTGCAGAACTACAATATATGTTTAACATATATTGAGGACAAGTTACTCATCAATTCAAAAAGCCTAAAAAATATTGTCAATATGCCATATCCGGATTCAGAGTTCACAATGGATGGATACAATAGGTTGATTTACGATGAACTTTATTATAATGTTCCAGAATTGATACCCCAAACATTGTCTAAGGTTGGGCTAAATTTGGAACGGTCTGTGTTTTCTCATGGAAAATTTTATGTAGCCGTCTCAAGAGTAAAAAGTAAGAGAAGTCTAATAGTGTTGTGTTGTGACAAAAAGGCAACTACACCAACTGTACAACCAACGTTGTACATAGAGAAGTTCTTTATAGATTATAAACTAAATGTAATTCGATTATTTTGAACGTTAGGTTTTGTTTAACGTTATTATTTTCTTGATAATGACATGTTTATTTTATTCATTTTCGTTATATGGATGTGACTACACATTCATATTTATTTTACTATTAAATTTATTGAATAAACAAATCCTTAAAGCTAGCCGCCCCATCGGGGCGGGCCTTAAGGCTAGTATATATATATATATATATATATATATATATATATATATATATATATATATATATATATATATATATATAGGGTGATGTTATTGTGGTGTACACTTTTAAAATGAAAAACAATAGGCACCAATGTGAACCATTGGATCAGCCATTATAGATGAGATTTATTTCTAATTAAATAATTAATTAATAATGGCATTTTTGTGAATAAGTGAACTACTATGGCATTTCTATACATCCCGTATTAATTGCAGCGAAACACAACCCTCAATCTTCAGTTTAGTAAAGCATAAATTTCGTTTTTTGCTTTTAAAATATTACTTTCAACTACATATTTAATTATTTTCTATACAAACTCATCATGCACTCATTTATTTTTCACTGTATATTAATCCGTAACTTTTTTTGCTAATGTAATTAGTGATACAATGTTTACTACTTCCTGACGCACAAAAATATATAAACGAAGTATCTTTCTAAACCAATTTGTGACACCATATTTGCACATAAAACTTAAATGAAACACTGAAACACAATCGTCCCTCAAACCAAGTAAAAAAATTTAAATTGTTTATTTATGAAACACTAAATTTTTTGATACACACCTAGCGGTACATCAAATTTTTTGACACATTTTTATTGGCACACTAAATTTTTTGATACTTATATAGTGACACATTAAACTTTTTGCACATATGTATTGACACACTAAATTTTGTGATACGTTCTGATGACAAACAAATTTTTATGACACATTTTTAGTGACAAACAAAGTCTTTTGAGACATTTATTGTCAAACTACACTTTTAGTGACACAATAAGTTTATGACACACTTAGTACACGCTACTTTTTTGGCACATTTTTAACATCAATTATCTCTAATATCGATAGTTTGCAGCATAAGTATTAAAAGCAAATTGTATCATCTCTAACAAGTAACAAGTTACAACCCCGAATGTGTTCCACCTTGAACAAGTATCAATTGCTATATTGTATCATTTAGAACATGGATGATCCAACGCAGATAATCAATGCCCATTTTATTTATCTTATAAACACAATGATAAAACTGATACGAGAGCATAGATCGATGCTTCAGTGGCAACTAGCTTTTGAACTCA
The DNA here is from genome assembly GCA_030686995.1 of Artemisia argyi. NCBI lineage: Eukaryota > Viridiplantae > Streptophyta > Magnoliopsida > Asterales > Asteraceae > Artemisia > Artemisia argyi. Next base: position 180,282,322 of record CM060690.1, read on the forward strand.
TAAATTGTTGTTACGAGTATAACTTAAGAGCAAGTAAAACCGTAAAAACCGCAACCGATTCTTGAAATTATCAAACGGATCCGGTGAACGATTTAGGCGGCGACGGTGAACGAAGGATGTGATGACCGGAACAAGCAAGAAAAATCAGGCAACCGGTTTCGTCATGTACAACAACGGCGCGGTTACTCGCATGAAAGAGGAGGCCGGATTTTGGGTGGATGAAAAAATGATGAGAATCATCTTTTTGGTCGTCGAAAAATGCCCAGAAAATAACGAGGAACATTTTGATCTTTGAGGTTAAAAAAACTATAGATCTTGGTTTCAATGGTAGTGAGAGAAACTATGATTGGTTTAGATGAAAGATAAATGTAATACGGCGGTTTGTTGTGAAATGGCTGGAAATAAATTAAGCAATGAGTAAATTACCTAAATAGCCTTTTAGACAATACCTAATTAATTAATCTAATTTATTTTGATCTTCATCCATTAAGATTGATCCAACGGTCTATAAGTGTGCTTATTATTTACCACTTTAAAGTGTTCACTACTTGAACATAAATCTATATATATATACATGGGAAATTTTAGCTACACCAAGGGTGTAGCCAACATAACAACACAAAATGCCAATTCCATGCATAAAACCCCAATTATGATGTCATCTTAACAACCTAAACTTGCTAACCTTCCTAATCCATCATTTCCAACATCTATTATTTGATATTGTTGTTATTTTTTATGTGTGTTTTCTTGAATCTAGTTTCGGTCACTAAAATGGCTACTAACATCATACATTTGCAACAATAACTACTTTAGTGTAAATATCAATGATAGATGTTAGTTCTAAGATATTTTGGAGTGGAAATGGATTTATGATGTTAATCGGGCATAAAATTTGATATTTTATACCTCAAATTGGCGTATTGGTGTAGCTAAGTTGGCTACACCATGGTGTAGCTAAGCTATCCTCATATATATATATATATATATATATATATATATATATATATATATATATATATATATATATATATATATATATACACACACACACACACACTATGAGTTAAATATGATTGGCAAACTTTTTAATTATAGTTGTAACAACATATTTAAAAAACAAGTCAAACATTTTTATGTGAGAAAGTAAAGAAATTTCAAATTTTAGGTATAACACATTACTTATTTGTTATTTTTAAACTTAAAAAAAAATTATGCACCGTTTATATGTATAATAGATTACTAGACGGTGTATATCAACAAATAATTATATTTGTGAAATCATGATTCTGGTTTAACCCTTGATTACGGGTTCAATTCACAGTTATTGCGACAAAAAAGTTAATAAGTTAGAAACAAAATATGACAAAAGTTTATGGAGTAAATAATATTATATAAAATATTATTATAGTTGTAGATGATGTTCATTCTTAATCAAATGTTTAATAATCCACTAACATTACTCAAATTTTAAGCATTTTAAATTTAAGAAATGTATATGAATGCAATAGAAGTAGTATAGACAGATTGATTTTAACACCACTCGGATGAGCTTTTGAGATAGTGTATTATAATTTGAAGCAGCACCTCAACCGAATGTGAGGAGACCATCATTTAACAGTATATTCAGTAACCTAATAATTATAAAATCTGAAAACATGTAAACATTTTATTGATACTTAAATAAGTCAATATAAGCATGGAAAATAAGTGACTTTGTGAACAATGAACAAAGAAAAGCAGACACTCAAATTTATTGGTTGCTTCCATCAGCTGATCGAGTATACAATTATGCGGCCCTGATGGTAAAAATGGTCTGAGTCACGGTAAGACCAAACAGAATGAATGCAGCAAGTAGTGCAATAATACTCCATGGATTACTGAAATATACGCGTCTCAGCAGTGCAATATGCCTGGGCCAAAAACCTCTGTAGTAGTTATCCATTTTTTTGAACTCTTTGGTGTAATAGAAATCTGTAATAGAAATGTTTTTGCATATCTTGTTGATCATATCTGCAGCCTCTTGGTTTGTGCCGAGCCCGTTGACAAGGACTTCTGATTTTACCAGTTTAGCAATATCCTCTTGAGTATCAATAAGCTTATCCATGGCATGTGCATATGATGTAAAGTAATTATGATCTTGAGGGAACGATTGCTCGTAAGCAATAAAGTTCCTTAAAATTAGCTCAGTGAAATCATCAATGAACAGGGTTGGCATTAGAAGAGTAGGCTTAAACCAAAACCAGGGTAAACAATATGGAAAAAGACAAAAACAACAACAACAACAACAACAACAACAAGCCCAAAACCAGGGTAAACATGACAAAAAAGATAATTGGAATTTAATGGTCATTGACCTTTCATTCTGTTGGTGAGGCTTAAAGTTCATCCCAGATCTATCCAGTTCTACTATCGAGTGGAATGCTATACGCTCTAACCGGTTTTCATTTTCAAGCTGGTAGCGTTTGTGCAGATAGCCAAGAACATGAGCAGGAGTTGAATCTGAGCCAACATCTGTGGTTGAATTTTTTTCAGGCAAATCTGAGCCAACATCTGTGGTTGAATTTTTTTCAGGCAAATCTGAGCCAACATCTGTGGTTGAATTTTTTTTAGGCAAACCAGAGCCAACATCTGTGGTTGAAATTTTTTCAGGCAAATAGAATAGCTTAATGTAGGGTGCCAAATATGCATCAAGAACTTGGCTAAGAGTGAAAGACTGTTTCCCCATGGAGCAGTCAAACAAAGCTTGAAGAACAGAGAAAGGGACTTGGTTTTCTAGCAACATCAGATCCATGGCAATACGAAGGTTTTGCATCTTATTTGGCAAATCCGAATCTTCGTTTTCATGCTTGAAACAGAATTCAAGTATGAAACAACCATCCATAACCATCATCCTGGCAAGGTCATCGTCCCTACAGTTCTCGATCACACCAGCATAAGATTCTCTGATTTGGGGTATTAAATCGTTTACCTTTAGCAGACATTCTTCTAATGTTTCCTTTGGCGTGGAATCTACATGACGACTTAATAGGTCATCAAGATACCGTTCTTTCAGCCATTCAAATTCTTTCAACTTCAGATCTTCTCTATGTATAGGTCCTATAGAGACCAACTGAGGGGTGAATGAACTTTCGTTAAGCTCTCTAAGAATTCTAGAAACCTTGCAAATAGATGGTGAAGGTTGGTTGCCACGATTTTGTCCTCTTTTTGCACAATCAAGAAGAATGCCTATAGTCAGCTCATCTGAACGAGATAGATTTCGCGTAGTCACATTTGGCTGATTAATTTTAGGAACGTCCAAGGATAGATTTTGCTTTTCTCCTCTTTCTGCACAATCAAGAAGAAAGCCTATAGGGTCATCACTTTCATCCACATGGTATGGTGTCTGGTTGACCTCCGTGATACGGTCAATGATCGGAGTACTAGTGGACGCTTCAGTCGATTGTTTGTTGTTGTTGTTGTTGTTGTTGTTGTTATTGCTCATTGTGTGTGTGTTTTTAGTCTGTGTGCGAGATGAGTGTTGAGTTCAAGTAAAACTATCTCTTATATAGTAAAAATGATCACAGGACACCATAAAAGCTTGCCATGTGCCCAACTGTATGACGGTGACAAGTTTTTGAAAATGAATGTCGCGGGGTACTATGCATTAAAAAGGTGACGTTGGCAATATGACGTTTGAAGGTGTCATTAATTTTTTTTTTTTTTTTTTTTTTTTTTTTTTTTTTTTTTTTTTTTTTATAAAATACTCGATAGATGAAAAGACACATCATTGGGCTTGTGGTCCATTGGGTGAAGCTTATTCATTTAAGCGAGCCCAGGTGAGAGTAGTACCGGCCGGGTGATCTATCGGGAAATCCTCACTTGGGGACCACAAGTTCTAATGATACTAGGCAATGAAGAGGAGAACCTTTGAGCCAATGTTGCGGAGGTTTGAATCCGAGCCGGATCCGGTTTTAATCCGATCGTTACTCCAGCGAGTATTACTCGTGTGGAGGCGGTACGGTTTCTAGGCGGAAGCCGTTTAATCCCCATTGCGCCAGCATGGGCCCGGTTCAGACAACATAGTGTGGGTATGTGTTGGATGAGGGTCTGCCGACTAAGTGGGTGCGCAAAAAATAAGTGAAAGTCGCCTTCAAAAAAAAAAAAAAATGAAAAGACACCATAAAAGCTTGCCACTGCCCACCTCTAAAGGGTAAAATGGTCACATCCGAATTTTAATGGCCGTTAACATTTTCTGTATGGTATAAGTTTTTGAAAATAAATGTTGCGGGGCATTATAGCTTTCACATATATGCAGTGGCGGACCCAGAAAAATAAGATGTGAGGGGCAAAAAAAAAAATCGACAATAGCAACAAAATGTGAAAGAAAAAAGTATGATCGAAATGATAAATCGAGTATTATTACTCGGTGATGAATGATTATAATGTTTGAGAGTGTTGAATGTTGGATTTTAGTATTAGGGGGGGGGGGGGGGGGGGGCAATTTGAATTTTTGTTGGGAGGCACTTTCGAAAAAAAAGTCAAAATTAAAAAAAAATACAATAAAATCTTATCTTTTTCGGCTAGCCATTGGGGGCACCGCCACCCAAACCTACAATGTAGGTCCTCCCCTGCATATACGTACAAACGCACAACATTCACATTTATGTGTGCACATGGTCCCTCTTGCGAAAGGGGTTTTTGTGGATCAGTTAGGACAAGAAAGAAAAGAGAAAAGATGAGTGTGATCTAGATGAAGAATGGATTTTGAGGAGTACATGCAATTATGCAAATAGTTGTATACAAGTGTCCCCTTTAGCACAAGACCATGAACACCTATGTAGGTGACTAACCCACCACATGGACAAGTGTCCATGTGGTTTGGGGCGTTCTTTTATGTAGGGGGAAAGGGTTTATGGTGTTGTTTTGTAATAAATATTTGATTAGTGGGTATTATAAGGTTAATGTCTAAAAGGTGATGAGGGTTTAAGCTAGAAATGTAAAACTTACAACGTTTTTGTAAAAACGGTAAAATGAAAGTATAACATATAAAATATGTATGTGATTAAAGTAAAATGCTTAAAACATGTAAATCAAGCACACTCTAGAGTCAGGTTCAAGATAATGTATGTTTAACGACGTTTGCGGGTTAACCTATCCAGTTACCCGTAAAACTTAATTTTCGTGAAATTAAAATAAATAGGAAAAGTAAGCGTTTAAAGAATGATGTTGGCATGAATATTACGATATTTAATCTAAACATCCTCTTCATGTTTTGATGATGACAAAGATGTAAATTACAACATATAACGTAAAGTGCATAAGTTACTTGTGATCATAATTCATCTATGCATTCATACGTCAACAAGCCTCGACATCTCAACGTCTCGAGTATGCTTCAACAATCACTTAAGGTATGTACAAACAAATGTCTAATACATTTTATGATCAAAGGGATTTTATTTAAACATTACAAAGTTTATAAAATGATATAAACATGTTATATATTTTTTGAAAAACAATTTTGGTAATTAAAGGAAAATGTTTAATTCATAACAAATATATGAATTCAAATTTTTAACCAAAATCAGTTAGTTTTTCACCAAATAAACTTTCACCAGAAAAGACAAAGATTTCTGGCCGTTTCAGTAGGGCGGCCCCCTTAATTATTAAGGGGACCGGCCATACAATTAAGGGGACCGGCACGCTCCCAAACAGTAATTTTCTCCCTATAAATACTGGTTCATCCCACAGAATTTTCTCACTTTTTGCACGAAAATTTTCAGTCCCAATCCCTTCAAAACATCCTTCTAAATCCTTTGATCATAAGATTATAAGTCTTTGTTTCAAGTGATCCAATCCTTCACCACTCAAAGTGCAAGAGAAGAAACCTCCCTATCATAAAGCCAAAGATTTATTAGGATCTAGTTAGTGTTTATGTGATGTTGTGAGTTATGTATATGTAATAAGTAGATCAAGATGATCTTACTTAGTAGTGAGTTTATGAGTGAGTAAGAAGTAGTGGGAAGAAGTAGTAGTGTGGAGAAGTCATGAAGTTGTGAAGAAGTGGATGTGTGAATATGTAGTGGAGTATAGAAGAAGTTGTGAAGTAGTGAAGAAGTCGTGAAGTCATGAAGCCATGAAGAAGTCGTGAAGTCGTGAAGCCATGAAGAAGTCGTGAAGTCGTGTAGAAGTTGTGTAGTGATCGAAGTAGTGTTGTGAGATTGGTTCTAGCTACTATTAGAACTCGACATTTAGCTTAGTGTCGTTAAATGGTGTAAGCAAAAGTTGTGTACGGTTTTCTCCGCCAAAAGGGAGCTTGTTGAGTAGTGAAGAAAACTTTCGAGTAGGTGACTCGGGGAGTGGAGTAGGGCAAGGAAGGTGTCCTTGTAGCCGAACCACTATAAATCATCGTGTCCGGTTTGCATTTCCTTTCTTTTATCGCTTTTCATTTATTCTTGCATTTATCGCTTTACATCTATGCTTGCCTATATGTCTTAGTTGTTGCTTATATAGTTGTGATGATTGATTGTGTTGTACATTGAAGTTAATATTGTGATTGTGTGTATAATTATATGATATGGTCAAATAGATTATTATTCACACTTCTCATATTAAGTTTAACTTGATAGATAATTTGATACAAAACGTTTTAAGATTTTAAAAGGAAAACGTATTCACACAAAGACCGACCAAAGCTCCATTCATAAAACTAAGTTTTTCCAAAAGCTTACATATATAATTGATCATATTGATTATATGGTGTTTTCATACTAAACTCTAATTAAAGGTTTTCCAAACAAACAATTGAATAAATTCGAATCAACATTTTGAAACAAAGTTTTTATAAAATGAAAAAGAGGGGAAAACTATTCAACCCCCCCCCCCCCCTTCTAGTTTTCCACAATTGGTACCAGAGCCACGTCGCTCAAATTTTCAAAACAAATGGTTTTAAAAATTGAGTACGATCCATGTATCAAATTACCCATTAAGGAGGATTAAATATGAAAAGTGTTTTGTTGATTAACTTGTATTAGTTTTGATATTATATACACTAATTACACTAGCTCGAGATAAGATTATGTTTAAAACAAGTGTTATATGTTCATTTTTAAAATCAGAAAGTTACACATCTTTCCACAAAGTCAAAAAATATTTTTAACAAAAAATTCATTTTTTAGTATCAGATGGGCGGCCCCTTTAATTGTCTGGGCGGCCCCCTTAAATACTGGGTGGCCCCCTTAAATTTAAGGGGTCCGCCTGTCTGTTCGACAGTTTTTCAGAAACTTTGAAAAATCATATAAAATTAACCGTAACTCCGTAGAAGTCGTGCCACCCGGCGTTTTATAGGTAATTGAGTCTACTTTCATTTAAAAATACTTACAAGTAACCATTACAAACTTAAATAAGTAAGAAAGTCAAAATACTATACGGTGGTCAAAAATTTGTGTTTCGTTTTAACGTAAAACTTTTGTTTTACCTTTTCCTTCAAGTCGGGCATTCCTAGTTGATATACTTTTGAAAAATTAAGTATTTATGTTTTCAAAATATTGATCTTAATTAAATTATAGAATGGGGAGGAAACTATTTTACTTTCAAATCTAAGAGAAATTAAATTGTGTTGTGAAGAATATTTAAAAGAAAGTATTTTCAAAATCTAAGGTAAAACATTAGTAGTTATATAAAAGAAAAAGTATTTTCAAAATCTAAGCGTGTTCATAATAAGTAATAATGAAGAGTCTTTCACATAAACAAAACATATAACAAACATGAAGTAATAAGTTAAATTTCAATCATTCACTAACCTCACTCTTAAATAATCTTAGGATTAATGAAACACACTATCAAAATGTCTATTTATTTTAAATGAGTGTTTGTGAGGGTCAAGAAAGATCTTGATATTATATCAATTCATTATTCAAATTATGGTTGATATATTCATCAAATCTAATTGACATGTTTTTTAGTGTGGACAAGAAATTGGATTGTTATTTGTTTAGCTTCAAGATTACATCAAATTTTAACAAAAGATATAGTCTTGAATCTACATATTCAATCACACTAGATTGATATGAAAATATTTACATCCTTTGTAGATGAAAAGAATATGCATTGGATCATAACTTACACTTGTGTTGATAATGCCATATTGAATCTACTTGTCCAATAGTTGTGTTCCAAATATTAGAATAACATGTTTAACACATGCATAAAATATACAATGAAGTAGGATTGACGACTTGGATGTTTCATCCGAAATATTCAAGCAATTTACATTGCAATGCAATGGATAAATGTGTCATATCCGAAAAACCAAACATGAGCAAACTAACAACATATGTAAACTTTGCTCACACTACTTAAAATCATCACTTCAAGATAAAATACATATTTAAGAATAATACACACTATATAGTCTATGTATTTCATTTTCTTTGTAACATGATTGGTTGTGTTACAAGATAATGCACTACACTTTCCTTTTTGAAATAATATAAGTTATTAGAATTGAAAAATAACTTGTCACAATCCATAAACATGTAAAATTTATTTTTTCAAATACTAGTTAAAAGTATGATATATAACATTGACAAAAATCATAGAAAATAATATTTGTTTAAGAATATATTAATGTCTAGCTTTGATATCATTTGAGTATCACAAACTCATTTAAGATAAATAATCTTAATGAGATTCATTTCACAAGAGATGCTAAGGTGCACTCTTAAGTCTAGCACATTTATTAAATCAAGTAATATGTCATCAAAACCAAACAACCGGTAAATCATGAACAAAAGATTAAAACTTTGTGTTTACTCTTATCTAAAGATTCAACACATCTCTATTGGGATAGCGAGTAAAATATATCATGTAGATTTACCTTCATAAAAACATGATGTTTGAGTCACACTAAGCCAAGTATTAGTGATTCAAGCAAACTTCATATTTGGTACTCTTCGATAGGTAAATTTAGGAACTCAATTTCTTCTAAAAAGAGAATGACTACTGGAGAATCTATTGACTAGAAATTCAATTTAACCTAACGGTTGAATTGCTTCTATGTGAGAAGTTGGGTGTGTGTAACCCGTAAAAATGGTCGTGTTTAGCCTGAATTGAGCACCACTAGTAATAGTCTCATACTCATTCTCCAACTTGATTAAATTACTCTTCCTAAATATACCTAACGCTAGTTTACTCTTATGAACTTTGCTTCTCATTAGATTCAGTCATTCCTAGATTTATGGCATATCGCATATATGTTGTTTCTAGATGTTTATCTGCTCCTATGTGATTTGATTGTATGCCTTTACATGCTTAACTCTATGTCCGGATGAGCACGAATTTAATGGGAAGGGAAAACACACTCACTCACATATATCCTTCTACCTTACACTCAAACCTCATAACCCTTCTTCAGTACATCCTCAAATCACCCATGTGAAATGAAAAACCGAATCATCCTTTATACTACCAATCTCGAGTCATCCACCATTTCCATGCCCTCAAAATTTACCTTCCTAAACCACACCTTTCCTACACTATAAATACATCTCCTTCATCCTTAATGATCATCCAACCAAACATGTTATCCCCCAACAATCCAAGATCTAAATTCTCAAGAGTTGCTAAGATCTCCGTAAAACCCGTTTGTAGGAGAAAAATTGACTCTTGTCAAAGCTCAAGTGATGTTGTTCCAAATCAACCAATACCCAAATCTTATGCTCATACAAATAACCCATCTCACAAACAAAGCCAAACACCCATGCTTGGTTCCACCAATGCTTCTTCTCATGATGAGCATGCACAATCCCAAAACAACAATCCAAACCTCATCACCAATGCTTCACTTGATGCTCATTCAACAAAAACACCATCCACTCATGAAGCCTATCTTCCATCCATATCATGCTTTCATGATTACCCAAGCTCAAACATGTCTCCACCACCAAGAGTGTCACCACCACACCCTATAACTTCACATGCCATTCCTATGTTGCATGTCCAATTATCCATCCCTAATAACAACCACATTCCACCATCATCACCTTCCTCCAAACACTTGAAGTTCATTGAAGAACTCAAGGAAGCCCATGAGCTTTATGCTCTTCTTACCTTACACCTTGCTCAATGCAACTTGGAACAACTTTCCTCTAGCTCTCCTTCATCACCCCACAACTTGAATCAAGTTGAAAAACATGTCAACAATTGACCTTGTTGCATCTTTCTCCTAAGAACCATTACATTCAATGAACACTTCACTTGGATTAAGTATCTTCTCGCTAGTTCTCATCCAAAACCCTCGCTTGAACAACATCCAAACTCTCAATCAACCTCTTCCGCTCCTAACTCTACACCTCTAAACTCCCTACATTCTACTAAGTGCGTCATCACCACCAAAACTTAAATCCCTAAAAGTCAAGCAAATTTCTTTATGAAATGCATCTTTTCCACTTCCCAACAAGTGAAGAACACAAAGAAGATATCCAAGCTTCAAGTGTTGTTGAGCCATCACCACCTCATTCACATATCCATCTTCGGTCGTCAACCAACAAAACACCTAAAATCCCATGATTCCCAATCATCCACCCTTGTCAAACGATATATTAATCTAAACCATATTTGTCAACCTTTTGTCATTACCTTCCCTTTTCATTCATGCTCATCCTTCGTCATTTTTCTACGTCTTTAAAAGAACGTATCATTCTCATCTTCATTTTTTTAAACTCTTTTAGAATATATATTTTGGCATCTTTCGCCAAAATATGTCGGTAAAATCTTTGCATTAGGTTCTAATCATTATCATGTCTTATGCTTTGGTCATGGTAACTTTTTTTTTGGGAGTTAGGTTGTTGTTTTTAAAACAATAATTGCATGTGTCATATTTTTAGTGCATATACCTGTTACGTCCATATATTGTTCCCCTATTAGTATCATGCATATATCTATCATCATCATTATATATATTTGCACTTGTCTACTAACTTTGTTTTGAAGGATTACTTCATCGCTCGATTCTTTGGTAGCCAAAACAAGTTTTGAGCATACACCAAGGGGGAGCATACACCAAGGGGGAGCATTAAGGTTGTTAGGATCAAGGCTTCACTTATGATGATGCAAGCTCGTCTTTTACATTCTATCTCAAGGGTTCAAGCGCATTAGAAGTCTCGTCTTAGAATCCACCTTTTTGCTTCGACAAAAGGGGGAGAAGAAGTGTAAACAAGTTACTTATACATTATACTATGAGTTATAGTTTACATAGTTTGTCATCATCAAAAAGGGGGAGATTGTTGGCACGAATATTACGATATTTAATCTAAACATCATCTTCATGTTTTGATGATGACAAAGATGTAAGTTACAACATATAACGTAAAGTGCATAAGTTACTTGTGATCATAATTCATCTATGCATTCATACGTCAACAAGCCTCGACATCTCAACGTCTCGAGTATGCTTCAACAATCACTTAAGGTATGTACAAACAAATGTCTAATACATTTTATGATCAAAGGGATTTTATTTAAACATTACAAAGTTTATAAAATGATATAAACATGTTATATATTTTTTGAAAAACAATTTTGGTAATTAAAGGAAAATGTTTAATTCATAACAAATATATGAATTCAAATTTTTAACCAAAATCAGTTAGTTTTTCACCAAATAAACTTTCACTAGAAAAGACAAAGATTTCTGGCCGTTTCAGTAGGGCGGCCCCCTTAATTATGGACCGGCCATACAATTAAGGGGACCGGCACGCTCCCAAACAGTAATTTTCTTCCTATAAATACTGGTTCATCCCACAGAATTTTCTCACTTTTTGCACGAAAATTTTCAGTCCCAATCCCTTCAAAACATCCTTCTAAATCCTTTGATCATAAGATTATAAGTCTTTGTTTCAAGTGATCCAATCCTTCACCACTCAAAGTGCAAGAGAAGAAACCTCCCTATCATAAAGCCAAAGATGTATTAGGATCTAGTTAGTGTTTATATGATGTTGTGAGTTATGTATATGTAATAAGTAGATCAAGATGATTGATGCGTGGGAATCACACCTTACTTTACCTCTCGAGGGATCTCGAGAAGCTTACAACCCCCACCAGGCAGTGTACCTGATCGTTGTAGTATAGTATAGTGACAAGTACTGGGGGATTGATCGTTCAGCTTAGGAATAGTGTCGCTAGGATTAGAAAGCCTAAATACTAGTTCTAAAGGTGAGGGATGATTATTTTTGTGTTTTTATATTTTTTTGAAAGCAAGTAAAATCTCGGGTTTTGGAAGAGTGGGCGGAATTAGTTGCTATTCAACTAACCCAAAACTAAGATATAATCAAAATAAAATACTGAAAATGAAAATAAGCTAATTATTACAAAGGTTGTGAGCAGTAATTGGAGAAAATGTGTTTACTTAGACTTCACTACTCCCTAGATATCTTTTACACGTTAATTACTTGTTATAATTGCATGGATGACGGATTGTATTCCTTAATACCATTCATGGGGTGGCATACATAACTCCCCAATTCTATGAGCTCTTATCTCCTCCTACACCATGACCCAGCACAACTATAGGGATTGTAAACAGTGGCTCATGCATTAAATACAACCAATAAAGACCTAGTACGCCTCGGTTCATGTTTCTTAAGACGTTCAAGCATGTTACCATTTGGAGATCTGCCAGTTTTCTTAAGCCTAACATATAAAATCATTCATCCAAGACAAGAATAAACAAGTAATCAACACATAATCAATATCTAGGTTTCATTAGATCTAAGCAAACACAAAAGAGATCTAGCCTAGCATAATGGAATTGAGACAAGAACAAGATATAGACAACCAACACATAGACATATTGATTGAATTAGAAGAACACTTATCTCAATTACAATGCAAGGTATCAAGGGTTTGGAACCCTTGAAAAACCTGTAAAAGTTCCACCAAATTCGTCTTTAGGGTTTCACCAAAACTTCTCCTTTTTTTTAATGAAAAAACTAGAAAACTATATATAGGAAAATCGAGGTGACGGCGTCAAGAGCAATGGTGTGACGTCGTCATCTCGCCGCCAAATACTTCCTCGGACGGCCTTGATCTACTTATGACGGCCTATGTGACGCCGTCATCAACCACGGTATTTTATTCTTGGGACTCTGACGCCGTCAGGAACATTCTTGACGCCTTCATGAACTACGGATTATAATTCTTGAGGTTTGACGCCGTCAAGGAATTACTCTTGACGCCGTCATGCACTGTTCTCAGCATGGAAAATTGAGACTTAGCCGTTTTCTTCACTTTTATGCTCCAAAAACGTCCAAAATAGCTTCTTTTCCAGAATTCACTCTCCAAGTACCTAAAATCACAAAAGGAACGATTTAGGGCAATATTTGATCAAATAAATTCAGATTCGGGCTTAAATGACCCCCTAAAAACGGATCATTTTTTGCCTCATCATATACCCTTACACTTGATATTTGCTTGTCCTCAAGCAAATGCGCTTTTATTCTACTCAAAAGACAAGTTAGGGGTCATTTAACACTAATATAAAAGTAATTACAACAAATAATCGTTCCACTAAAGACCAATAGACAAGCACGGAGGTCATACACAAGCACCTCACAAATAGTGTTTAGATACTCACATCTCTCGGGTGTAATAAAGTAATATAACATTATGGAAATGGAAGATATCTCTCACTACCTGTCATAGCAAAATAGATTACCATAGGCTTGGGAAAGGATCAAACCTCCACCACATGGCGTAAGCACCTAGGATAAACTATCAAAGAGGTCTTTTAAAGGGTTGTAACGTTAGGTATAGGGATATGAATTACACGGTTTTGTTGGATAAAGGAAGTTTTACTGGTGGCGAGTTAACAATCTTGGTTAATTACATGTACAAGATGGCGTTGCTAAGCCAAGACTAGACTCGACTTAAGCTAACAAATGAAAAATAACTAAAACATAAAATGAACATAGAATGAAAAAAAGGGATGGTAGTCCGTATGTTTTTCTTTTTTTTTTTTTTTTTTTTTTTTTTTTTTTTTTTTTTTTTGCATACACTCTTACCCTATCATCCAAAGTAATACATCATAGGGGATGAACATTCCCCTTACACTTGAATCTTTACATACTTTACAATAAACTAAACTAATGACTCGAATTAAGAAAATCAAAACACTTGGAGCACTTTTAAGATTAACGTACATATGGGGGTAATAAGTGTTCTTCCCCATTACTCCATAAAATAAGTACTTACCCATGAGTCCCAATCGTCCCAAAACAATATGTACAAGGATATGACTTGACTTAGCAACCATGTAATCAATTAGAAAGTTAACTTAGGGTTTAACAAATAACAATAATGCACTAAAAATGAGCGCATACACGGAAGGCTAAGGCGATTTGGTTGTACATTTAAGTGGGGTGTAACAAATTCTTCCTTTAAGTAAAATGCTTAAAGTTAGAAACGAAAAGATAGGCTCGGAGGGGTGTACTAGGGGTATCGTGTATTAAAAATGAGTACAACGCTAAGAGTGTGGGAAAAATTAGTTGACTTAACTAGTCAAGTAGTATGACTTAAATGGTCAAGTAATTATGATACGGGTTTAACACAAGGGTGATCCTAATGCCTCTTATCATGTAGTAAATCCTACCACACGAATGTAGTCTCACTAGCGGTCTCGGGATGCATCACTAACGCAAGTTCTAGAATCTAAATGCTACCGGTACACTCATAAGCACTAATAATGAATGCTTTTCCTATCAAATCTAAAGGCGAACCTCACATATTTGGGTGGAAAATTTTTCTGAATATACGGTTATGTGCTAGTCATACAATCTCCTATCCATGAGACGCTTGCTATGGCTAAAGTTTCACTCCTAAATGTTGAAAAAATTTTAAATTTGGCGCTAAAATTGCACTAACAAGTATTTCTCATAGTTTTATTACACATCTACCATCAAACAAAACAAACTCAAGCGAAAGTGCATATGTAAGGTATCATCTTTTTACCCTCCCCTTACACTTAGGATGAACATTGTCCCCAATGTTCAAGTAAAGAATGTAAAAGTGAAAAAGTAAAGAGAATGAAATCAAATACTCCCCTGATTCGCTCGGTATGGATTATAGGTTGGCCAGGTTAAATCTTCCTCCAAGAAAATGAACCATCAAAGCTTCCCTTCCAGAATATAAATCATCTCCTTGTCATACATAACCTGTAAATCCTGACAAAAATAGACAAGACAACCTCGCGTAAAATCGGCGGCATCCTATATAAGTTACTAAATCCTAGAAAACAAAGTAAGATATAATGCTTGTGGAATGAAGTTTGCAGATTTCCTGGAGATTATAGAACTTAATAATTCACAAAAACCATAAGACTCCCTTAGAAAAACAAAACCGGTAAAATTTCCAGATTTTAACTCCTGACGCCGTCAAGAGTAAAACTCTGACGCCGTCAGAATGGACCTGCAGAAATTCTTATGTTAAGTTTCCGGAAAATTTCTGGAAAAACTTGGTCCTACTTCCTGGAAAATCCTGCAAAACTTCATTATGACTCAATACAAGCATTTGACTCTAACAAATACGAATATACATGTCCATTTAATATTGTGGAGAATCATGATCGGGTTGTTTCTGAAAAACATATTTGGGGTTTCCCCTTACACTTATCTTTTGCAAAAATACTTTTAGGTTGGAGTTAAGACTAGGCCAAACAACATAGTAAAGTATTTCCACATTTTAATTTAGAGACATGATCTACCAACAACAAAAATAAATCATGCATACGGAAGCAAATAACAATCAAACAAATAAAATCACACAAAACATGGGTTGCCTCCCAAGAAGTGCTTTTCTTTATTTATGAGTCTTGTAGCTAGACTCAAGGTCATGGGTTACTACGTGATTTCATCATTGGTTCCACTTTCTAGGTCGTCTTCTAAACTAGTATCGCTTTCATAGTGCAAGTACTTCGGATCATCGAATTCGAAAACATCTTGTCGATACTTAGAACCAACACTAACATTCTTAAAGAATCCACATGATAAATCAGAAATATTTCTACACCCTCTCCTAACATCTTCATCACACAAGATAAGTTGGGAGCTCATCATATCAAGCCCGTCACAATCTATTCCCTTAAGGTCTTTTCTCTTGTATGGCGTTTGGTATGAAATCCTCCTAATCCCATCAGTGAAGGTCATGATTCCGTTCAAGTCATCCACTATCAAATTAGTGATTTCACAAAAGGGTGCTCCAAAGACGACTTGTGATAACCTAGGGTCGACATAGTCCTCTATGTTGTCCACAATCGTGAATTCCATAGGGAATGCCATATTTCCTACGAGCAGCTGGATTTCATGATCCTTACCAACCACTTTCTCTCCCTTGTAAATCATCCCCCATCTGCAAATATTGTTATAATGAAACAATGACATAAAATTCTTTGGCAGGAATACATTAATGTATATGTTATCGAAGTACTTATGACCAATCATGCAAGGGATTTTGAGATTATTCGGATCACGTCGTCTTATCTTCCCCAACTCTCCATCCTTTGACCCATATAGATTCCCCTCAAGAGAGGGACGATACTCGTACACCTCCTCACTATCCCCACGAAAAATTACCTTCCTAACACCATTGGTGAGTACTACACTACCATCTTTCTCATCAAGGATTGCTCCCGATTCATTGATAAATGGTATCCCAAGGACAAGGTGGGTTAACGTTTGATTGGTGAGAGGGTCCATGTCATCAACCACGGTGAGGTCAGTATTGTAAACAAGCTCTCCAATCCTAATTGATAGATTTTCTATTACTCTCTCGCACGCAATGTGCTCTGGGAAGGTTTTGTGGTATAGGGAAAGGGGGATTATGTTGACTGGGAAGCTAGGATCTATATGACTATCGGTTAAGAGCTTTTCCTTAATGGTACAGGGGATCTTGAAAACTTTAGGGTTACTTTCCTTAGTCTGGTTGCTACCCACATTAATAACATCCTCCATTTTTCTCTCGGATTCTTCTATAATAGATTTACCCAAAATGGTTGGATCTGTCTCTTGCTCTTCCGATTTCTCGTTCCTTTCATCCGGTTTGTCGGATTCTTGCGCGATGCATTGCTCGGGTGAGTCGGTAGGTTTCCTTGCCGAAGCATGGTCAACCCTTGAGGTCTCATCTTTCGCTGTCTGACTGAATTTGTTAGTTTGTTGTTGGGTTGGGTTGGATGTTGAAGCAGATATTGTGGTGATGGTGTTTACGAAGTGGATTGGTCCAGGGGGGTTGACAGGTTCTTTTCCGTTAGGAGATAGATGTTTGAATAACTTACTAGGACTTTTTATTTTTACAGGGGAGGCTGGTGGACTCATGACGGTAGCAGATTTAACCTCATCAACGTGAATGGGCTTATTATCAATATGCTCTTTGATAGCAGCCAACAGATTACAAATCTTGTTGTTCACATCAGCCTGCTGTTGTTTAAATTTGGCCTCGAGCGTAGCGAGCAGTAATTCTTGAGATAGAATGAATTTTTTTAAAGTATCTTCACAGCTTTGCCTAGGAATGCCTTGTGATGGAAAATGCTCGGACCAGGTGAGTGGTGAGGAGTCATTGAAGGATACGCTTCGCGTTTGGTACCCTCTAAAATTAGGTTTATCCTTCCATGCCTCATAGGCTTCGGCAGAAGTTCGAGGACCCTGACCTACATGTGATGATGTGAATTCGTTATAAGCACGTTTTGGAAGTTCCATGCAGTTATGGGTCTCATGAGGGCCATTGCATAGTTTGCATGTAGAAGCGATTCTGCTTACTTGGCTTGAAGGTTTATGAGCTTCGTAAGATTTCATGAGAGACTTGACTCGACCTTCAAGTTCCATGATCCTACGGTCGGGAGTGCTAGAATTGTTCGAAGGCAAAGATATTGCCTTGACCGTTTTGTTCAAATCACGGGGATCATTCCAACTTTCGTTGTCATAGAGAGCAAGATCTTCTATGAGTTCCCATGATTGTTCCGCACTAAGATCACGTAGCTTACCACCGGCCGATTGGTCAATGGTTCGCCTCGTGGAGATGTCGATATGGTCATAGAAGATTTGGACTTGGAGCCAAAGATCTATGCCATGATGAGGGACTTTTTGGAGTAAGTCCTTGAAACGAGTCCATGCTTCATAAAGAGATTCATTTTGACGTTGTTGGAACATCAAGATGTCATTTCTAAGCTTAGTAGTTCTCCCCGGTGGGAAAAATTGAGCAAGGAAACGAGTGGTGAGATCATCCCATGTGGTGATGGATCCCGCGGGTAAACGCTCAAGCCATTGACTAGCTTGATCCCGTAGAGAGAATTGGAATAGGCGTAAACGGGTAGTCTCTCTAGTTTCAACACCTAGGTCTATGGAATCTACGATTTTGAGAAAGTCCTTAAGATGTTGGTTTGGATCTTCGGAACGAAGTCCATGGAATGCACATCCGCTTTGCACCAACCGGATGGTGTCGGATCGCAAGGGGGTCACATTGGCTCCGGTGAGCTCAATGGTGTTTCGGTAGCCTTGATGGCTAGGTCGGGAATACTCTCCTAAGGTTCGGGGCCTAAGGGGTTCTAATGGTGGGTTTTGTTGTGGTGGGATGACGGGTTCAAAGATGTTACCACCTTCCATGATGTCGGATGGTAAAGAGTTACGAACAAAGGCACGAAGAAATGAGATAGACTAAAGAAAACCTAAAAAATAAAAATAAAATCTTACTAGAAAGGAATCTAGCAAGTAGACCTAATAAAAAGAAATTCTAACCTAGACAATAACTATTCCCCGGGCTGCGGCGCCAAAAACTTGATGCGTGGGAATCGCACCTTGCTTTACCTCTCGAGGGATCTCGAGAAGCTTACAACCCCCACTCGGTAGTATACCTGATCGTTGTAGTATAGTATAGTGACAAGTACCGGGGGATTGATCGTTCAGCTTAGGAATAGTGTCGCTAGGATTAGAAAGCCTAAATACTAGTTCTAAAGGTGAGGGATGATTATTTTTGTGTTTTTATATATTTTTGAAAGCAAGTAAAATCTCGGGTTTTGGAAGAGTGGGCGGAATTAGTTGCTATTCAACTAACCCAAAACTAAGATATAATCAAAATAAAATACTGAAAATGAAAATAAGCTAATTATTACAAAGGTTGTGAGCAGTAATTGGAGAAAATGTGTTTACTTAGACTTCACTACTCCCTAGATATCTTTTACACGTTAATTACTTGTTATAATTGCATGGATGACGGATTGTATTCCTTAATACCATTCATGGGGTGGCATACATAACTCCCCAATTCTATGAGCTCTTATCTCCTCCTACACCATGACCCAGCACAACTATAGGGATTGTAAACAGTGGCTCATGCATTAAATACAACCAATAAAGACCTAGTATGCCTCGGTTCATGTTTCTTAAGACGTTCAAGCATGTTACCATTTGGAGATCTGCCAGTTTTCTTAAGTCTAACATATAAAATCATTCATCCAAGACAAGAATAAACAAGTAATCAACACATAATCAATATCTAGGTTTCATTAGATCTAAGCAAACACAAAAGAGATCTAGCCTAGCATAATGGAATTGAGACAAGAACAAGATATAGACAACCAACACATAGACATATTGATTGAATTAGAAGAACACTTATCTCAATTACAATGCAAGGTATCAAGGGTTTGGAACCCTTGAAAAACCTGTAAAAGTTCCACCAAGTTCGTCTTTAGGGTTTCACCAAAACTTCTCCTTTTTTTTAATGAAAAAACTAGAAAACTATATATAGGAAAATAGAGGTGACGGCGTCAAGAGCAATGGTGTGACGCCGTCATCTCGCCGCCAAATACTTCCTCGGACGGCCTTGATCTACTTATGACGGCCTATGTGACGCCGTCATCTACCACGGTATTTTATTCTTGGGACTCTGACGCCGTCAGGAACATTCTTGACGCCTTCATGAACTACGGATTTTAATTCTTGAGGTTTGACGCCGTCAAGGAATTACTCTTGACGCCGTCATGCACTGTTCTCAGCATGGAAAATTGAGACTTAGCCGTTTTCTTCACTTTTATGCTCCAAAAACGTCCAAAATAGCTTCTTTTCCAGAATTCACTCTCCAAGTACCTAAAATCACAAAAGGAACGATTTAGGGCAATATTTGATCAAATAAATTCGGATTCGGGCTTAAATGACCCCCTAAAAACGGATCATTTTTCGCCTCATCAATGATCTTACTTAGTAGTGAGTTTATGAGTGAGTAAGAAGTAGTGGGAAGAAGTAGTAGTGTGGAGAAGTCATAAAGTTGTGAAGAAGTGGATGTGTGAATATGTAGTGGAGTATAGAAGAAGTTGTGAAGTAGTGAAGAATTCGTGAAGTCATGAAGCCATGAAGAAGTCGTGAAGTCGTGAAGCCATGAAGAAGTCGTGAAGTCGTGTAGAAGTTGTGTAGTGATCGAAGTATTGTTGTGAGATTGGTTCTAGCTACTATTAGAACTCGACATTTAGCTTAGTGTCGTTAAATGGTGTAAGCAAATGTTGTGTACGGTTTTCTCCGCCAAAAGGGAGCTTGTTGAGTAGTGAAGAAAACTCTCGAGTAGGTGACTCGGGGAGTGGAGTAGGGCAAGGAAGGTGTCCTTGTAGCCGAACCACTATAAATCATCTTGTTCGGTTTGCATTTCCTTTCTTTTATCGCTTTTCATTTATTCTAGCATTTATCGCTTTACATCTATGCTTGCCTATATGTCTTAGTTGTTGCTTATATAGTTGTGATGATTGATTGTGTTGTACATAGAAGTTAATATTGTGATTGTGTGTATAATTATATGATATGGTCAAATAGATTATTATTCACACTTCTCATATTAAGTTTAACTTGATAGATAATTTGATACAAAACGTTTTAAGATTTTAAAAGGAAAACGTATTCACACAAAGACCGACCAAAGCTCCATTCATAAAACTAAGTTTTTCCAAAAGCTTACATATATAATTGATCATATTGATTATATGGTGTTTTCATACTAAACTCTAATTAAAGGTTTTCCAAACAAACAATTGAATAAATTTGAATCAACATTTTGAAACAAAGTTTTTATAAAATGAAAAAGAGGGGAAAACTATTCAACCCCCCCCCCCCTTCTAGTTTTCCACAAATGACACGAAAAATACGAATTATTACATATTCTTACACTCACGCTTGTGCTTGCTAAGGTGAGTTTTCGCGGCCACATTTTATACTTTTCTTGAGGGAAAATGATGCTGAAAACATTTTATACTTTTATGTTGTGATACACTTTTATTATAATTTTCATACAGATTGTGCGTTCGTATTTGGAATGTGTGCCCCCAACCTTGGGTCTTGTTGTGTGATACTTGACCTTGGGTGAATATAATCGGGCCTACTATGTGGTTCATACTATGTATTCTTGTCATGAGGTTCAGTTGTGTCATTGTGTGTTGCATTAAGTGTTACTAGATTAGATATCCTACCCCGTGTGACACTTGTATAGTCAGGGGGAGGAATAAGAATGTTGTGATGTCTCACAACATATCCTAGTAAAGGTTGAGAGGTCTCTCAACATATGTTTGTACTAGTATAAATACCCTTACAAGTTTCACTTGTGAGGTGTGTGTTGCATAATAATATCTTATCTTTCTCTTACCACTCTCTCTTCCCTTTCTAGTTTCTCAAGGTCTTATCACTACCACCACAGGTGTGTTTGGTTGGTTCACCACCCGGCCACCCGTCACCACAATAATATCAATCTAAACTAGAAATATCATATCCTACAGGTACATGACTCAAAGGGCTACAACTTTGTAGTTTAATACTAATGTGTAAGGAAAGATTTAAATTTATAATTGCTAGTTTCACCGTATTTCATAAACCAAACACACGAGTAAAGTATAACCCACGTATGTAGTATAATCTTTCAGGTAAGATCAGGTCGTATCCACAGGGACTTAGTTTGTTTCGGTAAGTAATAGAATAAAACTTAACATAATGACTTTTTCCAATAAATGTGCAAATAAAAGATAACGATGTAAATTCGATATCAAAACAATATGATTGCTTGGATAGTTCATATAATTTGATATGGTATACGCTAATGATCTCACTTTGATGATAAAAAGAGCGGTGACAATTTTCAATGAGCCATTTTCGTCAAAAGAGCAATTTCACAAATTGTTAATTCAATTCAAGACTTATGTTCATTAACTAAGTAATTTCTCACAGGATTAATACAATACTTGTACTCTAGTTGATTATCAATTCTCCTAAGCGGATTCCTCCAACCAAAGGCTAAAAACGGATAGACAAGCTTTTAGAATTGCATAAAACAAGTTGGATCTTTCAACCTTTACCAATGATGAGGCGAAAAGTGTTACGCTTTTAGGGGGTCATTTAAGCCCTAAATCGTGATTATTTGGTCAAATATTGCCTCAAATCATTCTTTTTGTCCTTTTAGGTACTTTGGTGAAGATTTCTGCAAATGGATGCATTTTGGACATTTTTGGAGCATAAAAGTGAAGAAAACGACAAAGTCTCAAAATATGCTGGAAACAGTACTTGACGGCGTCACCCTTTGCTAGGTGACGGCGTAAAGCGTTGGCAAAGAGGTGGATATGAAGATTACACTTGATGGGCCAGAACATAATTTTGGAATTAAAGAGTGACGGCGTCAACCTTTGTGACGCCTAGGTGGTCACGTTACAAGCTAAAGAGAGATGGCCCAGAGCACTACAACACGTGACAGCGTCAAAAGTGGATCTAGGTCATCATGGAACCCTAATCGCGGCGAGGTGACGGCGTCACGCCCCAAAAGGTGACGTCGTCAGATTGTAAAATCTATATATACTCTTGTAATTTTCATTCATTGTGTGAAACTTTGTGTGGAACTTTTTAGAGGGAGTCTTGGTGTAACCCTAGTACGAACTTCTTGCACTTTTTAAGGGTATTATACCGTTGAATCCTCCATGTTCAATTAAAGATAAGTCTTCCTTCAAATCAATCAATATGTCTATCTGTTGCTTGATTATATCTTATGCTTTTCTTTTATTTAACATGCTAGGCTAGGTTTTCCCTTGTGTTTGCTTAGATGTAGTAAAACCTAGCTATTGATTATGGGTTGATTATGTGTTATTAATTGTGTTGGGTGTGTGATTTCAATGTTATGCTTAAGAAAATTGGATAATCTCCTATATGGTAACTTTCTTGAATGTCTTAAGAAACATGAATCGGATGTGTACTACGATTAATTGGTTGTGTTTAATGCATAAGTGAATTCTAGTGATTTCTTGGTTTGGATACTAAACGTGTCGCCATAGAATGAAGTAGGATCTTATAAAGTTGGGGAAGGACGTACACAGCCCCACGACTGGTATTAAGGAATACAACCCGTCATCCACACAATTATAACATACTAATTAACCTGTAAAAGATAGCTAGGGAGTAATGAAACCTAAGTTGTAGCCTCTCGTAATTTTCCCAACGGTTAGTAAATACCTACAAGTTGTTACGTTATTTAAATACCCACTTTTACGTATGACAAATTTTTTTTTAAAACTTGATATATAATTCACAACAGTAAATCGTGAATTATCTTTTGCTTAGAAACGTTGCTTGCACACAAACCTAGATAGTCTAAATTATCGCGAATATATATATTAAACGTTTATATTTTTCGATTAAATACCATACAATATTTATATATTCCCGGAGCCTACAAAAATTCCCGAGATCACTCATTAATATTATTCGATCGTAACCCGACTCTCGAAACACTCCAGGTGGGCCCCCAACACCCTTTGGGCCGCGTAATCCACCACACAACCAAACGGACTCCTATTTTTCTTTCTTTTCTGTTTTGGGCCGAAACCAAATCTTGAGCCCAGTTACAAGCCCAAACGCACCCCTTTTATTATTTCTTTCTTTTGCACTAGCCGCGACACTCCCAAACGCACCCTAGTATTTTACGATTTTTACACATAACGACTCAATGTTATTACATATCCTGATTTACCTAGTGGCCAAGAACCAGAAACAATAAAACTTACACCCACACTCATTCGTTTACTACCCCAGAAACACCCTAAGTAAATCACCAAAAACCATATAGAAAGATATGCACAAACGTGTCAAGACATTCCTTGATGCCTCCCATGCTCCCCAATCCCATCTAAACTAACCATATACATATCATGAAACGTCAGGAATGAACATGGATCATATCTTACATGATCTTGGCTTGTACAAACTCGATTGGCCATTGTTTGTGGCAACACTATTCGCCCTCACATGCTACACCAACACTTGTCGACTTACCTTGTTTCTACCTTTCAAAAACTGCATATATAAGACCTCCCATGCAACCTCAATCACCACATGCACACATACGAACCATACCACTAAAAATACTAACGAGGAGAAGCTATGGAGGGACGAAAGGATTGCTAGGAGAACCACGCTTAGAAGAGAACCTAGGAAGCAAGCTTGGAGCTACTTGAACCTTGGAGAGACGTAAAGTGAACCACGGAGCTTTTGAACCATTATACGAACCATACGCTACGTTTTACTCCACCTTTTAGAGGTGAGGTGAGACCTTGATTTTCTTACTATATTTAGATACGTACGTTTATGTTTTTGCACCAACACTTTCTACTTATAACTAGTAAAGTATAAACACAACACCTATATTTTATGTATCGTATTACATGTTTACTAAGTTCTAAACGAGTACATATAATAATATTGAACTAATATTAACATATACACACTAAAAGTCACACGTTCCTAAGTAGTATGGACCTATACGAAATATACTAAAAACACTTAGATTATTTTTCAACTTATATAGTTTTTACGTATTGAGTTTTGGCTTACACATTGACCTCGCCATTTCTAATTTCAACACACGACCCATTAATATTTTTGTACGAGCTAATTGTGTACCTTGTAAACTAACGAGAATAACAAATAACTAAGTCTAATAACTTGATTTGATAACTAAACGAGACCCAAAGCTAATCGGATTGAAAACTGTTTTCAGGATACTAATAATATTATGTGGGCCGAAAAGCCCAATAAGTTGATTCTAGCTTATTGTGATAAGCTGAGCGTATAAGCCGTTTTGAAATGAATTTGTAACTTAAAATAATGGATTTCCATAAACCTAGTGTTCCCCCAAACCCCATGGATCTTAAAACCTTAACGGGCCCTTATTTTGGACTCGTTAAGCCCACTAAATGAAATAAGCATTTTATAAGCTAATAAGCAGTTAAATTAAGTTACTTTGAGTATTCTGAGCTTATTGAAAAAGTATAAAAACTGAATTTCCAAGTTTGGTGAAATTTGGACTAACTTTGCAAAATTTCTTAAACCGAGGACTAAAAATGCAAAAGTTGTAAATTTTGGGTCGAAACTGTAAATCTGAGTTTTCTGGGTTATAAACTGTAAATATTGAAACTTAAGGATAATAAATGTATATATTTGAAATTTGGACTAAGTTTGCAAAATTTCACTAACCAAGGACTAAAACTGCCAAAGTTGCGAACTTTGGGTAGAAACTGTCACTTTCTGTTTTTATAAGTACTAGACTGTTAATAATGAAACTTGGAATCATAAAAGGTAAATATTGTTATATATTTGGACTAAAAAATGTAAATATATATAACTTTTGGACTAACGGCGTAAATATTTTCCGTTAAGGGTAAAAAGTGTAAAATTGAGAAAACATTAAGGATCGAATTGAAATATTTACTTTTAGTAATAATTCTATATTTATTATATATATATATATATATATTTGATTATATATTAAAACAATAAATAATAAAACGTAACTTATTATATATATATATATATAATACGAATAAAACTTATATAACGATAAACAAGTTTAAACGATATAACAATACGTTATTTACTCTTGTAAAACGATACGTTTATTTCTGTTATAAAAACTAACTTTATATCAATCATCGATATTTTTACTTACGAGATATAATTATATATAACGTTGTTTTAAAGCTTTAGGCACTTAAACAAACACGAGATTTATTCGTAACTAAATAACAAGTATTCGCGATAAAACCAGATTTAGACTATTAACTGAAACTTGCATTATCTTTTAGGTTGTGTTGTGTGAAGCCGTTTCCTTGCTTTATTGAGACTACGATACCACTGTACTACGAAGGTGATTTCATAGCCCACTCTTTAACTATTTTTCCGTGGGGAGATACATGCTTAAAACTCGATCACAAGTCTTTTATACCGGGTATTGAAATACCGTCAGGCCAATGTTATTTGCTTAAGTTACTATTGTCAGAAGTCCCTCGATCATGAACCTTAATCACTTGAAGGGTGAACGTAAATAATTGTGGATAGTACTATTAGTGATTGACAATCCTCGTTTGGTTGTTGGAGAAAACACCAGGCGCACTTTATTGTTCTTATAAATAGGTTATTGACAAATACCTATCTTTGAGGGCCTATTACTTACCATCATAATTCATGTTTATGATTGGCTGTTAATCGTTAAGTTTCATGAGCTTAAGGCAATAACAGGAACATTGATTTTCTTAACATATTGATTGTATGTGATTACAATACATTCGTAACTTGTGATTAAACTCTTAAACTCAAACCTATGAATATCACTCAACTTTATGTTGACTTTAGCATGTTTATCTCAGGTAACTAAACAAGACGGATCTGGATGGCACGGAGTGGGCAAAAGCATGACAAGAACCATAATAAACTACTTATTTTCCTTCAGAATAAAACACGTTCTTAACTAAATAATGTTTTGTATCCCAGATATTTGGTATTTTGAAATAAATTAAACTTTAATACTTCACTTTGTGTTGTCTACTATGATTGTGACAAAGATCCTCGAAGTAATACCCCGAAAGTCTCCCGCTGACATGTTAAGTCTTCCGCTGTTATTAAACGACTTTTGGGGGTGTTACAGATTGGTATTCAGAGCCACGGTTATAGAGAACCAGATGTTTTTAAACATTGGACTATAACTACACTTTAACTGGACCATTTTTACAAAATACCACTTCATGCCCTCCGTGCCTACATTCCAACATCTGGTAGAAAAGTTACTTCTCATTATTTCTTACTTATATAACTTGATATATGCTCACATGCTATGATTTTGCTAATAACTATGTTTACTAATCGGGATTATTACAGTACCATGTCTTCCAAACCCAACTTCATTGTTTTGTTATCGGATTCGGAAACGGAGAGCTCTACACCTATTGAACCAACTCTTGCTCCAATGACTGTGTCACCTACAACAGATAAGAATAAGGAAAGTCAGCAATCCTCTACTTCACCTCAAGCATCATCTGGTCCAATCAGACGCAGTAAGCAAACTTCTCCATTCCAGCCTTATGAACCAGCCACAGCTGGAAAAGCTCTTTCATATGCTGAAGAAAAAGACATCTGGGATGATACTAAATGGAAAAAGGAAGTTGCTCCAACTGCAGAACCAGTGATACTACCTAGCATATTTTATCAGCAGACTACTACTGTACCAGTAACAATCAACAGTCCACCACCTGTGAAAACTTCCAGTGCTCCTTTATCTTATCAACCAAGGAATTACCAGATTCGTCCTACCTCCTCAGATCCTTACTACTATGCAAGAACCAACCATAAGGCTCGTAAGCGGGTCAATGCTCGCAAATGGTCATTTCTACTACCAATCCTTAAGTATTGGAGATCTCAAGAAGGTACTCCCACCAACAGAGAACTTGGTGAAAGATCATCATTTGCTGCATCTAAGATCCTTCCAGTCACTGGAGAACCCATTCACCATACCATACCACTCTTGGCAGCTAGGTTAGTAAGACATGAAGACAGGTTGGACGCCATAGCCACCTTGGTGAACAACATCCCTAATGAACTGATAGAAGTCATGTCAGCTGAGATAGAACAACTTGTGATGGGACACCTAGAGACGGGAACCATAATTGAACAACTAAGTACCCAATTCGGTGAAGCTATGGAATTCATCGGATTACTTTGCTCTGCTAACACCGTAAACAGGGACATCATGTGTGACATCGATCAAGCCCTCGACACCACAAGAGCCCAAGTCATGTCTCTGCGACATGCACAACAAGAAACACAAGCTAGGGAGAGAGACCGAGACCAAATCATAGAAACCATGGCCGCCAAAATTCAGGAACTAGAACGTCGTCTTGATAATAACCAAGGAAAACCCTAGAATGCCATAGATTGTCGACGTAGTCTCACCCACATCACAGTAATAACCTGTATTTGAATGTCCTAGAGATATGTCAACAAGAATAAATAAGTGATGTAAACTCAAAACGACAATCTAATCAATGATGTTATGTTTGCTTTATTTTCATAAGTGTTATGATATCGTATATTGCATCGTGATATATGTGACACTATTATAACTTTGAACCTATTGATGTTACTAAATAGTCTAACACAAGATGGTTATTATGAAAATTCTGAAAATATACTCTCATTTTTAGGAATATGGCACCTAAGAGAACCACGACCACTACCTCAGCAGCAACCATGACCCCGGAAGAGATCCAACAAGCAATCACCAATGGAATCAATGCCGCCTTAGCCGAACAAGCAAATGCTAACGCACAACCGGCAAGAAATGTTGCTCCCGCACCTCGCCAATGTACCTATAAAGACTTTATGGCTTGTCAGCCGACTTACTTCATGGGTACTGAAGGGATAACTAAACTCGCCCATTGGTTCGAGAGATGCAAAACGGTATTCCAAAGGAGTGGATGCTCAGAAAACAACAGGGTCACATTTGCCACGGGAACCTTAATGGATGACGCTTTGTCATGGTGGACCGCTACAACTCAAACTTTAGGTACAGAAGCAGCATACCGACTCTCCTGGACGGAATTCAAAGCTAAGATCCTAAAGAAGTACTGTCCTCGATCCGAAATAAGAAAACTGGAAGACGAATTCCATGTCCTTGCAGTTAAAGGAATCGATCTTAGGGCTTACAACAGGAGATTCCACGAGCTAATGGCATTATGTCCTTCTATCGTGCCAGATTTAGAGAAAACTCTGGAGAAGTATATTGAAGGTCTTCCCCGGAATATTGAAGGAAACGTCACAGCATCCAACCCACCATCACTAGAAGTCGCAATGGAGTTAGCACAAAAACTCCTAGACCGCGAAGTCAAGTGCAACGAACTCAAAAGAAAGCTCGATGACAGAAGAACCACCCACCATCAGAACCACAATCACTACCACAACGGCCATCGCAACAACAACCATCACCACAACAACAACAACAACTACAACAGGATCAACCAACAACAACACCAGAACAAGAACCCACATCGTCAACAACAGAACCAACGACAAGAACCTCCTAAGATATTTACGGCAACCAATGGCAAGGGATACCAAGGTACTAAGCCACAATGCAACCGATGCAAGCTTCATCACAATGGTGCTTGTACAGTAAAATGCCATAAATGCCAAAGGATAGGTCATGCCACAAAAGATTGTAGGACCCCTGCTACCGGCAGCAACCTACAACCAATAGCACCAACATGTTACTCATGCGGAGAAACCGGACACTTCAAGAACCGCTGTCCAAAAGGAAATGGTCAGAACACTGCACGAGCAAGAGCATACGTGATGGGAAATGAAAATGAACCACAAAACCCCGACGTTGTCACGGGTACGTTCTTATTAAATCATCATAATGCTAGAATATTATTTGATTCTGGAGCAGATAAGAGCTTCGTGTCAGATACGTTTGCCCCTTTCATTAACTCTAACCCTTCTAAGCTAAACACCACATACGAGATAGAAATGGCCAATGGAAACTTAATTAGCACCAACTCGGTTTTAAAGGATTGTACCTTAACCCTCATAGGAGAATCCTTTCCTATTGACCTGATGCCTGTCCAACTCGGTAGTTTTGATGCTATCATCGGAATGGATTGGTTATCCAAACATCATGCTAAGATTCATTGTGACAAGAAAGCCATACACATTCCTTTTAAGAATGAAACCCTCGTTATCCATGGCGACAAGAATAAAAACCGATACGGAATCATCTCATGCCTCAGAATGATAAAATACATGAACGAAGGATGTCATGTATTCATGGTTCAGGTGACGGAAAGTAAGTTAACCAAGAAACAACTTAAAGATGTACCTATTGTTAAGGAATTCCCCGAAGTATTTCCTGAAGATCTACCCGGTCTTCCACCGACTCGCCAAGTAGAGTTCCAAATTGAACTAGTGCCTGGAGCGGCACCAGTAGCAAAAGCACCTTACAGGTTGGCACCTTCCGAAATGGAGGAACTATCGGAACAACTAAAGGAATTATCCGATAAAGGTTTCATTAGACCAAGTTCATCACCTTGGGGAGCCCCAGTTCTATTTGTTAAAAAGAAAGACGGATCATTCCGAATGTGCATAGATTACCGAGAGTTAAACAAACTCACTATAAAGAACCGATATCCTTTACCTAGAATAGACGATTTATTTGATCAATTACAAGGATCGAGTGTATACTCGAAGATTGATCTAAGGTCGGGATACCATCAATTGAGAGTTCGGGAAGAAGATATTCCCAAGACAGCCTTCAGAACCCGTTATGGACACTATGAATTTCAAGTAATGCCATTTGGTCTAACGAACGCACCCGCTGTGTTTATGGACCTAATGAACCGAGTATGCAAGCCATATTTGGACAAATTCGTGATAGTGTTCATTGACGACATTCTGATCTA
This sequence comes from Artemisia argyi, assembly GCA_030686995.1. Classification (NCBI taxonomy): domain Eukaryota; kingdom Viridiplantae; phylum Streptophyta; class Magnoliopsida; order Asterales; family Asteraceae; genus Artemisia; species Artemisia argyi. The sequence continues at coordinate 180,313,085 of CM060690.1, forward strand.
CTCTCGTAACAAAGAGGAACATGCCAATCATTTGAGAACAATCCTAGAGTTACTTAGGAAGGAAAAGTTGTACGCAAAATTCTCAAAATGTGACTTTTGGATTCCCACGGTGCAATTTTTGGGACACGTAATCAATAGCCAAGGAATACACGTGGATCCTGCAAAAATAGAGGCAGTTAAAGAATGGTCATCACCTACAACTCCCACAGAAGTACGTCAATTTTTAGGTCTTGCAGGTTACTACCGGAGATTTATTGAAGGTTTCTCTAAAATCTCAAAACCATTGACCAAGTTGACCCAAAAGAACGAGAAATACGTCTGGGGACAAGAAGCAGAATCAGCCTTCCAACTGTTAAAACAAAAGCTTTGTGAAGCTCCAATACTAGCATTGCCCGAAGGAAACAAAGATTTCGTGCTATATTGTGACGCTTCGTACCATGGTTTAGGTGCAGTTTTGATACAACGAGATAAGGTAATAGCTTATGCCTCACGACAACTGAAGAAACATGAGGAAAATTACACAACCCATGATCTAGAACTAGGAGCAATAGTATTCGCTCTCAAGTTATGGAGACACTATCTATACGGCACTAAGTGTATCGTGTTTACAGATCACAAAAGTCTCCAACATATCCTAGATCAAAAGGATTTAAACATGAGACAACGCCGTTGGTTAGAATTGCTTAGTGATTATGATTGTGAAATCCGTTATCACCCAGGAAAGGCTAATGTGGTAGCAGATGCATTAAGCCGGAAAGAAAGACTAAAACCTCTCAGGGTTAGATCATTAGGCATGACTATTTGTTCACCCCTTCCAACACAAATCATTATCGCCCAGAGCGAAGCTCTCAAGAAAGAAAATCGACCAAATGAAAAGATTTTTGGTATGCCGGAAAACGAAAACGGATTTGTGAAAAGATCAAATGGAATGCTTTGTTTCAAGGAAAGAAGCTGGATTCCTCTCTTCGGAGGTATTCGTAACCTTATCATGCATGAGTCTCACAAGTCAAGATACTCCGTTCACCCAGGTTCCGACAAGATGTACCAAGATCTTAAGAAACTATATTGGTGGCCGAACATGAAAGCCGACATCGCTGAGTACGTCAGTAAATGTCTAACATGTTCAAGAGTAAAAGCAGAATACCAGAAACCCTCCGGATTACTCACCCAACCCGAACTCCCCATGTGGAAATGGGAACGTATTACAATGGACTTCATCACCAAACTTCCCAAAACCTCTACTGACTACGATACGATATGGGTTATCGTTGATCGTCTCACCAAGTCAGCTCATTTCCTACCAATCAAAGAAACTGATGAAATGAACACACTTGCTCAGATATATCTAAAAGAAATTGTGTCACGACATGGAGTGCCGATTTCCATTATATCAGATCGTGACAGTCGTTTCACGTCTCATTTTTGGAAATCATTGCAAAAAGCTTTAGGAACAAAGCTGGATATGAGTACAGCCTATCACCCCCAAACCGATGGTCAAAGTGAAAGGACAATACAAACCTTAGAAGATATGCTACGCGCTTGTGTTATAGACTTCGGAAAAGGTTGGGACAAACACTTACCATTGGCAGAATTCTCATACAACAACAGTTATCATACCAGTATCAAGGCAGCACCATTCGAAGCACTTTACGGTAGAAAGTGTAGATCACCCGTTTGCTGGGCAGAAGTCGGAGAAATACAACTCACAGGACCGGATCTAGTTCATGAGACAACCGAGAAAATCATCAAAATCAAACAACGTTTACAAACCGCTAGAGACCGACAGAAAAGTTACGCCGACCTAAAAAGAAAACCCATGGAATTTCATATTGGAGATAAAGTTATGTTAAAAGTATCACCATGGAGAGGGATGATACGATTCGGAAAGAGGGGAAAGTTAAACCCAAGATACATCGGTCCATTCAAAATCCTAGAAAGAATTGGACCCATGGCATATAAACTTGAACTACCCGAGGAACTTAGCCGAATTCACAACACTTTCCATGTGTCAAATCTCAAGAAGTGTTTATCCGATGAATCTTTGGTCATTCCATTGAGAAAATTACAACTTGATGACAAACTCGTTTTTACCGAGGAACCAGTAGAAATCATGGATAGAGAAGTCAAACAACTAAAACAAAACCGTATCCCTATCATAAAAGTTCGATGGGACTCTAAACGAGGACCAGAGTATACTTGGGAACGCGAGGATCAGTTTCGCACCAAGTACCCACACCTCTTCTCTTAGACACCCTTGGCAACCCTCCTAAACTCGAATTCCGGGACGGAATTCACTGTAAGATGTATGTACTGTAGCCTCTCGTAATTTTCCCAACGGTTAGTAAATACCTACAAGTTGTTACGTTATTTAAATACCCACTTTTACGTATGACAAAATTTTTTTTAAAACTTGATATATAATTCACAACAGTAAATCGTGAATTATCTTTTGCTTAGAAACGTTGCTTGCACACAAACCTAGATAGTCTAAATTATCGCGAATATATATATTAAACGTTTATATTTTTCGATTAAATACCATACAATATTTATATATTCCCGGAGCCTACAAAAATTCCCGAGATCACTCATTAATATTATTCGATCGTAACCCGACTCTCGAAACACTCCAGGTGGGCCCCCAACACCCTTTGGGCCGCGTAATCCACCACACAACCAAACGGACTCCTATTTTTCTTTCTTTTCTGTTTTGGGCCGAAACCAAATCTTGAGCCCAGTTACAAGCCCAAACGCACCCCTTTTATTATTTCTTTCTTTTGCACTAGCCGCGACACTCCCAAACGCACCCTAGTATTTTACGATTTTTACACATAACGACTCAATGTTATTACATATCCTGATTTACCTAGTGGCCAAGAACCAGAAACAATAAAACTTACACCCACACTCATTCGTTTACTACCCCAGAAACGCCCTAAGTAAATCACCAAAAACCATATAGAAAGATATGCACAAACGTGTCAAGACATTCCTTGATGCCTCCCATGCTCCCCAATCCCATCTAAACTAACCATATACATATCATGAAACGTCAGGAATGAACATGGATCATATCTTACATGATCTTGGCTTGTACAAACTCGATTGGCCATTGTTTGTGGCAACACTATTCGCCCTCACATGCTACACCAACACTTGTCGACTTACCTTGTTTCTACCTTTCAAAAACTGCATATATAAGACCTCCCATGCAACCTCAATCACCACATGCACACATACGAACCATACCACTAAAAATACTAACGAGGAGAAGCTATGGAGGGACGAAAGGATTGCTAGGAGAACCACGCTTAGAAGAGAACCTAGGAAGCAAGCTTGGAGCTACTTGAACCTTGGAGAGACGTAAAGTGAACCACGGAGCTTTTGAACCATTATACGAACCATACGCTACGTTTTACTCCACCTTTTAGAGGTGAGGTGAGACCTTGATTTTCTTACTATATTTAGATACGTACGTTTATGTTTTTGCACCAACACTTTCTACTTATAACTAGTAAAGTATAAACACAACACCTATATTTTATGTATCGTATTACATGTTTACTAAGTTCTAAACGAGTACATATAATAATATTGAACTAATATTAACATATACACACTAAAAGTCACACGTTCCTAAGTAGTATGGACCTATACGAAATATACTAAAAACACTTAGATTATTTTTCAACTTATATAGTTTTTACGTATTGAGTTTTGGCTTACACATTGACCTCGCCATTTCTAATTTCAACACACGACCCATTAATATTTTTGTACGAGCTAATTGTGTACCTTGTAAACTAACGAGAATAACAAATAACTAAGTCTAATAACTTGATTTGATAACTAAACGAGACCCAAAGCTAATCGGATTGAAAACTGTTTTCAGGATACTAATAATATTATGTGGGCCGAAAAGCCCAATAAGTTGATTCTAGCTTATTGTGATAAGCTGAGCGTATAAGCCGTTTTGAAATGAATTTGTAACTTAAAATAATGGATTTCCATAAACCTAGTGTTCCCCCAAACCCCATGGATCTTAAAACCTTAACGGGCCCTTATTTTGGACTCGTTAAGCCCACTAAATGAAATAAGCATTTTATAAGCTAATAAGCAGTTAAATTAAGTTACTTTGAGTATTCTGAGCTTATTGAAAAAGTATAAAAACTGAATTTCCAAGTTTGGTGAAATTTGGACTAACTTTGCAAAATTTCTTAAACCGAGGACTAAAAATGCAAAAGTTGTAAATTTTGGGTCGAAACTGTAAATCTGAGTTTTCTGGGTTATAAACTGTAAATATTGAAACTTAAGGATAATAAATGTATATATTTGAAATTTGGACTAAGTTTGCAAAATTTCACTAACCAAGGACTAAAACTGCCAAAGTTGCGAACTTTGGGTAGAAACTGTCACTTTCTGTTTTTATAAGTACTAGACTGTTAATAATGAAACTTGGAATCATAAAAGGTAAATATTGTTATATATTTGGACTAAAAAATGTAAATATATATAACTTTTGGACTAACGGCGTAAATATTTTCCGTTAAGGGTAAAAAGTGTAAAATTGAGAAAACATTAAGGATCGAATTGAAATATTTACTTTTAGTAATAATTCTATATTTATTATATATATATATATTTGATTATATATTAAAACAATAAATAATAAAACGTAACTTATTATATATATATATATAATACGAATAAAACTTATATAACGATAAACAAGTTTAAACGATATAACAATACGTTATTTACTCTTGTAAAACGATACGTTTATTTCTGTTATAAAAACTAACTTTATATCAATCATCGATATTTTTACTTACGAGATATAATTATATATAACGTTGTTTTAAAGCTTTAGGCACTTAAACAAACACGAGATTTATTCGTAACTAAATAACAAGTATTCGCGATAAAACCAGATTTAGACTATTAACTGAAACTTGCATTATCTTTTAGGTTGTGTTGTGTGAAGCCGTTTCCTTGCTTTATTGAGACTACGATACCACTGTACTACGAAGGTGATTTCATAGCCCACTCTTTAACTATTTTTCCATGGGGAGATACATGCTTAAAACTCGATCACAAGTCTTTTATACCGGGTATTGAAATACCGTCAGGCCAATGTTATTTGCTTAAGTTACTATTGTCAGAAGTCCCTCGATCATGAACCTTAATCACTTGAAGGGTGAACGTAAATAATTGTGGATAGTACTATTAGTGATTGACAATCCTCGTTTGGTTGTTGGAGAAAACACCAGGCGCACTTTATTGTTCTTATAAATAGGTTATTGACAAATACCTATCTTTGAGGGCCTATTACTTACCATCATAATTCATGTTTATGATTGGCTGTTAATCGTTGAGTTTCATGAGCTTAAGGCAATAACAGGAACATTGATTTTCTTAACATATTGATTGTATGTGATTACAATACATTCGTAACTTGTGATTAAACTCTTAAACTCAAACCTATGAATATCACTCAACTTTATGTTGACTTTAGCATGTTTATCTCAGGTAACTAAACAAGACGGATCTGGATGGCACGGAGTGGGCAAAAGCATGACAAGAACCATAATAAACTACTTATTTTCCTTCAGAATAAAACACGTTCTTAACTAAATAATGTTTTGTATCCCAGATATTTGGTATTTTGAAATAAATTAAACTTTAATACTTCACTTTGTGTTGTCTACTATGATTGTGACAAAGATCCTCGAAGTAATACCCCGAAAGTCTCCCGCTGACATGTTAAGTCTTCCGCTGTTATTAAACGACTTTTGGGGGTGTTACATAAGTAAACACACTTTTCTACATATAAGCTTCACAAACTATTTTATTTTCTTGTTATTTTATTTTTATTGCATTTGTAGTTTATTTGGGTTAGTTGACTAGCAACTAATTCCACCCTCTCTTCTAAAACCGAGATATTTTACTTGCTTTCCTTAAAAATATAAAAATACAAAAAGAATCATCTCTCACCTTAGACCTAGTTAGAGTAGTTTTCAATCCTAACGAACACTATTCCCTATGGAGAACGATCAATCCCCCGTACTTGCCACTACACTATACTACATCGGTCAGGTACACTGCCTGGTGGGGATTTCAAGCTTCTCAAGATCCCTTGAGAGGTAAAACCCAGTGTGTACACGCAACCCACACATCAAGTTTTTGGCGCCGCTGCTGGGGAATAGTTATTGTTTAGGTTGGAATTTTATTTTATTTAGGTCTACTCACTAGATTCCTATCTAGTGAGCTTTTTATTTTTATTTTTTAGGTTTTCTTTAGTCTATCTTTTTCTTCGTGCTTTTGTTCGTAACCATTACCATCCGACATCATGGAAGGTGGTAATATACTTGAACCCATCAACCCACCACCACAACCAAACCAACCTCCTAGAGCCCGTACTTTAGGAGAGTACTCTCGTCCTAGCCACCAAGGCTATCGAAACACCATTGAGCTCACTCAAGGAGCCAATGTGTCTCCCTTGCGATCCGACACCATCCGGTTGGTGCAAAGCGGATGTGCATTCCATGGACTTCATTCCGAAGATCCAAATCAACACCTCAAGGACTTCCTTAAGATTGTAGATTCCATAGACCTTGATGTTGAAACTCGAGAGACGACCCGATTGCCTCTCTTCCAATTCTCTCAGCGAGACCAAGCTAGTCAATGGCTTGAACGTCTACCGGCAGGATCCATCACCTCTTGGGATGATCTCACCACTCGTTTCCTTGCTCAATTTTTCCCACCGGGAAGAACTACTAAGCTTTGGAATGATATCTTGATGTTCCAACAACGTCAAGGCGAAACCCTATACGAGGCATGGACTCGATTCAAGGACTTACTTCAAAAAGTCCCTCATCACGACATAGATCTTTGACTCCAAGTCCAAATCTTCTATGACCATATCAATATCCCCATGAGGCAAACCATTGACCAAGCGGCCGGTGGCAAGCTATGTGATCTAAGTGCGGAAGAATCATGGGAACTCATAGAAGATCTTGCTCTCTATGACAACGAAAGTGGGAATGATCCCAGTGATTTGAACAAAATGGTCAAGGCAATATCCTTGCCTTCGAGCAATTCAAGCACTTCCTACCGTAGGATCATGGAACTTGAAGACCAAGTCAAGTTTCTCATTAAATCCTACGAGGCTCCTAAACCTTCAAGTCAAGTGAACAAAATCACTTCTTCATGTGAATTATGTAGTGGTCCCCATGACATTCGTGATTGTATGGAACTCCCTGAACAAGCTTTTGCGGATTACGCATCCTCGCGTACCGACGGAGCGGGAGACAAGTGATACACTTTCAAACCCGAGCCAAACCCCTATGGTGATTCATACAACCCTTCCTGGAGAAATCACCCAAACTTTAGGTGGAAACAAAACCAAAGCACACCTCAAAACAATTCTTCCATTCCACCTAATCGTTTCCAATCAAACGGTTCAAACTCAAACCGTACTTTCAACAACAATTCTTCAAACAATTATGGTAGTACCAATAACTTTGAAGGATTGATGTCCAAATTTATGGCATCTCAAGAAGCTCGTATAGCTAGGTTCGAATCCGAATTTAATCAACAACAAACAGAGATGACCAATGACTCCTCCAAAACCAACCAGTCAACCGGGTGCAGTTGATAGGCCCACCTGGGAGAAAAAGTCAAGTGTATTAAAATTCGTGGAAGTACAGGGAAATCCCCGGGTCGTTAAGTCACAATGAGATTGAAATTGTATTTTGAACGTTTTTTGGGAATGAGTGGCACTGAGGACAGTAACCAAAGATGATCGGGTTTGATTTTACACTATTGATGATATTATGGAAACAATATATAACAAATTCAGTAAACAGATATGTATATAGCACAAATCAGAAATCAGAATGGGATACAGACTCAAGAAAAGGTGACTTTTAAACAATTTAAAACTAAAGGGGGTGCAAATAAAAATTTTGCAAACTTAATTATAATAGAAAATGAAATTAAAAAGAAAATTATTTTTTAGATTATTTTATTATTTAATATTAATTATTTAAATTAAAACTAATTAACTATTTAATTAAAACTAATTAACTTAAAAACTTAATAATACAAGTTTAAACTAGGAAATTGCAAAATTAATTCCTAAAAATATAAAATGACTTAAAATAAATTTAAAAACTAAAAATACTTGTTTTTGTCTTTTTGTGGATTTTCTTAATAATTAAATACTAATAATATTAATTTAAACTATTTAAACTATTTTAAATTACTAATTATACTAAAAATAACTTAGAAAATTTAAGAAAAATTTATAAATCTAATTAACCATCTCAGGAATCCTAAAAAATAATAAAAAACTTATAAAAATTATTTTTAGACTATTTTACTAATTATTTACTTATTAATTAATTAAAACCTAATTTAACTAAATTAATTAAGAAAATTAGAAAGTGAACAGTAGAATTTAAGAAAATATTTTCTAAAAATCCTAAATGATTTATAAAACCTAGGAAAAATATAAAAACCTACTGTTGTTACTAAAAATTGATAAAACTATTTAATTACTAATATTACTTAATTATTTAATTAAAATAATATTAATTCTAATAATTATTAAATTAAAAGAGAAAAATCTAAGAAAATTACTGAAAATTCCTAAAGGTAAAAGAAAATCAAGAAAAATATAAAAATGATGAAGTGCTTATTAATAAGCTAAAAAGAAAAATTAAAAAGATAAATTCTATTAAATAGAAGCTATCACTATTTTTAAATTTGGTTTTTGTTGGTTTTTCTTATTGACAGATGACTATAAGCTAAAAATAAGTAAATTTTGTGAAAACACTTTTGAAATAGCTTATTAATAAGCTATGTGCACCCCCTTGTGCTTAACAGTGGACTTATTAGCTTATTAGGACTTATGCACTATTTGAAAAAGCTGAGAAATGAACAACTAAGCATAGACAGATGATTGACAACTTGAAATAAGCTATTATGAAACAAATAAGCACTTATCAAAACACAAGGCCTAAACAGGCCAAACCAAGGGGTTTTAGACCTCTGTGGGGTCCACAGAAGTCAAGGGGGGTCCAAAAAGAGGATTGAACCTAGAAGGTGGACTGGTCAAATCTCAAATAAGCAAATAAGCTGGGCTTATGGCTTATTAATGAGCACTGGGTGGTGCTTGGAACTTGTGGTCAAACACTGAGTACTCAGTGATAATGGACAAAGTTTAAGCTGTTTGCAGCCCTACCAAATAAGCCAAAATTAAGTACTTAAGCTCAGAACCTTAAAGTTGGGCTTATGGGGTTTCCAAAAAGCTAAGGGTGGGGCCCACTAGTGAAGTAGCTATGGTCTATTGAAGTTGATGGTCAATACTGAGTGCTCAGTACACAAATCAAAATAAGACAAACTTCAAAGGCTAAATAAGCTAACCTAATAAGCACTGAGATCCAAATTTATGATTAATCCTAAAAGCACTACTGATGAGATTTTCAAAAAGCTAAAAATCAAGACCTAAGGTTTTGGTTTGCACCTTGGAGGGGGGTTTGAAACTTTGACCAAAATCAAAAGTACCCTGGTGCAGGGCAACACCTTGCCCTGCAGGTCTAAATAAGCTGTTGCACAAGTTGGTGTAAAATTCACAAAAATAAGCTGATGGTGGGAACTTGTAGCTTAGGTGACATAAAACAACTTGTGAAAAGCTCAGGTTCTCAATCCCAATACAAAAATCGCAATAAATCTTCCTATTTTTGGTTTTCTAAAACAAGAGAATTTTTGACTTTTTGAAATTATGAACTTAGGTTGACTTTTATGAACTTTGATCCTGATTTACTGATTGATTAATGTTTAATAAGTTGTATTAAGTCTAAAATAAGCTACACCACTCACTTGTGAATGGAAATGGGGCATAAGCCACTCTTTAACCAACATAGAGGGTTAATTAGACCTAATGATGTGTGATTTTGACTTTTGATGAAACAAGACCAGGTTTTAAGTGTTGTTCTGAGTTACTAGACCTTATGGTGACATGTATCAAGAAATAACAACAACATAAACAACTTGGAACACAGAGTAATAGCTAAATCCAAACACTACTATTATAATGAGAATTCAAAAGGAAAGTCAGTAAACTAATACAATAACTTAACCTAATGATCAGAAGCTATCTAATAAGCTAAAATAGAACTATATAAGCAGCAATTAACTATAGATAAGTAATGATGACAGAGAACTCAGAATTTAAAGGAAATTTCTTACAAAAAGCCTTCCAAGCAATCTTTCATGAACCAAGGACCACAGAACCAACCTATAGGTCTTCCACAAGACCACTAACCCAGGGCAATCCAAAATTTACCCTGCTCCAGCTTGAAACTCCATGAAACCTGAATGTTGACTTTTGTTGACTATTTTTGTATTTTTGATTTTTTATAACTAGATTATGTTTTAAGGTTTCTAAAAGCTTTATTAAGCTTTCTGGGAGCCTAAGTGAGCTTAAGAGTCCATGTAATCTAACAATAACAACAATACAGCTTATTAAGAAATTTGAAATAAAAATGAAAATGGCACAAACTGAGATAGGAAATAAAACTTGAAATTGATTAATGAAAAAGTTGAGATTACACTTAAACACACTAGTACAATGCTTAAAAGCTTGAAATTTGACTGAGAATGAAAGTTACAAACTAAACGAGACTATTTTAACTAAAATAAAACTACTACTTTGCTCCATTGTGCTTCTCTTCTATTTATAGCCTTCAATTAGGGTTTGTGAACCCTCTCTGATCATTTCCCACCTCTTTCCTAAGCCGTTGGATTACTAAGATGCCTCCAAATCTTGCCACGTGTTTTGGCAGGAAAATTGGTTTTGATACCCATTGGGGTCTGTGGAGTGTGGGGGTGGGTTTGCATTAATTGTGGATTTTTTTTTGGTGAAGAGGGTGGTGGGATGGTGATGATTAAGGTTTGCTAGTCGTGATGGTGGGTGGAGGTGGTATTGTAGAAGAAGGGGTGGTTTTGGGGGGAAAGGGTGGTTTGGTCAAACGGGGTTTGACCGGGGTGATTATTTGGAACGGTTTGGAGTGGTTTGGGCTTAGGTGTGGGCTTGGGGTAAGGGAGTGGGCTGGGTAGTGTTTGGTGTTGGATTGGTGTTTTAATATTAATGAGGTCCGGTTTGGTTTGTATTAATATCAAGGACCAAAAGTGTAATTTTTGGATTTTTGAGGGTTATGTTTGACAACTTTCCAAAAGTACTTGCAAGGGTTAAATTTGCCAAGGTTCAATAATGTAAGGACCATAGTTGACTTTTTCCACTTTTGAATTTCCAAGGATTATTTATGCCAAATTTGAAACTTCAAGGACCAATCTTGTAATTTTACCAAACTTTCCTACCAAGGACCATTCCTGCCATAGATGAGTAGCACAAGGACAAAAATTGATTTTCTCAAAGTTTTAATATCCCAGGGACCATTTTTGTCAATTTTTCAAAGTTTAGGGACTAAACTTGTAATTTTGTGAAACTTTGCACCAAAGGACTAAATATGTAATTTGTGATTCAAAAAGGACCTTTGGTGACTTTTTCATGTTTTTAGAATAACCAGGGACTAGTTTTGACAAGTTTTGAAAATTGAGGGACTGAAACTGCCAATTATGCAAACTTTGATCATATTTCATCTGTTTTTGATTATTTTGCATCTGAAACATATAAAACACACTTCTGTGATATTTTCAGTATTATGATGCATATTTTAGTGTTTTTGGATGTTTTGGCAGCTCAGATTAGGTGAAAATGATGAGTATTTACACACTCATCAATCCCCCACACTAAAATATTGCTGGTCCCTAGCAATCTTTTGAGAAAAACTTAATGGATTTGAAGTCTCTTTACCAAAAGCCATTACTTCTGGAGTAGCCAAATGTTTCAGTTCAAGTAAGAAGTATGGTACACTGATAACCATGTGATTTTGAGCAAACCACCAGCTGTCAACGGTTTTGATTTGTCTTTACCAGAAGCCGTTTGCTTCTAGACTAGCCAACTCTTGATGGAATTCAGACATCATCTAGGTGAGTTGATTACCAATTATGGTTTTCCACTGCCTTTACCACAAGCCATAATCTTGAGGGCTAGCCAACTTTTCACGATTAAAGAAATGGTGAGTTGAATCCCATACAATTTTTGGCAAATTGTCAGCCATCAACGGATTTGATGTATCTTTACCAAGAGCCATTTGCTCCTGGATTAGCCGGTCCTTTTGTGAGTTAGACAAGGTGGACTGATGACCATAAAATTCTGAAATAAAGTGAAAAAAAATTTAAAATTTTGGCTAAAAACGGGGGTACTAGAAGATATAATGTGATACAATTAGCTAGAATTCCCCCCCCCCCCCCCCCCCCACACTTAGAGTTGAATATTGTCCTCAATATTCAAAGTCCCGGTTATTATGCCGACACTTTGAACGGAAAGGGATAATATTACAAGCTAAATGTGGAAATAACATTTTTCACTTTATTTATATAGATATATATACACATTTTTTTTATATACATGGTGGACCATAGCAGGGGTAACTTCCCCCACACTTAGGGTAAAAAACCCCTTATACATGCAACTGTTTTTGTTTATCGAGTCGCTAGCTTGACTCGATCCCCGAATTCATTGGTTCGTGGGGAAAGTTTGGAGATCCGGGACAACCATTTGTGGTACGTCCCCTCCAAAGTAGTGCTTTAACCGATAGCCATTCACTTTGAAGTTGGAACCGTCAGGTTGAGATAACTCAACAGTTCCATATGGAAACACTTTTGTTACAGTGAATGGCCCAGACCAACGAGTTTTAAGCTTTCCTGAGAATATCTTCAATCGTGAATTGTAGAGAAGGACTCTGTTACCGATGTTGAAAACACGGTTTTTAATTTTAGAGTCGTGAATCTTCTTGGTTTTTTCCTTGTAAATCAAAGAATTCTCATAAGCTTGATTACGAAGTTCGTTTAATTCGTTTAGTTGAACCTTGCGGTGATCACCCGCTGTGTGAAGGTCGAAATTTGCATGTTTTAAGGCCCAGTAGGCCTTATGTTCTAATTCGATCGGAAGATGACATGCTTTATCGTATAGTAGCTTATATGGAGTACACCCGATGGGTGTTTTGTAAGCAGTGCGGAAGGCCCATAGTGCATCATCCAGTTTATCCGACTAAGAGGCACGGTTTTCTCCCACCGTCCTCTCCAGAATTCTCTTAATACCCCGATTCGAGACCTCCACCTGCCCACTTGTTTGTGGGTGGTATGCAGTTGAAAGACGGTGAGTTACACCATATTTCAACATCACTTTTGCAAATTGTTCATTGCAGAAGTGTGTGCCATGATCACTGCTAATGGTACGAGGAGTCCCGAATCTGGCACAGAGAGACTTCAAAAATTTAACAACTACTCGGGCATCATTGGTGGGTAAGGCTTTTGCCTCAACCCATTTTGACTTTGTCCACTTTTGAATTTCCAGGGATTATTTCTGCCAAGTTTGAAACTTCAGAGACCAATCTTGTAATTTTACCAAACTTTCCTACCAAGGACCATTCCTGCTATAGATGAGTAGCACAAGGACAAAAATTGATTTTCTCAAAGTTTTAATATCCCAGGGACCATTTTTGTCAATTTTTCAAAGTTCAGGGACTAAACTTGTAATTTTGTGAAACTTTGCACCAAAGGACTAAATATGTAATTTGTGATTCAAAAAGGACCTTTGGTGACTTTTTCATGTTTTTAGAATAACCAGGGACTAGTTTTGACAAGTTGAGGGACTGAAACTGCCAATTATGCAAACTTTGATCATATTTCATCTGTTTTTGATTATTTTGCATCTGAAACTTATAAAACACACTTCTGGGATATTTTCAGTATTATGATGCATATTTGAGTGTTTTTGGATGTTTTGGCAGCTCAGATTAGGTGAAAATGATGAGTATTTACACACTCATCAACCAATAAAATTGACAACTTATTGAAAGCCCTCAACAACCAAGTGTTATCACCATCAAATAAGGACGCTAGGAGCACAAGTAGCGGACCCCAAATCAAGGACCCCCCATCATCCAAACATGTCCACTTTGTCAACGTTGTCACCATTAAGCCAATCGATAAGAATAGGGAAGGAAGTGATAACGATGAAGTTAGAATAGAAATTGAACCTAAGGATGAGATTGAGAAAGTTGAGGATAATAAGGAAGAGAAGGTTGAGGAAATAGAAAATGTAGAGGATTATTTCGATAGGTTACCTACCAAGGAAGAACGGGAATACCGTGAGGATTTATTCGATGACCCCGAAACACCATACATCCTTGGTTCACCAATCATCAAAGCGGGTGATCCCTCCAACATCAACATACCATGCAACATTGGGCATGTGCATGTGTGGAAAGCCTACATCGATCTTAACTCTCCTGTAAATCTTATGACTAGGATCCACTACAATTTGATAATGAAAAAGCAACTTGGACCTAGGATATTTCCCGACACGGGTTGGATGAGTAACTTTGTAGGAAGAGTAAAAGGATTGCACGTTTTTGTAGGAAATTTCATATACGTTACCGACTTTGTGATTGTAGAAGAGATTCATCCGGTAATAGAGGGTTGCCTAAGTCAAGTAATGTTTGGGAAGCCATTTGTTGAGTCCTCTAAAATGAATTATCACCCATCTCTAGGGATAGTTAGGTTCAAGGATGAGACCGATGAGATAGCCTACCACATGCCATATAAGATAGAGCAATGCCATCTTTTATCAAACCTTGAGAAAGAGCATAAGCAAGCGGTCTACTATAGGAATGATGAGGATAGATGTAGAGGAGTAGACTATGCTATGGGTAGAATATTTGGTTTCTACAAAGAATGCTTGCAACTAGGTCTGGAATACAAAACTAAGATTGAGGATGACCTAGAGAACGTGACCAACGATGGAGTCACGTAATAGGATATGACTTTGAGTCTAGCTACAAGACTCGTTAATAAAGAAAAGCGCTTCTTGGGAGGCAACCCAAGCTTTAATTGTTTTGTTTGTTTTATTTGTTTCTGTATGTATGTTTTGTTTTTATTGTCAATGGTTCATGTTTCAAATTCAATTGTGAAAATGCTTTATTTTGTTTTTAACTTCGTCTTAACTACATATAAAGGTATTTTGCAAAAGATAAGTGTAAGGGAAATCCAAATATGTTTACAAGAACAAGATTGAACATGAATCATAACAATATTAAATTAGCATACATATTAGTAATTGTTTGAGTCAAATGTTTGTGTCGAGTCATAATGATTATTTTGTATGAATTCTAGGAATTAAGATATAGGTTTTTCCAGAAATTTTTCGGAAACTCAACATAAAAATTCTGTCAGATCATTTCTGACGGCGTCAAGGCTTATAACCTGACGGCGTTAGGCTTATTTTCTGAAAAAATTTTGCAAGATTTGTTTTTGAGCCGGAACCGTAATACTTTATTAAATCTTTAACTTATAAACTCCAGGAATATGCAAATATTCATTCCACAAGCATTATATCTTTATTTGTTTTCTAGGATTTTATTTTATATATATTTTACCGCCGGTGTTATGCAAGGTTTCTTGGTTGTTTCCTCAGGTTTAACACGTTATTTTGGACAAGAAGATGATTTATATTTCGGATGGAAAGCTTTGAGCGTTCATTTTCTTGGAAGAAGATCTAACCATGTTACCCCATTATCCACACCGAGCGAATCAAGGGAGTATTTTTTTTCATTCTTTTACCTTCATTACTTTTGCATCTTTTTATTTGAATGTTGGAGACAATGTTCAACTTAAGTGTAAGGGGGTAAATTATGATACCATAGAGAATGCAATTACACTTGATTTTTGTTTTGTTTAATAGTAGGTGTGTAATAAAACTGAGATAAATACTTGTTAGGGCAATTTTAGTGTCAAATTTAAATTTTTTTACAACATTTAGGAGTGAAACTTTGGTCTTAATGAGCTTCTCATGGATAGGAGATATATGACTAGCACAAAACCGTACCACTCAAAAAATTTTCCACCCCAAATATGTGAGGTTCACCCCTAGAATTGATAGGAAAAGCCTTAGTGCTTGTGTGTGTACCCGTAACATTCAGATTCTAGAACTCGCGTTAGGACCATCCCAAGTCCACAAGTGAGACTACATTCGTATAGTTAGATTTACTACATGATAAGAGGCATTAGGATAACCCCTTTGTTTGTTTTACACCTGTTTGTTTTTGTTATAATTACATTGGCTACATTGGTCAAGTAATTCTTCCACACCCTTGCTATGTACCCATTTTTGGTACACGATACCCCTAGTACACCCCTCAGAGCCCATCTTTTTCGTTTCTAACTTTAAGCATTTTACTTAAAGGAATAATTTGTTTACATTCCACCCCTAAATGTACACCCAAATCACCTTAGCCTACCTTGTATGCACTCATCTTTAGTGCATTATTGTGACAACATTTGTTTACACCCTTTGTTAATTGTCTAATTGATTACATGGTTGCTAAGTCGACTTATATCATGTACATATTGTTTTGGGACGATTGGAACTCATGGGTAAAGTACTAGTGTAACGGAGTAATGGGGAAGAACATCAAACTATTACCCCCACATATGCAAAATATCTTAAAAGTACTCCAAGTGTTTTAATTATCTTAATTCGAGTCATTAGTATAGATATTTGTAAAGTATGTAAAAGTTCAAGTGTAAGGGGAGAGCCAAGTCCCCTATGATGTATTATTTTGGATGGTAGGGCAAGAATGTATGTAAAAAAAATAGAAAAATAAAAATAAAAAAATACCCCGTTTCCCTTTGCTCTATTTTATGTTTTCATTTGTTTTCACTAGCTTAAGTTGAGTCGAGTCTTGGCTTAGCAACGCCACATTGTACATGTAATTAACTAAGATTATTAACTCGCCACCAGTAAAACAGCCTTTATCCAACAAAACCGTGTTTATCATATCCCTACACCTCATGTTACAACCCTTTGAAAGCCCTTTTTGATAGTTTATCTTAGGTGCTTACGCCTAGTGGAGGAGGTTTTCGATCCTTTCCCAAGCCTATGGTAATCTATTTGCTATGACAGGTAGTAAGTGATATTTTACCATTTCCATCTAGTTATATAGGTTTATAACACCCGAGAGATGCGAGTATCCAAACACTATTTGTGAGGTGCTAGTGTATAATCTCCGTGCTTATTTTGATTAAAGTGGAACGATCATTTATTGTAATTACTTTTATATTAGTGTTAAATGACCCCTAACTTGTATTTTGATTAGAATAAAAGCACATTTGCTTGAGGACAAGCAAATCTCAAGTGTAAGGGTATTTGATGAGGCAAAAAGTGTTACGCTTTTAGGGGTTCATTTAAGCCCTAAATCATGATTATTTGGTCAATTATTGCCTCAAATCGTTCCTTTTGTCATTTTAGGTACTTTGGAGAAGAATTCTGCAAATGGATGCATTTTGGACGTTTTTGGAGCATAAAAATGAAGAAAACGACAAAGTCTCAAAATATGCTGGAAACAGTACCTGACGGCGTCACCCTTTGCTAGGTGATGGCGTCAAGCGTTGGCAAAGAGGTGGATATGAAGATTACACATGACGGGCCAGAACAGAATTTTGGAATTAAAGAATGACGGCGTCACCCTTTCTGACGCCTAGGTGGTCACGTTACAAGCTAAAGAGAGACGGCCCAGAGCACTACAACACGTGACGGCGTCAAAAGTCGATCTAGGCCATCATGGAACCCTAATCGCGGCGAGGTGACGGCATCACGCCCCAAGAGGTGACGCCGTCAGATTGTAAAATCTATATATACTCTTGTAATTTTCATTCATTGTGTGGAACTTTGTGTGGAACTTTTTAGAGGGAGTCTTGGTGTAACCCTAGTACGAACTTCCTGCACTTTTTAAGGGTATTATACCCTTGAATCCTCCATGTTCAATTAAAGATAAGTCTTCCTTCAAATCAATCAATATGTCTATGTGTTGCTTGATTATATCTTATGCTTGTCTTTAATTTAACATGCTAGGCTAGGTTTTCCCTTGTTTTTGCTTAGATGTAGTGAAACCTAGCTATTGATTATGGGTTGATTATGTGTTATTAATAGTGTTGGGTGGGTGATTTCAATGTTAGGCTTAAGTAAACTGGCTAACCTCCTATATGATAACTTGCTTGAACGTCTTAAGAAACATGAATCGGATGTATACTACGATTAATTGGTTGTGTTTAATGCATAAGTGAATTATAGTGATTTCTTCGTTTGAATACTAAACGTGTCGCCATAGAATAAAGTAGGATCTTATAGAGTTGGGTAAGGACGTACACAGCCCCACGACGCCCCACGACTGGTATTAAGGAATACAACCCGTCATCCACACAATTGTAACATACTAATTCACCTGTAAAAGATAGCTAGGGAGTAATGAAACCTAAGTAAACACACTTTTCTCCATATAAGTTTCACAAACTATTTTATTTTTATTGCATTTGTAGTTTATTTGGGTTAGTTGACTAGCAACTAATTCCGCCCTCTCTTCCAAAACCGAGATATTTTACTTGCATTTGTAGTTTAACTGGGTATGATCCCGTTTACGAATATGGGTCGTATAGGCAGGTACATACGTGGATGAGGTCAATAATTTTGAAATGGCTGCATAGACAAGACTTTAACTTGGATGAGCGTTGGGGACTGAATGATGTGGAGGTGGAGGAAGAAGATGAAGAGGATGAGGAGGATCAACAGGATGCGCAGCAAAATGTGGTGGAGCAGCAAAATGAAGAGGATCAGCAGCAAAATGTGATGGAGCATCAAAATGTGGTGGAGCATCAAAACCAAGGGGGTCAAACAGATGGGTTTGCATTTGCAGACCCGTTAAATCTGGAAAACCGGATTACCGATCTTGAAATTAAGTTTCAATATCTCCCGAAAAGGAAAAGGATGCAACGCAGGGAGTAGAGCGCTCTGGTTTTAACAAGTTGGTGTGAAATGGAGTGAAGCAGTTTTTAATGATGATGTTTTTATGTTTTTAGTATCTTTAGTATTTAGGAAGGATAATTAATTATATTTATGTTTGCAGCTTTTATGAATGGTTGTATCTTTTAAAAAAACATCAATGAAAATTTTGAGACCGTGTATGGTTGCTTGTGATGTCAAACTGTCAAAGGTGTGTTTGGTTTCTTGGATAAAAGCAGTATGTCAAATTGTTAAAATCCAGAAATGATGTGTTAATGTTACTAGTTATAAATAGTATTGCTAAGTGTAATTGATGATGTGATTATTGTGATTCGGGTAATGAGTTAGGTTTTGTGTTTCTAGACTAATATTTTGCAGGATAAGCTGAGAAAAGTGCTGGAGTCCTGAAAAATAAGCTGTTTCGAGTGGAAACTGACTTAGTGTTGCTAGGCATATTTTAGTGCTGCTAAGCCTAACTTAGTCCGGCTAAGGGTTGTTCTGCTATTTTTGAGAGTGCAGGGTACTGTTTTAGAAATATGAATGGTTAAGGGTTTGTACACCTCAATCATTCACAGTTTCACACAAATGTTTTTATCCGATCAAAACTCTATCAAACATAAAACCACTGCTTGATTTTATCAATTAATTGCAATTCCCAGCAAAACTCTACACAAATTATCAAATTTCACAATGTCGACTCCGTCTTTTGCCAACAAGCATAACATGATTGCATTCTTGCAAAAGCCCACTAAGGAGAATGAAGAGTTCACTGAAGTTGTTGATTTTCTCAATGCTACTGATGAGGCGAAAAATGAACCGTTTTTAGGGGGTCATTTAAGCCCGGAATTGAATTTATTTGATCAAATATTGCCCTAAATCGTTCCTTTTGTGATTTTAGGTACTTTGGGAGTGAATTCTGGAAAAGGAAGCATTTTGGACGTTTTTGGAGCATAAAAGTGAAGAAAACGGCAAAGACTTAATTTTTCATGCTGGGAACAGTACCTGACGGCGTCAAGAAGGAAAATATGACGGCGTCAAGAGCAAAATCCATGACGACCCAGAGAAAACCTGAAGGCGTCAGAAGAAGGGCGTCAAGAGTTATTTTGGTGACGGCCTGAAGAAGGATTACACGTGACGGCGTTAAACCCAGATCTAGGCAGTCCGAGAACTTTATTGGCGGCGAGATGATGGCGTCAGAAATTTACTCTTGATGCCGTCACCTCACAAAATCTATATATACTTTTCTATTTTTCATTCATTAAGAGAGGAACTTGTGTGGAGAATACTAGGGCCGAAACTAATAAACCCTAGGTCGTTTGTAACAGTATTTTCAAGGGTTTTCACCCCTTGAAACCTTTCATGTTCAATTAAGATAAGTCTTCTTTCAATTCATTCAATATGTCTATGTGTTGTTTGAATATATCTTATGCTTGTCTTGATTATAACATGCTAGGCTAGATCTTTCATGTGTTTGCTTAGATGTAATGAAACCTAGATGTTGATTATAGGTTGATTGCTTGTTTATAGTTGTAATGGATGAATGATTTCAATGTTAGGCTTAAGAAAACTGGCAGATCTCCATTGTGTAACTTGCTTGAACGTCTTAAGAAACATGAACCGATGTGTACTAGGTTTTTATGATTGTATTTAATGCATGAGCGAACTCTAGTGATCCCATGTTTGGAGCTTCTTAGCCGGCTCGACATAGGAGTAAAGTAGGAGCTTATAGGATTGGGGAAGTAAGTACGCCACCCCATGAATGGTATTAAGGAATATAATCCGTCATCCACGCAACTGTAACAAGTAATTAACCTGTAAAAGATATCTAGGGAGTAGTGAAATCTAAGTAAACACAATTCTCCCATATATTGCTCACACCACTAGTATAATTTAGTTTATTTTCATTTTTATTATTTTATTTTGATTGCATCTTAGTTATTGGGTTAGTTGACTTGCAACTAATTCCGCCCACTCTTCCAAAAACCGAGATTTTTATTTGATTTTCTAAAAACATAAAAATACAAAAAGAATCATCCCTCACCTCTAGACCTAGTCTTTAGGCTTTCTAATCCTAGTGACACTATTCCTAAGTTGAACGATCAATCCCCCGGTACTTGTCACTATACTATACTACAACGATCAGGTACACTGCCTGGTGGGGGTTGTAAGCTTCTCGAGAGGTAAAGCCTGGTGCGATTCCCACGTATCAGCTACTCATATTAGGTATGCATTAACAGTTAACCCTACTGTATATGTTTCCAACATCAAACAGTTTTGGGCTACTTCAAAGGTCAAAACTATTGATGAGGAAATACAGATTCATGCCGTGTGGATGGGTAAAAGATTATTGTCACAGAGGCATCTGTTAGAGAAGTTCTTCATCTAGGAGTTGTTAATGGAATTGAGAATCTTCCAGACGCCACAATTTTTGATAACCTTCAAGAGATGGGGTATGTAAGAAAAAATGATTATTTGAAATTTAATAAAGGTGGCTTTCCCCCACAGTGGAAATTCTTAATTCACACTTTGTTACAGTGTCTTAGCCCAAAGACTACTGGTTGGAATGAGTTTAGTAGTAACATGGCTTCTGCCCTTATATGTTTGGCAAAAAATAAAGAAAAATTCAATTTTTCAAAATTAATTTTTGATCAAGCGGTTAAAGCCTTGGATAATTCTTCAAACCAACATTACTTATATCCAAGATTTTTGCAACTTCTTATGGACAAACAGTTTACAAATAAGAAAGTTCACGACAAGGTTTATCCTGTTCACTCTCATATTAAAAAGGTCTTTTCTAACATGAAGAGAAAGGGTAAGGACTTTCCTGTCATATTTAAACAATTGTTTCAAGCAATGTTTGAACTAGGTCAACATAAGAAGGGTGAAGGTTCAAGAACTTATAATGAATCAAGTTCCAATGGAACTTATTCAGGTGAAGGAAACCGCAGGTGCCAAGAAACCAAGGGGGACAATGCAAGTGATGAGGATAAAAGTGGTGAGGAAGAGATGGAACTTGTTAAAGAATTGATGGTTAAATATACCAAACTTAAAGAACAGGTTCTTGGCCTACAACAAATCACAGATACTTAGGGGGATGTAATTACAGGTTTGAAGCTGAGGGTTAAGCAATTGGGAGGTCAGAAGGGGTCAAGAACCAGGTCATTCAAAAGACTGAAAAAAGTGGCACAAGTCAAAGGATTAGTTCATCTGAAAGCATAAGTTTGGGGGAGGATGATCCCAAACAGGGGAGGAATGAAACCAAGGATTCAGGGGAAGCTATGGAAAATTTTGATAGTGCTGCTGCTGGTGATGACATTGGTGTGGATGTGGATTCTGGTGAGAATGATGATGAGTATGTGGTTGCTGATAATCAAGGTAATGAGGTTGTTATGGAAGCAGCAATCAAAGGCATGGGAGATTCAACTACTGGTGCAAGTGAAGAAATGGCCAAGGAAGATACTACTCCTGAGGAAAATGTTCCTGTTGCTAGTGGTGATGATGAAACTTTGGCCGAAGCAATGATTCTATTGAAGACACAATTTAAACAAGCAGTGCCACAATCACCACTACCAACAGAACAATCACAACCACCACCACAACAACCAAGAGTACCTGTCAAAGGTGTGGTGATTAGAGAACCAACTCAACAAATCAAGAAGAGTGTACAAGAGCCAAGTTATAAGGGCAAAGTCAAAGGTATTATGGTTGAAGAGCCTAAGCATGATCCTTTAAAGGATCTTCCTTTTGTATACTGGCCCAAACACAAGCAACTTGAAGTAGATGGAGCTGCTGCAAGAAAATTGGCTGCTTCGTTTGCAGAGGAGAATCAGATGGTACTTGAACAAAGAAGGAAACACGCTGAAGCTGAGGCCAAAACAAAAGCACTCTTGGATTCTTGGGATGAAGAAAGGATTAAAGGTGATGCTGATATTGCACTGATGAAACAAATAAAAGAAGAAATGCAAGAGTACACTCAAGAACAAAAAGATGAATGGAAGAGGAATTATGAAGCTGAAAGGAAGAAATTTTATCTCAATCAAAGAAAGAAGAGAAAAGTGCTCAGTCGTCCAACAGTTAAGCAACAGAGGAAGTACTATGAGTATTATCTAAACAATATGAAGGGTTGGAAGCTTGTTCAAATAAAGCGATACTCAGATGATGAGATCTTCAAAATGTATGAAAGAGCCAAAAACTCAATGTAACTAATATATATCAATGTTAATGATAACTGACTTCACGTTTTGATATAAATAATAGTCACATGAATATTTTACAATGTGACTATTTTGAATGTATTGGTCACATATAATACCCTTATAATGTGGCCATAAACATCATTTAGATACACATTTCTGATATGGTGTGACTATTGTAAAGCCTATAGTTACAATGTGACTATTTTTATTTATTTATTTTATTTTTTATTTTTATGTTTTTTTTTTGTAAAGCCTATAGTCACATGATCGTGCTTCAATTAAGTGTGACTATACACATTAGGATTTGGCAAGCAAACACACACTAAACTTTAGACACACATATTAACTTACGTGACCATATGTATCGAATTTTCGTTACACTTAATCATGTTTCTATGGTTTAGTGTGACCATATATGACATTTGGTCACACTCGTCAAGTGTGTGACATATATTTGTCACTATTAAATGCATATCGTGACTAACGGTTCAAACTTACTTTTCCGTTGTCACACATTTCAAACGCTATGTGGCTAAATATTCAGCAAAGAATAGTAGTCACGTTTAAATAATGTGTGACAAACTTGACTATATAATTTAGCCACATACACAATTACCTCATGTGACCATACATATATTTTGGTCACACTGTTCAATTGTGTGACATATATTTGTCACATACGTATATATATAGTGTGACTAATGTCTCAAATTCATTTGTATCTGTCACACGTACCAAATTATAAGTGACTAAATATTCCAAAATTTTTTTTCCAGTTACCTTTAGTCACATAAATATTCAAATGTGTGACAATAGAATTCCGAAATGGTCACACAAGTCGGATCAAGTGTGGCTGTTTATTTTATTCTGGTACATTTAGTCACGTATAAATGTTACAGTGTGACATTTCAAAATTGACCATGCGTGACCAATAGAACTTTTTGTACCAGTGCAAGCTTAAAAGCTGAGAGTAACGAGATATCCATCTGCGAGCATCTACTTTTACCTGCAATTAAAGAAACAAACGAAACACACAAAATAAAAAATATTTTTAGGTTTTATGATTTTATGAACATATCTCAACATTTCTATCTTAATATTAGCAAATGTTTCAAAAAGTTAGTTGTTAACAACAACCCTTAAAACTTTTGTTAGCACTTCCCTAAAATTTAAACTGAGTTTGATCTTTATTAAATAATTAAGCATTTTATACTAATATAATTTAGTAATAGGAAGACATTAATAAATTACTTCGTACTATCTACCTTAACTAACATGTATTATATATATATATATATATATATATATATATATATATATATATATATATATATGTATATATATATATATATATGTATATATATATATATATACATATATAGATATATATATATATATATATATATATATATATATATATATATATATATATATATATATATATATATATATATATATGTATATATATATATGTATATATCTATATATATATCTATATATATATGTATATATGTATATATATATATATATACATATATAGATATATATATATATATATATATATATATATATATATATATATATATATATATATATATATATATATATATGTATATATATATATGTATATATCTATATATATATATCTATATATGTATATATCTATATATATACATATATAGATATACATATATATATATATATATATATATATATATATATATATATATATATATATATATATGTGTGTGTGTGTGTGTGTGTGTGTGTGTGTGTGTGTGTGTATATATATATATATATATATATATGGTTATAATAAAAAGTCCCTTATAATAAAAAGGCTAGGAAGCAATGACAGCTTGCCACGTGTCCCCCTTCCACCTGCTTCTCAATTATAACTAGCGTGGGTACTTTTGTCATTTCATCATTAGGGTATATATATCTTTTTTTCCAGCAAGTCTCATTATAACTCGCTTCATCTTTTCTGCTCCAAAACCCACCTCTCACCACCACTTCATCTTTTTCGTTTCTACCACCATTCTCCACCTTATCTACCACCGTTAACCACCGTATCTTCACCGTCTTCTCCACTGTGATCTCCACCGTCTTCTCCACCATTCTCCATCGTAGATTCGTCATTCAAAACTGAAAGTAAGTTTCTAATGGTGTTTTATTGTTACCATGACTCATTTTGTTATATGATCTTCAGTTACATGTAGATGATGTTTATTGAATGTATTTTGAATATTTTCTTCGCATTTTGTGTTGTTATTGATCTAAATATGTTATATTCGGTATTTGACTCAGACTACGCCATGTTTCTTTGTGGACTTGAAACCAAATCGGAAAAAAATTGATAAATATAGGTGATTAGGAATGTTGCACACAAGGTGTTTGTTAAAATGTCTTTGTGATATTTAATAATTGTGATGCAGTAATTTTAAACTTGTGTGCGTCAACTGATAATCTGTCATTTATTCAGTGGAAAAGGCTTGTATGTGTAGTTGTATGCGTGATGCAGCTCTTTTAAAATGTTGATGCAGTAGGTGTTTGTTCATGGCAAATATATATCTAAAAGCTTATCTAAAAGCATCAATTTGTGTTTGGCTAATTGGTTGTATGTGCGATGCACTGGAATCTGAACTAAGATGCAGTAAGCTTTTAGTTGTCGTGTATAAGGATGAAATAGGCTACGCGAAGGTTGTTTTATGTGTGTAAATGTGTATATATGCTTGGTTGTATGTGCGATGCACTGAAATTTGAATTGTGATGCAGTAGGTGTTCACTTGCCGCATGTAATGATGAATTAAACTAAATCTAGGTTGCATTATGTGAGAAAATATGTTTGTTTGCTTGGTTGTATGTGCGATGCACTTCAATTTTAACTGAGATGCAGCAGGTGTTCAGTTTTCGCGTATAAAGATGAATTAGGCTAAACGTTGGTTGTTTTATGTGTGGAAATGTGTTTGTCTGCTTGGTTGTATGTGCAATGCACTTGAATTTGAATTGTAATACAGTAGTTATTCAGTTGTCTCATATAATGACGAATTAAGCTAAACATAGGTTGCATTATGTATGTAATGTGTGATGCATCAGAAAAAGACTTATGTAGTTATGTATATGTAAAGTTGTACGTGTGATGCAATTGTCTTGAAATGCTGATGCAGTAGGTTTTTACTTGTGGCATATATAGATATAAAAGCTTATTTTATGTTTATGTTTTGAGTATAAAATGTTTGCGTGTGTAATTCTATGTATGATGCACTTTTCTGAAATTCGATGCAACGGGTGTTTGTTTTTGACAAATACAGATCTGTTAGCTAATGTTTTTGTTATTTTATCAAGAAAAGACTTGTATATTTAGTTATATGTTGGTATCTCAAGTATGATAATAATATCATTTTCATGAAGGTCGGCAGGTTCTTATTTATTCACCGGCTCGAACAGCTTTACATCAAGGAGCCGGAAAGGTTGGCAAATGGAAAATCTATTTTATGTCCACACACAAGTACTACACTTTTTCTCTTTATTTTATGACTCTTGCCTAAACTAGTACATATTATTAAGAGTTTTCAACATATGAGTACATTTTAACCATCTTTCGACCAATTTGAGCCTTTTTCGTTTTAGCTAAAAATAGCCACCCGGTATCTCATTCCTGTTTTGTTTTAACAAGGAAAGAAACAATTGTGGATGTCTACTACTAAATTCTTAAGCTTGTCAACCTGGCCATGACACAATAATGACAAAATATCTTGTTTATTGATGTAGATAGGAAAATTCATTGGTGGGTTTGACGTCCACATATGATCCTTATGCAAATGTTGGTGATGATGCACGCAGTTTCACCAGAGAAGAAGATGAAAAGGCATTTTCAGAAAAGAATGGTTGCAACTATACGGTAAGAATTATAAACAAATATTTTTAACATAACTTTGTGTTGGTTATTATCTTTACTATTGAGCATATAAGTTTCCCTAAGTTTGTATAATAGATCTTTTAAATATCCAATCTGTGTTACGGTCAACCTTTGGTATTATATTTTGAACATATATGCAGGTATTTGTAGTTTTATATGTGATGCAGTAGTTTTGAAATGTTGATGCAGTATGTGTTCACTACATCAACACTTTAAATTCACCGCATCATAATTATTTATCAAGACACATATAGATTATACACTCGAACACTATTCTTCGATGTGCAGGATGGGATGTTTGCTTCATATAAACATTGTATTTCAATGAGTTTTGTTCAAACTGACTATACAAAGAAATACTCAATTCTTGATAGTGAGGTTGAGAATGGAAATAGAGGTGATAGTGCCTCTACAATGTATCACGTATTTTTAGCTTACTGCATCATTTCCCCTATTGAATTATTTATATTACTTCTTCACAGTTCTTCACTTCACTTGATCCCAGCATACATACGTGACGAGCATATGGCACGCCTATTGGTGCATCAGATTTGAGCTTGCAGAGTGAAGTTTTCGATTTGTACGAGATTTTTGAATCAACTATTGATCATTTAGTGCACGACGTGGAAAAGTTTTTGATTTGTACTGTGTAGATATCAATGAATTATTCAGTTGTAAAGTTATAGCATTTATTATCAAACATCAATCCAATAATACCTTAGTGTTCAGTAATTACCCTCAATATCTTTTCTGTTCATATTAATGCATCATAGTTACTGCATCATGGTGTTATTGTTTATTGCATAATGATGCAGTGAAATGACATTGTGATGCAGTAGATGTATACATTGTGACGCAGTAGATTCATACATTGTGATATAGTAGATTTATATAATTTTGATGCAATACATATATACATTGTGATGCAGTAGATCTATACATTATGTGCAATATATTTATAACATTGTGATGCAAGAGATATATACATTGTGATGCAGTAGATTTATAACATTGAATTACAGTAGATATATACATTTTTGTACTATGTAGACATTAAAGCATTACTTATAATACAAGTTTTCAATTGTTAAACAAACAACATTGATTACCAAACATTAAATGCGTATTGCATGGATGACGGTGCATCACAACATCATTTTTTAGTGCATCACTATGTTTGCATGTTGTGCATCACAATTTATTTGTGTGTATATCCAATGGATGATAGTTAAAATGTTACTGTGTCAATATGATATGTCAGTGGATCACATTGTCATTTCTGGTGCATCATTCTGTTTCCATGTAATGCATCACAATGTTTTATGCTTATGTTTAGTGCCCATAGTTATAATGTTACTGCATCACTGTTATATGTCAGTGCATCACAGTGTTCTGCATGTAGTAATATGAGAATATTCTGATGCAATAATATGATAACATTCTAATACAGCTAAACAATATTGTTATGCAGTATAATTTTAAAAATATATATAACTTTGTAACGCAGAAGATTTATACATTGTGATGCAGAAAATTTACATCATTGTGATCACTTGATGTAGACATTATAATGCACCAGTTATATACACCATGATGCATCAGTTGTATACACTATGATGCACTAGTATTTTCAGTGCAACACGGTTTATAATTAGTGCATCTATGTTCATTAAGATATCAACAGTAATCAAAATTACTTAATATTAAACAAACATTGTCATCATTAAAATGTAGAATACTTAGTATTAAACATTCAATAATCCAAATTATTACATCCAACTGAATTTAAACACTGTTTTTAATGATCCATAACTATCATGCAGGAACCCTTGTTACGCGTTTAGATGATTGCAATATACTGTTTGCAGCGTGTTATATGCCTCTGCGCCTTCCAAGACTTCCGCCTTTTTCCTTTTCATAATTTAAGAAACATCTTTGTCGGGTGCTTTGCTCGCAACATATGGATTTGTCCCCTTTGACCAACGCCTTCTTTCTTTAACTCTCCCTAAAAGTACCACGACTCTGCGGTAGACATCTCATTTCATCTTGGGTGTTGATTCCTCATCAAGTAGTCAACATATATATTTATTTGTGATAATTTAAAAGAGTATTAAATTGATATATTGTTTTCATTGTTATGCACTAATTATAACACTTTGATGCAGTGAAAAATAAACTAATCATCTAATCCTTTTACTTACGAGATCAATTGTATATTCATCATATTCATCATATCTTAATATGATACTTTCATCTTCATTTCTACCTGTAACTTGATCAAACAAAATCCATTATAAAACATCTAATGCATCACTTCTTTATATCAAGTGCATCATACATACAAATGCACATACAAGCACATTTTGATAAATATAATGCACTACGCATGACCTTATTGAACCTTATGAAATAGTATTGCAGTAACAAATAAGCAATGACGCAGTAGAATATAAACCGTGCATCATACATACTAAACACCTATTGCATCTCAGTTTAAATTCAAGTGCATCATAACATCAATCAAGTATACATACACATTTTTGCACATAACGAAAACTACGCCTAACCTAATTCACCCTTATATGCCAAAACTAAAACCTACTGCATCTCAGTTTTAATTCAAGTGCATCGCATCATCAACCAAGCATATAGATACATTTTTCACATAACAAAACCTACGCCTAACCTAATTCACCCTAATATGTTAAAACTAAACATCTATTGCATCTCAGTTCTAATTTAAGTGCATCGCGACATCAACCAAGCATACAAACAAATTTTTGCACATAACGAAAACTATGCCTAACCTAATTCACCCTTATATGCTAAAACTAAACACCTACTGCATCTCAGTTTAAATTCAAGTGCATCGCAACATCAATCAATCATACAGGCACATTATTGCACATAATGAAAAAGTATGATACGTGGGAATCGCACCAGGCTTTACCTCTCAAGGGATCTTGAGAAGCTTACAACCCCCACCAGGCAGTGTACCTGATCATTGGAGTATAGTATAGTGACAAGTACCGGGGGATTGATCGTTCAGCTTAGGAATAGTGTCGCTAGGATTAGAAAACCTAAATACTAGTTCTAAAGGTGAGGGATGATTATTTTTGTATTTTTATATTTTATGAAAGCAATTAAAAATCTCGGGTTTGAAGGATTTGGGCGGAATTAGTTGCTAATCAACTAACCCAATACTAAGATGCAATTAAAATAAAATACTAGAAATGAAATTAAACTAAATTATACTAAGGTTGTGAGCAATAAGTGGAGAAAATATGTTTACTTATATTTCACTACTCCCTAGACATCTTTTACACGTTAATTACTTGTTATAATTGCATGGATGACGGATCGTATTCCTTAATACCATTATGAGCTCTTATCTCCTCCTACACCATGCCCAGCACAACTATAGGGATTGTAAACAGTGGCTCATGCATTAAATACAACCATTAAAGACCTAGTGCGCGTCGGTTCATGTTTCTTAAGACGTTCAAGCATGTTACCAATTGGAGATCTGCCAGTTTTCTTAAGCCTAACATATAAATCATTCATCCAAGACAAGTATAAACAAGTAATCAACACATAATTAACATCTAGGTTTCATTAGATCTAAGCAAACACAAGATAGATATAGCCTAGCATGATGGAATTAAGACAAGAACAAGATATAGACAACCAACACATAGACATATTGATTGAATTAAAAGAACACTTATCTCAATTACACATGAAAGGTATCAAGGGGTTGGAACCCTTGAAAAACCTGTAAAATTCGTACCAAGTTCGTACTTAGGGTTTCTCCAAAACTTCTCTTTTTAATGTGTAAAAATTAGAAAACTATATATAGGAAAAGGGGTCTGACGGCGTCAAGACAAACATTGTGACGCCGTTACCTCGCCGCCAAAACTATTCTCAGACTGCCTTGATCTACATTTGACGCCGTCAAGACTTAATCATTTCCACTTTTTAGTTTAGAAACATGATCAACCAACAATAAAAACTAAGCATGCATACGGAAGCAAATAACAAACAAACAAAAATAAAATCACACAAAACATGGGTTGCCTCCCAAGAAGCGCTTTTCTTTATTTACGAGTCTTGTAGCTAGACTCAAGGTCATGGGTTACTACGTTTTCCTATCCCGCAAAATGAATGCGGTCTCAAACATCTTAACCAGTCTCTTATCCTTCCTATACTCGGGGCCTAAAGCTAAACATTTCGAGTAATAGATCTCTTTCTTTTTGTAACCTCCAATGTTTCTCTCTTCCTCACTCTCAACCTTAATCACGGGGATGTTGTCAACATCGAGATCCTCAACTTCTCTAAACTTTTCTTCTTTATGGGGCATCCTATATCTAACGTTCTTCTCTTTGGTTGCGAATGTGATAGTGCCCTCATCATGGTTGTAAGTCATTTTAGAGGTTTTGACAAAAGGTTCTCCTAAAACAATCTGACACAAAGATTGATCAATAATTCCCCTAACATCTTCTAAGATCATAAAGTCACACCTATAGACAAAATCCCCAACGAAAACATGTAACCCTCTAACCCGCTCAACAAAATTACTCATGCGATTAGGGTTGTAAGGGTCCCGCCTAGGTTTCAGTTTTTCGTTCATGATCCAATTATAGTAAAGCCTAGACATGATGTTCATCGGTGCCTTTAAATCGATATAAGTGTGTTCTCTAAACATATGACCAATCATGCATGGGACCTTAAAATTAATAGAATTATGTTTCCTAATCCATGGGCGTTTTCGGTGCTTTGCAGGGCAAGGGCATTTTAGAAGGAACTTATGGTACCTCAATTCCTCAAGGGTTGGTGTGGAACTCCGAAATATTCTATCATCATCCCATGGCCCTTCCCTACAAGTGTTACTCCCTAGCTTGATTTCACATTCATTCATCTCATTGACCTTCATTATTTCATCATTTTCCGTTTTAAGTTGGTTATGTTGCAAAATAACTTCCTTGGGCAAGGTGAATCTAGTTAAGAAGTAGGAAGCAAGATCGTCCCAAGAGGAGACGGACCTTTCAGGGAGTTGGAATAACCATTGAAGAGCCCGACTATGTAAAGAGAATTGAAAGAGGGCTAAGAGTTCCCCTTCTTGATTATCAACACCTAATCCTATAGAATTGGTAATTTTTAGGTAGTTCTCAAGGTGTCGGGTCGGGTTCTCGAAAAAGTATCCATAGAATGCACACCCGAATTGCACCAATCGAATGGCGCTGGATTGCAAACGGATGGACCTTATAGGTGGGTGGATTGGTTGTGGTAGGTTTTGTGGGTGGTTTTGTTGCGGTGGGTTGATGGGTTCAAGGATGTTCCTGTTGTCCATGATGTTGGGTGGTTACGAACAAAGACACAAAGAAATAAGATAGACTAAAGAGAACCTAAAAATAAAAATAAAATCTTACTAGAAAAGAATCTAGCAAGTAGACCTAATAAAAAGAAATTCTAACCTAAACAATAACTATTCCCCAGTCTGCGGCACCAAAAACTTGATACTTGGGAATCGCACCAGGCTTTACCTCTCAAGGGATCTTGAGAAGCTTACAACCCCCACCAGGCAGTGTACCTGATCGTTGTAGTATAGTATAGTGACAAGTACCGGGGGATTGATCGTTCAGCTTAGGAATAGTGTTGCTAGGATTAGAAAACCTAAATACTAGTTCTAAAGGTGAGGGATGATTATTTTTGTATTTTTATATTTTATGAAAGCAATTAAAAATCTCGGGTTTGAAGGATTTGGGCGGAATTAGTTGCTAATCAACTAACCCAATACTAAGATGCAATAAAAATAAAATACTAGAAATGAAATTAAACTAAATTATACTAAGGTTGTGAGCAATAAGTGGAGAAAATGTGTTTACTTAGATTTCACTACTCCCTAGACATCTTTTACACGTTAATTACTTGTTATAATTGCATGGATGACGGATCGTATTCCTTAATACCATTCATGGGGTGGCACACTTAACTCCCCAATTCTATGAGCTCTTATCTCCTCCTACACCATGCCCAGCACAACTATAGGGATTGTAAACAGTGGCTCATGCATTAAATACAACCATTAAAGACCTAGTGCGCGTCGGTTCATGTTTCTTAAGACGTTCAAGCATGTTACCAATTGGAGATCTGCCAGTTTTCTTAAGCCTAACATATAAATCATTCATCCAAGACAAGTATAAACAAGTAATCAACACATAATTAACATCTAGGTTTCATTAGATCTAAGCAAACACAAGATAGATCTAGCTTAGCATGGTGGAATTAAGACAAGAACAAGATATAGACAACCAACACATAGACATATTGATTGAATTAAAAGAACACTTATCTCAATTACACATGAAAGGTATCAAGGGGTTAGAACCCTTGAAAAACCTGTAAAATTCGTACCAAGTTCGTACTTAGGGTTTCTCCAAAACTTCTCTTTTTAATGTGTAAAAATTAGAAAACTATATATAGGAAAAGGGGTCTGACGGCGTCAAGACAAACATTGTGACGCCGTCACCTCGCCGCCAAAACTATTCTCGGACTGCCTTGATCTACATTTGACG
The DNA here is from genome assembly GCA_030686995.1 of Artemisia argyi. Lineage (NCBI taxonomy): Eukaryota > Viridiplantae > Streptophyta > Magnoliopsida > Asterales > Asteraceae > Artemisia > Artemisia argyi. The sequence goes on from CM060690.1 coordinate 180,346,742, forward strand.
CCGTCAAGACTTAATCATTTCCAGGCCGTCATGAATTTTACTCTTGACGCCCAACTAAAACCTACTACATCTTAGTTTTAATTCAAGTGAATCGCATCATCAACCAAACATACAGACACATTTTTGCACATAACAAAACCTACGCCTAACCTAATTCACCCTTATATTTAAAACTAAACATCTACTGCATCCCAGTTCTAATTTAAGTGCATCGCAACATCAACCAAGCATACATACACATTTTTGCACATAACGAAAACTACGCCTAACCTAATTCACCCTTATATGCCAAAACTAAACACCTACTGCATCTCAGTTTTAATTCAAGTGCATCGCATCATCAACCAAGCATACTGATGAGGCGAAAAATGATCCGTTTTTAGGGGGTCATTTAAGGCCGAATCCGACTTTATTTGATCAAATATTGCCCTAAATCGTTCCTTTTGTGATTTTAGGTGTTTGGAGAGTGAATTCTGGAAAAGAAGCTATTTTGGACGTTTTTGGAGCATAAAAGTGAAGAAAACGACAAAGTACCAAAAATCCATGCTGAAGATACAAGGTGACGGCGTCAAGACCACCATCTTGACGGCGTCAGACATGAGGAATAAAACACCGTAGGTGGTGACGGCGTCAGAAGGCTTTATGACGGCGTCAAAGTGGCAAGAATAAAATACCGTAGGTGGTGACGGCGTCACATAGGCCGTCATAAGTGGATCAAGGCCGTCCGAGGAAGTATATGGCGGCGAGGTGACGGCGTCAGAATTTACTCTTGACGCCGTCAGACTGTTTTTCCTATATATAGTTTTCTAGTTTTTTCATTAAAGAGGGAGAAGTTTTGGTGAAACCCTAAAGACGATTTTGGTGCCTCTTTTACAGGTTTTTCAAGGGTTCCAAACCCTTGAGACCTTGCATTGTAATTGAGATAAGTATACTTTCAATTCAATCAATATGTCTATGTGTTGGTTGTTTATCTCTTGTTCTTATCTTAATTCTACTATGCTAGGCTAGATCTCCTTTGTGTTTGCTTAGATCTAATGAAACCTATATGTTGATTATGTGTTGATTACTTGTCTATTCTTGTTTTGGATGAATGATATTATATGTTAGGCTTAAGAAAACTGGCAGATCTCCAAATGGTAACATGCTTGAACGTCTTAAGAAACATGAACCGAGGCGTACTAGGTCTTTATTGGTTGTATTTAATGCATGAGCCACTGTTTACAATCCCTATAGTTGTGCTGGGTCATGGTGTAGGAGGAGATAAGAGCTCATAGAGTTGGGGAGTTATGTATGCCACCCCACGAATGGTATTAAGGAATACAATCCGTCATCCATACAAGTGTAACAAGTAATTGACATGTAAAAGATATCTAGGGAGTAATGAAGTCTAAGTAAACACAATTTCTCCAACCACTGCTCACAACCTTAGTTTAATTTAGTTTATTTTCATTTTTATTATTTTATTTTAATTATATATTAGCTTTGGGTTAGTTGAATAGCAACTAATTCCGCCCACTCTTCCAAAACCCGAGATTTTACTTGCTTTTATAAAAATATAAAAATACAAAAATAATCATCTTTCACCTTTAGAACTATTAATTAGGTTTTCTAATCCTAGCGACACTATTCCTAAGCTGAACGATCAATCCCCCGGTACTTGTCACTATACTATACTACAACGATCAGGTACACTGCCTGGTGGGGGTTGTAAGCTTCTCGAGATCCCTCGAGAGGTAAAGCAAGGTGCGATTCCCACGCATCAAGTTTTTGGCGCCGCAGCCTGGGGAATAGTTATTGTCTAGGTTAGGATTTCTTTTTATTAGGTCTACTTGCTAGATTCCTTTCTAGTAAGATTTTTATTTTTATTTTTAGGTCTTCTTTAGTCTATCTTATTTCTTCGTGCCTTTGTTCGTAACTCTTCACCATCCACCATCATGGCAACCAACGAATTCTCCAACCTTAGGATCACTAGAAGTCGTAGCACCACTAAAGACCTCGTCTTGCCTTATGCAGAACCCGAAAGAGAAATGTGTAGGTTAAGACGAACTCACTCAACACCTGAACCATCCAGCATTGCTATCGACTTTGATGCACCTCTCTCTGAAGAAAATTCAGAAAATCACATCACAACCCCGAGCTCCCACAATGAGACGAATACTCCTATAATACCTCCTCCTAAGCGTCTCAAGGATTACTCTTCCCCAACTCCTCGTGGGTTTTCCAATGCCATTGTTTATCCAAACGAACATACCAACGAGGTCTTGCATGCAAATGATATTTGGCTTGTCAAAAGTGTGTGTAAGTTCCACGGACTTGATGAGGAAAATCCAATCCAACACATCAAGGACTTCCTAAAAATAGTAGACACCATCCATACGGATGGGGCTACTAGAAACACATCCCGACTATGATTCTTCCCTTTCACCTTATACGAAAAAGCCCAAGAATGGTATAACAAACTCCCTTCCGAATCTATCTTCACATGGGAGCAACTCATATCCAAGTTCTATGAGAAGTTCTTTCCACCTGGAAAAACCTCAGCATTTAGGGATAGGATCCTTCGTTTCCGAAAGGGGAAGGATGAACCCTTCCATAAAGCGTGGACTAGATTCAAAGATTTAATAAGACAAGTTCCACATCATGGCATTGAACTTTGGCTCTTGGTCCAAATCTTTTACGAAAATATTTCCTCTAATGACCGGAACGGAATCAACCAATCTAGGAAAGGGAGATTGGCCAATCTTAGTGCCGAGGAAGGATGGGACAGGATTGAAGAATATGCCCAAGACCAGGATGACACTTGGGATGAACCTGAGTCGACTATCGGCATTTCTGAAACCACCTCGGATCGATTAAGCAAAGTTCACAAAAGAATGGATTGCCTAGCTGGGTCGCAACCACCTAAAATGCTGTTGAATCCTTACTTGATCTGCGATTACTGTGGAGGTCCGCATGAGGTGGAGGAATGCAGAGGAGCAGCCACAACTGAACATGCGTGTTTGTCAGGAGGAGACATTTATGCTGATCCCTCCCTTTTGCCTTTCTACCAAAATGATGATTATACCCTTTGGGGAAATCTGGTGAGGAAAAGAGAAGGGGAGGGAGGCCCTGAATTCAAGATCAGGAGCAATTTCGAAGATGACCTTGGTCACTTCACTCAAGAAAAAGACTTGCAAATGAAAGGGCTTAATGAGCTTTTCGACGAACATCAGGAGGATGTCAGAGAATTTTTCAGCAAGCTTAACTCAGCCCTAGATAACCTCCAACCACCGTCAGAAAGAAGAAAAGATCCCATGCTCGCGAAAACCACACGGGCCGGAACGACAACCAAGGACCCTCCTTACCCAAATTCGTCCCCCGTCACACTCGATTCAGACAAACCTGGGGAGGAGGAGGAGGATGTCGGCATTGGCACCCCGGACCAACCACCCGTGACAACCCCCTCCCCATCAGCCCTTCCTAACCCACCTGTGAGAATTCCATACCCATCCCGACTAAGGAACCAGAAAACTGAGAATGATAACAAGAGGTTCTTGTCATACCTAAAAGACTCGGTTGTCACCATACCTCTCCTGGATGCTTGCTATCACATGCCAAAGTATAGCACATACTTCAAAAAGCTGCTCGCTAACAGGAAGAAGCTCGAGGTTCTTGTAACCCTGGGGGAAGAATGCTCAGTGGTGACCCACCGAGGGCTACCAAAGAAGGTAGACGATCCAGGCAGCTTCACCTTGCCGTGCTCTATAGGACCCCTATCAATCAAGAATGCTCTTGCCGATTTGGGAGCAAGTATCAATCTCATGCCTCTCTCTATGTTCCGTAAACTAGGATATTCCGGATTGAAACCTACCCGTATGAACATCCAACTAGCCGATAGATCAGTCAAGTACCCCGAAGGGATATGTGAAAACGTGCTAGTCAAGGTTGGGAAATTCAAATTCCCGGTCGACTTCGTAATCCTGGATATGGAGGAGGACGACGTGGTACCTATCATTTTAGGAAGACCATTTCTTGCTACCGCTCGTGCAGTCATCGATGTCTACGATGGCAAATTGACCTTGCGAGTAGGAGACGATAGCACAACATTCGACATTAAGGATTCTATGGACCTCTCCCTCGAAGCATCCAACCGGCTCTACTTTATCGGGGAAGTAGATGAGCTCACAGATGTCATTGATGATTGCATCGATGAACAAATCGATGAAGGCTGGCTACGGGACGAGAGTTTTCTGCCTTTGCTAGAAGTGGAAAAGACGGAGGAGGTTAATGCAGTCTCCTTCTACCCAGACAAGAGGCAACGGAGCATCTCGAGCTCCGAAAGCCCGAGAACAAGCTCAAACCTTCTATTATCGAGCCCCCTGACGTTGATCTTAAAGAGCTCCCTAATCATTTGGAGTATGCCTTTCTTCAGGGAGAAAACCAACTCCCAGTAATCATAAACTCTTCCCTGGAAAAGGAACAAAAAGTTAAACTCTTAGAGGTCCTGAAGAAATACAAGGGGGTACTAGCATGGAGTGTGGCCGACATTAAGGGGATTGACTCAACTTTTTGCACACATAAGATTCTTATGGAGGAAGATTATAAACCCACTGTGCAACCCCAGAGGCGAGTGAACCCTAACATTAAGGAAGTAGTGAAGAAAGAAGTTATCAAACTTCTGGATGCAGGACTAATTTACCCGATCTCGGATAGCCCATGGGTCAGCCCTGTGCAGGTTGTACCTAAAAAGGGTGGAATGACCGTAGTAAAAAATGACAAGGGTGAGATGGTACCCCAGAGAACTGTCACTGGATGGCGGGTATGCATTGACTATCGAAAGCTCAACGATGCCACGAGGAAAGATCACTTTCCCTTACCATTCATTGATCAGATGTTAGAAAGATTATCTGGACACAAGTACTATTGCTTCTTAGATGGATTCTCAGGATATTTTCAAATCCCCATAGCACCTGAGGACCAAGAAAAGACCACGTTTACTTGCCCTTATGGAACGTTTGCTTACAAAAGGATGCCTTTTGGGCTATGTAATGCCCCCGCCACTTTCCAACGTTGCATGACCGCAATCTTTCACGAACTCATGGAAGACAGCATGGAGGTATTCATGGATGACTTTTCAGACTTCGGAAACTCCTTCGACCGCTGTCTTGCTAATTTAGAAAAGATGCTTAAACGTTGTGAGGAAACCAACTTGGTGTTGAACTGGGAAAAGTGTCACTTCATGGTAAAGGAAGGGATTGTGTTGGGGCATAAGATTTCAGGGAACGGGATAGAGGTGGACCAAGCTAAGGTCGAAGCTATATCTAAGTTACCATACCCCACGACTGTTAAGGCAATACGCAGCTTTTTGGGGCACGCCGGATTTTATCGGAGATTCATCAAGGACTTCTCCAAAATTGCCCGGCCAATGACTCAATTGCTTGTGAAGGATGCCCCATTCGATTTTTCCCAAGAATGCAAAGATGCTTTCGACCTCCTAAAAAGGGAACTCACTCAAGCTCCAATCATGATCACACCCAACTAGGAGTTACCATTTGAAATAATGTGTGACGCTAGCGACTTCGCTGTCGGGGCTGTATTAGGTCAGCGACGTAAAAAGCTTTTCCAACCTATTTACTACACTAGCAAAACCATGAATCCCGCCCAAGAGAACTACTCCACCACCGAAAAAGAATTATTAGCCGTAGTGTTTGCATTCGACTAATTTCGACAATATCTTGTCCTTTCAAAGACAGTCGTCTTCACTGACCACTCAGCTCTTAGATATCTGTTTGCGAAACAGGACGCCAAGCCACGACTGATTAGGTGGATCTTGTTGCTACAAGAATTTGATGTTGAGATTCGCGATAAGAGGGGGCAGAGAATCTGGCCGCCGATCATCTATCTCGTCTTGAAAACCCCCTGGATAAACACGATAGAAGTGAGATTAAAGATTCGTTTCCTGACGAACAACTAATGTCTATCCTTGATTCGGAACCATGGTACGCCGACTTTGCCAATTACTTCGCAAGTAGATATAGGCTCGTTCCTGAACACCTGACTAAATACGAGAGGAAGAGGTTCTTTTCCCAGCTAAAATATTACTTCTGGGATGAACCATTTTTATTCCGAATGTGTCCTGACCACATTGTAAGGCGTTGTGTTTCGGAGAATGAGGCAGTAAAAATCATGAGGGAATGTCACTCCGGTCCCTCTGGAGGGCATCATGGGATAAACATCACTGCCCGAAAGATTCTCGATGCAGGATTCTATTGGCCCACAATTTTCCGTGATGTAAAAGAAATGGTACAAGCGTGTGATGCATGTCAACGGGCTGGAAATATATCACGTAGGGATGAGGCACCTCAGAACTTTATACAAGTTTGTGAGGTATTCGATGTTTGGGGAATCGACTTTATGGGACCCTTTCCGTCCTCAGGGGGAAACGAGTACATTTTAGTCGCCATTGACTATGTTTCAAAATGGGTTGAAGCACAAGCCCTTAGGACTAATGATGCTAGAGTGGTCATTCATTTCCTGAAAAAGCTTTTCGCAAGATTCGGGATTCCGAAAGCTCTCATCAGCGATAGGGGGACACATTTTTGCAACGCGCAAATGGAAAAGGTAATGAAGAGGTATGGAGTACCCCATCGATTCTCCACCGCCTATCATCCACAGACCAATGGCCAAGTCGAAAACACCAATAGAGCTATTAAAAGAATACTTGAAAAAATGGTTAGTCAAAACAGAAAGGACTGGTCATTCAAACTCGACGAAGCCTTATGGGCATTCCGAACTGCCTACAAAATACCTATTGGAACGACCCCGTTTCGCATGGTGTATGGTAAGGCATGTCATTTACCGGTAGAATTAGAACACAAGGCTTATTGGGCGCTTAAGGCATGCAACTTAGATTACACAACTGCGGGGAATAGTAGGTTTTTGCAATTACACGAGCTTGATGAGCTTAGATTAGAAGCCTACGAATCCTCCATCACATATAAAGAGAGAGCTAAAAGATGGCATGATCAAAGAATTAAGAAACCCAAAGAATTTTCAGATGGGGACAAGGTCCTATTATACAATTCTCGGTTGAGATTATTTCCGGGAAAACTTAAGTCTAGATGGTATGGGCCGTTCACGGTGAAGAATTCCTCTAAATTTGGAGCAGTAGTGCTAGTTGATGATGAGGGTAGGGAATTCACGGTTAACATACAACGTGTAAAACATTACCAAGAAAATAACAATGAAATGATTAATGAGGAGGATGTGATGTTTGATGATGAAGTCACGTAGTAACCCACGACTTTGAGTCTAGCTACAAGACTCGTAAATAAAGAAAAGCGCTTCTTGGGAGGCAACCCATGTTTTGTGTGATTTTAATTGTTTGATTGTTATTTGCTTCCGTATGCATGTTTTATTTTTATTGTTGGTTGATCATGTTTCTCAATTAAAATGTGGAAATACTTTATTATGTTGTTTGGCCTAGTCTTAACTTCAACCTAAAGGTATTTTTGCAAAAGATAAGTGTAAGGGGAAACCCCAAATATGTTTTTAAGAAACAAACCGATCATGATTCTCCACAATATTTAATGAACATGTATATTCGTATTTGTTAGAGTCAAATGCTTGTATTGAGTCATAATGAAGTTTTGCAGGATTTTCCAGGAAGTAGGACAAAGTTTTTCCAGAAATTTTCCGGAAACTTAACATAAGAATTTCTGCAGGTCCATTCTGACGGCGTCAGGGTATTGCTCTTGACGGCGTCAGGAGTCAAAAATCTGGAAATTTTACCGGTTTTGTTTTTCTAACGGAGTCTTATGGTTTTTGTGAATTATTAAGTTTTATAATCTCCAGGAAATCTGCAAACTTCATTCCACAAGCATTATATCTTACTTTGTTTTCTAGGATTTAGTAACTTATATAGGATGCCGCCGATTTTACGCGAGGTTGCCTTGTCTACTTTTGTCAGGTTTTACAGGTTATGTATGACAAGGAGATGATTTATATTCTGGAAGGGAAGCTTTGATTGTTCATTTTCTTGGAGGAAGATTTAACCTGGCCAACCTATAATCCATACCGAGCGAATCAGGGGAGTATTTGATTTCATTCTCTTTACTTTTTCACTTTTACATTCTTTACTTGAACATTGGGGACAATGTTCATCCTAAGTGTAAGGGGAGGGTAAAAAGATGATACCTTACATATGCACTTTCGCTTGAGTTTGTTTTGTTTGATAGTAGATGTGTAATAAAACTATGAGAAATACTTGTTAGTGTAATTTTAGCGCCAAATTTAAAATTTTTTACAACATTTAGGAGTGAAACTTTAGCCATAGCAAGTGTCTCATGGATAGGAGATTGTATGACTAGCACATAACCGTATATTCAGAAAAATTTTCCACCCAAAAATGTGAGGTTCGCCTTTAGTTTTGATAGGAAAAGCATTTATTATTAGTGCTTATGAGTGTACCGGTAGCATTTAGATTCTAGAACTTGCGTTAGTGATGCATTCCGAGACCGCTAGTTAGACTACATTCGTGTGGTAGGATTTACTACATGATAAGAGGCATTAGGATCACCCTTGTGTTAAACCCGTATTATAATTACTTGACCATTTAAGTCATATTACTTGGCTAGTTAAGTCAACTAATTTTTCCCACACCCCTAGCGTTGTACTCATTTTTAGTACACGAAACCCCTAGTACACCCCTCCGAGCCTATCTTTTCGTTTCTAACTTTAAGCATCTTACTTAAAGGAAGAATTTGTTACACCCCACTTAAATGTACACTCAAATCGCCTTAGCCTTCCGTGTATGCGCTCATTTTTAGTGCATTATTGTTATTTGCTAAACCCTAAGTTAACTTTCTAATTGATTACATGGTTGCTAAATCGAGTCATATCCTTGTACATATTGTTTTGGGACGATTGGGACTCATGGGTAAGTACTTATTTTATGGAGTAATGGGGAAGAACATAATATTATTACCCTCATATGTACGTTAATCTTAAAAGTGCTCCAAGTGTTTTGATTTTCTTAATTCGAGTCATTAGATTAGTTGATGTAAAGTATGTAAAGATTCAAGTGTAAGGGGATTGCTCATACCCCTATGATATATTATTTTGGATGGTAGGGTAAGAGTGTATGCAAAAAAAAATAAAAAAATAAAAAAAAAATAATAAAAAAAGAGAAAAAACATACGGACTACCATCCCGTTTTTATTCTATGTTCATTTTATGTTTTTAGTTATTTTTCATTTTTTAGCTTAAGTCGAGTCTAGTCTTGGCTTAGCAACGCCATCTTGTACATGTAATTAACCAAGATTGTTAACTCGCCACCAGTAAAACTTCCTTTATCCAACAAAACCGTGTAATTCATATCCCTACACCTAACGTTATAACCCTTTAAAAGACCTCTTTGATAGTTTATCCTAGGTGCTTACGCCATGTGGTGGAGGTTTGATCCTTTCCCAAGCCTATGGTAATCTATTTTGCTATGACAGGTAGTGAGAGATATCTTCCATTTCCATAATGTTATATTACTTTATTACACCCGAGAGATGTGAGTATCTAAACACTATTTGTGAGGTGCTTGTGTATGACCTCCGTGCTTGTCTATTGGTCTTTAGTGGAACGATTATTTGTTGTAATTACTTTTATATTAGTGTTAAATGACCCCTAACTTGTCTTTTGAGTAGAATAAAAGCTCATTTGCTTGAGGACAAGCAAATCTCAAGTGTAAGGGTATATGATGAGGCGAAAAATGATCCGTTTTTAGGGGGTCATTTAAGCCCGAATCCGACTTTATTTGATCAAATATTGCCCTAAATCGTTCCTTTTGTGATTTTAGGTGTTTGGAGAGTGAATTCTGGAAAAGAAGCTATTTTGGACGTTTTTGGAGCATAAAAGTGAAGAAAACGACAAAGTACCAAAAATCCATGCTGAAGATACAAGGTGACGGCGTCAAGACCACCATCTTGACGGCGTCAGACATGAGGAATAAAACACCGTAGGTGGTGACGGCGTCAGAAGGCTTTATGACGGCGTCAAAGTGGCAAGAATAAAATACCGTAGGTGGTGACGGCGTCACATAGGCCGTCATAAGTGGATCAAGGCCGTCCGAGGAAGTATATGGCGGCGAGGTGACGGCGTCAGAATTTACTCTTGACGCCGTCAGACTGTTTTTCCTATATATAGTTTTCTAGTTTTTTCATTAAAGAGGGAGAAGTTTTGGTGAAACCCTAAAGACGATTTTGGTGCCTCTTTTACAGGTTTTTCAAGGGTTCCAAACCCTTGAGACCTTGCATTGTAATTGAGATAAGTATACTTTCAATTCAATCAATATGTCTATGTGTTGGTTGTTTATCTCTTGTTCTTATCTTAATTCTACTATGCTAGGCTAGATCTCCTTTGTGTTTGCTTAGATCTAATGAAACCTATATGTTGATTATGTGTTGATTACTTGTCTATTCTTGTTTTGGATGAATGATATTATATGTTAGGCTTAAGAAAACTGGCAGATCTCCAAATGGTAACATGCTTGAACGTCTTAAGAAACATGAACCGAGGCGTACTAGGTCTTTATTGGTTGTATTTAATGCATGAGCCACTGTTTACAATCCCTATAGTTGTGCTGGGTCATGGTGTAGGAGGAGATAAGAGCTCATAGAGTTGGGGAGTTATGTATGCCACCCCACGAATGGTATTAAGGAATACAATCCGTCATCCATACAAGTGTAACAAGTAATTGACATGTAAAAGATATCTAGGGAGTAATGAAGTCTAAGTAAACACAATTTCTCCAACCACTGCTCACAACCTTAGTTTAATTTAGTTTATTTTCATTTTTATTATTTTATTTTAATTATATATTAGCTTTGGGTTAGTTGAATAGCAACTAATTCCGCCCACTCTTCCAAAACCCGAGATTTTACTTGCTTTTATAAAAATATAAAAATACAAAAATAATCATCTTTCACCTTTAGAACTATTAATTAGGTTTTCTAATCCTAGCGACACTATTCCTAAGCTGAACGATCAATCCCCCGGTACTTGTCACTATACTATACTACAACGATCAGGTACACTGCCTGGTGGGGGTTGTAAGCTTCTCGAGATCCCTCGAGAGGTAAAGCAAGGTGCGATTCCCACGCATCAAGTTTTTGGCGCCGCAGCCTGGGGAATAGTTATTGTCTAGGTTAGGATTTCTTTTTATTAGGTCTACTTGCTAGATTCCTTTCTAGTAAGATTTTTATTTTTATTTTTAGGTCTTCTTTAGTCTATCTTATTTCTTCGTGCCTTTGTTCGTAACTCTTCACCATCCACCATCATGGCAACCAACGAATTCTCCAACCTTAGGATCACTAGAAGTCGTAGCACCACTAAAGACCTCGTCTTGCCTTATGCAGAACCCGAAAGAGAAATGTGTAGGTTAAGACGAACTCACTCAACACCTGAACCATCCAGCATTGCTATCGACTTTGATGCACCTCTCTCTAAAGAAAATTCAGAAAATCACATCACAACCCCGAGCTCCCACAATGAGACGAATACTCCTATAATACCTCCTCCTAAGCGTCTCAAGGATTACTCTTCCCCAACTCCTCATGGGTTTTCCAATGCCATTGTTTATCCAAACGAACATACCAACGAGGTCTTGCATGCAAATGATATTTGGCTTGTCAAAAGTGTGTGTAAGTTCCACGGACTTGATGAGGAAAATCCAATCCAACACATCAAGGACTTCCTAAAAATAGTAGACACCATCCATACGGATGGGGCTACTAGAAACACATCCCGACTATGATTCTTCCCTTTCACCTTATACGAAAAAGCCCAAGAATGGTATAACAAACTCCCTTCCGAATCTATCTTCACATGGGAGCAACTCATATCCAAGTTCTATGAGAAGTTCTTTCCACCTGGAAAAACCTCAGCATTTAGGGATAGGATCCTTCGTTTCCGAAAGGGGAAGGATGAACCCTTCCATAAAGCGTGGACTAGATTCAAAGATTTAATAAGACAAGTTCCACATCATGGCATTGAACTTTGGCTCTTGGTCCAAATCTTTTACGAAAATATTTCCTCTAATGACCGGAACGGAATCAACCAATCTAGGAAAGGGAGATTGGCCAATCTTAGTGCCGAGGAAGGATGGGACAGGATTGAAGAATATGCCCAAGACCAGGATGACACTTGGGATGAACCTGAGTCGACTATCGGCATTTCTGAAACCACCTCGGATCGATTAAGCAAAGTTCACAAAAGAATGGATTGCCTAGCTGGGTCGCAACCACCTAAAATGCTGTTGAATCCTTACTTGATCTGCGATTACTGTGGAGGTCCGCATGAGGTGGAGGAATGCGGAGGAGCAGCCACAACTGAACATGCGTGTTTGTCAGGAGGAGACATTTATGCTGATCCCTCCCTTTTGCCTTTCTACCAAAATGATGATTATACCCTTTGGGGAAATCTGGTGAGGAAAAGAGAAGGGGAGGGAGGCCCTGAATTCAAGATCAGGAGCAATTTCGAAGATGACCTTGGTCACTTCACTCAAGAAAAAGACTTGCAAATGAAAGGGCTTAATGAGCTTTTCGACGAACATCAGGAGGATGTCAGAGAATTTTTCAGCAAGCTTAACTCAGCCCTAGATAACCTCCAACCACCGTCAGAAAGAAGAAAAGATCCCATGCTCGCGAAAACCACACGGGCCGGAACGACAACCAAGGACCCTCCTTACCCAAATTCGTCCCCCGTCACACTCGATTCAGACAAACCTGGGGAGGAGGAGGAGGATGTCGGCATTGGCACCCCGGACCAACCACCCGTGACAACCCCCTCCCCATCAGCCCTTCCTAACCCACCTGTGAGAATTCCATACCCATCCCGACTAAGGAACCAGAAAACTGAGAATGATAACAAGAGGTTCTTGTCATACCTAAAAGACTCGGTTGTCACCATACCTCTCCTGGATGCTTGCTATCACATGCCAAAGTATAGCACATACTTCAAAAAGCTGCTCGCTAACAGGAAGAAGCTCGAGGTTCTTGTAACCCTGGGGGAAGAATGCTCAGTGGTGACCCACCGAGGGCTACCAAAGAAGGTAGACGATCCAGGCAGCTTCACCTTGCCGTGCTCTATAGGACCCCTATCAATCAAGAATGCTCTTGCCGATTTGGGAGCAAGTATCAATCTCATGCCTCTCTCTATGTTCCGTAAACTAGGATATTCCGGATTGAAGCCTACCCGTATGAACATCCAACTAGCCGATAGATCAGTCAAGTACCCCGAAGGGATATGTGAAAACGTGCTAGTCAAGGTTGGGAAATTCAAATTCCCGGTCGACTTCGTAATCCTGGATAAGTATACTTTCAATTCAATCAATATGTCTATGTGTTGGTTGTTTATCTCTTGTTCTTATCTTAATTCTACTATGCTAGGCTAGATCTCCTTTGTGTTTGCTTAGATCTAATGAAACCTAGATGTTGATTATGTGTTGATTACTTGTCTATTCATGTTTTGGATGAATGATATTATATGTTAGGCTTAAGAAAACTGGCAGATCTCCAAATGGTAACATGCTTGAACGTCTTAAGAAACATGAACCGAGGCGTACTAGGTCTTTATTGGTTGTATTTAATGCATGAGCCACTGTTTACAATCCCTATAGTTGTGCTGGGTCATGGTGTAGGAGGAGATAAGAGCTCATAGAGTTGGGGAGTTATGTATGCCACCCCACGAATGGTATTAAGGAATACAATCCGTCATCCATACAAGTGTAACAAGTAATTGACATGTAAAAGATATCTAGGGAGTAATGAAGTCTAAGTAAACACAATTTCTCCAACCACTGCTCACAACCTTAGTTTAATTTAGTTTATTTTCATTTTTATTATTTTATTTTAATTATATATTAGCTTTGGGTTAGTTGAATAGCAACTAATTCCGCCCACTCTTCCAAAACCCGAGATTTTACTTGCTTTTATAAAAATATAAAAATACAAAAATAATCATCTTTCACCTTTAGAACTATTAATTAGGTTTTCTAATCCTAGCGACACTATTCCTAAGCTGAACGATCAATCCCCCGGTACTTGTCACTATACTATACTACAACGATCAGGTACACTGCCTGGTGGGGGTTGTAAGCTTCTCGAGATCCCTCGAGAGGTAAAGCAAGGTGCGATTCCCATGCATCACATACAGACACATTTTTCACATAACAAAACCTACGCCTAACCTAATTCACCCTTATATGTTAAAACTAAACATCTATTGCATCTCAGTTCTAATTTAAGTGCATCGCAACATCAACCAAGCATACAAACAAATTTTTGCACATAACGAAAACTATGCCTAACCTTATTCACCCTTATATGCTTAAACTAAACACCTACTGCATCTCAGTTTAAATTCAAGTGCATCGCAACATCAATCAAGCATACAGACATATTTTTTCACATAACGAAAAAGTACGCATAACCTAATTCACCCTTATATGCCAAAACTAAAACCTACTGCATCTCAGTTTTAATTCAAGTGCATCGCATCATCAACCAAACATACAGACACATTTTCGCACATAACAAAACCTACGCCTAACCTAATTCATCCTTATATGTTAAAACTAAACACCTACTGCATCTCAATTCTAATTCAAGTGCATCGCAACATCAACCAAGCATACAAACACATTTTTGCACGTAACGAAAACTATGCCTAACCTAATTCACCCTTACATGCTGAAACTAAACACATACTGCGTCTCATTTTAAATTCAAGTGCATCGCAACATCAATCAAGCATATAAACACATTTTTTCACATAACGAAAACTACACCTAACCTAATTCACACGTATATGCTAAAACTAAAACCTACTGCATTTCAGTTTTAATTTAGGTGCACCGCAACATCAACCAAAACTATGCCTAACCTAATTCACCTTATATGCTGAAACTAAACACCTACTGCATCTCAGTTCAACATTAAGTGCATCACACAAATAACCAAACATAAAAAAATAAATAACCAACTGCATCACAATTAAAATCAAAACCTACTGCATCATACTATGAAATACAACTGCATTAACATTCAATATAACAGCATCACAATGTAAATTTAGTGCATCACAGTTATAAAGTCTAGTTGAGACATTGTATCAAACACCTTGTATGCAACTTTCTTAATCACGTTGTTTTATTTACTTTTGTTATATTTTGTTCTAGATCTAGAAGAAAACATTCATAAGCATACACAAAAACACACCAGTTAATAGATTTGAAAGTCTTTTTTTATATACTTTTAAAAACGAGATCAATGACTTAATTACTCTTTGTAGTTGCTGAATTCATCAACAAAAACATAATTTTACTATAACGAAATTAAGAAATTGATGCAGTAACAAAATTAAATTAAAAATCTACTTACGTGGCGGTGCAAGATCTAGTAGATTCATCCTCACCATCATTGATGCAGTAAGGTTTTTGAATGGTGGATTAAACTGTAACAAATCGATCCAGTAGCAATCATTGATGCAGCAGTTTGAGTCGTTGACGATGAATAATCATTGATGAATTAAAATTTTGGAATGAAATAATTAGGGTTTGTGTGTGAACCAGTGTGTGTTTTTTAGAGAGAGGTTTTTCTTATTTTGATATGAAATGAATAGTCAGATTTGGAAATGAACCACTAGTTGTCTAAATTACACTATTATACAATTGCCCCTAAAGTTTGCATTATTTACCATCATGCCACCGCACTTTTTGATCTGGTCAAATTTGATCTAATGGTTGGGAGGGCTTCCTACCCTTTTTATTTTAACACCCTTTTTATTATAACCCCACCCTATTATATATAAAATAAAAAGTTTGTTAAAATAAAAAGGCTAGGAAGCCCTCCTATGCTGACACCTGTCCACTCCCCACCCGTCCTTTTAATTACACTAGCAAGGGTATTTTCGTTATTTTACACCTAGGGTTATATATACATTTTTACTCACTTTATGTACCTTATACTTCTGTCTCTCCATTCCTACCACCGTGATTGATAATCACCATTCTTAACACCATTATCACCATCATTTTTACCACCGTTCTCACCACCATTCACCACCGTATTCTTTATATTCTCCACCAAGCAACTGTATAATCGATTTTGATATGTCGATGGTGTTTCATCTTCAATGAATAATGAGTGTTCATTATCATCTAATAATGAGTTTTCATCATCAACAACTAGTTTATCATCAACGAATTATGATAGTAAGATCTTAATATCTTTTTTTTTATATAAATTGAATTGTTGATGAAAGTTAGACTTACTTTGTTATTTGTTGAATCACTGTCACAAAGTTTAGAAGTTAGATTTATACTATATGAAGTTTTTCACTACATCTGGAACGAGTTTGAGAGAAAAAGTACATGAAAAACGTGTATATGGAACTTGCACACCATGTGTTTGATAAAATGCCTGCATGATATTCTATAACTGTGATGCAGTAGTTTTGTACAGTGATGCGCTAGTTTCGTACTGTGATGTACTAGTTGTTCATCCACCTTTGTGATTAACTTGTTGCTAAAATTGTGATGCACCGATATTGAATAACATTTTTTTTGTGTTGTTATTGATCTAAACATGTTATATATAAAGTGTTTAGATCTGAAAAATTCAAAATGTGTTTAGTAAAGGTGCACACAAGATGTATGATAACATGTCTCAATGAGATTTTATACCTCTGATGCACTAAGTTTACACTCTGATGCATAAGCTTTTAATCTTTATTTGTTTTGGTCATTTTTTTAGTAGAAAATGCTTGTATGTGTAGTTGTATGTGTGATGTGATTGTTATGAAATATTGATGCAGTAGAAATGCTTATTTTGTGTTTATGTTATGAGTAGAAATCTTTGTTCATGTAATTGTTTTTTTGATGTAGTTATTCTGCAACTTTGGTACAATAGGTGTTTGTTTTTGACCAACGATGATTTATTAGCTAATGTTTCATTTCTTATTAGTAGAAATGGCTTATATGCGTAGTTGTAGCCATGATGCAGCTGTTATGAAATGCTGATGCAGCAGGTGTTTGTGTGTGATGAATACATATCTAATAGCTTTATAGTTTTGTTATGAGTATTTGTATAAAGTTTTATTATAATCTGGAAATGTTTAAAAAGTAACACACAACCCTTCATGCAGCTACTTTTTATGCTTTGATGTAGCTACTTGTAATAGAAGTGTTTCTGAAATATACTCAATATATTTTTGTTCATTTTAAATAATTTACTACTTTTATGTTATTTAGTTGATTTATAAGATTGATTCAGTATGTGTTTTTTTTTTTTTTTTTGGTTTTTGTGTATTCAATTGACCTAAGTTGATTTTAGAACTGTGATATGCAATATGTGTTTTTGTTGCTTGTTGTAGTTGTTTTACAACATTTATGCACTAGGTTTTTTGTTTATTATTATTATTGTATTTAGCTTACCTAATTTGATTTTCTTTATGAGTTTGTTTATATTTCTAAAAGGACATAAGGCCAGCGTATTATCATGAGTGTAGATTATATGTTAATTTATTGTTTATGGTTATGGTTGCTTATTGTTCGGGTAAAGTTCATCAGTTTTTGTTATCATGCGAATTGTGAATATGAAGTATGAAAATGGATATTAGATGGTTGTTATAGTATTCGTTGATGAGTGGATGTTTGGCATGTACTGGTTTTAGCTTCTATGTTGCTTATTCAACTATTTGCAAAATCTATATGTTGTGCTAATGATCTAAATGGAGGTGAAGATACATATGAATTTTAGTAGTAAATTTAATGGGTCTTGTCTGATTGATCATCCTAATTATCTTTTTCTATTTTCAGAAATTTATGATGAGTATGTTGGAAAATTCCCATGGGCATACCTTTCCCTGATGTTCAGTTTTGGAAAATGGATTCAGACGACTTAACACAATTATGACGAGTACGTTAGAAAATACCGATATGGGCACACCTTTCCATAATGATCGGTTTTGGAAAATGGGTTGAAAGGCCATAATTCACATAAATTGTCATCATCCAAGAAACCAAAACAACATCTGCCAAAAAGAGCTGGGCTGAGAGAATATTCCAGCAAATGAGCTTACTATGAATATTCTTTTGACAAGTTTTCATAATTCACAGAAATTGTGATCATCCAAGACATGTTTTCGGTTCAATGATGTATAGCATTTATTACCAAACATCAATACAATAGTATCTCAGTATTTCTGAAATGTACTTAGTATCTTTCTATTTTATGAATAATAGTTATTGCATTATGTTATTTGTTTAATGTATTATGATGCAGTAAAATACATTTTGTTTCCGTAACATTTACATCATGATACAGTAAAATATTCATTGTGATGCAGTAAAATACTACAGTGATGTAGTATAGTATTATTTTGATGCAACATTGTGATGTAGTAAGTTAACATTTTGATGCAGTAAATTAACATTGTGATGTATTAAAATTATATTGTGATTCAGCAGTATAATAACATTGTGATACAATAATATGATAACATTCTGATGCAGTAGAACAGTATTCTGATGCAATATAATTTTATTTTGATTTAGGAATATGAAAACATTGAGTAGCAACAATATTTATAACAGTATGATGTAGTAAATTAACATTGTGATGTGATAAAATTATTTGTGTTATTGTACCACAATTATTTGTTAGTATATCAAAATTTAAGACATCATATTGTTGATATTTTTGATTCAGTTGTTGTAATTCAAAACTTTTTTTATATTTAAGTGAATATATACACTGTGATGCACCAGATTTTTACATTATGATGAACTAGATATAAACATTATGATGCACTAATTGTATACACTATGATGCAATAGCTATATACACTCTGGTGCACTAGTATTTTTAGTGGATCACAATTAACAATCTAGTGCATCATAGTTAACAATTAAGTGCAACACAATTTAATTTAGTATAACATAATTTATAATTTATTGTATATGTGATTCACTAAATAATAAAGTACTTAGTATTAAACAACCACCAATAAAAATACAAGATATTTTAAACATCCAAAATATTTTAAACTGAAATTGTTCAGTAATCATTCAGTGGTCTTGAATACAGTTTCAGTAAACTTTGTCAGCAAATCTTGATCCACTCTAACATCATTGTATGTTACAAGTTTAGAACTCTTTGGTTGCTTCTTCATGCAGGCTTCTACTTCTTTCAATATTTTTGCCTTTTTCTCATTAATACATATAAGCATCATCTTTGTTGAGTACTTGACACGCAACGGCTTCAGTTATGCTTTTAGACCTAGGCCTTGTTTCTTCAACTCTTTCAAAAAAACATCACGACCCATGATGTTTTCATATGCCTCATCACAAATACGTCATTGTCGGTATTGTTGTAGGTTATCCTCCAAGGCATCTTCACGTGTTTAGGTTCGGCCATTAAAAACTCAGTGCATTTTTGGTGATTTTATTTCTTTCTTTCCAGGTAGTCAATAAATGAATCAATCTGTGAAAATTATAAAATATTGTTACATTAATGTACTTTTTGACGCACTAGTTATAACACTATGATGCAGTAAACTAACACTATGATGTAGTAAAAAAAACAATTGTATGTATTTCAGTTATACTTACCATAATCATTGGAAAATCACCATATCTTACAGCTATATCATTTGCTGCATATCATTTCAAATTCAATTGCATCAAACAAAAACCAAACATACAAACACATTTTCACACGTAACTCAGCCTACGCTTAACCTAACTCAGGCTTATATGCGACAACTAAAAATCTACTTCATCCTAGTTCGGCTAAAAGTGCATCAGAAAAACAAGCAAACATATAAACTCATTTTTGCACATAATGCAACATACATTTAGCCTATTTCATAATTATACGCGATAACTAAACACCTACTGCATCACAGTTCCGATTCAAGCGCATCGCATATACAACCAAGCAGGAAAACACATTTACGCACATAATGCAACATACATTTAGCCTAATTCATCATTATACGCGACAACTAAACACCTACTACATCACAATTTAGAGTCACGCGCATCGCATATACAACCAAGCAAAAAAACACATTTACGCGCACATAATGCAACATACATTTAGCCTAATTTATCCTTATATTGTACGTGACAACTAAACACCTACTGAATCACAGTTCAAATTCAAGCGCATCAGACAACCAACCAAACAAACAAACAAACACATTCTCGCACATAATGCAACCTACGTTTAGCCTAATTCATCATTATACGCGACAACTGAATACCTACTGCATCACAGTTCAAATTCAAATTCATGTACATACAATCAAACAGAAAAACACATTCTCGCACATAATGCAACCTATGTTTAGCCTAATTCATCATTATACATGACAACTAAACTCCTACTGCATCACAGTTCAAATTCAAGTGCATCGTACATACAACCAAAAAATTAAACACATTTTCGGATATAATGCAACCTACATTTGGCCTAATTCATCATTATACGCGACGACTGAACATCTATTGCATTACAATTCAAACTTAAGTGCATCGCATATACAACCAAACAGTCAAACACATTCTCACACATAAAACAACCTACGCTTACCCTACTTCATCCTTTACACGCTGTAACTGAGCACCTGCTACATCTCAGTTCAAATTCTAGTGCATCATACATACAAGCAAGCATACAAATAAGTTTACACACATAAAATAACCTGCACGTAGCCTACTTCATCCTTACATGTGACAACTGAACACCGACTGCATCTCAGTTCAAATTCCATTGCATCATACATACAACTAAGACTACAAACACATTTACATACATAAAACAACCTACGCTTAGCCTACTTCATCCTTTACACGCAAAAACTAAACACCTATTGCATCTCAGTTCAATATCCAATGCATTAGACATATAACCAAGCATTCAAACAAGTTTACACACATAAAACAACCTACGCTTAGCCTATGTTATCCTTACATGCGACAACTGAACACCTACTGCATCTCACTTCAAATTCCAGTGCATCAGACATACAACCAAGCATACAAACAAGTTTACACAACTTAAACAACATATGCTTAGCCTACTTTATCATTTACACTTGACAACTGAACACCTACTGCAGCTCAGTTCAAATTCATGTGCATCAGACATACAAACAAGTTTACACACATAAACAACCTATGTTTAGCCTATTTCATCCTTAGATGCGACAACTGAACATCAACTGCATCTCAGTTCAAAATTAGTACATCACAGTTTCATTACAAGTGCATCAGAATGTAAAGTTTGTGCACCACAGTTATAAAGTCTCATTGAGACATTTTATCAAATACCTTCTATGTAGCAATCATAAACATATACATACACACACTCTTGAACAGATTCGATAGCCTACTTCATTATTTCAAAATAATGAACCTAAATTGGTTAAAAAAAATATTTTGGTAAATCAAAACTAACAAAATTAGGCTTCATATATCAACTTACAGAGGTGTATACGATGCAGTAGATCCGTCTTCAACATCATTAACACAAGGATGCAATAACGATTTGATTATGATTAGAATGTTTTAGATGGGGTAACTTTATTAATAATTTGATTGTGATGACATGATTTGAGAATGATTCAATTTTAGAGAAATATGATGAAGAAGTGTGTGAAATTTTAGAGAGAGAAAGTGTGAAATTTTAGTGAGAGAAGATTAGATCGAATGAATTGTTTAGGGGGTGTAATGAATGGTTGTGTAAAATACAATGTTATACAATTGCCCCCGATGTTTCCAGTATTTACAAAGTTGCCACCGCCCTTTTTGATCTAGATGGGTTTGATCCAATGGCTAGGATGTCTTCCTACACTTTTTATTATAACATCCTTTTTATTATAACCTCACCCTATATATATATATATATATATATATATATATATATATATATATATATATATATATATATATATATATATATATATATATATATATATATATATATATGGGGTAGGGTTATAATAAAAAGTCTAGGAAGGCGAATTTTGGTGCATCACAGTTACAAAGTTACTGCATCACATTTTTAAGTCACTGCATCACAGTTATAAATTTTAGTGCATCACAGTTATTGAATCACAGCTATAAAAAGTTACGACATCACAGTTAATGCATTGCAGTTATTAAGTTACTGCATCACATTTAAATTCACTGCATCATAGTTATAAATTTAGTGCATCAGAGACTTTTTATTCTTTTTATTTTAAGACCCTTTTTATTTTAACCCAAACCTATATGTATATATATATATATATATATATATATATATATATATATATATATATATATATATATATATATATGTATGTATATATATATATATATATATATATATATATATATATATATATATATATATATACATATCTACATATATATATATCTATATACATATATATATATATATATATATATATATATATATATATATATACCACATATATAATGCACAAAGGCACTTCACTCTTATTTTTAAGATGTACAAGTCAAGAAGCATAATGTACACCATTTTAATGCATATTCTCACTCTTAATTTTTAGACTTACAAGACAAGAGGCATAATGTATATACCACTTTAATGCACATATCTTATATGCTAAAAGCTTAAGTAGCCTTATAAATGTAAAGTGGTCATAATAAATGGCTTACAAATTGAAAGTGAAATATGCAAGCTCCAAGCAAACCAACCATCTCACAAATTGAATGTCATGAAGATGAAATAAAACATAACCAATTGAGAATTTTTTTTTTTTGAACTTTAACTTTCATTCACAAAGACGAGTCCTCAAACCGAGGACCGCCAAACACCACAAAACAAGTTACATCATATACAATGGTGAAACAACCCAATCCTTCCACACAATATTTTTGGATCTACCCCTATTCTTGTACCAAAGAAAAGACAAAGATTTCACATTCAAAACTATCTCGAAAACCTTCGGATCTTTCCTATTAAAAATTTTGTCATTTCTGGCACCCCACAAGACCCAAAAGCCAATGATAAAAATGCCTTGGACCAGCTTTCGACCTTTTTTACTACCTTTCCATTGCTTATAAAGCTCCAACAGATCCCGATTAGCGAACACGATAACCGAATCCAAGCCGCACCACTTCCCTAAAGCATACCAAACGCCATACGAGAAACCACACCCCGAAAAAAGATGCAGCGAAGACTCAACATCAAAGTTGCAGAGAACACAAACCTAGTCGCCGACATGAATATTTCTTCTGGCTAGAGCGCTGGCGGTAGGAATGCGATCCATCTCGGACCTCCAAGCAAAAATGTTGCACTTCAAGGGGACCCAAGACACCCACTTAAACCTGTACCAATCACCATAAGACCTGTGTTTTTGCAGCAAAAACTTAACAGCTTTTACCGAAAAAGGAGCTGCACTAGACCCGAACCAAGACCACCCGTCTGATCCCTGGCGCACACCTACTCGATCTAAAACAACAGCTAAATCAGCCCACTCAGAGCAGCACTCAGATGACATCGGCAGCGTCTGATCAATGACCGCCCAGGAACCCGACTCCGGCGGGCCGACCCACTTGTCTCGGACGTAACAATCCTTGTGAGAATCAATGCCAAAAATATTCGGGAACTTCTCCTTTAAAGGTCCATCCATAATCCAATGATCTAACCAAAATCTAATCGAATTACCATCACCCAACTGATCTTTAAAGCAGCTCTGGAAAGAAATTTCCCCAAACCGAAGCTTATCGCCCAACCGAACTATGGCAGGCCAACATCCACTAGCACCACTAGCAATAGGAAGAAACGACCACCTACGCCTACACGAGTGACACGCCAAAATGACTTTTTTCCAGAGACTATTATCTTCACGTTTAAATCTCCAAATCCATTTTGAAAGTAAAGCATCATTCGAATCTTTAAGTTTAGAAATCCCCAAACCTCCAACATTTTTTGGCGAAGTAATTCTTTCCCATGCCACCCAATGAACTTTGTTTATGGAATCGGAGCCCGTCCACAAGAAACGATTCATAAGCTTTTCAAGTGTATCAATAATCTTGGAAGGAGCCTTATAAAGAGAAAAATAATAAACCGGGAGGCTCTCCAAGACCGCTTTGATAAGTGTTACCCTCCCCCCGATAGACAAAAGCTTAGCCTTCCAAGAAGCAAGCCTCCCCTCAAAAACTTCAACCACCTTTCTCCAATTAATGCACCGGTTCATATTGGCTCCGACTTTGATACCCAAGTATTCAAAAGGCACATCCCCAATCCGGCAACCCAACAACTTAGCCATCTCGACAACTTCTAAATTATTCGTAACCAAACCAAACAAGCTGGATTTATGGATATTAATTTTTAAGCCCGAACACATGTAAAAAATTCGAAGGATTCGCGCCATGTTGTCAATATTAAATTTAGACCATTCCCCTAAGATAAGGGCATCGTCCGCATACAATAAGTGTGAAAGAAACGGACCCTCTCTACCTACCTTGATACCTTTGAACTCACCCTCCATAATGGCTTTATTGAAAAGACTTGACAAGGCTTCCATAACAAATAAGAATAAAAAAGGAGATAAAGGGTCGCCCTGTCTCAACCCCTTTTCACATTGAAATTCAAACGTGGGCGACCCGTTCACAAGCACCGCCGATCTAGCCGATTTAAGAATGGCCTCGACCCACATACACCACCTCCTCGGAAAACCCATTTGCTCAAGAATAGAAATTAAAAAGCGCCAATTAACATTGTCATATGCTTTTTCAAAATCTATTTTCAACAAAAAAGCTTTCTTCCCCTTTCTTTTAATCCAAGACAAAATTTGTAATTTTAAATACCTAAAATAGAAAATATAGCTAAAAGTATTATTGTATATTAATTTATATAAATTCATGTTCATTGATTCATTCGGTACATGGAGAAATCTATTGGTGAAGTACCATGTATTTGAATCAGTCACATATATTAACAAAATGTCCTTTAGCTTGTAATAAATACTGGTCCAGTTTCAAACCTACCATGTTGATGGAGATTGAATACCTAACCAATTTTTTTAATTTGAACAGTAGGTAATCCAATTGTTTAAGATATCAATTGACAAATAATAAGCTTATATAGTTTTATAATTTATATTTTTCAATTTAGGATCAACGATATAGAGTTTTGAATTTATACTTTTTTTTAAAGCGAAAATATATTAGGGCCACAAAGGGCAAACAAAGAAAAAGATACAACTAAAATGCTCTAAGTAAGACCGTAAGAAAAGAAGAAAGAAAGAAAAACATAAACATAACAAGAACCACCTTGAACTCCAAAAGAACTACGAGATGTTCAAATCACCGGGATTATGAATCCAGTGATTCCATGAGAATCGGTTATTAGATGCTCTATTTCAGGCCCACAGGAGAGACATCATTTGGACTAAAGGGAATATGTTTTCATTATGGAAAACAATCCTCTCATCTTCTGAAGATGAATGACAAATTTTGTTCCTCCAATTCCAAATATGCCAAAATGAAGAAACGCAAACAACATAAAGAAGTTTATTCACCCATTTGTCTTTAAGGAAGGCGATTTTTTCAGAAATAACGTCCGAGAGTGATAGGTTCCAAATCAAAATTTTAAACCAAATGATTTTGATAATTGGGCATAAGAAAAAACAGTGATCTCTAGTCTCCTCAAGCGAACAACAAAAAGCACACATAGAAGAAGGAAGGTGCATGCCCAGCTGCATCAAGTTGGGATTTGTCAGGTGACGATTTAGATCAACCTGCCACGCACAAATATTTACCTTCCGGGGGACCCATGAGTTCCACTTAAAAGACGGAGATTCAATCTCAGAAACAAAAACAATTGATTGTATCTTCACGAGAAATGTCTAGAACAAGCCCACTGATATGATAGGATAGAGAAGTAAGCTCATCCAACACGCGACCAGTATAAGATTGTAAGTGTGTAGGACCTTATAGGATTGTAAGAAAAGCTCTAAGAAATATATTAAATATACGCTATAGAATACCTCTTTTTGTAAGCCATCAATAAAGAATATAATTAAATGAAGATAAAACAGGATTACGGCAAACACGTATTACACCTGATGCATGAAAAAATAGAATGAAGAACCATGATCGACTAACCTATGATTCAAGCTCTAATGAAAAGCGAAAAGACATTCAAGATACACATGAGCTCTGAAAAACCCGAAGCAATAAGTAAGCCTATCTATAAATGTAAAAATGACCCACTGTTTGATGCCAATAAACTTACATAAGCAATTAACATATTAAACCATGCATTTGATGACAAATCCAATTAGCTAGGTATATGAATTTTTTTGAAGTTTAAGAATTTGAGGTAACATTAATGTTTATTTATTGTGTTTGGAACCTGGTCTTTCAAGGATTTTAGTTTCCTTGGATGGTTAGACCAAAAAGTGAATTGCAAGGCCTTATTTCTTTGATCATACGGTGTTGATGACATACGGATGAGCAAGAAAAGTTCAATCTCAACCCTTGGCCTATCATCATGACATATTTTTTTTTGCTTGGATTTCTGGTAAAAATGATTTCCAACTGTACTAATATACACCACCCAAGAAGGGAAGAGGATCCTCTCAAAGTCTCAAGTTAAGGATAACTTGCTTGATCAAGTTACAATTATCAACCATTGGATTAAATCCGATGGCTCAAATCATCTCCTATTCTTTTGATTTGCGCCATTGGATTTGATCCATTGGTTGATATTTGTTTAACTTGATCAATCAAGCTATCCTCAACTTGAGAGGATCCTTTCCCCACCATAAATTTGTAAGTAACTTTTGATTCTATCCAAAAGTTTTGTTTACAATAAAGCAGACAATTCCTCAAAGAAAACAAAACTAACATATGTTTTTCACAATTGTAGTTGTGTTTTTTATTTACCATTTTACCCTGACCAAGATTATACGTGTAGTTGCGTTTCTTATACTGCCCATGTATTGCACGGGTTTTCAGCTAGTTCTTGTACAAAATCCAAACAAGTGAAATACAGAGAGTGAAGGTAAATAAACAAGACAAATCCAAACTAAAACAATCAAGACATCATACCCAAATCACTAATCATTTTCTGAGGAGGCAGGAATGTCCAAGCTATCATTTTTCTTCCCCGGTTTGACATATATGCACCTCGGGTTGACGTGTCAGAAGCTCATTCTTCTCGCCGATTGAGATGGAATTCCCGGAGCCCATGGTTTACGAATTTTTGGAATGCCCAATCCATCACCTGTTGCAAGATGCTTTTTTGTAACACAACAGACCAGACTCCAGAGGAGGCCAATCGTAAGATGACTCACTCCTGTTTGGATCGGTAAAAGTTGCATAAATTTTTTCCTGGGGGCCTGAGGCTATTAGAAGGGGTCGTGAATAGAAGGATGGTTCCTTGTCATTGTTGTTTGGTCTAATAGAAGTTGCATAAGTTTTTTCCTTGAAGCCTGGGGTTGTTTATTTTTCTTACTTACAAATTCAAACTTTGTGCAGTTACAATTTGAGGTAACATTAATGTTTATTTGTTGTGTTTGGAACCTGGTCTTTCAAGGATTTTAGTTTCCTTGGATGGTTAGAACAAAAAGTGAATTGCAAGGCCTTACTTCTTTGATCATACGGTGTTGATGACATACGGATGAGCAAAAAAGGTTCAATCTCAGAACGCTTGGCCTATCATCATGAAATTTTTTTGGCTTGGATTTCAGGTAAAAATGATTTCTAACTGTACTAATAATATGCAAAACCAAAGCACCATAAATTTGTAAGTAACTCTTGATTCTATCCAAAAGTTTTGTTTACAATAAATTAAGCAGACAATTCCACAAAAAAAATAAAAAAATAAAAAATACAATAAATTAATACATGGGTTTATAACTAGTTCTTGTACAAATTCAAAATAAAACACTACTGTTTATTTATGAAAGAAAAGAAAAAAACAAAACAAGACAGAAAGTTTAAAAAACTTTATTATCATCCACCAAACTGAAACACAAACAAGTTACAACATCATTTCAAGATCCACAAATCCAAATAAGGGAAATAAACAACACAAATCCATACTAAAACATACAAGACATAATAAATAAATCACTTATGATTTTTCTCACCCTGTTTGACATCTGTGTTTGAAGCTTTATCCAATTTAGATGGAGTGGCCCCAGAGTGATCTGGTATATTTTTGCTCTTGTTGTTGTTCTTGTCATCTGTGTTTGAAGCTTTTGAAGCTTCACCTGATCCTGGCTTGTTAATTTTTGGAATGCCCAATCCTTTGCCAGATGTAGGACGCCTAATGGAGCTAATGTCAATATTCATTCTGAGCCGGTAAGAAGAAAGTTTTCCGATAGGGTTGAGAGAATTGAATATGTGGTCCGTGTGTTTGCGCGTCTAATACTCTATCACATGGTTTGACTTTTTATAACAATTGTTTTACTAGTCTAGGGGTGTTCACGGTTCGGTTAATTAACCGAATAAACCGAAAACCGAACCGAACCAAACCGAAATAAAACCGAACCGAACATATAACCGAACCGAATTTGTTAAAACCGAACCGAACCGAATTAAAAATTCGGTTTTCGGTTTGGATATGGGTTAAGCTATCTGAACCGAAAACCGAACCGAAAATCGAATTTATATAAATATATATATTTTTTATATATTTATATTATTTTAAATATAAAAAATATCTATTAAAATTTTATACTAATATAAAAAAATACTTTTTTATGCTTTAAATATTTTTTTGCCAAAAATATATATAATTAAATTCAAAAAAAAATATAAATAGTGTAATTTAAGTAAAAAATTCGGTTTTCGGTTTTGACCCATAACCGAACCGAACTTCGGTTCAGTTCTCAGTTTGGTTCGGTTATAGATATTTTCGGTTCGGTTCGGTTTTCGGTTATGACCCAAAATTTTTTTTTAACCGAACAACCCGAACCGAATAAACCGATTAACCGATAACCGAACCGATGAACACCCCTATACTAGTCCTCCATGTGAGAAATACTATTATTAAATAATAGAAGGGTTAATGTACCGCGAGGCCTTTCAAGTTTTCAACCTTTTACAAATGGGCTACTAGTATATTGAAATTAACTTATAGGAGGTTTAATTATATGTTTGTTTTCAATTACGCCAATTATAGCCAAATTTATGCTTAAAATTGTAATGCATAAGTAAGTAACAATCTCTAATTTATCGAAGCAATACAAATGACAAGTTTGGTATAGAGTACCAATCATACCCTTGTTTTTGTTTTAGGTGTTACGATATATAATCAAAATTAATTTAGAAGATAAAAATGAAATTTTGCGACTATTTTTTTTGTTCGTATAATTTTAATATATTAGTGTTAGGTTCATTCTTATTGTTTTATAATTATCTGGATTGAGTCTGACCAAAATTAGTGTAAATGAAAATAAACATATAGCTTGGTGGCCTATAAGCTAGTTTGAATAAACGAACGGGCTATGTGTTAAAATCTATATAGTTGAGTGGCGTCCTCATATTTTAAATTTAACATTTGCATATCAAACTTTATTAATATACCAAGGGACCAATACTCACCATCTATCTCCATTTGATCTAAGGGATGAGATTAAAACAACATTTTAACAAACCCATTTTCATCATTTTTTTCAAATATTAATCTCATTAACCGTTAATTGTTGAGCGAAAAAAATATACCATCACGACAAGCATTTAATTTTTTTGTTTATAGATATGTAATTTAGTATACTTTCGACAAACTTTTTTTTTCTTTCATTTTTTACATTTTTTATGTTTTTTCGTCTTTGTTTTTCTTCTATCCTCGTTGTTAAAACGTGCATAACAAATCACATGTGATTAAACACTAATTTTAATATTTATAATAAAATGACATGTGATTTTTCCAACACATATCTTAATCACATGTGCTTTTTCCTACACGTGATCCCAATCACATGTGATTTTCATATATGAGCTACTATAATCTATAAAATCACATGTGATTTTATTAAAATATTCAAATTAATGCTTAATCACATATGATTTCTCATGTTATTTTCAACAACGAAGACAAATAAAAATATAAAGTCGAAAAAAACATATAAAAAAACCATGAAAGAAAATAAATGTCGAAAGTATATCAAGGTGCCCATCTTTAGATAGATAATTAAATGCTGGCCATGACGGTATAATATATTTTATCTAAGGGGGTTGGCAACACATGCGGGGAGGCACGGTAGGGGGTGGTTCCTGTGCGGGAACACCGACGCCGACCATGCGGTACCCGCACGGGGGAGGCCTTCTGCGGTGAAGCTTACCGCACGAGAAAGAAAAGAAATTGGAACGTTGGAGACTCAAAAAATGGACCGTTGGAGCAGTAAACACTTGTATGGTTCAAAAGAGGTTATGGAGATATGAAGGTTATGGAGATATGAAATAAACGGGAGGAAGATGATGACTCAAAAAATGGACCCCTCAACTTTATATCTTTTAATTACATATTTGCTCTAATTTTCTAACCATTTGCTTTTATTTACGTATAGGTGCAAAAATTTTTACATAATTGACAATTTAAGCCCTTGTTTTATAACTTAATCATAAATAACCTTACACAGTTATTGTTTAAAAAGGTTTTAGATGTCGGCTAATGGCACTATATATTGTCATAATATTGATAGAATTTAAAAAAAAAAAAAAAAGAAAGAAAAAAGAAAAAAAAAGTGAGTGAAGGGTGTGAGGGGTGTGATGCCAACAAAAAGTGAGTGAGTGAAGGAGAAAGTGGGAGAGTGATGTGGCATAAGGAGATTGGGTGTACGTGAATAAAGTGATTTGAGGTGAGGGGTGTGTTGCTAACCCCCTAACGATTAACGGTTCATGAGATATTTAAATAAAATACATGAAATATTATAACGCTTTATATAGCAACTCATACTTTTCAGGTCATTATTTACCTTTTCACTCAAAACTATTAATTTGAAAGTTAATTATTTACTTATACACGTAAATCTAAACTGAACTGTGTATACCCGAAAATGACATTTTTCGTAAACTGTCAATTTTCCAAGTCGATATTTGACTAATAACTCAAAACATTCACTTTTAATATTTACTTGTTTACTTAACCCTAAAATTGGGAGATGAACCCGCGTGTAAACACCCATAAAATCCCATCAACATCATTTCCTCCACAATACCAATAGTAGGTATTCTCCCAGGTAAATCTTTGCTTTTCTTTTCTGTGCATTGCATGTGATGACTCAGTAGACCTACTCACGTATCATCTTAAGCCAAATATCCTTACAATCATAACACAAGAACTCCTAATCTAAAATCACTACAATACCACAATAAGTAATCTATCATCACAACACACTAAATCTATCACAATAACAAAACAAACCCTAATCAAACCAATTAAGCTCTATGTGTTTACAAAACCCTAATTGCTTATCCAAACTGGTTTGAAAGTACTCAAGGCTTATGTAGGAGTTACATTAGCAACTTTAGGATATCTTAGACTCCCTAAACCCTTTAGAAGATTAGGTACAAGTCTTTTAAGCACAAAACCTTAACTAGGTCTTACAAGTCCCAAAACTAAGTTAAACCTTCCCAAACCTTTACCATAAGCTACCACCACTTAGTATAAGCTTCTGAGGACTTAATCTTAGTCACTAAGTACTCATATGAACTTAATCTAGGTACTAAACCTTTAGCTAAACCCTAATCTCTCACTAAGTAACCCTAATCTCTCACTAAGTAAGATTAGGTCTAAACTAAACCTAAACTAGTTAAAACCTAAACATAAGCACCTCAAGCACCTAGCCTAGCACCTTGGTCACCCTAAGAACCCTCCCTAGAACCTCCCAATCTAGCACACAAGGTGGTGATGCACCACCTTGTCACCTCCTTCCCTACGCGGCATCACCACCACCACTAGCCCCCTACCTACGCCCCTAGACCACCTTAATCACCAACATAGCTTAGGAGAGTCACATATAGCAGCCATGAGTCACCTCCCCCCCCCCCCCCCTCTTGCCACCTCGACCCCCTTTTCTTCCTTTCCACTCCATTCGACCCTATAAATACCCCATAAGCCCCATCACTTCAATTCATACCTTCACTTTGTATCACCTCACATATTCTGGTCCTAATGGTAGTACAAGATTCCTAGTATCTTTAGAAGTCGAGTGGTTAAGCTCTAGGTCTTGGTCGAATTCCATTTTTAGCCTAGAAACTCTAGTTCTCACGTTAAACCCTCCCCTATTCAAGTAAGCTTCATTTTTTATTCTAATAGCTTTATTACAGTACTATGATAGTTATAGGATGCTTTAGAACCTTTTCTTGAGCCTTGATCACTTTCATATACTAGTTTGCATTTTAAAACCCTAATTTAAGTCAAGTTGCTAAATACATGCTATAATACCTTAAATTAAGCTATAATTTAGTTTAGGAAATTTAGATAAGGTAATATTAGAATGTCATAAGCTAGGAAACTCTTTTTTTATATAAAAATATAGTTTGCATGGGATTAGGACTAGTTTTGCAAAAGTCTCCATGCATAGGGGTATATATGGTAACTTTATGAAAATATTAAGTCTAGGGACTATTTTTGACATTTATTAGAAGTATTAAGTATAAGGACCCTTTTTGCAATGTTACATAACCCTAGGATAAAAGTTATAATAGTTATAAACTTATAAGGACTAGTTTTGCAAATATTAGTAAGTCGAGGTATAAATGGTAAATTCTGAAAACAAATAAGTCTAAGGGTCATTTCTGTCATTTTCATAAGATATATAAGTATAGGGGCTAATTTTGTAAAGTCTAGATAGTTAGAAATCTACATAACATAAAGTATATAAGTTAAGGATAGAAAGTGTAAATATGTGAAACTTAAAGGTTATTAAGTAAAGTATAACCCTAAAAACAAAAGCATGACACAATAGTAGGGAGCCTCATGTGAGGGGTTTTATTTGGGTATTCGTTTTGACGAGTTTGTTGGGTTTACGAGTTAAAGTGCCCTGGCTCCTCAAACGTATACTACATGACCTCTGGATTATGATTGCCCGAATGGTGTTATGCTATAACTAAATCTAAAATACTTAACTCAATAGTAGGGACCTTCGTGTGAGGAGTTATATACTTCTGAATTTTGATGGCCCGAACGGCATTATGTTTGGCAGCATAATACAATAGTAGGGAGCCTCATGTGAATAGTTATACTTCTGGATTACGATGTCCTGAACGGTGTTATGTTATAAACATAGAAACCCTATGAGTAATTACTTAAGAAACTTAAAACAACTAAAGAACTTAACCACATAAACACACCTACAAAACCCACATGACACGTGAGTAAGGCAATCTAGTTTTTGAGTCACTTTTCACATCAATCACCTCATCCTTAAGCCCAGGTGAGTTCATAGCCTCACTCTTTCTAAATGCTCTATGAACCCTGTGAGGGGGTTACATGCTTACTTTTTCTCTTTAAACCGAATACAAGGCTTTTTCTTTGGTTATTGCATGAGTGTTACTTTCTTCCACCATTACATAACTAAAATTCATGAGCCATAATCACTTGTGAGCTTTACACAAGTGAATGCGAGTATAGTTGATAGATCTATTGGAGCTTGACAAATCTCGTCGGTTTACCTCAGCCGGGTAACCGATAAGTACTATACTTGAAATCTCACAAAGTTTAACTTTGGCAAGTTAACTTTGGGTGGAAGATAGTGAAGGTATATGTGATATGCTCTCATAATATTTTGAGAAGTTGTTTGCCACCTCTCACCCAGCAGCATGTGATAATGACATTGAAGATTTAGGGAAACCGGTTTCTGAAGGTGAAGTTTATACCGTAGTTATGCAAATGCACCATTCAAATGCCCTTGGACCTGATGGTATGATGGCTCTACTTTATCAAAAATTCTGGAAAATTGTTGGTCCTGCGGTTGTAAAAGTAGTGGTTTAATTCTTTCGTGGTGCAAATCATGCCGCAAAATATAAATGAAACCCTAATAACTTTAACACCAAAAACTTCGTCTCCGACAACTTTAATGATTTTCGCCCCATCAGTTTATGCAATGTAATTTACAAAATAATTTCCAAGGTACCAGTTAATAGAATCAAATGAGTTCTTCCAAGGTTAATAGATGAAACTCAGTCAGTTTTTGTTACAGGACGCATGATCACTGATAATGCTATAGTTGCTTTCTAGGTCTTTCATTGGCTTAATAACAAAAGAAGCAGTCAGAAAGGTGCAATGGCAATTAAAGTTGATATGAGTAAAGCTTACGATCTCGTGGAGTGGTCTTTTATTAGATCAGTACTTCAAAGATTTTGATTCCCACAAAACTTCACGAATATGGTTATGGAGTGTGTGACGTCTGTCTCCTTCTCTTTCAATATCAATGGGCATATTACAGGACATGTTGTTCCCACGCGAGGACTCCGTCAACGGGATCCTATTTCACCCTACTTATTTATCATGTGCGCAGAAGTGTTGTCTGCAATGACTAGGAGAGATGTTTACACCAGCCACATTCACCGAGTTAAAATCAGTCGGGGTGCTCCTCAAGTAAGTCACTTATTTTTTGCCGATGATAGTGTTTTCTTTACTAGGGCCTCGGTGGAGGAATGCACAAGGTTGAAGAATATTTTAGGGAAATATTGTTGTTGTTCAGGTCAAAGTATTAACTTCCACAAATTAGAGATTTTTTCCAGCCCAAATGTCGAAGAAACTTCACGTAATCTCATTGTAACTAGACTCGAGGTTCGGGAAGCATCACAACAAACTATGTACTTAGGCCCCCCTTCTATTTTTGGAAGAAAGATGTGTTTCAAGCTATTCTAGATAAGGTACGAAAGAAAATTTTTGGATGGAAAGAAAGGCCATTGTCAATAGGGGAAAGGAGGTTCTATTAAAATCTGTGGCCCAAGCAATGCCAATGTATGTCATGAATCTTTTTCTCTTACCAGATGGACTAATTGACGAGATTCATCGAGCTTTTAATTGCTTCTGGTGGGGACATGGAAACAAGGAAAACCCTATATGATGGGCGTCATGGGAGTCGATGTGTATCTCCAAATATCTTGGCGGCATGGGATTTCGTCATATGAATGGCTTTAACAAGGCCCTCTTCGCAAAGCAAGGTTGGAGACTTATCACAATGGAGGAGTCACTTCCTGCAAGAATCCTTAAAGCAAGGTATTTTCCAAGGAGTTGTTTCTTAGATGCAAGGATTGGATATAAGCCTAGTTTATTTGTCGCAACTTATGTTCTACACGAGACATCATTCGTAAGGGGCAAAAATGGAACGCTGGTATGGTAAGCAAGTAAGATTATGGGAAGACTATTGGCGTGAGGGTTATGGAACACTATACAACCACACCCAAAATCATGATTTGCATGTTGTTAATGATCTTGTGGATCCTAATACAGAAGGGTCGAATCATAGACTATTGTTATAAGTATTCTCTAGACAAGTTACAGAAAATGTTGTTAATGAGTGTGACTCTTGTTACTGGGATGCTTCTTCGAATGGAACATTCACTTGCAAATCTGCATATTGGATTGCAATTCAGAGTATAGAAGGTCTCCAAGAATCACAATCACAATCACAACATGAAAGAAAATGTTTGAAGGCAATCTGGTTGGTTAATATTCCTAAGAAAGTTAAAATATTTATACGGAGAGCTTGTATGAATCTCTTGCCCACTATAAGCAATCTTGCTGCAAGAGGTTTAGCACCTGGTTCTCTCACATGTGTGCATTGTTCAGCTCCAACAAAAGACGTTAAACATGCTTTATTCCTTTTTTATTGGGTGCGGGATATATGGGCTAGCATTGAGCTTACTGATCTTACAAACCAGGTAGTAGACATATCGATCGAAGAAATTCTATGTGCTACTCAGGAGCAACAAGAAGGTAAGTTGGAATTGACGTTAATGTTAATGTGGCGAATATGGTGTATAAGAAATTCCAAAGCTCATGGACAAGGAGATCCTGAGCAAAATAAAGTGAAAGAATCTGCTCATGTAATGTTGCAAGATTTCTTCCGAACAAATCGAGCTATAGTTGCAACTATGCCCCCCCCCCCCCCCCCCCCATAATGCATTCTCGTGAGCATGGTCTGCTCCAACATATGGAGACATAAAAATAAAAGGTGATGCTGGTATATCAGGGAACAATGGTGTAGCAGGCCTTGGTTTTGTCATGAGATCGCATAACAGGTCAGTTTTGGTAGCGGGAAGTAGACGGGTCAGTTTTGCGTTGTCGGTTGTTGAAGCTGAAGCAAAAGCAATCCTTTAGGCTATACAAGTGGCTCTAGGTAAGGGTTTTAAAAAAGTTGTTTTGGAGACGGATTCGAGTATACTTGTGGAGGCATTCAAACATGACAAAGTGTTAGTTCACGTTAGGGCTCTATTTCTTCATATACGTCGATTATGCCTCTCATTTGATTCTTGTAATTTGTCATTTGTGCGACGTGAGGAGAATAAAGTTGCTCATGAGTTAGCTAGGAGAGCGTTATATAATAGTATAGATGACTTGTATGATGGTTTTTGTGCCTCCTTCGGTTGATCAATGGGTATAACATGATGTAACTTTTCTAAATGATATTTGAAATAGTTTCATGATAATAATAATAATAATAATAATAATAATAATAATAATAATAATAAATAAAAAATAAAAAAAAAATTCCATAGATGCATAATTGATTTTTTCAGCAGAAATATTTGTATTTAAGATGCTAACCTAAATATAGCATAACACAAAAAATTAAAAATATAGTACTCCGTATAACTCAATTAATTGGTACAAGAGGTCAACACTATTTGTATAACTCTTTTTCATATATAGAACACTTCAACGTTGTTTACCAGTAATAATGTAGAGTGAAGAGGAACGTAAAATGAAAGGTACAAATTTGACCGCTTAGTCTTTAACGGATTGACGATCTTCATGAATCTCACGATAAAAAATATATTAGAAACAATTTACATGTAAAGATCATCATTGTTTCTTTTCTTATATTTATTTATTTATTTATTTTATCTATCCATCTACTCTTTCAAAACAAGCTTCAACCCTCAGCCAACCTGAAACCTCCTAAAACTTGACATGAAATGTTTTTTAACACGTGACAAGTATAGTCTCATGAACTTCGTAATTTTGAAAATCATATGAATAATATGTTCACACATATTTCAATAAGCTAACTTTTCATTTAATTAGTTATCACTAAAAGTTTTGTAAAGATATTTTATAGTCTTAATGGCTCAATGCTAGCAAAAGTGTATTACCCAACAATATGTTCTTCTTCATAATAAGAATAACATATGAATCAACTGTAAAGAATATTTTCTAGTAGTTGATACAACGAACTAAGTCGAACTTTTATCGTGTTACTCAAGTTTAAAACGAATAATCTCATACATTTTTGCCAAAGCTTACCTTGTGCGCTTAAGCATAATCTTTAATTGCAGCTTCTAACAAAAAATCTCATACATTTTTGCTGAGTGCTTGAATTATTAGCTTATTTCACTCTTAGGCCAAAGAGAAAAAAAATAAAAAAATTAAAAGACCTTATCAAAAAGTCCATAACCCTAGTCTATTATTTAATAATATTATTTCTCACATGGAGTACTTACAAAATGTCAGCCATGTGTTGGAGTATAAATTAAACACCCCGATCCATATTCAATACCCTCAACCCTCCCGGAAAACTTTCTTCTTACCGGCTCAGAATGAGTGACAGCGGTGGCAAGAGAAAGGGGTCGGAAGTGCATTCTTCAACTCCCAATAAACGTGGCAAAAAATTGGGCATTCCAAAAATTAGCAAGCCAGAGGATCAGGAAATTCTATCTCAACCGGAAGAAGCTTCAGTCTCAAAACATGTCAAACCGGGGGAGAAAAATGTTAACTTGGACATTCCATCATCGGTTGAAATTTTAATCTCAGACAACAAGAACATACCCAATCACACCGGTCAGATGCCACGGGACTTTGCTAAAACACCAAATCGTACTGCACCCGGCAAAGGATTGCCCATTCCAAAAATTAAAAAAACGCCGAATACCGTCTGAATCGGTTGAAGCTTCAGTCTCAGACTCTGTCAAAATTAGTTTGGTGGGAAAGAAGTTAAAAAATGTCAGTCCAATCACATATTATGTGGAGAAAAATGATAAGTGATTTGATTATGATGTCTTATATGTTTTAGTATGGATTTGTGTTGTTTTTTTTTACCTTCAAACTCTGTATTTCCCTTGTTTGGATTTGTGGATCTTCCAATAATGTTGTACTAACTTGTTTGTGTTTCTGTTTGGTGGATAATAGTAATAAAGATTTCAATTTTTTTTTTTTTTTTTTTTTTTTTTTTTTTTTTTTTTTTTTCACACATAAATAAGTACTCTCCAGGTCCCTTAAAAAGTGTACACATTTCTATTTATATTTGTCCCAAAAAGAGTGTTCGGTTTTTATTTTTGGATATTAATTATGATTGATTTCCTACTTTACCATTATAATCAAAACATGCATTAATTAATTGTTCAATTCTAGTTTCTATATTAACTGTAAGGATAAAAATTACTACCTCCGTCCTAAATTTATTGTCCATTATTGACTTTTTCGGTCTTTACTTTTCAACTTTGACCTTAAATATTTTTGTTTATATTACATAATACTTAATACAAAATATATGAACGGATTGAGTTTAAAATGTATTTTCATTTGGTATAATTTTTATGAAAAATTGTATAACACAAACAAAAATATTTATAGTCAAAGTTGAGAAAGAAAGACTGAAAAAGTCAATAGGGGACAATAAATTTGGGACGGAGGGAGTACCATTTATCAATAAAAAATAGCATTAATTACATGTGTTTTTCTATCTTTTGCCCTAGGGCACAAAATAAGAAAGACAAATAGTACACAAAAAGTATTAAAAGACACACAAAAATACATATTTAATGGATCCCTAAATTCATTTTTGCGGGTCTCTCGTATTTTTGTGTACTTTTTGTACTTCTTATCTTGTGCCCTAGGGCACAAGATAGAAAAACCCTAATTGCATATATCATAAGGAGTAAACAGCAAAAAATGTCCTTAAACTTTGCCAAAAATGCAAATAATGTCCTCTTACAAAAAAAATTACAAAAGATGTTCCTGACCTTTCGGGTTTCTGCAAATAATGTCCTTGAGGTGTTACTGTTCATGACAAAAAAGGTTTTTTGGACTAACGCTCGTTAACTTTTCACGTTAGTGGCGTGTGAAATGACTATTTTACCCTAGCTACGGTAGGGACATTTTTTGCAAGTTTATCTATTTATACTCACTATATCTCATCCAAAAACCACCAAAAACACCAGTATCAAATCTACAAGTAGTGATACGACTTGCAAAACCCAAAAAAACAAACAATGAGCAACAACAAACAACAGGTAGAGCTGACCGACATCACAGCCCCCTTACTGGCAACCACCCAAGGTACCGTCAGTCACATCCTATCCTTTTTTTTTTTTTTTTTTTTTTCATTTTCTTTAAATATAATTTTGTCATTTTCTGCAGGTTATACTATGGAGGACCGTGATGCATCCACTAGTCCTTCGGTCATTGACGAGACTATAGGCTTTCTTCTTGATTGTGCAAAAAGAGGACAAACTCGTGGCAAGCAACCTCCACCGTCTATTTGCAAGGTTTCTAGAATTCTTAGAAATCTTAGCGTAAGATCATTCATCCCTCAGCTGGTCTCTATAGGACCTATACATAGAGAAAAGAAGAAGTTGAAAGAATTTGAATGGCAGAAAGAATGTTATCTTGATGACCTACTATATCGTTGTTATTCTGATTCCACGCCAAAGGAAACAATATTAGAAGCATGTCTGCAAAAGGTAAACAATTTAATACCCCAAATCAGAGCATCTTATGCGTCTTGTGTCATCGAGAACTGTAGTGACGTTGAGCTTGCCAGGATGATGGTTATGGATGGTTGTTTCATACTTGAATTCTGTTTCAAGCATGAAGAAGAAAATTTGTATTTGCCAAATAAGATGCAAAACACTCGTATTGCCATGGATCTGATGTTGCTAGAAAACCAAGTCCCTTTCTCAGTTCTTCAAGCTTTGTTTGAATGCTCCATGGGGGAAGTGAGTTTCACTCTTAACGACGTTCTCGATACATATTTGGCACCCTACATTAAGCTATTCCATTCTCTGTTGCCTGAAAAAAATTCAAGCAACGTTCTCGATAAATATTTGGCACCCTACATTAAGCTATTCCGTTCCCTGTTGCCTGAAAATTTTTCAACCACACATGTTCACTCAGATTTGTCTGAAAAAAATTCAACCACAGATGTTCACTCAGACTCAACTCATGATCATGTTCTTGGCTATATGCACAAACGCTACCAGCTTGTAGATGAAGAGCTAGCTGCCAAGTCATCGAATCCCACAGACGCTGAGGAAATAAAGCTTGTAGATGAAGAGCAAACAGAGAATATTAGAGTGTACCACTCGATAGTAGAACTGGATAGATCTGGGATGAACTTTAAGCCTCACCAAGAGGATCAATGGTCAATGACCATTAAATTCCAATCACCTCTTTGTCCACGTTTACCCTGGTTTTGGAGGCCCACTCTTCTAATGCCAACCCTACTTATTGATGATTTCACTGAGCTAATTTTAAGGAACTTTATTGCTTACGAGCAATCGTTCCCTAAAGATCGTTATTACTTTTCATCATATGCACATGCCATGGATATGCTTATTAATACTGAAGAGGATATTGCTAAACTGGCAAAATCAAAAGTCCTTGTCAGCACACTCGGCTCAAACCAAGAGACCGCAGAAATGATCAACAAGATAGGCAGAAACATTTCTGTTAAAGATTTCAATTACACCGAAGTGTTCAAACAAATGGTTAAGTACCACAAAGGACGTTTTTGGCCAAAGAATATAGCATCGCTGAAACGCGCATATTTCAATAATCCCTGGAATTTTATTGCATTACTTGGTGCATTTATTCTGTTTGGTCTTACCGTGACTCAGACCATTTATACCATCAGGGCCGCATAATTGTATGCTCGCTTTGAGCTGATGGAAGCAACCAGTAAATTTGAGTGTCTGCTTTTCATTATTCATTGTTCACAAAGTCACTTATTTTCCATGCTTGTATTGACTTATTTAAGTATCAATAAAATGTTTACATATATGTTTTCAGATTTTATAATTATTAGGTTACTGAACTATACTGTTAGATGATGGTCTCCTCAGATTTTATACTACACTCAAACCAAGTGGTGTTAAATAGGGATGGCACCTAAGGGCAATGGGCACGGGTACCTCTAACCCGTCACCTGTAACACCCTCAAATTTAAGTTTGTAGCAGCGGAAAAGTAATTTGGGTGTTACGAGGAGGATCGAAGTTATAATCTCATAAAACGGCTTAAAAGAAGCGTTTTGAAAGTTATTTGTCATTCAAATAATATTTTTGATAAAAGATGAACCATTTGATATAGAATCTTATTAAAATATATAAAGGCTTGAAAGAATGACATATTTGATTTTTACACCATTTCAATTTATCAGAGTAATAAATGCCCACTCCGTGTCTTGTCCTGCTCCGTTAAATTACCTGAGATACACATGCTTAAAAGTGTCAACACAAAGGTTGGTGAGTTCATAGAGTTTTATGGAAAATCATTTA
This sequence comes from Artemisia argyi, assembly GCA_030686995.1. Classification (NCBI taxonomy): domain Eukaryota; kingdom Viridiplantae; phylum Streptophyta; class Magnoliopsida; order Asterales; family Asteraceae; genus Artemisia; species Artemisia argyi. The sequence continues at coordinate 180,388,495 of CM060690.1, forward strand.
TTTCAATAGATTCAGGAATATTTGGGGATAATTGTAATAAGTATTAACAGTGATAAAACAAGTATCGAGTAATGTAGATTATAATCACAGATAAATCATATAAGTATTCAATCAAAATCAAGTATTGCATCAAAATCTTATTATGAGGTGGAAACTCATGATACTAATGTAGTGAGATCTATCATTCAAATATGGTCAAAACCTATACAGCTGTATCTAAATATATGTTGAAAACATACATTTCCTTATGGATATTGCACCAAGCCTCATGACACGCAAAACGTTAAAAAAAAGAGGTGATTTATCAAGTCAATGATAAATTTTGCCCTCTTATAATAGGTGATTTGCCAATTCCTATTTGTATTCAAATATAGTGTATCACGACTAATACGACTAACCATATGCATATGGCATTCCGTCAAGTATTAGTGGGATAGGAGGTCAATCCTTAACAGGTTTCGAAGCTGTTCACTATATTCGCGCTCACATACAAGTGATTAATGACTCATGATTGAAGGACTTTATGGCGATGAAGGTAACTTAGGCAATATCAAGGTAATAATGTAATTAGAGTATTTATGCTCTTCCTAGCAATTATTTCAGTTGAACATAGAAATGTCATATAGAGATAATGGAATCATTCAGGATAGTATAGTATAGTCAAGTATCATGCCACAATAATCAATTTGGGAACATTATCATCTGAGTATCAGTATTTCAGTTAAGTATTTCGCCAGTAACATATATATATATATATATATATATATATATATATATATATATATATATATATATATATATATATATATATATATATATATATATATATATATATATCACATATCACAATAATCAAATTGGAAACATTATCATCGGAGTATCAGTATTTCAGTTAAGTATTTCGCCAATAACATATACATATCACATCTTAAGTCATAAACCATATCAGATAAATATTAATTAGGAAATTGATTTGAATCATGTAATTTATTCATATACTTATGAAGTTATCAAAGTATATGTAAACATGTATCTCCCCCAAAGAGTTAAAAACAAGTATTGGAAATGGGGCTATGACTCACCTTGATTGATACGGGAATGATGAAGAGTAAAGTCGGATGAGATTATGAGAATGATTATGGAAACGTCTTTGATACGGAACCTGATAAATAAATTTATCTGAGAATTTAACCAAATACTATTTGGTAAATGAATAACGATTAATGAATAACGATTAATCGTTATGATGAAAAGATGATATGCGAATGAAATTATTATGTTTATAATAGTATGACGAGATATGCTATTATTTCTAAAGTTCTTCCTTCTTAATGATGATAAAAATAATATGTAATGAATATGAGTTTAAATATCGTTATATATATTATTAACGTAAAGTTAAATAATATATAAATAAAATGTAATAAAAATGCATATGACGTGATGGGTTGACGAAAAATAGAAAATAAAATAAGAATGTAAAATATAATATGTTGGTCCTTGTCCTTTTCCAGTTTTTACACTTTTTATACTAACGGCGTTAGCGTTACACCGTTAGTCTTTTTTATATATAATTTACAATTATAGTCCACTACATGTCCAATATTACAATCTGAGCTTGGAAAATGATAAGTTGTCATTTTATAACCTATAGTTTCTGTTTTTACTGTTCTAGTCCTTAGTTTTAACAGTTTGGCAGTTTTAGTCCTTCTAGGCGTTGTCGCGTTACATTTTTAGTCCAAACGTTCAAAAATTATGGGAAAAATTATATTAAATTTTCTGGAGCTTATTGAAGCTTATTAAAACTTATTTCAACTGCTTATTTGCAAAAATATCTTATTTTTCAATAAATGGGCTTTAACGAGCTAAATTAAAGGCCCGTTAGCGTTTAACGATCCGTGAGCGTTGAGACAAGTTGGGCTTATCCCTAGACTCATTTTTAATGTTATAAAATCATATCAAAAGAGCTTTTTGGTCCAGCTTATACGGAGTGCTTATTTTCAGCTTATTGGGCTTTTCAGTCCATTAAGCTTTTAATAACTAGTTTTGAAAATGGATTTAATCACTTTACTTTGGCAAATTTAAAGGGTCTAAACGAGCTTATCATTACAAAGTATAAACATGAAACTTTTAGTTTGTAGCAAGGAGAATTAGGTTGTGCAAAAATATAGATATGTTGTTAAGTGAATTTGAGTTTTACATGGCCATTTTAGTCACGATCTGGAACAGTTTTCTGAGTAAAAGACTTAGAAAAATTCTAAGTGTTTATGGTATGTACGAGTTTGTCAATTTACTTTGGCCAATTTAGAAGGTCTAGATGAGCTTATATTTATGAACTATATATACAAAACTTGTAGCTAGTAACATGGTCTATTAGGTCGTGTAAAAATATGATATGCTTGTTACGCAAAATTTCAAAATATATGCTCGATTCTTAGGTAGTTTGGGACGTGTAAAAGACTTAGAATTATTTCTAAGTTTTGCAACATTTTTATACGTTTGATATATGGTCCTGTAGAATACTAACTATGTTAGAAACATGATAAGTGTTGTGATTTGTGTGGCGTTAGTGAAGTGAGGAGGAGGGGAAGAAAGGAACCTTGAGAGAAAAAGGAAATATTAGATTGATATGAATGAAGGTCCAACCCTCTCCACATGTGGAGAGGGGTATTTATACTTACAACATAAACGCCCACACCCGGGCTGTGGATCAGGCATACAGTGGGTGAAGACCCGTCCTTCTTCCACGGTGTTACTAAGACTAATACTAATTAACTAATAAACAAACTAACTACGAGCTAACTTAATGCTATTACAATCATTAGGTGACCGAGACTTTTACAGGAATATTTGTATTCCTAACAATCTCCCCCTAAGCGAGGTCACCTTTGAAATTAAGATCTTTGGTCTTTAAGCATTCTTTAGTCTTTGTAGCTCGTACGATCTGATTCTTCACTTTTCAACATACTTCGTACTTCAAGCAAGCGAACTTGTGATTTGAATTCCTTTGAGATATGTGATCTTTGAGCTTCTTTGAGATCATCAGCCAAAGTAAATCTCCAATCTCATCCATAGTTGTATTGCCTTCATGTGATGTAGTGACAAAGGACCATCATGCTCACACCCTTCTGTATCTGGAGACGTTGCATTGGAGTTTGTGACTCAAGAGACTTTTTCATCAGAGTTGCGGAAACGTTGTTAGAAGTCTCTCAACATTTTGTTGTAGCAAGTCTCTCATCTTCATTGATAGTGTGGAGGATGTGTGAGCATGAGGTATGGATTGACCCGATTCAGCTGGAAACAGGAGCCATCAACGCCATCTTTGTTAGGTCACCATTTAGTAAACACAAGTATAATGATAAGAGAAATAAGATGAGAATGAGAGTGGGATGATTATGAGAAGTTTGAGAAAGTGAAATGCAAGAGTTTCCTTAATGTTTTCAAATAATCAACCAAGTTTACAAATGCCTAAGACTAGTATTTATAGGAAAGGAGCTAGGGCAACACTCCCACTCCTTCCCTTTACATGAAACGTATGGGCTTGAGGCCCATGGACCTTATACTTAAGCCTAGTAAACTTAATACAAAATGTAAATGATAGTGAATAATAACTAAGCAACCTAGCATTATTACAAATGACCGAGACTTGATAAAATAGTAAAACTATGGTTCCAACAATCTCCCCCTAAGGGTCGGTCATCATGGTTGCTTGACGTCTTTGTCGTAATCTTTGACTTTCATAGCTTCAGACGTCTTCAGAAATGATTAGAATAATGATGGATATACTTTGCTCTTTGTCTTTGTTCTTTGATGATGTAGTAGTGATTGTGTTATGAAGTAATCTGCCATTCGTCACTCCTGCGTCTGTGGTGGTTGTCCGCCATTCCAACATGCTCATACATCTTTGAGTTCTGACTTATACATGCACGTAGTCCCTTTCTTTTACTTAAGATCTTTGGTCTTTATACTTTGTAGATTCTTCTTTTAGGCATAGAATCTTTCTTTGAACTTTGTGTTGCTTTGATCTTTGAGGGAGCTTTTGATGACTGCAAGATGCATGTATGAGCATGTGGAATCCGTCGCCATGGAGATGATGTAACCCTGCATGTAAACAGTTAGCAATAAAACAACCGGTACTTACGGATAAGGAATTAGAGCTCATCAACAGCATATTGTGAAGACTCCTTCTAATCCTTATCCAGGCCGTTCCCATATCAGATACTCCCGAAGGAGCTTACGAGACCTACTAAGTAGCTCAATGACTGGGTGAGTCGCTGGGGATCACTCCACGACTGTAGACCGTAATGGAACCACCGCAAACACTAAGCGTAACCCTTGTGGGGTTACCGAAGTGACCTGCTGTCAGGGCTGTTAGATGTTGACCCTGGCAGGATTTCCGTTCAATCATTGAGAAATACTTATGTAATCCTCTCATAAACGTTCTCGGCAGATTGCTAAGATCTGCGAAGGACTCGATAGTTTACAACTGATGCCCATTGATGTAGAACACCAGTTGTAGAAGTACTAAGTGTTCCTAAGAGATCTTTGATGTATCTCAAGGCTCTAGAATCTATAAGTGCGCACCTAGGTTTCCTATGCGGAGACTGGGGAGGTGTCTCCTGCTTCAATATCAACCGTCTCTAAGAGATAGGTCGATAGATTACGCGGGTTCCCCGTGAGAATGAAACAAATCCTTTTAAGAGAACTTGAGTGGTTAAGAAGGTTTAGTGCATTGCGTCACTGGGTCCATGACGACTTTGTCTTCAATACCGGTGTTGTCTTATGCAACGACCAGTAGCATACGTATTGAACCCGGTGTCTGCCCTAAGGTTGAACATATGGAGGGCTATTTCTTTTCACCCTTTACTTTACTTTTCTTTTTAATTCTTCAACTCCTTCTTTCCCTTTCATTCATTTCTCCTTTTTTTGTATCATACCTAAGGACTTCTAATTCTAACTATGGGAGATGTCCTTGGGTAGATCCCTCCGGCTCTGGCGGATCATAGGACGGATATTCCTATCTTAATCACCTTATAACTCCGACAGTAGCCAAGAAACCTTTGATTGAAAATCTCTCAAAGTGTTTGTGATAATCAAATATTTTGGTTAACACTTTGAGAGTTTTGTGTACACTTTTGAAGGGCTCCCCCTGCACATGTGCTCATAAGTGTTTAAATAAATTTGCACATGCGGGAGGAGCAAGCACTTTTGAATTGATCCACTTTCCGTGAGCAAGACCGATTCGAGACACGCTTACATCACTAGTTAAACTAGCTTGAAGTTATTACCCGGCCTGGTCAAGTTCACAGAAAGTTTCTCGAGACGGTACATTTCTACTAAGACATATCCTTTTCGAGACACGCTTACGTGGTTAGATAAAGAGATACATTGTCAGCTTTTAGGTGACAACTAGCTCTAGTAACTAACTTGATGTTATTACCCGTCGAGGATAAGTCTTTTCGATATAACTAACTTGTATTGTCTCGTCAATTCGTGGGTCAATACTGAGTCTAGCTCGCTTGTGATACAACTTTTAAGCTTTGACTTCGTATATTTTAATCACTTTTACATTTTCTCCCCCTCAAAAATAGCATATAAAATGATGTTTTTTGACAATCGTTTAGATTAAAATATGCCTTTTGAGTCTTATGGGGAGATTCACCAAGAACTTTTGATATTTGAGCAAAGTATTTTGTTTTGACAAGTGCTCCCCCTCAACAAGTGATTAGGTCTTATTGAGGTGAAATACTTGTCCTTTTGAGCAGAATTATGAAAAATCATAAATGTTAGATTAATTCTACTCAAAAGTAAGAAGCCTTCGCTCCTTATGTTAGGATTGAGGCACTGATGCGTACCTCAGGGTCCTTTCTATTACAAGTACGGGTTGTACACTGTTATGTGTGCACAAACCATAATGAAACATGATTCAATCAAATGAAACAATTGATAATGAAAAATTTAATCAAATGTACCAAGTTACTCTTCGGCTGGTAGTGGAGCATCGAAGTTAGTGAACTGAGGTTCTGGTCTTTCGAAGAGTCTGACAGGAAACGAAGGTCTGACGCCGATATAGCTTTCCATTCGTCTGATTTGTTCCCATCGAAATAACCTTTCTTCAATCTTTAAGACAAAGTTACGAACTTGTCTTCTGGAGCTGGATTTCCATCTAGGTGGTTCCCCCTTAGCTATCTTACGTCGATCATCGTTCAACCTTCTGACAAGCCCATCACGAACAGATTTGAGTGTAACATCACAGAATTTGTGGACCTCATCGAACCTCATGAAGCTTTGAAGCCTTTTGCTGTTGACGTAGGTGAAACCAAACGGTTCTTGGTTGAGAGTGAACTGTGGTGTTTGATAGATTCCTTCAAAGTAGAATTGTGGCTTTGTCAAATTGATCTTCTGTTGGTAACTTTCTACACCCAGTTGAAGATCTTCCACTCTTTCTTGAACAATCAGTCGTCGGATGTAAAGAAGTAGTGATGCCATAAAGTTGTACTGTACATCTCTGTCGAAACCCCGCATTCTTCCTTTAACCTTTTCGAGATACATATCTTCGATGTCATTCAGATAGAGGTTTGGAAAGTCTGCTTTGGAGAACTTATACTTCTTTTCATCTTGTCGTTTAACCACAATTTCATGCATGAATTTGTAGTTAAACCGTTGTGACTCGTGAATCTCCAAGATGGCGATGATCTTAGATTTATGCTTCACATCTTCCAATGATGTCTCTCCTAATCTGCTTGTATAACCGAGACGACGACGGTCAGGCCAATGTTGAATTCCGTGTAGAGCATCTCTGTCGTAAGCTACGATGGAGTTGCTGAAAATACGAGTTGTTTCTTCGATGGCAGGAATTTCGTATCTGGCGGCTGGTACGGAGATTGTGAGTGATGAAGCATATTTCTTCTTGGCTTTCTCTTGGGTGAGTTTGATATTTTGAAGATCTTTGTTGAAGAAATAGCTGTAGGGTAACTTGGGCTTATCTGGAAATCCTGTCAACGGTAATGGTTTTGTCCAGTCGGTGAAGTAAGGTTTTTCATGGTTCTTAGAACTGAAATCGATATTCATCTCAGGATTTAGCCAGTCAAATTCGGCAGACATTGCACTGGCTATATTCTGCAAATGAAATTTGTATTCAACTTTGTTCCCAGATCTTTTCTTGAGAAAATCTTGTGCGTCCTTATTGATTCTTCTCAGCTCCGTCTTTGTAAGTTTGTTGATCTGAAGATCCTTCATGATAACTTGGGTAAACTGTAGAGTATTTCCCGGAAGGGGTTCTTCATCTTCTAGAGGAGGTTGTGCTTGAACCATGTCTGTCAACCAGTCATTAAGAGGAGTATCTTCATTGTCGAGCCATGTATGACGGCTTTTCTTCTTGGATTTCTTAGACTTAGATGGAGCATCTTTGTCTTTAGCTTTGGACGGTGACGATGGTCCAGCATGAGAATCATGAGTTGGTGGAGCACGGTAATCGGTGTCAGGTTGATCCTGGAAGTCATCATTGTGTTCCATGAAAATTTCTTCATCTTCAGTTTGACCTTTACCAGTAGTTGAGGGTTGTTGTTGAGTTCCAGGAGGAGTGGAGTCCTTTTGAGGCTGTAGAGAGGATGAGGGACCTGTTCCAGACTTAGGTTTCTTGCCTTTGGAGTTTGGGTCAGGATCGTCATCTTTTCTAGTCCGTTTACGAGTTCCAGCAGCATCTTTGCATGACTCCTTTGATATGTAAGCTGCCATAGCCTCATAAAGTGCTTTTTCTTCAGCAGTTTGTGTGGTTTTGGAGGCAACATTGTCGAAGAGTTTGGCAAGCATTTCGTTGAAGGACAATTCAGGGACCGTTGGAGTCACAGTAGAAGATTTTGCGGTGTGAAGTGTGAATGGTGTAGTAGACAACATTTTCCTACGACAATAATGATGCTAGGTTGCTTAGTTATTATTCACTATCATTTACATTTTGTATTAAGTTTACTAGGCTTAAGTATAAGGTCCATGGGCCTCAAGCCCATACGTTTCATGTAAAGGGAAGGAGTGGGAGTGTTGCCCTAGCTCCTTTCCTATAAATACTAGTCTTAGGCATTTGTAAACTTGGTTGATTATTTGAAAACATTAAGGAAACTCTTGCATTTCACTTTTTCAAACTTCTCATAATCATCCCACTCTCATTCTCATCTTATTTCTCTTATCATTATACTTGTGTTTACTAAATGGTGACCTAACAAGTGGTATCATTCGCTAGAGGAAGGTGTAGTTATTGTTTTTTCATTGATTTCTTTCTTAACAAATCGTTTTTTTTTATCGAATTGTTTGTAAAAACTTTAAATTTTTTGTTAGTTTCTTGGTTTTTCTCACATCTTTGCTTACAAACTTGTGTTTAAAATCAAAACAAACCAAAACGTTCCAAACTTTTTACTAAATTATTCGATTTTGGATAGTTGTACTTATTATCGAAATCTTCTCAAGTTTGAAAACTTTCTTAAAGTTTTATACTTTCTTTAAGATCTACTCATTTTATACACAAAAGTACAAGTATCTTGAAATTAAAACGAGTTTTAGGATTGCTTTCTTTGAAAAACAAAAAATTACACATTATCGAGAACCTACAAGTTCCCTTCTTCGAGATCTTCTCAAAGTGCACTACCTCGACTTCGTTTGTGTGGACTCGGTATTTTCTTTCTTGTATAAGAAAGTTAAGTACTTCGACTTTTGGGAAAGTTTTCGAAATTGTATAATTTCGAAAACTGTGTTTCGAAATTTTGTGTTTTTTTCGAAAATATAATTAAGTTTTCGAAATCACAAAAGTTATCGAGAAACTGATCTTAAAGTTTCGAAATACTACTTTTTCGATAACCTGCATAATTATCGAAATCATATTTTTCTCGATAAAACTGAAAAGTTTCGAAATCTTTTTCTCGATAAAATCCACAAAGTTTTCGATAACCGTGTTTCTCGATAATCTGCCAAGTTTCGCAAAACATATTATCGAAATCTCATATTTCACAATTTGAAGTTGTGCTAAGTTTCTCGATAATTGGTTAATTCTACACTTTCTACAAGATCCATTTCTACACAAGTGTTCTAAGATGTCTCAACCACCGAATCACTACTTTCCTCATGTTCAACAACAAACACCTCAGCAACAACAACCTCAGCAGTATCAGCAACAACATTACCTTCCGACCCAAATGAATCAACAACCTTCTCAAAGACAAACATACAATCCACTACATCATTACCTAATGATGCAACAACAACAGATTATTCCTCAACAACAACCATATCAAGTGCCACAACAAAACACTCAGTTCTCCTCCAAACAACCTCACTGGTTTGACAGAATGTGTGAAGTTATTACAACTCAACAATCCCGACATGAGGCAGGATCACTTGAGACACCTCCAATGCTAACACCTGGTAACTATGTGCAATGGTCAAGTCGATTCCTACGCTTTCTTGAACTAAAGAAACCTCATGGGCAATTCTTGAAGCAAGTGATACTTGAAGGACCATTTGAGTGGCCAACAAGATTTGAAGCTGGTGATCCAAATGCTGATCCTCCACGTCCTCCTGGTGATAGACCTCTTCCAGAATCTGCCCTCACTGAAGAACAAAAACTACATCGTGAAGCTGATCAGTATGCAATGGCTTATATACTTCAAGGTATACCTAACCCGATCTATCGAAGTGTCGATGCTCAGAAAACAGCCAAAGCTATGTGGGAACACGTTCATCTCCTTATGGAAGGCACTCAATTGAACAAAGATGACATGGAATCCAAGCTTTACATGGAATACACTGACATCACAATTGAACCTGGAGAGTCACTTGAATCCTACTATCATCGTTTCACAAATGTGGTCAATGATCTGGAACGTCATAAAATCACAGTACCAAGGATCGCTGTGAACTCCAAATTTGTTGGTAGTCTTGGCCCTGATTGGCATAAATATGTGACATTTGTTCGTCAAACGAAGAATCTTCATGATGCTCCATATGGTCTGTTGTATGATTTTCTGAAACACCATGAACCTGAAGTGGAAAAAGATCGAGCTCTACGAGGAGGATACACACCAACTTCAACACCAAATTCCTTGGCTCTCGTAGCTCAATCTCCCTATGCTCTACCACCAATGTCAAATCATGCATATGTTCAAGAGCAAAACTACTTCAGTTATCCACAATCTTCCAACACGAACCAAATGGTCCCTTATGATTCATCTCCACAAGATTCCTCTACTCAACTTGTTCCGTCAAACAACAATGATGCTGTGTACTACTCCAACTCCAATGATGATGACGATGATGACTTTAATACGTTGAATCAGGGACTTGCTCTTATTGCTCGTGCTTTCAGCAAATTCTCCAACAAAACAAACAACCGTCAACGTTCATCTTCTAACACAAGGAATCAAGCTGTTGTTAATGATGGAAGAGTGGAAATTCAGAATCGTAGCTATGGTCGATCTGGTTCGGGAAGCTCTTCAGGAAACTATGGGAATGGTCAGAGGTTTAGTAACAATACCGGGTTCAGAAACAACTCAGGATCTTCTCAACAAAGGTCTGACTCAGTTGCTACAAGGAACTCCAGCTCAGGGAATGCAGTTTGGTGCTACAATTGTAATGAACAAGGTCATATAGCTACAGCATGTCCCAAACCGAGAACTCGGGGTAGTAAGTTTCACAAGCAGGCATTACTCATGGCTCTTCAAGATGAAAAAGACGGACATTTCCCTGAACAAGATAACAACTTCATGGCAAATGTCAACAATGATGATGACATGGAAGATCTGGAAGCTAATGCAGCTGTGATGCTTATGGCCAACATGCAGGAAGTTAAGCTCAATGATTCAGGTCCAGTGTATGACACTGATGGCTTGTCTCAGGTACATGACCTCAATAAATGCTTCATTAATGAAATAGTCTCACCTTCTGCTTATGAATCAGATATGGCGCAAGTTGTTCCATCTAAATCATCTTCATCATCTCATAAAGATGAACAAATAAACACAGTTGTCATATTCGATGATGACACAGTTGTTTCATTTGATGATCCTATTGAGAATGATAAAAATGATCATTTCGAACAACATGAACCATCATTTGATCCAGACCCTGATCTCATATTGATTTCTAAACAACTGGATGTTCAACAAGTGCAAATAACAAAATGCAACGAGATAAACAAAGCTTTGAAAGAACAAAATGCGTCACTTGCAAGAGATATTGAATGTTATAAAATTCAGCTTTCTAATCAGGAAGACAAGATTAAAAATGCAAAAAGTTTTGAAAAGGCTTTTCACGATTCATACAACAAAGAACAAGATCTTCAACGCAAAATGCAAGATTTAATCGAGTCAAACGGAAAGTTGATTTCAAAACTCGAAAGTGAAAAGAGTGAATTGAAAATGCAAGTCGAACGTCTTCATTCAGAACTTTCAAAAACAGAAATAGAATTGTCAAGTTGTCAAAAAGATTTTTGTGAACATAAAATACGAAAAAGGAAGTATATAGATGAATTACTCGGTAATATTGTTGATCTTGAAAAACAACTGAAAGAATTTCGTAACATTGTTTACAAACACGGGAACTCTGTCACAACAATTCAAAAATTTACTTTAAAACCGAGACCCGGTTCAGGATTTGCACTTGGCGATTACAATTCAATGTTTCTTCACAATGCATTCAAAGATATTCCTAAACTTTACAGCATGGATTATTTGCTTGATGATTCAATTGTGCGTGCTGTTGTTTTTGATACTGAGGAAGAAGAAGAACTTGAAGACGAGAGTCGGTCTAAAATGAGTAATGTTCAATATTGCACACCATATGACTATTCAAAAAATCCAATTAAGTTTGTTACTCAAAAGGATTTACCCGCGAAATCATGGTTTATCGAAGAGTCATATGTTTCATCTCACAATGAGGCCCCTGTCCAAACTGTAGCACAAATAAATGGTCCTTTACCATCATCCGGTGAACTTACACGTTTACCAAAATGTCGTGTCTTAAATTATTTCAAAACCTTTATGGAAGACATCGATATTTTGGAGGAAACAATTGAACGCAATTCTGAAATAAAAATTGAAACTTTTCAATCCGCTTACGAGCGAGAAAAGAGAGATATTTTTCAAAAACAAATGAAACCAATTGTTCAACACCTCCGTCTATGTGCTACACGTTGGGATCAGGAACTTCAAAAGGAGGTCAAAAATATGATAAACGTTTTTGATACTGCTGAAAATGAGATTTTGGTTCAAAAGCTACAAACTAAAGTTTTCAAAAATGATGCTGATCGACTCTTGGAACAAGTTCTCTGTGCTGATATTTTGTCTGTTATCATGAATGATCTCTATAAATCTGGTACTTCTATGCTTGTAGATGATCTCTGTGTTGATAACAATTTGTTGAACGTGGAATTAGAGACACTTAAAAATGAGAATGAACATCTGAGGAAAAAGAATGATGATGTGACAAAACAGTTTTCAAAAGAAATGTGTCTACTCAACCAGAGGATTGAATGGTGTCAAGCTCAAAGTCTTGAACGAGAACTGGAACTTCAAAACCAAAACATTTCAACCTCTTGTCAGCTTTGCAAAAACAATGAGCCTTTCAAAAGTTTGTGTCTCAAATACGAGCAAGAAATTGCGGATTTAAAAATTCAAAACGACGCATTTCTACAAAACCACATTGACATTAAATATTGCAATGGCATACTTGAGTCAAACATTCAGGATAAGAATCACATCATCATAGAGTTAAAAGAGAAAATAAAGATACTTCAAAAAGGAAAGTTTGTTGACACCACGGTAATAGCACCAGGAATGTATCATGTAGACAAAACTGATAAAGGAAAGGTTGTTCAAAACACTAATGTTGATAACTCCACTTCTACAGGACTAGTCTCCACTACTAGCGTTAGCAGACCCAAGCGAAAAAGTAAAAAGAAGAATAGGATCTTGCAACGTAAGAAAGGACAACTAGAAGCTCATGAAGTAGAAGATCAACTTAGGAACTTGAATAACACTCATGTTGCATCAGATTTAGATTCTAATCTGGCAAATTGTAATCAAAATCTAAATGTAACAAATGATGAACCTTTGAATGTTTTGAATATTAATGCATCTTGTGTGTTTTGTCATTTAAACGTATCATCTGGTGATCATACAAAATGTATAGCTAATTCTCTTCTCAATCGTCATAAGAAACGTAGGAAACGAATTCCTTCTAGGCCCACTATTGCCTCTAAGTCTAACTTAGGAAAGCCGTCTTCTACGGTTTCTAATGAAGTTAAAGTTACCCCCATAGGTTTCAAGAACAAATCTAGGGATGAGCCAACGACTAGTGTATTTAACATTAAGAAGGCAAAAACTAGTTGGAATTGGCAACGTTGGTTACAATATAAACCAGAATTTAAATGGATTCCTAAACTGTTGAATACATGTGTTTCTAACCAACAGGAACCCGCACTGTCTTTGGGTTCCACCCTTACTTCTGTTCCATCTGTGTCCTCTTCTTGTGATGCAGGTAGTTCAGATAGTTCTCTGGATTGTTGATAGCGGATGCACCCGACATATGACAGGCAATCTCAAACTGCTACACAACTTTGTCTCAAAGTTTATTGGTACTGTCAGATTCGGGAATGATCATTACGCTCTAATCATGGGATATTGTGACTTTATCAGCGGGAACATTGAAATCAGTCCCGTTTACTACGTGGAAGGCCTTGCACACAACCTCTTCTCTGTTGGTCAATTCTGTGATGGGGATCTAGAAGTTGCATTTCGTGAGAAAACTTGCTTTGTTCGTGACTTACAAGGAAACGATCTTATGTCTGGTTCACGTGGCTCCAATCTTTATACAATATCAATGTCAGATATGATTGCAACATCTCCGATATGTCTTCTCTCCAAAGCAGAGTCAACTAAATCTTGGTTATGGCACAAACGTCTTTCGCACTTGAATTTCAGAACCATGACTGACCTTGCTCGTTTTAAACTTGTCGATGGATTTCCAAGATTCCGTTTCACCAAAGATCACTTATGTCCAGCCTGTGAACAAGGAAAAAGTACTCGTGCTCATTTTCCGTCTAAACCTGAGCAAAGTACGAATCATGTTTTACAACTGCTTCATATGGATTTATGTGGACCGATGCGTGTTCAAAGTATCAACGGTAAACGCTACATACTCGTAATTGTAGATGACTTCTCCAGATGGACTTGGGTTTATTTCTTACGAAGTAAAGATCAGGCTCCTTCAATGATCATCACCTTTCTCACTAAAATTCAAGTTCAGCTACGCAACACGGTACGAATCGTCAGAACTGACAATGGAACCGAATTCAAAAATCAGACACTTAGGTCTTATTATGAGAAAGTGGGAATTGAACATCAAACATCTATTCCTAGAAGCCCAGAACAGAATGGTGTGGTTGAAAGACGCAACAGGACGTTAGTGGAAGCTGCTAGAACTATGTTGATTAATGCTCAATTACCAGATTACTTGTGGGCAGAAGCTGTTTCAACCGCATGTTATACTCAAAACCGTTGCATGATCACAAAACGCCATCGTAAAACACCATATCAAATTGTTCACAAAAGAAAACCGAACATCGACTACTTTCATGTATTCGGAGCACTTTGCTATCCGAAAAATGATCGTGATGATTTAGGTAAACTCAAAGCTAAGGCTGACATCGGAGTGTTCGTTGGATATTGTGAAAATTCCAAAGGTTTTCGGATATGGAATCGTCGTACAAGAGAAATTCAAGAAACCATTCACGCTAATTTCGATGAACTCACCCAGATGGCTTCTGAGCAACACAGCTTAGGACCCGAATTTAACCGTCTTAACTCTCCGGCATCTTCAGCTGAACCTTTGCCACTTAACCGCAAAGAATTAGAAACCTTGTTTGCTCCCCTATTTGATGACACGATTGAATACCGTCCTACTGAGGTCTCACCAAATTCCGCTGCTCAACCTGATCACATTCAAGTACCAGACTCACCTCAACAAACTTCAACAAGTGTTGAGAGAGACGGTCCCCCAATTGTATCACCATCTACAGCAGAACAAACTGGTTCTACTTCCCGTCTTTCAGCTGAAGATCCACCACAACTATCAGTTCCACAATCCGCAGAGCATGATCCTGATGCGTTCATTAATCCGTTTGCACCAGCTACTACAGTTCCTGATATAGCTGAGTCGTCAACACGCAACTTGGATCCTGCCAACATGCGAGATACATATCAACTACACCCTTCAACACATAAATGGACTCGTGACCATCCACTGGTTCACATTATTGGCCATCCAGATGCACCTGTTATGACTAGACAACGACTTCACACAGATGGAGAAACTTGCATCTACGCACTCACAGTTTGTCATGAAGAACCCAAGAACATTAAAGAAGCAATGACTTATGACAACTGGATTGAATCTATGCAAGAGGAATTTCAGCAATTCATAAGATTAGAAGTCTGGGAATTAGTTGAAAGACCTGACGGAGTCTTTGTCATCGGGTTAAAATGGATCTGGAAGAATAAGCTTGATGCAGAAGGGACAGTCATCCGCAACAAATCACGTCTGGTAGCGAAAGGATATTCTCAACTTGAAGGTCTAGACTTTGCTGAATCCTTTGCTCCAGTGGAACGACATGAAGCTGTTCGGATCTTTTTGGCTTATGCTGCACATAGGAATATGGTGGTCTACCAAATGGATGTGAAAACTGCATTTCTGAATGGAGAACTCCGTGAAGAAGTTTATGTCAGCCAACCTGAAGGCTTCGTTGATCCTGAGCGTCCTAATCACGTCTACCGACTCAAAAAGGCTCTCTACGGACTCAAGCAAGCCCCACGGGCGTGGTATGACAAACTGTCCACTTTCTTACTGGCCAATAAATTTTTTAAAGGATCGGTGGATCCCACACTATTTACAAAAACCTACGGGGAGGACTTACTTGTTGTTCAAATATATGTCGATGACATCATTTTTGCCTCAACAAAACGAAGTTATTCTAATGATTTTGCAAAATTAATGAAAAATAATTTTGAAATGTCCATGATGGGTGAACTTTCGTTCTTTTTAGGACTACAAGTTCATCAATCACCCCGTGGAATTTTTATAAATCAGTCCAAATATGCTCTTGAAATTTTAAAGAAACATGGAATGATGACTTGTGATACTTATAATACACCAATGGGCTATACCACAAAACTAGATGCTGATTTACATGGGACTCCCGTTGACCCTACCAAATACCGAAGTATGATTGGGTCCCTCATGTTTCTCACAGCTAGTAGACCTGATATAGTTTTTGCTGTCTACATGTGCTCTCGTTATCAGTCAAGACCAACTGAAAGACACCTCAATGAGGTCAAAAGAATCCTTCGATACATTAAGGGAACCATTAACTTGGGAATCTGGTATCCGAAGGATTCTGGTTTTGAACTAATTGCTTTTTCAGATGCTGATCATGCAGGATGTTTAGACACACGCAAAAGTACATCTGGTGGATTACAGTTTCTCGGAGACAAACTTGTGTCATGGCAATCTAAGAAGCAGGACTGCACGTCTTTGTCATCTACAGAATCTGAATACGTAGCCATGTCTGCTTGTTGTGCTCAAGTCATCTGGATGAGATCACAACTTAAAGATTATGGCTACCTATTCAACAAGATTCCTATCTACTGTGATTCAAAGAGTGCAATTGCTATCTCCTGCAACACTGTGCATCATTGCAAATCCAAACACATCGATCTCCGTTATCATTTCATCAAAGAGCATGTGGAAAGGGGTATAGTTGAACTTTATTTTGTTGGAACTGAGTACCAATTGGCGGACTTACTTACCAAATCCCTGGCACCATCCAGATTTGCTAGTTTAGTTCACCAAATTGGTATGAGATGTTTGACACCAGAGGATCTGGAAAAGTTTTTAAAATACAACTGATCGTCAAACATCACAACTATCTCTGTATAATATTTTTTTTGTTGTTTTCTTTCTTTACTATAAACTTATCAAAACCCAAAAAGATTTTTCACATTTTTTTTATTTAAAAAAAAAAAAAAAAAAAAAATGCAAGTATATCGCTTCCATTCAACACCTGTTCTTACTTTACAAGTGTTGAGGGGGAGTCACGCTTAAATCTTTCACCAATTAATTGGTATACTTGCATATTTCCCGTATTTTACGGATCTTCAGAATGTGTGGACGATTTCTTTTACATTTCGTTGTCTCATTTGTTTTTAATCTTCATAAGTTTGGATAACTTATGCATATCTCAATGGTACTTATGTTTTGCAAGAAACTTTAGGACACTAGTTTGTTTTATTTAAAAGTCTAAGGACCAAAAGTGTCAAAACTTATAATCTCAAAAATAAATAAACAAACAAACCGTACCAACATAAACCCACAAATTTCAAAACTCTTAAAACCTCTAAAACCCTTTTTCCAAACCTACGGTTCTAATTCGATCCGGTAATCCACGACCTTGATCATTAACTTGTAAGTTCCTATGTAATCACTAGGGCATAACAAACATAGGATCTTGGTTAATTGATTTTTCAATGGTTCGATTTCTTGATTTCTTGATGTCGAGAACTAGGGTTAGGATTTCAAAAATTGCGATTAACATGTTGTGGTGGTTAATTCTTGATGGGGTTTAGATACTTAGCTTGTTTCTAATACTTTCTCATCGTTTATTTTCTCATTCCATCATGTTTACTTTGTTTTCGAATTCATAAGAATGGGTCGAAATGGGTTTATAAGTTTCTGTGATTATTGGGTTGATTTTATTGGTGGGATTTGCTTCTTAAGTCTCATATTTGCATGCTTTATCTAGCTAGGATGTTTCACACCATTGAACGTGATTCTCGATAAACCTTGTATGCCTCGTTCGTGAAAAATATCGAGATAAACGTGTCCTATGTGTTGTCTACTGTGCTATGTGTTTTGATAATGCATTATACAAGTAATTGTGATGAGCTAGACTTTGTAATAATCAGTTGTCTCGAATTTATCAAGTTATCGAATAATATGTTCTTGTGCATTATCGAAATCTTGGTGATTTTGCCTTAATTGTGTTTAATCTACCTTGGTGACAGGCCAAAACCTTTGTAAAAGCTCTTGGTGAAAGAAATGTACGTGTGAATTCAACACTATTCGAATTAATTATTGTATAAGAATTATTTTCGAGAACCTGAGTTTATCGAAATTTTTTAAAAGTTATCGAGAAATTATCTTTTTCGAAAACCTGAGTTTATCGAAATCTTTTCAAAGTTATCGAGAAATTATCTTTTTTCGAAAACCTGAGTTTATCGAAATCTTTTCAAAGTTATCGAGAAACTATCATTTTCGAAATCATTAATTTTTTCGAGAACTTGAGTTTTATCGAAATCACTCATTGTTCAAAGCTCAGATTTGTTTCGAAAACAATCATTTTTTTCGAAATCTTTTGTGAACTACATTTTCTCGATATCTTCAGTTTCTCGAAAAGATGAAAAAGATGTTTTTTTTTTCGAAAAATATCAATTTTTTCGAAAAAGTAAGAAATCTCGATAAAAGTCAGTTATGTGGAATTTTTTTTCGAAAGTCACTTTCTCAATAAAGTTTCACTATAACATTTTTCTAAATCTGTTTCTTTACTCAAGTTTGCGATAAAAGGTCCATGATATATTTTTCGAAATCTTGTTTGGCATTGTCATATTATATCTATGTATCATTGTTGTGATTCATTATTGTTGTATAATGTGATAATTATTGTGAAATGTGATTGTCATGTTGTGCTTATTTGCATTATGCATTATTTGGCTCATAACAAAATGACGCATTTGTGCTTAACTGTCTCAAGTAGATATCTGTATCCAAACTCTAAACTGTGCTTACACTTAACAAATTTGGATGTTTGGTTTATGATGATACTTTTCAGATAAACATGGCTGAACACAATGAGAACGTCGCAGAACAACCTCTTCCATTACTCACCTTGGATGACATCACTCCCGAGAACTACAATGTCACGATTGGCAACAACAACCCCCGAGTTGATTTCAACAAGTTGAATATCACAGAGAAATCATGCATGATTGTGAAAGACATCCTACTTGCACATCCATGCAAACCACTACTCACCTGCTCTACTTCAGTTCCACTGTTCTACCTTCATCAGTTCTGGCTTACAGCTCGGGCCAACTTGGATGATGTGTCTTTCACTGTTACCTTAGATAGCCAAGATTACTCTGTAGATCATGACGTTCTTCGAACAGCCCTTCTCATGCCACAAACTGACAACGAATTTGCTCCGATACTACCTGACCTGGAACTTCTTGACTTCTTCATTGAATTAGGATATGAGGTTGATGATGATGAACCTCTAATCAAGCTTTCCAAATTTAATGTCAAGTATATCCCTCAGCCTTGGAGAACATTCTGTCTGTTGGTGGTAAGATCTATATCTGGAAGGAAAAGTGGTCATGAACATCCAAGGCTCGAACACCTGCAAACATTCTGGGGTATGGTGACTCTGACACCGATTGACTTTGCAGTTCCTATCATGAATGATATCGTACACAGTATTCAGACTGAACGTGTGAAGACTATAATACCATTCACAAGATTCACCAAGCTTATCATAGAACATCTCTGCAAAAGCTCTCCAGAATTCATCAAAAGGATGGCTGATCCTAATGAGCCGAAGCACCTCTTCGAGGACGACTTCACCACCTCATTCATCAAATCGACCACTTCCTCAACCAAGATCAAAGGAATGAGGATTCCCGAATACCTTCTGAATGACAGTATTAAGAAAAGGGCGAACTTCAAGTTGTATGATCTGGCTTACAAAGGGGAACAGGAAGAAGCCACAATAAAGACTCGTAGCAAAGGAGGTGTAAAGTATGGGAGTACCACAAGCACCACTGCCTCACCACATACTAGATCTAAGGGTGCTCCTAAGTCAAAACCCAAGACTTCCACCAAACCTATACCTACATCCAAACCTAAACCTGCTACCAAGCTGAAGAAGAAGGCAACTCCTGAGTACTTTATTCGGGATGAACCTACTCCTCCACCTTCTGACACCGAGTCCGAGTTTGATACGGAATCTGATGAAGAAGAACCAGACTATGAACTAAGATACAGAGCACCTGATGAAGGATTTCCTGCAACAGAGATTGCCGTACAACAAAGTCTTGAAACTTATGAAGAAGAGACAAGGAAAAGAAAAGGAGTCACTATCAATGAGCCTAATGATGATGAAGACGAACCAATCGTTGAACCATTGGTCGACAAACGCAAACTCAAAAGTATAGTTGTCGACACTAGAGCTGAAGAAAAGCGGCTTAGGAAAGAACAGAGGAAAGCAAGTCTTGAAAGCCGACTTCTATCACACCCTCCAACACCACCACCTATCGATCAGTCAGAACATGTAGGGGCTACAAGCAGCATGGTTCCTCCCTCAACGTCAGAATCAGCTCCACAACCTGATGACAACGTTAAGGATACTGACAAGGCTGAAGATGTCCACATGACAAAGACTGCTACTTTAGAGGAGAATGTTGGCGGACAAGAACACACTGCTACGGATCAGGAACACGAATATCTCATTACTCCAGAGTTTCTTGCACGAGAAGCAGAGGAACGTCGAAGAAAGGAAAACGAAGAGAAGAACGCATTCGACACCAACATATTTCTTAAGTCATCTTCTCAACAGACTTCCTCAGCACAACCTCCACCTCCTCAAGACTCTCCACCAAAGGATCCGACTCCTCCCGCTTCTTCTTCAGAATCTCACAACGAGTCATCGTCCGAATCATCACCGGAGCACTCATCACCCACACCTTCTGAAACCGCATCTAAACAGCATTCGATCAATGAACCTAAACAACAAGTTGATCTTCAGGAGCAAGTGAACAAACTCACCGACATGGTTACCAAACTTACTAAACAAGTTGAGGAATTCCAGGATTCAAAGCAGCTGATCGACAAGTTCTTGAACTCTGATTATGAAGGATTTATCAGAACTGCAACACAAGATTTTCTCACTGATAATCTGGTTGATATGATCACTCCTGAGGTGGCAAACCTTCTTGAACCAATCAATGACAACTTGGATCGCAGAATCAGAAGTGTTACAAGGAAAATGTTGTCTACTACACCATTCACACTTCACACCGCAAAATCTTCTACTGTGACTCCAACGGTCCCTGAATTGTCCTTCAACGAAATGCTTGCCAAACTCTTCGACAATGTTGCCTCCAAAACCACACAAACTGCTGAAGAAAAAGCACTTTATGAGGCTATCGCAGCTTACATATCAAAGGAGTCATGCAAAGATGCTGCTGGAACTCGTAAATGGACTAGAAAAGATGACGATCCTGACCCAAACTCCAAAGGCAAGAAACCTAAGTCTGGAACAGGTCCCTCATCCTCTCTACAGCCTCAAAAGGACTCCACTCCTCCTGGAACTCAACAACAACCCTCAACTACTGGTAAAGGTCAAACCGAAGATGAAGAAATTTTCATGGAACACAATGATGACTTCCAGGATCAACCTGACACCGATTACCGTGCTCCACCAACTCATGATTCTCATGCTGGACCATCGTCACCGTCCAAAGCTAAAGACAAAGATGCTCCATCTAAGTCTAAGAAATCCAAGAAGAAAAGCCGTCATACATGGCTCGACAATGACGATACTCCTCTTAATGACTGGTTGACAGACATGGTTCAAGCACAACCTCCTCTAGAAGATGAAGAACCCCTTCCGGGAAATACTCTACAGTTTACCCAAGTTATCATGAAGGATCTTCAGATCAACAAACTTACAAAGACGGAGCTGAGAAGAATCAATAAGGACGCACAAGATTTTCTCAAGAAAAGATCTGGGAACAAAGTTGAATACGAATTTCATTTGCAGAATATAGCCAGTGCAATGTCTGCCGAATTTGACTGGCTAAATCCTGAGATGAATATCGATTTCAGTTCTAAGAACCATGAAAAACCTTACTTCACCGACTGGACAAAACCATTACCATTGACAGGATTTCCAGATAAGCCCAAGTTACCCTACAGCTATTTCTTCAACAAAGATCTTCAAAATATCAAACTCACCCAAGAGAAAGCCAAGAAGAAATATGCTTCATCACTCACAATCTCCATACCAGCCGCCAGATACGAAATTCCTGCCATCGAAGAAATAACTCGTATTTTCAGCAACTCCATCGTAGCTTACGACAGAGATGCTCTACACGGAATTCAACATTGGCCTGACCGTCGTCGTCTCGGTTATACAAGCAGATTAGGAGAGACATCATTGGAAGATGTGAAGCACAAATCTAAGATCATCGCCATCTTGGAGATTCACGAGTCACAACGGTTTAACTACAAATTCATGCGTGAAATTGTGGTTAAACGACAAGATGAAAAGAAATAAGTTCTCCGAAGCAGACTTTCCAAACCTCTATCTGAATGACATCGAAGATATGTATCTCGAAAAGGTTAAAGGAAGAATGCGGGGTTTCGACAGAGATGTACAGTACAACTTTATGGCATCACTACTTCTTTACATCCGACGACTGATTGTTCAAGAAAGAGTGGAAGATCTTCAACTGGGTGTGGAAAGTTACCAACAGAAGATCAATTTGACAAAGCCACAATTCTACTTTGAAGGAATTCGGGAGGTCGGGTTTGGTGGAAGAAGAAGAAAGCCATGGTTAGAGAGAGAGAGTAGAGAGAGAAGGGAAAACTAGTGATATTATTGAATGAAAGGAAAATGAGAAAATAACACACACAAGTCTCACCCTCCTAGTGAAGTCTAGGAGGGCTTATATAGGGCAACATACACACTACTTTACAATAATGACGGTTTCAGTACCTGTGTATTTGCCTTACATCATAACTAATGTAATCCCGTAAATGTCGTTCCATTTACGTGTTAGGATCAAAGACTTTGAACCCAACAATCTTCCCCCAATGGGGCGACATAAAGGATTACTTACAACATTTCCTACAAGTACAAATACAAATAAAGAAAGGTCTTCATTGGCTCTTCAAGTGCTGAGGATGACTACAGTTGACACTCTTTGTCTTCATCTTGTACCTCGGCTTGAGAACTTTATCTTTACTTGTAGGCAAATGATGTAATATGCATGAAATGGATTAACTTCCCCCCAATTCATGCTGCATGTCTTTAGCGGCTTCTTCGTACACTTCTTTTTGGCGAAGTTTCTGAATCAGCTTCCCCCCAAACTGACAACCGTCTTCAGCAGATTCGAAACTTTGATGTAGTAAACAAGTCTTCTAACTTTTGAAGTTTTGAGTACGCAGCGGAATTTATAGATGACACAGTAAACCACACCAAGCAAATCTGACTAGTTACTTTATCACGGTTATACTCTATGCGGAAGCTCCGTTCGGGGGTAACATGCAAGAAATCAGCAAGATCTTATCACTTAAGTAGGCTACTTCACACTTCATAACCCGCGAGAGTTGAAACGATTACACCAAAATTCACAAAATTGAACCATTGATCATCTCTGCGGACGTCTCTCCGGTAGTAATAAAATTGTAAGCTCGATCACATGAGTCTATTATGCGTCCCTGATGTGCACATTTCTTCCCCCTAATTGCAGAACCTCGTGGAAAATGAGTGTTTTCGCAAAGACGTCAAGAAAAGTCAAAGAAACAAAACAACACCCACTCTCTCTTCCCCCATGATGTCTTCGCGGAATCGGAAGCATACACACTATGTTTACGATGGAAACGGAGGCAGCGTAACCCCATATGTCTAACTAACCGATTATGTGTGAAGTATCATAAATAGCCCGTGAGAATCAACTGCTGATAAACATCTCTACTCTTTTATACTCCTCTCAACTAACTCTTTACCGACCCCATTATCATTCTGACGGCTTTTTGTAGTGACTATTGATGGAGAAAACCCAATATTATGAACTTGAGACTGAAGTAAAATAACCCGAACTTGTGACTTAAATTTGCACTATTGTCTGTCTAAGAGCGGCGTAGAGAGTTCGTCCACCATCGAATCCCTAAGTACTCTATACTCTACAACCATCAAGTATAAGACGTACATCACCTCTTGAGTATCCACAACTTTGTGTGACACTGAGCACTACAACGTAACTCCTTAAAGTGATAGTTATTTGTGGTAACATAGAGGAAGAATCACAAAATAACTAGATATCCAAGTCTTCGTCATTGTAAAGGTTAAAAGCTCGAACAAGGATCTCGAAGAATCTTCATCCAACCAACCCCGATATCTTCAGATACTAAGTACACGCACCCGTGAAATTCCACTTCAATCTCAAATAA
Source organism: Artemisia argyi (assembly GCA_030686995.1). Classification (NCBI taxonomy): domain Eukaryota; kingdom Viridiplantae; phylum Streptophyta; class Magnoliopsida; order Asterales; family Asteraceae; genus Artemisia; species Artemisia argyi. The sequence goes on from CM060690.1 coordinate 180,412,822, forward strand.
ATAATAAAAAATTGACGCCGTAGTCACATCTTGCGGTTAAATGCACAAAACTAGCCTTTTGATGGTTTAAGTGAATCTTGATAATGGTCTCCCGATCTTGTCAAAAATGTATCCCCGTGAAAATTTGTAGCAAAAATACCACTCTTTCATGCCAAATACAATACCAAAAAGATAATCACTTTGTATTTTTAAAAAATACATATGAAAAATTAAAAATTCAGCCTCGTGTGTTATATATTTTGGATCATAAGCGTTATAAAAAATCGTGTGTGATTAAAATTTAGGCCCAAAATTAAAAACATATCCACTCCACCTTATAGGCCCAATGCAAATGAAGTGTAACCCGGGTCCAATGCTAAAAACATAACCCCATCCATCACAAATATTAAGATCGGTTACTTAGAGTAATATCCATAATCACACATCATAAGTAAAACCTAATATCATACACTCATCTCAAACACTCCGCCCCCATCTTTGACTTCACTCTTCAAACGCAGCAAATGAGAACCACTCAAACCCCAATCTCTCTTAACATCCGCCTCTCACATCTCTTCTCATCAATCTCGGTCAAACACACACCCAACAATTAGATCTCACAACAAAAGTTAACCAATCTCATCTAATCATCAATCGAACTTACAACATCTTCAATCTGAAACAAACACAAGCGAAGGCACAACCACACCGATTCCTTTTTGTAATTTTCAGCACAAGTCGAATGAAGAAAGGAAGTTAAGGTTTCAAGATCCTTAGTGGTCACGGGTAGGTGATAATTGTAACCGAGAAAATGGAAGGATGAAAAACATACTTGTTTTTGTCCTTTCATTGATAGATTCGAATATAAATTGAAGTTGTGACTTCAACAATGATCAGTGATGAGTTTCTCTTCTATTCCTATGACCTTCAAGGTCTGAAATACATTTGTAACCCATGAGAAGAGAATAACTGAGATCATAATAGTTTAACATTTGTAGTTCGAGTCTTGTTGGAATTGTTTTCGTGACAGCGAGTCGATAGGATAGGCTAGATTGTGGATTTGTGGTTTAGGACTAGTTCTTGGCTGTGGTTGACTAGGTCACCATTTAAGTCGCGATTGGTTTATATAATTTAACTATTATACTTTTGACTGCTGATGGTGATAACTGAAGTCAATTGAGTAGATATTCTGGTAATGGTCAAAGTAAGTCTTCTTCATCTTTGTTCTTTATGAAACATTTTCGAAAAATATTCATCAACTTATCGAGAACTGGATTTTCGAAAAACATGGCTTTATCGAGAACATTAAAGTCAAGAACTTGATTCAAGTTATCGAGAACCCTGTTTTTGAGAATGTGATTACGACAGTTTAGGGTATTGGGTTCTCGACAACTAGTCAGTTCTCGATAACAAGTACCTCTCGAGAACTTCTTATACAAGAAGTTCCGATTTTTCCGGTGATTTTTCCGACTACTATCCGGCCAGTTTAGCAAAACCCAGAAATAAACCAACTTTTTCTTCTCGTTATTCATCCTTTTTGACCACGTTCCGATTATAAATCGACCATTTTATGCCACTTTTCACGGACAAGGTACAACAACAGTCTTAAAAGATGATAAAGTTGACAACTTATTGTGAAAGGTTGTAACTTTTTGACTATATTGACATAGATCTATGAAACAGTCGTGACCATAAAAAATATGTAAAGGACAGTACGAACCATGGTTAAAACAACATAAAAGATGACATTTTTTTGACAAGATTTGACCACAAAATCAACAAATATGCAACCTTGCTCTGATGCCACTTGTTGGATCGTATATTTATGTTGATTATGTGATTCGGGAGGTCAGGTTTGGTGGAAGAAGAAGAAAGCCATGGTTAGAGAGAGAGAGTAGAGAGAGAAGGGAAAACTAGTGATATTATTGAATGAAAGGAAAATGAGAAAATAACACACACAAGTCTCACCCTCCTAGTGAAGTCTAGGAGCGCTTATATAGGGCAACATACACACTACTTTACAATAATGACGGTTTCAGTACCTGTGTATTTGCCTTACATCATAACTAATGTAATCCCGTAAATGTCGTTCCATTTACGTGTTAGGATCAAAGACTTTGAACCCAACAATCTTCCCCCAATGGTCGGTCATCATGGTTGCTTGACGTCTTTGTCGTAATCTTTGACTTTCATATCTTCAGACGTCTTCAGAAATGTTTAGAATAATGATGGATATACTTTGCTCTTTGTCTTTGTTCTTTGATGATGTTGTAGTGATTATGTTATGAAGTAATCTGCCATTTGTCACTCCTGCGTCTGTGGTGGTTGTCCGCCATTCCAACATGCTCATACATCTTTGAGTTCTGACTTATACATGCACGTAGTCCCTTTCTTTCTCATAAGATCTTTGGTCTTTATACTTTGTAGATTCTTCTTTTAGGCGTAGAATCTTACTTTGAACTTTGTGTTGCTTTGATCTTTGAGGGAGCTTTTGATGACTGCAAGATGCATGTTTGAGCATGTGGAATCCGTCGCCATGGAGATGATGTAACCCTGCATGTAAACAGTTAGCAATAAAACATCCGGTACTTACGGATAAGGAATTAGAGCTCGTCAACAGCATAGTGTGAAGACTCCTTCTAATCCTTATCCAGGCCGTTCCCATATCAGATACTCCCGAGGGAGCTTACTAGACCTACTAAGTAGCTCAATGACTGGGTGAGTCGCTGGGGATCACTCCACGACTGTAGACCGTAATGGAACCACCGCAAACACTAAGCGTAACCCTTGTGAGGTTACCGAAGTGACCTGCTGTCATGGCTGTTTGATGTTGACCCTGGCAGGATTTCCGTTCAATCATTGAGAAATACTTACGTAATCCTCTCATAAACGTTCTCGGCAGATTGCTAAGATCTGCGAAGGACTCGATAGTTTACAACAGATGCCCATTGATGTAGGATACCAGTCGTAGAAATACTAAGTGTTCCTAAGAGATCTTTGATGTATCTCAAGGCTCTAGACTCTATAAGTGCGCACCTAGGTTTCCTATGCGGAGACTGGGGAGGTGTCTCCTGCTTCAATATCAACCGTCTCTAAGAGATAGGTCGATAGATTACGCGGGTTCCCCGTGAGAATGAAACAAATCCTTTTAAGAGAACTTGAGTGGTTAAGAAGGTTTAGTGCATTGCGTCACTGGGTCCATGACGACTTTGTCTTCAATACCGGTGTTGTCTTATGCAACGACCAGTAGCATACGTATTGAACCCGGTGTCTGCCCTAAGGTTGAACATATGGAGGGCTATTTCTTTTCACCCTTTACTTTACTTTTCTTTTTAATTCTTCAACTCCTTCTTTCCCTTTCATTCATTTCTCCTTTTTTCGTATCATACCTAAGGACTTCTAATTCTAACTATGGGAGATGTCCTTGGGTAGATCCCTCCGGCTCTGGCGGATCATAGGACGGATATTCCTATCTTAATCACCTTATAACTCCGACAGTAGCCAAGAAACCTTTGATTGAAAATCTCTCAAAGTGTTTGTGATAATCAAATATTTTGGTTAACACTTTGAGAGTTTTGTGTACACTTTTGAAGGGCTCCCCCTGCACATGTGCTCATAAGTGTTTAAATAAATTTGCACATGCGGGAGGAGCAAGCACTTTTGAATTGATCCACTTTCCGTGAGCAAGACCAATTCGAGACACGCTTACATCACTAGTTAAACTAGCTTGAAGTTATTACCCGGCCTGGTCAAGTTCACAGAAAGTTTCTCGAGACGGTACATTTCTACTAAGACATATCCTTTTCGAGACATGCTTACGTGGTTAGATAAAGAGATACATTGTCAGCTTTTAGGTGACAACTAGCTCTAGTAACTAACTTGATGTTATTACCCGTCGAGGATAAGTCTTTTCGATATAACTAACTTGTATTGTCTCGTCAATTCGTGGGTCAATACTGAGTCTAGCTCGCTTGTGATACAACTTTTAAGCTTTGACTTCGTATATTTTAATCACTTTTACATTTTCTCCCCCTCAAAAATAGCATATAAAATGATGTTTTTGACAATCTTTTAGATTAAAATATGCCTTTTGAGTCTTATGGGGAGATTCACCAAGAACTTTTGATAATCGAGCAAAGTATTTTGTTTTGACAAGTGCTCCCCCTCAACAAGTGATTAGGTCTTATTGAGGTGAAATACTTGTCCTTTTGAGCAGAATTATGAAAAATCATAAATGTTAGATTAATTCTACTCAAAAGTAAGAAGCCTTCGCTCCTTATGTTAGGATTGAGGCACTGATGCGTACCTCAGGGTCCTTTCTATTACAAGTACGGGTTGTACACTGTTATGTGTGCACAAACCATAACAGTTTCTTACATCCATAGAAGCTGTTTTTTATACCATTTTTTTGCATCCGGAAATTTTTTTTTCCTACTATTATGGTTAACAGTTTCTTTATGTATCAAATATGGTTAAAAAGTCTAACTTTTTACAAGTTTTACGAATCTGTCTAGTGGGTATTATCATCTCAGCTTACAGCTTTTGTATTACTCATTCTTTAGAGACTTTTATACCATATCCTGTGAATCTTGTGGTCAAAAATGGTTATCGGAAGCTGATCTGAAAAGTGGTCAAGAAAAAGGTCTAAACTCATCGGAAACTCATCGGAATCTGGGTTATCATCGCCGGAAAAATCGGATCTCTTGTATAAGAAATCTCGATATGTACTATTTTCGAGAACACTCTACACTGCTTTCTCGATAAACTAGTTCTCGACAAAGTCAGTATTCTCGACAAAGTTCTCGACAAAATTCTTGTATAAGAGTTCTCGAAAAACAGGTTCTCGATTAAAGAAGTTTTCGAAAATGTTTAGTTTCGAAAATCTGGTTCTCGATATTTTTGTATTCTCGACAAAGTGACAAAATTTTCGAAAAAGTAAAGTTTCGAAATTACAAGCAAAGTTTCGAAAACAGAATATTAGAAGAGATGAAGCAGAGAAGACCGGTTGACCACAACCAAATACCTAACTCATTTGTAACCTCAGTTTCGACATCATAAGTCTCACAAACCAAAAAGAAATATCTGATACGAGAAACTTATGGCTTGTGTTACCCACTGCCAACCAATACCAGCCCATTCACAATCAAAAACAACTCATCTTAATTAAAACTCAATCTCTATCTAATACTCTCACCATGACTTATACAACAAGTAGAGTTTGGGAGAGTTATTAGAGGATGGGGGCGGACAATCTAAAAGATGTCTGTGTATTGTTATTAGGTTTAAGGTCAACCGTTTGTCAAAAACCTTTGGAGTTGGACTGGACCTTTCACTTGTGTTAACAAAGTTATGGGCTGAATTGTAGTAAACGAATGATTGGACTGGGTTTATGTCTTGGGCTATGATAGATCTGGGCTGCTAATGGACTATGTTGCTACATTCGAAATTATCTGGGTTTGTGTTTGATCCTAAAGTGTTTAAAAACGTGACTGCTAAAATGATAATATCAAAATGTCTATTTCGAGACATTTGTTTTAATAACTTTTGGTATTTTGGATTATGAGTGGTATTTTGGTATATCAATTTTCACGGGGATACATTGTTCACGGCTAGAATTGTTTCGTTTAACAAAATGACTACGGGGTTATTGTACGGTATTATTTATTTGACTTTGAAGTGACATTTCATCAAGTGTACTTATTTATCTCAAAGTCTAGGGGTGGTTGGATGCACGACTTTTGAAGATAACTTGTCTGCGCAAAGTAAAAAATTCAGTCTTGACAATCTAGTTATTACTAATGTAAGGAGTTAAGTTGTAGTGCTCACAGTATAGCTATCACTTAAAGGAGTTACATTGTAGTACTCAGTGTCACACGAAGCTGTGGATTGTTCAAGTGGTGAATATTTCATGCAACCTCATACTTCAAGGAGTTACGTTGTAGTGCTCAGTATAGGTATTAAGTCACATCTATCGTACAAGCATAAAGTCACAAGATGGGATGATTACTTCTTTTTCAAGCTGGTCATATCGGGCAGTCTCCATATGTGGTCATTACTAGTAGCCGGTGAATTACAAGGAGGTTCGTTTAAAGGTTGATTTGAGAGAATAGTATTGAGAGTATATTTCTGCGACATATACTCACAAATTATGCTTACACGGTCTATATATATTGCATCAGAAGTGTAAAGTACGGGTAATTTTGGCATGTACACACAATAGTATGATGATTTCGATACATCGCAACCATCAGGAGGGAGAAGAACATGCCAAAAGAAGTAGTGTTTCATCTCTAGTACGTTGGTTGTTCGAGGGAATTGTGCTTACACTGGAACCGAAGAAGTACTAATGATGTGTTCATCGGAGCGTATTACCAACCTTCTGTGCAATGTTATGTGAGTTATATTGTCATGATGCTCCCTGAACGACAACCATGTGCCTACACTTATGAATCTACTTTATCCGTTGCGTGATGAAAAGAGAGTTGTCGGTTCAGGAGGGAGCAGGAAAAAGAATAAAGGCTCACTAGTTAGGAGGGAGTAATAACCTAACTAGACCGTTACAGTTGAAGTTCAGAGCTACAAAGATCTGTGCCGTCAGTGCCAAAGATCAAATACGCCGAGTTCGTCGGAAGAGAGAACTTCAAGTCTGCCTCAGTATCTAGACTACAGAGACTCTGCGCTTCAACAACGTCAACATAGTTTACTATTGTTGTTATTTACATTTTTATGTATTTATAGGTCTCATTGTAACCATTCACGTGTGACGATATCTTGGAGGGAGATTGTTAGCCTCGCTCTTTTATAAAGATAACGTCACACACGTGAAATGGACTAGATATGTAGCAAGTTGTGCCATTAGGGACTACTTATGTTAAATAGGCAAACTTGTAATGTGTAGAGCCTATAAATACCCCTCATGACTCTCCATGAGGGGTGTGAGAAATTGTGTATCTTTACTTTCATCTTAATACATTCCATTTTCTTCACCCTCTCTCATGAATTCGAAAACAAAGTAAACATGATGGAATGAGAAAATAAACGATGAGAAAGTATTAGAAACAAGCTAAGTATCTAAACCCCATCAAGAATTAACCACCACAACATGTTAATCGCAATTTTCGAAATCCTAACCCTAGTTCTCGACATCAAGAAATCAAGAAATCGAACCATTGAAAAATCAATTAACCAAGATCCTATGTTTGTTATGCCCTAGTGATTACATAGGAACTTACAATTTAATGATCAAGGTCGTGGATTACCGGATCGAATTAGAACCGTAGGTTTGGAAAAAGGGTTTTAGAGGTTTTAAGAGTTTTGAAATTTGTGGGTTTATGTTGGTACGGTTTGTTTGTTTATTTATTTTTGAGATTATAAGTTTTGACACTTTTGGTCCTTAGACTTTTAAATAAAACAAACTAGTGTCCTAAAGTTTCTTGCAAAACATAAGTACCATTGAGATATGCATAATTTATCCAAACTTATGAAGATTAAAAACAAATGAGACAACGAAATGTAAAAGAAATCGTCCACACATTCTGAAGATCCGTAAAATACGGGAAATATGCAAGTATACCAATTAATTGGTGAAAGATTTAAGCGTGACTCCCCCTCAACACTTGTAAAGTAAGAACAGGTGTTGAATGGAAGCGATATACTTGCATTTTTATTTTTTTTTTTAAATAAAAAAATGTGAAAAATCTTTTTGGGTTTTGATAAGTTTATAGTAAAGAAAGAAAACAACAAAAAAAATATTATACAGAGATAGTTGTGATGTTTGACGATCAGTTGTATTTTAAAAACTTTTCCAGATCCTCTGGTGTCAAACATCTCATACCAATTTGGTGAACTAAACTAGCAAATCTGGATGGTGCCAGGGATTTGGTAAGTAAGTCCGCCAATTGGTACTCAGTTCCAACAAAATAAAGTTCAACTGTACCCCTTTCCACATGCTCTTTGATGAAATGATAACGGAGATCGATGTGTTTGGATTTGCAATGATGCACAGTGTTGCAGGAGATAGCAATTGCACTCTTTGAATCACAGTAGATAGGAATCTTGTTGAATAGGTAGCCATAATCTTTAAGTTGTGATCTCATCCAGATGACTTGAGCACAACAAGCAGACATGGCTACGTATTCAGATTCTGTAGATGACAAAGACGTGCAGTCCTGCTTCTTAGATTGCCATGACACAAGTTTGTCTCCGAGAAACTGTAATCCACCAGATGTACTTTTGCGTGTGTCTAAACATCCTGCATGATCAGCATCTGAAAAAGCAATTAGTTCAAAACCAGAATCCTTCGGATACCAGATTCCCAAGTTAATGGTTCCCTTAATGTATCGAAGGATTCTTTTGACCTCATTGAGGTGTCTTTCAGTTGGTCTTGACTGATAACGAGAGCACATGTAGACAGCAAAAACTATATCAGGTCTACTGGCTGTGAGATACATGAGGGACCCAATCATACTTCGGTATTTGGTAGGGTCAACGGGAGTCCCATGTAAATCAGCATCTAGTTTTGTGGTATAGCCCATTGGTGTATTATAAGTATCACAAGTCATCATTCCATGTTTCTTTAAAATTTCAAGAGCATATTTGGACTGATTTATAAAAATTCCACGGGGTGATTGATGAACTTGTAGTCCTAAAAAGAACGAAAGTTCACCCATCATGGACATTTCAAAATTATTTTTCATTAATTTTGCAAAATCATTAGAATAACTTCGTTTTGTTGAGGCAAAAATGATGTCATCGACATATATTTGAACAACAAGTAAGTCCTCCCCATAGGTTTTTGTAAATAGTGTGGGATCCACCGATCCTTTAAAAAATTTATTGGCCAGTAAGAAAGTGGACAGTTTGTCATACCACGCCCGTGGGGCTTGCTTGAGTCCGTAGAGAGCCTTTTTGAGTCGGTAGACGTGATTAGGACGCTCAGGATCAACGAAGCCTTCAGGTTGGCTGACATAAACTTCTTCACGGAGTTCTCCATTCAGAAATGCAGTTTTCACATCCATTTGGTAAACCACCATATTCCTATGTGCAGCATAAGCCAAAAAGATCCGAACAGCTTCATGTCGTGCCACTGGAGCAAAGGATTCAGCAAAGTCTAGACCTTCAAGTTGAGAATATCCTTTCGCTACCAGACGTGATTTGTTGCGGATGACTGTCCCTTCTGCATCAAGCTTATTCTTCCAGATCCATTTTAACCCGATGACAAAGACTCCGTCAGGTCTTTCAACTAATTCCCAGACTTCTAATCTTATGAATTGCTGAAATTCCTCTTGCATAGATTCAATCCAGTTGTCATAAGTCATTGCTTCTTTAATGTTCTTGGGTTCTTCATGACAAACTGTGAGTGCGTAGATGCAAGTTTCTCCATCTGTGTGAAGTCGTTGTCTAGTCATAACAGGTGCATCTGGATGGCCAATAATGTGAACCAGTGGATGGTCACGAGTCCATTTATGTGTTGAAGGGTGTAGTTGATATGTATCTCGCATGTTGGCAGGATCCAAGTTGCGTGTTGACGACTCAGCTATATCAGGAACTGTAGTAGCTGGTGCAAACGGATTAATGAACGCATCAGGATCATGCTCTGCGGATTGTGGAACTGATAGTTGTGGTGGATCTTCAGCTGAAAGACGGGAAGTAGAACCAGTTTGTTCTGCTGTAGATGGTGATACAATTGGGGGACCGTCTCTCTCAACACTTGTTGAAGTTTGTTGAGGTGAGTCTGGTACTTGAATGTGATCAGGTTGAGCAGCGGAATTTGGTGAGACCTCAGTAGGACGGTATTCAATCGTGTCATCAAATAGGGGAGCAAACAAGGTTTCTAATTCTTTGCGGTTAAGTGGCAAAGGTTCAGCTGAAGATGCCGGAGAGTTAAGACGGTTAAATTCGGGTCCTAAGCTGTGTTGCTCAGAAGCCATCTGGGTGAGTTCATCGAAATTAGCGTGAATGGTTTCTTGAATTTCTCTTGTACGACGATTCCATATCCGAAAACCTTTGGAATTTTCACAATATCCAACGAACACTCCGATGTCAGCCTTAGCTTTGAGTTTACCTAAATCATCACGATCATTTTTCGGATAGCAAAGTGCTCCGAATACATGAAAGTAGTCGATGTTCGGTTTTCTTTTGTGAACAATTTGATATGGTGTTTTACGATGGTGTTTTGTGATCATGCAACGGTTTTGAGTATAACATGCGGTTGAAACAGCTTCTGCCCACAAGTAATCTGGTAATTGAGCATTAATCAACATAGTTCTAGCAGCTTCCACTAACGTCCTGTTGCGTCTTTCAACCACACCATTCTGTTCTGGGCTTCTAGGAATAGATGTTTGATGTTCAATTCCCACTTTCTCATAATAAGACCTAAGTGTCTGATTTTTGAATTCGGTTCCATTGTCAGTTCTGACGATTCGTACCGTGTTGCGTAGCTGAACTTGAATTTTAGTGAGAAAGGTGATGATCATTGAAGGAGCCTGATCTTTACTTCGTAAGAAATAAACCCAAGTCCATCTGGAGAAGTCATCTACAATTACGAGTATGTAGCGTTTACCGTTGATACTTTGAACACGCATCGGTCCACATAAATCCATATGAAGCAGTTGTAAAACATGATTCGTACTTTACTCAGGTTTAGACGGAAAATGAGCACGAGTACTTTTTCCTTGTTCACAGGCTGGACATAAGTGATCTTTGGTGAAACGGAATCTTGGAAATCCATCGACAAGTTTAAAACGAGCAAGGTCAGTCATGGTTCTGAAATTCAAGTGCGAAAGACGTTTGTGCCATAACCAAGATTTAGTTGACTCTGCTTTGGAGAGAAGACATATCGGAGATGTTGCAATCATATCTGACATTGATATTGTATAAAGATTGGAGCCACGTGAACCAGACATAAGATCGTTTCCTTGTAAGTCACGAACAAAGCAAGTTTTCTCACGAAATGCAACTTCTAGATCCCCATCACAGAATTGACCAACAGAGAAGAGGTTGTGTGCAAGGCCTTCCACGTAGTAAACGCGACTGATTTCAATGTTCCCGCTGATAAAGTCACCATATCCCATGATTAGAGCGTAATGATCATTCCCGAATCTGACAGTACCAATAAACTTTGAGACAAAGTTGTGTAGCAGTTTGAGATTGCCTGTCATATGTCGGGTGCATCCGCTATCAACAATCCAGAGAACTATCTGAACTACCTGCATCACAAGAAGAGGACACAGATGGAACAGAAGTAAGGGTGGAACCCAAAGACAGTGCGGGTTCCTGTTGGTTAGAAACACATGTATTCAACAGTTTAGGAATCCATTTAAATTCTGGTTTATATTGTAACCAACGTTGCCAATTCCAACTAGTTTTTGCCTTCTTAATGTTAAATGCACTAGTCGTTGGCTCATCCCTAGATTTGTTCTTGAAACCTATGGGGGTAACTTTAACTTCATTAGAAACCGTAGAAGACGGCTTTCCTAAGTTAGACTTAGAGGCAATAGTGGGCCTAGAAGGAATGCGTGTCCTACGTTTCTTATGACGATTGAGAAGAGAATTAGCTATACATTTTGTATGATCACCAGATGATACGTTTAAACGACAAAACACACAAGATGCATTAATATTCAAAACATTCAAAGGTTCATCATTTGTTACATTTAGATTTTGATTACAATTTGCCAGATTAGAATCTAAATCTGATGCAACATGAGTCTTATTCAAGTTCCTAAGTTGATCTTCTACTTCATGAGCTTCTAGTTGTCCTTTCTTACGTTGCAAGATCCTATTCTTCTTTTTACTTTTTCGCTTGGGTCTGCTAACGCTAGTAGTGGAGACTAGTCCTGTAGAAGTGGAGTTATCAACATTAGTGTTTTGAACAACCTTTCCTTTATCAGTTTTGTCTACATGATACATTCCTGGTGCTATTACCGTGGTGTCAACAAACTTTCCTTTTTGAAGTATCTTTATTTTCTCTTTTAACTCTATGATGATGTGATTCTTATCCTGAATGTTTGACTCAAGTATGCCATTGCAATATTTAATGTCAATGTGGTTTTGTAGAAATGCGTCGTTTTGAATTTTTAAATCCGCAATTTCTTGCTCGTATTTGAGACACAAACTTTTGAAAGACTCATTGTTTTTGCAAAGCTGACAAGAGGTTGAAATGTTTTGGTTTTGAAGTTCCAGTTCTCGTTCAAGACTTTGAGCTTGACACCATTCAATCCTCTGGTTGAGTAGACACATTTCTTTTGAAAACTGTTTTGTCACATCATCATTCTTTTTCCTCAGATGTTCATTCTCATTTTTAAGTGTCTCTAATTCCACGTTCAAAAAATTGTTATCAACACAGAGATCATCTACAAGCATAGAAGTACCAGATTTATAGAGATCATTCATGATAACAGACAAAATATCAGCACAGAGAACTTGTTCCAAGAGTCGATCAGCATCATTTTTGAAAACTTTAGTTTGTAGCTTTTGAACCAAAATCTCATTTTCAGCAGTATCAAAAACGTTTATCATATTTTTGACCTCCTTTTGAAGTTCCTGATCCCAACGTGTAGCACATAGACGGAGGTGTTGAACAATTGGTTTCATTTGTTTTTGAAAAATATCTCTCTTTTCTCGCTCGTAAGCGGATTGAAAAGTTTCAATTTTTATTTCAGAATTGCGTTCAATTGTTTCCTCCAAAATATCGATGTCTTCCATAAAGGTTTTGAAATAATTTAAGACACGACATTTTGGTAAACGTGTAAGTTCACCGGATGATGGTAAAGGACCATTTATTTGTGCTACAGTTTGGACAGGGGCCTCATTGTGAGATGAAACATATGACTCTTCGATAAACCATGATTTCGCGGGTAAATCCTTTTGAGTAACAAACTTAATTGGATTTTTTGAATAGTCATATGGTGTGCAATATTGAACATTACTCATTTTAGACCGACTCTCGTCTTCAAGTTCTTCTTCTTCCTCAGTATCAAAAACAACAGCACGCACAATTGAATCATCAAGCAAATAATCCATGCTGTAAAGTTTAGGAATATCTTTGAATGCATTGTGAAGAAACATTGAATTGTAATCGCCAAGTGCAAATCCTGAACCGGGTCTCGGTTTTAAAGTAAATTTTTGAATTGTTGTGACAAAGTTCCCGTGTTTGTAAACAATGTTACGAAATTCTTTCAGTTGTTTTTCAAGATCAACAATATTACCGAGTAATTCATCTGTATACTTCCTTTTTCGTATTTTATGTTCACAAAAATCTTTTTGACAACTTGACAATTCTGTTTCTGTTTTTGAAAGTTCTGAATGAAGACGTTCGACTTGCATTTTCAATTCACTCTTTTCACTTTCGAGTTTTGAAATCAACTTTCCGTTTGACTCGATTAAATCTTGCATTTTGCGTTGAAGATCTTGTTCTTTGTTGTATGAATCGTGAAAAGCCTTTTCAAAACTTTTTGCATTTTTAATCTTGTCTTCCTGATTAGAAAGCTGAATTTTATAACATTCAATATCTCTTGCAAGTGACGCATTTTGTTCTTTCAAAGCTTTGTTTATCTCGTTGCATTTTGTTATTTGCACTTGTTGAACATCCAGTTGTTTAGAAATCAATATGAGATCAGGGTCTGGATCAAATGATGGTTCATGTTGTTCGAAATGATCATTTTTATCATTCTCAATAGGATCATCAAATGAAACAACTGTGTCATCATCGAATATGACAACTGTGTTTATTTGTTCATCTTTATGAGATGATGAAGATGATTTAGATGGAACAACTTGCGCCATATCTGATTCATAAGCAGAAGGTGAGACTATTTCATTAATAAAGCATTTATTGAGGTCATGTACCTGAGACAAGCCGTCAGTGTCATACACTGGACCTGAATCATTGAGCTTAACTTCCTGCATGTTGGCCATAAGCATCACAGCTGCATTAGCTTCCAGATCTTCCATGTCATCATCATTGTTGACATTTGCCATGAAGTTGTTATCTTGTTCAGGGAAATGTCCGTCTTTTTCATCTTGAAGAGCCATGAGTAATGCCTGCTTGTGAAACTTACTACCCCGAGTTCTCGGTTTGGGACATGCTGTAGCTATATGACCTTGTTCATTACAATTGTAGCACCAAACTGCATTCCCTGAGCTGGAGTTCCTTGTAGCAACTGAGTCAGACCTTTGTTGAGAAGATCCTGAGTTGTTTCTGAACCCGGTATTGTTACTAAACCTCTGACCATTCCCATAGTTTCCTGAAGAGCTTCCCGAACCAGATCGACCATAGCTACGATTCTGAATTTCCACTCTTCCATCATTAACAACAGCTTGATTCCTTGTGTTAGAAGATGAACGTTGACGGTTGTTTGTTTTGTTGGAGAATTTGCTGAAAGCACGAGCAATAAGAGCAAGTCCCTGATTCAACGTATTAAAGTCATCATCGTCATCATCATTGGAGTTGGAGTAGTACACAGCATCATTGTTGTTTGACGGAACAAGTTGAGTAGAGGAATCTTCTGGAGATGAATCATAAGGGACCATTTGGTTCGTGTTGGAAGATTGTGGATAACTGAAGTAGTTTTGCTCTTGAACATATGCATGATTTGACATTGGTGGTAGAGCATAGGGAGATTGAGCTACGAGAGCCAAGGAATTTGGTGTTGAAGTTGGTGTGTATCCTCCTCGTAGAGCTCGATCTTTTTCCACTTCAGGTTCATGGTGTTTCAGAAAATCATACAACAGACCATATGGAGCATCATGAAGATTCTTCGTTTGACGAACAAATGTCACATATTTATGCCAATCAGGGCCAAGACTACCAACAAATTTGGAGTTCACAGCGATCCTTGGTACTGTGATTTTATGACGTTCCAGATCATTGACCACATTTGTGAAACGATGATAGTAGGATTCAAGTGACTCTCCAGGTTCAATTGTGATGTCAGTGTATTCCATGTAAAGCTTGGATTCCATGTCATCTTTGTTCAATTGAGTGCCTTCCATAAGGAGATGAACGTGTTCCCACATAGCTTTGGCTGTTTTCTGAGCATCGACACTTCGATAGATCGGGTTAGGTATACCTTGAAGTATATAAGCCATTGCATACTGATCAGCTTTACGATGTAGTTTTTGTTCTTCAGTGAGGGCAGATTCTGGAAGAGGTCTATCACCAGGAGGACGTGGAGGATCAGCATTTGGATCACCAGCTTCAAATCTTGTTGGCCACTCAAATGGTCCTTCAAGTATCACTTGCTTCAAGAATTGCCCATGAGGTTTCTTTAGTTCAAGAAAGCGTAGGAATCGACTTGACCATTGCACATAGTTACCAGGTGTTAGCATTGGAGGTGTCTCAAGTGATCCTGCCTCATGTCGGGATTGTTGAGTTGTAATAACTTCACACATTCTGTCAAACCAGTGAGGTTGTTTGGAGGAGAACTGAGTGTTTTGTTGTGGCACTTGATATGGTTGTTGTTGAGGAATAATCTGTTGTTGTTGCATCATTAGGTAATGATGTAGTGGATTGTATGTTTGTCTTTGAGAAGGTTGTTGATTCATTTGGGTCGGAAGGTAATGTTGTTGCTGATACTGCTGAGGTTGTTGTTGCTGAGGTGTTTGTTGTTGAACATGAGGAAAGTAGTGATTCGGTGGTTGAGACATCTTAGAACACTTGTGTAGAAATGGATCTTGTAGAAAGTGTAGAATTAACCAATTATCGAGAAACTTAGCACAACTTCAAATTGTGAAATATGAGATTTCGATAATATGTTTTGCGAAACTTGGCAGATTATCGAGAAACACGGTTATCGAAAACTTTGTGGATTTTATCGAGAAAAAGATTTCGAAACTTTTCAGTTTTATCGAGAAAAATAAGATTTCGATAATTATGCAGGTTATCAAAAAAGTAGTATTTCGAAACTTTAAGATCAGTTTCTCGATAACTTTTGTGATTTCGAAAACTTAATTATATTTTCGAAAAAAACACAAAATTTCGAAACACAGTTTTCGAAATTATACAATTTCGAAAACTTTCCCAAAAGTCGAAGTACTTAACTTTCTTATACAAGAAAGAAAATACCGAGTCCACACAAACGAAGTCGAGGTAGTGCACTTTGAGAAGATCTCGAAGAAGGGAACTTGTAGGTTCTCGATAATGTGTAATTTTTTGTTTTTCAAAGAAAGCAATCCTAAAACTCGTTTTAATTTCAAGATACTTGTACTTTTGTGTATAAAATGAGTAGATCTTAAAGAAAGTATAAAACTTTAAGAAAGTTTTCAAACTTGAGAAGATTTCGATAATAAGTACAACTATCCAAAATCGAATAATTTAGTAAAAAGTTTGGAACTTTTTGGTTTGTTTTGACTTTAAACACAAGTTTGTAAGCAAAGATGTGAGAAAAACCAAGAAACTAACAAAAAATTTAAAGTTTTTACAAACAATTCGATAAAAAAAACGATTTGTTAAGAAAGAAATCAATGAAAAAACAATAACTACACCTTCCTCTAGCGAATGATACCACTTGTTAGGTCACCATTTAGTAAACACAAGTATAATGATAAGAGAAATAAGATGAGAATGAGAGTGGGATGATTATGAGAAGTTTGAGAAAGTGAAATGCAAGAGTTTCCTTAATGTTTTCAAATAATCAACCAAGTTTACAAATGCCGAAGACTAGTATTTATAGGAAAGGAGCTAGGGCAACACTCCCACTCCTTCCCTTTACATGAAACGTATGGGCTTGAGGCCCATGGACCTTATACTTAAGCCTAGTAAACTTAATACAAAATGTAAATGATAGTGAATAATAACTAAGCAACCTAGCATTATTACAAATGACCGAGACTTGATAAAATAGTAAAACTATGGTTCCAACAATCTTTATATGTGTCCCTGAAATAAAACAGTTAGCAATAAAGATAGAGAACGAATATGGCTTTGTCATTCGTTCTGCGAGGACAGACTACCCTCCGGTTTTGTGAAAACCGACCTGTGATCAGGTAGAGTCTCTTTTAAAGAAGACTCTCCTTGACAGGAATTTTCAGCTTGTAGTGATGAATTTTCCAAAGAATCCACTTTGGAATCTTCATACTTAGCATGTTCTCATACCGGAACGTCTCAAAGCAGACAGCACGATAGAGTGAATCGGTGAATTAATATTCATGGATTGATGAGAAATAGATTTATAGAAATCACTCGTGTGTCCTGTGATAAACATTTTTGAGACACAGCGAGAGTTTTGTATTTTAGAATCACATTTCCATCAAAAATACTTTTGTTTGAAAAATATTGTACACAATCAATGTGCTCGAAAGAATAGTTGGTGAGCACATTGAGAGGTTTTTAGCAAAAGTATCCGTCAATCCATATCCTAGAAAAAGTTTGATTCAGTTTTGAATCGCACCATCATTGCTTTCCAGTTGTCACTTGATCATTGATCCAAGATGGATCTCACATGTCACCTACCAAGAGCTTGAGTGATGTTCGCTCTAGAAGGATTTCCATCTTCATTGTGAATATTTTCATATCACTCGGATGTTCTGGCAATACCACAAGGATAATGCGTAGGACTCTAAATATTTTATCTTATTTTCCACATTGTGTGAAACAATAAGCATATTAGAAAGTGTGTCCTAACGAGATTTATGGATGATCTCTTTGGCTCTAGACTCAATAGTGCGTTTTGATATGCTCTTGGAGGCTGGGAAGAGTCTCCTGTTTTAGGTATCAACATAGCTCATAATGAGCGGTCGATACATTACACAGGGTTCCCCGTGAGAATGAAACAAGTTCTGTTAAGAGAACTTGAGTGGTTGGGAAGTTTGGTGCAGTGCGTCACTGGGTCCATGACGTCTTGTCTTCAATACCGGTGTTACCTTAGTAACTGCCAGTAGATTATGAATTGAACCCGGTTTCTGCCCTAAGGTTGAATATATGGAGGGCTATTTCTTTTCACCCTTTCTCATTATATTTCTTTTTCATTCTTCAACCCCTTCAGTGCTTACCGAGACTTCACAACTAGAACCTTGTTGGGTTTGTTCCAGTCCTAGCTCTATCTCAGTCCGCACTCTTCCCTTTCTCACTTTACTCCTTTTTTCAATCATTCCTAAGGACTTCTAATCTATCTAGAGGATTGTCCCTGGGAAGATCCTTCCGGTTTTGGTGGATCATGGGAACTCATACCTAACCTTAACCAACCTTATAACTCCATGCATAAATATAAATGGTCGGTCTTTGGTATAACTTCCACAAACGCCTTTTGCTCCCCCTCAATATGTGCATCGATATTCGAAAGTGTTTAGCACATATGCGGGAGCCTTTTATTGAGTCTTAAAGATCACATTTGATTATCAGATTTCATATTTAAATCACATTCTCTCCCCCGATCAAAAATTTCAAATCTTTCAAGATTTTTTATCTCAATTGATTTAAATAAGTTGGAAAGCTTTTGGGAGAGAAATGCGGTCAATTTTAATATTTTCTGATAAAAAGGAACCTTTTCTGCTCCCCCTCAATCTGTGAGGGAGGTCGTATGTGTCAGATTTGAAGAGTTTGGAAGAAATTTGAAGTTTTTAACAAAAACTCTTTGAAAATTTCTCATTCTGACACATAACCATCACAAATTGTTTTGTTGCAAGGTTTTGTACAAAGTGGGGAGTTTCGATGATACATAAAATTTTGAGAAATCACTCTCCCCCTCAATAAATGACGGATGTTAAAACTGAAATATTTTCATAAACTATTAACGTCATTGATTGAGTGAAAATGTTTATCAAACTTTTGAGTTCAATTTGATTTTCATTCAAAATTTCATAGTACCACCAAGTTTTGCACAAATACTCTCCGGAAAAATCATAGAAGGGAAAGTATTTGGCGATAAAAAGAAGACTTCTCTTCTTTATCAAGAAATAATGCACTGAAACGTACATTAGATCGAGGAAACATGGATATAAAGTAATCCATGCCCAGGTGAACTTTACCCGGTGAAAGGAACAACCGTCTTTTTGACGACGTGTTTTCCCCATTTTGAAAAGCAGGTTGCTATCTGAAGTAATAGCAAACCATAATGTTTAAGTCCGGGTTGTAGCGTGAAATGACTACAAGCCATATTTTGAGAATGTTTTGAGATACGACATGTTTTTGAAAAGAAAAACTTTATTTGAAACCGAAAAACTCTTGCTCAAGCATGTGTATGATTCCGTGTCATTATTGAATGACATTTCTAGAAACGTACATAATATTGATTATACAAGAGACATGTTGTGAGAAGAGTATTTTTTGAATTTTTGCAGTTTTTCGTATTTTTATGGGATTTTTGTAATTTTATATTTTTCTATTTTCTTTTTGTGTTAATATTATATACAAAGGATATGTGAAGTAACCCTTTTAATCCTCTTGATCTTCCTGAAGACAAATGAGATCCTCAGGCGTGAGACTCTTCATACCAAGGCGTAGGAGAATGAAGCGAAATCGGTCCCTAGAAAGTGCTTTGGTGAAGATATCAGCTAGCTGGAACTCTGTCCTCACGAAGTAAAGTTCCACAATCCCTTTCTCAACTTGCTCCTTGATGAAGTGATGTCGAATGTCAATGTGCTTAGTCCTTGAATGCTGGACATTTTTGCAGCAGAGTGCAATTGCACTTTTGTTGTCACAGTACATGGGAATCTTGTTGCATATGAAGCCATAGTCTGAAAGTTGAGATCGCATCCATAAGATCTGAGCACAGCACGATGACATGGCAATGTATTCAGCTTCAGTGGAGGAGATAGATGTACTCATTTGTTTCTTTGACGACCAACTGACTAGCTTATTTCCCAAAAACTGTGCACCCCCAGATGTACTGCGACGAGTGTCTTGACATCCCGCATGATCAGCATCAGAATATGCTGTGAGAGCCATAGAAGTTTCCTTAGGGTACCAAAGGCCCATGTGGATTGTTCCTTTAAGGTATCGAAAGACTCTCTTGACAGCTTCCAGATGATTCTTGGTGGGTTTGGATTGATACCGAGCACATATGCAAACTGCAAATAGAAGGTCTGGTCTGCTAGCGGTAAGATACATTAAGGAGCCAATCATGCTTCGATACATGGTTTGTTCGACCGGAATCCCCACATCATCTTCATCTAGTTACGATCTTTCAATCATAGGAGTGTCAACTGAATCACAGGAGTCGAATCCAAATTTCTTTAAGATTTCATTGGCGTATTTGGATTGATTGATGAAGATGCCATTGGGATTTTGAGAAATTTGCAAACCTAGAAAGAAGGACATTTGACCCATCATAGACATCTGGAATTTGGAACTCATCTCTTGGGAGAAATGATCACATTCTGTGGGATTAGAGGAGGCAAAGATGATGTCATCAACATAGATTTGTACATGAAGAAGGTTCTTGCCTGTTTTTCTGGTAAAGAGTGTTGGATCAACAACGCCTTTGGAAAATTTGTTAGCCAGAAGAAATTTAGACAAGGTGTCATACCATGCCCTAGGTGCTTGCTTAAGCCCATAGAGAGCCTTCTTTAACCGATACACATGATTAGGACGTTCTGGATCCACAAAACCTTCGGGTTGAGATACATACACCACCTCTTTTAGATCGCCATTTAAGAATGCAATCTTGACATCCATTTGATAAACCACCATGTTTTGACTTGCAGCATTTGCGAGAAATATTCGTATGGCTTCAATTCTAGCAACAGGTTCGAAGGATTCTTCAAAGTCTATACCTTCTTCTTGTCGATATCCTTTTGCCACAAGCCTAGCTTTGTTTTTCAATACATCTCCATGCTCATCAAGTTTAACCTTGAATATCCATTTGAGAGCAATGATCATAGCATAATCGGGAGGTGGTACTAATTCCCACACATCCAGTCGGTCAAACTCATGAATCTCGTCCACCATTGCAGTGAACCATGAGTGTTTAGACATTGCATCCTTGACGGTTTTTGGTTCAGCTTTAGAGAGGACAGACTTGAAGAAGCACCACAATGCGTCAGTTGCAAGTTGCTTACGGGTAGATACTGGACGCGAAGGGTTTCCAATAATGTTGTCTATAGGATGACCGATGATCATTGGTCCATTTTCTAAGGTATTCATGGGGTTGAGAATAGGGAACTGAGGTAGCCGTGTTGGATTCGTCGGATGATGTTACATCATTTGACGATTCAGGGGCAAAGATGTTAACAAATGGCTCATTATCAGGTGGAGCAAAAGGATTTACTTCTGATGTATTATCTACAGTTTCTGCTCGCTGTACAGGTGAAGGTTGGACATTAGAAGTGGTAACTGATTGACTGATGGTGGGGGCTTCAGGATCCCATGACAACGAAGTGGATGGACCGTTATTATCAACTTGAATATTCACCACTCCAGCTGGTGGTTGAGCCACTGTAGCTTCAGGAGTATTCATCTGTTGAGGTTCAAAGTATTCATCAAACATTAGGTCAAACAGTTTCTTCCAATCTTCACTTGTAGGAGGTACAAAAGGAGCAGCAGGAGTGGGATTCTGTACAAGCCTGGAACAAATTGGTCCAGGAGACAATAGGTTAGGTGCGGGTCCAGAACTTGATTGTCCAGGAACCAGTTGCTCAATCAGCTCATCAAAAGTAACGTGGATTGTTTCCATTATGTCTCTGGTACGTTTGTTGTAGATTCGGTACCCCTTTCGCTCTGGAGCATAGCCAACGAAGAAACCAATGTCGGCCTTGGCCTAGAGTTTCCCAAGGTCTTCACTGTCATTAGTTGGATAGCAAAGTGCACCAAAAACTCGAAGAAACGAAAGATCGGGTTTTCTGCCATGAACTAGTTCATAGGGAGTCTTGCAGTGGAGAGGATGTATCAAGGATCGGTTCTGTGTGTAGCATGCGGTGGCAATTGCCTCAGCCCAAAGAAACATAGGAGCTTTGGAGAAGATGAGCATGGTCCTTGCAGCTTCAACTAAGGTGCGATTGCGTCTTTCAACAACTCCATTTTGTTGAGGAGTACGTGGAACGCTCTTTTGATGACTGATGCCGACACCTTCATAAAATTGAGTAAGTTGTTTGTTCACGAACTCTGTTCCATTATCAGTACGAATGAATCTAATTGTTTTGCTGAGGCGAACTTGCAACATCTTGATGAGTTTGATGATGGTTTCCGGAGCTTCATCTTTAGATCGTAGAAACTTTACCCACGTGAATCGAGAGTAATCATCAACAATAACCAGCACATATTTCTTTCCATTGATACTTTGAATCCTCATTGGTCCACAGAGATCCATGTGAATGGTATGAAGAACTTCCATGATTGAATTGACAGTTTTGGGTTTATGGGTGTGCTTTTTGCTCTTGCCCATTTGACAGGCGGAACACAAATGGTCTTTTTCATACTTAAGTCCGGGCAAGCCTCGAACAAGATCCTTACGTGTAAGTTCATTGATGGTACCGAAGTTCAAATGGTTTAAACGACGATTCCACAACCATGATTTGTTCTTGGAGGCTTTAGAGAGCAGGCAAATTGGAGAGGACCGTAGCATATCTTCGATGGAGATGGTGTAAAGATTAGTGCCCTGACTCCCCTAGAGAAGATCAACACCATCTAATTCTCTAACAAAACAGGTGTGCTTTCTGAAAGCAACTTCGAGATCTGAGTCACAGAATTGACCAACAGAAAATAGATTGTGCCCAAGTCCTTCCACGTAGTAAACTCTGGATATAACACTGTCTCCAAAGACGTAATCACCATAACTCATTATAGATCCAAAATGGTCATTCCCAAATCTAACCGTACCAATAAACTTTTCCACAAAATTCTTGAGCCGCGAGCGATCTCCAGTCATATGTTTTGAGCAGCCTGAGTCCAAATACCAAAGGACGATTTGTACGACCTGCATTTGAAACCAGACAATCGTGGATAACTGAAAAAGCTGGAGCCCCACACACATTTGGGGTCCGTTTGGTTAGCACACACAAATATTGGATTATCATATGTTACAGATATCTCACTGGAGTATTCACATTTTAATGCACTAGAGCTAGGAGTGGTATTAATTGCTTCTATTGGGAACAGTCTACCAGTAGGTCTCCACTTCCTAATAGGCACAACTTTGGAGTTATTGATCCTAGTCATTGGGCACTTTTCCCTTAGAGTGAATTTCCTTCCAGTAGGTTTCCATTGATAACCAACATTAGTGAACACTTTTCCTGTTTTATTCCATACTTTTTTTGCCCGTTTAACACTAGAGACGTTCATAACTGGAGATTTCATAGTGGATTTAAGAAAGGACACAACACATGCATCATGATTACCATAAAATAAGCATTTGTTACAAGTCTTACAAATAGCACCAGAATTCGAATTAATAACATCATTGTTAACACAAATGTTTGAATCAACTCGATTCCTTTTACTAAGCATAACTTTATTGTTCCTAGACGATTCTTCTACTTCCTTCATAAGTGTACTCTTGGCCGGCAAAGTCCTATCATTCTTTGTATTGCACTTAGGCTGTGACTTGCTAGCATTAGATACACCTTTTACTCCTGTAGAAGCAATGACGGGAACATTAGTCTGATTAGTTGCTACTTGTTTACCGGTGATCAAGATGGAGGATTGTGACATGGTTTGGGGAAAATCAAATGTGACATGCTTGTTGCCACTGTTAGGGTGCAATGCAAATGTCCTATCCGACTTGTTATCATTCTTGGGGCATGATCCTATAGCATATTCTAATAATTCCTGGGCTCTATTAGTGAGGAAGCAAGCACCAATAATAACATCATCAAGTGGTTTAGAAATCCTCTCATCTTCAATGGTTTCTCTAAGTATGGCCAGACAATCCTTAAGATTTCTAAGATAGTTGTTATGAACTAACTTATTGTTCCTAAGGGGAAGAGAGACATTCACAGCATCGCACGCATATTTCTTACAAGCATGTACATTGGAAATTGCATGATCACATGAAACGACGGGCATTTTACCCTTCACCATGGTCTTTAGATTCTCAATTTCTTTTAACAAAGAAGTGACTCTTTCATTGTTTTGGTCACGTGTTATTTTAATAGACTCAAACAATTCTTTGTAACGTTGTTTAGCGTTAGACATTTCAGCACGAAGCCACTCATTTTCATGTTGTAATTCATTGATAATGCCCTGTTTTTGAAAGTTTTGAGAATCTATCGACATATGGTAATTGGTATTGGTCACATCGCTTTTGTTCAATTTTAATTGTGCAATTTGGACCTTCAACTTCCGAATCGTGTTTGAGTGAGCTTGAATTACTTCATCCTTTTTGGCTAATTCAAAACATGTGTCAAACTCAGGAGCATCCGAAGATGTCTTGGCATTTGATATTTTTATGCTTTCTTCTAGATGTTGATATTTTAATTGTAGGTTCAGATTATCAACTTCTAGTTTTGAGAAATTCCTGACCATGTTATCATGGTCGTCGTTTTGAATTTTTTCAGTAAGTTTGTAATTATCCCCCTCAAGCTCAATTACACGATTCTGGAAGACATTCAAAGTAACCGACATTTCATGGAATTGTCGAGCAAATAATGCTGAGTCGGTAATAGTATAAAACACATCTTTTGCAATGCAGTTTGCAATCAAATTTTCATTCATGATGAGAATATTTTTCTTGTCAATTTCACAGTATTTGAGATCAATAGCTAATTGGTTACCCTCACTTTCCACTTCATCAAAAACCTTTTTCATTTGAGTCACATCATCATTAATGGTGTTTTTAAGGCCCTCAAAATGTTCTTTGAGAAGTTTAAAAAATGGCATAACTTCAGTTAGGTAACACTGTTTTGTTTGCTCAAAACCCCTTTCCCCTGCTATAATCTCTGTGGGTGTAATTCTTATTTTACAGGTTTTCTCAAAGTCATTGAACAATTGACCTAGCATATACAACCCAATTAGAGTGTTACACTGTGTGGGAAGAGTGAATGGTACGAGGTGCCTAGGTGTGTTCAGGGGGTAAATAGTTGGGTCAGCAATTCTAAACATAGTGCGTGTGTTACCTACAACTCTTTCAGCTTGCATTTTCTCAATGTCAATATTCCAAAACACTTTGTCAGGAAGAATTCTCTTTTGAGGAACAAAAATGGCAGAGTGATTGTCATTCGCATAATTATAGTGAAACACAATATTCTTAGCAATGCATTTAGGATCCTTTAAACGTTCAGCAAGTTTTACCCTAGTTCTATCCTCTGCCTCATTAATGTGGTCATAGGATCGCGTATCAGGAGGGGCATGGTTAGGTTCAAGCATAGTATTTGCATCATATAATGCAGGTTGTGCACCTAAACCAATTCTAAGGTATCTTGCTTTGGGCTTGGAGGTATCCTGTTCACTAAATTCATCACTTAGTTTCCTATGGTTTTCCATCATTTGAGCAGATTGAATGGTTTGGCCCTGTGTGTACAACTTATCTTCCAATTTATTTTTCAACATTTTGAGTTTTGAGAAATCGTTTAGAAGTTTAGTTTCTTTATCTTTGAATTCGAGTTTGATTGAAGTCAAACCTTTTTGAAACTCTTGTTTTTGTTTGACGGTTTAATCCAATAGATTTTTTTAAAGAAACTAGTTCCCTTTTCAATGTTTCTTGTTTGGAATTGTTTTTAGATATGTAAGTACGCAGTTGCCATTCCATTTTCTGCTCACGTTCATTTAGCTCAAACTTTGCACGCTGCTCATAAATATTCACTTGATCCTTAAGGGTGTTAATTCTAGTAATCAAGGAATCATCAGGGTTGTATATTGTGTGCTCATGTACCTCATGTTCACTAGAGTCAATAGACGGCATGTCACTTGGTACAACTGGCGGTCCATTGTCATTCACATACATTTCATATGGGATATTATTGGTATTACCCATATCAGTGATGTTTGTGTTGACAATATTCTTGAGTTGTACCGAGTCACATGCCCCCTGTACAGTTGTAGGATTATCCAGATCATGATTAGGAGATGTTGGTACCTCAGAGATAGCAGATGTGATGGATGAATCTGGATGCTGTGAAGAGGATGCA
Source organism: Artemisia argyi (assembly GCA_030686995.1). Lineage (NCBI taxonomy): Eukaryota > Viridiplantae > Streptophyta > Magnoliopsida > Asterales > Asteraceae > Artemisia > Artemisia argyi. The sequence goes on from CM060690.1 coordinate 180,438,799, forward strand.
GCTGCAGACAGATTAGCCATGAAAATGGTTTGAGCAGTAGGTTCGTCATATACGTCTGAGTCAAATGCATCACACTCTTCAACTTGAAAGATATTCGGGTCATTAAGAGCCATATCCTGAACAGGCTGATCATCTACATCAGCATCAAAGGTGTTCCCATCATTACCAGCCAGAAAGAGCAGAGCTTCTTCATCCAACACCGTCCCATTTTCTTGTGCCTGCATCAGCAACATCTTGTCCTTGAAGTACTCAGAGTTTTGAGGACGTTTTGGAAGAGTGCAATTCCTAGCAATATGGCCCAACACTCCGCAGTTATAGCATTTAGGCTGCTTAGCTTGTGCTTGAAGAGCATTCCCAACTCTGTACTGCCCAGCATTTCTTTGGTTGAGGTTCTGTCTTCCCTGCACATTCTGCACCACCACATGACCATCCTCAATGACTGCCTGATTACGTGGATTAGATGAGATTCTAAGTTGGTTGTTAGTAGATGGAAGTGCAGCCCTGAACTGTTGGACCAGTAGAGACACTTGGTTGGAGAAATTATCAATCATCATGTCAGTGTGAGAATACCCAGAATCAAGTTGTCTATTCAAAGCAGATGGTAAGGGAGTTGATGATTGACTATTTGTTGGGGGAGACCTGGAGGATGGTTGTGATGGTTGAGATTGATCATTTGAGGTTTGGTTAGGTTGTTGAACATTAGAAACAAAAGCAAGAGATTCATTTGTTGCTGACGGATTGAGCTTTTCTCGCATTAGCTGATCATAAGCAGCATGTTTCTCATGTTGTTGGAGATATGCATAGAGTTGTTCATGATTGGTATGCCTGAGACCTTTGTTGAGCTTAACAGCTGTGACAAACCTATCCCATTCTGGTGCCATGTTATTCACGAATTTGGAATTAAGCTGTATATTGGGCATTGTCATCTTGATGGCTCTCATATCATTGACCAACTTGTGAAATCTGACGTAATAGTCAGTGATGCTTTCACCTGGGTTCATTCTGAAATGCTCAAATTCATCGTATAGCTGAGACTCACGATCTTCTTTAGTTAACTCAGACCCTGCAAGAAGCATTTTGACATTATCCCAGACCGTCTTGGCTTCAGTGTTGTAGTTGATAAGTTTGTAGACATCTTTGGGAAGCCCTTGAATGACGATATTCGATGCTCTGATGTCGGCATCATAGCATTTCTTTTCTTCATCAGACAGCTCATTGTAAGTGCGAGGTCTATCAGGACCAAGTACGGCCGGTTGTTGATCAGTTGTTGCAACCGTGTCTCTAGTAGTACCCATTTGAAAGGGTCCCTCATCGATGGATTTCAAGATGTTAACCCCATTTTCCTTACCCAGACAATAAAGACGAATCCTTTGTGCCCATGATTCATAGTCAGTTCTGTCCAACATCGGAGGTCGGGTGTCAGACCCAGCAGCTTGAATGTCATCAGAAGATGTCGACATCACAAAATAGAAATTACCAAATCACAAAGTAGGAGATACTCGCAATGTAGGGTACTAGTCGCAGGAATGTTTAACCGCAACTTGACTTAACCGTAGAGAAAGTAAACCGCAGACAAGTAAACCACAGTAAACACTAATCGCAGGACACTAACCGCAGGACACTAACCGCAGAAAATACCAAACCGCAGAAAAATCCCAACCACAGAATGATCCAGTCGCAACCTAAGTAAATCGCAAACCAAGGATACTAACCGCAGGACACAAACCGCAGAAAGTACCAAACCACAGAAAACTCCCAACCGCAGAATAGTTAAACGGAAATGACTAACCGCAGACAACTAATCGCAGTGACAATGGTCCAAAACTGTCACTATCCTTGCGTTTTGTTTGTATTCCTAAAATAGTAATCGCAGTCAACCTAACCACAGATTTTAGAAACTAAACGCAACGATGCAATGGAATAGTAGACTTAACCGCAAGATAGAAATTCGCCCAAAATCATCTCCAAACTTCAAATAGATTAAGGAAATGGTAACACAAACTAAACCACAATGTTCTACAAACACTAATGAACATAAAAGTACATCACAAACATGTAAAACAACACTAGAGAAGATCAAACAAAGAGTTTTTACAAGAAAGTTACACCAAACTCACAAAACCACACAAAATACCCTCAAATTCGATTCTACAAGGTCCTAAGATGAAACCTTGGCTCTTGATACCAATTGTAGAATACTAACTATGTTAGAAACATGATAAGTGTTGTGATTTGTGTGGCGTTAGTGAAGTGAGGAGGAGGGGAAGAAAGGAACCTTGAGAGAAAAAGGAAATATTAGATTGATATGAATGAAGGTCCAACCCTCTCCACATGTGGAGAGGGGTATTTATACTTACAACATAAACGCCCACACCCGGGCTATGGATCAGGCATACAGTGGGTGAAGACCCGTCCTTCTTCCATGGTGTTACTAAGACTAATACTAATTAACTAATAAACAAACTAACTACGAGCTAACTTAATGCTATTACAATCATTAGGTGACCGAGACTTTTACAGGAATATTTGTATTCCTAACAGGTCCAAAATGAGTTCGTGTGATGCATGTAACGTAAAAATAAACGTGAAACAAGTGTGCTACGTGACTCCTAGGCCTTCCAAGATAGAGGCTAGTCACGTTTGTGGTTCAATATGATTATACGTTTGTACGAAAATAAATAATAAAACTATACGTTCGAAAATTATTTATATGCGATGCATGGATATACAAGAACATGAGAAACGAATTGAGGATGATGTCAAATGACTTACAAGGATTCCAGATGGGTGATTGGACAAGTAAGAATGAGTAGAACAAGAGGAACAATCCCACGAATGGCTAGAACCAATATACGACTTATATTAAACTCCATAACCTTCGAATGAGACCCAAAAGAAATGAAAAAGCTTCCTGGTCGTTTGTGACTTGTTTAAGAGTTGAGAGGAACTTCAAAAATGTAGAAAGGAGTGAGTGTTAGGGGTGGTGAAAGAGTAGTAGGTTATACGTTTTATATATATAACGTATGATTTCATATTGTGTTTCAAAACATTCACACATGTTCTAACTATTGAAACATGTTTACTAACATGAAAACATGATGGAATAATTATTAGGATCAAGTAGAAACAATCCGAGTTTAAAATGGTTGAGTTTAGAATTTTTATATGTGTCGAATGGGTTGGATTTTGGCCAAACACTTTGCCTTTATTAAACGTATCAAACGTTCGTCTTAGAAGCTAAAATTTGGCGTCCTACTTCTTTGGCGAGTAGACAATTAGGAGGTACAAAAATATGGATACGTTGTGTTTAGAAATCGAAAAATACAAAGGCGTTTTGGAGGGGGTCTTCTCGAATGAAAACTAAAAATAAAAAGGAAGTTGGGCTTGTGTTGGGCTGCTGTGAATAGTAACCGAAAAAAAAGAAAAAAAGAGTTGGGCTGAATTTTTATTAAGGGCCCGTTTAGTTTTTGTAATTAGTGTTAAATTAGGATTAGGGAAATTAAATTAGGATTTTGAAAGTTTAGTTAGGATTTAGTGAAATGTTTAGATTTCGAGTAACGTGTCGAGAACTTGTTCCGTCATTTGGTAATTTTTGTGATAATGTTTTCGTGTCAAAATAATATAATAAAGAAAATTTTAAATTTTTCCGTAAAAATGGTGATTAAAATAAATGACGGAGATTAATATATAATTAAACGTTGTTAATTATATGGATTTTTGCGAGGTTTTACAGTACCCACATGTCATTCTGAATTTCGTCCCGAAATTCGAGTTTAATGTGATTACTGCAGTAGAGAATTTTTGGATAGATAGTATTCGAGAGATTTTTATTCCTAAAATTAAGGAAACGGGATAAGATAGGTATTGAGGTTTGTCCAATGTAATATTTATGAACAGTTCATTTTATCTTTATATTTTGCTTTTAAATGAAGATTGTTATTTAAAAAAAAATCTGAAATTATGACTGTTCCCTTCATAACATGATTCTTCCTAAATTAGACATAGTTGATCAGGCTATGTATAATTGAGGACTAAATGATGTGATGTTTGACTCAGTCATAGTGGTATTTATGTTTTCTTTAAATTGTTTTAGAAGGTGTTCAACGTGTTGTTTTTATAATATAACACGTAATTTCTTTTAAGAATAAAGTAGAAAGTTTTTGTTCATACTATGAAGATGAGTCAGAAATTTCTAGGGTAATAACAGTATATTGTTATTTGGTAAATGGAATAGAGATTGAAATTGACGTAGATTAGGATTACTATGGAATTACAAGGTAAATTTTTTGATACGGTAGGAAGATAGTTGTTATACTTAAGTTACATTCATCGTAACTTAAAGTAACATACCAGAAAGAGATACAATCTCAGGAAATTTTTGAACTAGGATTTATTTATTCACAACAGGAATTTATTCATCTGCTTAAATCTAGTTGTCATTCCCTTGATACTATCGAAGCCTTTCAGCATCCACTCTTTTGAACAACGCGTCAAGGTTACAGTCGTACCATTCAAATTGAGTTGGTTGTAACCCTTTTAGTTGTTCAGTGTGAGCATCTGCTTGTCGATAAATAAGAGTCCATATTGAATCAGGAGTGCTTATATCGTAGTCGGGTGAATTAGGTGAGGATAAATTATTTGGAATATCTGGTATTGAGGAATTTGAAGTATAAGGTAACGGAGAATTTGGCTCAACATTCTTCCACGGCATCTCTTGGCGTGAACTTTGTCCAACTTCGAGTGCTGCTTGACCACCAATCAAATCTTCATATGATTCAGTAGCTCTTCTGAGTTTTTGACATAAAGGTGAAAAAAAATAGGTGACGATGGAAGTTATCTCTGAGTGAGTTTTATATCAGGCTGGGGTTGTGATATTTTTATGTAAGGATCTTTAGTATTTGGAGAATTTTGATAGGTAGGTGATGTTCTAGTATTACGGAGAGTAATTTCGACATTCACGGGAGTTTCTGAAGACATGTTACTATAGTAACCGAGAATAATATTTTATGAGGATTTTGTATGTTAAAGATGTAACAGTACAGATGAAATAATAATTGGGTAAGAGTAACTATTAAGCATGTAAAATAATCTTAACAAATAATGTATTGAGCACGGCAGTCTGCAGACACGGAGGGCATAAAATGATATGGTGTAAAATCATTATTTTGAAAGTGTAGTTATAGTTTAATGTTTGAAAACATTTAATTCTCTATAACTCTAGCTCTGATGCCAATCTGTAACACCCCCAAATTTAAGTTTGTAGCAGCGGAAAAGTAATTTGGGTGTTACGGGGAGGATCGAAGTTATAATCTCATAAAACGGCTTAAAAGAAGCGTTTTGAAAGTTATTTGTCATTCAAATAATATTTTTTGATAAAAGATGAACCATTTGATATAGAATCTTATTAAAAGATATAAAGGCTTGAAAGAATGACATATTTGATTTTTACACCTTTTTAATTTATCAGAGTAATAAATGCCCACTCCGTGCCTTGTCCTGCTCCGTTAAATTACCTGAGATACACATGCTTAAAAGTGTCAACACAAAGGTTGATGAGTTCATAGAGTTTTATGGAAAACCATTTATTTCAATAGATTCAGGAATATTTGGTAATAATTGTAATAAGTATTAACAGTGATAAAACAAGTATCGAGTAATGTAGATTATAATCACAGATAAATCATATAAGTATTCAATCAAAATCAAGTATTGGATCAAAATCTTATTATGAGGTGGAAGCTCATGATACTAATGTAGTGAGATCTATCATTCAAATATGGTCAAAACCTATACAGCTGTATCTAAATATATGTTGAAAACATACATTTCCTTATGGATATTACACCAAGCCTCATGACACGCAAAACGTTAACAAAAGAGGTGATTTATCAAGTCAATGATAAATTTTTCCCTCTTATAATTGGTGATTTGCCAATTCCTATTTGTATTCAAATATAGTGTATCACGACTAATACGACTAACCATATGCATATGGCATTCCGTCAAGTATTAGTGGGATAGGAGGTCAATCCTTAACAGGTTTCGGAGCTGTTCACTATATTCGCGCTCACATACAAGTGATTAATGGCTCATGATTGAGGGACTTTATAGCGATGAATGTAACTTTGGCAATATCAAGGTAATAATGTAATTAGAGTATTTATGCTCTTCCTAGCAATTATTTCTGTTGAACATAGAAATGTCATATAGAGATAATGGAATCACTCAGGATAGTATAGTATAGTCAAGTATCATCATTGTTTCATCAATTCACCATCTCAAATCGTAATCATTTTCAATTCTGAATACATCAATCAACTCGTATCATCATTGCGCACAAAATGATATGAATTGATTTAATTTTCATATTGATTTGAGCAAACCCCCAATTTCGTGAGAATTAGGGTTTCTGGTGTTCTTGATTTGTGTTGAATCTTTTCCAATCTTTTTTACGTTTCTCATAATAAAAACCAAAAATACTAGTGTATCTTCTCTCAATTGAATTTTTGTATTAGTGGCAAGTATGTCGAATTGCAAAAGGTCTTCGAAACGCAGTATTAGGCGTCCTGCAAGGTATGGGGATGCAATTCTTAGCCAGAATCAAAAGAAGGGAAACAAAAACAAGGAAAAAGAGAACAAACAGGTGCAAAAGAATGATGTAAATGGAATTGTTAATGGAGATAAAAGGGAAATTAATGAGGTTAGGTAGGAGAAGATGAGTGGTTTTGATGGGGATCTGAGTGGTGACAGTTTTCCTGTTCTACAGAGTCAGGTATACAAAGCACATACTAATGATGATAATTCCAATTGTGATAGTGATGGGAATGGTATCAATACTGATAGTGTTTCTAATGTAGAATGTGTTAATAAACATGCATGTGGTACTAGTGGGGATGTATATGCTACTCAAGAGAAGTCTAGGATTGATGTCACTGATAATGGTGTATGCACTAAATTGAATGAGACTAGTAAGGAGGTTAGGAAAGAAAACACTGGTATCTTGGCTGATATGTTTAAAACAGTTTCTCATGATAATACACTTCAAATGGTCCCAAGTGAATTGAATGAAAATGGGGTAGAAATTGCTATTTTTGATGAGGAAGTTGTTGAGCTAGGAAGTGCTGTCACAACTCGTAAATTCTGGTCTTTTCCCGAACTTTCACATTTACTATTCATCGGTTAATATTCATCGATCACTATTCATCATTTTACTATTCATCTTTTTCGGAGTCAGTTTGATATTCCGAGAAGCGTTTTAAAAATTTTACTATTCACAAAACACTATTCACCTCCGGAGAAAATTTGTCGTTTATGCGTGAGTTGCGTCATTTCTGTATACGCACGGTTATTTACCTAATAAACGTTATCCTATAAACTATTACTATGAATAACTGATCCGATAATCCCAACTATGGTCCTAACATATTTTTATACTCATAATAATAATATAAAAGTTATATTATTAATTTGCCCGGTGTTTTCAAATCAACTGTTACGTTTTCCGGTCGAAGCTTATAACTCCGTCGGTTTGCGATATTTTAACCCGATCATTATTTTAACTTACGATTCTCATCAGGAACATTATTTTACAATTTTTACAACTTCATTATATTTTATTTTATCTCGTTAAAAAATTATTTCTAGCAAACCCGGTACCCGATTATACCTAAACTAACTAATAACAACACAAACTACACTACACTTCCTAATTAAATCACCCAACATCCCCCCCTCTTTCCCTCCTTTGTGAACCGCCCTCCCCCCCTCCTAAGCCATCTCATGTGCTTAACCACACCAACCCCCATAAATGCTAACCTAACAAATGTCTCCTAACTAGATATTAATCCATTTTCACCTCATTCTCATCATAATTCTCTATGTGCTAGTAAACATTTTCTCTCTTTTCCTCCTTGGTATGCTCGGCCTAAGCAAGAAGAAGAAGCAAGAACCATTAATTTTCAAAGATCAAGACATAATATAGTTCACTTAGTTATCCTTGTTTGAGTTTTGAAATAGAAACTCAAGGATTAGTAGGTTTTTCATCATCTAAACTTCCTAAATCTTCAAGTAAGTTATCAAGACCTATTTTTATAAATTATTCAAGTTGTTTCATTGATCATTCAAGTTTATTCAAGATATATATGCATATGTTGATTTATACCACTCTATATATACTTTTTATAACTTACAAGCCTTAGATATATTATATAGGTGAATCCTTGGTAGATTGTTGTGATGGATGATATTTAGGAACCCATGACACCCTAAGAAGGTGTATGGTAGGATTAGACTAGTTTTGTGGTGATTGAAAGTGGTTTGGATGAAGTTTGAAACTAGGAAAATGATTTTGGAAAATATACATATACCTACTGTTACTATTTTGAAAACGTGGGAGACTCAGGAACTCAAGGTTAATTTTTGACCCAAGATTTAGAAAATACTTTTAAAAACGAAACTTTTGGCGAAAGAACGGACTAAAACGATTTTATAACGAAGGAGATATGATTTTTGTAAATTTAACGACGAAAACTATTTTCTGAAAAACTGCATGCTGTTTGACAGTTTTCGACGGGCAAATAGAGGCGTTAAACGTAACCTAGAGGAGCCGAGCTATCGAAAATATATTAGTATATACTAAAACGAATCCGTGGATATAAAGAACGAGTAAAATGAACTTAAAACGACAAAGTTATACATGTTTTAAAATCGTCAAAACTATATATATATTTAGTCACTACTAGAAATAATATAACTATGTACTAAATAACATATTTTCTAGATTTCTTATTCAAGGAGTTTATTTTTAACTAACGAAATACGTACGACCCAAGGTTTATTTATGCGACTACTAGACGATATCTTAAGGTTTTCAAAACGAGGAATATAACACTAACGCTTTTATATCCGATATAATACAACAAGTTTTTATTATTCAAATTGGACTTATTTTTTGTTAAGTATGGAAAATACTTTACTTTGACTATAACTATTATTTCCAAGTTATGAGTGGTATAGGTATCATGTGCATGCATATTCTCTTCATCACTTCATGATCTAAGTAGATCACTATCATTCATATTAGGTTGCGGTTAGAGATCGAACCTCATTTCTGTGTATCCACTTTTGTCATCGTAGCTATCGCACCAGGTGAGTCATAGCCCCGCTTTTACACTTTTTATACTCTTTTAACTCTTTGGGGGAGATACATGCTCAACTACTTGTTTTTACTTGTACAAATATTTAAAACATTTATACTTGATTACTTTTATACTTGATAACACTTATACTTGATTTTATACATACGTGATTGTGTTATACTTAACTGTGTTATACTTACTTGATACTTGAAACGTTTAAACTTTTATGCTTTGGGAAACGGCACCCAGTAATCTGTCAAAGGAGAGGTATTGATAGTACTATTATGGGGAAACACCCCCCACCCAAGTCCAAAACAGATGCGACGTTGGGTGACAGGTACTATTTGGGATGGTGGTTCCCCGCCTATGGGTCCAAAACAGACGTGACCATGGGTGAATATAATCCTGAGAAACTATATATATATATTAGCAGTGGGTTGTGAACACACAGGTTACAAGTCTCTTATGGCGGGACTTGTAACTGAGTGGATTTACGATGCCTTTGCTGTGTGATCATTTTTCTATAAACTTTATTTGTCAAACAACTCTATGAACTCACCAACCTCGTGTTGACACTTTAGCATGTATTTTCAGGTTTTAACCAATGGCACGCTACTGGAGGTTTTGGCAGGGCATGGCATGGTCATAGAAGACTCTGATTATTTATATGGGGACCATTTTAAACTATTTTAAGGGCCTACTTCCGCACTACTTTTAACAATGTAAATACAATATTTTTGACTTAACTATTTTATTCTAAATGATTGAAGTGAAAACCATTTTTGAACTTGTGTTGTAATACCAATTGAGTTACACCCTAGCTACACGTATGCTTCCGCTGGACCCGATTTTGGGGGTGTGACAAGTGCTAAGTGGGATAAAACTGTGTGTGGTCAATTTCTAGGTTGTATGGTCAGTTTTAATGAGGCTACGTATCATTTGAGAAGAATGTGGAATAAATTTGGTCTTGAGGACATGACAGTGAATGATAAAGGGATCTTCTTCTTTAAGTTTCAAGATGAACAAGGAATATTACAAGTTATTAGCAATGGACCTTGGATGGTTAATAACAAGCCTCTGTTTGTCCAAAGATGGAGTATTGATGTTTGTTTGGACAAAGCAGAGCCAAAAAAAGTTGCCTGTATGGGTTAAATTGCTTAATGTGCCATTAGAAGCTTGGAGTGTGAAAGGAATAAGTACTTTAGCTAGTTGTTTAGGCAAGCCTCTCATTATGGATGAAGTGACTGCTAATGTTTGTAAGACTGGAATGGGTAGGCTAGGTTTTGCTAGGGTGTTGATTGAATTGGATGCTGAAAAGCAGTTCAAGGATGTGATTGAAGTAGCCTATAGAAAGAAAGATGCTAGTACAGGTATGACTAAATATATTCAGCTTGAGTACACTTGGAAGCCTAGTATATGCAGCCATTGTTGTGTTTTTGGACATGATAATGTCAACTGTAGGTTAATTCCAAAAGAAAATGAAAGTGTGGAATCTAAAAATGAGCAGGGTGATATTAATGATGGTTTCCAGAAAGTGAACTATAGGAATGGGAAAAATGAGAATTACAATAATAACAAAAGGTTTTCTGAGAAGAATGGTTTGAACAATTACATGAGGGGAAATACTTTTAACAATAGAATGAATGGGTATAAGCAAAACTATAATAAGCAGAGTTTTAGGCCTAAACAAAATGTTGATGTTACTAAACTAGCTGAAAATAGTGATAATAATAAGGTGAATCAGAATGCTGGCAAAAGTGGTGGAAATATTCTAGTAAATGGGAATAGTAGTAAGAATAATGTGGTTGAGAAGGAAGTGTTACAGAGTGAAACTCCAGTAAATAGATGTAATGATAAGAACTCAAATGGTGGGAAGAAACAGAGCAATGTGGGAGTTATAGGAGAGAATAGATATGCAGTTTTGGAATCACTAGGTGAGGAAAATGTTTCAAAGCTAAAAAGTGAGGATAAGGTTCATGTTGATACTGTGTTAGAAACTAATGAGGATCCAACAGTAACTGAATGGGATAGCTGGAATGATGAAATGAAAATGTACTATAAGAGCAAAAAAGAATTGAATGATGATTCTAAGAAATTGAAGAATAGTGAAGATGTTATGCAAGACTTATCTCAAACTGGAGAGAGTTTGCTGAGGAATGAGGTTGAGGGTATTTCCAGTCATACCCTTAACTGATAGTTGGTGTTGGTATTGAGTATTCACATTGTATAAATAGTATTGTATTATAGGATTTTAGTTTTTTGTTTTTGTGTGAAAAAACAGAAAGAGTGTTTAGTGAGCCAAAAGAATTGAGAGAGTTGGGGAGATAAAAAACAGAAAGAGAGTTTTTTGTGTGTATAAAAATAGACATAGTGAATTGTGAGTAAAAAGAAGTGAGAGATTGGTGAGTCAAAAACAGAAAGAGAAGAATTGTGTGTAAAAATAGACAGAGTGTTTGTGAGCTGAAAAGAATTGAGAGAATAGTGAGTCAAAAACAGAAAGAGAAGACTGTGAGTGGAAAAACAGACAGAGTATTTTGGGAGCCAAAAGAATTGAGAGAAGTTGTGAGCATAAAAACAGAAAGAGAGTATTGTGTTTTAAAAACAGACAGAGTGATAAGTAAGCCAAAAGAATTGAGAGAAAAAGTGAGCCAAAAATAGAAAGAGAGGAAAATGGATATTAAAGTTGCTTCATGGAACATCAGAGGTCTTAGTACTATTGAGAAACAAAACGAAGTGAAGAAGATCATTGTGGAGGAACAGCTTCAAATGTGTGCTGTTCTTGAAACACATATCAAGTATAATAAGGTAAAGAAAGTGTGTGAAAAGGTTTTTGGTAACTGGGACTATGTTACTAATGCAGAAGATAATAATAAAGGGTGTAGGATTATGGTTGGATGGAATCTGTAACACCCCCAATTCAATGATGCAGCGGAATTCAAACTGGGTGTTACTCGATGGCACAATAGTCACAATAATAGAAAACAAACTCCAATTGAGTCGTTTTAAAAGATTTATCATTCAAATTATATAAATATCAGAGATTACAAAATGAGGTCCCAGATGGTTCCATGTTTACAATTTACATTAAATGAGTTTTTGAATGATAATAAAATTTATTGCCCTCTTGAATATCCGTGCCATCCTTGATCATCATGGACCTGAAATGCATGCTTAAGAGGTCAACACAAAGGTTGAGTGATATTCATAGAGTGTTTGTTTAATGTTTGAACACAATATGTTGGTAGTGTGAGTTATAGGCTCACACCAATGGTTGGAAAACAAAGATGGGCTACGTTGTTATACGCCCGGAACAGTTATTATCAATTACTAAGCTTATGACACCAAAACGTTAACGGGTACCAATATCAATCGGCGGAGTTATCCCGGTAGGTACTTTGCCGTCATACCTAATGTCTCAAATATTAATGCATTTGTTTGAACTTAGTCAATACAAATGGGATTCGTCAATCCCAATAGGCCTATTCACAATATTCGCGCTCACTATTACTAGTGATTAAATGGTTCATAATAAGGGATATTGGTTTTAGCAATGATAGTACTTAGTGATAAACAATCAGGCAAGCATACAATTGAAAAGCATTGTGTTCGGTTTAAAATAGCATGTATTCCCCCCAAGGGTTTGTAAAACAATTAAGTAATGGAAAGTGGGGCTATGAACTCACCTTAAGTTAGATGATGTATAATGAGAATGATGGATATGCCGTGAGAACTTCTACAAGCAACCTAGAATAATTGTTGCAACTTAGGTTTGGAATAATGTCTAAGAAAACGAAGAATTGCCTATATATGTCTTGCATTTAGTCCATGATGTGGTACTTTGTATAGTGTAAGTATATGAAAAGAAATGGTTCATGAAACATGTATAGTTTATATATCGTTTACTACCGTTCGGGCCGACATAATTCAGAAGTCATGTAGTAAACGTTCGAGGAGCCAGGACACTTTAATTCGTAAATCCACAACTCATCTCGACGGCTTACATAATGAACTCCTCACATGAGGATCCCTACTATTGTAGTAGTTGATAAAGTATATATATAAGTTTTGATCCGAAAAGTTACATGTCCAATATTTGAATAAACTTAGGAAAGTTTATGATTACATGAAGATTGTTATTAGGGTGAGTTTCTTATAACTTGTATGACAATTTCTTGTAATATCTCATGGTTCTTTTAGATGAAGTAGATCCAAATTGTATGTTTAAGTTATCGCCAACTCTTTGGTTCATGTTTTTGCCTAAGTAAGTTTATATGGTCATTTAGTCATGGCCTTGCCATGACCTTTGGTCATTGTTCCATGGTCTTGAGACTCAACCTTGGCTCTAGCCATGGTTGTGGTCTTGAATCTAGGTCATTAGACCTCTTGTTCTTTTTAAATCATAACCATTATATAGTGACTTATATATGTAAAATAGCTGTTAATAAACTGAGAAAAATCTCATTCGTTATTGGTTTTCTGGAGACGTGCTCCTAAGTTTTTGAAGAAAACGTGATTCCGGACAACTTTCGTGCTTTAACTTTTTGTTGAAACGGACCAGAAGGGCCTCTTTTTGCGTGTTTAAGGTTCTGTCACAGAAGGTTTTTAGGCAGTTTTGCCGTAAAGTTTTGGTAACTTCAAATGGTCATAACTTTTGACTCGGGTACTCGTTTTGGGTGATTCAAATTGCTATGTTTTCCTTGTTAAGTACTATTTAACAGTAGGTAAGTGTCCAACATCATAGTTATACTATTTTGGTCGTGGTTCACCAAGAAAGTCACTAGTTTACTTGTTTAAATAACATAAGTTAACATATATATACCAATACTTGTTTTACCCATTTTTATACATCATGGACATAATCATAAGACAATATATAGCATGAATGATATGTAAATAGCATGAATATGATATTTAACATGAAGTATGTTAGGGTTTTGCTTACAACTTTTGGCTTTCTAAAGAAAGGAAGTTAAGAACAAGGATTAGGACATTGATTGAACTAGGATCTCTAGTTTCCAACTTCTCTAATCTCTTGACACCAACTTGTGACTACTTGAGAAGGCACTTGAAGTCTCTACAAGACACTTATTGTGTGGATGGAAGATCACCAAAGGATGGAAGAAACAAGGACTTTGGATCAATCAAAGCTTTACAAGAGCTTTAGAATTGATATGGAACTTGTATTCTTGACCAATACTTGAAGTAGAGAGAAAATCATGAATGTGTTTGTGTTTGTGATGCTATGAACGACCAAAGGGTGAGGAGAGGGTTATATAGGGCCTTGAGGAGGTGCTAGGAAAGTGACTAACGAAGCTTGTTAGCTAAGTCTTGCATATGTGAAGTAAACTTAGCACTTAAGTCAACATATGTGTACAAGCTTGCTATGTAATCTTCCTTAAAGTCTTGGTGACTCATAAGAACACCACCTAGGGCTGAATTGAGGAGGTTAAGTGTTTTGGATATTTATCTTACCTTTACGGAGTGAGTTTTGGTTCCGTTAATCGCTAACTTTAAACCATTAAGTCACGAAACTTAAAACCCGGTATCCTATAATTACAAAACTTATAAATATGTTAAGACTTGTTAATATACTCCACTTTAGCATATTAAATGAGTGATAAGTTCTATTGGATGCTTAAAGTCATGAAAACCTAGAAACGTAGGTTTAAAACGCGTAATACGCAAAACGTATGAATTCTACGTATAATTAAGAAAAGTAAAATGTAACTTTTCTAGTATGATTATTATGTACTTAAAAGGTTTATAATGTCTAGGCGAGGCCTTATCTAGTGTCGGTTGGTGTTAAACGTTCGCCAAACTTAAAACCGGAAGTGATAAAAATCAAAGGATGATTTTTATGGTCAAAGGAGGGGGAAAAATATGTTGACTTTTTCCAAAAATGTGAAAACTCAAATTGTCTTAGAAACGCGGTGCAGGTATAGGCTAAGGTTACGGCTAAGTAAAAGTGCTTAAAAACGAGAATTCCAGTTTCTCACGGCCGAGATTTATTTGGTCATATTTTTCTCAGTCATGATTTATTCTCAAATAAATCATGAGTGTATCAAACATTTTTCTGATACGGGGAAAATTAACGCGGTCGAGTTTCGTTGTGCGTAGAATTTTTGAATGACGTTTTACCCTAAGACGTGTAATTCCTTAATAACTTTCGCGAAAAAGATCTGATGAGTGTCAAACTTTTATTTTGCCATGGAAATGATTTATCATACGAGAATATGAAATAAAATTCAAATTTCGGAAAAATGAATAGTAAAAGTGAATAGTAAAAATGAATAGTGAAATTTTTCGGGAATAGTAATTAACCTGAAATTGCGAATTGTTACAGAATCAAAGTATGGTTAATGTCTGGTTGATCACTAAAACTAAACAAAGTATGCTACTTCTTGTTAAATCTGTTTGCCAGAAAACCAGATTGTTTTGAACTATTGTATATGCAAGTAATTCGGGTATTGAGAGAAGACAATTATGGAAGGAGTTGGAAGCTTATAAGCAGGTTACTAATGGAACTGCTTGGGTCATTCTTGGGGACTTCAATGTTACACTGGAAATCCATGAACAATCAAATGGAAGTTCAACACATTCAAATGATATGGTGGAATTTAAAAAGTGTGTTGAAAATATTGAGGTGGAGGATTTATTAAGTTCTGGCTTCCAATTTACTTGGACAAAAAGTTTAAGGAATCCCAATTGTAAAACATTAAATAAGTTGGATAGAGTGATGGTAAATGAAGTCTTCCTGGATAAATTCAAAGATGCACATTGTTTATTTCAACCCTACATCATTTCTGATCATTCACGTGCTGTATTGCTACTAACAAATAGAGGGATGAAAAAGAAGAAAGCTTTTAGAATGTCAAATTTCATCACTCAAAAAGGAGAGTTTTTGCCAATGGTTAAAAATGAATGGGACAAGAAGATTAATGGTTTTCACATGTATCAAGTGGTTCAAAAGATGAAACTGCTTAAGCACAAACTGAAGCATCTAAGCTGGAAAAATGGTGATGTGCATGAAAGAGTAACTGTTTTGAGAGAGAAGATTAAAAGAGCTCAAGAAGAAGTTGACAGAGATCCTTTTTGTGAAAATAAGAGAAAGATGAGTTGTCTTCTACTGCATGAATATTATGAAGCTGTTAAGGATGAGGAAAATTTATTGATTCAAAAGGCAAAAATTGAGTGGTTAAAAGAAGGAGATAGAAATACAAAGTTCTTTCATCAAATTCTTAAAGGAAGAATTCATAAGAGCAGAATAATGGCTATCTGTGATGAAGATGGAACTAGATTTGAAAATGAACAAGTTCCAAAGCAATTTTTGGAACATTTTCATAAGTTTTTGGGCAAAAAAGATAATGTAGCTGAGTTTAGAAGTGATCATGTGAACTTTCCTAATAAACTGTCAACTATTGAAGCTGAAAGATTGGTTAGACATGTAAGTATGGAGGAGATTAAAGCTGCCATGTTTGATATTGAGGACTCAAAAGCCCCAGGCCCAGATGGATTTACTTCCAAGTTTTTCAAAGCTGCATGGAGCATTGTAGGGGAAGAAGTATGTTTGGCAATACAAGAGTTCTTTACATCTGGAAAACTGCTTGGTGAGTTAAATGCTACACTTATCTCTTTAGTTCCTAAGATCCCTACTCCTAATAAAGTTTCAGATTTCAGACCTATTGCATGTTGTAATGTACTGTACAAATGCATTAGTATGATTATAACTAATAGGATTAAAGGGGTGCTAGGAAATCTAGTTAATGAAAATCAAAGTGCTTTTATAGCAGGAAGGCAGATCACTGATAACATTCTTCTAGCTCAGGAATTGTTGAGAGGGTACAATAGAAAGCAAAAAATCAAAAAATGTGCTCTTAAGATTGATTTGCAAAAAGCTTATGATACTCTAGATTGGAAATTTTTGGAAGTTGTTTTGAAGCAGTTTGGTTTTCATAATAAGATGATAGGCTGGATAATGAACTGTGTCACTACCACAAAGTTTAGTTTGAATGTTAATGGAGAAAGAATAGGATATTTTAATGGAGGTAGAGGCTTGAGACAGGGGGACCCTATTTCACCTTACTTATTCACAATGGCTATGGAAGTTTTTAACCTGCTTTTGAGGAAAAACATTGATAGAGCAGAGGAATTTAAATATCATCAAGGATGTAAGAAGTTGAAGACTACTCACTTGGGGTTTGCAGATGACTTGATTGTATTTAGCCATGGTGATAATCAGTCTGTTAAAGTGATCAAAGACACCTTAGAAGAGTTTAGTAGTGTGTCTGGGCTTAAGGTCAATTTACAGAAGAGTACAATTTTTTTTGGTGGCTTATCTAAACCTGAGCAAGATAACATTTTACAAATCCTTCCTTTCACTACTGGTAAATTGCCAGTTAGGTACTTAGGAGTGCCACTGATAACCAAAAAACTAAGTATTAAGGATTGTAAACCATTAGTTGAGAAAGTCAGAAGCAGAGTGAAAGACTGGAGGAATAAAGCTCTTTCCTATGCAGGCAGAATGCAATTAATTGCTTCAATTCTATCCTCAATGCAAGTTTATTGGGCTTCAGTGTTCATTTTACCTAAGACTGTGGTCAAAGATATTAACAAATTGCTGAAAGGTTTTTTGTGGTGTCAAGAGGAGTTAGCAAAAGGTAAAGCTAAAGTCTCTTGGGCTAACATTTGCAAACCAAAAGATCAGGGTGGACTGGGTTTCAAAGATTTACTGATGTGGAATGAAGTTTTGATTATGAAACACCTTTGGAACATTGCTGCAAAAAAAAGATACATTGTGGGTAAAATGGACCAGTGTTGAGAAATTGAAAGGGAGAAATGTTTGGGAAATACCAATTGAAAGTAATAGTAGTGTGGGTTGGAATAATATTTTGAAGCTCAGGGAGAAAATGAAAATGCACATTGGTTACAAGATTGGAAATGGTAAGTCAATATCTGCATGGTATGACAGACAGTGCAATGAGGGTCCTCTCAGTGAGTTTATAACTGCAAGAGATATCTATAATGCCAGGTTTAGTAATGATAGCAAAGTGGATTGTTTGATTAGAAATGGATCCTGGTGTTGGCCTGTGGATTGGTTGTTGGATCGTTTAGTTTGAGGTTGTTTAGACATCATCTAGGGATTACACAATAATAATGAACAAGAATGCACAGCGGAATATATAAACATCATTATTATTGAACAAGGTTTTTCTCAAACAATCTCCATAGCCCCAATATTATTTGATTAAGATAATAAAGAGGCTAAACTAAACACTAACCCTAACCCTAGACGTTTTCCCTACGTCTAGGTTACACACACCTTTAGTCGACTACATTATGGAAGACTTGAATCAATAAAATCCTACACCCTTGATCTCTTTATATAGAGAGATATTAGGGTTTACAAAATACTACGAAGGACTAATAAATAAAACTTCTTTTGCAAGCAAGTCCTTCCCATCTTTTGTAGAATTCCTTCTTGTCACTTCAAGCCCTTCATGTTTCATTCTTCTTGTTTTGTATCATCAAATCAATATAATTCCCAACAATCTTCCCCTATTTGATGATGACAAAACAAACACAGTCTTGTACGAACTTCCCTAGACAAAGTAGAAAAGTTGAGATAATTAAATCTCGCCATGAATGAAACAATCTTGTCTTCCCCTTAAGCCATGCCATGCCACTCCAAATCTCTTCTAACATCTCTTCCCCTTTTTGTTATCAACAAATAGGGAACATATAAGCAATAGAAACTTCCCCTTGAGTGGTGCATGTACATCAAATGATTAAACACATAATAAGATACTTCCCCTGAAACCAATGTGTTAATCATCTTCATGAATCTTCAATTCTGTAAGCTCCTTGTAATGATCACTGATGAAGAAAATCAAGTATAACGAATTTGATGAAGAAGTAGAATAACCCAAACTTGTGCCTTATATCTTGTACTAACCATGTGACTCCAAACTAATACCAAGAACCAAAAATACGAGTAGACCGCAACCTCTTGACGAAATCCTCAACTATAATATGAGACACTGAGCACTACAATGTAACTCCTTAAAGTCATAGCAAATGTACCATTGAGCACCTTCAGTTTGCAGATAATACACCAATTTGCTAGATTCATCAAGTCTTTGTCACAACTTTAACGCACAAACAAGTTACCTCCTACTATAAGGTATGATAAGAACACGTATCCAAGAAACTCCACTTCAACTTCAAATAAGTGATAAACAATCTTCTTCGTAATCAATACTTCCAATATGAACAAATACGAGCCTGTTGAAACCTTTAAGAACGTAAACCAACTAACCATCTTGTGTGTGTAAAACTAATAACCTGTGTGTGTAATCTAACAAACTGCTCATAATTAGCCGAGAGCTAAAGTAAAACCAATCTCATAAAAACCCATCTCGGCTTCCCCTCAACAGCAGAATGAATTATAGCTTTATGCGCAGCAGTACTTTGGACGAACAACAGTACTTTGGATGTGAACTGCACCTTGGAGCAGTACTTTGAACATAAAGCGAGCAGTACCTTTTTGCATTTGTTCGACCAGTACTAATATGACAATAAGGAGCAGTACCTTCTTTCAATGAGCTTGCCATCAATATGTTTAACATTAGCAGCCAATATCCATTCTTTCAAACTTCACTTGTCGAACAAAATTCCAGAATACTGATTCCAATAACGAACAACATACTAACCAAACACCATCGATCAGTAGCTCAAATAACCATAAGAGTTTACGTTTTCTTTTGCCTTCTTCAAACATCAAACAGCTCCAAGTAACAATGAATAATATCAACAGCAACATTAACGATTATTTCGACAATATCTAATCAATTTGTTATGCGCAGCACCAAAATCACTCTTAAGTCTTAACCAACCAGTGAAATATATATATCCTTGAATCTTTGACCACCGACCAATTCAATATTCACCAAAAATTGAGAAAAATGACAAACCTTAATTATACATGGTACGAGGTTTATGAACCGTTGTATTTATGCACAAGTTGACATACCAATTTGGCAATTTAATATGCTAATCTTTGTCACAATAGTAACTTCAGTCTGCTCCTCAATCTCTTCACGTGAAGGTCTTATGCCAAAATCGTTTAAATAATGATCCAAAAGGTACTGTCCACTTGCACCGACCCATGTTTGATAATTGATTCACTTGCCAAAAAGACGACAAATCACTATTGACTTGAACCTTTAAACGTCCCACGTGAAACTAATCACTTTTACTTGCAAAAAGACGACAGATCAGCAATAAAAAACGAATCTCCAATCAACAAAAACAATAAAAGTGTCACCGACCCATGATTAATACTTCGACCAATGAGATTTACCCCTTCAAAAACTTGTACGAGATAATTGGTATCACAATTGAATACAGATCACGACAAGACCCTTATCTATTGATAGAATCATTAAAGCACCACATGCGAAAAATCAGTCTTATAATTATTAATTTGATACGAGGTAAAAAATCCATATGCAAGAAAAACGACAAGCAAATTAACCCTTATGTAGCATTATAAACAATAGTAGCAGCAGATCCACTTGTTAACCGTCCCATGATTAGAATTTGTATGAGGTAAAATCATTAAAATGTCAATTCCAACCGACCCATGATCAAGCAAACCTCAACCAATAGCATGCATCACACAATCAATCGTAGTACCATGCAGTCAACGATCGAATTTAATAATCAGCTTATCCGTAATATATTATATTGTCAGAATCCCTATTGTTAAGAAGGGAGAATACAATCTATGGGCCATGAAGATGAGGCAGTACATTGCCATCACAGACCATGCTTTGTGGGATGTGATTGTCAATGGTAACATGCAAATTGATGAACCAGTAGAGGTACCTGGACAACCAACACCACCAAAACCTACAGTACCTGCTGCTACCAAAAGAAATCAAGACAAAGCTCTCAACATACTGCTTTCTTCTATTCCTGATGGTCACCTATTAAAGTTTCATGATGCCAAGGATGCCAAACAACTATGGGCTGCAATAAAGAAGAAGTTTAGAGGTAATGATGCTTCCAAAAAGATGCATAGGAATTTGCTGAAGCAACAATTTGAAACTTTCACTGTTGGTGAAAGAGAAGGTCTTGATTCTGCTTATGAAAGATTTCAACATCTTCTGAGTATGCTAGAACTATATGATGCTGAGGCATCAGTTGAAGATGCTAATTTAAAGTTTCTGAGAAGTTTGCCATCAGCATGGCATGTAGTTGCTACAATGATCAGAGGACAATCAGGACTGGATACTATGGACTTTGATGATCTTTACAATAATCTGAAGGTGTATGAGCATGAGATGAATGGTACTACAGGTTCAAGCACACAACAAAACATTGCTTTTGTCTCTTCTGAAAAGAGAAGCAGTACTTCCAACAAAGGTACTGCTTATCCTGTTCAAAGTACTGTGACTGAAACACAGGTTCCATGCACAACAATGGTCACCACCAATTCATCACAATCACTTACCCCCACCTCAGATGATGTTCTATGTTCATTATTTGCTCAACAAGCATCTCTACCTGTCACTTATCAAGAAGATGTATTGCAAATAGATGATGATGCTTTGGAAGAAATTGATATCAGATGGCAAGTTGCCATGCTTACTGCAAGGATCAAGAAGTATGTGAACAAGACAGGCAAAGGCATCAATTTCAGAGCTAAACAAGGAATCACATTTGACAAGTCCAAGATTGAGTATTTCAACTGTCAAAGGACTGGTCACTTTGCAAGGAAGTGCAAATTTGCAAAGTATCAAGCAAACAAGATGATTGAACCACCCAAGCCTGAAAGAAAAGAGATTCCAATTACTGAACCAAAACCAAAAGCTTTGGTTGCTCAAGAGAATCTATCAGAGATTGATTGGTCCAATGAGTTTGATGATGAACCTGTAACCTATTCAATGGTTGCATTGGAAGACTGGAGCACAGCATTTGATGAAGAGCCTGGATATGCTGCTTTGGAGTCAAGAGATGAACTAGGAAGCTTTGATTGGAGCATGGAGTTTAAAGAAGCACCTGTTCAGCTTGCTATGGTAGCTGCTTCACCAAGTTCATCCACTAAATCTGAGGTATGCTCTAAGTGTAATGATATGTATCAAAAGTTACTTAGTGAATATGTAGCTGAAAGAGATAAATTTCAAAAGGCTAGGGCTGAGATAACTGGTTATCAATTAACTTTAGAGTCATTGGAAGCCAAAATCATTACACATGAAAACAATGAAGTAGCATGGCTTGAATCATATAAACAACAGGAGTACCTAGTTAAGTTAAGTGAATGGAAACTAGGATGTAAGGTGTCTGAACTAGAGAAAGTGACTGTTGAAAGGGATAAGTTGTTAGAAAAACTTGCTGTATGGAATGAGGCTGGTGTGTCACATGTTCAATTTGTTGAAAAGCAAAGAACATCTAATATCAAAACAAGCCTAGGTTATGATAATGATAGTAATAAAGGCATTCCATTTAAGGGCAAGGAACTAAATCTTACAGTAGATAACTCCACTAGTGATGAAGAGTTCATAAGCTTAGATGAAAATACTTCTAGTGATGAGGAATCCCCTAGTTCAACACTTCCTGAATTTAAGAAAGAAAAGGGATATAATGCAGTTCCTCACCCCCCAGGTAGCTTTCAACCACCTTGTAACACCCCCAAAATCGGGTCCAGCGGAAGCATATGTTACTGGGGTGCTACTCAATCGGTATCATAACATGAGGTACGAAGAACGGTTTTTATCTCAACCATTTAGAATAACTTTCATTATCAAAAATATTCAAATTTACATCGCAAAAAAATAGTGCGGAAATACAGGCCCATATATGAGTTAAAGCGGTCCCAATTATTAGAGTGCTCTATGACCATGTCATGCCATGCCAAAGCCTTCAACCGTTAGCTATCACATTAAACCTGAAAATACATGCTAAAAAGCGTCAACACGAGGTTGGGGGTGTTACAGATTGGTATCAGAGCCTTGGTTATAGAGAACTGGGTATTTTGAAAACCTAGACTATAACTACTTTTACAAAAACTTAACCCTATGACCGGCACGTACCTGCCTGCCAAGCTGATGCCTTACTGGTGATGTTTGTTCACTAATATACTTGTTGAGATGTGTGTCTTACTATTGAATGATTTATATCCACTTGCTTCACTATTTACTACAAGTATTTTCCCATATACTTTTGCTTGCGTAACATACTTATCACAACATTACGTCTTTTCCTTACGAAATCCCATCATTCGACCTTGAGTTTGACATTTTCCTTAGCCTTTCAAAACATCTTTCTAAAGGGCATAGTACTAGTATGACTAAACCGAGTATTTTAAAGTTCATTGAACCTCGGGTGAATATAGACTGATCACCTATATTCAACCAGGGACAGTGGGACATAGTCTGATCACCTATGTCTGACTCAGAGGTGAACTTTGTGATACTGGGAGCAGTTATAATGAAGTTATGCCTGGTTGATTTTCTATTTGATTTCTGAGAACACTATAATGTCTTCCTATGTTCACGAGCATTGTATATCATAAGGGTTTACTTCTACTCACAACACACTGGCATCACCATACTTTCTCATTGCAACACTTTTCTCTTAAATGAAACACTCTTCCCATTGCAATACTACGCTCTCCAAACAGACCATTCTACACTTTATTACGTCACGCCCTTGTGCCTACACTTTACCAAAACTATGCATGGAGATTTGCTTAGCAGATGATGCATAACCATTTAAACATTACATAACATATATTAATGACTTATACTTACTACTACGGGTTGTGTTACAGTCACCTCTTCCCCAAACAACACACAATTGACAAATCAGGATTAAATCACTAGCCGTAATAAGAACAACTCTCCATAGTACCTAAGAGGAAAACCTTCTAATGGAAGTAAGCAACGAAAGAAACCATGAACCTTTAAGCATACAAGAAGTTAGACTTGTGAACCAACGGAAACCTTAAGACCTTACGGGGTAACCTGAACCACTAGCTTCAAAACACAAAATCCTTCACTCATCCCTAGGAAATACCGATTGTCTACCTTCCTACCCTCTTATAAAATAGTACACTGTGCCACTAGTAACATACAGGCTGTTTTCAGTTATCCTACAATACACTTTATGAAATGTTTTACTACTATATTATGAAATCAAAATTTCAGCCTTACTATTCTTTTATAAACTATTAATCTCTTTTCCAAATGTTTTATAAGCTATTTTTACAATTCATTTCACAAGTTACTATATAACCCGATTTATGGTATCACAAACTATACTACGATTTTTCTATTATCTTGCAAATAATATATCATTTTCCTATTACCCTATAAATTGTTTTTAGAAATCATCATATGAAATATTTTTACAAACCATCTTATGGATCATTTACTTCTATGAAAAATGTTTTTATGATATTACCTCACAAATAGAATAACCAACATTTTCTTTTGGAAATAAACTAAACCCTAGAATAGAATCACGTACCTCTGTCAGAAACTATAGACAACAATCCACCAAGCCTTGACGCCGTTTCATCTCTAAACCAGTTACCCACTCGCTCCTTACAATTAGATCCCCTTATTGATACACAACTTTCACTTGTAACCAAGGAAAACACCCCACAACTTAATATCCGATTGATTCATTCATTTCAGACCACTAGCACAAGAATATAAGTCATGATACATTCGAGTACTGCCCAAATGAATTAAGTACCCCCAACAATAAAATCTACCCGATGGTTGGCCACCAAACATTACCAAGCACTGGAAACTAGATCTTGTCCTTAAACCTTTGGAAATGCCATACTCAACTATACCCTCCTCCTCGATAATTTCACTTTCAAAATCTTTCTTTAAAAACGCGTTTATGTCAACTACAAAAATATTTTTCCGAGATACTCATTTTGTTGGATTAAAAATTTTCTCTGGTCAAACTATATCAAAACTTTTGCATATTAAAGAGCGACTAAGTGTTAATTTTTGTGAAGTTACTTTTATTTACACCATGCTTAAAAACCCACACTACTAAATTATACATCTATTTTAGTCAGACCTTCAACGTTCACCTGTAACAAGACAACCATCCCCCGACTCAGTACACCCGGAAGCGTGAGGATCAAATTCGTGCCAAATACCCACACTTAGTTCCCGAGACAACCCTGACCACTACCACAACTTAGGATTCCGGGACGGAATCCAGTCTGAGGGGTAGGTACTGTAATACCCCGTAAATTACCCAGTCATTAATTAACGTTAAACACAAATTAAATCCATTTGAACGTTTAATAAACCACTTTTAAGGGTTACATTTTTTTTCTTACAACTACGAATGATTTTGTCAACTAATTATGTGACGTAACTCACATTTCATGTGGATGACACCGCACGCGTACCGATACTCAGTTAGTTATGGTTAAAGACAATAAATATATTTCTGAGCCAATAATAATATTTTTATATTAGTTTTATAAAAATTCCCTCAAAATCATATATTATGCGTTTTTGTCAAATTAGAGTACCACGACTACATCTAAGCTCAAACAGTACCCAAAATACACTAAATAAATATAAAAGCAAAATACTTTGGCCAAATTTTCTCCTCTTCTCTTCACTGTGCATCGAACACCTAAACACATAAGAATATATTTTTGAGCTTTGCACTATGGAATGACTAAGCATATACATGCACACTTAGCCCCAAAATGGCCAAACTATTATTCCCCTACTTGCTTCTTAACTGATCGAATAACAACAATGTGAACATCTTCATTTTCAAGCTCACTTCCCGTAAACATAGTCACATGTTTACATTGTTAGATGTTAATGCTAAAACCCATGGAACACTATTCTTGTAACCTTGCCAAAAATGAAACTAAAATGTTTTCTAAGCTAGTTCATTGACCAAGACTTTCCCTTTTTTTTTCCTGGTCAAACCCACAAGGAACTCACATACTTTTTTTTCACAAAGTCACATGTTAACTTAATGACATTTGGTCCTTAACTCAAAATAGCAACATCACTTTAATCACATACTCTAAAATGCAAGTCAAAACATCCCCTCTTTGGTTCCTCTAAGTCAGCCGATTAAATGCATGCATGCCTTTGTAATAGCAAATGAAAATGACAATTGAAACAAAAGTTGTATCTTAACTCCAAAAGGACACAACCCATTTTTATAATTTAGAAAGCTAGTCAAAGCTTTCCATTTTTTTTTAACTATTCGAGACCACAAAGACGCCACACAGCATACTCCTTTCACATCACTAGCCTCTACCACAATATAAAACAAATGCTAGCTCTTCTTTCTTCAAAATTTGACTTCATGAGCTAGCAAATAAGTCCTATGTATGATGGATATTAAACTTTTGGTTGAAACAAGAGGTGACAACACCTTGCTTTTGTCGACTGTCCACACTAGCACAAGCACACATTCATATTTTCATTAACTAGCTAAGGTAAGCTCATTTTAATAATCTTAATACCATGCTTTACTTTTGCCAAGATATTAACCATACTTTACTTTTGTCCCCCTCTTTGTTACATCACACGTCCAACACCAACACAACATTTCCCCATGGACTTTTTATTTTACTTTAGATGGCTAGTTCTAGAGTCCTTTTATAATATATAAACCATACCTTTGATTTGAAACTTGTATCTTCGAACCATGCATGCGTGAACACCCAACAGTGACACCATTCCTAGAATGATTCTAAAGTATAGCTTTGACTCTTCCAAAAAAATATATAAGGACCACTTGTGTTATCCTTCTTCTCACATCTTCACAACCCATACAAACACTACTCCATTCCTCCCTTTCTCATAGATTCGGCTGCAAATACAAGGATTGGTCTTAGAGCTTGGGTTAAGTTGGAAACGCTTGGGTCGCATCCAGTTCAAGGGTATTTGGTTTTCTTTCGGTTCGGTCTTGCTCATTCACTCGACATCACATTCACACTCACTGTAAGAGTTGTTCCATTATTTCTAACTTGTTTTGAGACTTAAGCATACTATATGTCTACATGTAAACCAAGTAAATGAGTTTTTCTTAAAACCTAAGCACTCGACATACATGACACACTTTTATACGTTCGAATATACATGCATACATACATGTTTGCAAGTTGGTTTTGTTGCTTGAAGTTGGTGTGGTAACTTTTACTTTTACTAATAAGCTCAATGAAACAAAAACTAGTATTTATTTACCTACACAAATCGACACACTCACTTTCTTGTCGAGATTTCAATTTCAAAACAGTGAATAGAAACGTAAAAACTTAAGTCTTGGCTCTCGCAACAAGTGCATACTCGACATACTATATATATAGTGGATCGTATAGTTATTTATCACTTTGTATAATGTATATTCAAAGCTTATGACCTATTGTTTTATCGAGACTCATTTGATAACATTTTTGATCCTAGCTTAATTCGTTGTGTCTCTTGGGTTTTTAGCGAGAGGTCTCAAGTTCGAACCCCATAAGTGACATTTTTGATATATTTTTATTTAACCTTTTAATTATCATTTTTGGACCCCAAACTTATACAATTTTTTTTTATAACAATGTCAAAAATATATTTTGAACACACTGTTTACATTTTCGTCAAATTAATATATTTTGTAACCATTACAAAAACCCGACTAAAAGACAAAAATTAGAAATGATAATAAAATATTCATAACAAAAATTTATATAAATATTTTCTAACTTATCATCTAGTAACTAAATATATATAAACACATTTATATATACACCATATCTCTTACCCATTACAAATACTTAGCGTAAACTATTTATTATTTTACTAACGTTATTTTATTTATTTATTTTTTTTTCACAAACACTTTACTTGTGAATACTTTTCGTACTAAGTCTTTCGGTTACGCCCGAACCGGAAACTTATTCGTCATGCATACTTTTATATACTCATATATATATTCGTACTTTTGTCCAAGAGCCAATACTTACAAAACACTGAGATAACTATTTTAAACTTAAATGCTGCCACACAAGCAACAACAACACAACACTCTAAAACTTTTAAACTTCGTCGAGTCTCTAACTTGAAACTGTAAACTAAACTTGCCATACTAATCTAGGTCGCGTGTCGGTGCCGCTCACTATCACTATTTGACTTTACTCTATTCAGACAACTATTGCTAAGGTGAGTCATAGCCCCTCTTTTATCTATTTCGAACTCTTTGGGGGAGATACATGCTCGTTTATCTTAAACCCTTTACTCGTTCATCTTAAACATTTTACTCGATTTATGAAACACTCTATTTGTTTATTGCAACGTATTAAATGTTACGAACCTGAACACAAGTATGTCTTGTATGATATCCTGATTGATATTGCCTAAGTTACCGCTGTTGCCAAAAGTCCCTCATCTCATGACCCATTAATCACTTGCGAGTGAACGCGAATATAGTGAATAGATCTATTGGCAGTTGACGCCCCATTTGAAGTTAGCCTGGAATGGTAACCGAATGCACTATATTTGACTATCATAGGAATCTGGCAACCTCCTAGTATCCGAGGGCACTATTACCTGCATCATATTTTTATGTGTAGGCGTCCCATAAGATTTTTATATATCTCTTATGGCAGCAGTACAATGTTAAGGTTTGCGTGTCATGAGACTTAGTGCAATATCCTATGTTACGATGCTATTGCTTCACTACTACTTGACTTGTATTCAGATGTTTTACACAACTACTATGGGTGCAACAACGAGACCCACTATTTCTTTATGGGTGCAACAACGAGACACTGTTTCTTTATGGGTGCAACAACGTGGCCCAAACCTTGAGACTTATGTTCAACTGATTTATAAACCAACTATGAGCGTATAACAACGTAGCCCATGATTCATTTTGTTGCAATTATCAAACAAATTCGAAACTCTTTCAATCTACTGCTTTACTTATAAACTCTATGAACTCACCAATCTTTGTGTTGACACTTTTTAGCATGTATTTCAGGTGATAACTTACTCTTGGAGGCACTTGGCAAACGGCATGGCATGGTCATAGATGACTCTGATAAACAATTGGGACCACTTCAGTTATTTTATGGGCCTATTTCCGCAATACTTTTGAATTATGTAAACTCATTATTTTTAATAGTGAAATTTATTCTAAACGGTTGAGATAAAAACCGTTCTTTATACCTAATATTATGATACCAGTTTAGTAGCACCCCAGTGCATGTATGCTTCCGCTGGACCCGATTTTTGGGGGTGTTACACACCTAGAAAAGATGTTGACTGTTATGGTGTCGATAATCTAGAGTTTAGGAAAAAGCTTAAAAGTAAAATTAATCCTGAAACTTTAGAAAAATCTGTTGAAGCACCTAAGGTAGAAGAGACCAAGTTTTCAAAACAAGCAATACTTTCGAACTCTTTTCGAAGTACTGCTTATCACTCAGCAGTACCTCAAAGAAAATTCTTTCAAAATACTGCTAATTTTAGAAACACTTATGGAAGGGGATTTGGGGATATTGGTCCAAAGGTCTGTTATGTTTGTTATAGTCCTCATCATTTGATCAAAGACTGTGATTATCATTCGGAATACCTAAGTAAATATCCAAAGACCAGAACTGCACAACCAAGCCATAGGGAGAATAAGCCAAGGGACAACAAACCAGTTTGGAACTATACAAATAGGGTCAACCATAGAAATTTCTCAAAAGACTATAGGTACCCTCATCAGAAAAGGTCATACTCCAAACCCTCAAAACCTTCACAAAGTACTGATAGAAAGTTCCCGAATGTTTCTAGCAAATACTCAAGTGTAAGATCTAGGAGGTACAATCATTACAACCCTAGAAAGCCTTACAACACAAGAAAAGATGCTAGGACAAAAAACCCAACTCCTAAAGTTACAACTAAATAGGTTAAGAAAGAAAGTACAGCTGGGGTAAAACCAGTACTTTCAGAGGTTAAGGGTGAAAAAGGGACAATTGATCTTGAAAAACCAACAATTTTGAAAACAAAAACCTTAATTCTTGATCATGCTTTCAAAGACAGTGGTGATTACATACTCAAAAATTTTGAGTATGTCACTCCACAAGGGGAACACAAGTCAGTAATGGCTTGGGTTCCTAAAAATAACTAACCTTTTTCTTGTGAATGCAGGGCAACCCAGAGGAGGAGCTTAAAGATCATCTTATTGTAGATAGTGGTTGCTCTGGCAGTATGACAGGAGAAAAGGAACTCTTGTCAGATTTTAAAGCTTATTTTGGAGGAAAAGTTGCATTTGGGAATGATCCTGATGGAGGAAGAATTACTGGCAAAGGAACTATCAAGGCAGGAAATATTGATTTTGAAGATGTTAGATATGTGAAGGAGCTCAAATTCAATCTTTTGTCAGTCTCTCAGATTTGTGATAAGAAGTACCCTGTGTTATTCTTTGACACAGAATGTCTTATACTTTCTCCTGATTTCAAGTTAGAAGATAGAAACTTGGTGTTGCTGAGAGCACCAAGAACTAATGATGTGTACAACATAGACTTAAAGAATGTAAATTCTGCTGAAAGAGCAACATGTTTGATTGCAAGAGCATCTATGGAGGAAGCACATCAATGGCACAGAAGATTGGGACATGTAAATTTCAAAAAACATCAATAAGCTGGTCAGAGGTAATTTAGTTAGAGCTTTACCTTCTAAGACATTCAAGAATGATCACTCGTGTCTTGCTTGTAAGAAGGGTAAACAGCACAAGGCTTCTTGTAAGAAGATTGATGAGAAGACCATTAGAGAGCCTTTGGAATTGCTGCACATGGATCTGTTTGGACCTGTTTCAGTTGTTAGTCTGAACAAGAAGAAGTACTGCTTGGTTGTAACATATGATTGTAGCAGGTTTAGTTGGGTCTTTTTCTTATGCTTTAAAGATGAAACTTTTGATGCTATTCATGACCTTATAATAGCACTTGAAAATCAGTTAAGACTCAAGGTTAGAGGCATTAGATGTGATAATGAGACTGAGTTCAAGAATCAGCTTATGGATGAATTTTGTGCCAAGAAAGGAATTAAAAGAGAGTTCAGTATTGCTAGAACTCCTCAACAAAATGGAGTTGTAGAAAGAAAGAATAGAACTCTTATAGAAGCAGCAAGGACAATGCTTGCAGACTCTCAACTACATGTTCCATTCTGGGTTGAGGCTGTAAGTGCTGCTTGTTATGTGTTGAATAGAGTATCAGTGACTAAACCTCAAATGAAGACACCTTATGAGTTACTCATGGGAAAGAAGCCAAGCATTAAGTTTATGAAACCTTTTGGATGTCCCCTAACCATCCTAAATACTGCTGATAATTTGGGCAAGTTTGATGGGAAGTCAGATGAAGGATATCTATTGGGATATTGTACAAATAGCAAAGGATT
The DNA here is from genome assembly GCA_030686995.1 of Artemisia argyi. Taxonomy (NCBI): domain Eukaryota; kingdom Viridiplantae; phylum Streptophyta; class Magnoliopsida; order Asterales; family Asteraceae; genus Artemisia; species Artemisia argyi. Next base: position 180,470,369 of record CM060690.1, read on the forward strand.
CAGAGTGTAAAATAGGGCTACCAAGAAGGTTCAAGAATGTCTTCATGTTGATTTTTTGGAAGAACAAGAGAATTCTAAAGGTAAAGGTCCTGATTGGATGTTTGATCTTGATTTAATGTCTTCATCAATGAATTATGTACCTGTAAGGGAAGAAAATCAAGTTGCTCCCACTGAAGAAGAAGCACAGTACATTGTTCATGATGTTAATTTAAGATCTGAAGATGAGCCAAAAGATAATGCCAATAATGAGAAGAAAAGTACTTCTGAGCCTCAAGGTACTGATAAACCTAACAGTACTGTTGATCCTCAAAGTACTGTTCCACCACAAATACCAGTATCTGCAGAAGATCAAGCCATTCAAGATGAACTTTCTAGGATGCTTTTTCAAGAAACAATGGCTAAGTCGTATGATGATGAACAAAGGAGAGCTTATGAAGCAGAAAAGAAGAAGGCAAAAGAAACAGCCAGTACTTTACCCCAAAGTACTGCTAATCCATTTGAAAGTACTTTTCAACCTTTGGATACTTCAAATTGGATAAATACTGCTGCTGTTAATGATTCCAATATGTCTGACTTAGAAGATACTGCTGATCCAAACACAATTACTTTAGAAGACACTGATGATGAATTGGATCAAGAAGGCATTTTCTCAAATTCTAATGAAGATCCTGATATGACTAATTTGGAAGATAATCTTGAAGTCTCACCAACTCCTACTCTCAGAATTCATAAAACTCATCCTGTTACCAATATTATTGGACCCTCATCTTCAGGGGTGCTCACAAGGACTAAGGCTAAGAATATGTCTCAACAACATACTTCTTTACTTAGTTTTATCTACAAACAAAACAGGGTGAATCACAAGGATCAGAAGTTGTGTTTATTTGCTTGTTTTCTATCTCAGGAAGAGCCAAAGAATATCAAACAAGCATTAGCCAAGGAAAGTTGGGTGGAAGCTATGCAAGAAGAACTCCTACAGTTTAAACTTCAAGAAGTTTGGGTATTATGTGATTTACCTGATGGAAAGAAACTTATTGGAACTAAATGGGTCTTCAGAGTAAAAAGAGATGAAAGAGGGAATGTTATTAAGAACAAGGCAAGGTTAGTGGCTCAAGGATATAGACAGGAAAAAGGAGTAGATTATGATGAAGTTTTTGCTCCTGTGGCAAGGCTTGAAGCCATCAGGCTATTTTTGGCTTTTGCATCCTATATGGGATTTCCTGTATATCAAATGGATGTTAAAAGTGCTTTTCTATATGGCAAAATCACAGAAGAAGTTTATGTCAAACAGCCTCCTGGTTTTGAAGACCCTGCACACCCAAACAAAGTCTACAAGGTAATAAAGGCTCTGTATGGCCTTCATCAAGCTCCAAGAGCATGGAATGAAAGGATTTCCAATTTTCTACTGCAACATGGTTATAGAAGAGGAGCTATTGACAAGACTTTGTTCATCAAGAGAGATAAGAAGGATATCATGCTAGTTCAAGTGTATGTAGATGATATTATTTTTGGTGCTACTAAGCAATCTATGGTGAAGGAATTTGAAGATCTTATGCAGAAAGAGTTTCAGATGAGTTCCATGGGAGAATTAACATTCTTCTTAGGACTTCAAGTGCAACAGTCAAGCAGTGGAATTTATATTAGTCAAGATAAGTATGTTGCAGATATTCTTAAGAGATTCACTTTCACAACTGTAAGGCCTACATCTACACCAGTGGATACTAACAAACCTTTGGGAAAAGATGAAGATGGAGAAGATGTTGATGTCACACTATACAGGTCTATGATTGGATGTCTCATGTATTTAACTGCATCAAGACCTGATATAACTTTTGATGTGAGCTTATGTGCAAGACATCAAGTAAATCCAAATGTATCTCACTTGAATGCTGTCAAGAGGATTTTCAGGTATCTTAGGCAACAACCTAAGCTAGGATTATGGTATCCTAGGGATTCACCTTTCCATCTTCAAGCCTTTTCAGACAGTGATTATGCTGGAGATAACTATGACAGAAGATCCACAACTGGAGGATGCCAGTACCTTGGAAGCAGATTAGTGTCATGGCAATGTAAGAAGCAAACAACTGCAGCAACTTCTTCCACAGAAGCAGAGTATGTAGCTGCTGCAAGTTGTTGTGCACAAGTACTTTGGTTACAGAATCAGCTTTTGGATTATGGATTCAATTTCAAGAATACTCCTATCAACATTGATAATGAGAGTACTATCTGTATTGTCAAGAATCCAGTATATCATTCCAAGACCAGGCACATTCAGATTAGACATCACTTTATAAGAGATTGCTATGAACAAAGGCTTATCAATGTGGTTAAAGTTCATACTGATGATAATGTAGCAGATCTACTCACAAAGGGCTTTGATGTTTCAAGATTTACTTTTTTGGTTGTGAGTATTGGCATGATTAATATGTAAGCTATTTTTTAGGGGAGGCATAAGTAGTTATTAGTTAGTCATTATTTAAGGGGAGGCTATATGTATCATTCACAAGAAAGGATTTTATTCATTATTCAGATAGATTTTACAATCACCATTCAGAGTTCTTACATCACCATTCTTGTTATCAAGTTACAAATACAGACACAGCAAAGACAAAACAAACACAAGACTACATCAACTACCACCTATCACAACTTACTACCAAGCTCCACACACCTACTCCATAGGCCTTTTTCCCTTGCCTTCATAGCTTTGTTTTCCTTTTTGAGCAGTCCTTCTCTTGTCATCAAAAGAAGCCTGTTTTCTTGGGCAAGCCAGGCCAAGAACGTGTTTGGGAGGTCTCTCTTTTCTTGGAGCAGGCCACTTCATGTTTTGTATAGCTGATTCCAGGGCTTGAGTCAAAGCTTGTGGAAGCTCATTAGCCAGAGATGAACCAGGGACAGTTTTCTTCTTTTTGGGCTTTTTGCTGGTAGTACTTCCTGCATCAGTTATGGTAGAGTTGGCAGCACTCATTGTTGATGAAGATTCTTGAAGACCCATCCATTGTACATGGGGTGGAAAATAATCTAACCATCCTGGATCTTCAAAATCAGAATCAGAGTAGTAACTTATCTCTAAATCTGTGGTGCCATCTGAGTCTGAAGAGATGTTCACAATTGGAATGTGACTCATTCTGTTTACTTGTTTTTGTGTTAAAGAAAGTTATTGTACTTGCAAGCTGTTGATGAAGTTGCTTTTATAAGCAAGGTAAAGGTAAATGGGCATTTAATGAAGTGTATTGAAGTTCACTTACCATGGTAGCTTTGGGATTAAATTTGGGGAGATAGTCATTAATAAGGGTTGACTTTCAAAGATATTTTGGTCAAATGGTCAACATTCAAGATTTTTATAGAAAAGTACTTTGGTCAATATACAGTTTGGGATTATAACGGAAAGTACTGCTCCATATTTTATGGAAAGTACTGCTTGGTGCTATTAAAAAGGGTTCGCTGACGTGTCAGATACTGTTCCAACGGTCAGATTTGCGGCTAACAACCTTTCGAAAGATATGGGGATATTTACTTCCAAAAATAACGGTCAAATCATTAATTAACTGTGATTTTTTGTAATCTTATCCTTATATAAACACCTCATATCTTTTCTTTTTATTCACCGTATTCACCTTTCTTGTAATATATACTCATACCTACTTTCTATCGATCATCACTTTTCTCACTTTTACCCTAATCACCATGGCTAATCGACGTACCAACACCAAACACAACATGATCGCAAACCTTGAGAAAACCCAAGATAACCTTGATTTTCATGGTATTATTGACTTTCTCACTGGTAGCAACATCTGTTACTCCATCCTAGTCAACCCAAAGATTATTGGACCTTGGATTCAAGCTTTTTGGTATACAGCAAGGTCACAGGTTGAAGATGGTGAGGATATCATTACTGCTACAGTTGCTGGGAGGGCTATACGTGTTACAGAAGCTTCAATCAAGGAGGTTCTGTTATTTAATGATGAAGGAGGCTCAGTTTTGTTTGGGAAACAAGAAATTTGGAACACACTCAGAGATATTGGGTATGAAGGTTCTTTGACTAAACTTACTTTTCAGAAGGCTATGGTTAGTCCTCATTGGAAATTTCTTATTCATGTTTTGCTACATTGTTTGAGTCCAAAGAGTACTGCTTGGGATCAGTTTAGTCATTCCATAGCTTCTGCTTTTGTTGGTCTTATTACCAATCAGCCTTTCAATTTCTCATACATGATCCTTGAAGGTATGCTTACTCATATTAAGGCTGGCAAACCTTTTCTTATGTATCCTAGGTTTGTTCAATTGCTTTTAGAGAATCCACTAGATGGTATACCTAAACCTCAGGATTATGTACCTACCATTAGGATGCAACCTAAAGTTTTCACTTTTATGTCCAATAAGGGAGTTCATTTTTCGGGTAGGAATACACCTCTTAATGCTTATATGTTAGAGGTAGCTCAAGCTGTTAGGGATGAAGAAGACAATAGTGGGTCTTCACATTCTAATAATAATGATCAACCTGATTCTGCTGAGCATTCTGCTTCAGAACATACCCCTACACCACCTATTGTTTCCCCTCAGCATGTTGTTTCAGGTGAAAGGACTCCCTCTGTGACAGCTTCTTTGGATATATCTATTTCTACTCAAGGTACTTCTCCACAAAGTACTGATCCTCAAGGTACTGCTTCAGAGGATTCACATGTACCTACTCCCAATGATTATACTTCCATAGGTGGGCTTCACACACCAGGAGGAGATGAGGGAATTAAAGGTACTGAGAGTACTTCTGATTTAGCTAAAGAATTGGAGAAGTTGAAGTCAACTATTAATGCTCAAGCTGCAGAAATCAAACAGCTACGAAAGAAGTTTAGAAGATTGAAGAAATTTGTTTGGCCTCTTGTTCAGAACTTTAGGCTCTATGTCAAAGAAAAGAAACAATCTCAGAAGAAAAATTCTACAAAGAAAAAGTCTAAATCCAAGAGGAGGCATAGGAAATCATCATCTATCAAATTGGGGAGGAATCAGGATGATAATTTGGATAGATTTGATGATATGGTTCAATATTCAGAGGAAAAGAATGATCAAGATGAAAATGTTGCTCAAAACAGTACTGAAAGAAAAAGTAGGGAGACAGAGCAAATTAATCTTGAAGTTGAGCATGAGGATGTAAAAAGTGGTGATACAGAAGAAATTGATTTGGAAGAAAATAAAGCTCAAAGTACTTTTGTTGAAAATACTGTTGTGCAAAGTACTGCTGAACAAGATATTGCTGTTATTGGAACTTCTGTAGCTAGACCTTCTACAAAGCAGTATGAAGATGAAGCTGGTCCTTCCACTTTTATATAGCAAGAAGAAGAAAGAGTACATACTGCAAGTGATGATGAAACAATTGCTCAAGTTATGATGAATTTAAGGAGACCTACTGGAGGAATAAATATCTCTGAGCCTGCACAAAAAGATGATGAAAGTACTTCTGAATCAGAAAAACTAGATCCAAAAGATAAAGGGAAAGGGATAATGGTTCAGAAAGATACTAAGAAGAAAAAGAAGAAATTTTCTATTGCTCAGATTAGAGAATTAGAGATTGCAGATGATTTAGAGCTTGCCAGAAAGCAACAAGCTGAATATGATGCTGAGTATTTGGAAGAAGTCAGTAGGCCAATTGCAAAGAAGCCAATGACCAAAGCTCAGGAAAGAAACTGGATGATACAGTTTTTGAGAAAGAAGGGATACAAGAATTTGCATTTGAAAAGGTATCCAGAAGTGAAAGCTCTGTGGGATAAAGTACAAGAAGATATCAGAAGAGAAGTAGAAAGCTTTGTACCCATGGAAGTTAATAGAAAGAAGAAATTAGAAGATATAAGAAAGGAACAAGCTGAGCAAAGGAGATTGAAAAGAAAGAAATTAGTTGAAGATGATCAACTGACAAAAAGGCTGAAGTTAGTTGATGAACTCAGAAATTATTTCAGAGTTGTTGATTTTGAGAACAAAAAGATTGATGATTCTGGAAAGAAGTCCAAGATAATCTCATTTTCTGTGGTTGAATCAAAAGAAGGGAATTATTTTATGATCCACAGAGAAGATGAAAGCTTCACAACATTCAATATGTTATAGGATTTATTGCACTGTATTTCAAGGGCAGATTTATATGACTTATATGTGCAAGTGTAGACATACTATGCATAGATTGAAGCTTCAGGAGTGGGATTAGTTTTGCTTGGAGACTTATTTACCATCTGGGAAACTGAAGAAACAAGTGTTGATCCTCTCTGGAATGATCAAGAGAATTGGGAAATAACAAGATGGAGATTCTTTGAGTCATCAGGAGTTCATACACTAGAGATGGAAGATGGTACCATGATTCATATGTTGGCTGAGAGGAGATATCCATTGATCAGAGAAATTATGCTCAGAATGTTGGATCATGGAATGGAACTTGAAGATGAATCTGAAGTAGCTTTGGATGTTATCAAGCTATTTATCAGATGGGTCAAGTCTGAAGAGTAATATTGCATAATACTGGTATGATTTGTTTTGTAAAATAAAGTATTTTTCAAAGTACTGCAAAAACAAACAGTACTTTATCAAAGTACTGCTTGCTGATATAAACCAGTATAAGTCCTTTAAAAAAAATGTTTTGATGTTTAAAAGAAAAGAGGATTTGAAAAGAAACACATGGTGTTAGTATTTATACTGCACAACAAATGGTAATCAACTCACCATGTTTAACAGACAAGAAAGAGTTTGACTCATCATGAGGGTACGGCTCTGATGTGATAATCAAATCCGTTGATGGTTGATAGTTTACCAAAAACTATATGGTTATCAACTCACCATACTCCAAGTGATTAAGAGTTGGCTAGTCCAAAGCAAACGGCTATTGGTAAAGACAAATCAAATCCGTTGATAGCTGATGATTTGCTAAAAATCATAATTTTCAATGATTCACCTCTCACAAGAGTTAACACACCTGGAAGTGATGAGAATAGTATGAAACTTTTAAGATTTGATGATCTTTGTACCAAATTGTTGCTGAGTTGCTGAGAAGATACCATAAAAGATAAGATGCTGATGAAGAGTACTTTGACACATGACAGATAGAAGAAAAAGGAATAAAGAAACAATCTCTCTGAATAATTAAAGATTTGAAGATTGAAGATAACAAAGAAACTTGAAATCAAGAAAGTAGAGTTCAAGTTAGGGGAGGATTGTTGGGATATGAAATATCAAAGTACTTCTGGATGTCAAAGTATTGCTGCATGAAGAATAAAGTCAAAGTACTGCTGAAGAATAAAGTCAAAGTACTGCTGTTATTGAAGAATGCTTAAAGTACTTCGAAGGAAACAAGGACTGATGTGCAATATTAGATAAGGATTAATGTGTAATATTAAACAAATATTCTAGAATTAGTTAGGGATAATGACTTGTCGTTCAAGGATTACATGTTGTAAACCGACTAAGGTTATCTATATAAAGAGCCTTAAGAGGTATTAGTTGATAGAAGTTTTACAAGTCTTAGATACGTTTTAGAGTCGATCAAAGTTGATAAAGTAGTTAGGGATTGTTAGTGAATTTGTGTAACAAAGCAGGTTCAAAGTTTGATTAATATAAAAGTTCTTCTTAAGCTTTGTGTTAGTAGATTCCGCATACTTTACAAAGTAAAACAGTGTTTCAATATTAATAGTGTTGAGTTTACTCAATATTGTTAAACCATTACAGGCTACAAAGTAGTTTGGTCAGAGTATATCGATCCAACATTGGTTAATCAAGTTTCCTGCTTTGAGTAACATTATTATCCCTACATTGAACAATGATATTCAAGATAAAGCTGTGTGGATAACTAATAGTGGGCAGAGAACAGAATTTGCTACCAAAGTAGTGTGGAAGGATCTGTGTCGTCAGGGTAATAAAGTTTCAAGGAATGAGTTTGTTTGGTTCTCACATAATATTCCCAGGCACTCTTTTGTTCTTTGGTTAGCAGTACAAGGAAGATTGTTAACACAAGATAGAATTGTTGTGTGGGATCCAAATAGGAATATGGAATGTGTTTTTTGCAAGCAGTGTCAAGATTCTCATGAGCATCTTTTTTTCAGCTGTGAGTTTACTCACAAAGTTTGGGAAGGTTTGATGAAATTACTGGGCAGAAAGTTCTCTTTCAATTGGAATAGTATAATTGATGAATTCTCTAAAATGAAAGCAAATAGAAACATATGGAGCATAATGAGAAGACTGGTTCTAGGAGCTGCAGTCTATTTTGTCTGGCAGGAAAGAAATGCCAGGTTGTTCAAAAATATAGAAAGAAGTGTGGATCTGTTGATTAAAAATGCTATGGAGAGTATAACTTGGAGAATAATGAGCTTTGTGGTAAAGAATTCTTGTGTTGTTAAAGAAGTTGAAAGTATCTGGAAAGTAAAGATCAGAAGAAGTACTAATTGCAGCAGAGACATAGTATAATATGATGTATATTCTGTTTTGTGTATTAGTAGCTGGTATAGAAGGATTGAATATAGTGATAAAATGCTTGTTTTTTAGTCAAGTTTATTTGTTTCAGGCTCTTTATGAGCACACTATGGGGACTGTCCATGGTTGTGTTCTAAGAGTTTTGTATCCTTTTTGTGATTAATAATATTTCTCCTTTTCACAAAAAAAAAAAAAAAAAAAAAAAAAAAAAAAAAAAAAAAAAAGTATCATGCCACAGTAATCAATTTGGGAACATTATCATCTGACTATCAGTATTTCAGTTAAGTATTTCGCCAGTAACATATATATATATATATATCACATACCACAATAATCAAATTGGAAACATTATCATCGGAGTATCAGTATTTCAGTTAAGTATTTCGCCAATAACATATACATATCACATCTTAATTCATAAACCATATCAGATAAATATTAATTAGGAAATTGATTTGAATCATGTAATTTATTCATATACTTATGAAGTTATCAAAGTATATGTAAACATGTATCTCCCCCAAAGAGTTAAAAACAAGTATTGGAAATGGGGCTATGACTCACCTTGATTGATACGGGAATGATGAAGAGTAAAGTCGGATGAGATTATGAGAATGATTATGGAAACGTCTTTGATACGGAAGCTGCTAAATAAATTTATCTGAGAATTTAACCAAATACTATTTGGTAAATGAATAACGATTAATGAATAACGATTAATCGTTATGATGAAAAGATGATATGCGAATGAAATTATTATGTTTATAATAGTATGACGAGATATGCTATTATTTCTAAAGTTCTTCCTTTTTAATGACGATAAAAATAATATGTAATGAATATGAGTTTAAATATCGTTATATATATTATTAACGTAAAGTTAAATAATATATAAATAAAATGTAATGAAAATGCATATGACGTGATGGGTTGACGAAAAATAGAAAATAAAATAAGAATGTCAAATATAATATGTTGGTCCTTGTCCTTTTCCAGTTTTTACACTTTTTATACTAACGGCGTTAGCGTTACACCGTTAGTCTTTTTTATATATAATTTACAATTATAGTCCACTACATGTCCAATATTACAATCTGAGCTTGGAAAATGATAAGTTGTCATTTTATAACCTATAGTTTCTGTTTTTACTGTTCCAACCCTTAGTTTTAACAGTTTGGCAGTTTTAGTCCTTCTAGGCGTTGTCGCGTTACATTTTTAGTCCAAACGTTCAAAAATTATGGGAAAAATTATATTAAATTTTTTGGAGCTTATTGAAGCTTATTAAAACTTATTTCAACTGCTTATTTGCAAAAATAGCTTATTTTTCAATAAATGGGCTTTAACGAGCTAAATTAAAGGCCCGTTAGCGTTTAACGATCCGTGAGCGTTGAGACAAGTTGGGCTTATCCCTAGACTCATTTTTAATGTTATAAAATCATATCAAAAGAGCTTTTTGGTCCAGCTTATACGGAGTGCTTATTTTCAGCTTATTGGGCTTTTCAGTCCATTAAGCTTTTAATAACTAGTTTTGAAAATGGATTTAATCACTTTACTTTGTCCAATTTAAAGGGTCTAAACGAGCTTATCATTACAAAGTATAAACATGAAACTTTTAGTTTGTAGCAAGGAGAATTAGGTTGTGCAAAAATATAGATATGTTGTTAAGCGAATTTGAGTTTTACATGGCCATTTTAGTCACGATCTGGAACAGTTTTCTAAGTAAAAGACTTAGAAAAATTCCAAGTGTTTATGGTATGTACGAGTTTGTCAATTTACTTTGGCCAATTTAGAAGGTCTAGATGAGCTTATATTTATGAACTATATATACGAAACTTGTAGCTAGTAACATGGTCTATTAGGTCGTGTAAAAATATGATATGCTTGTTACGCTAAATTTCAAAATATATGCTCGATTCTTAGGTAGTTTGGGACGTGTCAAAGACTTAGAATTATTTCTAAGTTTTGCAACATTTTTATACGTTTGATATATGGTCCAAAATGAGTTCGTGTGATGCATGTAACATAAAAATAAACGTGAAACAAGTGTGCTACGTGACTCCTAGGCCTTCCAAGATAGAGGCTAGTCACGTTTGTGGTTCTATATGATTATACGTTTGTACGAAAATAAATAATAAAACTATACGTTCAAAAATTATTTATATGCGATGCATGGATATACAAGAACATGAGAAACGAATTGAGGATGATGTCAAATGACTTACAAGGATTCCAGATGGGTGATTGGACGAGTAAGAATGAGTAGAACAAGAGGAACAATCCCACGAATGGCTAGAACCAATATACGACTTATATTAAACTCCATAACCTTCGAATGAGACCTAAAAGAAATGGAAAAGCTTCCTGGTCGTTTGTGACTTGTTTAAGAGTTGAGAGGAACTTAAAAATGTAGAAAGGAGTGAGTGTGAGGGGTGGTGAAAGAGTAGTGGGTTATACGTTTTATATATATAACGTATGATTTCATATTGAGTTTCAAAACATTCACACATGTTCTAACTATTGAGAGTCAGAGATGTTGGGATATTATTTGAGATTTTTAATGTATAACAAGGACTTTAAGGGTTGTGAGAGTGAAGGAAAACAAATGGAAATTGAGTTCTATACATACACGAATTGATAAATCGTATATCACTTGGTCTCTAGCTGACGAAACACGTTTACTAACATGAAAACATGATGGAATAATTATTAGGATCAAGTAGAAACAATCCGGGTTTAAAATGGTTGAGTTTGGAATTTTATATGTGTCGAATGGGTTGGATTTTGGCCAAACACTTTGCCTCTATTAAACGTATCAAACGTTCGTCTTAGAAGCTAAAATTCGGCGTCCTACTTCTTTGGCGGGTAGACAATTAGGAGGTAAAAAAATATGGATACGTTGTGTTTAGAAATCAAAAAATACAAAGGCGTTTTGGAGGGGGTCTGCTCGAATGAAAACTAAAAATAAAAAGGAAGTTGGGCTTGTGTTGGGCTGCTGTGAATAGTAACCGAAAAAAAAGGAGTTGGGCTGAATTTTTATTAAGGGCCCATTTAGTTTTTGTAATTAGTGTTAAATTAGGATTAGGGAAATTAAATTAGGATTTTGAAAGTTTAGTTAGGATTTAGTGAAATGTTTAGATTTCGAGTAACGTGTCGAGAACTTGTTCCGTCATTTGGTAATTTTTGTGATAATGTTTTCGTGTCAAAATAATATAATAAAGAAAATTTTAAATTTTTCCGTAAAAATGGTGATTAAAATAAATGACGGAGATTAATATATAATTAAACGTTGTTAATTATATGGATTTTTGCGAGGTTTTACATCACCCGCCCACGTAGTTTTTTTCTCACCCGTCACCCACCAATGGGTACAATTTTATACCCGTGCCCTTGCCCGTGGGTATTTTTTGCCCATGGGTAAATCCATGAGTTAGTGTTATGCAACAAAATTACAAAACGATGATATGAAAACTAACTATTAAACTGCGTAATAAGACATCAATCAATTTTCCAAATACAACTTTGATTATTTGATGTTTGTGAAACTCAAACAAACTTTTATGTTAACGTGTTTTCTTGAGACTTGGTGATAACTATTATACGTATACATGCACAGGGTAAGGATCCAGTGAGAAGAAATCTTAAAATGAGAAAAATGATAAATGACTATAATGGCATATTTGAAATGCATCGACTTGAATTAGATGCATCTCTATTCATTTAGATGCACCACAATTAGTTTTGAAAGTAATTTTGAAGTGAAAACGATGCAAAGTAGTACTAGCAACAAATTTGACCCACAGATGACGAAAACTACATAGGATTTGTCTAATTTGATGAAATGCATCTAATATATGTATATGCATCTAATTTTTAGCTAGAAAATATATTATGATGCATCTACAAGATTAGGGATGCATCTAATTTAAATTGATGCATCTCTAATGTGTAGTTATGGTTATTTCTCATCATTCTTATTTTAAAGATTCTTCTCATTTGATCTTTACTCTACATGCACATCATAAATATTTTAATTAGTATAATTAATTTTAACATGGGTTTATGGGTACACCCACGGGTATTTTGACGGGTATACCCGTGAGTATTTTAAATGGGTGTCATGGGTTTACCCGCGACGGGTATGGCTCACCCATCACCCACCCGCCACCCATTGATGGGTAACGATTTTCACCCACTACCCACCCGTGGGTGAAAATTGACGCGTTTACCCACCCATTTATGGCGGGTACCCATGGGTTGTGGTTTTTTCTCAGCCATTGCCATCCCTAGTGTTAAATGATATTGAATATAATAAGTGAAGTGGAATGAATTATATATACATTACATTTAGCGTGGATTACTATTCACACTTCATTAAAAAATAATTTTTGCTATAGTGTAAAACACTCACAGTGAATAGTAAATCTTTAAAATAATAATTTCTGCTATAGTAACTAACGGTCGTTAGTTACTTAACGACTGTTAACTAATGACCGTTATCTTTAACATTTAAAAAAAAATCCGTACAAAAATGGTCCTTCATCTAAGAGGTTCGTTGCAAATTTACTCCTCTCATAATTTAAATAATTGGTCCTTAATGTTATACATCTATTGCAAAGTCAGTCCTTGATTACTAACTTGACATTAAGTAGCTAACGACCGTTATCTTCAACAATTTAAAAAAAAAATCCATACGAACTTCGTCCTTCATCTTAGAGATTCGTTGCAAATTTAGTCCTCAAAATATAATATTGTATAATGCCCGCGGCAACGCGCGGCTTACATCCTCGTTAACTACATTATTTGAGAAACTAGTGTGGCTATATATATAGCCTTGCATGAAAACAAACCCAAGTCTAAGTGAGTGGAGATAGTAAACAAATACTTCCTGAGGAAGAGGAATACTGAGTAACAAGCAAAATCAAACCTCTACGACTAAAACAAAATCAAACCTACGACTAACCTGTGGATTTCACCAGGTGTTGACACGTGTATGTGCAAGCAAAATACTTTGCTTACCATCCCATGCATTTTACTCTCAATTCACTAGAATTTTTAAAAGAGATTCATCTACCTAGCCAATTGGATTTTTACCTTTATAGATAGGCTTACTTATTGCTTCGGGGTTTTTTTTAGCTCATGTGTATCTTGAATGTTTTTTCGCTTTTCATTAGAGCTTGGATCACGGGTTAGTCGATCATAGTTCTTCATTCTTATTTTTCATGCATCGGGTGTAGTACGTGTTTGCGGTATTCCTGTTTTATCTTCACTTAATTATATTATCGCTTACGAAAATATTTAACATATTTCTTTGAGCTTTTTTTACAATCCTGTAAGGTCCTACACACTTACAGCCTAATAGTGAATGTCTAAATTCAAAACTCTATAATGTTGATCCTAATTTTAAAAAAATATTTATATAAATCTTAAAACTAAATATATACATATACACATAGATAATAGGACACCATAAAAGCGTGCCATGTGCCTATGATGGTGACATCCGAATTTAATGGTGGTTAACATTTTTCTTGACACGTTTTTGAAAATAAATGTTGCGGGGTATTATACATGTTAAAGGTTGGTAGTTGTAAATGAATGGTAGGCTGAAAAAATCAATGCATTAGACGTTAGCAATACTAGCAGGATGCATTAAAAAGCTGACGTTAGCAATACTAGCAGGATGCATTAAAAAGCTGACGTTAGCAATACTAGCAGGGTACCCGCGCGTTGCAGCGACGGGTACCCTGAAATTAAATTTTCCGGTGAATCATGTATTTTAGTTTATTATGTTTTTTTTGACAATAGATTTACGGATATCAAGAATTTCGTTTAGGTCGTGCTCGTTCGGGTTCGAGCCTGTTTGGCCCGCACCCATTCGGGCTCAAGCCCATTAGGCTCAAGCCCATTAGGCCCGTTGCCCGTTCGGGCCGGAATATTTGTATAATGTGCTTTATTATTTGTATTAGTGACGTTTAATGTAGGAATTGTGTTTAATTTGGTTGTACAATATGTTTGATAATTTGTATTTGTGATGAAAGGGGTGTTTTAATAATTGTATTTATTGATCAATTAAATAATTGACTACATTAAATATCATTAATGTGGTTTTTTTTTAATTTGTGCATTAAAGTGGTGTACATTATGTTTCTTGTCTTGTAAGTCTGAAAATTATTTGCATTAAAGTGGTGTACATGCATCTTTTCTATTAAAGAAATGTTTTTGGTCTTAAACATTTTAAGACTTCTAAATATAGATGTCCTAAATACATTATAAGGTAGTATAGATGACGTTTGAAGGTGTCATTGAAAAAAATTCATTTATTAAAGCTATTTTTGGCAAAACTAGCTATAAATTATATGTTGTAAACTGTAAGCTATAAATTGCAAGGCTGTTAACATAGATTAGAAGCTATATTTTTTTTTCAATAAAAATGCTTAATAAATTATAAGATGTAAAATGACATAAAAAAACAATCCTATAGCTGTAAACAAATGTAAAACATAAAATTTAAAAATTTACTACTCCGTATATTAATAATAATCATAGTTTATTAAAACAACATGCTTTTGATAGTCGGATCAAAAAGTGTAGATTGGCAGGGACACCTCAACCCTGTGTACCATACATAATGATACCCATCAACAGCGGAGGAACTAGGAGCTTCTGTCAGGGGTAGCGAAATACGAAAAATTGTTTAGGGGTAGCGAAAATTTGTTTCAAGGGTAGCGAAATCGCCAAAAAATGGCCAAAAATGACCAAAAAACGTAAAAAATCGCCAAAAATTACACTACCGAGTAAAAGTTCAGGGGTAGCGACCGCTACCCCTGGACTATACATGGATCCGCCCCTGCCCATCAACCCTACCTAGCAAAGATTTGATGCCTGTGAAATACCTCCACCCAATACCCAACCATGCTGCGGAACGGAATCGAACTCGCGTCCTTTAGTTGGATCAAGACATCACATGGTTGGGCCCAGGCTTCTAAGGTAGCTGGTTGATATCATTAGAGCTTGTGGTCCCCAAATGAGGACTTTCCGGTTGGTCACCCAACCCGGTACTACTCTCACCTAGGCTCGCTTAACTTAATAAGCTTCACCCAATGGACCACAAAGCCCCATGATCATGCTTTTGGTAGTCATTGATGACGTGCATTCCAAATTGATGTAGCAATGTCAATGCATTTTCGTTCCATCTCGTTAGATGTTCTCTTAGAAAAATATTCTTTTTATAAATCTTAAAACTATATAAGCTTATTGAAATAATTAATTAATATCTTAAACAATTGGATTTCCTACTGCTCAAATTAAAATTTTTGGTTAGGTATTATATCTAAAGTATAAAGAGCGTGTTCTGTTCATGTATCTTCGGGGCTCCATGTTGCGTTGGGTTTGCTGAAACCCGAAAAAACCCGAATAAAAAATACCCACTTATTCGGACCCCACTCACGTTTGTCTCTCACCTCCCCTCTCATAATTTTGCTCCGACACCGGTGCACTAAACCGATGGATCCAGTGGCTCCGATCCGACAAAAGGATTTCCACAGTACCAGATGTGAGTATTGCTACAGAAACTGCTACAGTACAACGATTTTAATATTGGGGATCAGTACCTTTGTTGTTATTAGGTTGGGGTCCTTTTTCTCATAGCCACATATTTGTTCTTCTAGATTCTTCAGGAGCACACGCACAAGTTGAATTTTCGTGAGTCATATCTAGGGTTCATCGTTTTTAAATTCAAGTTAATTTTTATGTATGTTCTTTTTTTATTTTATTTTTTTAATTTTTTTTTGTTTATAAAAATGATGGTGAAGTTGATTATAATTTACGTGGGTGCTGATATGATTTCGTTTTTATGATTGTATGATAATTTTTATGATCTTAAGCTTTACAAGTTTAGTAACTGCCATTTTAGGATCTTTATGTTTTTTTAGTTAACTTTTGTAATGTCAAAATTGTAGGTTTAGTAGGTATCATCTTAAGGTTCACAGGTTTAATAACTGTCATTTTAGGATTTTAAATGATTTTAGTTGTTTGCCCTGATGTTGGATTTGCATGTTTATTAGGTCTGATTTTAGGGTTGATGATTCAAAGTTAAAGATTATTTTGTTGATGTTAGATTTGTGTGTTTAATAGGTGTAATTTTAGGGTAGAACCTTCACAGTAACAGATGTTCACAGAGGGTGGGTTCATTTTCTGGTTGCACATGATCAGTTTTTGGCATATGGGTATAAAAGGAGTTACTTTTATCACCAGCTTAGCATTTGGAAATGCGGTAATCCTACATAATATTGTTTATTTTACTATATCTATCTGTCTTTTTTCCCCTGAGTAATTGTTACAAATTAAGAAAATCAAAATATAATCTTCATAACTACTTCTTTTTAAGCCGCTTATATAAATTGTGTGTTTTGCTTACTGACGAATGTGATTTGATCAGCGATGTTAGTGGAAATGCAAGTGTGCAAAACAAAAATACGATGGCAGAAGAGGAGAGAAGCGCACTTAAGCAGCCGTTCACGGTCTTTAAGTTCGAGTATGATTAAATGAAAAAAGGTACGGAGACAACTCTGTATATATACCTTACTTTGATTGAATTTTTCACTAGACTCCCTTTAGGATCTTTGGTAAAATTCCAGCAGTTTGTAGCACTTCTTGGATTGCAGGTAACGGCCTGATTATGCAACCGTGTTTCTTTATTTGGTTTAAAAATCTGAGCCTAATAACGAAATGGTTTGGCAGGTTGAAGCAACCTCTATCAAATTCTGTTAATGACAGTTTTATAAAATTCATATTTTGTTTCCATTTTAGTGGGAAAAAATTTACTCACGGAACATTCAGATATGTTGGATTAAGGTTTGTGACTTTTTTTATATGTATATTTAAGAACCTGTGTATGGTTTTCTAAATTGGTCAAAGTTCTTAGTTTTATTGTAAATCAAGATTAGGTATTGATCCAGTTTTGTTTGCAAGCAGAAAAAAACCCAGTTGCAAGCAGCAGCAGCAGCAGAAAACGCTCGAAGGCGAGTTGAAGCTCAAGCTAAATTGAAAGCAAAGCCGAAGAGAGACCTCAAGACGGAAGCAGCTCGCGAAGCAGTATTGAAGGTATTGAAAGCTTTATTCGTCATTATGTTGAACATAAATAGTTGGAGTAAGATAGATTTCTATATCTTCTGTCCGATACAATGTCAAGTAAATTAAGCTGTTGTCATTTGTTTAAATCAATTTTCTTTGTGAAATGTTATGCAGCTACACCTGTATACACAAACGCACCAAAAAATAAATCATGGCATGCAACAGAGGGTGCATAGGACCGACAGTATACTGTGACACAGGGTGCTTTCATTTGGAATGGTCAGCCACGAAGATTTATAATGAATCTGTCAATGTTAACGCTCTTCTCAGTACAGAAGGGTATCCACTAAGACTTTTAGATGATCCAAAGGTGAAATTCAGTTTTCTTCTGTAATTTAATATGGATTTTTTTTTTTTTTTTTTTTTTTTTATTTTTTTTTAACAGGAAGAGTATGGCCGGGTCACCAACGAGCAAAGAAACTCCTATGTTTACAGCAGGGTCATATTCGGAAAAACCAAAAGGTACCAACAACTTTTCAAGTCATGTATGGAGATACTTTTAAAATTGTCAAAATATTGTGGTTTGTAGTTATGAGCTACTATGAAATAAAAGGCGAGATCAAATTAAGCTCATAAATCCAAAAAAAATAACTTAGATGGGCACCCCTTAATTGGCGTTTGTGGTGTAGGGCTTCGATGCTTACGAGAGTCAAATTCCAGTAAAGCTTGCAAAGATTTGGAAAAAACTTGAAACGCCAAATTCGGATAAGCATAAATTATGAATTCAGAATCCAATTCTCTAAATAAATAGAAAGCGAGTTCCAATCAGCAAAGTGCCCTAATAAGATGTGCATAGATAAGGCTACTGCAACAATAATATGTGTTTGCATTATGCGTCTGCAGAAATATAATGTATTCGAATTAGGCTACTGCAGCAATAAGTTCTGTTTGGATTAGGCTACAACAACAATAAGAAGTGTTTGAATCAGGTTATAACAACAATGAAAAGTGTTTATAACAGACTGCAAATGTACATCAGGTCAATATGTATTAATAATGAACGTTTCTTTGGAACAGTATGAAAAGTTTGCTTCTAGAGAACGAAAGCATATAGTTTGGGAAGTCACATATTGGTACCTTAATGCATACAATGGGTATTATACACCAGTCACTGATACTTGGCGGTGAATCAAAAATTCAGAATTCTTACCCTACACCATATCACATTTAGAACTATGATTAGTATTTGGGTGTATTGCATTCGGTGTTTGGAACTGCTTTTAGAATCTGGCCATTTTGTATTCTAACACATTAGTTTAGGATTGTTTGTGATTGCTTTGCGCGTGAATAATTTGTGAAAATAAGTTGGTGAAAATAAGCAGCTTAAAGTTGTTTTTAGAGACTTTCTCAGTTTTTAAAGGCAATGAACCAGTTACTAGGTTTAATAAGAAATCAAACTCACATTTTAGTATTCAATTTTAGGTGCCAAATGCTAAGTTACAATCTAAAGGCCTCATAATTTTGTAATGGAAGAAAATGGAAGTGACGATATTGCTGACGGTGAAGTGGAAGATGACAGATCCGACGGAAGCAAGCGAGATCACGTGGGAAGAATGGTGGTGGTGGGTATGCTCCTTTTTTTAAAAGTTTTTATTCATGGTTTTGTTTATGGCCAATTATTTTGTTTATGGATAAAATTTGTAAGTAATACGTACTCTACGGGTATTTTAACAAGTATGTATGGATAAAAGATTAGTACCAAGGCTAATGAAATGATTTTGTTTATGGCCAGTTACTGATTTTTTGTTTCTATATTATGATTAATCGTAGGTCCAGGTGGCAACTGTGATGGGCTTCCGGGGATGGATAAATTGGTTGGAGGTGATAAAGGAAGAGGTTTTGATGTTGAATGAAGGTAGATGGTGGTGTTTGATGGGGGAGAGGGTGGAGGGGTGTTTGTTTCTGACTTGGTGGAGATTTTTCGGCTGGAGTTGCACATCGTGGAGGTGGAGCGTTGGAAGGTGGCGGAGACGAGACGTTTTCAGGAGGAGGCGGCAAGGCGCAACTGGTGTGGGAGGTAGTGGACAGGGGTTGGGTTGGGTTCGAGCAGGAGGAGAAACGTTTTGATCTGGTGGAGGAGGAGAAACATCTACCAGTGGAGGTGGGGATAAAACCAGAGGAGGTGGGGAGTTTACAGCTGCAGGAGGGGCTATACCAGGTGGCAAATGCGGAGGACTGATATCCGTAGGTGGTGGTGGACCAGGTGTACCTGGGGGAGGAGCATCAGGTACTACAGTATGCATGTATATGTCTATTATGTTTCGCAATTGTTGTACGTTAATTCACCTTATTATATGTTGCTTTAGTCTCAGTTTTTTTTGATATTGTGTCTCTGTATTAATTAGATTTTTACTTTTCATATGATATATATAAGATTAATACTTTTCATAGGATATATATAAGATTAACTGACAAGTTTGCGTGAATTTTAAATAAACTTTATATGATCTCAAATTTTATATGTACCCAACCAAACCAATAGTGTATGCAACATGATTTTTAGTTCATGTTTCACATTGTTTTGCTTGCAAATCAGGCAATTCCTTCGTTTCATGTAATGAATCTTTGCCTTCATATTTGCTATGTATTTCCTGAAATATCCTTTGTAGAGAAGGCTGAACAAGGTCCTACCACAATAAAAGGTGCGAGTATCGACAAAGCCCAGATGGTAAAAGATGCGGCTTAAGAAAAGACAGAACAAGGTCCTACCACAATAAAAGATTGTTAAGGGTCTGGTAAACATTCAACCTAGGAGAAGGCTTGGAATGTGCAGATGGGGTTTATGAAAATGTTTAAGGATACACCAATTTATTGTATTTAAATTTTAGATTGTATACAGGTCGAATTACGCTTTTACTTTGGTTAGTAGCTCTTTCTTTTATGGTCATGTATGTTGGCAAATGAGGTTGTACAAAGACTTTTGGCAATAAATTTATTACGTATTTGATATACAATGAATTTTTAGCCAAACGACCCGCAGCGAAGCGCGGGTTTACCCCCTCGTTCAATATCAATCAACATGGTAGGTTTGAAATGGTATCAGTATTTATTACACAAAACCTATCACCTCAAGCATAAAAACGTGTTAGTACATAGAGGGGTATTGTATTTTCAATACGATTTTTTTTTCTTCATTCACTTTTTTTTTTATTTAATTTATAATTCTTTCAGTTTATATAGAAATATTGTATTATCAACACGATTTTTTTTCCTTTATTCATTTTGTTTTAAAAATTTTTATTTAATTTATACGAAATTGGAATATAGGACACGATACAATAAGTGCTAAATTCAGGTTGAAACAGACAACGTAAGATGACCCGTTATGAATGCCTTGGATGATTATTGACTAATACGAGGGCTTGTAAGTTGTACCGGTAATACCTTAACCCAAATGGAATTAAACGTGCCCTAAAATATTAGAAGACGCTACTAGAAAAACTCCCAATGATAACGGAGTTTTACCAAAAATTGAGTAGTTATCATTTAAAGCAGAGGGTAAGGTCACACAGGTTAAAGTTTAACCAACTGCCACGACAACGCAACATCAGCTACTAAACTTTAACCAAAAACCCTCGTTATAATAACCAAACAACAATTTATAAAAACACTCTTTCGTTTAGGGGGCAGAAGTGAAAATGGAAGGGGGTGAAGTGATTTATATATATATATATATATATATATATATATATATATATATATATATATATATATATATATATATATATATATATATATATATATATATATTTTAATTCTAGCTCTCGTTAACGCCTCGTTATGCCCCTAGTTAACGAGGGCTTCACCTTGGGTCACGGTATGGTTAACGAGGGCTTCACCTCGTTTGGTTAAAGGTTAACCACAAAATTTTGTGACCTTACTGTATGCTCTTACAACAACTATACCAACGAAATATGTGAACTCAAATTTTTTTTATTTTTACCAAAATCACCAAATCATTGGTAGATTCAGTAGTATTTTGAAGGGAAAACGTCCACCACTTTTACAAACGTCGAACATGCGATCCTGTATTTCCATTAAACACTTGCTTACAATATGCAGAAACAAGGTAAATCATATCCAGCGGTTGATTTTCTATTACGAGTAGCAAATAGATAACTACAGATTAAACTAGATAATGAGTTTTCAAACCTATTTAACTCAGGAACTATTAACTATTGGAATTTGCTAACAACCTTATGGCTTTTAATCTGACCCTATTTAGCATTTGGGTTACCTGAGTTGACCCGAATAATCCGAATAAAATTATTGACCCGAGTAATCCAACCCAAACATGTTTAATCGGGTCGGGTTTTTTGACACCTCAACTTGTAACCAAGTACTACCTCCGTCCCATAATAAGTGTCCAGTTTGACTTTTTGGAGTCTTTCTGGTTAAAATTTGACCTTAAATACTTTTATTCGTGTTTTATAATTTTTGATGCAAAATATATGAATGGATTGGGTTTTAAACGTATTTGCATTGATATAATTTTCATCAAGTATTATAAAACACATATAAAAATATTTAAGGTAAAAGTTGAATAAGAAAGACTCCAAAAAGTCAAACTGGACACTTATTATGGGATGGGGGGAGTAGTATTTAAAAAGATTAATGGGCTTGCAGACCGGCCCAAAAAGGATTATTGTAGTTGCAACTTCATTTAAAAAAAAAAAAAAAAAAAAAAAAGAAAGAAAGAAAAAAGAAGTTTGATTTGAAGTGATTAATAAAAATGCTAACACAAGATCTATATTTGCAAAATCACAAACTCGTAAACTTTTATAAAAATATGTTATATTTTGGAACCCGGTTTGACCTGGCTGGGTCAAAAAGTCAAACCGGTTCGGGTTTCTTTAATATTCAAAACCAGTGCGAACCGCCGGGTTTTTTTTTTAGCAAAATCAGTGATTGAAAAGATTAAAGAAACATGAGTGCGTGGACATGTGTATAAACGGTTGGTTTTTTTTTTGCACAAACTAGGTTGACTGGTGACCTGGTCGGGTCGATCACAAACCCGGTTTTGAAAACATTAGAGATGGTGCCTTAAAGAAGTAAGAAGATAATGAGCCTAAACGA
The DNA here is from genome assembly GCA_030686995.1 of Artemisia argyi. Lineage (NCBI taxonomy): Eukaryota > Viridiplantae > Streptophyta > Magnoliopsida > Asterales > Asteraceae > Artemisia > Artemisia argyi. The sequence continues at coordinate 180,493,019 of CM060690.1, forward strand.
GCTTATTGGGGAGCTTATTAAGCAAGATGTTTTATTAGGCTTATGGACTTTAATCAACGGGGTTTTGATAAGCTCATTTAAAATGTTGCTCATTGTGGAGATTTTAACTTTTTTTTTTTTTTTTTTTTTTTTCGGGGGGGGGGGGGGGGGGGGGGGGGGGGTAGTATTAGCGGTTATTAAGATAGATGTGTTTGTTTTTCTAATAAAAGCTCTTACTACCTCTTATCACTTACCAGTCAGACAAGGTAAGAGGTAAATGTTGTTGTTTTTTTTTCCTTTCCAATCAGACGCGGTAAGAGATTATCCCTCTTACCCAATAAGATGTGGTGGTAAACTCTTATTACCTTTTATTTAATGATTTATTATTGTACTAAATTTAAAAAAAAATTGTTTCAATGTTTTATACAAGCTATTTATTCATTGCTGTGATATGGTTTAATATATATTAAAAAATAATTAAAAAAAAAAACAATTAAAATGATTCAAAAGAAACATTATTTTCATTCAGATTCAGACTTTATAACCACCTCTTAACAGTAAGATATAGTAGACCAAAAACATTTTAATGAAACAAACACATCCTTAAAGTATGTCAATAAAAGTTTTTGCTTATTTGATAAGCACCTAAAAAAAAAGTTGCTTCTTTCTGTATACTATATGAAGGACTCCCGCTGTATACTATTAAGCCCAAATACACGCTGCTAACAACACCGTTTCTGATTTGAAATAAGACAAAAGGTGTAAGTTGGTTTTTTGGGCCAAAATATTCATTGCTAAACTAGCCCAATTATGAAAATTTCTTTGGGCTTTCATGACGGCCCAAAAAGTTTCTGTAGTTACCAACCTTATTTCATTTCAGAAAAAAGGAAGTTGATTGAAGTGATCAACAATGGCTGATACAACATCTGTATCCACAAAATCACAAACTGGTAAACTTTCATAAAACCATGTTATATTATACCTTTATTAATGTTTTTTTAAGGCTTGTTGATTTATTACAGGACCTTAAATTGTAAATATAATAACAAACCTTTGATTTTTTTTAAGAATATAGTATTATGGAAAAAGGACCACTAGATTGTTAGATAGTAATATGATAATTAGTTTTGTTGTAGTTATTAGAAGCATGGACATAATGATTGATTTTACTACATGCGAAGTGCTAGAAATAATGATTATTTGCGATTTAAAAGCGCGATAATTAAATGGTTAGTTTTAAGACATGACGCCAAAAACACGTAAAGGGGGTGTTGTGATTAGTTTGTTTAGGGAGCTTCAATGGCTTATTGCAGTTTTAAAACAGGATAAGCCCATTTAAGGAGAGCTTATTGGAGTGCTTATTGATTTATTTGTGTGGAGTTTTTTTTTTGGTTGAGGTTTTTGAAACAATTTATTAAGGGTGTGTTTTAGCTTATTTACTGGGATTATGGGCTTATTTACATATGAAAAGCTCATAAGCTCATTATTATTAACTTATGAGCTTATTGAGTTGAGCTTTTGGCTTATCTGTTGTCATAAACTCAACTTGATAAGCTTATACGCCAAAAAAATGGGCTTATGAGCTTTTCCAAATGTACATATGCTCATAAGCCAGAAAAGATGGGACTTATGAGCTTTTCCAAATGTACATAAGCTCATAAACCGAAAAGGATGGGCTTATAAGCGTTTCCAAAACTAATCCAGATACACCCTAACGTCTACCATCAACAGTTAAGGATAACAATGTGTGAAACAGTTCGTCGACTAACCTGATTAAAGATCAGTTATTTATGTTTTCTGTTAGTTTATGGTCTGTGAAAATTTGTACAGTACTAGTTTGTACGTCTTCTTATTGACGACAGAGATCATACTCAGTTCTGTAAATAATAATGGTTGCTTGCATAAATGCGTTTTTAATTTTATTATCTGCTATTCTTTATAAGGGGTCTCATTGATTCTGTATCTGAAAATATATCATGCCATTAAACTTATTTTGTTGTATTTGGAAACTGGAATATCCTCTACCAGTACTGTCATGTGGCGATATCTCCTTCCGTCATAACATATCTGAAAGTATGCATAGTATGAATTAGTTTTAATATATACAAGCCACTAAAAACTGATTATTTGCGATTTGGAAACGTGATAAATAAATGGTTAGTTTTAGAATATAATGCCGAACACCCGTGAAGGGGGGGTGCTTGGTTTAGCTTATTGCAGCTGCAAAGCACAATAAGCGCATTAAGGAGCTTATTGGAGGGCTTGTTTGGCTTAACCTTGTTTTTCTTTTTGGTCATATGACCAGTATAGGCTAATCCTGCGCAAGAACTTATGGCTTAAGCTGCCTACTTATGTGTAATTAATTTCTTTGAAACAACTTAACATATTTCTAATAAGCTATTCCAAACACGCCGAAAATTGAATATATCTTCTTTTATTAGGAGTTGGGAGTAATGTTGTGTGAAATAAGTTCATTTTCTCTAGAATTATCTTTGATCAAAAGAATGATATAAATTAATGACTAGGTTGACTTGTTATGTCTACAAGTGTATATAGTCCTGACCTTGTTGGAAACGTTTTTCGACTCATTTGTTGTGTACACGTCGATCTAGATGATTATATGTGCAGGATTATCGTATATTTATCACATTTATGTTTGTATGTATAAGTAACATTGTTATTTTAATGTCGTAGAGGAAGAAGCAAATATTAAGAACTTGATCGAAAAAGGCAACGAAGACACTAAGAACTCACCAACCCACGACAAGGAAACACATGGAACAAGCAATGACATTAAGGAAGACACCCCAGTTGAAAAAGTCAAAGGACCAGGCTTTCTTGAAAGAGCCAAGGAAGAGATTGAGGCCGTTGTTGAAGCAGTAGTTCATCCTAATAACAAGTAAAATCTAAAAAGTGGTAATCACTTTTGTTTGTAAAACATTGTCATATGGAACGCTAGTTTATAAGTTTCTAGCTGCTATAATGTTATCGTCGACAATCACTTAGACAAATAATACAAGTCAACTATGTTGTTGTTTGATTATTCGCTTGCTCCCATCGTTACAAGTCTTCGTGAATCGGGTCACTTAGTACGGATTTGAACGGGTCGTGTCAGGTTGGGTTGACCCGTAAACACTCTTTTTGCCCCATTTTACTATTACAGTTAGAGTTTAGTCGACTTTCACGCAGTTCGACCCATTTGACTTTTTCAGTTAGCCGCTCTTTTTTTATGTTTTTTTACCATATGATCCATTTAAGATAAAAGTAAAAAACAGATGGAGATACTCTGTTATCCTTTGGTGTCATAAGCTGTGTTGTTTTGAAATGTCTAAATTGGTTTCATAAGTTTTTGGTTTCGTAAACCACCACCAAAGTGACCCAATGGTCATGAGGGGATAGGCACCCTGATGTCCTCACGAGGTACACATCGTGAGGGTGGCCAAGGAAATGGTCAGAAACGGTCACGGAGATACCCCGGTTAGGCCGTCTAGATCTGAGTCAAAGACTCACCCTCATCCGTTTAAGTTCAAATTTGTAACTTCTGAAACTGAGCAAATGATTTTAAAAACTTGGTGGCTGAAAGGTCGGACCTAGTGATTAAAACCAACTGATGCCTACTGAGCAATTCCAGCTACTCTTGTAGTTGGGATAAAACCTAAAATCATAAGGAAAGCATTAATGAGAGAGCATATCCCCAGGCTCACCATCAAAAGGGCCACATCTATCTTTCACTGACCCATCAGATCCCCATATCATCCATTTATTACTCTAGACAACTCACACAAAAACCCTGCTTCAACACATTGTCTTTTTGAATATGGCTACACAAAAGTGCCAATAAGTTGTGTTTATCTCAAATGAGAAAATTTGTTGAAATGAGAATGGGAAGAGTGGTTCAAACCGGTACGAAGTCGTCCAAAGTTTATTGTAGTATGGGTTAATTGATAGTAGATGTGAATCTCTACTTTCACTTCTTTTCTCGATTTGGATATTGTACTAATAGCGCGAGTAAATATAGGGTACTGGTTATTAAGTAGTACTTGAGTGACCAACAACGATGGAATACTGTATTATTGAACGTGTACAAAGTGGGTAAGTGACCTATATAATCTTAAGTTTAGTGAAACCCCGTTGTTTGTACGATGATAGAGCACTTGACCCGAAAATGTCTAGATAGAATGTTAGCAGTCAATCAACCATATTTTAGCTCATGCAAGTTTATACACACAAAAACACTCGCATACATAGAGATTTACACCGTTGGATTTTGCTGCCGGAGAAGACTGTAGACGAACGTAGCGCGTGTACTATACTAGTCATAACGAAGACATGAATTTGTATATTCCGAATAAAAAAGAACATATACATGTATTAGATGAACACAAATGCCCAATCTAAGTTTATCCATCACCCAACTTATTAAGCTTATTACCTCATATGTCATAGGTCTAAAATGCCTAAAACCAATAAGGTAAAATCATTAACTCATGATAGCCATTCAGCTTTAAAGTTTGTTATGACCAAAAAATATTGCAAAAGTTGCCTGGCTATGTTGGAATTGACAAGTAATGTATATGTAGCATACATAGATCCAATAAAATTGACTTTTTTAAGCAAAAGATTACCCATTCCACATTCCAAATCAGCATCTAAAGCAGTGCACTTTGCTCATCCTATGAATACCTACCTATCACTATTACAGTACTATTTACTGGGTATGGAAGAAGGTCTAAAGCACCTTTTTTACTCAGGTTTAGCTAGTTTTCTTTCACAGTTTCACACAAAAAACACAAGTGTAAATCTTGCTAAATCTTGCTAAGTATTGATTACAGTACCTTAAAACCTTCTTTCACTCCATCCTAGTATTAACTTGCATCAGTTTCTATGTTAAGATATCTCTATAAACATTAGCTTTTCTTTTTATCCATCCATGTGCTTGATGCAGTTATCAAACTAAAAGATACGCATAAGTGCGTACCTTTTAGTAAGACTAATGTATCACGGTGAAATGTTGAGTGACCAAAGTCACGTGAAGATATGGCGCCACGTGAGAAACTACAGGTTTTCTTACTACGCAGTCATTTGAATTTTGAAATCGTGTTTGTTGTAATCAACAAGATGCATGCTATTAGACATTAAGGTCACACAAAAAACTTATAAATGATACATGCTATTAAATGTAGATTTGAAATCTCATTAGCACTTATTAAAATTGAGTACATTGGTAATTATACGTGGTACAAATACTGATGAATACATAGTGGTACCCAAAGAGCAATGAATACTCATCATCTACTATTAAATAAATACTATTGTCATAAGTGGGCCAACCAAGAGTCCATCAATGGCCCAGATTAAAACTTGAAATATAGTACACCAATATGTGATCAAATGCTTCATGAGTTGACTCTTAGGTACACTTTTTTATAAATTTTCTCTAGTACCCATTTATTAAATTTTTTAACCAACTCATTGATGACATGGTGTTGCATGGTGTGCAGTAAAAAAATTATATAAAAAGGTAAATAGTATTCTAGCCTTTCTGATCATTTGATTTCTTTACTTCCATTTGTGGAATGAGAGTTTCTGCTGGCTTTTCAGTCTATACATAACTAGCTTCAAGATTGCTTCTATGCATAAGTTAGTTGTTCTATATAACACACACTAAAACACACACTTACACCATTTTCCTAGTGAGTTGTCAAAAGGTTAAAAGATACACTATTTTTGGATCTTTTGCAAGAAAATAGAATCACTTGTTTGTGAAGCAACCATTGTCACAATCCCAATATTTTTATTTTTTTTGGATTTTTCTTGCTTAGGTTCTTTTGTAGGGGTCCTTTTTTACACTCCACCTCATTGGCTCATTGTATATATATGTTTATGCCACCATGTTGATTCATGCATTCAAATTGTGAAACCATCATCTCTCTTTCTTTGTGTCATTCAAGAACATACCATTACAATCACCATCACCATCATCATCAATGAAGGGAAGATTTTGTAGGGTTGTTATGATAATGATGTATATAATGGGAGTAATTAGTAGGCCTTTGGGACCAAATGATGTCCTTCCAACTTTTGTCCCTACAAAACAAGGTTAGTTAGTTGGCATTATGTTTTATGATTCTTGAAACCTTTTGAATATCAATGCACCAAAAATAGACACATTCTTGTAGTCTTATGTATTATTAGTACTAATGCAATCTTTTGATCAATAGGCACATCATATATCACGTCTTCTCAATTCAGCATGGCCCCCGAACCAATGCCGGATACAAGAATTTCAAACAAGGTATGTTTAATATCGGGTATACACGTGCATACCTTACAGACAATGTAGTTCTCTATAATTCTTTATTCTTACACCATATGACTAATGTTGGATTTAACTCTATGTAGGATGAAGATATGATGAAAAATGAAGATGAAAGATATGGAAGAGGGATTGAAAACAGAATAGGATCAAGACCACCAACTTGTAAACACAAATGCTATGGTTGTAGTCCATGTGAAGCCACACAAGTGCCAACAACAAGCCATGTGGGAATTCAGTATACTAACTACGAGCCAGAAGGATGGAAATGCAAATGTGGGCCTACTTTTTATAGCCCTTGATGTTATATCATTATCATCACTGTTATAAAAGTTAATTAGACATGGGTGTGTTAGCATTTTTCTTTTTCATGTTTATGATGTAGGTGCATAGTTAAGTAGATGTGTGATTTTGTAATGGAATGTGTATTTATTTATGTTTGAACATTATATGGAGTGTTATTGAAAGTTGATCGAAACATGGTTTATGTCATTATGTGCCATGAGAAGGACTGTAGTAATGTTTTTGGTTTAGCAGGACATGACCGAAATGTCGTGGTCTCATGGACCTAGACGAAAAATGTCTATTTTGACTCGTTAACTTAAAATATGTCGACTTGAAACAAATTTGGATCATATGGCGTTATAGGAACAAGGTATGTTTTGATCCAAAACCAACTCGTAAAGACTTGCTAACCGATGAAGTCAAGACCCTTTCATTCTCATGGATTACTCATACGAATTGCGCGTTATGTAATGTTTGGTTAGACTGGATCACGAATCAAAAAATCTCTTGTAACAACAATATGTAAATTGTACAATTTGGTTCTAAGTTCTAACGACTTACTATAATCCATACGTGAAGAAAATCGCCATTCAAAAAATAGAACAATTAGGTCCATAACTTAAATAATGAGGTTTGCTCGTAATATATGTTCCTCTCTCAATGCTAGTTTGATCTTGAGATGTAATCACGAGCTTAAATTTAATCAATCATGTTGCACCTCTAAAGGATAAAAATATTACCACATAGAGAGTATGCAACATGATTGACTAGATTTAAGTTAATAATTAACATCACATATGCAGGGACGGAGCTAGGGGGTTTCGCGGGTGCCCGGACATATTAGTGTTCAATTTTTTTGTGCACCCGTCCATATTTAACAAGGTTATAAATGGCGTGAGGCGTGGCGTGGCGGCATGGCCACGCCTCATGCCTTACGAGCCATGGCGAAGCCATGACGTTCTTTAAGGTGTGACTAAGGCGTCAATCAAATATTTATAGATTTATCATTTATGTTATAGTATCATATTTCATATACATTTATACTACTATATTAAACATTTAGACTAATACTTATTATATATTTACGAGGCCCAAATATGAAATAGCTCAAATTCTAAATACTGGTTCAAAATAGTTATTAAAAAAAAAGGTTCAAAAAGGCTCGTCATGCCTTACCAAAAGGCGCGCCTTTTCTCGCCTTTTTCCACGCTACGCCTAAAGCAGCCGCCATGGTCCATTTCGTGGCGGCGAGGCCACGTCTCGCGCCTTGGTGACGCCTTTGCGGTGCTTTGACGCGTCTTTTAGAACACTGATATTTAGTCATGTTACGTCCTTGCACGTATGAACATGCATGTAAGTTACATCGAAATATAAATGGACCATTTCTTGTTGCTAAAATGTAGGACAACAATATTTAAGTTTTATATAGAAAAGTCACTCTTTTTAATACTTAAATTTGACCAATAAATGATTTGTCATATTTTTTTTGAAACACATATAACCTATGTTCTTTCTTAGCATTAAGGAGTAAAGTAGTGGGCCTTATTTTACCTGGCATTGCTACCTCATTGGGCTTTAAGGCTTCATTTATGTACACCATGATACCATGTTTGAAACATTGAATTCTCTTATAAAAATGCTATTTTGCTTCTTCATTTATATTGCAAGTTGTAATTTCAAACAGGAATTATTTCATCTTCATAAATTTGTTAAAAATGTTAAAACCTTTTTTAAAGATTATGAGATGACAATGGACAAATGAAAATAATTTCTATGTGAAATCGCCAACATTGTCCTTAAGACCACAACTGCCCTTTTTCTAGATATCGAACTACTGTATTTTGGTTATAATTTTTTTTAGTTTTCATGTGTAATGTTAACTTAAAGACTACAAGAACCCGCGTAACTGCATATGATATCTAGCAGTCGAAAAAAATACCAACCTTTGTTAGCCTACCAAACTAGTTTGGCGAAGGTAGATTTAAGATTTAGGATGGTAACTTTAGGACAATGACAACATTGCAACTCGAAATAAAGAAACGTCTCCTTAGTTAGCGACTTTATGTTGAAGGATGGTTCTTGAAATAGACGGGAATATGATTGCTAGAAACGTAGCGAAACATAATATAGATGATAGGGCTCCATTGTTCGGACAGGTACTTGCAACCCGATCCCAATATTGTAACTTACTAAAATGCGTCTCTTGACTTCAACGAGAGCAAGTCCGAATGACAAGATTATAAAATGAAACTCTAAGCGTTTAACACTTGCATAAATAATCTTAGAGGTGACAAAACGGATGGGTCAGATAAGTTGTGTATACACTGAGTCATTTTAGTACATCGCTAACCATGTCGGGTACTTATATATAGCTACTTAGAATTACATAAACGGTATAATATATTGCTATAGTAATCTGCATTTTTAAATGAAAACGATAGCAGGGGAAGTTGTATGTATCAACATAGACATGTACGACGGCTTACTGCCTACATGATCCATCACCTTGTTCGCGTTTTAGCTATTTTTATTACCACATTTGACCCGTTTGACATATATAAATGACTATGAATTGTAACCTATACTCTTGAATCTTGAAAGGTTAACACATGGTCCATACATACTAAGATAGTAATCTTGTGAACTTTATCTTACAAAAAACGAGTTTCTAATGATCACAGACTATAAGTCAAGCTTTAACAACAGCTCGTGAACATTTGACGCGATCACTTCTTAGATAAGACGATTTCTTCACATATGCACATTCCGCGCCTCATCTCCCACATTGATTTAGTAAAACCAACCAACCATCGTTTTCATCTTTTCGGTCTTTGTTTCCAAGTCTAAACACGCCACGCCGTGCTAAAATAACCCACATTAGCGCGACATTCGGCACAAATAAGAATCCATAGTTGAATAATGCCAATAGTTATAGACTTTTAGTCATCATATAATAACAAAACAACATTGTGTGTACTGCCTGCCTTATTGTCGTTACCAAATGAAAACAATTGAAGGTAATGTTTGAACTTGAAATAATTTGTTATTATTGAAAGATGCTCAACCATCAAATTTCTGGCCACCAATATCATAAAAATCAACAATTTCATCATCCTTTTTGGCCCCTCTTGTGTCGATATGTCTATACTTTTTATAAAAATATATTCTTGTCAGGCTTTTAGAATCATATATATGGTTTTTTATTACAAACAAGAGATGGTGCTTACAAAAATACAAAAGGATATTATATTTTGAACCATGATATTCTTTTTAAAAGATAAATGAGAAAGTACTATTTGCATCTAGATAATAATGGAGTATCAAGACTAAATTACTTGTTTCTCACTAAACCTACTTATTATGGTAACCAAGTTTTCTAGTAGCAAGTCACTTGATGTTAGGGTTATTACACACACAGGTTATTAAAGTTTTCAAAAAAATTGCTTTAAGTTACTATAGTTTTTTTTTGTTCAAAGAGGTTACTCATGTAAACGGGTTCGTTTAATTAGGTTACTCATGTAAACGTGTTCGTTTAATTAGGTTACTCCCAAAGTTTGCTACCGAGTGTAACAGGTTTTCACTATCTTTAATTTACATTTTTGGTCCTTGTGGCATGGCGGGTATAACAAATTTAGTCCTTAGGAAGTCATTAATGTTTTCAAAGTTAGTACATTCGTTATACAGCCCAAGCTAGCTGGCTAACCATATACAACGTTCTAAAACTTGACTACATGTGGTTATATTCAAGATATATCGTAACATGTGGTTTATAACCTACAAAGAACAAGCATGAAAATGTAAACAAATCACACATACAATCACTAAGTCATGAAAACAAAGCTGTGTATACCGTTATGCCCATCGCCAATTGTGATACCAATAAATTTCTTGAAAGATTCAGTGTGAAAAGAGATTTTGTCTCCATCCCGAACATGGCATATCCAAAGCATCCCGTTCCAACATAAAGGGTGGTACTTATGGCAAATCTTCATTATTTTTTCAATAACATGTAATTAGAAGTTAAAAGTTAACCATCAGCTAAAAACACAATAGTAATTTGAATTTTTTGAATAACTTGTTAATCTAAAAAAAATAATAAAAACTTACATGATTATTAAAATCCTCCGATACTTTCTTCGGTTTCGGACACATGAATACACTAAAGGCAAAACAGAGTGACCACATAAACAGAACGAGAAAAATCCAATTGATAAGTGTGAGGTGGAACTGTGGAATAATGATGTCTCTTTTACTTGGAATCCAACATCTAAAGCACCATGAAATACTAAAATGATAACAACAGTAAGCGAGAGGAAAACTCCAATACCTACATTAAAAACATATGGAAAAAAAAAATTAGATATCATAATTAGATATTAGAAAAGGTATAATATAATATCTGCTAAATTTCCCAAATCTAGGTAAGTTCTTGAAGCCGAGACATCTTCAAAGCATAAAGGTATAATATCGGCTGTAAAAAGTGCAGCAAACAGAAAAACAAGGTAGATAGATAATGCAATCCACCCGCCTTCATTTAGCGCATATGCAGTTGAGAATAATGTTGTCGAACAAAACAGATAGACCCCAACAACAAGAACATAAGCGAGGATTCGAGAAAAACATATAAAAAGTAAGGAAACCCCATTACGGGTCGCCTACAGGAGAGGATTCGAGAAAAAAAAAATCTAAGGACTAAATTTGTTAAACCCGACAACTCACAAGGACCATTTCGTAACTTTTTACCTGCTATCATAAGTTGTAATATATGGAGTAACGTAAACAACCGGTCACGCAAACAATGGTAACCTCTTTGAACCAAAAAAACTATAGTAACTTAAAGCAAATTTTTTGGAAACTTTAGTAACCTCTGTGTGTAATAACCCCTTGATGTTACCCAAAAAGTCTATGGTTCAAGTTTAACTAGATACATGTAGGGCTGAGCAAACCACCCGAACAGACCGAACCGATCGAGACCGGACCGGATCGACCACATTCTGTCCGGTCCTCCTCGGTCTCGGCTTTTGGGCTAATTCGGTCTCGGTGTTAGTCGGTTCTAGACCGATGCTCACCCTAGATACATGTATAGGGATGGCCATTAAATGGATGAAAACGGTTATGAGATATTATGATTAAATCACTTATATTTGAGTCAAATACTCAAGGCATGCTTAAGGTAAGAAAATGGGAATACAATACAACGGCATGCTTATCTTGTATGATGTTTAATTCACTTATTTTTCAACAATGATGATTAATTTGAGTGGAAAGAAGGCATTATATATGGATCAATAACATCATCATATGGCTCTAGTCACATGATCATGTCGATAAACATAACCACGTCTCTTTATTGTCTAATAAGCCTAATTAATTATTTATTTACTACTCCCTCACTAAATGTTGGATTTTGACTTTCGAATTTTTTTCTTTTTTAACTTTAACTTTAATATATACTCCGTAATATTTGATGAACATATAAAATTTAATCCATTTATATATTTTGAATCAATTAATATATAACACAAACAAGAATATTTAACGTAAAAGGTTGAAAAAAAAATCAAAAAGTCAAACTGGTTAGTTGTTATTGACTTATTGCCAAAACTTTTAATAGTCCTCATTTACAAATGAGGGTAATCTTTTGTAAATATTTTCTATAAATAAAAATAAAAAATTAAAAATAAATAAAATTAAAAATAAAACACTCGAGACATTTTTGGTAACCATGGACGGACCTATATGTTGATAACTTGATAGATAAATCTCATATTTCACAAAACATCTCGCAAGATTCATACATCTTAATTTACTAGTAGTTTTGAAAGAGATGGATTAATATACTAGTTTTGAAACTTGTATGTAAATGAAAAGTGCTTATACTTGGTTTCAAAAATCTTAGAATGGTGGCAGTCATGCTTCCGAAATCATCCATACCTCCCAAATTCACCAATAATATCATTCCACCTCATTTCACCTCATTTATACTTTTTCCATACCTCCCAACCTCTTTTTAGTGGCAACCATGTCTTTTTCATACCTCCCAACTTTTTTTTTCATAAATTAAATTAAACAATTTAATTAAAACATAAATATTTCATTAATAACTAAAAGAAAATTACATATATACCCAATTTGAACCTTAAAATGTCATATTTACCCAACCAAAATTCATAATGTCATATATATCCAATTTAAACATCAAATGTGTCATATTTCCCCAATATATTATTTAACTTATTAAAACTCAATTTGCATTTTTTAATTACCAATTATACCCTTCTCAATTAGCCTTATGTTTTGTGTGACCTGATCATAAACGTATTTGGAATCTTTATTTATTTGTTATCATGGTCGAAATGTTATTATAGATATGATAATATATTAAAAACTTTCGAAGACCTCTTGATTAAGTGTTATTTCGTTCTTGTACACAATAACTATTTGCAAAATGTTTTTACTTATAGTATTTCAAATCAATTAAACCCATCTTAACCCATTTCTCTTTTAAATTAAACCGTCTGAGATATGAGATATGTCCACTTTGTCAAAATTATAATTTTGAACTTCATGTGGCTGCATAACACTATAAATTGAAGCTATATATGGGTGGTTAAGTGGGCGAGGGTCGAAAGTGTTTTATAAATGTTTTTACTGCACTAAGCATCTTCTATCAATTAGTTTCATAAGAAAGAACCGAGAACAAAAATCTATATGTGTTTTAATTGAAATATTATTCGTGGTATTAATTTTGTATTAAGGGTATAATGGGTATATGATGATGTGAAATGAGTTAAATTTGCTTTAATAATAAAATGGGTAAATATGACAATTTTAGTGTTTAAGTTGGGTATATATGGGATTATGATTTTTAGCGGGACAAATATGACATTTAAGGGTTTAAATTGGGTATATATGGAATTAACCCTAAAAAAAAATAATAATAATAAACATAATGAAGCGTGAAAGTGGTCTAACTTTTTGGTAAAAAAGGCTCTTGGAAGTGGTCAACAAACTTCACAGGAATATCGTCACCTTCAAACTTATTACCAATGTTTTGAAACCCGGGTTTGGGATCGACCCGGCCGAGTTACCGGGTCACCGGGTCACCGGGTCAACCCGGGTCAACCCGGTTAGACCCGGTTTTACGCACATTTCCAAAAATCGATTTTACGCACAAATATGAGTGAATAAACACCATAAGAAAGCCATATCAAACAAAAATAGCACCTTAATAATGACAAATAAATAAAAAAGAGTCAAAATTTAAATTTAAAAAAAAAAAAAAAAAAAAAATAGAGAAAATCCAAACCCGGCCGGGTTTCAAAACCCGGGTCAACCCGGGTCACCCAAAACCCGGCGGGTCACACCGGTTGACCCGGTTTTAGAAACCCGGGTCAAAACAACCCGTTTTTTGACCGGGTTCCGGTCCGACCGGTTCGACCGGCCGGGTTGACCCGGGTTTCAAAACGTTGCTTATTACCATCTTCACCTACAATAGTATTTCAAATCACACTTCATCATTGTATCCCTAACAAAATTCTAAAGCAAGCAATGCAACTACAACTAAAACTAATTCCACTTCAATCCGGTTGAACGAAACTATCTCACCTCAAACCAAACCAATAAAACGCAAACTGAAGATCTTTAATTGCTCATTCTTATCTCTAAACTGGGATTTTTTTTTTTTTTTTTTTTTTTTTTTTTTTTTTTTTTTTTTTTTTTGGTTTGCACCGCTCCTCCTCCAACGTTCCAAAATTAATTACAACGGTAATATTTTGCTTCGAAATACTCCAAACCGCGGAAGCATGAAATGTCGCTAGACCCTTGCCGTTGGCCTTGCCGGCGAAGTGGTGGCTGTGTTCACCGCCGACAATGACATGCCGATGGTACTACCGCCCACCACTGCCACCCTACTTAAGTAAACCATGTATTGGGTAGATAAAGTTAGTCTTTTGGTTTAATGGTACTTCAATGGTAAATCAATAATGTGATGTGAACTTATCAACTTTTGACTATGCTACAATCATGGTTGTCAGGATCTCGATCCTGATTTTAGGATCTTACGATTTTACGATACTGCAAAGCAAAAACGATCCGGGTCTTATATAGGATCTTTGACAGCTTAAGATCTTATAAGATCCCGATTTTGACCATAGGATCTTAAGATCTAATCCGATTCGATCCTACTTTTCTCGGATAACAAACTAAAAAACAGGAAATTTCTAGATTATTTTTTGTAGAATTTATAAAACAACATGTTAATCTTATTAAACATTTCATAATCGTAATTTAGGACAACATTTCGATGGAACATTCACATAATTTTGTGTTTATGATATATAATAATTTGCAAATTTGTATAATATTACAAAAACTATTAAGAAAATGACATTATAGTAGGATCTTAAGATCCCGATCCGATCTTACAATCACGATCTTGCAAAGCCGAAAACGATCCTAGGTAAGATCCCGATCTTGAAAACCTTAGCTACAATCATTAGGATGAGTCAAATTTGCTTTAAATGACCCATGTTAGTTAGGTTGATTGATCGATGTTTTTGCAGTTTTACAAGTAATTAATGTTATTAAATGATTTTAGATATATACAACGTGTTTGTCCTTTTAAGCCACGTGATTCGTTTTATATGTTAACTTATAGGAAAATGCTACACATTCTACTAAAAAGCCTACAAAGTGTCCTATTCACATGATTTTGCTAATTGACAGTTTGGATGTAGAGAGATAATAAGTGAGAAAAATATATACTACATCCGTCTTAAAATTATTGTCCACAGACAAAAAACACACAGTTTTAGAAAAACATCACCTTTACAGCTTTCTCTCTCTTACTTTTTGCACAAAGACAGTTTTACCCTTAACTAATTAATTTCCAACTTCTTTAAAGTTTGTAATAATAACCAAAAATGAGGGTAATATAGTAAAGTTGATTTATATTCCTTATCTATTTATGGAAGTGGACAATTAATTTGGGACAACCGAAAAAAGAAATATGGACAATAAAAATGGGACGGAGGTAGTATATAATATTGTTGTGAGTGTAAGAGGATTTATAAGATAAAAATGTAAGAATGTATAGCAAATCTCTAACTTATAACAACTCTGCTCATTGAATTATGTCTCTAATAAGTTTTGAATTCCATACTCGAATCGGTTACGATTGAGGCATTGGTTCAGTGGTATCACCTTCATACTGTAAACTTCACCTTCACACTGTACACTTTCATACTGTAAACGCTTAATTTTGGAGGCCGCGGTAGAATGTGTAAATGAGGTTGCTGCATATGGCCCCTTAATCTGAAGGGCCCCTAACTTTTAACATAAGTTGTTTATATACGTATGTTTTTAGGTAGCAAAACTAGCTTATATAATACTTAATAGAAAAAACTCATTTAGAGTTGTCTAATATTTAATTATGCAATAAAAATACCCCGTTTCATCATTTTAGATATACTTGTCACGATTTTAGCCACATTTATGTGGTTTTTTTTTAACATAACATATTGTGTCACTTAGGCCTATTTTCTGATTCTCAAACATGGCATTTGTAAAACGAAAAACCTGATCTGTCTACGATACATTGTGAAAGGTTAATCAACGTTCATGAAACATGATATAAACATTTGTTCATTGCTTGATGATAGGTTCTTGAAGTCTTGAAGAAGGTCGATCAATGTTTAAAAGAGACAATCTAAACCTTTTGTGAGATATAGACAAGGTTCTACGAACACGGACGGAACCAGGGGTTCTCGCGGGTACCTGGGACTCCTATGGATTTCTTCAATGTAGCATTAATTTTTTAAAAGAACGTTAATTTTTTTTTAAATTTACCCGATCAATCAAAATATGTCTCTATATTGTGGCTCCAAAAATTTTGTACATCCGATTATATTTAGTTCTAATTTCGTCTCTGTCTATCAAGATACATAAAAATTACTGCATGTTTACATTACTATAGTAAAAATCAATATCCATTGATTAGAGAAAGAAAAGAAGAAGCTTCCTTTGCATTACAAAGGTTTCAATGAGTTTGGTTGTTTTCAAAATTGAAATTTATTAAATAAAATAATAATGCTTGTTGCTGGAATAAGATAAAGAATTTGTTTGTTGGGAAATATACATTTGATTGTTGGCATCACGATCATCCTATTTCCAACGCGTTTACGCCGAATCGATTCAAATATTTTGAATCATGACTTTAACGTTTACTTTTTCTTCTTTTCCATTCGCCAAATTTAGAGTGGTGATATTTAAGCCTAACAATGAGACCTAATATTAGACCTACACTATTAATTTTTTGACAAGTGTAATTCACTTTTTCTCTTTCATCATTTCTCACCAATCAAATTTTCAAATCAACCAATCACATCTTTAGGTCTAATTTTAGGTGTAGGTTTTAGGCATCCAAATCATTTTTCTTTCTATTATAACACCAACATTTTGAATCCAGATCTTTTTGTGTATTTGTGATTACTAGGGCTAAGCAAAGCGGACCGAAAACCGAACCAAACCGGAAAACCGAGCCGACCATTTTCGGTTATATATATTTATGGCTTTCGTTTTCAGGTTCGGTCAGGCCAAAACCGAGAAAAACATACCTAAACCATATAAACCGAACCAAACGAACAGACAAAAAACTGAACCAAATCGGGTCACTTCCGTTCGGATCTCAGTTCATGTTTTTCATAAAATTGGTTTTCGGTTAGGATTGGTTTTGGTTAGTTTGGTTCGGTTTTGACCCAGTGCTCAGCCCTATTTGTGACCACTTTAGCCCTACTTATTTTTAACACCATATTAACCACAAAGGATAACATGATCATTGTACATGAGCAAAATACACACAAAGATCCAAATTCTAAACTTTAATACGCACAAAGTCTGAATTTAAAACTTCTATGTAAAAAAATCAAAAAATGTTAAGTTAGCTACATTTTCAGATAATTATCCTAATTTAAAAATAGTTATACAATGTTTATCTAAACTTAACACTAAATGACGGTAAAATCGGAGTTATTTTAATCTGATGTTACCATTTCTCAAGTATTGCTCTTTTAAGCAGCAGTTAATTGTTTTATGCGAACTCGAAAGAGTTGAGGTTAAACACAATATCTAAAGCTCTTTTTTTCTTCCGGCTTCACAAAAACGTTTACACAGCAGACTAGTCTCAAGGTTGCCGTTTGTAAAGTTTAAATTTTTTTTTTTTTTTTTTTTTTTTTTTTTTTTTTTTTTTAAGAAACATTTTTTTTTATATTTATACAATTAATTCTTTCGATTTACATAAAGGTGCAAGACAAACGAACAACAAATTGCGCCGCTAGGTATAAGTTTAAACCTAATAACTCAATGATTTTATTTGTACTTGATTCATGTAAAATGTTTTACGTGCAACACACTTCAACTATTCAAAGGTCATGTATATTTGCCAGAAAGAAAAAAACATATGAAATGGTTTTTATATGAACTTCAAACATATTATAACTGAATGCAAATCATGCAATCATATTCTATTATTCTTATAAATGATTTTTAAGGCATGATAAACGTGGTAGTTAGATGTGTTATCATTTTTTTTATCATTATATTATTATTGTCATGAACACAAACAAACTATAATTTATATTAGACATGGTAAAATAAAAAGACCTCAAGATCGCATTCATCACCATCATTTTAACTATCTTTCTTTACAACCAACTTTAGCATCAACCTAGTGTAATAAGACAAACAACTTAACTAGAAAAACATATTTAAGCACAAATATACCTCACAAAAATCAAATATATCACACAAACGTACAGTTATACACACAAAACAAAACACTCAAGAACTCGGTCTTTCACTAAACCGAGTTCTCTGATTTTTTGCCATCAATGCATTCTGTGTGGGTGAATGTAGCAAGCAAAGACGCGTCCTTGGTTGCCAGCAAGAACGACTATGCGCTATATGCATCTATTACCGCCTTACGGGTGGTGTTTAAGGTGTCAATATCCTAAAATTACTAGTCATTTTTAGTTTCAATGGTCCCAAGTACAAAGGTCACGTATATCACGTGCCTATGTAAATTTATACCTAGTAGTAACAAAGTCTAGCTAGCATTTAATGGTGATATATATTGATATAGCCATTATTTTGTTTTATTAGCATCACATTTTGTTATATTTTCATGTATATTGTGGAAAAATGTCATTTTCTACTATGAAAAGGAAATATAGAAACTTATATAATCCAATGAATGTGTGTTTTGTAATGTATTGCAACAAATATCTCGACGCGGTATCTCACCGACATGCATGACGAAAACAAAATGACCACATATAAATTGTACATATGAACGTTACTCATTTCTCGTTAAAAATTTGAAAATTTTACAAATGAACTCTGAATAAGTAAAAAATTAATAACATTTTGATGAGATAAAATTCCATATCAATGTGTTACTATAGAAGATTTAATAAAAACAAAGCCAGGGTGGGTGGGGAGGAAGGAGCCATGGTGGCCACCCTATCCGTTAACACACACACAAAAAAAATAATAAATAGATAAATAAATAAGTGATTTTCTATAAACTTACGCTAATTTTGTAAGCTAATTTATAGAAATTATAAAAGTTTGTCATATCAATCATAACTTTCTAGTTCCACATACATGTAATGCAAACACACTCACTCTCATATACTCCGTATCTTAGAAGCAATTTTTTGTTCAAGTGTCATAAGGGTATATAAGTGGCGGACCTAAAGGGTTTTTGAGGATTCTCGAGAACCTGATTTATGTTTGCCGCGCAGTATAAATTTTCGTTGAAAATCTTGATTTCTTCAGAACGAACATATAAATGCATGTCATGTTTAGTTAGTCAACTAACATATATCAAAAGAAATACACATTTTTTTTTTAGATTCGTAAAAATAAACTTATGCACTCGATAACTTAAAGTCTTGAATCCGGCTCAGATCTGGAAGCAACCCCACATCAAAACATTATATGACTAAGATAAGTATATATATCTATGGCATAATTCTATTCACATTACAACTAGCATGATGATGACTTGGGATACAAGAAAAAACATTACTACTACTAAAGAATGAAATATGAATATTCAAGTTGTTAAATAAGATGTCTCAATTCGTCATGACTTACGATTACATGCATTTAATATTAAACCATTTAACGGGTAATATTGACTGACTTTTAAAATTGCAAGCAAAGAAATGGTATTTTGATACCATCATTCCATGTATTTGTGTCAAATAGTTGGCAAAATATCAAATTTTAAAAACTTTGATTTAGTCTTTGGTATGTTAAAGAGTGGGATGCATCGTTGTGGGACCCACTTCCCCCACCTTCAAGATTCAATTAAAGTGAAAAATATTAGGCCATTTTAACTTTTTTATTAAAAAATGTCAAAAAAGTTACAACAACAAAAAGTTGTTTTAAGTTTAAATTTATGTAACAACATGCATGATTAACTTTATCTCACATCTTATTGCTACTAATTTAATACCAAAATTTGGATTGGTATTTAAAAAGCAAACATATTTTTTTGTATGTGATCACTTGTTATTAGTCACAATCTAAAACTTAATGTTATGAGATGTATTATTTTAAAACGAAGAAAGACGTGTAATAAAAGCAAATCGACATAACCAATGTTTTGAAGACCGGGTTCGAAATCGACCCGATTGAGTCATCGGACATCGGGTCAACCCGATTTTCAATTTGTTACTTTTTATTTTTTCGACCGGGTCAATCCGGATTTTTATTAAAAAAAATTGAAAAAACAAACCCGGCCGGCTTTCGAGAACTGAGTCGACCCGGGTCACTCGAAACCCGACGGGTCTAACCGGTTAATTCAGTTTTAGAAACCCGGGCTTTTTTAAACTTTTTTTTTTTTTTTTTTTTTTTTTTTTTTTTTTTTTTGCTGAAACCGGTCGATTCAGGTTTCAAAAAACTGGACATAACTATAAATTATGTGGTTTATGGGTGTTCTAAAAAACGACATGTTTCAAATTTTGCACTACTGAAGAAAAATTACGCGATTTACCGGCGTTTTCAAAGACCGTCTAACTATACCAAGTTTGTTATTATTACGATAAGTAGTTGAATTTAGCTCTTATATTAAAGTTGTTGAATGCTTTAACCTATTTTTCAAAAACTATTCTTACACCAAAAATTTAAATATACATATAATCTAAACATCTTTATTTTGAAAATTTTGTCTTTTATATAAATTTGAATTTGTTATTTTTAATTTGAATGAGACATGAATGAATGGTATAATTGAACCCCAACAACACTCGCACATGGAAATGAATTTGAAACTGCCACGTTGACTTGTTAAAAGACTTTGCTTGGTGTGAAGGTAAACCTATCAACAAGAACAAGTATTATGTGATTAATTAAACCAATCCTTACATAATTTATCTAAAGAAGTACAGTATAAATTATAAAAAGTTGTATGTACTAACATTCTTTTATATTTTGGTGGCAAGGATAACTTTTTCATTTTTTAAAAAAGGAACAATGATATTAGTGTATTTAGACTATCTCATATTTTTAGAGCTTGTTTAGGCTCGCGAGCCTAATCGAGCTTTATATATAAAGCTCGGGCTCGAGCTCGATTATTAAACGAGCTTAAATTTAGGCTCAAACTCAGATTAAAGCTTGTTTAGGCTCGGCTCGTTCGAGTTTTTATCGATCTGATTCTAAGCTTTTCACTAGCGGCTATGCTCGTTTTCACCTCTAAGAGGAAGGTAGATATTTTATCTCCAAGCTCATTTACGTCAACCTTTGAGATTTGAAACTTAATTCGGTTAATAACTCTTATGTTATTTTGTGACGTAGCCTACCATGGCAAGGACCGAAAGCCGGAAATAAGAAACAAAAATATGAAAAGATCAGTGAGAAGAAAGTTTCAACATCTATCACTCCTAAAAACAAAGAATTGTGTCATTACACACCCTAAACAAAAAGAATCTTGGGTTTTGAGAGACCCGGGTCAACCCGGTTCTAGAAAGTTGTATGTAATAACATTCTTTTATATTTTCGTGACAAGGATAACTTTTTCATTTAAAAAAAAAAGAAATAATGATATTGATGTATTTAGACTATTTCATATTTTTAGAGCTTCTTCAGGCTCGCGAGCCTAATCGAGCTTTTTATATAAAGCTCGGACCCGAACTTGATCATTAAACGAGCTTAAATTTAGTCACGAACTCAGATTCAAGCTTGTTTAGACTCGGCTCGTTCGAGTTTTTTATCGATCTGATCTCAAGCTTTTTACGAGCGGCTCGACTTGTTTCCAAGCCTAAGAGGAAGGTAGATATTTGATCTCCAAGCTCATTTACATCAACCCTTTTGAGATTTGAAACTTAATTCGGCTAATAACTCTTATGTTATTTTGTGACGTAGCCTACCATGGCAAGGACTGAAAGCCGAAAATAAGAAACAAAAATATGAAAAGATAAGTGAGAAGAAAGTTTCAACATCTATCACTTCTAGAAACAAAGAATCTTGGGTTTCGAGTAAACTCGGGTCAACTCGGTTCTTGAAATTCGGATGGGTTTTATTTTTTCAATTTTTTTTAATAAAACCCCGGTTTGACCCGGTGGTCGAACCGATTGACCAACAGTCAAGTTGACCAGATTGAAAAAATAAAAAAAATAATAAATTGAAAACCGAGTTGACCTGACAGTCGAACGGGCCAAACCTGTGCCGAAAAACTCGATCGGATCGATTTCAAACCCGATTAGGCGATTTTCAAAACATTGTTATCACTTCTTCAACCACTTTAAAAACACGCTATCGTTTTTTCAAATTTTTTTAATAAAAACTCGAGTTAACCCTTTGGTCGAACCGGTTGACTCTGTCGAAAAAATAAAAAAATAATAAATTGAACACCAGGTTGACACGGTGGTTGAACCGGTGCCAATAACTCAACTGGATCGATTTCGAACCCGATTTTCAAAACAGTGGCTATGACTTCTTCAACCACTTTAAAAACACGTTATCGTTATTTACCAAGTACAAATATGTACAAACTCAACTACTTTAACACAAAAAGTATAAAACACAACTCCATCCATATGTCACTATTTAAAAAAAACCCAAATTGTTAAATAAATAAATAAAAAATCCCACAATTTAGCCGCTCCGTAATACACTGTCTAAATCACACCATTTCTTGAAAAAATTAATAACAACAAAACCAAAACACACACAAACCCTTTCCAATTCAAGATCTCACTTCAATTTTGACTTTTTTTTGGTCAAATCTCGTGATTTCAAGGTACCCTTTTGGATTCTGATGATGAAATGATGCATTTTTTGATTTGGGTATGATTAAAATCATGTTTTGTGAAATGGGTATTGATTAGTTTTTGGAATTGAGGGTTGTTTGGTAAAATGTATGTGTTATTTTCTTTATTTTTGCTGTTTTTTAGCTGGTTTTTTTTTGTAATTTTTTATAAATTGGGTAGTTGGTATGATCTTTGAGTTAATTGTGATTGTTAATTTGTGTTATTAGTACTTATTTGTTTATGTGTAATGTATGTGTTGTGTTTATTGATTTTTGGTATGACTAGTATGATCTTAGAGTATTGAGGCTATGTTTGGCGCACAAGATTGTTGGGAGATTGTGCTTATTTTTTATTTTTTCAAAAAATAAGCTACTTAAAAAATAATCTTTGTTTCGCAGACATAACTTATAAGAGATTATAAAAAAAAATAATCTTCCATAATCTCTTAAAACCAAAAGTTACTTCACGTAGCTTATAAAAATAATCTCTTTTTATAATCTCCAGCACCATCTCCAGCAGTTACTTTGTTTAAGTTGGGTTAATTTGTAGTATTAATAATTTAGTTGGATTGTTTTTCCCCTAAATTTATGATAGTTTTAATTGGTAATTGTGTATTAATATGTAGTTGGTGAAGTTTTAGTAATGTGTGTGTTGTTTCTTTATAAATTTTTGTTTAGTATGATCTTTGAGTATTGAATGTGTGTAAAAGGGTTAATTTGTGAAAAGAATGTCTCTTGTATTAAACGGATAAACAAATGCGGTTTTTCGTGTTTAGGTTACTGGAGGAGGGAGTCTATCCGAGCCCTTTTTCTTGGCGACCCCAAGATGTCTTTCCGAGCCTTTTGTTAGTATGATTTTTGGTGTTTTTTTAGCTTATTTTTTTTATAGATTTTTTGTTTAGTATGATGTTTGAGTTAATTGGTCGTAGTAATTGTTTAGTTGTGTTGTTGAGTTTTTATTTTGATTTTTTAAAACTATTTGTATGTGTTGTGTATCTTGATTTTTGGTGTTTTTTAGCTGAGTTTTTGTTTAAGTTAGGTTAATTGGTAGTGATTGTTAAGTTGGTCAAATTCGGCATGTTAGAAAGACGTAATTGTATGATTGACGTAAATTGTTTTGTTTGATTAATTTGTAAATATCTTGGATTTTTCAGTTTGATTAATGGAATCGTATTTACACAGGATTTTTCTGGTTTCTGAGTTCTGGACTTGCTCTGCTTCTAACTTCAACACGCACAAGAGGCACGTCCTGTGACTTCAAAATCAAGGTTTTTTAGCGGATGTTCTTTTACTGGTTTTTGTGAAAGATACAATACAAAATGGCTCACGGGAGGATACGAGCAAAGCTTAAAAGAAGTAGTCTTTACACATTCGGATGCATAAGACCACCTCGTGAACCAAATGACGAGCCTCAGCCTCATGAATTTCGCGGCCCCGGTTTTTCTCGTCACGTTTGTTGTAACCAACCTCAGTTGCATCAAAAGAAACCACTCAAATACTCCAAAAACTACATTTCGACCACCAAATACAACGTAATTACATTTCTACCAAAAGCCCTTTTTGAACAGTTTCGACGTGTAGCAAATGTTTACTTCCTATTAGCTGCAATGTTGTCTCTAACACCTGTTTCACCCTTCTCGGCTTATAGTATGATTGCACCATTAGCTTTTGTTATCGGGTTAAGTATGGCTAAAGAGGCAGTCGAGAATTGGCATCGGTTCATGCAGGACATGAAGGTAAATATGAGGAAAGTCGGGGTTCATAACGGTGAAGGTGTTTTTTCTTTAAAACCATGGATGAATTTACGGGTCGGAGATGTGGTTAAAGTTGAAAAAGATCAGTTTTTTCCGGCTGATTTACTGTTGTTATCATCAAGTTATGATGACGGGATTTGTTATGTTGAAACAATGAATTTAGACGGTGAGACGAATCTAAAAGTCAAACGATCTTTGGAGTCAACTCTGACTTTAGACGATGATTCAACTTTTAAAGATTTTAGAGGAACGATAAAATGTGAAGACCCGAACCCGAATCTTTACACGTTTGTCGGGAATCTTGAATATGAGAGACAAGTCTTTCCGCTTGACCCGAGTCAGATTTTGCTTCGGGATTCAAAGCTTCGAAATACGGGACATGTTTACGGGGTTGTGATATTTTCTGGTCACGATAGTAAAGTGATGCAGAACGCTACCAAATCACCATCAAAACGGAGCACGATCGAGAAACAAATGGACAAGATCATATACGTGCTGTTTACCCTTTTGGTGTTGATATCTTTGATTAGCTCAACGGGTTTTGCTATCAAGACAAAAACGCAAATGCCGAGCTGGTGGTATTTGCAGGCCCCAGATGAAGAGCGTTTATACGATCCTGAAAACGCTGGGTTGTCGGGGTTTTATCATTTAATTACAGCTTTGATTCTTTACGGGTATTTGATACCGATTTCGCTTTACGTTTCAATTGAGCTTGTTAAGGTGTTACAAGCGGTTTTTATCAATCAAGATATTCATATGTACGATGAAGAAACTGGTACACCGGCACAGGCCCGTACTTCGAATTTGAACGAGGAGTTAGGGATGGTTGACACAATTTTATCAGATAAAACCGGGACTTTAACGTGCAACCAAATGGATTTTCTGAAGTGTTCGATTGCGGGAACCCCATACGGGATGCGGTCAAGTGAAGTTGAGCTTGCTGCTGCTAGTCAAATGGCGATGGATCTAGAAGGACATGGTCAAAACGGGTCAGAAATTGAGCTAGAAGCGGTCCCGACACCTAGAGGAGAAAATTTACGTGTACCGGTAAAAGGGTTTAGTTTTGAGGATGCTCGGTTAATGAACGGGAATTGGTTACGGGAGTCCAATCCGGAGGTTCTGATGTTGTTTTTTAGGATACTTGCTCTATGTCATACAGCGATTCCTGAGTATAATGAAGAGACTGATAGTTTTAGTTATGAAGCGGAATCACCTGATGAAGGGGCGTTTCTTGTTGCTGCGAGAGAGTTTGGGTTTGAATTCTGTAAAAGGACACAGTCAAGCATATTTGTTCGTGAGAGGCATCCTTCTTCTCAAGAATTTGTTGAAAAGGAATTCAAACTTTTAAATCTTCTGGATTTTACAAGCAAAAGAAAACGGATGTCGGTTATTGTTCAAGACGAGAATGGACAGATTCTTTTACTTTGCAAAGGCGCAGACAGGTCAGTTATATTTATCGGTCATGTTATATTGCTCACACATGTATACATACACGAGCTGTGTTGATATTTATTGGTTGATTTCCGCAGCATCATATTTGATCGTTTAGCAAAAAACGGAAGAGTGTATGAGGAGGCCACCACAAAACATCTAAATGAATATGGGGAAGCTGGTTTACGTACGCTAGCACTTGCTTACAAAAAACTTGAAGAATCAGACTACGCAGCATGGAATGATGAGTTTATGAAAGCCAAAACTTCAATAGGAGGAGACCGAGACGCACTGCTTGAACGGGTATCTGATATGATGGAAAAAGATCTGATTCTTGTCGGTGCAACTGCTGTTGAGGATAAGCTACAACCGGGGGTATGTATTTGTAAAGTTTATAAAATCTGTCTGTCATTATTTTTATTGTTTCGTTAGTTTGACTTTCTTTTTTCTTGTGTAGGTGCCACAATGTATCGATAAATTAGCTCAAGCTGGTCTTAAGCTATGGGTCCTAACAGGCGATAAAATGGAAACCGCAATCAACATTGGGTATGTCATTTTCCTCTGGAAAAAAGGCTGGATCTAAACTTATAGTTAGGGGGGTGTTTGGATAAATGGGATTATGATTACGCTTTTCTTGTTATTATAGTTTATATAGCCAGATCTTGAGAAGCATGTAATAAATACGACTTTTCTTGTTTGGTGCAGGTTCGCGTGCAGTTTACTTAGGCAGGGCATGAAGCAAATTTGCATATCGACAAATATGGACATCTTAGCCGAGAATTCCAAGAAGGTATTTCATATTCGAATTTCCCTTTTTTCCACTGTCATCATTATATTGAGCAAGTGATATTGATATCGTGTCAACATGAATAGTTTCACGTTTTTAAACGTAGTTTGGGTAATTATAGTTGCAATTTCAGTGTCGTTTTCATGTAAATCGAGTTGTTAAAGTATTGTTATTGGTTATTGATCAGGCTGTAAAAGAGAACATTGTATTGCAAATCACGAATGCATCTCAAATGGTTAAGCTTGAAAAGGATCCTCATGCTGCGTTTGCATTGATTATCGACGGGAAAACTTTGACTTACGCTTTGGAGGAAGATTTGAAGCATCAGTTCTTGAATTTAGCCGTTGGTTGTGCTTCCGTTATATGCTGTCGTGTCTCTCCCAAACAAAAGGCCTTGGTAACATTATAAATCTTTTTTGTGACCGAATTCTTAAATATTTGATACATAATACAATAAAAAAAAATATTCATATTATTGTTGACATTAGGTTACAAGATTGGTAAAGGAAGGCACGGGGAAAACGACATTAGCTATTGGAGACGGTGCAAATGACGTAGGAATGATTCAAGAAGCGGATATTGGTGTCGGAATTAGTGGTGTCGAAGGAATGCAGGTTTGTAGTATTTTGCAAAACAGACTTCATTCTTAATGTCAGTTTAAGCGCGGATTTGGTGTTAAAGGGAAACACGGTTTAATAAACGTTTTGTTGTATACAGGCTGTGATGGCTAGTGATTTTGCTATTGCACAGTTTCGGTTTCTTGAGAGGCTTCTGGTTGTACATGGTCACTGGTGCTATAAAAGAATCGCTCAAATGGTAACTTATATATGACTATTACTTTTGTCTGTTTCAAAAGCTTCAAGTCCAAAACGGACTGTTGTTAAACGTTTATATTAATGAACAATTTATACTCAACCACAGATTTGCTATTTCTTCTACAAGAACATTGCTTTTGGCCTTACGCTCTTCTACTTTGAGGCGTTCACTGGGTTCTCAGGGCAATCAGTGTATGACGATTGGTATATGCTCTTATTCAACGTTGTTCTTACATCACTGCCCGTTATCGCACTTGGTGTCTTTGAACAAGACGTGTCTTCTGAGATCTGCTTACAGGTTAGTTAGCTTTGACCCTTTTGAGATAAAAACACAATCTAAATCGACCCATTCTATATGCTAAAGTTGCCAACCTGTTTCTTTTGAATTTATTTTAAATATTTACTCATCGCCAAACCCACTGCAGTTTCCAGCATTGTATCAACAAGGGCCAAGAAACCTATTTTTCGATTGGTACCGAATCTTCGGATGGATGGGAAACGGTCTCTACTGTTCCTTAATCGTATTCTTCCTCAACATTATCATCTTCTACGACCAAGCTTTTAGAATCGGCGGTCAAACAGCCGACATGACCGTAGTGGGGACCGCCATGTTTACATGTGTCATCTACGCCGTCAACTGCCAAATCGCCTTAACAATGAGCCACTTCACATGGATACAACATTTCCTTATCGGTTTTAGTATCATCGCCTGGTACGTTTTTCTAGTACTTTACGGGATGATGTCACCAGAACTTTCCGGAAATGCATATAAAATCTTCGTAGAAGCACTTGCACCCGCACCTATATTCTGGTTAAGTACTTTGTTGGTAACGGTAGCATGCAATCTACCATATTTGGCTCACATTTCCTTCCAAAGATCGTTTAATCCGATGGATCATCATGTGATTCAAGAGATCAAGTATTACAAGAAAGATGTTGAGGATCGACATATGTGGACTAGAGAACGATCAAAAGCTAGGCAAGAAACGAAGATTGGGTTTTCTGCTAGAGTTGATGCTAAGATTAGACATTTAAGACAAATGTTGCAGAAGAAATCGTCGGTTTTGAGTCCTCGTATTGCTTCGGCAGCTACACGAACTTGATCTTTCTTCTTTTTTTGGTTTTTTTGGTTTTTCGGGTTCTCGGTGTTTATAATGTGTAGGGGTTTCTTTGGTTTCTTATTTTTTGGAATTTCTAATGGTTTTTTGATTCATTCGTGGTGATATATGGAGAGAGTATAGTAGCAAATTGTATGTAGAAAGTTACTAATGTTGTTTCGACATTTGAAGGTAGTGAAAATGGTTGATATCACTATGTGTTGACTTCTACTATTTCGAAATGTCTCTTTTGCCAATTCTTGTGTTGTGCAAACCATGGTAACACATTTGCTATAGTTTATATGTAAGATTTATCATTGCAAGTAAGCTGTTAAATAACATTTGATACAAGATTGTAACTTAGTGTGAAGAGTAACACGTTGGTAAGCCTGCCTTGAGCCTAGTCTATTGACGCGGGTTCGAATCATAGCATAACCAGCTTGATGCTCTTTAACTTTTTATTACCAAACCATTTTAAGCAAAATTGCATATATATCCCTCTTAAAGTGAATAATTGCATATATATTCTTTGTACAAGTTTTTTATGCACATAGTACAATGATTTTTATGCATGCTTTGAATATATATGCAATTATACATTTTCAAAAGGATATATTTGCAAAAACCCCTAAGTTTAAAGACCGATAAACCATATTAAGTTTAAAGACAACTACTACAACCCAAAGCACAGATAATTTTTCTTTAAACTTAAAAACGAGTAATGTATAATGTGTTATATCCAACTAGTTATAATATATGTGCACGCACAGGGTTTTTAAAATTTCGTTTTAATTATGTATTATTATCGATTAAAAAATGAACCACTTAACATGTTTCAAATGATTTTACTTGGTGGACTAAAAATATATGTATATGTTATAACCTACCTATTATTTTATGAGAATGTTTTTGTATTAAAAATTATATTTTATTATTCAAGTAAAATCACATGATAATACTTGACTTGCATGAGATGTTAGTGATATATGCTTTTAGTTTTGCAAACCCGTGCTATCAATTTACGATGTGTTTTGTAATTGTGTTATTTCTTTTACTTATATTTTCGTTAAAATATGTAGCATATTTAGATAGCTTTGAAGATTGATTCATTTCCTTAATTATGAATAACCATCACATCATTTTTACGAATGTACCTTTTTGTTTGGAAAGTTGTATTTTCATAAGTTTATGTTATTTACTTCTCATGTTTGATAATAAAATTACCAAATTAACATAGATGCTTACACTCTAGCTTCTTTATTACATAAAGAGAAACGAAAAAATATGTAATGGGTAGAACTCAAATTTAATCTTACGTTTATGTATAATGTATAAGAATAATTTTTCTCTAAGCTCGAACTATATAAGGAAATTATTATTACTTGTATAAGTAAATTATAAATGCATGAAAAATGACAAAAAGTATATTCGCAAGTCTTTTTGGATTGTTTGAATCCTTACCGACCTTTCACTTTAATGCAACTTTCTTTACACTTGGTCTAAATCATCAAGGTAAAAGACACCCATATTTTAGATCGTTGGTTGACACTTATAGTGTTATCAATGATAGCAAACACCTGCTAAGTTTCATTAACTCATTCAAAAACAAATTACACTCCGAAAAGAATTCCTACCATAAAATTCCTTATGTTGGCACTAAAACACATCTTTGGTACATTAAAATACATTCATGTATTATCTAAATCAGCAACTCAACTAAATTATACATTCATAACTTGAGCAGGCGTAGAAAATCATTCCATGATAATCAAGTGTTGATACTTAATCCTCCTCTAAAAAACGCACACAACAAATTGCATTACACTTTAGTTTGTGCGATAAGATAATAAAACTGCAAAAACCACTAATGTGTTGCATTATAACGAGGATAACAACAAAGTTAGTCATAACATCAAATAAGAAAACTTCATATTAGAACTAAAGGGGTGTTTGGTTATTCTTATTAAAGGTGCTTATTGGCTTATTCAATTACCATAACACAAAGTGTATGATAAAGCTATAAGCTTTTTTTAGAAGCTTAGTGAAAAACCACTGAACTCACAACTAATTCTATTATAGCTTAGTGTGTTTATAGTAAAAACACAAATATTAAGTGTAGAAGTTTTCAACAAAACATAAAAAAGAGTTACAAAAAGGTGGTGTGTATAACAAAAAAGTTAAACCATAAAAAAAAGTTACTAAATACTATCAGCTAGATAAGGCATAAGCCAAAGTTCTGTTGAGGTCTCTTTCGGATTCTATTCAGAAGCAAAAAGAGGTTTACACATAAATCATAAGTATAGAATAATGGTTGCATCTCACATCTGTGATTACCAACTCAATATCGCAGTATAGTAACGTAATAACCTGATTAAAACTATATATTCTTGCTGAATAATTCTTATGTACATACTTTTAATTCGTTTACAACGGCCAACTATTACGTTTTTTTTATTTTTTATTTATTTATTTTAATAAAACATCACGTCAATGAATAAAGTTAAGAAAAACACTTACGTTTTTTTTTTTTTTTTTTTTTTTTTTTTTTTTTTTTTTTTTTTAGGAGGTGATTTTTTCAAATAAGAATTGTGATGCGTACATTTTTTTAATATAATTTAAGGAAAACACCTTCTATATTAAACAATGACTATCTAACCCAAGTTTGTTTTTTTTTTTTTTTTTTTTTTTTTTTTTTTTTTTTTAATAATTAGCTTTGTATAACGTTTTTAACTGACAGACATATTGAGGTTGAGGTTGATTTTGTTGTTTAACTTTAACTATTGATGTCATGTTCTATAAAATGTGTGAATTTAGTAGCACATAATGAGCGTTGATGAAGTTAAAATATGCCCCGTAAAGTTTTTAAAAGATTTTTATGGATATCCATATACAAATTTTAAATAACAATTTCATGAGTCGTTGTTATAAGTAGAATCGTGTATATTTATTTTTATATCACAGTATTGTGCTTACCATTTGATATTTATATTCCCGTTACTAATAATTTAGCCGTATTTCAAACCCGTGTACGTATAAATTAAACTTTTAAATAGTAACATGAGCTTTTTTAAAAAAAAAATATTCTAATGGATAAAAGTTTAAAACTCACGTTAGTTTAAAAAAATATTTAACGTATATTAAAACTAATTCGCATATTTACCAAATGAGTCCTTACTTAAAAAAAATATTCTAATGGATGAAAGTTTAAAACTAACATTAGTTTAAAAAAAATATTTAACGTATATTAAAACTAATTCGCATATTTACCAAATTTTGTATTAATGGATGAAAGTCTCATGTAATTTTAAACAAAGTTACTATTATAAAGTATAGGGGGTATAAAGTGTAAGGGTTATTTGTGTTTTTTATAAAGTTATTAAAAAACAAGGAAACTTGTAATTTTACACTTTACTCCATATAAATTATTTAAAATTCAATCACTAAAGTTAATTAATTACTTCCTCTTTTTTTAAGTTTTTGTTTTCATAAATTTGACACCTATATTTTTATACATTTTTTTTCTTAACCAAAATTTTCTACCAAATTTATTAAGTTTGACCAAAATCAATTTAATTTTGACTTTTTATTTACCAATCACGTTGCTCGATTTCGCCTACGTGGCAAAATTGAGCTATGCTATTGGTCCAATTTTTTTTAATGAGAAGGGATTTTCAAAAACACTCTGAAATAATGTAATTCTTTTATTATATAAAAGATATACGATAACAAAATCTATCACTAAATTACTCTGTCCCAAAATAATTGTCCTCCGACAAAAAACACACTTTAAGGAAAGTGCATTTATTATAGCTTTGTCTTTCTTACTTTTTAACAGAATGACAGTTATACCATTAGCTAATTAATTAAGTTATTCTTTAAAGTTTGTAATAATAATTTCAAACAAGAGCAATATGGTAAACTCTATTAAACTTTCCTATCTATATTTAGTAATGGACAATTAAAATGGGACATCTAAAAAAGGAAATGTGAACTATTAATTTGGGACGGAGGTAGTAATAGTTTAAGGGTGAGTTTGGTATGCTGCCATGAATGACAATTGCTATGAGTTTGATAGTAGTGGTGGTCCCTCACCTATGAAAGAAGATCCATAGTATGAATTATATCTATCATTCATTAACATAGTGGTGGGCCCCCTCATCTTAAACAAACACTTTTAATCACTTTCATAGTCATAGTTTTATTCCCATAGTGAGATACCAAACACATCCTAAATATTTTTTCATCTTCAAAATTTTATCATTTTTCGTTTCTAACACGCAGACTTTTTTTTTTCTCTCAATAACTACAAATTGAACCTATAAGTGTGTTACAATCAAGGGTCACATCAGAACCACAAGTTCGCAGTTAAAATTATTTGCCTCTTCCGCTATACACTGTTGCTTTGCGCGAGTATTTGTTTAGCAGTTATATTAACCTTACATTTCAATTCTTTTAAAATAAGGCTATTTAATATGGGCTTACTTAAAAGTTACTCCCTCCGTCTCAAAATTATTGTCAAGAGTGAAAAATCACTAATTTTAATAAAAATGGGACCTAAATAAATCTCAACAACTCAAAGAGAATATGCTCCTAATATATTCTCTAGTTTGACAATCTTTTTGAGACATCCAAAAATGAAAATATGGACAATTATAAGACGGAGGGAGTATTAAAATAAGGCTTTGCGCGAGTATTCGTTTAGCAGTTACATTAACCTTACATTTCAATTCTTTTAAAATAAAGCTATTTAATATGGGGTTACTTAAAAGTTATTAAAGAAAATGCATATGAATTACTCTACATAAATTAACCTAAATAGGAATATAAACTTTAAAATGTTATGTCAAGATTGTTTATTCAAGTGCGTGTTTAATTTTAAGATAACTGTTAAACCAAAAATATCATGTGGTATCTACTTCAAAAGTGATGAGACCTTACCAATATAGAAATGTTGGGAAGATAACCAGTAGAAGTTTCAAACTTTTTTTTTTTTTTTTTTTTTTTTTTTTTTTTTTTATTTATTTATTTATTTATTTATTATTATTATTTAAATAGAAAAGCAACAATATTATAGAACCAAACAAAACACAAAAAATACCATGAGCTGTGAAACTGACTCATATTCAGCGGCGGAGCCAAAAATTTTTGGTCGAGGGAGCACACTTTGATAAATTTTAGAAACAACACTATAAATTGGTACTTTGGAGGAGAGGGGGGGGGGGGGGGGGGGGGAGATTACGAAAAAAGTAAAATATCATCGAAAATTTACACTACGGTTTTTTTCGCTAGGAGGAACCTGCTCTTTGTGCCCTCTTTATCTCCGCCCATGCTCATATTAAACGTGCAAAAACAACAAAATATCTTTGTTTTGCTATATGCGAAAATTACTATTAAGGCTTCTGTTAAAACTACTTGCCCCGCAGAGGGTTACTTTTTTATTTATCCCCAACACTAATTTCGCTACAACTAGGCAGCGAAATGAATCTCAGTGTCCCCTCCATATTAATCGTAAAAAAAAAAAAAAAAAAAATACAAATCACTGCCCATTTGCGGCGAATTACTTCTCTCTCTTCTGTTTTGGACACCACAAGATTTAAAAGAAAAAAAAAAAGGGATATCACTTCATTTTTGCAGCGACATATGGCCACTTGTACTAGTTTTTGAAATTGAAAAAAAAAGTTACCTAAATTACCCTAAACTTTTTAATAATTACAAATTTTTTATATAACAAACTTTATTCGTCAAATATATACCAAATATATAGCGAATTCGTTAATAAAAAAAATACCGTTGCGAACAGCTCTAAATTACGAATAAAACGAGCCGAATATTGATATGCTTTTAACGTACGTACGATTTTATAAAAAATATTGAAGGTTAAAATAGAAAAATAAACTTACAAATATTACCTTAAAACTAGCTTCAAGGCCCGCCCGATGGGCGGCTAGCTTTTAGAATTTGTTTATAAGATAAAAGAACTTGTAAAATGCATGATACGTCTTATAGAAAAACAGCAAAATGATGAAAAGGTGAAAAACATTAGCAAGAACAATTCGCATGTGATAGCAAACCATTAAGTGAGAAAAATCACTAAAAGTTTCAACTCTTCATATACATAACACCTTTTGGTTTTACATAAAGGTGTGAAAACGAAGATAGAATGATCTATATTATCACTAAAAGTCAATATGAAAAATTAGAGTTGCAACTGGTCATATGCTAACATGGGTTTTGAGCTTAAATGTTAATTGAGGAATAGCCTTATGCTTCGTATACATGACCAGTTTCAAATACTTTAATATCTCGTACGCCTGTCAGGTATTTCTTCGAATGATTAACCATTAAGGCATTTGATATTCTGAAAAAGCAAGCAAAAGTTATAAATCAAAGTAGTAGTATTTATACAACTAATTGTCAACAATAATCCAAGTTTTAAAAATACATATAAAATAACTTATGGGAGTATGGGTATTGTGTTTTAGATTTGAAGTAAAAGTGACATTAGTGGACCTTTTGTTCATATTGTAAAGCAAGTTACACCGTTTGACCAAAACAACAAATGATTGACTAATTTATTGATAACATACCTTTGTATTTAATTGGTCTTTCCATCAACTCTTCAGAGAAGCCCATTCCTATCAAGTGTTTAACCACCATATAGTTTGAAGGACCAACAAACGAACTTGCCTTGAACAAACAAAACGTAAGTTAGATGCAACCCAAATTTTAATAACAAAATGAATGTAATCATATATGTAGAATTTACAATATAATAACAAAGAGAGAAAGACCTGGAAATAACAATTTTCTAAAGGTCTAAATTGATAAATTATAGAATAAGAATGATGATTCTTTACACGTCTACTGTTGATTACTGTTTAAAAATAGTTGTTGGATGTGTTCCTGAATCCTGCTGTTAAAGTTCTCAATTTACTTGTTTAAGTGTATTGACAAACTCTTACTATTTGATTGTAAAAAAAAATAAGAGACATTTTTGCTTCAGTAGCAACCAAGCATCTCACAACATTTTAAAACTACTATCTCATGTATTTAGACAGTTTAAGGTGATCTTTTGGGATTGCTTATTTGAACAGCTTGTGCTTATTATTATTATCAACTTACTTCACCTTAAGGCACAACTGGTCAAACTATTGAATCTGCCACAAATTGCTTAATTTCAAGTGATTATTTATTAACGAACTTATTAAAAATATGCGGGTTGGTACCTACTTGTATCTTAACAGCTTCTAAGAAAGGCAAAGTGCTAATTACTAATGGAAATTTACTTGAACTCTCAACCTCATGTACTCTTACCTACAAAAGTAGGAAAAATAAACGAAGATACCATTCGGCATTCTGAAACCAGATAAAGAGAATCACTGCTAGTCAATTAAGGTAAACACTACTAAGATATTTGTACATTCCACTAAAACACTTAATACTTGACTACCCTTCCCGTACGATAAATATAATCCACATCTGATCAGTACTCGTTTGATTCAAAATGCATAAATAGATATGGCAGAAAATACCTCAGTAGGGGTACCACACAATCTTCGAAGATATAAATCAGACTTGCGCTGAACTAATCCCGGGGGTCACCTCTCAGCTCCTCGAGGAATATCCAAAGCCCATATCTGTATTGCAAGTATTAGTCTGATGTTTGTTAAAAATCCTCTTGTTTGACTATTGTTTTACGCATTATACCAAGAATTGAACCAAAAAAAAAAAAAAAAAAAAAAAAAACCTAAGCAACTTGGATATATCGACAACCATTTTAAGTTCAACATCAAGAAGAGTAAATAATGTTTACCTGTACTAACCTCAATAAGTTCAGTGTATATTGTGAACTTTTTACTATCAACTTAAGCAATCACACCATAATTTGTACCATGTCCATCAATAGCAACCACGATCTCTTCCATCTATTAGTCTTTCCCATTATTGTTCATTTCAGTTGCAGTTAACTCTAATCACCAATCTCTCCCACGATTACCTTTGCCAACCACGATACCTTCCCCCGTATTTCGCATCGCCCTCCCTGGTATAAGTTGCCAAATAAAATGAAAAAACCAATAGTTAATAAATAATTTTGTTGTGACAATATATAACAACTTAACATTGAAATAAACAATCATAAGATCATCCATTTTTATTCAAACTTATTTTTCACTTTATTTACTATATACTAATTCTTGATTTAAATCATAAGTACGTGTAGTCATTACAGACAAATCTTGCTTAATAACTATAGAAATAAACACACAAATTTTGCAAGAATGAGCAAGTCTGTACACAATATACCAAATATAATAGTATAAGGTCAATTTTTCACTAATCATGCTACATTTTAATGCAAATATACATTTTAGCATTTCACAGGAAAGATAACTAATTTATCTCAAAATTCCAAATACAATGATTCAAAGGCTTTTCACAAAGCAATCTGACCACAAAAGCATAAAACTTTGCCACATATATTTCATTTATTGCCTTTTTTAAATTTCAACTATGATAACTTCACAAAATGTGGCTATTGTTAAATACCTCAAATACATCCCCCTCGTTTTTGCTACTATACTGGATCCTTCAACATACTTCTTTAAAATACTTCGTGTTCAATTTATTTTTTCATTTATATCCCTATATTATCATCGCCTAGGATATCAGAATTATGATTCATTCCATTTGAATGTATCATAAGATCATCCATTTGTACTAAAGTCCAATACATTTTATATACCTCTTTCAATGTAATTTCATCAAACACTTGGTGTGGATTCTCTTTCTCAAAAACATGCAATTGACACAAAATATTATCAAAATAAAAATTTAAAACGATACAAAATTTATCAAAATAATAATAATAATAATAATAATAATAATAATAATAATAATAATAATAATAATTGATACAAAAATTACCATTACCGTCATAGGCCAGGAAGATTTTGCCGTCAAATAGGTTGACAAAATCTTTTTCCGTCCATAATACATCCACATAAACCACCGGTACATAATAGATTTCATCCAAAAACGAAAGCAATCAAAGGGTTTGTGGATTCGGATTAACAGATATTGGTAATGGTAATGTTTGATTAACCTGAGATAATGACATCTAAAAATCATCACTTTGAGATAGCGACCTGAGATTGAATTTAATTAGGGTTTTGTGATTGGGGATCTTTGTTGTTTTTGATCGGCTATTGAATATAGTTACAAATTAATCATTTTTTACAGAATAATTTCTGAAAGCTTGATTTAATTTTTATGGGACTACGATTGATTTTGTGATTTTCGGTTAGGGTTTGAGAAGGGGAACTTGAGAGGATTTGTGTGTGTGGTTTTTTGATGTTATGATACCAAATGAAGAATAGCATAGTGATGCGGCCTAAATTTTTTGAGAATTTAATGTTTAGAATATGAATGCAAGCAGGGCCGTTAGATCAGAATGAATTTCCAGGTGGCAGGTTTTAAGCAATTTTGAAATGAGATTGCTTTTCAAAACCCTGTTTTATTAGTATAGTAGATTACTAATATTTATAACTTTTTTTATATAACAAACTTTATTCATCAAATATTTAGTAAATACATAGCGAATTCGTTAATAAAAAAAATGTCGTTATGAAGAGCTATGAATTACGTACGTACGTCAAAAGAATATTAATATTGGGCTCCTTTTGTTCGTAATTACTAATATTTATAACTTTTTTATTTATAATGAATTCGCTAGGTATTTGCTAAATATTTGACGAATAAAGTTTGTTATATAAAAAGGTTATAAATATTAGTAAATTTAAGGTAATTTTTGTAAGTTTATTTTTTCTATTTTAAACTTCAATATTTTTTATAAAATCATACGTACCTCAAAAGCATATCAATATTGGGCTCGTTTTGTTAGTAATTTAGAGCTGTTTGCAACGGTATTTTTTTTATTAACGAATTCGTTATATTTGCTATATATTTGACGAATAAAGTTTCTTATATAAAAAATTTGTAATTATTAAAAAATTTAGGGTAATTTAGGTATTATTTTTTTTTTCAATTTGAAAAAAGCATATGTCGCTGCAAAAATGAAGTGATATCCCTATTTCTTTTTTCTTTTAATTCTTGTGGGGTCAAAAATAAAGAGAGAAGTAATTCGCTGCAAATGGGGAGTGATTGGTTTTTTTTTTTTGGTTTTTTTTTTTTTAATGATTAACATAGAGTGGTCATGTGTAGGGATTCATTTCGCTGCCTAGTTGCAGCAAAATTAATGGCCTTTTTGTGGATAAATAAAAAAGTAACCCTTTGCGGGGCAAGTGGTTTTGACAGAAGCCTTAACAGTAATTTTCGCTTGCTATAATCGATACTGAGTATAGTGGTCCTCATATAGTTACATTTTCATTTCAAGACACTTCTTATTTCACTTTACACCAACTATTTTTAGGCTTTTTTTTATTTTTAATTCAGATGGTTATAAATATATGTAGGTCCAATGTGGGGTCATGCCTGAAAGCAAACTTTTATATGCCTTTGGATATAAAGGTTCTAACACATTTGTGTGGACCCCAACAATACAAAAACATTAATATATATCAATGGGCTCACACCATCCCCATTAAGTGGAAGTAACATAAAAAAGAAACACACCCTTACTCAACTTAAGAGACATTAACAAAATAATCACTCTCACAATTACTAAAAATATTTCTCCGGGTCTAAAATAAGCCTCGGGTTAAAATTATCTATGTTCAGCATGAACTATGTAAGCTTGTGATACATAAGTCACTAACTACTTACGGAATATAATCACAAACTATCAACCTAGACAAATACTGCTTTATTTTTAACCTACTTCAAAAGATATTAACTTGAACTCTAAACTTTGGTACGAAAAATGGCAATTACTGTCACTCTAAACCAAAAAAGAATCGATAACTTTCCCTTGAATCAATCAAAGTCACCCAAAAAGAGTTGCGAGCTCAATGTTATGACTTCACCTAATGTTTTGAAAATCGGGTTCGAAATCGACCCGGTCAAGGTTAACCGGTTCGACCGCGGGATCAACTCGGTTTTTAATTTATTATTTTTTTATTTTTTCGACCGGGTCAACCCGGTTTTTTATTAAAAAATTTTGAAAAAATAAAACCCAACCAGGTTTCGAGAACCGGGTTGACCCGAGTCACTCAATACCCAGCGGGTCTAACCGGTTAACCCGGTTTTAGAAACCCGAGTTTTTTACCCTTTTTTTTTACCGGAAGCGGTCAAACCGGTTAACCCACCCGGATTTCAAAACACTGACTTCACCTTTTTTTACCCCCTATCTTTATAACCTTTAAATAAAATAAAGAAAAGTTTACATTTATTTATTTTCAACTCAAAACCACACATTCAATTTTAATTAAATAAATAATCCCTAATTTTCAAACTATTTTCATTCATAATCCCTGAAAACTAGGGTCTATTCGTGTGATAACGATAGAAACGACACATGTAATAAAGAACTATAAATTATTACACAAATGATCATTATTTTTTAAAATAAAGATCATCGATGTAACTAATTTAAAAATTAGGTATCACTAATGTGATTATAGTTTTTTTCAAACTTCGTCCCTACAGTTTGCACACATTTTCACCTTAAGATACTCCACCCAGTTGGATGGCACCAACGATCCACTCAAAACTTCCAGTGTTAGACCCGTTCCCCGAATACAAATAGGCCCCACCTTAGATGAATTGACTAAGGCCTAACGTGATTGGCTAGTCAAACCCGATAGTCCACTTTATGGCCAAAGAATGTATTATAAGGTTATGAAAAATATT